>JAIOJX010000006.1:46264436-47711936 GCA_022376925.1 Tragulus kanchil
AGGAGAATTAAATATAAAGGTTGGAAGTTGGAGTTTATGAAGAAAGGTTGTGAGATCTGATTTCTTGCTAAGAGAAAAGGCTGAGGGGTGACTTAATAACACAAGACGGTTAGGAAGCAGCTGGTCTCCATCTTCACTAAGGTTGGATGAAATGAAATAAAATATAAATTGCAACAAGAACAAAAATATGTTACAAGTGGGAACTTCCAAGCATTATAATGGCTGGATTCTTAGAAAGGTCCTCACAAGAAGGATGTGTAGTTTATTTTCCTGATCTGTGGTGATACGCCTATGAATAGTGAAGAAGACAAGACAATATCATAAGATCCCTTTGGCTCTGTTTTTCTAAAAGTCTGCATGTGTGGGTGCTAAGTTGCTTCAGTCGTGTCCAACTCTTTGTAACCCTATGGACTATAGCCTGCCAGACTCCTCTGTCAATGGGATTCTCTGGGAAGGAATCCTGGAATCCATTGCCATGCCCTCCTCCTTCCCGAGCTGGGGATCAAATCCACGTCTCTGAGGTCTCCTGCATTTGCCGGTAGGTTCTTTACCACTAGCACCACCATAAATCTACCTAATCATATTTAGAAAAATTATTTTCCGGTGCTATGTTTCATTTTCTTCCTATCACTACCTCTACCTTAATCTCATATCCTTTATCTGCCTTCTGTAAAGCACTGCTAACCAAAGATGGTAGGGCACTGATCAACCACGGGGGGCCCTCCCCAGCTGCTAGCGGCCCCGTCCGCTTTCAAGTTTCTTAGCCATCGCTGCTACCCCTTGACCACTAGGGTCACGTCCATGGTCATTTTCTATGTGCTAAGCCCATGCCAAGGGAAAATGAAACCAAATGAAGCATAATTTCCTACTTTTAACTAACTCATAAGTGGTGCAGTGGATTAAATGACAAACCTTATGTCTAGAAATTGAGCAGTTGAAGAGCTGAGATGTGTTTTACTCATCTGCCTGTATTCTAGTTCATAGAGTATTGTTTGGCAGTAGGTGCTCGGCACATTTTCATTAATTGAATGAATGGAACTATGAAGTGAAGGGAGTAAACTGAAGTTGAGAAGGTCATGAGGGTTAGAGGTTTCTAAATAATTCTGTATGTGACACAAATCTAAAGTTTCATCCTTGCATGGACACCATTGGGAACCTTATTCCCACCAGGTCTGGCTACCCAGAGGACTTTGACATAACTGCTCAAGTCCTTCCTTCCTAAAAATGTTCACCATAGATACTCTGTAGGTTCAGACACTTGGGAAAAATAGGCCAAATTCTTAGTGTGATTTTTGAAATATGGCTTTAGGAAGTGCAGTAATTATCTTTGCTAAATTATCTGTTTGTATATGTTGCTACCTTTCTCCTTGAAGAATAGAAAGCTTAGCAATAGGCAATCTCTCATTGCAATCATCACACAGCCTAAGTAGTTGTGTCTCAAAAATAAAGTAATCTGCTCCTTACGACCCAATTCAATGTCCCCAAACCCTTTGGTTTAAACTTGCTAACTTTCTTCCCTGACTCTTCTCCCCGCAAAACCAGCAGTCAGCTACCACGGTCAGCCCTAAGTTTTGTCCTAAAGCCCACAGTCACATCCCTTCTGACCATGCTTACAGAAATGTCATAACAAGTAAAGCAATTTATTCCTCACTATTGTTTTGTAAGTATTCTCAGGAAAAATCTGTTAACTTGAAGGGCTACAAGTTGATGGCTCTCATATGTTTGGGAGTTAATTGTTTCATAATGGCTTTTATTTATTTATTTGTTTTTTGATCCAACTAAATGTTATTCCCAAATGAGATCAGTTTTTGACCTTCTTGTGCTACTCTCCTAATCTTTGCCCTTTTAACATTTTCTTACTGTTGTTCTTTTCTTTTGTTCACCACTAATGGCCATACCTAATTACATAATTCCTGTAGCAGGTGTTGACCAATTTGGATGGATTTCAGGATGGCACACAGTTATTCTCATGGTTCATGAAAAGCTTAAGATAAGAATTACACCTCATATTATGGCATCACTTAGTGAATAGGGGTATTCTCCCTTAAGGTTTTTCTCTTGCTCTATAATTTGGAGGAATGTGAGTGACATTTTGGCGTTGGATTGGCCCTTTGAAATCATGCAGCATGAATTTGAAAACATCTTTGTCACTCTGCTCAGCAGGAGAGTTTTCTGTTTACTTATTATTTCCGCTATGCTAATTATACTAATTTTCAGCAGTTTTTGAGGTCAGTTCATTTGATCCTGGATAGTTTTTTTCAAGGAAGACTGAAGGCAAGGGTAACTAGGAAACTTGAATACACATCATTAAACATAAAATCCTTATAGTGATAGTAAGATTGGCCTCAGCCAATTAAAATTATTAATAGAAAAAATATGTCAATGTCTAATCTGAGCTTACTGCCTCTGCTTCTACTTGAGTAATGAGCATTAGTTCATATTTCCTGACAGGAATAGGTGCGAATTTCTCTCTGACCTTTGTTCTTCTAGAGAGCACTGTGTTAGGAGGATTCTATTGGCCATAGCCAAAAAAAAATAGAGATTTCGATTAATTAAAAATTAATTTTGTAAGTCCAACAAAAGTGAAATCAGGAGCATTTTCTTTTTGAGCAGTGAAAGTTTTCATCCTTTTGGTAATTGAGAAAATAGTCATATCACAAACTTGGAATCGTTGCTCCTAGAGCAATCATATCAGAGATCCATCTTTAAGAAGAATCAGAAATATGTGCTCTATATTTTCAGCATTACCCTTGATCACAATAGGAAAATAATTTGTAAAACATTTGATCTTAGACTTCTAATACTATCTTATATGCCACCTGAATTAACCAAATAAAAAAATTATTCAGAATTCCATTCAAAACACTGGTACAACTTTAGTTTAACTTGGTGGTGTTTTTTTAATGTAAGATGTATTTTTAAGGTAATAGGTAAGTGTTTAAGTCTGGGCCTTTATTGTTCTGGTAACACCATTATCAGAAATCAGAATGTTGGGAAATGCTTAGAAGTGTCCAAAGGTCTGATTCATCAGAGGGTTTATCTGAATTGGCATTTGCTCTTTTTCTATTTCTAAATATTCTTGCCATTTCTGGCTCGTCTGTCTTTTCCTCAGTAAAACGGCACCACACACTGGAAAGTAAAGATATATCCATCTGTATAACATTGAGGGAGAATAGGATTAAGAAGATTGGCCATACATACAACCAGAGTCTCAGAAATACTCCTTCCTTTAGCAGAAATGCTGACGTGGCCACAGGAATTTAGCAGGTAGATTTGCCATAACTTCTCATTTAGCAGCATTAAAAATGCTAAGATTCTTGATATTCACTGGCTAGGTATTTTTTAAGAAGGAGCTCAACTTATAAATGAACTTGAAAACCTAAAGAAATAACTCATTTTCATGCAAATTTAAAGTTAGAAATTTAAAGTTGGTTTGAAGTTACTGTAAAATCATAGAGAGATTAGAGTAGGGCTCCTCCAATATTTCATAAATCAGTACAGTTCTGTTTTTAATTTATAAACTAGCCTCTCAAATTGTGTTGACATATTAAAAGAAATTGTGTCTGCACTCAGCCTACACCCCTGGGAATCAATTTGTTGTTATTTAGTCACTAAGTTGTGCCTGACTCTTTTGTGACCACATGGAGCCTGCCAGGCTCCTCTGTTCATGGGATATCCCAGGCAAGAATACTGGAGTGGATTGCCATTTCCTTCTCCAGGGGATCTTCCCCACCCAGGGATCGAACCTGAGTCTCCTGCACTACAAGTGCTTTCATTACCTCTGAGCCACCTGGGAATTCCTAGGGAATCAGTACGGAGGTTCTTGGAGGAGAGCCAAGCTGGGCTTCTTGACTTCTGTCCTTCATTGTTTCCAACCAGCTTGCACATTTCACATACATTACATATTCCACAATATACTTCGCCATCTGTGCTGTAGGGTAGTTTGTGCTGGTCATGTATACTGTCAAGTTGATAGAGGTGCAAAGCTAAATGTGTGACACTCTAAGAATATGCATACATTTGAATAATTTGACTATTCAGTCCAACAATTTGCAAAGAGACTCTGAAAGATCACACATCCTGATAACACTTCCAAGAGACGTAGCTTCTCTTATTGAGGGTAGGGGAGAGGCAGGGATATTTCTAGCTGGAGTTTCTGGTTTATTAAAGTCTTGTCTGTGGCATTTTAGCCGTGTGAACTCTGGCAAATTATTTCGTGGCGCTGAGGTTTTCATTTATAATACGATAGTGGTATCTGTGACTAGTTTTTAGAAGTTCTGAAACAGCTAATAGAAGTGCACTCATTTTCTAAACTGCAAACCCTTAGGTAAACTGAACTAAGTATATAATGAAATTATATATTCAGTTCAACAGCGCATTCTTGATAGCCACAAAAGAGTCCAGGAAAGGAAACTGTTTATAATCTTCCCCCTTTCCCAAATTAATGCTGGAATGTTTAGAGAAATTCTTAAAGCAGTGAGTCTTAGCAACGATTAGGTCAAACTCCTTTGAGATTACAGAAGAAATGCACATTTCACATAAAACTGCCTACCAAGTTTGGGGGAAACGGGAGGTTCCTCTGACACCCAATTATGCTTTGCTGAAGAAAGAGTGCTTCTCAAAGTGTGACATCAGAGTTTCTGCTTCCCAATCGCTAGAGGTGCCTGTTAAAATGCTGATTTCTGGACACTGCCCCACCCTTACTAAATCACAATTTCTGGAGGAGAAATCTACATGTTAATAGGCAACCCAGGTGGTTTTCTAGCTCGGAGGAGGTCCCACGACTACAAGTTAAATGCCGAGGTCTTGTTCTGTTCGTTATTCTAAATCTTAAGGTCTGTACTAGCGCGTACGAATTAGTCGAACTAATGGGAAGAAAATTCCGCTTTCAAGCAGGAATCTAGATAGACAGTAGAAAGCGTTTGTCCAATAGCAAATTGAAAGTGGTCTTCTGGACTCCAGTCACTTAAGTTCTCTTCAAGGGTCTTGGCTACCTGCAACTAAGAATCCTAAAGACTGCTTTGGGGTTGGGGGATGTGTGTGAGGTGAGCCAACTGCCCCCCCCCCCCCCCCCCCACATACACACACACACACACACACACACACACACACACACAGAAAGCTTTTTATTTACTTTTTGCTACCCAGGTTCTTTATTAAAAGGGTTGGTTTATGTGTGTAAGTTTGCTAGGGAGGGAAGTGAAAACATCTGCAGCACCATGAAATGTCCTGGAACGGAACTCTTCTAATAAAAGATGTATCATTTTAAATGCGCTGAATTTTGATTCTGGTAATTCGTGCACTAGAGTGTCTATTTCGAGGCAGCGGAGGTATCATATGACAGCGCACGTCAAGGCACCGTGGAGCCCTCTCGTGGACTCCCACCCACTTTCCCATTCACCCGGAGAGGGCTGCTCGCGCAGCCGCTCCCCCCCCACAAGCTAGCAAACTGAACTGTATATATTTTCAGTTCAACAGCGCATTCTTGATAGCCACAAAAGAGTCCAGGAAAGGAAACTGTTTATAATCTTCCCCCTTTCCCAAATTAATGCTGGAATGTTTAGAGAAATTCTTAAAGCAGTGAGTCTTAGCAACGATTAGGTCAAACTCCTTTGAGATTACAGAAGAAATGCACATTTCACATAAAACTGCCTACCAAGTTTGGGGGAAACGGGAGGTTCCTCTGACACCCAATTATGCTTTGCTGAAGAAAGAGTGCTTCTCAAAGTGTGACATCAGAGTTTCTGCTTCCCAATCGCTAGAGGTGCCTGTTAAAATGCTGATTTCTGGACACTGCCCCACCCTTACTAAATCACAATTTCTGGAGGAGAAATCTACATGTTAATAGGCAACCCAGGTGGTTTTCTAGCTCGGAGGAGGTCCCACGACTACAAGTTAAATGCCGAGGTCTTGTTCTGTTCGTTATTCTAAATCTTAAGGTCTGTACTAGCGCGTACGAATTAGTCGAACTAATGGGAAGAAAATTCCGCTTTCAAGCAGGAATCTAGATAGACGGTAGAAAGCGTTTGTCCAATAGCAAATTGAAAGTGGTCTTCTGGACTCCAGTCACTTAAGTTCTCTTCAAGGGTCTTGGCTACCTGCAACTAAGAATCCTAAAGACTGCTTTGGGGTTGGGGGATGTGTGTGAGGTGAGCCAACTGCCTCCCCTCCCCCCCCCCCACATACACACACACACACACACACACACACACACACACAGAAAGCTTTTTATTTACTTTTTGCTACCCAGGTTCTTTATTAAAAGGGTTGGTTTATGTGTGTAAGTTTGCTAGGGAGGGAAGTGAAAACATCTGCAGCACCATGAAATGTCCTGGAACGGAACTCTTCTAATAAAAGATGTATCATTTTAAATGCGCTGAATTTTGATTCTGGTAATTCGTGCACTAGAGTGTCTATTTCGAGGCAGCGGAGGTATCATATGACAGCGCACGTCAAGGCACCGTGGAGCCCTCTCGTGGACTCCCACCCACTTTCCCATTCACCCGGAGAGGGCTGCTCGCGCAGCCGCTCCCCCCCCACAAGCTAGCATGAAATCTCCCAGCCTCTGCCGAGATCAAATGGAGCTCTTCGCTCAAGGGGTGCGAGTATTACCTCCGCCATGCAATTTCCACTATCAATAATTTAACTTCTTTGCTGCAGACCAGAGGAGTACAGACCGGGCACCAAAGACTCCCCCTCTTACCCCTTCTTTTTAACCAAAGAGAACGTGAAAAAAAGAATAGAGTCTGGGAGTTTCGGGGCCGAAGTCTTCCCTAGAGAAGCTGCCTTGATGTTTACTTTGACAAGTAGTGACTGAAAAGGTGGGTTTCTTTTCTTTCTCTCTCTGTGTTTCTCTGTTTGGTCGACCAGAAAGCGTGTGGCTTGAGCGAGGTCTGTCATTGCCTCGGCTTCCTGACTGGAGCAAGTAACTTGGTGTAACGTTATCCGGGGGTGTTCATTAATAAAAAATGTCATTATTATCTTGATTGAATTCCTATTAGGCAAACTCCAGAGAGGTCAGTGCACGAACTCTGTTTAAGCCGCGGCGTGTTTAAGGCAGCGGAGTAAACCCATGGCCCCCCTGCTCTGTGCGATTTCATTGTGTGCTCGCGTTGGCAAGCTCCGTCGTGCGGGAAGGTGCGGGAAGGTGTGTCCGTGGCCCGGGAGACGCACGCCCCCTCCCACGGAACTTGGGTGCCGCGATGAGGCGCGGGGGGGAGTTACCAGGGAGCAGAGCGAGACCCCGGGGGCGCCGGATCCGCGCTCGCTGCCGCCTGTCCCGACGCGGACCGCCTGGGCTTCCGCGGAGGGCCGGGGACGCGGGGTTCCCCGGGGCGGGGGCCAGGTCACCCCACGGAGCCGCGGGCGTGGCGCGCGCGTCCCGTGGAGGCGCCCCCAGGGACCGGCGCGGGGCTGGCGGGGCCACCTCGCGGGGCCTGGGGGCCTGGCCAAACGGGGCGCGCGGGTCCCAGGCGCCCGAGCAGCCCAGCGAGTCCCCAGGGGCGAGCGGGGGCGAGGAAAAGGCGCGGCGTTGCCTTTAAGCGGCCGCCCCGCACGGGTCTCGGCGGCGCGGGCGAGCTGGGGGCGGGGGGCGGGGGGCGGCGCCGTTGGACCAATCGAAGCTCAACCGAAGAGCTAAATAATGTCTGACCCGAGCTCGCGGCCCAGGCTGGAGCTCCGGGTCCCCGTCGCCGCCGCGCCCGGGCGCCGCCCGCCCGCTCGCCGTCCCGCGCACCCCGTCGCGCCGCGGGCTCCCGGGCGGGGCCGCGGAACCGGCCCGGCGCGCCCCCCGCCTGCTCCTCGGGCGGCGTGGATGAGAGGCGGGAACTGCAGCTGCCACCGCTGCTGTGGGGCCGGCGGCGAGCGGCTCCGCGACGGGGCACCTGGGCTGGGCGCAGGGGCCAGGAGCGGGACAACGATGTGACTCCGCCGCCGGGGACCCGTGAGCTTTGTGTGGACCCCGAGGTAGGCGAGCGTCGGGCGTGGGGTTTGGCGCGGGAGCCGCCGGCCCGCCGGGGAAAGTTGGCTGGTGCGGGGACCCGAAGTTATGGGAAGAGGCCAGAACGCCTTTCCGGCCCTCCACGAGAAGGGGGCATTTTGAGTTGCTCCTGGCGAGCTTTCTCCGCCCACCCCGCTATCCAGAGGGGCAGCCAGGACCCCCCGAGAGAGAGGGACCCCGGGAAGCCCTAAAGTGGGGGAGAGAACGCCTAGAGGAGACGCCGAGCTGCGCGATGGGAAAAGACGGCGCCCCGGCGTCACCCGAAACCCTCCCCCAGCCGAGGACGGGTCGTGAGAGCGATTTAGGGAGCCAGCTGTCGGGGTCCCGACTGAAGTGAAGGGCTTGGGGCTGAGATGCGAATCTTTCCCGTGGGCTCGGCGGCCCCCGCGCAGATGTGGGCGAGCCCTTTGCTTCCTCCACCCGCATACCCCGTTCCCGGGGCTTCAGCCGGGCTGCACGCCGTCACCTGCTCCCCAAGAGGTGACTTAAAAGCGAACCAATAACGAGTTTATCTCGGGAAACTTGACACACTACTGCAGCTTGGACCTGGAAGGGGCTGGTTGTGCCCCTACCTCTCCCCATCCTTCTGCGTGCCCTTCCCTCGAGGCACCTTCCAGGAAAGTAAAAAGTTTTGATTTTCAGGGGCTGGGAGGGAGCGGTGTGTGTGTGTCTGTGTGTGTGTTTGGCTGGGGCAGATGTTCTGACTTCGGGCAGGTCTCCGGTGATGCAGAGCCGGAAAGAGGAAATGGATGAGTGAGCGGTGCCTGTAGAGAAATAGCTGAGGGTTGGAGGCTGTTTGCTCGACGGGCAGAGAAAGGGACCTGCACGCTGGTGGGACCCCTCGGGAAGAAAAGCCTTGGGGCTGCTGGGGTGAGCTCGAGTCGCCGGGAAAGGATGCTGTGTGTGTGTCGGGGCTGGAGCGAGGTGGAGGGACGCTGTGGGCTGGGCGGCGAGGAGGAGGGGGTGGGGAGAGCCGCTCCAGGGAAGGTGGAGGGTGCCCTCTGCCGGCCAAGCTGCCCGGAGCCGGTGCAGGGGCGGGAGGCTGGGGGCGGGGAGGCGATACGAGACGGCTTTGCGGGCTCCCTTCGGTAGCTGGTAGGAGGGACTTGTTGAATGACGCTTCTGACTCCCAACTCGGTGGATTTCGACTCGTCGCGCCTCCTCGGCTCCGGTGCAAGTTTTCCTTGAGCTGGGGGAGCTATGACAGGCTATGGCTGGATCTCATGTTAGGGTCCTTCAGAGGGGCAGCCAGGACCCCCCGAGAGAGAGGGACCCCGGGAAGCCCTAAAGTGGGGGAGAGAACGCCTAGAGGAGACGCCGAGCTGCGCGATGGGAAAAGACGGCGCCCCGGCGTCACCCGAAACCCTCCCCCAGCCGAGGACGGGTCGTGAGAGCGATTTAGGGAGCCAGCTGTCGGGGTCCCGACTGAAGTGAAGGGCTTGGGGCTGAGATGCGAATCTTTCCCGTGGGCTCGGCGGCCCCCGCGCAGATGTGGGCGAGCCCTTTGCTTCCTCCACCCGCATACCCCGTTCCCGGGGCTTCAGCCGGGCTGCACGCCGTCACCTGCTCCCCAAGAGGTGACTTAAAAGCGAACCAATACGAGTTTATCTCGGGAAACTTGACACACTACTGCAGCTTGGACCTGGAAGGGGCTGGTTGTGCCCCTACCTCTCCCCATCCTTCTGCGTGCCCTTCCCTCGAGGCACCTTCCAGGAAAGTAAAAAGTTTTGATTTTCAGGGGCTGGGAGGGAGCGGTGTGTGTGTGTCTGTGTGTGTGTTTGGCTGGGGCAGATGTTCTGACTTCGGGCAGGTCTCCGGTGATGCAGAGCCGGAAAGAGGAAATGGATGAGTGAGCGGTGCCTGTAGAGAAATAGCTGAGGGTTGGAGGCTGTTTGCTCGACGGGCAGAGAAAGGGACCTGCACGCTGGTGGGACCCCTCGGGAAGAAAAGCCTTGGGGCTGCTGGGGTGAGCTCGAGTCGCCGGGAAAGGATGCTGTGTGTGTGTCGGGGCTGGAGCGAGGTGGAGGGACGCTGTGGGCTGGGCGGCGAGGAGGAGGGGGTGGGGAGAGCCGCTCCAGGGAAGGTGGAGGGTGCCCTCTGCCGGCCAAGCTGCCCGGAGCCGGTGCAGGGGCGGGAGGCTGGGGGCGGGGAGGCGATACGAGACGGCTTTGCGGGCTCCCTTCGGTAGCTGGTAGGAGGGACTTGTTGAATGACGCTTCTGACTCCCAACTCGGTGGATTTCGACTCGTCGCGCCTCCTCGGCTCCGGTGCAAGTTTTCCTTGAGCTGGGGGAGCTATGACAGGCTATGGCTGGTGGTGTGTTAGGGATTCCTGGATCTCATGTTAGGGTCCTTCAGGGATCTTACACTTTCTCCTCAATATCAGCAGTAAACGCTGAACATTTTCTGACAAGAATGCAGGAATGTTCTTGGCCAGAAGCAAAGAAAAGCATATTTCTGAGTGTTTATTAATTCTCCTGGTGGAGCTTTTTAAAGCAAACTCATGTGTAAATAGGAACGCTGATTTTTTTAAAACTGTATATTGATTTTTGATAGGAAGTAATGTTATTAAATGAGACTTTAAATTGTTTTTTATTTGGAAAAATGCCCCTTACCTTTAATTTTATCCCCCCAAATATATTTTCATTTGAGTCTGTTGTAAAATCAGAGACCATTTTGGCCTTGAAATTATATTTGCATATATTATGGGGTTTTGCGTTTTACTTTATTGAGGTATAATTACTGATTAAATTTGTCTAGACGTGGGACCCCTCAATGTTTAACTTATACAACATTATCATTTTTAGGGTGAAAATTTCTGAGATTGTGGCATGTAGCACTCCAACTTATTATAAGTAATAGATTACAGAGTTTTGACCCTGGGGACCACACCCCTTTAAAATGATCTTTAGCTCCTGTTCCTTGAATTTGCAAGTAACCTTGATTAAGATTCTGCTTTTGCGAGTTTCCTGCTGGAGGTAAGGGAAAGGAAAGAGACACTTGTTGAAATGTAACCAATAACCTTTACTGGAATTTAAAACATGATGGTCACCATTACTGGAATTCCTGGACCATAAAGTCGTTGTCTTTTTTTTTCTTCCACTTTATTTTGCAAAATGTGATAAATGTTGGTAAATATAGACCAGTACTAAGTATTATGACAGGAGAAGCATTATGTATGTAGAGCTATTTTAAGTCATTACAAAACGTTTTCTATTTATAAGTGATATAAGCAGAAAAAAATGATTTCCAGATAAACAAGACTTACGTACATGTTTTGAAGCATTAGAACATTGCAGACACACTTAGCACATTTTTTAAAAAGGAAAATAACAGAGTAATTTTTCACATACCTTTGGAGCCTTTCATTGCCTATTCAGAGCTGAATTAGTAACTGGAAATCTTGTTTATTTTAAGATGATGTTTAAGATCCCTTAAGATTTGAGTGTCCAAAACATTTGAGTGTCCAGAAAATAAAGCATTTAAGAACTCCGTTTTAGGACGTCTTTTCAATAAGTACAGCTTTTACTTGCAAACAGAAGGAACTAAAAAGTGATCCTTTGCCAAAAATGGAATGATCACTTCAAATGATTTAATTATACTATGTGAGTTAATTGCCTAAATCTCAAAATGACCAAAGAGGAGTGGGGAGATGTTGGAATGTTGCTGGTTCATTTGATTCACCAGGAGAGAGGGAAGTTCTGTAACTAATGTAAATTTCTCAAATCCCGGCTCAAAGTGCTTGAGTTTCCTGTTTAATAGGGGCACCATTAGAATGTAAGTTATTCTCTTCTTCCTGGAATCTTTAAGAGTTCCAGCTTTTCAGTGGTCAAAAGGCAGATGATTGATAATCTCATTTCTTTTAAATATAAATAGCTCTGGTTTGTAGCTTAACACACAGCAAGTTGAGCATGCCCACCGCATAGTACAGCAAAGAGCCTGTTTATATTTTGGTACTTTTGTCTTCACAACCTGCATTAAATATCCAAACACTTCTACCCCCAATCCTGGCCATACACATACATCCACAGCCCTATATACAGATAGTGCATTTGTGGAATATAATAGCCAGCAGCTCTGGGTCTCAACCATAGATCTAATGTACTAAATTTCAGAGTATTGAAGATGTACACAATGGAAAGGTCATCTGCAAGTAGCTCATTAACATTTTAGGTTTAAGAGGTTGGTCCCAGAGTAGTCGGAAGAACGATTTTAGACTGCTTTAATGAAAACAACATGGAGAAGTATATGAGAGCTCAATTTCTGCCATTTCTGACGTCTGTAATACAGTTTATTTTAATGGCTGAAATGTAAGTTTCAACTTGTATCTCCCTGTGTAGAAGAGTTCAGCTTGTGTGAGGGGGCTCGCCTAGCCTAGCCCAGCTCAGTGCATGTGAATATGTTCCTCTAATAGGGTAATTGCCAACTTGTCTCAACTTGTTGTCAAATGATTGTTATGGAGCACTCAGTTTCCACTAATTGCAAAATTGCTGCTTAATTGAAGGACTCTCAGCCATCTAGTACAACCATTCAGCCACTGGCAGGCTCTGTAATCTCAAGCTGTGAATTGCATTTTAAAAGAGAAAGGGAGGAGAGAATTCGGGGAATTCTAAATTTCAAACGGCTGGCTGTTGCTCCATGGAGGAAGAAATCATTTGAACGTTAGATTGCGTTGTGATAAATTTTCTTTATTAGGTTGAATTACATGCCCAGATGGGCTTCATAAGTGAATGAGTGAGCTTCTTGGTTACCCTCCGCCTCCATTTACTCTGTTCAGGATGGAGTGACGTTAAGCAATAAATGATGTTGGCAAATGAAATCCGTATGTCATTTGTACGTGGGGTTTAACCCTAGGAAACAGAGGAAAACTTTGGTATGTGTAAGCTTAGACATATGTGCCCTCAAAGTCTCCTTAAACTTCCACTTAAGGCATAGAATTGCTTAGTCCTAAATAATTTTGTATATAAAATGTATCTCTGACTTTCCAGAATACTTATACTAAAGGCTTAGAAAAGCCATGGACCTAGTTATTAAATATATAGAGCCATTATTGATGATAGACATCATCTATTATTAGTGGGCTTTGTATGGACTTTGGAAAACTTTAGGGGGTGACAGAGTGGTAAATGGACACGTTTTCCGTGTAAGCCAGGAGGTAGTCTTTCTGTAAGAAAGCATGAGTATCTTGTCAAAGAAGTGTGGGAGCTTTCCTTTAAGTGACAGTACTCAAATTCAAGTACACACTTTGGGACATTTATATTTTTGGTGAAATGAATCTGAACTGATAACACTAGATGCTAAGAAGTGACTAATTCCACTGATATCTCATCTACACATTGTCTAAAGTTTATGGGTTCCATTTAGAGGAACCAGGGGCTGGATATAGGACAGCAGAGTGACTAGTGGTGGGGAAGCAAAGTCAATTCACAAACTTCTTTGATAGCCGTCATAAAATAAAAGTTTGTTTCCAAAGAGCCCAGAGAATAATGGTTGTTAGGCAGTATTCCCCAAAGGCTCACTTGAAAGAACTTTTCATTGGTTGTCATGGTAGTAATGTCCTGATTTTGAAAACTCACAGAACCTAGTAGCTCTTAAATGTGCTTTCATCTTGGTTTCTTTGGTCTGACTGAAGCTTTACGAGGGCCCTCTGTCTTTGACATGCCTCTGCATTTTAGAGGGAGGTCAGGCAAAGGAAGATTCCTTAACTCTAAGACAACATAACTAGGAAATGTGTAAAATCAAATGGTGAAAAAGTCACTTAACTTCCAAATGGCTTCTTGAAATCAAACTAGGAGGCAAGCTGTCATTTACTATGTGTAAAATTAAACTTTATATGGTGGAAATAGGAAATAAACGGACAGTTTCAAGGAATTTCATCAACTCATCAAAAGTGAAATAGCGCCACCTAGAGAACAAAAATCACCAAACAGATTGCGTACCTTAGGAGCCACTTTTCCGTTCCTAGGATTGCCTTGCCACCCTATTTAGATTTGGTGAGTGTATGAATTGGTAGGGTGTGGCGTGGGGGAGAGGGGATGGTTTAGGACGCTCTTGGGATTGTAGATGAGATTTTAAAACAGGCAGATCCATGCCTCAGTATCTACACAAAGCCCTTTTGGCATTTTAATGTTAGCCAAATGTAGAGTAACCTGCCAGGAAGAAGGGCTGGCCTCCTTTTTAACTTTTTTTTAATTTTCAAGGATATATCCTGAAGCATTGAGTACAAAGGTTCTGATTTTATTTACTTGCTACAGTCACTTCATTGCCCTTTCTGAGATATAATAACACCAAATAAATTGAGTAGAGCGACCTTAAGAATGTCTTTGATCTGTGATCTAATTTTAACGTGAATGATTTGAGAAGAAGTAAGAAAAAAAAAGGGTCATATATGTAGCCAGACTTTGAGCACCAACACCAACAACCAAAAAAAAATGCAAGGGAAAAAGCAAGGGAGTAGGGGAAGACAAGGGAAAGGCCTTGTAAGAGTTGCATCAACCTTAGATAAAGCTTTGCATCTGAGCCAGCACCAAAAATTTGTGGAACCAGGAACCATTATTAGCTTAAAGTTCTTTGATGACAGAATGTGCATTTCATTCTTTTTTGCCTGCTTCCACAATCATGTCCAAAATGGTTCTGGTAGTAGAAGAAAATTTTCATGTTTCAGTAATGTCCTGATTTTGAAAACTCACAGAACCTAGTAGCTTAAATGTGCTTTCATCTTGGTTTCTTTGGTCTGACTGAAGCTTTACGAGGGCCCTCTGTCTTTGACATGCCTCTGCATTTTAGAGGGAGGTCAGGCAAAGGAAGATTCCTTAACTCTAAGACAACATAACTAGGAAATGTGTAAAATCAAATGGTGAAAAAGTCACTTAACTTCCAAATGGCTTCTTGAAATCAAACTAGGAGGCAAGCTGTCATTTACTATGTGTAAAATTAAACTTTATATGGTGGAAATAGGAAATAAACGGACAGTTTCAAGGAATTTCATCAACTCATCAAAAGTGAAATAGCGCCACCTAGAGAACAAAAATCACCAAACAGATTGCGTACCTTAGGAGCCACTTTTCCGTTCCTAGGATTGCCTTGCCACCCTATTTAGATTTGGTGAGTGTATGAATTGGTAGGGTGTGGCGTGGGGGAGAGGGGATGGTTTAGGACGCTCTTGGGATTGTAGATGAGATTTTAAAACAGGCAGATCCATGCCTCAGTATCTACACAAAGCCCTTTTGGCATTTTAATGTTAGCCAAATGTAGAGTAACCTGCCAGGAAGAAGGGCTGGCCTCCTTTTTAACTTTTTTTTAATTTTCAAGGATATATCCTGAAGCATTGAGTACAAAGGTTCTGATTTTATTTACTTGCTACAGTCACTTCATTGCCCTTTCTGAGATATAATAACACCAAATAAATTGAGTAGAGCGACCTTAAGAATGTCTTTGATCTGTGATCTAATTTTAACGTGAATGATTTGAGAAGAAGTAAGAAAAAAAAAGGGTCATATATGTAGCCAGACTTTGAGCACCAACACCAACAACCAAAAAAAAATGCAAGGGAAAAAGCAAGGGAGTAGGGGAAGACAAGGGAAAGGCCTTGTAAGAGTTGCATCAACCTTAGATAAAGCTTTGCATCTGAGCCAGCACCAAAAATTTGTGGAACCAGGAACCATTATTAGCTTAAAGTTCTTTGATGACAGAATGTGCATTTCATTCTTTTTTGCCTGCTTCCACAATCATGTCCAAAATGGTTCTGGTAGTAGAAGAAACGCTTCAACAAATATTGTTGAATGAACAAATGGATCAATTAATAGCTGTCTCAGATTCTGACTAACAGTGTGGACAATGAAGAAATGTTGTAATTATAGAAAAGATACATACTTGTTTTGCTGGCAGAGAGGCAGAAATTGGAAGAAACGTTGTAATTACAGAAAAAATGTGTACTTGTTTTGCTGGCAGAGAGACAGAAATTGGAAGAATTAAGTGCCATATTTTTGTTTTTGTGGTACGTATTATAAATATCCTTTCACTGGCTTAATCCTAAAGCTTCTTGTGCACAGTTTGGTTTGCTCATAAAGTTGACATGTTTGGAGCATATGAAATGTTAAAGCCAACTTAAACAGTAGGAACTATAAATCCATTGGTGAATTTTTGTTTAATGTTTTCAATTTGAGGTACTGGTGCATTGTCCGTCAGTGAATGGAAAACAGTGTATGTTAAGTGTGTGTCAGTTTCTGGTAAACAGATAACTGAACAGAGCTATTATATTGTCTGTGTCTTGGAGCAGTCAAGTGCAGGAAACTTACTTTTCAGGAGAAAAATTACTAAAGAAATCTATATATCTATATCTCACACATACAGAGAGAGAAATGGTGGGAGAGGAGCCAGAGGAAGAGGAGAGAGAATGAAGGAAACTCATAAGTAAGATTTCTGCCACATGGGATTTCATCTAATCACTCTTGGTTTGGAGCTGTTACCGTCAGCATTTGCTGCCTGTTCTGATACTTGCTTTTTGCTTTTGAAAACTGAACCTATGCCCAAACTGAAACACGTTTCCCTATCTTTTCACATGTTCATTTATTTCTTGAATTATGGGGAGTGTTTTTAAACACAGATAAATTTCTTTTACATCATGCAGAAGAAGTAAGAAAAAAGGGTCATATATGTAGCCAGACTTTGAGCACCAACACCAACAACCAAAAAAATGCAAGGGAAAAAGCAAGGAGTAGGGAAGACAAGGGAAAGGCCTTGTAAGAGTTGCATCAACCTTAGATAAAGCTTTGCATCTGAGCCAGCACCAAAAATTTGTGGAACCAGGAACCATTATTAGCTTAAAGTTCTTTGATGACAGAATGTGCATTTCATTCTTTTTTGCCTGCTTCCACAATCATGTCCAAAATGGTTCTGGTAGTAGAAGAAACGCTTCAACAAATATTGTTGAATGAACAAATGGATCAATTAATAGCTGTCTCAGATTCTGACTAACAGTGTGGACAATGAAGAAATGTTGTAATTATAGAAAAGATACATACTTGTTTTGCTGGCAGAGAGGCAGAAATTGGAAGAAACGTTGTAATTACAGAAAAAATGTGTACTTGTTTTGCTGGCAGAGAGACAGAAATTGGAAGAATTAAGTGCCATATTTTTGTTTTTGTGGTACGTATTATAAATATCCTTTCACTGGCTTAATCCTAAAGCTTCTTGTGCACAGTTTGGTTTGCTCATAAAGTTGACATGTTTGGAGCATATGAAATGTTAAAGCCAACTTAAACAGTAGGAACTATAAATCCATTGGTGAATTTTTGTTTAATGTTTTCAATTTGAGGTACTGGTGCATTGTCCGTCAGTGAATGGAAAACAGTGTATGTTAAGTGTGTGTCAGTTTCTGGTAAACAGATAACTGAACAGAGCTATTATATTGTCTGTGTCTTGGAGCAGTCAAGTGCAGGAAACTTACTTTTCAGGAGAAAAATTACTAAAGAAATCTATATATCTATATCTCACACATACAGAGAGAGAAATGGTGGGAGAGGAGCCAGAGGAAGAGGGAGAGAGAATGAAGGAAACTCATAAGTAAGATTTCTGCCACATGGGATTTCATCTAATCACTCTTGGTTTGGAGCTGTTACCGTCAGCATTTGCTGCCTGTTCTGATACTTGCTTTTTGCTTTTGAAAACTGAACCTATGCCCAAACTGAAACACGTTTCCCTATCTTTTCACATGTTCATTTATTTCTTGAATTATGGGGAGTGTTTTTAAACACAGATAAATTTCTTTTACATCATGCAGAATCTGAAGGTCGAGAAATTTGCTTCATGCTGCTGGCATAGATGCTTGGCGGAGTCCCAGGCCACATTCCTAGACCAAACTGTTGAAGGTGTTCTCTCTTACGCAACATGAGGAAGGCACATTCAGCCTTCTCACGCTGGCTGATAATGTATCCCAAGGCACAGACGATGTGCTTATCATTTTAAAGCATAAAGCCAGCAGGCATTCTGTTGAAGGATAGAATCTGGATCAGGTAAATGTAAAATACTATGATTAGGTTAAAAGTCAACTATATAAATAGAGAGAATATGGAATTGGGACCACGTTTTGGGGGCTGACTTAGTCCGTACAAAGGCGACTCGGAGGTTTGAAACATCTGCAGACTGAGTATGAGCCAGTGATGTGTGTATATGGGGGTGGGGGTGGGGGATTTGGATCTAACTGCTGCAGTTCAGGACTTCCCAGGTGGTTCAGTGGTAAAGAACCAGCCTGCCAATGCAGGAGACACAGATTCAATTCCTAGGTTAGGAAGATTCCCTGGAGGACATAATGGCAACCCGCTTCAGTACTCTTGCCTGGAACATTCCATGGACAGACGATCCTGATGGACTACAGTTCATGGGGGTCACAAAGAGACAGATATAACTGAACACACACACACTCACACACACACACTCACACACACACACACTCTGCAGTTTTGGTCTGTACGAAATGGGAAAACTACTAATCCCCCTCCCCATTTCTAAAGTAGACTATACATAGAATAGCACAGGGACATCTGTTCCATGTTATGTGGCAGCCTGGATGGGAAGGGAGTTTGGGAGAGAATGGATCTGTGTATATGTATGGCTGAGTCTCTTTGCTGTCCATCTGAAACTGTCACAACATTCATCAGCTGTACTCCAATAGAAAAGAACAAGTGTTTTAGAAAAAAAAATACTGTCTTCAGTTTAAGAAATGAAATAGGTTGCTTTTGGTATATCACTGACAAATGGGTGTATATTGAAGTCAGTATGACCAAGATGCAGAAGAAATTGGAAACCATCGCAAGTGAGGAATGACAGAGGAAACTTGGAATGGGTGGTTTGGGAACAAGAAGACTTAGACTGGAATGGCGAATGTATTTTTTTTTCGCTTAGTTTAAATTCACATGATGGTAGCACCCAGGAAGGCTAGGTGAAGACGAATTCTGAAGCCATCCAAGCTCAGTGAGAAAGAATATGCGGTCACTGCAGAGCATGACTGGGAGATTAGGGTGGCATCATCTCTGACGTGTTCTTCATGTCCTATTTAGAGAACTGTCCTCACCATGAATGGAAAAGCCTGGCAGGCTACAGTCCATGAGAGAGAGAGAGAGAGAGAGAGAGAGAGAGCGAGCAGCAGCAGTTTCACAATTATAAACAACTGGCATATTGCCCCAGAGAGCAGATCTAGGACCAGTGATACAAACTTAGGCACTGTACGGAGAATCTAGAAGAACCTTCAGTTCCATTTAATTAAGCAAATATCACAGGTTCACCACATATAAAACTCTATTGAGCAAATTTATGAACTAACAAAAAAAGGCTCTTCTTTGGAGTATGATCTGTTCCGTGTTTTAAGCAGAGGCTAAAACCCTTTTAGAAAGGATAGATATTAACATGGGAGGTTGGAGTTAGGTATATTCTGAAGTACCTATGAGCTCCTAAGTTAGTTTTTCAAATATATTGATCATACATCAGTATACTCCTTGTTTTAGTTCACACGGTGATTATAATAATCTAATGATGATCATATGTGTCTTTGGATTTTCTACTTGAAAATAGGTGCAGCATCATGCATTGAGCATCCAAAATCCTTCCCATTTCTTGGGAAAGTGCTGGATTTGAGAGAGCTCAGGAACTGAACTAAAAAAATCCTTCAACATTCTTTCAACATTTACCTTCCCCGTCTGAGAATTATGGAATCCTCAGCTATTGCACCTTTACAAAGAGTTTCTTTTTCTAAATGTAAACTCTCCATGGGGAGAAGGAAATGGCAACCCACTCTAGTATTCTTGCCTGGGAAATTTCATGGACAGACAAGTCTGGCAAATTATAGTCCATGGAGGTCTCAAATATATATAGGGGCTTTCCTGATGGCTCACTCAGATTCCTCAGTGATGAGGAATCTGCCTGCAATGCAGGAGACCCAAGTTCCGTCCCTGGGTTGGGAAGATCCCCATGGAGGAGGGCATGGCAACCCACTCCAGTATGCTTGCCTAGAGAAAGCCATGGACAGAGGAGCCTGATAGGAGTTCATGGGGTCACATTGAACATGACTGAAATGGCTAAGCAGCAGCAGCAAACTGTCCAAGAATTAGCCCCTCCCTTGACCTTCTCATGCTTCAGCATGGGTTAGAGTTAGCTTTTTTGAGGGGGCAGGAGGGCAGGGGGGCAGGTTGCGGAGGAAGCAGGGTGGGCAGGCCACTTCTATTGGTCTTTCATTTATCGATTTTTATCCGTCTTTGTTCTTTGGCCCGTGTGGGCCTCCCATCGCAGTGGCCTCTGTTGTCGCAGAGCACCGGCTCTGGGTGCATGTGCTCCAGAGCTCCGGCTGGGTAATTGGACACATCAGTCCAGCCACTCCGCAGCAGGTGAGGATCCAACTGGCGCCCCTTGCACTGCAAGGCGGTGTCCTTACCCACTGGACTACCAGGGAAGCCCAACAGTTAGCTTTTTTTTTGCTCCACTGTAGAACAGTTGGAAAATTAATTAACCTACATGAAGATGTCATTAATACGCAAGTCTAGACTATGGGTTACACGACCCACTTCTAGGACTCAGGAACATTTTATTTTTCCTGGTCTGTCATGCTGCTTTCAAATATTCATATCGTCAGTCAGCAAAGCAAGCAGTTTACTGTTTACTTCTTCTTTAGAGCATCACATATTTTATAGTTCATGTTGCTGCATGTATGTTCTCTCCTGTTTCAAAGCCTTTCTTTAAAGAAAGTAAAGGTGTTCTACGCAGGGAATGATTCTTTTATTTATTAACTCATCAAATGTTAATTGAGTGCCCAGTGGGTACCAGGCACTGGGCTCGATGGATCCATCCATCATCAGGTGCTCCCTGTAAGGAACTCCAGTGATTCTCCCAGGTGAGGCTTCTATTACCTCCTCATCTGTTCTCTTCAAAAGAATATTTTTTTAAAAGCTTTTGAACAGATTCTCTGAGTCATTTCAGAACTTCCTGCCTATTCTGTATTTTCAGTTACGGATTGTGATATTTTGGAAGGACTTGTGTCACTTTTAAGCGAAATAATCTTTTTTAATATAACAATTGGGTGTCATTTTGTGCTCAAATTAAGGCAATGAAAATGCTTAGACATTGCCTTAAACATGTCACTATTTTTTTTTTAAATCGCATACTCTGCTTTTTTAAAAAAAATATTAGCCTCTTTTATTGGTTTTTTATTTATTTATTTTCATCCATCTTTATTCTTTTGGCCTGTGTGGGCCTCGCATCACAGTGGCCTTTTTCCTTGCAGAGCACCGGCTCTGGGCACATGCATTCCAGAGCACTGGCTCCTAATGGATGCACCGGCCCAACTGTTCCTCAGCATGTGGGATCTTCCCGGGCCAGGGATTGAACAGACACCCCTTGCACTACAAGGCAGACTCTTTACCCACTGGACCACCAGAGAAGCCCCTACTTTTAATTTATTTTTTAAAAATTATTGCTTTTTTTATTTTAATTTGGCTGCTCTGCGTCTTTTTTTTTTAGATTTATTTATTTATTTACGGGCCACTTTTATTGGTCTTTCATTTCTCTATTTTCATTCATCTTCGTTGCTCCTGTGGGCCTCCCATCGCGGTGGCATCTGTCATTGCAGAGCACCGGCTCTGGGCGCATGCGCTCCAGAGCTCCGGCTCGGTAGTTGGACACATCAGTCCAGCCGCTCCGCAGCACGTGGGATCTTCCCAGGCCAGGGATCGAACCGGCGCCCCTTGCACTGCAAGGCGGTGTCCTTACCCACTGGACCACCAGGGGAAGCCCTGCACTGCGTCTTAGTTGTGGCCTGTGGGATCTAGTTCCCTGACCAGGGGTTGAGCCCGGGCCCTCCACTTTAGGAACACAGTCTTAAACCACTGGTCTGCCAGCGAAGTCCACATTTCACTATGATTCTGAGGATATTTCAAGAGAAACTCTTGTTAATAATGCTAGTAGAAACCACAGTAGAAGAACTTCTGGACTAAAAATGCCATTCATTTCCACTGATGTTATGATGGATTTTTTCCTTTACTTACAAGGACATGTTTGGACCTCTTAGTATTCAGAAATGCATCTTTTATTTGACAGTGTTTATAAATCCTGTGTGTTCCCCCCCATAAAGAAGCTAAAACTGTGAGAATGCTTCCATTCACTAGAATCTGGTTTCATGATTATGCTGAGTAAGAAAAAAGAAGGAAAAATCAGTATTGTGAATACTGTCTTTAAACATGAATCAATAATGTTTAAATTTAGTAATAGTATTTTTTTGAGAGTTTATTAAAAACCATTTTTCAGTCCTTTGGGTGGTCTCCTTTCACTGTGAAACCAGGAGGTATTTTGCTAAAATATATAGAACAAATAAGAATCCTTATGTCATATTCATGGATCATGTAAATATGTCGATGGAACTAGGGTACTTTTTCGGCATCATCAACTCAGAAATGTTTAACCTCTTGATATACAATAAGGAAGTGAACTCTCACATAGTTATCTTATGAATGTGAAAAAACAACAAAAAAGCAAACACGACCACAAAAACCCACAGAATCAAGACGTGGTAAGAAATCCCATTTTCCTTCTGATACCAAACCTATAGTCATGCTTCTAGCCTTCTCTTTCACTCCTGATTATGGCAATCAGAGTAAACTATAAGTATATAAATAAAAAAGAATAAGCCGTAAATAAATAGTGCCAGAGACCACTGTCTTCTTTGTTCTTTGAGACAGAACCAGAGGAATGGACAGTTTCTCTAACCTTCAAATTAGTGCTGTAAATTGTAAATAAATAAATTGTAGGACTGGATTTTTTTTTTGCCTATAACAAAATCTTCTAAAGAGCCTCAATGGATAAAATAACCAGTACTGTGCTAATTAAACTTGGTGGGAATATCAGAGTCCTGCCTCCTTGACCTTGATTTTGCCCCTTGCAAGAAGCCTCTTGACACTCTTCTCTGCAAAATCCAGTTGGAAAACTGTTGTTCTAGAGAAAAGTCATGAAGTGGAAATGCGCAAGTCCTAAATCTTTCTTCCTTCCTCACAGAAATGACTGTCCTCCTGTGTCTTCCTGTGGTCATTCTCTCGCATTCAGGATTGTGTTCATCCACTTGTTTAAATCATTCACAGATGGTAACTTAGTAACCTAGACATGGGTATGTGAAAATTTCCCCACTGCATAATTTTTAAAGATAATCATAGGTGTATAATGACTGAGAAGCAATGCGGGATGACCTTATCTTAAAGATTTTATTAATCATTCAAGTTTATCATCATTAATAAAATTTGGAACCCCCTGGAGGTCCAGTGGTTAGGACTCTAGGCTTTCACTGCTGGGGCTAAGTTCAGTCCCTCGTGTGGCAACTAAGAAACCCAAAGCCATGTGGCATGGCCAAAATAATAAAATAGAATTTATATTAAAACTTGTATTTCTTCCTGAAATACAAGTATATTTTTCTGGTTATCACATCCCTGGCAATGATTTTCTGAAGGCTTGGAGCGGTCTATGATTCCAGAGCATGTTTAACCTCTTAAATTTATTACAATAAGGAAGTGAACTCTCACATAGTTATCTTATGAATGTGAAAAAACAACAAAAAAGCAAACACGACCACAAAAACCCACAGAATCAAGACGTGGTAAGAAATCCCATTTTCCTTCTGATACCAAACCTATAGTCATGCTTCTAGCCTTCTCTTTCACTCCTGATTATGGCAATCAGAGTAAACTATAAGTATATAAATAAAAAAGAATAAGCCGTAAATAAATAGTGCCAGAGACCACTGTCTTCTTTGTTCTTTGAGACAGAACCAGAGGAATGGACAGTTTCTCTAACCTTCAAATTAGTGCTGTAAATTGTAAATAAATAAATTGTAGGACTGGATTTTTTTTTTGCCTATAACAAAATCTTCTAAAGAGCCTCAATGGATAAAATAACCAGTACTGTGCTAATTAAACTTGGTGGGAATATCAGAGTCCTGCCTCCTTGACCTTGATTTTGCCCCTTGCAAGAAGCCTCTTGACACTCTTCTCTGCAAAATCCAGTTGGAAAACTGTTGTTCTAGAGAAAAGTCATGAAGTGGAAATGCAAGTCCTAAATCTTTCTTCCTTCCTCATGGAAATGACTGTCCTCCTGTGTCTTCCTGTGGTCATTCTCTCGCATTCAGGATTGTGTTCATCCACTTGTTTAAATCATTCACAGATGGTAACTTAGTAACCTAGACATGGGTATGTGAAAATTTCCCCACTGCATAATTTTTAAAGATAATCATAGGTGTATAATGACTGAGAAGCAATGCGGGATGACCTTATCTTAAAGATTTTATTAATCATTCAAGTTTATCATCATTAATAAAATTTGGAACCCCCTGGAGGTCCAGTGGTTAGGACTCTAGGCTTTCACTGCTGGGGCTAAGTTCAGTCCCTCGTGTGGCAACTAAGAAACCCAAAGCCATGTGGCATGGCCAAAATAATAAAATAGAATTTATATTAAAACTTGTATTTCTTCCTGAAATACAAGTATATTTTTCTGGTTATCACATCCCTGGCAATGATTTTCTTAAAGCTTGGAACTGTCTATGATTCCAGAGCATTTGTTTGTTCTTTAGAATTAATCTCATGTAAAAACTTAGGGGAATCCTGACCATCACTGCTTCAAGCAGTATCAGAGGTTTTGATGACTTGACCTAGTGCAGCAACCTGGTAGACATTGGTACAGGGACTAAAATTTGGTAGGCTTATCATCACTAACATTCCTACCTGAGTTTAGTGTCATATATGATTATATACTTCAGTAAAAAATGTTGTCCAAAGGTAGAATGCTCCATACATTGGAAAATGGACCCAGGTGTCTCATTCTACTTGATCCTATAAATAACCCTTTGAAAAAATTCCTATATAGGACATTATTCCTATATAACAGCTGAGGAAGCTTGGAGTAATTAAAAACCTTGATCCAAGTGGCATAGCTATAGGACCAGAGCAAGAGTTACAGCTCTGTGGCTCCTCCTAATCCAGTCCTCTTACCATCACACAGGCTGACTTACAACCATGACCTGGCAGAATTCAAGACACCACATTTCACCCTTGATGTCTTAATGTGAGTGCCTGGCACAGATGGAAACCATTGCCGTCACCCTGGGCTAGTGTCTGCTCTCTTGAGAAGAGATTGGTGACCTTCTATGTGCCAAGGAAGAAAGTGATGATGAGAAGATAAAAAATGTTTAAGGAGTTTTGAATTTTAGTTTTCTGTTTTTGAGGAAAAAAGAACTCTTGAAAAGAGAAAAAGGATATGTCTTGTTCCTTAAACCTCTTAGTTATAATTTTGCTTAAAACTGAGGATCCTGTAGGGCTTCCCTGGTGGTCCACTGGGTAAAGAGTCCACCTTGCAGTACAAGGGGCACTGGTTCAATCCCTGGCCCAGGAAGATCCCACGTGTTGTGGACCAGCTGAACTGGTGTGTCCAATTAGGAGCCAGCGCTCTGGAGCACATGTGCCCAGAGCCGATGCTCTGCAGTGAGAGAGGCCACTGCAATGGTAGGCTCACACATGCCAAAGAATAAAAAGATCAATGAAAAATAAATATAAATAAAAGAGGCATGATGGGGAAAAAGAGAAAAAAACCTGAGGATCCTGTAAATGAACTATTAGAGAACATAACATGGAGCAGTGGTTCTTAAAGATGGTGATTATCAGGGGCTTTCCTTGGTGGTCGAGTGGTTGGAAATCTTCCTTAAAGTTCAGGGGACACTAGTTCAATCCCTGGCCCAGGAACTAAGCCTGTGCACCACAGCTGCTGCGTCAATGACTGGTTAAGTGGTTAAGACTCTGTACTTGCAATGCAGGAGGTGTGAGTTTAATATCTGGTTGGGGAGCTAAGATCCCACATGTCACTCAGTGTGGCTAAAAAGTAAAAATTAAAAAACAAAAAAAAACATAAAAAACAACTCGCAGTCCCTGGAATCTGTAGGTCTGAGCTGGAGCTTGGGCATATGTTGTGTTTAGGAATTTGCACAGGTGGTACAGACGTGCAGGAGGGTTTAAGAACTGCTGAGCTTGAAACCAAATAACATTTATAAAAACTCGTCATTTACTTCATCATTGAAATACTTGGATTTGAGTGTGGTTAGAAGGGATTTGCAGCCTTGTAAATAATCAGAAATTGGAAGCGCTGAGATGAAAGCCTGTTAAAGATAGTTTTATGACTTGAAGGATGTTTCCTAATTGCAAACGTCCACGTGGGACCAGAGAGCTTGAAACAGCATCCCTGGCCCAAGGATTGAGTAAGATTCCAGGGCTACCACTCACTTATAAGATCTGGGACCTTGTACAAACTATGTCCAGTCTCTGTACCTCAACATCATAACAGGGTTGCTGTAGGAATTGTTGTTTAGTCACTAAGTTGTCAACTCTTGGCAATCCTATGAATTACAGTACACCAGGCTTCCCAATCCTTCACAGTCACCCAGAGTTTGCCTTAACTCATGTCCACTAAGTTGGTGATGCCATCCAACCTTCTCTCTATCATCCCCTTCTCCTCCTGCCCTCAGTCTATCCCAGCATCAGGGTCTTTTTCAATGAGTCGTCTCTTTGCATCTGATTGCTGAAGTATTGGAGCTTCAGCATCAGTTCTGCTGACAATAGAAGGACTGATTTCCTTTAGGGTTGACTGGTTTGATCTTTCTATCTAAGGGACTTCGGAGTCTTCCCCAGTATCATAGTTCGAAAACATCAGTTCTTCAGTGCTCAGCTTTCTTTATGATCCAGCTCTCACATCCATGCATGACTATTGGGAAAGCTATAGCTTTGATTATGTAGACCTTTGTTGGCAAAGTGATGTCTCTGCTTTTTAATAAACTATCTAGGTTTGTTATAGATTTTCTTCCAAGGAGCAAGTGTCTTTTAATTTCATGGCTGCAGTCACTATCGTCAGTGATTTTGGAGCTCAAGACTTATTATTAAGACTCCAATGAAATTAATCAGTGGGCTTTCCTGGTGGTCCAGTAGTCAAGAATCTGCCTTGCGGGCTTCCCCTAGTGGTCCAGTGGGTAAGGACACCGCCTTGAGCTAGCTGGAGGCTTGGGCATATGTTGTGTTTAGGAATTTGCACAGGTGGTACAGACGTGCAGGAGGGTTTAAGAACTGCTGAGCTTGAAACCAAATAACATTTATAAAAACTCGTCATTTACTTCATCATTGAAATACTTGGATTTGAGTGTGGTTAGAAGGGATTTGCAGCCTTGTAAATAATCAGAAATTGGAAGCGCTGAGATGAAAGCCTGTTAAAGATAGTTTTATGACTTGAAGGATGTTTCCTAATTGCAAACGTCCACGTGGGACCAGAGAGCTTGAAACAGCATCCCTGGCCCAAGGATTGAGTAAGATTCCAGGGCTACCACTCACTTATAAGATCTGGGACCTTGTACAAACTATGTCCAGTCTCTGTACCTCAACATCATAACAGGGTTGCTGTAGGAATTGTTGTTTAGTCACTAAGTTGTCAACTCTTGGCAATCCTATGAATTACAGTACACCAGGCTTCCCAATCCTTCACAGTCACCCAGAGTTTGCCTTAACTCATGTCCACTAAGTTGGTGATGCCATCCAACCTTCTCTCTATCATCCCCTTCTCCTCCTGCCCTCAGTCTATCCCAGCATCAGGGTCTTTTTCAATGAGTCGTCTCTTTGCATCTGATTGCTGAAGTATTGGAGCTTCAGCATCAGTTCTGCTGACAATAGAAGGACTGATTTCCTTTAGGGTTGACTGGTTTGATCTTTCTATCTAAGGGACTTCGGAGTCTTCCCCAGTATCATAGTTCGAAAACATCAGTTCTTCAGTGCTCAGCTTTCTTTATGATCCAGCTCTCACATCCATGCATGACTATTGGGAAAGCTATAGCTTTGATTATGTAGACCTTTGTTGGCAAAGTGATGTCTCTGCTTTTTAATAAACTATCTAGGTTTGTTATAGATTTTCTTCCAAGGAGCAAGTGTCTTTTAATTTCATGGCTGCAGTCACTATCGTCAGTGATTTTGGAGCTCAAGACTTATTATTAAGACTCCAATGAAATTAATCAGTGGGCTTTCCTGGTGGTCCAGTAGTCAAGAATCTGCCTTGCGGGCTTCCCCTAGTGGTCCAGTGGGTAAGGACACCGCCTTGCAGTGCAAGGGGTGCCGGTTCGATCCCTGGCCTGGGAAGATCCCACGTGCTGCGGAGCGGCTGGACTGATGTGTCCAATTACCGACCCGGAGCTCTGGAGCGCATGCGCCCAGAGCCGGAGCTCTGCAGCGACAGATGCCACCGCGATGGGAGGCCCATAGGAGCCAAAGAACAAAGACGGATGAAAATGGAGAAATGAAAAACCAATAGAAGTGGCCCGCCCGCTCCCTTCCCTCCCCAACCCGACCCCCGTCCAAAATAAATAAATAAATCTAAAAAAAAAAAAAAGAATCTGCCTTGCAATGCAGAGGGACATGGGCTTGATCCCTAGTCTGGGAAGATCCCATGTGCCACAAGCAACAAGTCCCTTGTGCCTCAACTTACTGAAGGCTGCGTGCCTAGAGCCTGTGCTCCACAACAAGAGAAGCCAATGCAATGAGAAACCTTGATACTGCAAGGAGCAGTATCCCGCGCTCACTGCAACTAGAGAAAGCCTGCACACAGCAATGAAGACTCGTAAAATTAAAAAAAAAATTATCAGCATGCCACCTGCCGAAATCTGTTTCCTTTGTACCAGTGGTAACAAAACCAGAACTCTGTTGTCAGCTTTAGAGGCTAATTTCTGTATTCATTGATTTTCTCTTCCTTATATCCATCTAAATCCTACTCATTGTTTAAGATTGAACTCAAATTCAGTTTCTCTGGAAAGACTTTTGCCCCAGAGAAACCTGCCCTTTTGGATTTCTGGGTCATTCATGGTCTCTGTTTTACAATAGTTAATTATATAAGCAATAATTGCACAACTATTAAAACACTGGGTGTCTTCTCTGTTCAAGTTCTCTGCTCGGAGCTGTGGATGTGATGTTTCAGTCTAGAAAAACATTCTAGGTAGTCTTTGACTTTAAAAGAAACATTTCTTTGTTATGTTTTTTTTTGATATACCATACAGGTACATCATATATTTTGATGTTTATTTATTTATGGATTTTGGCTGTATAGGGTGTTAGTTGTGACATGCAGGATTCAGCATGTGGGATCTTTCATTGCAGCACATGGTCTTAGTTGCTTTGTGGCTTGTGGGATCTTAGTTCTTCCACCAGGGATCAAACCCCTGTCCCTTGCTTTGGAAGATGGTTTCTCAGCTACTGTTCACTAGGGAAGTCCCTAAAGAAACATTTCTTAAATAGGAAATTCATGGAACAGGCTTAGCCAGGGACCCTGCATCGCTGGACCTGATGATCAAATTTCATTACGTTGCTCAATAGATCTGCTATCTTTGGCAGGTTATTTAAATTCCCTGTGTCTAAAATAATGTTAAAGGAAATCCTCTTCCCCCTTCTTGTGTTTCCATGAGGGGACTTGCCTCTCAAAGTAACAGACCCCTGCACTTAAATTAAGCCCAGCCCTCTCTTACTCTGTGGGACTCCCATGCCCAAATGTGTAGGTCCTTGATGTTCTATCCAGGATGCAGTGAGCAATGGCCTGGCTTCCTGCATGGCCTTCCAAGATCTCTGCCCTCAGTTCCCATTTTCACTTGTGATTCCTAGGACCTGGATTTCAGGTAGTAGGAAATAGGCCCCACTGCATTGTCTAATGCTGCTTTGCTAACATGACTCTGACCCTGTATTATTTCCATTTGGCACCTTATTTCTATTATGTTCTCAGTTGAAAATCCCAAGAAGAGGAGGTATGGTTACCCCAAATATGTACTAATGGGAAGTTTAAAAAAATGGCAATTTTTTCAGAGTTGAATGAGCTGAATGATCCTTGCCCCAAGGAAGCTGTCTTTTAAGTTAGCTTTTTTCTTTTGTGTGTTTTAATCAAAAACTTCATAAGAAGACACTGAATCTGCTTTATTGTCTTTGGTCCCAATAGTCCATAGCTGACTGATGGGCACGTGCATAATAGGGGGCGTGATAGCTCCTTGCTAAATAATCAAGCATGTCCTTCCCTCTGGAAAAGGTAAAGATTCCAGTGTTTTGATAGTCAGCTAAATAAAGCGCTCTAAATGGGAAATCGGTTCTACATAAATATTCATAAATGAGTTCTTTGGTTTCCAGCTTATAAAGCTCACCAACTCTGGATTCTTCATGGGTGCTTTATGGGTTGTAGATGCCAAGAAATTAGCAGAGCAGGTAATACAATGTTTTAGTCTACAAAACATGATCTATTTTAAACAAAAACATGGACCAACAATTTCCTCTCCTCTCTCACCGTCCCTCCCTTTTCATGTTCTCTTTTGGGAATCCCCGTGTGAATATGTCAGTTACAGTGTGTTCTGCATTGAACCATAATTGTCTGTAATGTGTTCCCTTCAACCCCACCCTTTTAGCAGTGAAGTACTCAAAGGCAAGGATTTTGTCTCATTCCTTTTAGTATTCCTAGTGTCTGCCCAGAGAATGTCTATTAAATGAATAAAAAGTTAAAATGTCAATTTTAGGAGACTGCTCAGTTATAGTCATCCTAAGCTATAAACTTAACAGGTTAACAAGCAACTAGAAAACAACCAACCACAGAAAGATGGGTGACCTTTGTAGCTGTGAAAGGAGAATAGGTCAAAATATAACTTTAAAAACATTTGTGAGCTTCTTTTTCTAATGGAATAAACATGGGCTACAGCTTCATTTTCTTCTCATGAAGAAATGACAGAAACATATCCAGCTATGACCTTAAACTTTAGTCAAAGGACCAGAGCTCTGCTGATGAGATGTGAGCTTGTATCCTTGACCCTGACCTACACCTTGGAGGTGTTAACTCATTGTTCCTGTGTTCCTGTGGACAGTTTTTAAAGAATTGTTTTTGATTGTGTTAATCTCTAACTCAGTGTTTAACTATGTAATATTGGCTATTTGAGGGTAACATTGAATCGCTTCCGTTGAAAGCTATTGACAGCTGGGAGTGCACCCACCTCCATAATTGATTTTTTTGTTATATTTGAAAATTATATTGAAAAACTCAGGGTTCAGTCACTTGAAGAATCTATAAGAGTTACCAAGCTAATTATTCCTGCTTTATAGGAAACTTCCTTGAAAATGATTTTCCTAAAGCAAAGTATATCCAAACTTGCTAAGTTCTTAAGAACCTGTACTGAATGAATGAATGAATCCTGAACTAAAAATAGAACACCTTCTGATTCCTAATCGGATTCCTGAGTACTAAGTTTAAGCCTTTTGTGCAAGAAGAGACTCTGACTTGAAATAATATAGGATAGTAAGCCTCGTAAAGAAATTTCTGTAAGGAAGATTGGTCAACTGTGAGACAGGAAGCTGGAAGTGAGGGAGCATGGCATTTGACCCCAAGTAGCCTAAGAACATCTCAGCAAGGCCCATCAAAGTCATTAAACATTGGTCTCAGAATGCATTGTACCATTTAGGCCACATAGACCCAACTGGAACCAGGAACCTTGCACAAAGACCATCCTTAATCAAAGCAGCCAGCAGTTCTTCACTTTCTTTTAAGTTCCAAAAAGGCTTCTGGTTTCCAGGCATCTGAATAGCAGTACTAAGTCAGGGCACCACCAGTGAACTTCCTCCTGTGGTTATTTCCTGCCTCTTGGAATGTTTCACTTCAAGAAGGTGAGGAAAGTAACCTTGGGGCTTTCATGATGAGTTTAACATTGTGGTGCAGCTTTGACTATCCATTTAACGGGAAATCTGCTTTCCAGATGATGTACAGATATACATACAGAGATGAGAAGTTGTTGTTTTTTCTTTTTCATTTCTGCCTTTTTAAAGAGTGGTGTTTTTTTTTTTGTTGTTTTTTTGTTTTGTTTTGTTTATTTGTTTGCTTGTTTTTTTCTTCCATTGAGGTCAGCTGGCTTCTTGCTGTGGTAACTTCTCTTGTTGTGGAACTTGGGCTCTAGGGCACATGGGCTTCAATAGTTGTGGCACGTGGGCTCAATAGTTGTGACTCTGAGGCTCTAGAGCTCAGGGTCAATAGTTGTGGCTCACGGTCCTAAGTGCTCTGCAGCATGTGGGATCCTCCCGGATCAGGGATCAAACCCATGTCTCCTGCATTGGCAGGCAAACTCTTTACCACTGAGCTACAGGGAAGCCCCAAGGAGCATTTTTAAAAGTATCCAAAGTTTGCATCTGATTTTGGAAGAAAGTTGGAGGCCTACCTGTATGTGACAGGCACGTGACTCCAACAGCTACACTGATTGCAAAGGTAAGGACCATCCTTTTGGATCATGCATTTGACGCTGACCTTGCATCTGTATTCTGGTCTGAAAGTTTGCTTCATATATGTTTCCCTAATTTTCCTGTTAAGGCTTCTGGAATTTGAAGTATATCGCATTGCTGATGATCGCATATGGAGTCATTTAACCACATGTCTTCCTCTTCAAAGTCTTTTTGTCAGCCTGCTTTTACGTTCTGTTTAATTTAGGCTCCATCTTTTAGAAGCTTTGTTTCTTCCTCACCGTCTGAGTGTCTTACAGACTCTGGGGAATGGGTCTCTTTCTCCTCCTATGTTTGGCCATGGCCACCCCTCAGCTTGGTGGTGCACTTTATTTACAAAGGCTATGTAAGGTTGCCCTTTGTTGGTGACCTTTGGCGTCATGCTGTGGCAGGTGGGGTGAGAACTCTAACCCTCATCCTGTCATATTGCTGAGGCAGCAGAGTCCTTGAATGGGCTCCCTCTTGAAGGTTCACCCACAAATTTGCCCAGTTTGTTAAAAAAATATGACAGGCTTCTCTGGTGGTCCAGTGGGTGGGGAGTCTGCCTTGCAGTGCAGGTGGTGCTAGTTCGGTCCCTGGCCAGGGAGGATCCTGTGTGCTGCGGAGCGGCTGCACCCGGAGCTAGTGCTCTGTGGTGAGGGGCGCCACTGCGGTGGGGGGCCCACACATACCAGAGAATGACAAAGATGGATGAAAACAAATGGTGACTTAGTGGCAGAAAAGAAAAAGAAAAAAAAGATGTGACCAGTTATCAGCCATTCCATAGGGTCAGTTAATAGCAAGTGGGAAAACCAGGGCCAGAACTTAGTCCTCAACCCCAGAGACTGTTCTCTACATCAAATCATTCTATTTTGGACTCATTACTTCCAGGGAAATGTCTCAGAAATTGAGATTGGTTGCCTCATCACCCACTTTTTCTTTAAAGATTTTTTTATATAGAGCATTTTTGAAGTCTTTATTAAATTTGTTATGATATTGCTTCTATTTTATGTTTTGATTTTTTTGGTCATGAGTCACGTAGCATCTTAGCTCCCTGACCGGTTCTTGAACCCCCTGCAATGGAAGGTGAGGTCTTAAACCACTGGACCACCACGGAAGTGCTCCTTCCCCCTGACCTAGACTTTTTATTTTAGTCACCATCAGGCCCCAGAACTGGTATGAATCCCGGGAGTGTCTCTTGCGTCAGAATAGTGTGGGAAATTCATTGGTGCAAAAGTGAATCCTCTAGGTTAAACGTTTTATGTAATTGGTTATTTTTAAAAAATGTGTTTGATAATTTATTGGCATGATTCAAAAATCAAAATAGTATTAAAATATCTACAGTGAGAAGTCTTGTCCCACCTGCTATGCTTACTTATATCCCCATCTGTAGCGGTCTCTTTATGTTTGGCCATGGCCACCCCTCAGCTTGGTGGTGCACTTTATTTACAAAGGCTATGTAAGGTTGCCCTTTGTTGGTGACCTTGGCGTCATGCTGTGGCAGGTGGGGTGAGAACTCTAACCCTCATCCTGTCATATTGCTGAGGCAGCAGAGTCCTTGAATGGGCTCCCTCTTGAAGGTTCACCCACAAATTTGCCCAGTTTGTTAAAAAAATATGACAGGCTTCTCTGGTGGTCCAGTGGGTGGGGAGTCTGCCTTGCAGTGCAGGTGGTGCTAGTTCGGTCCCTGGCCAGGGAGGATCCTGTGTGCTGCGGAGCGGCTGCACCCGGAGCTAGTGCTCTGTGGTGAGGGGCGCCACTGCGGTGGGGGGCCCACACATACCAGAGAATGACAAAGATGGATGAAAACAAATGGTGACTTAGTGGCAGAAAAGAAAAAGAAAAAAAAGATGTGACCAGTTATCAGCCATTCCATAGGGTCAGTTAATAGCAAGTGGGAAAACCAGGGCCAGAACTTAGTCCTCAACCCCAGAGACTGTTCTCTACATCAAATCATTCTATTTTGGACTCATTACTTCCAGGGAAATGTCTCAGAAATTGAGATTGGTTGCCTCATCACCCACTTTTTCTTTAAAGATTTTTTTATATAGAGCATTTTTGAAGTCTTTATTAAATTTGTTATGATATTGCTTCTATTTTATGTTTTGATTTTTTTGGTCATGAGTCACGTAGCATCTTAGCTCCCTGACCGGTTCTTGAACCCCCTGCAATGGAAGGTGAGGTCTTAAACCACTGGACCACCACGGAAGTGCTCCTTCCCCCTGACCTAGACTTTTTATTTTAGTCACCATCAGGCCCCAGAACTGGTATGAATCCCGGGAGTGTCTCTTGCGTCAGAATAGTGTGGGAAATTCATTGGTGCAAAAGTGAATCCTCTAGGTTAAACGTTTTATGTAATTGGTTATTTTTAAAAAATGTGTTTGATAATTTATTGGCATGATTCAAAAATCAAAATAGTATTAAAATATCTACAGTGAGAAGTCTTGTCCCACCTGTGCTATGCTTACTTATATCCCCATCTGACACATAGCTCCTGTGGATGAGTAATTTGTATCCATCTCTGTGAATCCTTTACAGTGTGTTTATGGAAAGACAGGTAAATATGAATTATATTTCCCCAGTTTTAAAGCAAAAGATAGTATGTATATGTATATATATGCTGATATGTATCTTCCTGTTCTCACTTACCAATATATTTAGGAGAGCTTTCCATTTCAGTGTTTGGAAGCTAACTTGTTCTTTATAGTTATGTGAATTTATTGTGAATATGTACTATAGATTGTCTATTTTACTTTAGCTAGAAATGTGGCCTTTTCTGATATTTTTGCTATTCAATGCCTTATTGCAATTAATAACCTTGTGTATAACCTCATTTTGTGCATATGCACCTATATTTTACTGTATATTTATTCTCAGTAGAATTGCTAGATCAACAGGAAAGTTCACTTAAAATATTGATAGGCCTTTCCTTGTGTGTTGTATGTTAGTTGCTCAGTCATGCGTGACTCTTTGCAACCTCATGGACTGTAGCCCGTCAGGCTCCTCTATCCGTGGGATTCTCCAGGCAGGAATACTGGAGTGGGTTGCCATTTCCTTCTCCAAGGGATTGCATCATTGTACTGCAAAAAGGTCTTGAACTGTTTGCCCACCATCAATAAATGAGAATGCCTGTTTCAATACAACCTCACCAACAGAGCACGTGTTGGTCTGAAAAGTGAGAAACAGGAGGTGACCTTGGAAGTGAGGTCTCAGTCTCTTCCCTGGCCCCTGGTTTGCCATGGGAATAGTGCCCAGTGCCCAGAACTGGTGCTGCATCAGTTCCCAATGGAACTAATGCCTCACTGTGGCTGTGGGCCTACGCCAGCTCTAGTGACACACATGGAATGGACCCACATTGCCATTTGCAGAATTTCCTGTGGTGGCAAGTTATACCTGCATTCATTATTCACCTAACTAGGCAATACCAGGTCCAAAGAGCTCAACAGTATTTACTGGGGCAGAAAAGGCAATTGTTCCACTGAACCACACTGCACTTCAGGCTTTCAATGCTTGTTTTCCCAGGTACTAACTTTATTGTTAGGACTATCAGAGAGAGATTCTTGCTGTGCTTGAAACTTTCATACCCAAGGGACAATTTGTATCCATCTCTGTGAATCCTTTACAGTGTGTTTATGGAAAGACAGGTAAATATGAATTATATTTCCCCAGTTTTAAAGCAAAAGATAGTATGTATATGTATATATATGCTGATATGTATCTTCCTGTTCTCACTTACCAATATATTTAGGAGAGCTTTCCATTTCAGTGTTTGGAAGCTAACTTGTTCTTTATAGTTATGTGAATTTATTGTGAATATGTACTATAGATTGTCTATTTTACTTTAGCTAGAAATGTGGCCTTTTCTGATATTTTTGCTATTCAATGCCTTATTGCAATTAATAACCTTGTGTATAACCTCATTTTGTGCATATGCACCTATATTTTACTGTATATTTATTCTCAGTAGAATTGCTAGATCAACAGGAAAGTTCACTTAAAATATTGATAGGCCTTTCCTTGTGTGTTGTATGTTAGTTGCTCAGTCATGCGTGACTCTTTGCAACCTCATGGACTGTAGCCCGTCAGGCTCCTCTATCCGTGGGATTCTCCAGGCAGGAATACTGGAGTGGGTTGCCATTTCCTTCTCCAAGGGATTGCATCATTGTACTGCAAAAAGGTCTTGAACTGTTTGCCCACCATCAATAAATGAGAATGCCTGTTTCAATACAACCTCACCAACAGAGCACGTGTTGGTCTGAAAAGTGAGAAACAGGAGGTGACCTTGGAAGTGAGGTCTCAGTCTCTTCCCTGGCCCCTGGTTTGCCATGGGAATAGTGCCCAGTGCCCAGAACTGGTGCTGCATCAGTTCCCAATGGAACTAATGCCTCACTGTGGCTGTGGGCCTACGCCAGCTCTAGTGACACACATGGAATGGACCCACATTGCCATTTGCAGAATTTCCTGTGGTGGCAAGTTATACCTGCATTCATTATTCACCTAACTAGGCAATACCAGGTCCAAAGAGCTCAACAGTATTTACTGGGGCAGAAAAGGCAATTGTTCCACTGAACCACACTGCACTTCAGGCTTTCAATGCTTGTTTTCCCAGGTACTAACTTTATTGTTAGGGACTGAGTTCAAGAGAGAGATCCCAGAGGAAGTCTTGCTGTGCTTGAAACTTTCATACCCAAGGGGACACTCTTTTGAGAAATAATTTTTCACTTCTCCCAAGATTTGTAATTAACTAGTCCTTTATAAGATAAATTAAAACTATAGGATGCAAGGTTACAATATTGCTAGACTTCATTCAAGTTGTGGGGAGTTTCCTGCATGATGCAAATAGTCCATCCTGTAAGCAGAGAAGATTTATACCCTCGACAACATCTCCACCTGTTGAAGAGCATATATTCCATGTCATCCTCACAGGATTCTTTGCGATTTTCACTGGTAAAATTGATTCTCATCTTTATTTCCTGAGGATAAGGTGCTCCATTTAGAAGAAAGAAAAACTCCCTTTCATCCCACTGCATAGAGAAGTGTGCCAAAGAGATTGGCAGAATGATTATTCAATCCAAATGGACCTTCTTTCTCATCATTTTGGATTTGGCCACTTTAAAGGGGAAAGCCACTCCTCTCACCGTGTGAGGACCAGTTGCTCTTGGGGAGTTGACTGATGACTGTATCTGGCCTACATAAGAAACACGAAATGATTCCTGGGCATCAGGGTGAACTGCCAGAAGCTGGCTGACACACCACTGACAAATGCGGATACACATTTTCTTTTGTTAGTATCTGTCAAGGCTTCACAACAGGCATTTCCAGTTTTGTTCTCAGGCTCCTTCCAGCTGCTCCTCTAGAAGCCTGCTGTCTTCCAAGGGCTGACTATGGCCAGAAGCAAGGTGTTCTGTCTTTTATGCCATCATCATGTGACCCGTCACATACATGCAGGACATAACCCCAGGTATATGGCCTGCATCAACTCTGTGTAGCCACTGGGTCCATGTTGCCTTAGTCATTCACATGGAGGGCCTCAGGGCTCCAGTTGAGTGGCAGAGAACTTATGTGAGATCTGCACTCCATCACCCTTGTTCCTTTGACTTTTTGACTCAAAGGTCCCTATTTGTGCAGTTTGAGTCCACTGCTCTGTCCACACTGGACCATCTTTGTGATTCTAGCTTGGTGTCTGAACTGTCCCCCCAAAAATAAATTTGACAGTCTTGCCTTACTTTTCTTTTCACTCCCATCTCATACCCTCAGCTCTATTCTTTTTTGTTTGTTTGTTTTTGACTGCACTGGATCTTTGTTACAGTGCCCTGGCTCTCTGGTCGCAATGCATGGGCTTAGTTGCCCCATGGCATGTGGGATCTTAGTTCCTGGGCCAGAAATCAAACCCATGTCCCCTTCATTGGAACTCAGATTCTCAACCACTGGATCACCAGGGGAGTCCCCTTGCAACCATATTCTTGAGTAACAGAACAAACTACATGGGGTAGCCTAGGCTGCCAAGTCTCTATACTTGGAGAAGATTAGGTTGAGATACTAAAAAGAAAGATTTTTATGTCACAAGTAGTTCTTAAGGCACACAGACAGTTGGATCTTGATGGAAATAGTTTCTTAGTCATGTGGAGTTGACAGGCGCATATTTGGGAGTTGTGGTTCAAAGAATTCAAATTTCAATCAAATGGACCTACTTTCTCATCATTTTGGATTTGGCCACTTTAAAGGGGAAAGCCACTCCTCTCACCGTGTGAGGACCAGTTGCTCTTGGGGAGTTGACTGATGACTGTATCTGGCCTACATAAGAAACACGAAATGATTCCTGGGCATCAGGGTGAACTGCCAGAAGCTGGCTGACACACCACTGACAAATGCGGATACACATTTTCTTTTGTTAGTATCTGTCAAGGCTTCACAACAGGCATTTCCAGTTTTGTTCTCAGGCTCCTTCCAGCTGCTCCTCTAGAAGCCTGCTGTCTTCCAAGGGCTGACTATGGCCAGAAGCAAGGTGTTCTGTCTTTTATGCCATCATCATGTGACCCGTCACATACATGCAGGACATAACCCCAGGTATATGGCCTGCATCAACTCTGTGTAGCCACTGGGTCCATGTTGCCTTAGTCATTCACATGGAGGGCCTCAGGGCTCCAGTTGAGTGGCAGAGAACTTATGTGAGATCTGCACTCCATCACCCTTGTTCCTTTGACTTTTTGACTCAAAGGTCCCTATTTGTGCAGTTTGAGTCCACTGCTCTGTCCACACTGGACCATCTTTGTGATTCTAGCTTGGTGTCTGAACTGTCCCCCAAGAATAAATTTGACAGTCTTGCCTTACTTTTCTTTTCACTCCCATCTCATACCCTCAGCTCTATTCTTTTTTGTTTGTTTGTTTTTGACTGCACTGGATCTTTGTTACAGTGCCCTGGCTCTCTGGTCGCAATGCATGGGCTTAGTTGCCCCATGGCATGTGGGATCTTAGTTCCTGGGCCAGAAATCAAACCCATGTCCCCTTCATTGGAACTCAGATTCTCAACCACTGGATCACCAGGGGAGTCCCCTTGCAACCATATTCTTGAGTAACAGAACAAACTACATGGGGTAGCCTAGGCTGCCAAGTCTCTATACTTGGAGAAGATTAGGTTGAGATACTAAAAAGAAAGATTTTTATGTCACAAGTAGTTCTTAAGGCACACAGACAGTTGGATCTTGATGGAAATAGTTTCTTAGTCATGTGGAGTTGACAGGCGCATATTTGGGAGTTGTGGTTCCTGGTCTGAAAAGCATGTGGTTCTCTTGAGTGCCTAAAGAGATCTTCTCAGGGGAAAAGGCTCGGCCATGTCCAACAAATGACCTTCCTGCAGAGTTTTGACGCACTGCCCTATTAAGTATGCATGTATGGCTGGTACTTTGAGGGATAATTCAATATTGAGAAGAGAGTAGTGAAGGAAAAACCTTAGGATTATATTCAACCTCTGTGGAATTCGTGTGTAAACAAACTACTTATCAGGAATGATCAAATGGGGCTTTGTTTAAATAAATAAGAAACTGGTGCAATAGACCTCCCTCGAAATATAAAACACCACATCCACATCTGACCCCATATGGAAAGAAGCATGCAAGCCAGTCTGGGTTCACATTCCATTTCCACCACATGCCAGGCATATGGTGTTAGGCAGTTTATGAAATCTCACTGAGCCTCAGTGTTCTCAGCTGTAAACTATCAATAAATAGATTGTTTACCTCAGAGCTAGTAAATTTTAGCTATTACTTTTAAATCACTTTCTAATTCAAAGTTTGACATTACTTACTTAAAAAACTGCCCAGAGAGCTTTTCCCCAAATCCCACCATATACACCACTACCAATACTGTATGTATTTATGGTACTGTGTGGAAACACAACCCTCATCCCCTTGCTTCCATTAAATGTGTTGGTGTTAGAGTTTGCATGCCTCTTCTGTAGGAATCAGTATGTAGTGAAAAGGGTTGGAGGCAAACAGATGTTCTCACAGTCGTCATACTCATGAAACTACAGAATTGAATGTTTCCATATAGGTACAGTCTATGATGTGAATATTTCCTGACCAGCCATATGGATCTTTTGTCATCTGAGATGTTAATATTTGCCTTGTATTTTATAGTAGCTCTGGAGCACAGCCAGTTTCTAGAATAGGGTCCACCTGGCTCATTATGTTCAGGGCTCAGAGACTGGCTTCCTTGTGCTTTTCAACTGAACAGAGACACACAGAAGAGTTAGGGACTGGGATAAGGGCAGAGGGCAGGGAAATGCAATTATTCTTGCTCCTGCATTAAGCTACAAATAATGAGCACTTTCCTGCACTTAACAATAAGCAATTAAAAGATATTATAGAGTTGGATGCAAAAATAACCCGAAGGACAACTCGATGTGTGGAACCACCAGTTTTCTCCATGTGTGGAAGAGGTTAATGCTCACGAACGCACAGAGCACTGTGTTGGCTACAGAAAGGGTTGCATGTCCACACATGTTTTGGCCTCTACCCACACGCTTCTGTGTGGTATGACTGTGCATCCCAGAGGAAGGGCTGTGGTGTGTGCATTGGTGCTTCAGTGGAATTTAACAAACCGATTCCTGAAAATGGTCTCCTAAAGGTGAGCTTTCCCTCTTTGCTAGCTTTATCTTTCCTCTAGGATTTCTTGGTAGTGACTTCTAAAGGAAAGGTATTCTTTTGATTCTAGAGGCAACACATCTATCCAAGTTCTTCCTCTACCTGTTTTCACCTCTCTTGCTTTTTTAAAAATTTAATTTTTTGTATGTTTCCAAGGATAGGGTCTAATGTAGAGAGAGTTCTCTTCATCAGGGGAGAATGATCCATCCCATTCTCTTTCCGCCCCTCCTGACTTAATGACATCGAAGTCTCCCAGTTTGGACCTAAGATGGGTCTCATTATGTACAGATATTCTTTCTATATGGAAATTGCTCAGATAACTAATTAACCACAGGCATACAGGGGCTGTGGAAATTTTCAGGAGCACCATCTGTGGAAACACTGAGAAGGGCATGCCTTTACCGCAGCTCTGGGGTCCATTAAGAGCATGTTTGTGTGGCGACGGTGTCGAGTGGGTGTTGGCTCACAGCTGTCAAAGGCCCCACGACATCTGGCAGGAACTCCAGAGTGTCTGTCCAAGAGCACCCGGAGAGTAGCCTGTTGATGTGACATTGCTACTTCTGAAGAAAGAGACTGAAATAGGACAGACGAGTCTTAACTTTCTTCCTCTGCCTTTTTTTTTGTGTGTGTCTGATTGTAATTGTTCTGGCATGTTCCCAATCTCCACACTGTGGCAGACTTCATAAAGGTGGATTTTCTTTATCCTCTGGTTTGAGTTACTGCATGTTTTCCCCTTAGGGACAGAGAATGCAGTTGTGTTACCCTTCTATTTTTTCAGATAGAGCATGCCCCTTACTGGATCCAGGATCCCGGAAGAAGATCTGAGTTCTGCTGAGCTTTCACAACAGCCTTTGTCAGTAGGTGTGCCTTGTTTGGGGAGGCAATCCCGTAGCTGTGTTGACATCTATGTCAACTCTGTGGGGCACAAGGTAGATTCTGTCAGGGAAAACAGGGTTCAGTGGCATTTCAGCCCTGCCCATTCACCAGTGAGTTAACAACCACGATAGCAGGGTTCTCCATGTGAGTCATTTGCCATTGTACCAGTGAACTTGGTGGCTTCTTGAGGTTTGGAAATTAGCCATCTTTTCAGTCCTTTGTAAAAATGCCTAAGACAGTGGACCAGTCTCTGGTTCTGTTTGTGAAACTATCCCATCAACTTCCTGATAATGTCATTCAACTCCTTTTTTTTTTCTTTTTTTTTTTTTTAACTTTTCTTCAGAAAAAAAATTTTTAACTATTTTTGGTCCTTCAGTCTTGAAACAAATAATCTCAGATGTTGGAACTCAAATGAGAAATTGGTTGCTACTGGGTACATTATTGAAGTAGAGACCAACTTGTGTTAGAGAGGAGATTTTGATGCTTGATACCTATACTAATATACTTTGCCAGTTTGACTGCTGCCACTGTTACTGTTTTTGTTTAGTTCCCTGAATATGTTAGTTTTAGGACAAGCCTAGACAAGAAATGTCTACTGAGTGGGTGAGTCTGCTTTTTCTGCCTGTGTTTCACTATTTCAAGACAGAAAGAACTCAGAAGAATTAGAGACATTTGACTGAATGTTTGTGCCTGGAAACCTACTAGCTGCTCTCACTGGTCCTAGCATTTCATATTCTGACTGAGTCAGTGTTGTTGGGATTGTAATGATCAAGGAAGTCAATGACACTTGCCCTTGCCTGGTAACAATGAGATGAAAATTAGTGACTGAGTGAAAGTCTCGATTTAGATTAGTAATACTCTATAAATTTTCATTCAGCCTGTCACATTTATAGGTATCCCATACTTTATGATATAACCACAATAGTGAAAAAGCCGGTTGATATAAAGGGAACCTAGATTTTGTTTAACATTACAAAAGCAAAACTACTTTCCCACCTAATAAATGTCCTAATAAAACAAGTTTAACCAGGGAAGATATTTATGTTGATGTTAATCCTGTCATATCCATATCTTATCACTTAGTCCAGTGCTTTAATAAGTATATGAATCACCTTGAAGTTTATAAGTCTTGCTCAAATGCAGATTCTGATTGAGTGGATGCATGGATGGGGTGGAGGAGGGGAGGCTGAGAGTCCATGTTTCTTATTTGCTCCCAGGTTTGCTAATGCTACCAGCCTATGAATGCCACTTTGGGAAGCAAGACTTCACTTTTTTTCAGTGCATGGAAGCTGATGCCATACCTACTTTTCCTAAAACGTATTTCAGGTTCCACAAGTTTCTCCTTCTGTTATAACAGATTGGAATTGCATTAATACATTTAACTTATAAATGTAGCACTCAAAATATTATCTGAAATTTGAGATTTTAGGTTGTATGAAATGAACTTTATACTGAAACTTGACCTGTAAGTCAAAGTCTGCATGTGTAAATATAACTTAAATGCCTGTGTTAAATCTGAATCTCCTTATTTACTGTTCCACAATCATTTTCCCATTGTAGGATAATTTTCCCTATGATTTCACAGGATTTGTAGAGATCAATACCTATCAATAAATGTGATGGATACTTTTCTCAGACCCTTCCTTACACAGTAGGTCACTAAAACTTCACAGGACCAGGCAGACAATGTCTTCATAATTAATATTACTGTCCACCCTGTGTGAAAATTTGATAAATAATTCTGTGCTTTTGCCTGTTTAATAGAACATTGTTAAATATGAACCTTATTTTACTTCATTATGATATGCCACCAGAAATTCTAAGGAAAACACAATCCTATTAATAAAGAGCTTAACCTTTTTAATTGAATGGTAACTGCTATTTTGTTCTTACAATCTAACCATTGCTAGTTTAAAACAATACTTTATAAAGTATTTTTTAGACAATCTACTTATCTGACGTGCAGGCGGCTTATACACTTGAGACTTTATTAGGAACTTGTTAGATTGGGGCATGGTGCCAGCAGTTCTGGGCACTGCTTGATTTTGTTTAACATTGTACTTTCCCACCTAATAAATGTCCTAATAAAACAAGTTTAACCAGGAAGATATTTATGTTGATGTTAATCCTGTCATATCCATATCTTATCACTTAGTCCAGTGCTTTAATAAGTATATGAATCACCTTGAAGTTTATAAGTCTTGCTCAAATGCAGATTCTGATTGAGTGGATGCATGGATGGGGTGGAGGAGGGGAGGCTGAGAGTCCATGTTTCTTATTTGCTCCCAGGTTTGCTAATGCTACCAGCCTATGAATGCCACTTTGGGAAGCAAGACTTCACTTTTTTTCAGTGCATGGAAGCTGATGCCATACCTACTTTTCCTAAAACGTATTTCAGGTTCCACAAGTTTCTCCTTCTGTTATAACAGATTGGAATTGCATTAATACATTTAACTTATAAATGTAGCACTCAAAATATTATCTGAAATTTGAGATTTTAGGTTGTATGAAATGAACTTTATACTGAAACTTGACCTGTAAGTCAAAGTCTGCATGTGTAAATATAACTTAAATGCCTGTGTTAAATCTGAATCTCCTTATTTACTGTTCCACAATCATTTTCCCATTGTAGGATAATTTTCCCTATGATTTCACAGGATTTGTAGAGATCAATACCTATCAATAAATGTGATGGATACTTTTCTCAGACCCTTCCTTACACAGTAGGTCACTAAAACTTCACAGGACCAGGCAGACAATGTCTTCATAATTAATATTACTGTCCACCCTGTGTGAAAATTTGATAAATAATTCTGTGCTTTTGCCTGTTTAATAGAACATTGTTAAATATGAACCTTATTTTACTTCATTATGATATGCCACCAGAAATTCTAAGGAAAACACAATCCTATTAATAAAGAGCTTAACCTTTTTAATTGAATGGTAACTGCTATTTTGTTCTTACAATCTAACCATTGCTAGTTTAAAACAATACTTTATAAAGTATTTTTTAGACAATCTACTTATCTGACGTGCAGGCGGCTTACATACACTTGAGACTTTATTAGGAACTGGAGATGTGTGCCACTTGGGCAGTATTAGGAGGCAGAACATGGATAAGACTGCCAGCAGTTCTGGGCAGCTCTGGCTTTCAGGGATATTCCCTTGGTTCCAGAACAACAGCAGGTTTCCCAGGGCATGAGAGATGGAAGCACTTGGAGACCTTCGAATGGTGGCAGCTGTGCCCAGGGCTGGACTACCAGGTGGGATGTTCTCTGCCCAGACTTGGTTCTTCTGCCAGGCATTTTCTGTCTCTTATTCCAAAAGTCATTCCATCATTGTCACTCGCTTTAAGACTTACTGCTCTTACTTTTACTGTGCTTGGTCACTTCAGTCCTGTCCAACTCTTTGCAACCCTGTGGACTATAGCCCGCCAGGCTCCCCGTTCATGGGATTGTCCAGGCAAGAATACTGGAGTGGGTTGCCATGCCCTCCTTCAGGGGATCTTCCACACCCAGTGATTAAATCTGAGTCTCCTCTCCTGCCTTGCAGATGGATTCTTTACCTGCTGAGCCATCAGGGAAGCCTCTTACTTTAATAGCACCTCCCTAAAAACTGCACAGATATTACCAGCATAAAGGGAATGGAGTCATTTAGCATGTGTGAGAACTGAGTTCATGCAAGGTACCATACAAATTGTGGTAATTCAGAGATGCCCCAGTCTTTACCCTAATGGAGAATATGGTCTAGTTTGACTCGTGGATAAGGTAGGTCTCCAACTAGTAGGAAAAAACCTTTTTTATTTCAAGAAATACTGTGGGAGATAGAAGGAGTGAATAGAGAGGACAGAGTTACAGAGCTTTCTGTCAAAGAGCTGTGTACATTTACATATCAGGTTTATATTTCAGAGTAATAGACTTTCCATGGTATTCACATGTATGTGTCACTCTAGGTTTGAAAACGAGCAGTTTCTCTGGCACTCCTAGTAAGGCTAAGTAATGTCTCCAAGTGTTACTCAGTGCCATGAGCATACTTTATTGAATGGTAACTGCTATTTTGTTCTTACAATCTAACCATTGCTAGTTTAAAACAATACTTTATAAAGTATTTTTTAGACAATCTACTTATCTGACGTGCAGGCGGCTTACATACACTTGAGACTTTATTAGGAACTGGAGATGTGTGCCACTTGGGCAGTATTAGGAGGCAGAACATGGATAAGACTGCCAGCAGTTCTGGGCAGCTCTGGCTTTCAGGGATATTCCCTTGGTTCCAGAACAACAGCAGGTTTCCCAGGGCATGAGAGATGGAAGCACTTGGAGACCTTCGAATGGTGGCAGCTGTGCCCAGGGCTGGACTACCAGGTGGGATGTTCTCTGCCCAGACTTGGTTCTTCTGCCAGGCATTTTCTGTCTCTTATTCCAAAAGTCATTCCATCATTGTCACTCGCTTTAAGACTTACTGCTCTTACTTTTACTGTGCTTGGTCACTTCAGTCCTGTCCAACTCTTTGCAACCCTGTGGACTATAGCCCGCCAGGCTCCCCGTTCATGGGATTGTCCAGGCAAGAATACTGGAGTGGGTTGCCATGCCCTCCTTCAGGGGATCTTCCACACCCAGTGATTAAATCTGAGTCTCCTCTCCTGCCTTGCAGATGGATTCTTTACCTGCTGAGCCATCAGGGAAGCCTCTTACTTTAATAGCACCTCCCTAAAAACTGCACAGATATTACCAGCATAAAGGGAATGGAGTCATTTAGCATGTGTGAGAACTGAGTTCATGCAAGGTACCATACAAATTGTGGTAATTCAGAGATGCCCCAGTCTTTACCCTAATGGAGAATATGGTCTAGTTTGACTCGTGGATAAGGTAGGTCTCCAACTAGTAGGAAAAAACCTTTTTTATTTCAAGAAATACTGTGGGAGATAGAAGGAGTGAATAGAGAGGACAGAGTTACAGAGCTTTCTGTCAAAGAGCTGTGTACATTTACATATCAGGTTTATATTTCAGAGTAATAGACTTTCCATGGTATTCACATGTATGTGTCACTCTAGGTTTGAAAACGAGCAGTTTCTCTGGCACTCCTAGTAAGGCTAAGTAATGTCTCCAAGTGTTACTCAGTGCCATGAGCATACTTTGGGATTAGAGAGTAGTGTGAAGGATTGCGTTTTGTAGGAAGTATAATTAGATGCTCTTCAATATAAACTTTATTATGGTTTATACATTTTAAAAGGAACTTCCTTCAAGGCTTTGAAACATATGCATTATAAGTTATCATCTACTAAAACATGACTGACTGATCACTCTGGTAAGTAGGTGAACATCTGTAATGATCATGAGCTTTTCCCTCTCCATTTTATTTGTGGATTCCAACAATCCACTGTTTTCCTTGAGGAATGTGAGGAGTTTCTAAGTCTTCTTGACTAAGAATGTATACCTAATGGGCGAACAATACAAAAAATGCAGGGGGGGTCTTCCCTGGTGGTCCACTGGGTAAGGACACCGCCTTGCAGTGCAAGGGGCGCCGGTTCGATCCCTGGCCTGGGAAGATCCCACATGCCGCAGAGCGGCTGGACTGATGTGTCCAATCACCGAGCCGGAGCTCTGGAGCGCATGTGCCCAGAGCCAGTGCTCTGCGACAACAGAGGCCACCGCGATGGGAGGCCCACACGGGCCAAAGAACAAAGATGGATGAAAATAGAGAAATGAAAGACCAATAGAAGTGGCTCGCCCGTCCCCCTCCATCCCCACCCCCCACCCCCAAATAAATCAATAAATAAATGTTTAAAAAAAAAAAAAAGTAATGCAGAGGGATGGGAGAATCTAGTACCTGTAGGTGAAGGCCTGGTTTTCCTTTGGAATTCAAGGTTATCACCTTGTTCTATCAGAGGACCCACAGCAAGTGGACGAGTTGATTAAAAAACTCTGGTCCTCTTTCCTCCTGGATGAAATGGGGATAATTATAGTTACCTGCACCTCTAGGGTCCTATATGAGTCTTACTTACTTAATATTTGCAAAGTGTTTGGAGATCTTTGAATTAAAAGTGCTTAGCAGTAGAACTCAAATTCAGTGTAATCATAATTGGAATGAGAGTATTTTCCTGCCTTCCTCTCCACCTCCTTCCATTCTGTTCTTCTGGCCAAGAGAGACACAGCTTTTGGTTATCAACCAACTCTGCACACATCTCTCTAACCCCTTTGCTTTTGGCAACTTAGTTAAGCCTCAGAATACATACATACATATGTAGAATAAGTTAAAGATATGTCCAGGCTCTTAACTCCAACTGCACACTTAGTCCTTAATATTTGTTCTCAAAGCTCAGTAGCCACTAAGAATAAAATCGGTTAATTGACTTGTCTCTTTCCGTGTATCATTCTTTCAGTTCTCCTAAACTGGGCTTCTCGAAACATTCCTCCCACTCAGAAATTCTGGTTGATTCTTCCATGCCTGTATGACCGGTTCCAAACTCTTTAGCATCACCTTTACAGCCTTCCAAAACTTGTCAGTCATTCACTCTTATTCCCCACTGTTCTAGAACTCTTCTCTCTAGAAATGTACTGCTCTGTGCCTTTAATCCAGCTGCTATCTGTCCAGTGGGGTCTTTTCTAGATATGTTTAAGTCTTTCTATCCTTTGCTATCTTGTTCACAAAATATTCTTCATTCTCTAACTGAAAGTAACTATTTCTCTTTATAGAATTGTACCTGTAATTTTCTGGGTCATTTCTACTTTTATATTTTAGTTACTTTACATATATGTCCTCCTTCCCTCCTAGACTATATGGCTTGAAAACAGATCCATGTCTGACGAATGAACAAGCAAAAGTAAGCCTAATCTATGCATGAGGTGAAACTGGATATGCAAGTAAAGATTATTGATAATAGGTGGCCACTTAATAGATTTGCATCATGCATGTTATCAAATATTAATTGATAATTTTGCCAGTTTATGCAGAGGGATGGGAGAATCTAGTACCTGTAGGTGAAGGCCTGGTTTTCCTTTGGAATTCAAGGTTATCACCTTGTTCTATCAGAGGACCCACAGCAAGTGGACGAGTTGATTAAAAAACTCTGGTCCTCTTTCCTCCTGGATGAAATGGGGATAATTATAGTTACCTGCACCTCTAGGGTCCTATATGAGTCTTACTTACTTAATATTTGCAAAGTGTTTGGAGATCTTTGAATTAAAAGTGCTTAGCAGTAGAACTCAAATTCAGTGTAATCATAATTGGAATGAGAGTATTTTCCTGCCTTCCTCTCCACCTCCTTCCATTCTGTTCTTCTGGCCAAGAGAGACACAGCTTTTGGTTATCAACCAACTCTGCACACATCTCTCTAACCCCTTTGCTTTTGGCAACTTAGTTAAGCCTCAGAATACATACATACATATGTAGAATAAGTTAAAGATATGTCCAGGCTCTTAACTCCAACTGCACACTTAGTCCTTAATATTTGTTCTCAAAGCTCAGTAGCCACTAAGAATAAAATCGGTTAATTGACTTGTCTCTTTCCGTGTATCATTCTTTCAGTTCTCCTAAACTGGGCTTCTCGAAACATTCCTCCCACTCAGAAATTCTGGTTGATTCTTCCATGCCTGTATGACCGGTTCCAAACTCTTTAGCATCACCTTTACAGCCTTCCAAAACTTGTCAGTCATTCACTCTTATTCCCCACTGTTCTAGAACTCTTCTCTCTAGAAATGTACTGCTCTGTGCCTTTAATCCAGCTGCTATCTGTCCAGTGGGGTCTTTTCTAGATATGTTTAAGTCTTTCTATCCTTTGCTATCTTGTTCACAAAATATTCTTCATTCTCTAACTGAAAGTAACTATTTCTCTTTATAGAATTGTACCTGTAATTTTCTGGGTCATTTCTACTTTTATATTTTAGTTACTTTACATATATGTCCTCCTTCCCTCCTAGACTATATGGCTTGAAAACAGATCCATGTCTGACGAATGAACAAGCAAAAGTAAGCCTAATCTATGCATGAGGTGAAACTGGATATGCAAGTAAAGATTATTGATATTGACTTGCAAGATCTTTTTAAGGTGGCCACTTAATAGATTTGCATCATGCATGTTATCAAATATTAATTGATAATTTTGCCAGTATTACCACTATCCTTGTTGCTTATAAGATTGTCTAACACAAGCAAGTTTATCTTTAAACTGTGTTTTCTTTGACCACATGCTTTTAAACAGAACTCAAAGGGATTGGACACAAACAAAGCTTTGAATTTTTCTCCCTTAATACCCAAATTACCCATATTCTGATTTGGTTCCCCCTCTTAGCTCTGCCTGTGGAAACTTGGCTCTAGCATGCCTAATTTTTGCAAAGCTTTATTTTATAGGAGGATTGAATTGTCTGAAATTCTATCTGTAGAGCTAATCAAGTCTTAAAGTTGAAGGGTCTTAAAGGTCAAAATATCCTCTTAGTAGTGCTACCTTTGGAAAGCTGGGCTCCAAGATACCTACAATCGCAGAAAACTTTATAAGCTTCTCTTGGGTCACTCTTCATAACATGTCTTCTCTCCTTCCTGTGGTTAAATATTTTAAATTTAAACAATATTTGGAACCTATCCTAATGGTAAAAAATGTAGACAGTAAAACAGGTAACCTTATATTGGTAGCTTTATGATGTCTGATAGGTTGCTTAACCTCTCTGAACAGTACTCATCCATATAATGTGGGTAATAACACCTGCCCTATCTCCTTGTGACAGTCATGTTAGATGATGCTTGTGAGTGTTTTTAGACTTTCAGATAAACACAAGTTATTACTACAGCATGCTGTCATGGATATTCATTTTGCTGAATGTTTAAGACTTGTGAGTCATGCTTAAAAGCAAACCTCATTTCTATTTTGTTAATTTTCTTTTTAGCCCTGTGTGCTATGTTTAATTTTTCGAGAATGGGGCTAAAAAAGCCTTCCTAGCATTTTATAGATGTGGTTGAGTAAGACTTGGAATAGAATTAGCAGCAGTGAATCTTGTTGTGTATAAATAGATATATAGACTAACAATATGCTTAGCAATTTTGCATAGTCTCTTTTATCTCTTGTGCAATAAAGGTTCATCTGAAGAAATTGTCAGAGAGGAAAATTGTCACAGAAGTGCATACCTAAACTTTTATGATTTCCTAATACCCTATATAGAATTACTCGTTGAAGAGGTAAATAGAAAAAAACACATTAAAAGACTGAAATTTTCAATTTTTGCTGTAATTATTATTACTGCTACTTTTCTAAGTCTTCTATTAGAGCTACACAGGAAGTAATGGGGCAGTTAGTGTGTTGTAGTATTATTTGCTTTTTGAAAATTATTATTCAACTAAGTTTTGCCCTATTAGAAAAACTCCATGGCTGATAATTACCATCTATCAGATATTTTAGAGCTTATAATTTGGGATTAGCACAGTCTGTACTTGACCTAATACTTGCAGTGAGTTCACTGGTACTTGGCATATGGAAAGACTTCCTATGAAAATGATGTCAGAACTGTGTTTTCCCATGATTTAATAAACCCATTGGTAAGTTTTGACTGAGTATGACTACATTATTCAGTGTTAAGAATTATAGGGGTATCACCCATGATTCAGAGAGCTTATCATCCAACTGAAGACTGGCCATAATCAGCAAACACTGTTAACAGTTAACAAGTGAGCAGGGAATGAGGTACTAAATGAGATGTCAGGTGGAATTTTAGAGAAGGTCACTGTATACTGGAGCAATTAGAGAAGGTGGCATGCGTGATTTGATGCTTGAAGTGGGTCATGAAGAATAAGCAAGATTTAGTCAGATAGAGAAAAAAGAAAGGGACAAGTCACTTCCAGGCAATGATGCATATGGGACTCTTAGGACACTGGCCTGATCAGAGCAGAGGTGACAGCACACTGAGTAACATGAGAAAGTCAGCTAAGTAGGGTGACGCCAGGTTTTGGAAGGTGCTGAATGCCGAGTAGAAATGGTTGGATTTGACCTGGTGAAATAAGCAGTCCTTGCAAGTCTTCATATAAGAGCGTAAGATGAGAGGTTAGTCAGGCAGTGGTCATCAGTTAAATGGAGCAGAAAGGATGTCATGTGCATTGCAGGGGGATGAAAGGATGATAGTCAAAATAAGATGCTGAGGGCTACCCCAAGATAGTGACGGTGAGATGGAGAAAGCTGGATGGACAGGATACATACGTTAAAGGAAAAATGAGCATGACTTCTTCCCTGACTGAATTTAAAGGCTCTGAGAGAAATATATTACCAGAATGATTCCAAGATTTCCACCCTGCAGCCTGGGTGGTCTGTCTCAAGACACAGTTGTCAGAAACAGAGGAGTTAGGTAGGAACATTGTTCCAACAGGAAGTATTTGCTCTGTAAGCCAGCAGGCAGTTTGTATTGTAGAAATGTCACTGAGCGCGGCAGGACTGGGGGTCAGGGGGTGGGCTTTATCCAGGTAGTTTAATTCCTGGATGTCTGCAGATGTTCTTCTCTGAGGAATGTCCATGTTTGGGCTCAGGATGAAACCCAAGTAATATTTGCTGAGATGCCATTTGTTCCTCTGAAATATTTGCTTATGAAACTGATGAGAAAGTGATATATGGAGTGCTAACCAAAAAGTTTTGATAATCAAAAGCTTTTATAACCAAAAGGTTATTAATAAAAAGATAAATGAGACAAGGGAAGAGCAATAACCTTAAGGGTCAGCTTCTTTAAGCTAAGTATAGAAAAAAGGATCATTAAAAGACTCATTAGTGTGATAGTGATAGCAAAATAATTTTCCAACTCTGTAGTTTAAGATGCCTCCATGAAGGTGTCTGTCACTCAGTTACCAGACTCCTCTGTCCATGGGATTCTCCAGACAACAGCACTGGAGAGGGTTGCCATGCCCTCTTCCAAGAGATCATCCCAACCCAGGAATTGAACCAAGGCCTTCCACATTGCAGGCAGATTCCTTACCAGCTGAGCCACCAGGGAAGCCCAAGAATACTGGAGTTGGGTAGCCTATCTCTTCTCCAGGGGATCTTCCCAAGCCAGGAATCAAACCAGGGTCTCCCACATTGCCGACAGGTTCTTTACCCGCTGAGCTATCAGGAAAGCCCAGTAACTTGGGCCATTTTAATTTTAAGTGGTGAGTGTGGGCACTTAGTAAATACTCACTGAACTTATCCATTTCATTAATTCTATGGTGCAAGTTTTCTTACTCATTTAACATCCCTGAATTGGGTTTGCCTTACAGTTGATGTCATTTTATTGTCATGGACTGTGCAATAGTTGTCATTGCCTTAACCAAGTTACTTTGCATAATTTTCTTTTCTAACATATGCACAAAAGTTATCTATGATATAATATGCCCAAACAAATCTGAAAGAGCACTCTTCTGTTACAAGTGATGAAAGCAGTAGTTTATCTGGATGCATTTGTTGTTGTTGTTGTTGTTGTTTTTGTATTGGTGCCATTTTTCTAGTGGTACCTAATATGGTGTGCTTTATAAGGTTGGTATCTTAGATTTCACGAAATATGGTATTAAAAGATAGCATAGGTGAACCATTTGCCTTGGATTTGGGACTTAAACCCAAAACTCAGTATGGGACTCCAACCCATGTGGCCAGGACTAGAACCTGGTCAAAACCCTGCTTGGGAATTGAACCCACATGGTCAGGATTCAACCACAGCCAAAACCCACCATACCTGGTTTTAGGACCAAACTGGAGCTCAGGTTCTTCATGTCTCTTTACAGAAAAGAATTCAGTGAGAGATGAAGTGATAGGTAAAAAATGGACTTATTCACACTCAGAGAAAAGCACATTCCACAGAGTGTGGGCCACCACAGAAGGTGAGGCCATTGGCCCCGAAAATGTGGCGTGCTGAGCTTTTATGGGCTGGGTGATTTCATATGCTAGTGAGTGGGAGGATTATTCCAACTATTTTGGGGAAGGGGCGGACCTGTCATGGTGCCTCTGGGTGTATCGTTTAGCTTATGATTAAGGATCAAGGTCTAGTCTGCCATCTTGGACCCATTTGATTCTAATGGGTTTATATTGTGTCCTTGGGCTATGTATTCATTCAAAAATTGTGCCCTGCCCCTTTCCCTCCTGTTACACAGGGACTTCCCTGGTGGTCCAGTGGTTAAGATTCTACACTCCCATTACAGGGGGCCCAGGTTCAATCCCTGGTCAGAGAACTAAGTCCTGTAAGATGCATCTAGGACCCAGCATAGCCAAAATAAATTTAAAAAAAAAAAAAAAAGGTAGCAAATCTCTGCCCTCAGGATCTAGAGGGAAGGAGTAAAATTCTACATTTGCCTTTTTTTCATTGGCCTGCATTTGAGGAGCCCCTTGGGTTGTTTAAATTTGGACTGGGAGCACTAGGAGAAAGGGTGCTCATTCAGTGGTGTAAATCCCACCTGCCTGGAATAGAAATCTCCTTGGAGGATCCAGTTCCTTGATGATGCAGAATCCAGAACCTTTCCAAAAGATCAAGTATTAGCAGAATGGATATCTGTGTTTTATTCAAACCAGTGTGTCTGTGCTCATCTGAGACTGTGCACAACAACTCCAAGCCTGCTGACTGTTTGCATAAAGCAAGAGTGAATCTGCAAGGAAACTGGTTGGTGTCTGAGGACAGTAATAAAGTCTCATAATGGTAGAAACAGTGATCTCTAATAAAAGTGGGGGACAGACACCATGGGTTCTCGTGCCCAGAGTTTCAGCTCTTCTGCAGTATGACCTACTGACTGGAGGTAGGTTGTCTTCTTAGCATGTGACATATCATGGGCAGACAGGCAGTCCCCTTTCCTTCTGATTGGCAAAGCATAACAGCTATGGGATGACTGTCTTTTTGTAAGTCCTTGCTCCAGAACTGAGGAGTAGGAATAGAGTGTCCAGTTGGGGTGGGGGAGGATGCTTCTCATTTCTACTCAGGGACGTGATGCCTCAGGTAAGTGACTCTGAAGTCCTTCACCATTCGACGGTAACCTTGTGTCTGTAGGTATGTGCTCACTTTGCTTGTTTATTCATTCTGATTGGCTTCCCAGAGCATGCTTGTAGATGGAGAGCCAAATTTAGAGTATAGTTACCCTCTGGCAAACAGGAAAAGATTAATTTTGTGGTGTGCTATTAAGGGATTTCCCAGAAAACTTCGAAAGCCTAGAAAGTAGCGGCAGCTGCCTGTACCAAAATGTGCACAATGCCACTCAGCTTTTTAAAGGTACAATCAGCTCAGAGCTTGCGCGCACGCACATGTGCATGCAGGCCCCATTCCAATAAAAAGAGAGGCTATGCTCTCTTAGACGGGTCTGCATAAGAGTCGGAAAAGCAGTGGGACGAGGGGAGTTACAAGAGATACACATGGATGAGCATATGACAGGCATTGGAAATTGCCTCCCAAGCGTTCTGATGCCGCCTTCTTCAGCTCTCTCTTAAGCAGACCCATTGCTTTCATGATATCAGCCCCAGGCCTAGACATGTCATTAAATCAACGTGTAGAAAATGATTTTTATTTGGGAATAAGCGAAGCTTACTTTCGTTACAACCACCCAAAGTGTGTAATAAGGAAAATCGCCAGAAAAACATTGGAGCTGAATTTGGGAACCGTGCATTCTAACAGAAACTTTCTTCATGATGGGAGGAAAGTCTTTCATGGCCTTTGTTGTTGTTGTTTTTTAATCAGTAGAACTGGGTAACTTGATGAGATGATCTTTCTCTATTTTGTTTTGGGCCACACCACACAGCTTTTGGGATCTCGGTGTTCCCACGAGGGACTAACCCCTAGGCACAGCAGTGAAAGTGCCAAATCCTAACTACTAGCCCACCAGGGAGGTCCCTCCTTTCTTCTAATGTATTATCTCCATCCGAGGAAAGAGAGTTACTGGGGAGGCCCCTTGTAGTTCCCTAACTCATTTTATCATTCTTCCCTGGAATGGTGACTCGTTTTATCATTCATACCTGGATGGCCCATAGCTAGTAAGGCCCACTTAGATCCCACAGGTCACTACTGGTCCCATCACATATTCCTGCCTTCAAGCCATGTTGCTGACTTGAAAGAAAAAAATTACTATTACCCCTGTGGTTGTTGCTTGGTAACATTTCTGATGATGTGTTTCTTGTGACAGCCTGTGCAGAGATCATTAAAAATTAAACTTACAAAGCTGCTGAAGTGAGAGGAAGGAGGCACACCTGAAACCATGGTTTTTTTTCACTTGCCCAGGAGCCATCTAATCTCGGGTTTACATGCTCAACCTCAGGCCCAGGGCTGCACAGCTCTGGTTTATATTAAAGTCCATTGCATGCACTAGTGACATTAACCTGTGCCTGGTACAGCTGCAGTTTATCACCAACACAGCAGAAACCCTGACCCTGCAGAATGGCCTGGAATTACAATCAGATGGCTGCCTTTCATCCCAGCAAAAGAACGCCCTAAACCGTCTTGTGTCCTGTTTCTGCTCTCTCCCTACAGTTCCACCAGGTGAGAAGAGTGATGACCATCCTTTTCCTTACTATGGTTATTTCATACTTCGGTTGCATGAAGGCTGCCCCCATGAAGGAAGCCAATGTCCGAGCACAAGGCAGCTTGGCCTACCCAGGTGTGCGGACCCATGGGACTCTGGAGAGCATGAATGGGCCCAAGGTGGGTTCAAGAGGCCTGACGTCGTCGTCGTCGTCATCGTCATTGGCTGACACTTTTGAACACGTGATCGAAGAGCTGTTGGACGAGGACCAGAAAGTTCGGCCCAGCGAGGAAAACCATAAGGACGCGGACATGTACACGTCCCGGGTGATGCTCAGCAGTCAAGTGCCTTTGGAGCCCCCTCTCCTCTTCCTGCTTGAGGAATACAAAAATTACCTGGATGCCGCAAACATGTCCATGAGGGTCAGGCGCCACTCGGACCCCGCCCGCCGCGGGGAGCTGAGTGTGTGCGACAGCATCAGTGAGTGGGTGACAGCGGCGGATAAAAAGACTGCAGTGGACATGTCGGGCGGGACGGTCACGGTCCTCGAAAAAGTCCCTGTCTCCAAAGGCCAACTGAAGCAGTACTTCTACGAGACCAAGTGCAATCCCATGGGTTACACCAAGGAGGGCTGCAGAGGCATAGACAAGAGGCATTGGAACTCCCAGTGCCGAACTACCCAGTCGTACGTGCGGGCCCTCACCATGGATAGCAAAAAGCGCATTGGCTGGCGGTTCATACGGATAGACACTTCCTGTGTATGTACATTGACCATTAAGAGGGGAAGATAGTGGCTTTATGTTGTATAGATTATATTGAGACAAAAATGATCTATTTGTATATATACATAACAGGGTAAATTATTCAGTTAAGAAAAAAATAATTTTATGAACTGCATGTATAAATGAAGTTTATACAGTACAGTGGTTCTACGATCTATTTATTGGACATTTCCATGACCAGAAGGGAAACAGTCATTTTTTGCGCACAACTTAAACAGTCTGCATTACATTCCTCAATGTTGTGGTTTGTTGCCGTTGCCAAGAATTGAAAAACGTTAAAAAAAAAAAAAAAAAAGTTTAAAAAATACTACTAATAAATTGCATGCTGCTTTAATTGTGAATTGATAACAAACTGTCCTCTTTCAGAAAACAGACAGAAAAATGAAAGAAAAAAAAATCTAACAAAAATTTGAACCAAAACATTCCGTTTACATTTTAGACAGTAAGTATCTTCGTTCTTGTTAGTACTCTCTCTGTTTTACTGCTTTTAACTTCTGATAGCGTTGGAATTAAAACAATGTCAAGGTGCTGTTGTCATCGCTTTACTGGCTTAGGGGATGGGGGTATGGGAGGGGTATATTTTTGTTTGTTTTGTGTTTTTATTTTGTTTGTTTTGTTTTGTTTTTTAGTTCCCACAGGGTGTAGGGATGGGGAAAGAATTTCTTCCATCTATATTCTGGTTGGTAAAAGATTCATTTGTATGTTGCAGAGATGTTGGCAGTATCTGTCAGATGACTGGAAAGTGAATAAAATTACGACAAATAAATGAAGTGCTCACTCCACTTCCCATGGCACACCTCCTAGGCACCCGCTCTCCCTCTGGGCCTTGGTCGGTGGGGGAAGCTTCTTTGGTCAGAAAGATCTCCATTGACTCCGAGCACATTCTTTCCCCCCCACTCCCTCTGGTCCCCTCCTTGTTTTATTTTCTCTTAAGGGAGAAAAACCAGTTGTATACTCTGAAATAGTTTACCACTGCTGCAAATGAGTAGACACATTTTGTTACATCGTGGCACTCATAAGCATGGAAAACAGTGATTTCTTTTCTTTTCTTTCTTTCTTTTTTTTTTTTTAAGAGGAGAGACAAAAAATAACTCAAAAATGAAGATTCTTTTAGATGAGGGGGTAAGCATTTGGGTCAATCACTATAAAACTTAAAAAAAAAAAATCATGGGGAAGCTTCAAACTGTCTTGGAAGGAAAAGGTAGAGTTCTATACGCACCCAGAAACACCTAGATAAGAGTAGGAGCCCATGCTGCCAGTGAAATGAAACTGAACGGCCATCTGGAGGCTGTGTGGAGCTGATGAATCATTTCCAGGCAGTGCAGGAGGAATTTCTGAGCGGTCATGCTGAGGTCTAGGTAGGGGTGGGGTAGGGCACTTGAGACATTCCAGAAGGGTGACCTCTGAAGGACCCTTCAGGGATGTCTCTGAGATGACATGTGTCAAGTTGCTTGGACCTTGCGCTTTAAGTGCCTACATTATCTAACCGTGCTAAGAGGTTCTCACTGGAGGACCCCGCTCAAACTGATCGTATCCTCTGCCCATGAATAATTTTACATAAAGCTGGACTAGCCTGGAGTAGTTTTGGAACCACATGTGTGGTGTTGCGATCATGAAATGGACTCGGTGAGATGGGAGGTGTTTGCTACATGAACATTGATTGCTTTGAAATTAGACTTAGGAAACCAGGGTTTTGTCTTTTGAGAACTTTGGTAAAGGGGAAGGGAACAGGAAAAGGCCCCCTGAAACTCAGGTTGGATGACCACAATTACCAATAGAAAATCTTGTCCAGGGACAAGACTTTGGGATGGTGTCTACCCATCCAAGACACTAAAGGCTTGCAGGCGCCTTGTTCATAGAAGAGACTAGGACAGACTTGACAAAATGTTGCTCCCTGCTGAAGGCCACGGCCACCTTCTAGGCATCCTGTCTGTTCAAGGAGAGGGTTCCTGCCTTCCCTCTGCCATCTTGGGTTAGGAGAAATCAAGGTGGGAGCCAGAATAACGGTCCTGGGTAAAATGGGTCCTGGTGGAAATTAGTGCTAAGACCCATTTAACCCATCGTGTAAACTTGAAAATGCCCTTGATCACGTCCTGGAGCATCAAGAAAGCCTCAGGAAATTTGCTGCATCTTAGAGAGAGGGATAAACAAAAGAGGCTGCCCACGATGACCCAGGGAACGAAGGGCTAGCATCAGCAAACAATGCCTACTTGCTCAGTCTCTTCATTTAGAATGAGCCTATCTTTTACTGTACCATCCGAATACCTGTCTTCAAAAGAAGGGATAACTTTATGTAGTATGGCTTTGTTTTGTGCCATTTGAAACTATTATCTTTGTAATTATCTTTAACATGTAATGAATCATCGGAATTATCTGCTGTCTGTTAATTTTTCCCAGCCTCCTTTCAAGGGACAAAATTCTAAAACAAAACAGAAAAAGGTTCCCATCACAGTCTCAAAGTGGACTGCAATGGCCAGATCTGTGGCCAAGTAAGGAGACACTCAGTCAGTGGCACTCTTACTCAATAAGCTACATCACAGTCACATGCTTGGTGGTTTACATTGATCTAAGGTTGATTTTGTTCAAATCTTTCTCTGTTGCTGTTCATTTGTGTTCCGTTTTGTTTGGTTTTGTTTTTTTAAAGTCTTGCTGTGGTCTCTTTGTGGCAGAAGTGTTTCATGCATGGCAGCAGGCCTGTTGCTTTTTTTATGGTGATTCTCATTGACAATGTAAGTAAATGTCTGTGGCCTTGTTCTCTCTATGGTAAAGATATTATTCACCATGTAAAACAAACCAACAAAAATATTTATTGTATTTTAGTATATTTATATAATTATGTTCTTGAAAAAAATTGGCATTAAAACTTAATCGCATCAGAAGCCTATTGTAAATACAAGTTCTATTTAAGTGTACTAATTAACATATAATATATGTTTTAAATATAGAATTTTTAATGTTTTTAAATATATTTTCAAACTACATAAAATCTGGGGGTTCTGGGTTTTTTTATCTTCACTGTAAAACAAACATGAAAACGTGTTTTGTTAAATACGTGTGTTCCTTGCTTTAAGACCAACCTGACTAGTTTCAGCAATTGCACAGCCCTCCAGAGAGACTGCTTGTTTCAGAGCATGGGAGGCCAATCCTGCCCTCTGTGAGCTTTCAGGAAGCTCTAGGATTGGACCTATTTTCCATGGAAGATGGGGGAGTGCCATTTTCTAGGACACTTGTAAGTTTTCCCCTTTGAAGTGAAACACTTTCATCAAATACCAAGCCGTGTATCCTAGCAACACCAGGATCCATGAATCAGGGCTGGCTGGCTCTATTTGATTATAAAGTAACTCTTTAAAAGAAATCAAAGTAGGTTTGCTTAGGGATAATGAGGATAAATTGGCCCAAATTTAGAAAGTCAATGACTGAAAAAAACACATAGAAATTCAATATTTAGAGGCAGGTCATGTACCCTCGGTTTGGAAATGGTGCTGTTTGCATTATGTACTCATATCCATTGCACTGATTTGATTTTTGTACGTGGAACATGCAGATTTTATATCACAGTACCCATGGTCTAACAGATTGCTGGGATTTCTAAAAAGATTTTGCCTCTTTCATGGCTGCCAAGCCGCTGGGTAATTTACTTAAAGTGTTTAAAGTTATCGCTAAATCTTAGGGAAATAAATGGAAGGATTTTGCATGAGAGAAAGGGCCATTAAGGGAAAAAAAGCATCTGTTCCTACTCTTTAGACTCCCCGTTTGAACACTGAAAACCCACCCCAGAACGTGGTGAACTATATCTGTGCAATGTATCATTTCTATTTCAAACATACACACATATGGTTTCCTCTTGTACTGTCTTACAAAGAAGGATCAAGGAAGTCATAACAAACATAGACCTGTGGATGTGGAAGAGTAGACCCAAAGGCAGGAATTCCTCATCCTAATCAGCTGTACTGTAAATTCTAGAAGTCCCAGTCAATGCAGCAGCCCAGCCATGGAATTAGAACTTTGGGGAAACTTTTTGAATCTTGAATACAAAGAAGTGAGAATTCAGTGTGGCATTCAAACTCGTTAAAGTTAAAGGAGTTCGGTAAACGTGACAGGAAGTTTTCATTACAAGAAGAGGTCAGAGAAATAAGCAAACAAAAGATGGAGACATCTAAATTAACCAACTTGAACAGGAGTAGTCAACTGGTACACTGGTCCCTGGGTAAGCAGTTAAACTTCTTTCATTATGAAGATGCCTGGAAATAACCCAGACCATTGCTATTTTTTTTTTCCACCTTACTGATAAGCCTCTCTAGTCATAAGCACTGTCTATGAAATCTTCTGTCACAGTTTTGAGTGAAAAATCTGAATTCTTAGAATGGATCAGTGTTAAGTTTTCCCTGATTCAGTGGTGACTAGACTTTGGATAAAATGTCCGATACCTTATTAACTGCCACAGAACCCTTCGTGCCTGGCCTCAGCCGGTACCCCAGCAGCATTAGGGCTTAGGCCTAATAGAAGCATACATGTCTTCTCCATGTTCATCAAGCCTGTCCTATAAGTCAGCTAAAGTGGAAGCAGCTACATGTTTTGGTAAGCCATGGTTTAAGAAAGGATGTTCATCATTGGAATATGAAGTGACTTATGTATCTAATGTGAGTAGATATTTGTAGCTTGGAAATGGTGGTCCACAGATTTGCTCCGACCTTAAAATATTGAACAACAAATTAATGATGGAATTGATGGAATTAATTAATGATGGAATCTGGGCTTTTTCTTTTTTAAGCTCTGGATTGTTTTAACTTATTCTAAAGATTGGGTGGTTGGTTTGGAGGGGAGAAAGAATCGGAAATCTGACTGCTGTTGGTTACAATAAGCTAACTGGTAATTGGTCTCCCCACTTAAGAGCCAAACTCTGCCTAGAGTAAAAGCAGTCACTCCAGACCAGCCAGCCTTTATGTACATTCCAGCTAAGAAATACCCGGCCCACACCACTGTCCCCTGTTCCTTCAATTCTCACCGTTTAATTTGTAGGGAGGGGTCTTGAGGGGAAGGAGGCAACCTTCTTGCTTTTTGATATGTGAGTAGATGCAGTAAACTGCCTGAAGAATTTGTTTAAATATTACAAAAATATGCGTCCTTACCCATGATGTTCCTCATTAAGAAAAAGAGCCATTTACATGGCTCTCTTTACAGGATTTCCCTAGGCCTTTACCCCAGTCCCTCAAATAATTTGCTAGGTGCAAAATCCTAGACCAGGAGCTGCCCAACCTGACATTTGCTTCTCTGACAAACAGCCCCTGTGTGCACATGGACTTGTAAAACCTGGTCTTTCGATTCATCAAATCTTATCCTGCCCCTAACACCCATGCAAAATAAACAAATAGGACTTTGCATTCATTGTATACTTCAGTGTGAGCTGCTGATTTTTCATATCTGGCAAAACAGAAGTACTTTTACTTTGCAGAAATAAACCCTTCTCTCCTAAAACACCACACACAGAACACAGTAGTTAATGACAGGATATTAATAATCATAAGCCTGTAAATGACAAGAAAAAACTGTTGGTTGAAAAAGTGAGCTTGGGGTTTATGTTCTGCATTTAGAAATCATTGTAAGGATGCCTCTGGTATTGTATGCCTTTCAGATGGTTCCTTAGGAACCAGGAGCTGGTCTGTATAGAATGGCTGAACCCAGGGGAAATATTTTTGTCTAGCTTAAGTGCTCACATTTTGGAACAATCCATATCAAGTACTGAGGTACACAGTCAAATTAATTTAGTCTACATTCTCCATCGAGTCTTAACATTAAATAATAATCACAATAGTTTCTAAGCTCGAATATGGAGCATAGCAAGGTGGGAGAAAGACACAAAACAAAACAGAAACCCTTTAAACATCGGAGACCTTCAAAAAAGTACCAAGCAGCATTTACTTGGAGATTATCCTACTTGTTTTTTAATCAGTTGTATCAGACTCTTTGCTACCCTACCTATGCACAGCTCTAATTGCACTAAGCAATGGTCCTCAACCTGTGCTCTCCAATCAGCAACAGCAGCATTCCCAGGAGCTTGTTAGAAATGCACATTCTCCGACCCTACCCTAGATTTACTGAATTGGTTGCTCTAGGGGCAGGGCCGGCAATCAGCATATTTAACAAACGCTCCAGGAATCCCTGGTCTGAGAGAAGTAAACAACCTGCTGGATATTCTAGACAATGGAAAGGCAGCACACCCCAGGAAATTGGAGCCCTGAGTTTCAATCCCAGCCATGCTACAGCCTTTTTCTGGGACCCTGAAACCATCATTGAAACCATCTAGAGTGTTGTCTCCTAAACCCGAAAGGCCTAGCACACTCCCAGGGAATCCTGGTATCCTAGACCAGGAGCTGCCCAACCTGACATTTGCTTCTCTGACAAACAGCCCCTGTGTGCACATGGACTTGTAAAACCTGGTCTTTCGATTCATCAAATCTTATCCTGCCCCTAACACCCATGCAAAATAAACAAATAGGACTTTGCATTCATTGTATACTTCAGTGTGAGCTGCTGATTTTTCATATCTGGCAAAACAGAAGTACTTTTACTTTGCAGAAATAAACCCTTCTCTCCTAAAACACCACACACAGAACACAGTAGTTAATGACAGGATATTAATAATCATAAGCCTGTAAATGACAAGAAAAAACTGTTGGTTGAAAAAGTGAGCTTGGGGTTTATGTTCTGCATTTAGAAATCATTGTAAGGATGCCTCTGGTATTGTATGCCTTTCAGATGGTTCCTTAGGAACCAGGAGCTGGTCTGTATAGAATGGCTGAACCCAGGGGAAATATTTTTGTCTAGCTTAAGTGCTCACATTTTGGAACAATCCATATCAAGTACTGAGGTACACAGTCAAATTAATTTAGTCTACATTCTCCATCGAGTCTTAACATTAAATAATAATCACAATAGTTTCTAAGCTCGAATATGGAGCATAGCAAGGTGGGAGAAAGACACAAAACAAAACAGAAACCCTTTAAACATCGGAGACCTTCAAAAAAGTACCAAGCAGCATTTACTTGGAGATTATCCTACTTGTTTTTTAATCAGTTGTATCAGACTCTTTGCTACCCTACCTATGCACAGCTCTAATTGCACTAAGCAATGGTCCTCAACCTGTGCTCTCCAATCAGCAACAGCAGCATTCCCAGGAGCTTGTTAGAAATGCACATTCTCCGACCCTACCCTAGATTTACTGAATTGGTTGCTCTAGGGGCAGGGCCGGCAATCAGCATATTTAACAAACGCTCCAGGAATCCCTGGTCTGAGAGAAGTAAACAACCTGCTGGATATTCTAGACAATGGAAAGGCAGCACACCCCAGGAAATTGGAGCCCTGAGTTTCAATCCCAGCCATGCTACAGCCTTTTTCTGGGACCCTGAAACCATCATTGAAACCATCTAGAGTGTTGTCTCCTAAATACAAAACCCCAAAGCAATGAGTGCTCCCGGATGGAGGAGCCACACTCCGTATTGGGAGATGGCAATGCCGGTTTAAGAATCGAGCATGAAAATGTGTGCTGGGAAAGCTCACTGCAGTTGACAGTCAAATTTTTTTTCCTTTTTTTTTTTTTTTCCAAAGCTGTAACGATAGTGGATTCAGGACCCAGAGCATGTAGTCGTTTGTAACACATTTGGAGCGACTGCGAGAAATGAGAAGCAACATACAGCAAATTAATAAGAAAAAGATTATTCCATCTGGGAGCTGGTCTCTGCATCTGCCAACATGGCCCCCTCTGCGAAACAGAGCTATATTGGTCACAAATTAAATAAGCTTCCTGAATTTAATCAGCTATTAACGTCCAGCTGAAGAGTCCTAGGTTCACCCCTCCAGAATGGCCAGATTGCAAATGCAAAGGACTTCTCCAAGTCTCCGTGGCACACCTTTTCCTGATTGTAGGAGCTATTTCTGGAAAGGAGGACAGGAGAATAATGTATGCTCACCCTCACCCCATCTGTGTGTGTGTGTGTGTGTGTGTATTCCTGCATATTTTAGACACTGCAAACTGCATTTGAAGATTCTCCGTTTATGGGCTGGGGTGGAGGGTGTCCAAATACATTACCCGTTTATTAAATGACATGGAAACCTGAGTTCTGAGAAGCCAGGTGTCCTGGTAGTCCAGTCTTTAACTAGGATGGCAAAGCTATTTCTGGTTTCTGGACCTCGGTTACAGGAAAAGACTGAGTCGGATGGTCTTGAAAGTGAATTCTACCCTAAGAGTCTCATTCCATTATTTCCCCCACATTATCATTTGTGGTAAGAACAAATTAAAGAGATTTCCCGAAGCACTTAAAGGTTGGGAAGCATTTTGAGAGTTCGCTGTCCCTCTCCTGGGTCTTTCCATCATCGATGCACTTGCTGCTCGGCGCTCATCACAAGATGAAAATCAGGAAACAATATCAAAATAGGAGTTGAGGAAGGCCAGTGGGAGGGTGAGGGGTAGGCGGGGGGAATTCCCAAGAAGGTTTTAAGGTTTTCCTTTCGCTTGTAGCTATGAAACTGTTACCAACTTTTTGACAATCGAGCAGAAAATGTCTTGGAGGGGTACCTGAATATCCTTCAAGGGGCAAATAGTGTCTGCCTGGCTGTAAACCTGCTTTCAAAGCCAGACAATATTTGCTAAAGTTTTACGTCACTCCATGATATAACTGGTTCCTGACAAAGAGAGATCTGGTATGTTTTACTGAGTTGGGGTCAGGAAACACTGGATCAATATGCAGGCTTTGCCTTCTCTAAAGTCACTATTACAGAACCTCCAAAACAGGAGGGCCTTGCCTATTGGTTCCTTTGGGTCTATAGCTTCACCAAGGTCATGCAGCTCTCAATCTGCTTCTCCCCCAGCACTCTAGAGACAGCCTCTTTCTAGTGGCAATGGCCTTGAAAACAATGGTGTCACCTCACAAGTCGTGGCAACACCACACCAAATAGACATCTTCACAGCAAACCTCTAGGGGAAAATGATTCTGAGCAGAAATTTGGCCCCTTTTGGTGACAAACCTCCCTTGTTAGGTAGAGTCTGGAATTCCTCGTTCTACTCTCCCAACTTTGACTTATTCCTGGCCCAGATCCTTTGGGCCTGAATCTCTGAAAACCCACATTTTCTTTGCAGTTCTATGTATGTCTGCTCCCAGTTCATGCTGGATTTTCCCTTCTTGGTGACTTCAGGACTCTATTTATTCTGGGATCCAGTTTCTCATCCCTCAGGACACAGGACCATGGATTTTGGAACCTGAGGGCAGGGTTCTGAATTTCAGCTTTGATACTAAAGCTGTGTGTCTGTGGACAAGTTACTTAACTTCTCTGTGTCCCAGTTTCTTCACTAGGAAAGAACAGGTGAAAATACTAGCACTTACCTCATGGAATTTTGTGAAAACCAAGTAAGTCTATACACATAAAACACTTAGAAAAATGACAGACCCATGGGGAAGTCTCAAACTCTCTTGACTGCGGATAAGCCAGGCCCACCTAGAGCAGATTTTGAGACTGTTCTCTAATATTCTCTGACTCCTAGAGGGTATATCAAAATGGGGGAAACCAGTGGGAGGGTGAGGGGTAGGCGGGGGGAATTCCCAAGAAGGTTTTAAGGTTTTCCTTTCGCTTGTAGCTATGAAACTGTTACCAACTTTTTGACAATCGAGCAGAAAATGTCTTGGAGGGGTACCTGAATATCCTTCAAGGGGCAAATAGTGTCTGCCTGGCTGTAAACCTGCTTTCAAAGCCAGACAATATTTGCTAAAGTTTTACGTCACTCCATGATATAACTGGTTCCTGACAAAGAGAGATCTGGTATGTTTTACTGAGTTGGGGTCAGGAAACACTGGATCAATATGCAGGCTTTGCCTTCTCTAAAGTCACTATTACAGAACCTCCAAAACAGGAGGGCCTTGCCTATTGGTTCCTTTGGGTCTATAGCTTCACCAAGGTCATGCAGCTCTCAATCTGCTTCTCCCCCAGCACTCTAGAGACAGCCTCTTTCTAGTGGCAATGGCCTTGAAAACAATGGTGTCACCTCACAAGTCGTGGCAACACCACACCAAATAGACATCTTCACAGCAAACCTCTAGGGAAGATGATTCTGAGCAGAAATTTGGCCCCTTTTGGTGACAAACCTCCCTTGTTAGGTAGAGTCTGGAATTCCTCGTTCTACTCTCCCAACTTTGACTTATTCCTGGCCCAGATCCTTTGGGCCTGAATCTCTGAAAACCCACATTTTCTTTGCAGTTCTATGTATGTCTGCTCCCAGTTCATGCTGGATTTTCCCTTCTTGGTGACTTCAGGACTCTATTTATTCTGGGATCCAGTTTCTCATCCCTCAGGGCACAGGACCATGGATTTTGGAACCTGAGGGCAGGGTTCTGAATTTCAGCTTTGATACTAAAGCTGTGTGTCTGTGGACAAGTTACTTAACTTCTCTGTGTCCCAGTTTCTTCACTAGGAAAGAACAGGTGAAAATACTAGCACTTACCTCATGGAATTTTGTGAAAACCAAGTAAGTCTATACACATAAAACACTTAGAAAAATGACAGACCCATGGGGAAGTCTCAAACTCTCTTGACTGCGGATAAGCCAGGCCCACCTAGAGCAGATTTTGAGACTGTTCTCTAATATTCTCTGACTCCTAGAGGGTATCCTATTTCATCTGTGTTTCATTAGCATCTAAGGCCACTTTGTCTTTTCTACAAGACTCAAGGCAACTCTTGTGTCTCCCTTAGCAATACTCCTTGACAGTTAAACTGTGGCCAGTACCCACACTTAGGCAAATGGAGAAGATGATGTACTACAATCAGTGGTGTCTTTCTAGACGGTAAATCCAAATGAAACCCATTATCCTTTACATGTCCATTCCAACCGAGTGGCACAGATTGAAGCCAGGGTGACACGGATGAACTCACCGGAGTCCAAAAGAAAGACATGGTGCCAGAGGCACACTTTTCTAAAAATAACCAGGTTCCATCAGGGAGGATCCCCTGTCACCATGGAGCTACAGGTCATCCAGTCCTTCACACAGTAAGAATGACTAGTGCTGACTGTGAGCAGGCAATTCAAGACTCCTTGTGAAGACATACTCATTTATTCCTCATAGGAGTCCATAGAGTACGTGGTTGATTGTATGTGTGCTCAAATGTGTCTGACTCTTTGCAACCCCATGGACTGCATGTGGCCTGCAAAACCCCTCCATCCATGGGGTTCTCCAGGCAAGAATACTGGAGTGGGTTGCTGTTTCCTACTCCAATGTTTAGATCAGGGCTCACTTAATCCTCAAAAGAGTCCATAGAGTAGATGGTTGGATTAGCACTTCCATTTTAGACATGAAGACACTCAGGCGGAGAGTTCAGTGAAGTTGCCAAAGGTCACCAGTGAGTAGCAGAGCAGACCCTGGGGTCCAGACAGTCTGGATCTAGAGTCAATCTGCTAACCCCTGCAGAATACAATAGAAGCCATGAAAGGGCATTGGGAAAATATGCAAACAGAAAAAACATAACATCTAAGAAAAGTTGGGCCTCCATGGAAAAGGTGGAGCACTAGTGGCGCTTTTGAGAGAACACCACCTTACTCTTTCAAGGGCTAACATACCTAGAGGCTTGTATTTCCTGGGAGCCCTTCCAAACATGGACACACCCTGGTCTGTATTGAACAACAGGAGGGCAGGGTTTCTAGAGCTCTGTGCAAGCCATTTCCAACACCCGAAAATGAGACAACCATCATCCCTTCCACCTCATACGAGCTCAGAAGGGCTTCCTGGGAGTGTCCAGGACTGGGTAGACAAGCAGAATGTTCTGTAACCACTTACATTCAGGAATGCCCAATCCTTCCTAAGTGAAAACTTTGCGTAGTTGCTTTCTGTTTTGTGGAGGAGAGAAAGGGCGGTGATCTAGGCTCTGCTGAGTTGGCATCAGGAAAGGGCCCATGTCCCCTACTTACCCATGTAGTTCTTGTGGAGCCTAATTGCTACAGTTCAGAATCTTCTTTAAGGTCATGCTGTGTGTGGTCACTGCCAATGGAACAGAACTGATGCAGGAGATGAACTCAGTTCGCTGTCCTGATTTCCAGTTTCTCAAGAACAGATCCAATAGATGATGGGATCTATCAGACAGCAAAGTCCATGTGCTGAGGATTGGTTGTGCCCCATCAGGTTGGAACAGAATTTGGGTGTGAAAGGGAAAAACATTTTCTACAGACGTATTCACAGAGAATGAATATTCATCTTGGCCTTCAGACGAGTGATCCATATGCGAGAAGCCTAGGAAGGAGTGATGACTCTGGGAATTGATTGAACACAGGGGAGAGTTTGACATAGGCAACAATTTACATCCTTATTTTGTACCCAATGCCATGCTACATCCTTTGCATGCTATCTAAAATACTTGTTAACTGTATAATATACATAATTTTAGAGAAAAGGCAACTGACAATAGAAGCCTAAATTACTTGCCTCATGTCACACAATTAATAAATGATAGTCAGACTTGAAGCCTCGTCTACAAAATCTCAAGGTCCCATTTTTTTTTTCAGATCAGCGTTGTTTCCTTCCATTGTTCATGTGCTACCTACAATTTATGGCTGCCTCTATGTTAATGATCTCTTGGCATTCTCCATATAACCCTGGCATTTTCCTGCCTACCTAGCTCTATTAAGGTGTAACTGACATGTAACACTGTGTAAGTACAATGTGTTGCTTTGACGCACTTATACATTGCAAAATGATCTCCACCATAATGTTAGCTAACACTTGCATAACATCACATAATTACTGTTCTTTTTTTGTGGTGAGACTATTAAAGATCTATTCTCTTAGCAGCTTTCAAGTGTACCATAAAGTATTGTTAACTATAATCACCATGCTCTACATTAGAGTCCCTAGAACATATTCCTACTTATAGCTGAAGGTTGTATCTTTTGACCAATAGCTCTTCGTTTGCCCCAACTCCCAACCCCTGGTAGCCAACATTCTAGTCTCTATTTCTATAAGTTTAGTTTTTTACGTTTTATTGTATGATTGATTACAATGTTGTGTGTATTTCTGCTATAGGGCAAAATGATTCAGTTATCTATACATGCATATATGTGTATACCCTTCTTTTAAATTCTTTTCTATTATGGTTTATCATAGCATATTGAATACAATTCCCTTTGCTATAAACTTGTTTATCCATTCTATATGTAAAAGCTTATATATGCTACCCTCAACCTCCCACCCCATCCCTTCCCCAACTCTCTCCTCCTTGGCAACCACAAGTCTGTCCTCTATGGCTGTGAATCTGGTTCTTTTTTGTAGATAAGTTCATTTGTGTCATATTTGAGATTCCACATATAAGTGATGTCATATGATATTTATCTTTCTCTTTCTGACTTATTTCACGTTGTACGATGATCTCTAGTTGCATCCAAGTCACTACAAATGGCATTCTTTCATTCTTTTTATGGCTGAGTAGTATTCCATTGTATATACATACCACATCTTATTTATCCATTCATCTGTTGGTGGATGTTTAGATTGATTCCATGTCTTGGCTTTGTAAGTAGTGCTGCAGTGAACATTGGGGTGCATGTATCTTCTTGAATTAAAATTTTTTCTGGATGTAGGTCCAGTAGTGGGATGGCTGGATCTTATGGTAATTCTATTTTTAGTTTTCTGAGGAGCCTCCATACTGTTTTCCATAGTAGCTGTACCAACTTACATTCCCACCAAGTAGAAGGGTTTCCTTTTTTCCGTAAGCTCTCCTGTCTGTTATTTGTAGACTCTCTTTTTTGTTATTTGTAGACTTTTTAATGATGACTACTTTTTAATGATGACTATTATGACTGGTGTGAGGTGATACAACATTGTATTTTTGATTTGCATTTCTCTAATAATTAGCGGTGTCAAGCATCTTTTCATGTGCTTATTGGCCATCTGTGTTTTTCTTTGGAGAAATGTCTATTTAGGACTTATATCCCATTTATTTTTTAATTGTGGCCTCCTTTATTGGTTTTTTATTTTTTTATTTTCATCCATCTTTATTCTTTGGGCTGCGTGGGCCTCCCATTGCAGTAGCCTCTCTCGTTGCAGAGCACTGGATCTGGGCACATGCACTCCAGGGCTCTGGCTTGCAACTGGACACACTGGTCCAGCTGTTCCACGGCATGTGGGATCCTCCCAGGCCAAGGATCAAACGGGTACCCCTCACACTGCAAGGCAGACTCTTTACCCACTGGACCACCAGGGAAGCCCTACCCAATTTTTGATTGGATTTTTAAAATTATCTGTTGTTGAGCTATACATGCTGCTTGTGTTCTAAGTCACTTCAGTCATAGCCAACTCTTTGTGTTCCTATGGGCCACTCCTCTGTCCATGGGATCCAGGCAAGAATATTGAAGTGAATTGCTGTGTCCTCCTTCAGGGGGTCTTCCTGACCCAAGGATCGAACCCTCATCCCTTATGTCTCCTGCATTGGCAGCCAGGTTCTTTCCACTCCCCCGGGAAACCCAGGTGGGTTATTAACCATGATGGTTGCATCATTTGCAAATATTCTCTCCCATTCTGAAGTTGTACGATGATCTCTAGTTGCATCCAAGTCACTACAAATGGCATTCTTTCATTCTTTTTATGGCTGAGTAGTATTCCATTGTATATACATACCACATCTTATTTATCCATTCATCTGTTGGTGGATGTTTAGATTGATTCCATGTCTTGGCTTTGTAAGTAGTGCTGCAGTGAACATTGGGGTGCATGTATCTTCTTGAATTAAAATTTTTTCTGGATGTAGGTCCAGTAGTGGGATGGCTGGATCTTATGGTAATTCTATTTTAGTTTTCTGAGGAGCCTCCATACTGTTTTCCATAGTAGCTGTACCAACTTACATTCCCACCAAGTAGAAGGGTTTCCTTTTTTCCGTAAGCTCTCCTGTCTGTTATTTGTAGACTCTCTTTTTTGTTATTGTAGACTTTTTAATGATGACTACTTTTTAATGATGACTATTATGACTGGTGTGAGGTGATACAACATTGTATTTTTGATTTGCATTTCTCTAATAATTAGCGGTGTCAAGCATCTTTTCATGTGCTTATTGGCCATCTGTGTTTTTCTTTGGAGAAATGTCTATTTAGGACTTATATCCCATTTATTTTTTAATTGTGGCCTCCTTTATTGGTTTTTTATTTTTTTATTTTCATCCATCTTTATTCTTTGGGCTGCGTGGGCCTCCCATTGCAGTAGCCTCTCTCGTTGCAGAGCACTGGATCTGGGCACATGCACTCCAGGGCTCTGGCTTGCAACTGGACACACTGGTCCAGCTGTTCCACGGCATGTGGGATCCTCCCAGGCCAAGGATCAAACGGGTACCCCTCACACTGCAAGGCAGACTCTTTACCCACTGGACCACCAGGGAAGCCCTACCCAATTTTTGATTGGATTTTTAAAATTATCTGTTGTTGAGCTATACATGCTGCTTGTGTTCTAAGTCACTTCAGTCATAGCCAACTCTTTGTGTTCCTATGGGCCACTCCTCTGTCCATGGGATCCAGGCAAGAATATTGAAGTGAATTGCTGTGTCCTCCTTCAGGGGGTCTTCCTGACCCAAGGATCGAACCCTCATCCCTTATGTCTCCTGCATTGGCAGCCAGGTTCTTTACCACTAACACCACCTGGGAAACCCAGGTGGGTTATTAAGCCCATGATGGTTGCATCATTTGCAAATATTTTCTCCCATTCTGTAAGTTGTTTTTTCATTTTATTTATGGTTTATTTTGCTGTGCAAAAGCTTGTAAGTTTGATTTGTTTATTTTTGGTTTTATTTCTATTGTCTTGAAAGACTGACGTAAGAAAAGTTTGGTCTGATTTAAGATGCAGCTATTTTAGAGTCCACATATAGAAGAGATCATACAGTATTTGTCTTTCTCTGTCTGACTTATTTCACTTAAGATAATGCCCTTATGGTCTATCGCTGTTGTAACAGACGTCAAGGCCCCCAATCTTAATCATCAGACCAGTGACTCTTGATCAGGATCTATACACTTGAATCACTTAGGGTACATTTTAAAAATACCTATGCCCAGGCCTCACCCCAGTTAAGTTAAATCAGAATCTCTCGAGTGGGTCACAGGCATCTGTATTAAATCTTCCCAATGATCCTCTTGACCAGCTAGGGTAGAGCCACTGCACTAGACTCTACTTCCTCCAGGTCAGCATGAGTAAGAAATATCAGTGAATTCTAGTTCTAACCTGGTGATGAGGACTTGGGCATGAGAGTTCAATGCCTATATATTGACCAGCTAGAACCCTAAACCTTAAAGAAATCAAATGAAGTAGAAGCTTTACCATAGAAACAGGAAATTCAATTCTAGATATGAAAATCAACATTCAGAGTCAGAATGGGATGACCAGTAAGCTCAATCAAACACTGAATCCTAAACTAGGGTCCACAAAATCCTTCAAATTCACTTCAGGAACAAGAGAAACCAACTCTGAGGGCTGAACCTGCAGTTGAAGATCCAGTGGCAGCATGCAGGGTACAAAGCTCTACTGGCCAGAGGCCAGGCAGGTCATCACCTGTCCCACCTCTGAGCAGCCTGCTCTGAGCGAGATGAGCTCCCATACCTCGTTTCTCTAAGGCTTGACTTATTCTTCAGGACTCCATATGAATAAAGTTTAAGCAAAACTAAGATTCGATTGTTTGGAATGTCTTCTCTGCTTTCGGAGTGACCATTAGGTTAAGATTTGGCTTTGTCTTCTGCCCGTTCTAATTTTTCTGTCTCCCTCCATCTCTACTTCAAATTGCCAAGCAATCAGTTTGATTGACAGTTAACAGCAAAAACATCACCACATCTCCTGGCCTTTCCTGGAGGACCTCTTTGAGCAGCAATAAGGGACATGCCCTGCTTCGCCAGGCCACAGGGCTCATTGGAATTGGCACATGCTCTGTGTCAACAGGCAACAGGGTCAGCTGGTGAGAGGGTGAGTGGGCAAGTGTCTGGCTTCTTCTCCGTGTTTTTTAGAACAGGAATCTGAATCCCAGGAAGCACTCGCCTGTGGGACCAAAAGCTATTTTGGGCCTTGCCTCATCCAATGGCAAGTCAGGGTGGTGTCATCTGAAACTGCCAAGGCATATCCACTTTCACCCTTATCTGGGACATGTCCCTAGAGGAAATGAAAGCAATGTCAAAGGGACCAAATACTGGTGTCAGAACTTCCCTTTGTTTTTATTTCAGTGCCATTTTCATCCATTCCTTCCATTTTCAGCTGACCCTTTCTGATTCAGGTCCATTCCTTCCAAAATCTTCTGGTGAGTTCTCTACCTCCAATCTTCCCCCCTTTTCCTTATGGGAAAGGTGATGAGGACTTGGGCATGAGAGTTCAATGCCTATATATTGACCAGCTAGAACCCTAAACCTTAAAGAAATCAAATGAAGTAGAAGCTTTACCATAGAAACAGGAAATTCAATTCTAGATATGAAAATCAACATTCAGAGTCAGAATGGGATGACCAGTAAGCTCAATCAAACACTGAATCCTAAACTAGGGTCCACAAAATCCTTCAAATTCACTTCAGGAACAAGAGAAACCAACTCTGAGGGCTGAACCTGCAGTTGAAGATCCAGTGGCAGCATGCAGGGTACAAAGCTCTACTGGCCAGAGGCCAGGCAGGTCATCACCTGTCCCACCTCTGAGCAGCCTGCTCTGAGCGAGATGAGCTCCCATACCTCGTTTCTCTAAGGCTTGACTTATTCTTCAGGACTCCATATGAATAAAGTTTAAGCAAAACTAAGATTCGATTGTTTGGAATGTCTTCTCTGCTTTCGGAGTGACCATTAGGTTAAGATTTGGCTTTGTCTTCTGCCCGTTCTAATTTTTCTGTCTCCCTCCATCTCTACTTCAAATTGCCAAGCAATCAGTTTGATTGACAGTTAACAGCAAAAACATCACCACATCTCCTGGCCTTTCCTGGAGGACCTCTTTGAGCAGCAATAAGGGACATGCCCTGCTTCGCCAGGCCACAGGGCTCATTGGAATTGGCACATGCTCTGTGTCAACAGGCAACAGGGTCAGCTGGTGAGAGGGTGAGTGGGCAAGTGTCTGGCTTCTTCTCCGTGTTTTTTAGAACAGGAATCTGAATCCCAGGAAGCACTCGCCTGTGGGACCAAAAGCTATTTTGGGCCTTGCCTCATCCAATGGCAAGTCAGGGGTGGTGTCATCTGAAACTGCCAAGGCATATCCACTTTCACCCTTATCTGGGACATGTCCCTAGAGGAAATGAAAGCAATGTCAAAAGGGACCAAATACTGGTGTCAGAACTTCCCTTTGTTTTTATTTCAGTGCCATTTTTCATCCATTCCTTCCATTTTCAGCTGACCCTTTCTGATTCAGGTCTTCATTACTTCTTGCCTGGACTCTCTAAATAGTCTTCTGGTGAGTTCTCTACCTCCAATCTCTTACCCCCATCCCAGTCTGTTCCCTTATGGTAGCAAAGAGATCTGCCTGAAGGTTTAATGGAGATCATGTGAAAACACTTTGTAGCACATTTATATGAATAGCAGCATCCATATACTGACTTGGCAGGAGACAGGGATGCTGTCCTTATTCACTGGTAAGGACACTGTTAAGGAATAAAAGTCCACTTCTTTTGCAAAAGGATGAAACAGACAGACTGAGTGGAATGTTTTAGGTTAATAAGGGTATCAGTTGGTACACACAGTATTAGAACCTTCAAGAAAGTCCTCAAGAAGTCATTCAAGATGGCCTGGTCTGCTCAGCAGTTGTACGGTAGTGTGATAATCCTGATGAAAAGTACGGGATGAAAACCTAATTATGCCCATTTCTCAAGAGATAAAGCCTGAGAGAGGCTGGATAATTTGCCAAACATTGATCAGTAAGTGCATAATAGAACGAGAATATAAATTCAGAGGATGTGTGCTTTCCAACACGCCATATTGATACAGATACATTACTGTGGTGATAGATGGATGGATGGAGCATATGATTTCCCTTCTTTTGACATATTAAAGGGATTTCTGTGGTTTATAGAGTATAAATACAGATACAGTTACTTTTTTTGGTGTTGATGAGGGACATGCCCTGCTTCGCCAGGCCACAGGGCTCATTGGAATTGGCACATGCTCTGTGTCAACAGGCAACAGGGTCAGCTGGTGAGAGGGTGAGTGGGCAAGTGTCTGGCTTCTTCTCCGTGTTTTTTAGAACAGGAATCTGAATCCCAGGAAGCACTCGCCTGTGGGACCAAAAGCTATTTTGGGCCTTGCCTCATCCAATGGCAAGTCAGGGGTGGTGTCATCTGAAACTGCCAAGGCATATCCACTTTCACCCTTATCTGGGACATGTCCCTAGAGGAAATGAAAGCAATGTCAAAAGGGACCAAATACTGGTGTCAGAACTTCCCTTTGTTTTTATTTCAGTGCCATTTTTCATCCATTCCTTCCATTTTCAGCTGACCCTTTCTGATTCAGGTCTTCATTACTTCTTGCCTGGACTCTCTAAATAGTCTTCTGGTGAGTTCTCTACCTCCAATCTCTTACCCCCATCCCAGTCTGTTCCCTTATGGTAGCAAAGAGATCTGCCTGAAGGTTTAATGGAGATCATGTGAAAACACTTTGTAGCACATTTATATGAATAGCAGCATCCATATACTGACTTGGCAGGAGACAGGGATGCTGTCCTTATTCACTGGTAAGGACACTGTTAAGGAATAAAAGTCCACTTCTTTTGCAAAAGGATGAAACAGACAGACTGAGTGGAATGTTTTAGGTTAATAAGGGTATCAGTTGGTACACACAGTATTAGAACCTTCAAGAAAGTCCTCAAGAAGTCATTCAAGATGGCCTGGTCTGCTCAGCAGTTGTACGGTAGTGTGATAATCCTGATGAAAAGTACGGGATGAAAACCTAATTATGCCCATTTCTCAAGAGATAAAGCCTGAGAGAGGCTGGATAATTTGCCAAACATTGATCAGTAAGTGCATAATAGAACGAGAATATAAATTCAGAGGATGTGTGCTTTCCAACACGCCATATTGATACAGATACATTACTGTGGTGATAGATGGATGGATGGAGCATATGATTTCCCTTCTTTTGACATATTAAAGGGATTTCTGTGGTTTATAGAGTATAAATCAGTCAGACTGGCATCCATAGCCTTCTAGGATGTGGCTGTAGATTGTTTTCCTACTGCCCAGACAACTCCCTGCCTACTTTCCATGTTCCCCTAATACAGTTTGGACTCTTCCTCCTCCACGCCTTTGCTTTCTGATTCTTTGATTGTAAAAACTCCACCCAAGCATGGCCAGACAAAATACAGGATTCCCAGGTAAATTTGAATTTCAAATAAACAACGAATAATGTTTAATATAAGTATGTCCAAATACCACATGGGGCTTCCTAGGTGGCGCTAGTGGTAAAGAACACTCCTGCCAATGCTGGAGGCATAAGAGATGCAGGTTTGATCCTTGGGCTGGGAAAATCCCCTGGAGGAGGAAACAGCAACCCTCTCCACTGTTCTTTTTTCAAAAAACAAAAAAACAAAAAAAAACCCTATGCTTTTTTTTTTGTTTTTTTTTTGCTTCTAAGTCATCATTTTTTAAAATTTTCATCCATCTTTATTCTTTGGCCTGTGTGGGTCTCCCATTGCAATGACCTTTCTCGTTGTAGGACATTGGCTCTGGGTGCATGCGCTCCAGAGCACTGGCTCATAGTTGGACACAAAGGCCCAGCCTTTCCTTGGCATGTGGGATCTTCCCCGGCCAGAGATGGAACTGGTGCTCCTTGCACTGCAAGGCAGACTCTTTACCCACTGAACCACCAGGGAAGCCCTCTCCAGTATTCTTGCCTGGGAAATCCCATGGTCAGGGGAGTCTGGTGGCAATGGTCCATAGGGTCACAAAGTATTGGACACAACTGAAGTGACTTAGCACATAAATACTGCATGGGAACATACTTAAAGTATTATCTGTATTTATTTAAGTTCAAATTGAACCTGACGGAACTGGAATTTTATTTACAAAATATAGCAGCCCTACTGATAAGATGTTGCCCCGTACGTATCCTTCGGTTTTACTCAGCCTATCTCAAAATGGGATTTGACACCTTCTTTATATTTTCCATACAGAACTCACTCTTATCAAATCACTGGTGAATGACGTGGATTTTATTGAAGGTTTCTTAGCAAATATGAAAAGTGGTATTCCCATTCTGTAATGCCTAACCTTTCATCCTTAAAAATCTTATTTAAAATGACTCCCTTGGCCACTGTTCTTTTTTTTCCCTTGTTTTTGTTTTTACTTAAAAAAAACCTTTTATTTTAGTATGGAAGTATAGCTGATTAACAATGTTGTGATAGTTTCAGTGCATAGCAGAGACACCCAGCCATACATATATATGTATCCTTTCTCCCACAAACTCCCTCCCATCCAAGCTGCCACATAACATTGAGCAGAGTTCCATCTGCTATACAGTAGGACCTTGTTGGTTATCCATTTAAAATATAGCAGTGTATACTATCCCTGCCCCTCTTCTCCCCCCCACCCACCCCCGGGGCAACCGTAAATTCATTCTCTAAGTTTGTGAGGCTGTTTCTGTTTCATAAATTCATTTGTATCATTTCTTTTTAGATTCTACATACAAGGGATGTCATAGAATATTTCTCCTTCTCTGTCTGACTTACTGCATTTGGTATGACAGTCTCTAGATCCATCCATACTGTCTCAAATGCTGACCTCAGTTCTTGGTGAAAAAGTCACCAGGTGTTCTTTTGACCTCTTCCCTACGTGGAATTCAGTCCTGCTCCCAGGCCCACTCTCTGTTATACAGAGAAACTTCCATCTTGCAAATCCAGGCAGTGGCCCAAGGCACTTTTGAACACCATGGTGGACTTATCGAAGCAATCTTTCCATTATGCAGGACTCTCCCCACAAGCAAATCATCTACTAAGATAAAAATTGTTCCCAGGTGTTATAAATTTTCAAGGTTCAATTTTATGAGGCCTTTAGAATTTCCCCAGGAAAACGTAATTGCTACCTTTCCAGGCAGTAGTTAATGTGTGGGAAATTGAGTCCCTTGTTTTAACTTATGCTCGTCTAGGGTCATGGGCACTTTCATCCATTTTTTCACCCCCTGCAGTCCATCTAACCATCAAGCGCTCAACAAGTGTCTGTGAAATTGAATGATGCAGTATAACACCACATTTTAAGGGCATTTAGCCTCCAGTGTCTATAGAAAGCTTAGCAGCAGCCGAGGAATGGGTCCCAACAGTCAAGGAAAGCACTGGATCATCCAGTTGAATGGCTCTCCATCCTAGTTACATGTTAGACATCTGGGAAGTTTTCTGTAAAAAATCATGAGATTTATCCCAAGTCAAGTGAATCAGACTCTGAGGGTGAAGCTTAGACATCGCTATTATTTTCAAAGCCCCCAGGTCATTTTACTGGGCAGACAAGGTTCAGTATGATGGGTGGTTGGTAGAGATCAGGACCAATATTCTCCTTTGGGTCTAATCCATATAACAGAGTAAGAATAGGGTATGAGGGAGGGCTATGGATTTCTTTTCACTTTTTTTATGCAATATGTTTTATAGTTCACATAGGGCTTTCACACATATGTGCATGCTGCATCCATGACACAATCTATACATTGAACCTTCATGTGTTCCTTCATGAGTGTGAGAATCAGGTGTCTGCAGACATGCTGTGCAAATATGAAGTCTTGGCTTGCACTGGGTTGGCCAGTTCCTGATTCCACTTTCACTCATTTGGGTTCTGGTTTCATGAAGACATCAATAACTGGGATACATTTCGGGTAAGAAAGGATGAAGGACTTGCTAGAGCAGAATTCATCAGCTGTCCACACCTCCACCCCTACTCTTACCACACATCAACCTGAACTGATCCTCAGAGGAAAACCAAGGGAACAGCTTCCTCCTGGTTTGGATACATTCCACTTGAAACTCTTCCAGGTATCATGCAGCAGAATTCCTTTCAGTGTATGTGACTGTAAAGAGATGAATTCTTGAAGTGGAGACTTTGAGAAATAAGGATGAGCAATGTACAGAGAAAACATGGGCCTGAGAGTCAGTGGTTTGGAATCCCTGACCTTGCTCTGCCCTCTCTGGGGGCTTGGCTGGAGTCAGTGTTGGAATTGAGTCCCTTGTTTTAACTTATGCTCGTCTAGGGTCATGGGCACTTTCATCCATTTTTTCACCCCCTGCAGTCCATCTAACCATCAAGCGCTCAACAAGTGTCTGTGAAATTGAATGATGCAGTATAACACCACATTTTAAGGGCATTTAGCCTCCAGTGTCTATAGAAAGCTTAGCAGCAGCCGAGGAATGGGTCCCAACAGTCAAGGAAAGCACTGGATCATCCAGTTGAATGGCTCTCCATCCTAGTTACATGTTAGACATCTGGGAAGTTTTCTGTAAAAAATCATGAGATTTATCCCAAGTCAAGTGAATCAGACTCTGAGGGTGAAGCTTAGACATCGCTATTATTTTCAAAGCCCCCAGGTCATTTTACTGGGCAGACAAGGTTCAGTATGATGGGTGGTTGGTAGAGATCAGGACCAATATTCTCCTTTGGGTCTAATCCATATAACAGAGTAAGAATAGGGTATGAGGGAGGGCTATGGATTTCTTTTCACTTTTTTTATGCAATATGTTTTATAGTTCACATAGGGCTTTCACACATATGTGCATGCTGCATCCATGACACAATCTATACATTGAACCTTCATGTGTTCCCTTCATGAGTGTGAGAATCAGGTGTCTGCAGACATGCTGTGCAAATATGAAGTCTTGGCTTGCACTGGGTTGGCCAGTTCCTGATTCCACTTTCACTCATTTGGGTTCTGGTTTCATGAAGACATCAATAACTGGGATACATTTCGGGTAAGAAAGGATGAAGGACTTGCTAGAGCAGAATTCATCAGCTGTCCACACCTCCACCCCTACTCTTACCACACATCAACCTGAACTGATCCTCAGAGGAAAACCAAGGGAACAGCTTCCTCCTGGTTTGGATACATTCCACTTGAAACTCTTCCAGGTATCATGCAGCAGAATTCCTTTCAGTGTATGTGACTGTAAAGAGATGAATTCTTGAAGTGGAGACTTTGAGAAATAAGGATGAGCAATGTACAGAGAGAAAACATGGGCCTGAGAGTCAGTGGTTTGGAATCCCTGACCTTGCTCTGCCCCTCTCTAGCTGCGGGATCTGGGCGAGTCCCTCTTTACTTCTCTCAGTCTTGGCCATCTCCTCTGCAACAGAAGGACACTGGATTTGATGATCTTAAAGTGCCCTCTAGCTCTAAATATCCCATTGATTCTAAGTCTTAAAACAGTGAAGGAGAAGTCTATTGAAACTGTGAACCAACCACTCCTAATAAACTAAATTCTCCCCCGATCCCTGCTTACACGTGCTCAGATACTGTGCTACAATGAGCAGTGGATGGGAAACAGAGGACAAGCTCGGGGCCCAGCTCTACCTTGTTGTTGTTCAGTCGCTCAGTCATGTCTGACTCTTTCTGACTTCATATACTACAGCATGCCTGGCTTCCCTATCCCCCACTATCTCCTGGAGTTTGCTCAAATTTCACCAGGAGCCATGTTCTTGAGGAAAGAGTTGCTCCCTCTCTGGGCCTAGTCTTCTCAGCTGTAATCTGAGGTTATATTCTCTCTTGACCTTTCGGTTTGGCCATACCAGAGATTTTGGGTGTACTGGTGGCTGAGAATTCATGTCACAGTGAATGGGAAATTTATTTTTCTTTATTTTAAAAAAATTTACAGGAGTATGGTTTTACATTGTTGTGTTACTTTCTGCTGGACAGCAAAGTGAATCATCTGTGTGTATACACACATCCCCTGTTTTTGAATTTCCTTCCCATTTAGGTTACCACAGAACACTGAGTAGGGTTCCTTGCAATGAAATAGGTTCTCAATAGTTAACCACATATATACGCAATATATATGTTAATCTCAATCTCCCAATTCATCCCATCTCCCTTTTCCCCGTTGGTATCCAAACATTTGTTCTCTATGTCTGTGTTTCTATTTCTGTTTTACAAATAAGTTCATATATACCATTTTTCTAGATTCCACATGTAAGTGATATTATGCAATATTTATTTTTCTCTTTCTGTCTTCACTCTGTATGACAGTCTCTAGGTTCATCCACGTCTCTACAAATGACCCAATTTCATTCCTTTTTTATGTCTGAGTAATATTCCATTGTATCTTTGTACCACATTTTTTTTTTAACATTTATTTATTTTGGTGGGAGTGGGAGGGAGGGGGTGGGCGGGCCACTTCCACTGGTCTTTCATTTGTCTAGTTTCATCCATCTTTGTTCTTTCCTTGGTCCCCGTTTGTCTAGAGCACTGGCTCTGGGCGCATGCGCCAGAGCTCCGGCTCGTAGCCCATTGATTCTAAGTCTTAAAACAGTGAAGGAGAAGTCTATTGAAACTGTGAACCAACCACTCCTAATAAACTAAATTCTCCCCCGATCCCTGCTTACACGTGCTCAGATACTGTGCTACAATGAGCAGTGGATGGGAAACAGAGGACAAGCTCGGGGCCCAGCTCTACCTTGTTGTTGTTCAGTCGCTCAGTCATGTCTGACTCTTTCTGACTTCATATACTACAGCATGCCTGGCTTCCCTATCCCCCACTATCTCCTGGAGTTTGCTCAAATTTCACCAGGAGCCATGTTCTTGAGGAAAGAGTTGCTCCCTCTCTGGGCCTAGTCTTCTCAGCTGTAATCTGAGGTTATATTCTCTCTTGACCTTTCGGTTTGGCCATACCAGAGATTTTGGGTGTACTGGTGGCTGAGAATTCATGTCACAGTGAATGGGAAATTTATTTTTCTTTATTTTAAAAAAATTTACAGGAGTATGGTTTTACATTGTTGTGTTACTTTCTGCTGGACAGCAAAGTGAATCATCTGTGTGTATACACACATCCCCTGTTTTTGAATTTCCTTCCCATTTAGGTTACCACAGAACACTGAGTAGGGTTCCTTGCAATGAAATAGGTTCTCAATAGTTAACCACATATATACGCAATATATATGTTAATCTCAATCTCCCAATTCATCCCATCTCCCTTTTCCCCGTTGGTATCCAAACATTTGTTCTCTATGTCTGTGTTTCTATTTCTGTTTTACAAATAAGTTCATATATACCATTTTTCTAGATTCCACATGTAAGTGATATTATGCAATATTTATTTTTCTCTTTCTGTCTTCACTCTGTATGACAGTCTCTAGGTTCATCCACGTCTCTACAAATGACCCAATTTCATTCCTTTTTTATGTCTGAGTAATATTCCATTGTATCTTTGTACCACATTTTTTTTTTAACATTTATTTATTTTGGTGGGAGTGGGGAGGGAGGGGGGTGGGCGGGCCACTTCCACTGGTCTTTCATTTGTCTAGTTTCATCCATCTTTGTTCTTTTGGCCCGTGTGGGCCTCCCATCGCGGTGGCCTCTGTTGTCGTAGAGCACTGGCTCTGGGCGCATGCGCTCCAGAGCTCCGGCTCGGTAGTTGGACACATTGATCCAGCCGCTCCGCGGCACGTGGGATCCTCCCAGGACAGGGATCAAACTGGCGCCCGTTGCACTGCAAGGCGGTGTCCTTACCCACTGGACCACCAGGGAAGCCCCCACATTTTTTTTTTATCCATTCCTCTGTTGATGGACATTTAGGTTGCTTCCATGTCTTGGCATGAAATTTAAACATAAGACAACATTCTAAACATGAATGAGAGGTCAAAATTAAAGATGGAGAAGATACCAATGATCCAGGACAAAGGAATAAGCCAAGCTCATATGCAAGCAAACAGAAAGGGAGTGGGGGTGGAAATAAGACAAAGAATTCACAAATAAAAATGTAAGTTCTAGGTGTATTTTATCCAGCTTAGGAAAAATATCTACAATTGCATTTTCAGTTAGATATGAAAATTACATCATGTTTCAGAAAGAAAGCTCTTCAAATGAATAAGTATTTGTTTGCAGAATCATTTATCTTTGTGGTTTAATAAAAGACTTTTTTCTCTGTAACTTTTTCAGAAGATGTGACTTTTTCAGAAGAGAGCTACTGGATAAATAAGCTTATATTTTTCCAATTCTCACTAATAAACAATAAGCATATCTCAAAGTCTTGGGTCTTAATTTTTTGTTTCTGTTCTTTTTTTTTTTTTTTTTTTTTGCCTCTTTAAGGCCCATTTTAGGAAACTTCAGTTTTACATGAACACTTTTTAGCTTTTCACTTGAGGCCTGTGATGATCGGGCATCACTTAGGATTTGGGGGCACTTGCCTACCTGCTCCTCTGCACAGCCCTCAGCACCCACTTTTCGTGAAATACCCACTGCCTGCTTCCCATCAGCTCCTGGTCCTTGCTCACTCCTTTCTCTGGATAAATAAGTCCTTCAAGACTCAACTCCAGAGCCATATTCTCCAGGACACTGCTCCTGATTTCCCAAGCTAGAAACCATCTTCCTCAGGCTCTGTCCTGAAATCTCCATCCCACATAAGCTCTAGATCTCAATGGGCCCTTAGTGTTTTGAGTCCTGTTATAACATTCCGAGAACAGAGCTTCTTTTTAAAATTTATTTTATTGACATAGAGTTGATTTGCAACATCGTGTTCCTTTCTACTGTGCAGTGATATAGTGATACAGTCATACCTATATATACATTCTTTTTCATATTCTTTCCATTATGGTCTATCATAGGATAGTAAATAGAATTTCCTGTGGTATATAGTAAGACCTTGTTTTTTATCCATTCTATATGTAATAGTTTGCATCTTCTCAAAGTCCCAATCCATTCCTTCCCAAAGCCTCTCCCCCTTGGCAACCACAAGTCTATTTCTATGTCCGTGAGTCTGTTTCTATTTTGTATTTCGGTTCATTTGTGTCATATGTTAGATTCCACATATGTGATATATGATAGCATATATCTGTCTTTCTCTTTCTGACATATTTCACTTAATATAATAGTCTCTAGTTGCATCCACATTGCTGCAAATGACATTGTTTCTTTGTTGTTTATGGCTGAGTAGTATTCCACTGTATGTATGAATCACATCTTTATCCATTGATCTGTTGGTGGACATTTGGGTTGTTTCCATGTCTTGGCTACTGTGCATTAAGGTACATGTATCTTTTTGAATTAGAGTTATTTTTTAATATATGCCCAGGATTTGATTATTGGATCCTATAGCAACTCTATCTTTAGTTTTTTGAGGAACTTCCATGTTGTTCTCCATAGCAGCTGTACTAATTTACATTCTCACCCAACAGTGTAGGACTTTTTCCACTCTCTTCGTAGTATTTGAGGATTCTACTTGAACAATTTTTAGCTTTTCACTTGAGGCCTGTGATGATCGGGCATCACTTAGGATTTGGGGGCACTTGCCTACCTGCTCCTCTGCACAGCCCTCAGCACCCACTTTTCGTGAAATACCCACTGCCTGCTTCCCATCAGCTCCTGGTCCTTGCTCACTCCTTTCTCTGGATAAATAAGTCCTTCAAGACTCAACTCCAGAGCCATATTCTCCAGGACACTGCTCCTGATTTCCCAAGCTAGAAACCATCTTCCTCAGGCTCTGTCCTGAAATCTCCATCCCACATAAGCTCTAGATCTCAATGGGCCCTTAGTGTTTTGAGTCCTGTTATAACATTCCGAGAACAGAGCTTCTTTTTTAAAATTTATTTTATTGACATAGAGTTGATTTGCAACATCGTGTTCCTTTCTACTGTGCAGTGATATAGTGATACAGTCATACCTATATATACATTCTTTTTCATATTCTTTCCATTATGGTCTATCATAGGATAGTAAATAGAATTTCCTGTGGTATATAGTAAGACCTTGTTTTTTATCCATTCTATATGTAATAGTTTGCATCTTCTCAAAGTCCCAATCCATTCCTTCCCAAAGCCTCTCCCCCTTGGCAACCACAAGTCTATTTCTATGTCCGTGAGTCTGTTTCTATTTTGTATTTCGGTTCATTTGTGTCATATGTTAGATTCCACATATGTGATATATGATAGCATATATCTGTCTTTCTCTTTCTGACATATTTCACTTAATATAATAGTCTCTAGTTGCATCCACATTGCTGCAAATGACATTGTTTCTTTGTTGTTTATGGCTGAGTAGTATTCCACTGTATGTATGAATCACATCTTTATCCATTGATCTGTTGGTGGACATTTGGGTTGTTTCCATGTCTTGGCTACTGTGCATTAAGGTACATGTATCTTTTTGAATTAGAGTTATTTTTTAATATATGCCCAGGATTTGATTATTGGATCCTATAGCAACTCTATCTTTAGTTTTTTGAGGAACTTCCATGTTGTTCTCCATAGCAGCTGTACTAATTTACATTCTCACCCAACAGTGTAGGAGGGTTCTCTTTTCTCCGCACTCTCTTCAGTATTTGTTATTTGTAGACTTTTTAATGATAGCATTCTGACTGCTGTGAGGCAGTACCTCATTATAGTTTTAATTTGCATTTCTCTAATAATTAACAATGTTAGCATCTTTTCATGTGTTTGTTGGCCATCTGTATATCATCTTTGTAAAAGTGTCTATTTAGGATCTCTGCCCATTTTTCAATTGGGTTGTTTGTTCTTTGTGTGTTGTAAAGTTGTATGAACTGAACACAGCTTTCTTGAGAGTAAAATTTGCTTTTCAGGGAAGTACACGGTATAGTGGGTATGAGACCAGGCCTGGTTGTCAGACAGACCTGGATTTGAGTCCTGGTTTTGTCACTGGTTTCTGGGTGCCTTTGGAGAGGCTACTTGACCTCTCTGCTTCAGTTTACTCCTCTGTAACAGGTAGAAGGTACCTACTTCACAGAGTCTATGGGAGAAACTTTGATAGTATATGTGAAATAACAATATAGTACTTACTGTATATCAGGCACTGTGAGCATCTGCTGTGTATTAAACTCAAGTAAACCCAAATAATATCTTACTTTCAGCAATTTAATAGTCAGAACGTTGTTAAATATGAACTTTGCTGAACAAATATTTAAATATTTGTTTGCCAAAAGAATATTTAAACTACTTCTACTCAATCAGATCTGCTAGGTGAAGCCCATCTTGACACAGGAAAAAAGCAAAAGAAAGTGATATTTATCAGTGTCTATTCCATGTGGGGGCTTCTATGGTGGCTGAGTGGTAAAGAACGCAGGAAACATGGGTTTGATCCCTGGGTTGGGAAGATCCTCTAGAGAAGGAAATGACAATCCACTCCAGAATCCTTGCCTGGGAAATCCCATGGACAGAGGGAGTCTGGAGGGCTACAGTCCAGGGGTTGCAAAAGAGTCAGACATGACTTACTGACTAAACAACAAAGACTCAATATTTAAATTGAAGAATATCACCTGATTAGATGCCCGTTGGCCAGAATGCAATTGGCTACTTAAATGGTATGTTTGTGGTGAGCTGATAAACAAGTGGTGAGCTTGCAGACTTTTCTGCCTATTTCTATCATCTCCATTAGTGAATCTAAGATACATGGCCCTTGGAAGAAAGGATTTCACTTTAAAACTTGTTTTCTTTCCAAGGAAATGTCATATAATAAAGTTATCCAAATGTTCCCAAGGAAGAATAATGACATACAAAGAAGGTTATATTTCACTGTGTGACCTTAGGCAAGTCATTTCACATCTTTCAGAAATAGTCTTCTCACCTGTAAAGTGACAGGGCTGAGCATAATGATCTTTAAGCTCTAATTTTTTCATTCTGTGTTGTTATACATTTCTCTCTTCTTTTAATATCTCAATATGTGCCTTAAGGTACATAAGATACAGACATGTAGAAATTTGACCTATATCGGATGTTTTTGCCAAATGCAAGGAACAAAACAGAAAAGCAGTTTTGCTTTTGGAGCTATGGTTTCCATTACTACTCATAAATTTGCATGATATTAATAATAATAGCACCTCCTACAAATTTAAAAATACCTTTTCATTTGGACAGGGCTTTTGAGATTTTTAAAGCTTTCATGCTCATTGTTAAGAGGTCATCGACTACTGTGTATTAAACTCAAGTAAACCCAAATAATATCTTACTTTCAGCAATTTAATAGTCAGAACGTTGTTAAATATGAACTTTGCTGAACAAATATTTAAATATTTGTTTGCCAAAAGAATATTTAAACTACTTCTACTCAATCAGATCTGCTAGGTGAAGCCCATCTTGACACAGGAAAAAAGCAAAAGAAAGTGATATTTATCAGTGTCTATTCCATGTGGGGGCTTCTATGGTGGCTGAGTGGTAAAGAACGCAGGAAACATGGGTTTGATCCCTGGGTTGGGAAGATCCTCTAGAGAAGGAAATGACAATCCACTCCAGAATCCTTGCCTGGGAAATCCCATGGACAGAGGGAGTCTGGAGGGCTACAGTCCAGGGGTTGCAAAAGAGTCAGACATGACTTACTGACTAAACAACAAAGACTCAATATTTAAATTGAAGAATATCACCTGATTAGATGCCCGTTGGCCAGAATGCAATTGGCTACTTAAATGGTATGTTTGTGGTGAGCTGATAAACAAGTGGTGAGCTTGCAGACTTTTCTGCCTATTTCTATCATCTCCATTAGTGAATCTAAGATACATGGCCCTTGGAAGAAAGGATTTCACTTTAAAACTTGTTTTCTTTCCAAGGAAATGTCATATAATAAAGTTATCCAAATGTTCCCAAGGAAGAATAATGACATACAAAGAAGGTTATATTTCACTGTGTGACCTTAGGCAAGTCATTTCACATCTTTCAGAAATAGTCTTCTCACCTGTAAAGTGACAGGGCTGAGCATAATGATCTTTAAGCTCTAATTTTTTTTTCATTCTGTGTTGTTATACATTTCTCTCTTCTTTTAATATCTCAATATGTGCCTTAAGGTACATAAGATACAGACATGTAGAAATTTGACCTATATCGGATGTTTTTGCCAAATGCAAGGAACAAAACAGAAAAGCAGTTTTGCTTTTGGAGCTATGGTTTCCATTACTACTCATAAATTTGCATGATATTAATAATAATAGCACCTCCTACAAATTTAAAAATACCTTTTCATTTGGACAGGGCTTTTTGAGATTTTTCGAAAGCTTTCATGCTCATTGTTAAGAGGTCATCGACTACTGAAAACCGTACCAACAATAACATGAAAGACAGATGCAGAGAAAGGCTGAATTCCGTTTGCTTATCTAGCATTTATTAGGCATCCATCATTTCTAAGTTCTGTAAAGAAACTTGAAAGACACTCCCAAGGCTCAAGACTCATGCTGCCTAAGAGTTAAGACAGGCAAACACATCAAGCTACCAATTAAGAGTATGAAAGTACTGGGTAGACAATGCCTGCCTAAAACATCCTGGTAACCAGGCAACAGGCCAAAAGGTCATTCTAGGATTTTCTACCTTAATAATAATCTCTTCCAAGTGCGTGGTGCCTTAGAGGTTCCAGAACATTTCCCGTGCCTTTCTCAATTTAATCCTTAGAACTGACACACATATATACATGACTGCCACCACTTCCATATCTTTGCAGTATTCTAGATTTCTTATTTTAAAGACTGGAAAACTGTGATTCAACGCTGTCAGAAAGACCTGCCGTAAGTCAAGAAATGAGTATAATGCTGACACAGATTCAAATCCATATCTTCTGACTCCTAATACTGCTTTTTTGTCCCTTTTTTTAACCTGAGGTTTCATGAAGAATAAAGGGGTGGCTGGAAAAATCTAGAGGTTTTGGTTGCTGTCAGGTTGAGAGAGAAAATAGGTGTGCTTGGATGAGGCAGGGATGCCCAGATACATGGAGGAAGAGAATGATAGTCTTAAGTTGCTTAAACTTTTTGAATTGGAGAGGTATTTTTATGTCCATCTACAGGTTAGGAAACTAGAAGCAGAGAGATTAGTCCAACCTCAAGATTTGAGCCTAGGCGTGCCAGACTTGAAATAAAATGACTAGAAGCCTAAGTTTTAGTTAGAGCCCTGGTCTCCACAGAGATGTTGGTCCAACCAGCTCTCTAAGCCTTCATTTCATTATGAAATGAAGCTGATTGTTTCCCCTTGTAAGATCTTGTTTGGTATATTGGGTGAAATAATTCCTGTGACACACTATGGTATCTGGTGCATAGCAAACATTCTGTAACTATTTGGACAGGGCTTTTTGAGTTTTAAGCTTTCATGCTCATTGTTAAGAGGTCATCGACTACTGAAAACCGTACCAACAATAACATGAAAGACAGATGCAGAGAAAGGCTGAATTCCGTTTGCTTATCTAGCATTTATTAGGCATCCATCATTTCTAAGTTCTGTAAAGAAACTTGAAAGACACTCCCAAGGCTCAAGACTCATGCTGCCTAAGAGTTAAGACAGGCAAACACATCAAGCTACCAATTAAGAGTATGAAAGTACTGGGTAGACAATGCCTGCCTAAAACATCCTGGTAACCAGGCAACAGGCCAAAAGGTCATTCTAGGATTTTTCTACCTTAATAATAATCTCTTCCAAGTGCGTGGTGCCTTAGAGGTTCCAGAACATTTCCCGTGCCTTTCTCAATTTAATCCTTAGAACTGACACACATATATACATGACTGCCACCACTTCCATATCTTTGCAGTATTCTAGATTTCTTATTTTAAAGACTGGAAAACTGTGATTCAACGCTGTCAGAAAGACCTGCCGTAAGTCAAGAAATGAGTATAATGCTGACACAGATTCAAATCCATATCTTCTGACTCCTAATACTGCTTTTTTGTCCCTTTTTTTAACCTGAGGTTTCATGAAGAATAAAGGGGTGGCTGGAAAAATCTAGAGGTTTTGGTTGCTGTCAGGTTGAGAGAGAAAATAGGTGTGCTTGGATGAGGCAGGGATGCCCAGATACATGGAGGAAGAGAATGATAGTCTTAAGTTGCTTAAACTTTTTGAATTGGAGAGGTATTTTTATGTCCATCTACAGGTTAGGAAACTAGAAGCAGAGAGATTAGTCCAACCTCAAGATTTGAGCCTAGGCGTGCCAGACTTGAAATAAAATGACTAGAAGCCTAAGTTTTAGTTAGAGCCCTGGTCTCCACAGAGATGTTGGTCCAACCAGCTCTCTAAGCCTTCATTTCATTATGAAATGAAGCTGATTGTTTCCCCTTGTAAGATCTTGTTTGGTATATTGGGTGAAATAATTCCTGTGACACACTATGGTATCTGGTGCATAGCAAACATTCTGTAACTATTAAATGCCAAGATTATGTACTAGGCCTCACTGCTTCTCTTAAGTATCATCCCTCCCCTCCTCAATGCCACTCCAGGAAGGTACAAGTGAATGTAAGAGATAGGATCAGTTAGAATGGATGGATGTGTTTAAGGTCATATTACTGCCCTGAGATGGTCCGCCTCATCCTGTGTTCCCTTAGATTGAGCTTTTTGTTACTATTATCTTGCCCACCCTAGGCATGTCTGAATGTCAGTGATGAATGTGGCTCAGAGTGGAGTTGGAACGCCTGAAATCCCCTGAACCCCTTCTCTGTGGACTGCCTTTGATCTGTAGTCACAAGCGTGTGGGTTGGACAGGAGTGGGTGGATCAGAGGTGAACACGGATCTAAGTAGAAACAGTCAGGTTCTACTCTCTGGAAGTTTGAAAGTGGCATTGGGAAAGACAGGACAATTTTGCTTATTTCTAGAACTCTCACATGAGATCTCTGGACTGAGAATAACTGCAGAGAGGAGGAAACCAGCTTGCAGAGGAAGGCAGTAGTGAGAGGGTCCCCCTTCTGCCTCTGTCCCCTTCTAAGGCCTGGCTCTAATCTGTCCTCGGGTTCCACGTCATGTCCTCTATATCACCTCAGGAGGCCCACCTCCTACAGCCGCGGTGGAGGCCCCGTAGCCCCGTTACTCGGCCTACACAGTGCAGGAATCCAAACCCCAAATCTCCTTTGAGTCATGAGGCTTCCTTCTTTAGGAAAGGGGACACTGAAACCACACACCCACACACCCACCCAGAGGAGCCCTGAAGCCAACCTGTGTCTGGATTGAAGATGGGAGATAAGCCTGTTTCAGATTATTTCGACTTTAAGGCCATGAGATGATATCAAATATAGCCACCTAAGGTTTCAGGGGTTCCAACTGAACTCTGAGCCACATGTATCACTGCCGCCCAAGCATGCCTAGTATGGGTAAGATCATAGTAAGGGTTTGCACACACAAAAAATCAGTCTAAAGAAGACAGCATTCAGCAGATAGTCTTGGTGCAGTAAAACAGCCTTACTCATCAAAGAAGGGCAGGGGCTTCCCCTGGTGGTCCAGTGGGTAAGGACACCGCCTTGCAGTGCAGGGGCGCCGGTTCGATCCCTGGCCTGGGAAGATCCCACGTGCCGCGAAGCGGCTGGACCCATGTGTCCAATTACCGAGCCGGAGCTCTGGGGCGCACTCGCCCAGAACCAGTGCTCTGTGATGACAAAGGCCACCACGATGGGAGGCCCACAGGAGCCAAAGAACAAAGACGGATGAAAATAGAGAAATGAAGGACCAATAGAAGTGGCCTGCCCGTCCCCCTCCCTCCCCACTCCCCAAAAGATAAATAAATTTTTAAAAAAGAAGAAGAAGGGCAGAACCCCAGCTCAGTACTGTGCCTCCCAACCCAGTTCCCCAGAGCGTCACCTCACGATCCTAGAGAGAAATGGGAGGGTATATGTGGAGGCAGAGGAGTGCTGTGATAAAAAGCATCAAGCTTAGGACTTACCTGGTGGTCCAGTGGTGCAGAATCTGCCTTGCCATTCAGGGGATATGGGTTTGATCCCTGGCCAGGGAATGAAGATCCCACATGCGGCAGAGCAACTAAGCTTCCACTCAACATCTAGAGAATCCCTGCACAGCAGCAAAAGATCCTGCATGACAGATTGAGTATCCCTTGTGCCATGGCATAGAACTCATATGACCTTGACCTCCCCCTTGACCAGGGTGTCAGGTGAGAGACTGTGGTGTCCAGCAAAAGCAGCTCCCCAGGAACTCTGACAGAATGAGACAGGTGTCACGTAGAAACCCAAAGGGTAAATGTCTGATATACACACAGCAGCCTCTGCGGGCTCTTGGAAATAATTAAGAGAAGGAATGCTTTTAGAAATAATACCAGAAGTACAGCAAGAGCAATTAAGGCTAGTGGGGAGGCAGGAGCAGTAAAGCACAGGCTGAAAATGACAGTCACTCCTGGGACATAAATATGGACCCAAAGATTGAGACCGGAAGTCCTGAAAGAATTTAATGAGGCTGAGAATTCAGGCCAGTGATGTCAAGTGCAGATTGTTGCTGAAGTGTGGGACTGAGTCATCCAACTTCTTAACCTGAACCTTTTCACCTTAATGCAAATGGTAACCTGGGTGACTTACAGAGCACCCTCTCCTATTTGAATATCACTCCACACATCCTCATTAGGGATTCAAAGAGCAGAGAAGAGGTTGGCCAGGGCAAAACTCCACTTGGAGTTTTCCTAGGACCAAGGATGGTGATCGGTATCATATTAACTCTCAAAGGCCTGACAGGTGCCCTAGGGATTCAGGAATGAGTGGGTATTCTATGTATATGGAGGAAGAAGATCCCCTGTGAGGCTATTGCGGTGGAAAGGCAGAGTGGGATTCTGTGGTTGCACACCTCAAATGCAGTTCTACCACTTACCAACCACGTAACATTGAGCATGTTAAATGAACTTCTCCCATCTTCAGTTTCTCTTTCTGCAAAATTCAATACAATATATGAAGGCAATAGTGTTTTTTCAAAAGGTACCTTTTGTTATAAATTATGACTCTCTTGTAATATCAACGTTATTTTCCTTTGCTCTTTCAAAATGCCCAGGAGACCAGGCAAGTAACGTCAGGGCATGTGGGTCCATGGAGACCGGACCAAGGCATGCAGGGGAGTGCCTGTCCCATCTGAAGAGGCTTCCTTAGATCCAGCCCACTCTCTCTGTGGAAATGCCAGCCTGGGATCATCAGATGTGATTTTTCAAGAGATGCCAGAAATGTGGAGTTTCATATGCAGTCTCTCAATTTTAAATGTCGCAACTAATTCCTTTTTTTTTTTTAACAGACACTTTTTTATGAGGCAAATCCACAACAGGCTGAACTCAGTCCGTGGCTGCTGGCTTGTCTTGAGAGAAGAGGGAACCTGAGATTCAGCCTTAATCTCGCCTCAGAAACCATTTCAAAGCCCTGACGCATTATTGGCTCCCCCACAAATCTAAGGCCAAAACCTCTGAGAGGAGGGGAGACTAGGTGCAGGGACTGTTCCTGGAACTTCTAGAGGGGCTTTTGGTGACCCGTGTTGGATCAAGGGCTCCTGGGTCCCACCTGCAGCTTTCAGAAGTCCCAGGGGATGGATGACATCTCCTCAGTTTCCATCTGGAATTCAAATGCTATGAAACTCAAGTCCCCCCGATTCATGACATTCCATGATCTAGGAAGCATTCCAACTTCCTAGTTCTCTTCTGGGTGGCCTCACCACTCCCGTGAGAACTGGGTGGTTGAGATTATCCTTTATGTAAACCCAAGGGTTGTACAAAGCTTGTCCAGGGACTGATGGATTTCGACATTATCTCACAGGTTGCTCAATTCAAATGATAAACAAATCATGTTGGGAATCAGGTAGAAGAGGAAATGCCACTGAGACAGTCAGCCACAAACAAATGCAGATAAGAGACATTGCCAGCAGAGACATTCAACACATTACGATAAGGTAATGATCTCTGTAGACTAAGGCGCTATCAAATTCACAAAGAACACGGTGGTCTTTAAACAAATCCTAGCCCAGCAGAGGGAGAACCCTCTCCAAGGATTTTATCTTCAAAAATCAAATGATTTTAAAATCACCTATAGCTGGCATTGCAGGCAGAATGAAAGGGCAAGAACTCATGTGTGTTAAATAGCTACTGTACTCTGTGCATGATGGTTATATATATTCTCTAGCTATAGGAAATGAAACGTGACTTAACCAGACTGAGACTCAATTTGCATCTGTAAGACAAGAATGATAGTATATCTATCTTGTAGAATTATGATGGCAGATAAGGCAAAGTATATGAAGCTCCCTGGTACTGGACCTGGTATATATTAAGAACGTAATAGATCATCACTATCATTATCTTATTACTTTAGCAATTCTTCACAACAGCTGAGGGATATTATTTGAATTTCAAGATGAAAACTTAAGTACACAGAGATTACTTGTCTGAATTGCTTGCCCAAATTCTTTTAGCAGATGGATTAAGGAAACAGGATTGAAATTGGAGTTTGCTTTTTTTTTTTTAATTGAAGTATAGCTAATTTACATTGTTCAAGGTATACAACAAAGTGATTCAGTTACATATATATATATATGTATATATATATATATTCTTTCTCATATTCTTTTCCATTATAGTATATTACAGGATATCAAATCTAGTTTCCTATGCAATATAGTAGGTCCTTGTTGTTTATCTGTGTTATAACATAGTGTGTATCTGTTAATTCCAAATCTCATCCCCTTCAGGTTTGCTTTTGATGTTTTTTTCTACAAAGTTCTTTTGCTGGTTTGGTGATGTTAAAAACCAGTTTCCTAAAATTTTCTTGTCAGAGTTCTTTTTCTCTTCAAACAAAATGGAATGAGGCAACATTTAGCACCTGACCAAACCTCCCCGCAGCCCTTGGTTCATCACTGATGCCTTCTCCTCTCCCACCACATACTGTTTCACCCACTTGGTGGTGCCCAGGGCCAGGCCCTCAACTGTCGGTGTCTTCTTGGCCCTGAGCCTTGGTTCTGAGGTGTCTATTCCAGGCCAAGTCACTCTCACACCACACAGCTTTCGTCTCACACAGGAGGACTTCCTGAATGAGTCTGCCCCTCAACACAAGATTCTTACTCTTTAATTCCTTGTGACTCCCCCTCCATTCATGAACTTTATCTCCTGTCCACCACAGTGTTGTTTTCTCCTTCATCCTTCATATCTAATATGGCTTCTCCATCTTGACCCTCATACTCCTGGTTGACAGGGCTCTACCAAGCTTTGTTTCACTCTCAGGACTTGCCTCTCCCACCCACCCAATCTGCCATGCTCATCCGTGACTAGGGGTGAGACTGAAACTCAGTGAGCTCAGCAGATCAGCTCCTGGGGCTGTGTTCAGGGAAGACGGAGATGGGAGAGCCACAGCCTGGGTGAGGCACTCCGGTACCATTTTCTTCTGGAAGAAGAATGCAAGTTTCCAAGTTCACTTTCATATTGAAGCTTAAAACAAATATTGTCAATCTTAATGGGAGAGCCCACCATTTATTTAATAAAAACTGATTTTCTGAAAGCAAGGCAGATGGGGTGACAAAACATTTCAGTGTTAAAACTAACAATCTGATTTCAGAAACATTAAAAATTGTTTTGCATCTGGGTATGTGTGTGTTATGTGTTTTCATGGGGGACTGGTGGAAAAATATATGTTAGGATAAAGAAAGCCTATTACTACTTGAGTGAAATTTTTATTTTACCCAGGGTTATTCTTAAAGCAAAGCATTTATCTGTAAATGAGTAATATCAGAGTCTCTGTTTATTAACTCTGTTGGGCTTCCCAGGTGGCACTAGTGGTAAAGAACCCACCTGCCGAAGAAATGAGACAAGAATTTGACCCATGAATCAGGAAGAAAGGCTGGAAGAGGGCATGGCAACCCAGCCTGCCAGTCTACAGTGCATAGGGTCACAAAGAGTTGAACATGACTGAGTGACTTTCACTTTCCAAGAAAGGCAGGCTAAGCCCTGCCCTAACTACAGCAGATGCAGGCCTGAGGAAGAACTCTTTGTTTGTAAGAGAAGATAAACTCTTATATGAAAATGCCGTCATAATGTGCAAAGAAAGAGTCTGAGCCCTTAATCCAGTCTCAGGTCTGGGGGCTAATTCTTTCAAGGAACTTTTGAAGGATAAAAAAAAATGATAACTGACACTAATTGAAGCAGCATTATATGGTAGGTGCTGCTCTAAGTGTTTTCCATCGATTACCATTTAATCCTAAAAACTGTTTCATGGGATAAAGATTATCACTCTGCCTATCACGCAAATGAGCAAACTGAAGCACAGAGAGCCTAAGTAACCTGCCCAAAGCCACACAGGTAGAAAGGAGCAGAGGCAGGACACAGACCTAGGAAGTTGCAGGTTTTTTTTTTTTTTTTTAAAGATTTATTTATTTATTTACTTTGGGCGGGGGTCGGGTTGGGGAGGGAGGGGAGTGGGCTGGCCACTTCCACTGGTCCTTCATTTCTCTATTTTCATTAATCTTCGTTCTTTGGCTCCTGTGGGCCTCCCATTGCGGTGGCCTCTGTCGTCGCAGAGCACCGGCTCTGGGCGCATGCGCTCCAGAGCTCCGGCTCGGTGATTGGACACATCAGTCCAGCCGCTCTGCGGCATGTGGGATCTTCCCAGGCCAGGGATGGAACCGGCGCCCCTTGCACTGCAAGGTGGTGTCCTTACCCACTGGACCACCAGGGGAAGCCCGGAAGTTGCAGGTTTTAAGTTTATCAGAAAAAGAACAGAGAAAGGAGAACATGAGCAAAGGCACAGAAGTGTTATAGTAGGCACTGTTGGTGCTGTGCTCATATCCCGAGGTTGTGTTCCAGAGAACTCTCCCTGCACTATTTTTTTAAATTATTTATTTTATTTACTTATTTGGCCGTGTTGGGTCTTAATAGTTGTAGCATGCAGCATCTTTCTTCGTTACGGCATGGGGGATATTTAGTGGTGGTACATGAGTTCTTAGCTGAAGTATGTGGGATATAGTTCCCTGACCGGGGATGAACCTGGGTCTCTTGTACTGGGTGCATGGAGTCTTAGCCACTGGACCACCAGAGAAGTCCCTCTTCTTAATACTCTTAATTGGTTTTCTTTCACCAGAAGAGGCAGCACTGCTGTGCAGACATGCTGCTCATTAGCACGTTACAATGTGCTGATGTGAGATGGTGTGTAAACACCCCAGCTCCTTTGCCCTGCAGACAAGATAACTCTATTATCTTGCTATCAGTGCTATCTCCCAGCACTGTCTTTCAGGATTACACTCCAGGCACCCACCGTGACAGTTATCTAGAGTCACCCTAAATTGGCTACTTTCCTTCACTGCATAATTGTGCTACCCCTTTAGAGGTATTTTCTGCGCTTCCGAAATATCAACTCCTTGAACAACATCCTGGTCCTAGAATCTACTTCTAGAGAAACATAAGCTAATACAGATTTGGTATTGCTAAAATATCGTGTAAGAGACTGAAGAGGCATGCGTGCTGTGTGCTAAGTTGCTTCAGTTGTGTCTGACTGTTTTTGACCCCATGGACTGTAGCTCACCAGGCTCCTCTGTCCATGGGATTCTCCAGGGAAGAATACTAGAGTGCGTTGCCATGCCCTCCTCCAGGGGATCTTCCCACCCAGGTATCTAACCCATGTCTCTTATGTTTCCTGCATTGGCAGGTGGGTTTACCACTACTGCCACCTGAGAAGCCCCTGAAGAGACATAGTAGTATCCAAGCAGCCCAGAGTCAGCCATATACCCACAGATGGGTACTGGTTACTGCCCTAGGATTGTGAATGTTTATGGACTCAAAGAGCATAGGATGTGTATCATATCACTGCAGGAAGTCCCTGGGAGGTCATCTGAGTGTCTCAATCCCACTTTGCAAACAATACATCTAAGACCTAGAATGGGAAGTGACTTGCCCATGTCAATTGAGTGAAATTCAGATTTGTGCACTATTTTTTTAAATTATTTATTTTATTTACTTATTTGGCCGTGTTGGGTCTTAATAGTTGTAGCATGCAGCATCTTTCTTCGTTACGGCATGGGGGATATTTAGTGGTGGTACATGAGTTCTTAGCTGAAGTATGTGGGATATAGTTCCCTGACCGGGGATGAACCTGGGTCTCTTGTACTGGGTGCATGGAGTCTTAGCCACTGGACCACCAGAGAAGTCCCTCTTCTTAATACTCTTAATTGGTTTTCTTTCACCAGAAGAGGCAGCACTGCTGTGCAGACATGCTGCTCATTAGCACGTTACAATGTGCTGATGTGAGATGGTGTGTAAACACCCCAGCTCCTTTGCCCTGCAGACAAGATAACTCTATTATCTTGCTATCAGTGCTATCTCCCAGCACTGTCTTTCAGGATTACACTCCAGGCACCCACCGTGACAGTTATCTAGAGTCACCCTAAATTGGCTACTTTCCTTCACTGCATAATTGTGCTACCCCTTTAGAGGTATTTTCTGCGCTTCCGAGAGACCAACTCCTTGAACAACATCCTGGTCCTAGAATCTACTTCTAGAGAAACATAAGCTAATACAGATTTGGTATTGCTAAAATATCGTGTAAGAGACTGAAGAGGCATGCGTGCTGTGTGCTAAGTTGCTTCAGTTGTGTCTGACTGTTTTTGACCCCATGGACTGTAGCTCACCAGGCTCCTCTGTCCATGGGATTCTCCAGGGAAGAATACTAGAGTGCGTTGCCATGCCCTCCTCCAGGGGATCTTCCCACCCAGGTATCTAACCCATGTCTCTTATGTTTCCTGCATTGGCAGGTGGGTTTACCACTACTGCCACCTGAGAAGCCCCTGAAGAGACATAGTAGTATCCAAGCAGCCCAGAGTCAGCCATATACCCACAGATGGGTACTGGTTACTGCCCTAGGATTGTGAATGTTTATGGACTCAAAGAGCATAGGATGTGTATCATATCACTGCAGGAAGTCCCTGGGAGGTCATCTGAGTGTCTCAATCCCACTTTGCAAACAATACATCTAAGACCTAGAATGGGAAGTGACTTGCCCATGTCATATAGTAGATTTGTGGTAAAGTTCAGATTTGTGTAAACACAAATGGTGAGATCCTACTCATGGAAGCAAACGAAGGAACTGCTTGGAATAACCTATCCACCAACTGCACCCCCTTCATCAAAGTTATGAAAATTAGGAATCATTTGGGGGCTCTGTCTTTCTTTAAAACCAGCTTGTGGCAAACCACCACTAGAACAGGCCAGGGCCCACGGTGCACGGGGCAGAGAACTCTGACACAGTTTGCAAATAAATCTGAGTGTTTACGTTCGTTAGTCACTTGGTCAGTCCAATCAGTTCAGTCCTAGGAAGCAATGGACAGGAAAAGAACAAAACAAAGACATGCATATATGGGATAATACAGTGTCATTTGTAAGAACAAACTCATAGAAGCAACCTGAATATTGATCAGTGGAGCAATACACAGTTGCATCAGATGTAATAAGATTAATCTAGGAAGATGCTATACTAAGTGAAAAAAGGAGGTTGTGACTGCATATGCATGGTCTGGTTCCCTTTTTTTTTTTTTTAAGGTTTTGTGTAGGTAGATATTTTGCTTTATAAGCACAAGAAATTTCTGGAAGGGTTCTCACCAAACTGTCAACAGTGTGTGATAGTTTAGTTTGGGGAATATTAATTTGTGTTTGTCCCACCCTGTGTTTCTTCCTTTTCTGTACTGTAAGCAGATGGTCAGGCCTTTTTTGTGGCCACTTGCCGCAGGAGAGGTTTTTGTCACAGAGCCAGAGGACAAAAGTTGTCTGCAAGACATTTCTGATCTTGATCTGGAATTTTGTAAAAGCTAAACCCATTGAGGAGATTCTTGTTGCCATTCCAGGAGGAGCAGGAGAAAGAACAGCCTGAGTACCCCCACAGATGGGTACTGGTATCCAAGCAGCCCAGAGTCAGCCATATACCCACAGATGGGTACTGGTTACTGCCCTAGGATTGTGAATGTTTATGGACTCAAAGAGCATAGGATGTGTATCATATCACTGCAGGAAGTCCCTGGGAGGTCATCTGAGTGTCTCAATCCCACTTTGCAAACAATACATCTAAGACCTAGAATGGGAAGTGACTTGCCCATGTCATATAGTAGATTTGTGGTAAAGTTCAGATTTGTGTAAACACAAATGGTGAGATCCTACTCATGGAAGCAAACGAAGGAACTGCTTGGAATAACCTATCCACCAACTGCACCCCCTTCATCAAAGTTATGAAAATTAGGAATCATTTGGGGGCTCTGTCTTTCTTTAAAACCAGCTTGTGGCAAACCACCACTAGAACAGGCCAGGGCCCACGGTGCACGGTGCAGAGAACTCTGACACAGTTTGCAAATAAATCTGAGTGTTTACGTTCGTTAGTCACTTGGTCAGTCCAATCAGTTCAGTCCTAGGAAGCAATGGACAGGAAAAAGAACAAAACAAAGACATGCATATATGCGCATAATACAGTGTCATTTGTAAGAACAAACTCATAGAAGCAACCTGAATATTGATCAGTGGAGCAATACACAGTTGCATCAGATGTAATAAGATTAATCTAGGAAGATGCTATACTAAGTGAAAAAAGGAGGTTGTGACTGCATATGCATGGTCTGGTTCCCTTTTTTTTTTTTTTAAGGTTTTGTGTAGGTAGATATTTTGCTTTATAAGCACAAGAAATTTCTGGAAGGGTTCTCACCAAACTGTCAACAGTGTGTGATAGTTTAGTTTGGGGAATATTAATTTGTGTTTGTCCCACCCTGTGTTTCTTCCTTTTCTGTACTGTAAGCAGATGGTCAGGCCTTTTTTGTGGCCACTTGCCGCAGGAGAGGTTTTTGTCACAGAGCCAGAGGACAAAAGTTGTCTGCAAGACATTTCTGATCTTGATCTGGAATTTTGTAAAAGCTAAACCCATTGAGGAGATTCTTGTTGCCATTCCAGGAGGAGCAGGAGAAAGAAGGGAAGACCTTTGAAATGGAAATAGAATGAAAACCTGTGAGTTCTCCTCCAGGCAGTACTCAGGATTGTGGATAGTTCTGATGTTTTTGCTGCCCCGCTCTCCCCGCCAGTCCCCAGTATTTTTCCAATAAACTTATTGTTGTTCATTAAGACATCCCACTCTCTCTGGCAAGGGACAGAGTCAATTGTATAAACATTTCTGACCTTGAGACACAGATCCTGTTTATTCCTTTGACAGATCCACTTGCTCAAATGGTCTTTCATACTTGCAGCAACAGAAATGCTCACTCTTCTGGGTCTTGAATTTCTGGTTCTCCAGGTTCTCTGCTGTCTCTGAAAGGAGCCCTCTCTGTAACTCTTCAACCATCTCCTGACTCAAGCATTCCCCTCAATGTTGGTCAGATCTCCTCAATGAGATTCTTTTACAGTTTCTCTAAGAGGGCTTTCCACTTAGGAAGAGAAAATGCCTCTAGGAAAGGGTAGGAAGGAGAGAGGACGTGCTGTTGGCTGGGAACAGCTGCAGGCAATCTGACCTGGACGCTCTGTCAGGGTACTGCAGAAAAGGCCACTCCATTTTGAAACATGCAGGGATTCCAAATAAGCCCCTGCGTGGAAGAAGAGGAAGAGGCACGTTTTTACACATCCGCCCTTGGGTCCCCCCAGTCCACCCAGTCTTTGTACCCACTGCTCTCCAGGGTATAGCCTCTCAACTATCAGGCTGAGGCTCTCCACTGATCCTCTCAAGGGCAAGGGCACAGGTCCAGTCTCTAGGTCTTTGCACAAGATGATTCCCCCATTTTGTTTTTTCTTTTTTTAGACTCTATTAGAATGTGGTTGATTTACAATGCTGTGTGAGTTTCAGGTGGTCAGCAAAGTAATTCAGTTGTACATGTGCCTTTTTTGTGTTCTTTTCTCATATAGGTAATCACCGAATATCAAGTAGAATTCCCTGTGTCATACTGTAGGTTCTATTGGTTATCTCTCTACATAGTAGTGATATTCATCCCAAGCTTTTGATTTGTAAAAGCTAAACCCATTGAGGAGATTCTTGTTGCCATTCCAGGAGGAGCAGGAGAAAGAAGGGAAGACCTTTGAAATGGAAATAGAATGAAAACCTGTGAGTTCTCCTCCAGGCAGTACTCAGGATTGTGGATAGTTCTGATGTTTTTGCTGCCCCGCTCTCCCCGCCAGTCCCCAGTATTTTTCCAATAAACTTATTGTTGTTCATTAAGACATCCCACTCTCTCTGGCAAGGGACAGAGTCAATTGTATAAACATTTCTGACCTTGAGACACAGATCCTGTTTATTCCTTTGACAGATCCACTTGCTCAAATGGTCTTTCATACTTGCAGCAACAGAAATGCTCACTCTTCTGGGTCTTGAATTTCTGGTTCTCCAGGTTCTCTGCTGTCTCTGAAAGGAGCCCTCTCTGTAACTCTTCAACCATCTCCTGACTCAAGCATTCCCCTCAATGTTGGTCAGATCTCCTCAATGAGATTCTTTTACAGTTTCTCTAAGAGGGCTTTCCACTTAGGAAGAGAAAATGCCTCTAGGAAAGGGTAGGAAGGAGAGAGGACGTGCTGTTGGCTGGGAACAGCTGCAGGCAATCTGACCTGGACGCTCTGTCAGGGTACTGCAGAAAAGGCCACTCCATTTTGAAACATGCAGGGATTCCAAATAAGCCCCTGCGTGGAAGAAGAGGAAGAGGCACGTTTTTACACATCCGCCCTTGGGTCCCCCCAGTCCACCCAGTCTTTGTACCCACTGCTCTCCAGGGTATAGCCTCTCAACTATCAGGCTGAGGCTCTCCACTGATCCTCTCAAGGGCAAGGGCACAGGTCCAGTCTCTAGGTCTTTGCACAAGATGATTCCCCCATTTTGTTTTTTCTTTTTTTAGACTCTATTAGAATGTGGTTGATTTACAATGCTGTGTGAGTTTCAGGTGGTCAGCAAAGTAATTCAGTTGTACATGTGCCTTTTTTGTGTTCTTTTCTCATATAGGTAATCACCGAATATCAAGTAGAATTCCCTGTGTCATACTGTAGGTTCTATTGGTTATCTCTCTACATAGTAGTGATATTCATCCCAAGCTTTTGATTTGTCCCCCACACCCACCCACAGTCTCTTTGGTAACGCTATATCCATAAGTCTGTTTGCTATATCCATAGGCCTGTTTCTATTTTGCAAATAAGTCCATTTGTATCATTTCTTTAAATTAGATTCTGCATATGAGTGATATTATATGACATTTGTCTTTCTCTGTCTGAACTATCCCACCCAGCACAATCATCTCCAGGTCCATCCAGGCTGCCACAAATGGCACCACCTCTGGTTCCCCTTTATGATAAACCACTTCTGTCACACTTCTAAACTAGTTTATTTCTCAGTGAAGCTTGTTCTATCCCCTCCTGGCCATACTCAACTTCTCTGAACCCCAGTGTTACCTACACACCTGTATTAGCATTCTCCTGAATGAATGAGAGATTTTATGTGTGTACACAGTTGACCTTTGAACAGCTCAAGTTTGAACTGTGGGGTTCCACAGTGAATACTTTACAGTAGTAAATATTACAGTACATATGGTCTATGGTCTGTAATGTATGTACATTATTATATATATATATAATATGTATGTAACATATTATGTGTATATGATAACATATAGTATAGTGTAATATTATATATATGTATGTGTATATGTGTGTGTGTGTATATATATATATATATATGTTCTTTCCAGAAAGAGAGATTTATTTTAAGGAATTGGTTCACACAATTGTTGGGTGATGGCAAATCCACAATCTGTGGGGCAGGTTGCAAATTCAAGATAAGACTTCAGCAAAAGTCTTAAGTCAAATATCCCCATACAGAGAGATGACCTTTACAACAATATATAGACGGGATTGATGTTTGATCAAACAAGTGGGCACTATAGCCTAGCCAGGTTGACACATGAAATTGACTATTTCATAACCATTTCATTGACCATTTCAATAATGGAATTGACTACTTCTATTATTTTACATATTTGAATCATATCTCCTCAATGGGATTTTAAGCTATTGGAAGGCAGGGAACAGGATGACATCATGAATCAGACAGGGATGAGTCTATTAAAGTCCTCCTGACTAGGTTCTATTGGTTATCTCTCTACATAGTAGTGATATTCATCCCAAGCTTTTGATTTGTCCCCCACACCCACCCACAGTCTCTTTGGTAACGCTATATCCATAAGTCTGTTTGCTATATCCATAGGCCTGTTTCTATTTTGCAAATAAGTCCATTTGTATCATTTCTTTAAATTAGATTCTGCATATGAGTGATATTATATGACATTTGTCTTTCTCTGTCTGAACTATCCCACCCAGCACAATCATCTCCAGGTCCATCCAGGCTGCCACAAATGGCACCACCTCTGGTTCCCCTTTATGATAAACCACTTCTGTCACACTTCTAAACTAGTTTATTTCTCAGTGAAGCTTGTTCTATCCCCTCCTGGCCATACTCAACTTCTCTGAACCCCAGTGTTACCTACACACCTGTATTAGCATTCTCCTGAATGAATGAGAGATTTTATGTGTGTACACAGTTGACCTTTGAACAGCTCAAGTTTGAACTGTGGGGTTCCACAGTGAATACTTTACAGTAGTAAATATTACAGTACATATGGTCTATGGTCTGTAATGTATGTACATTATATATATATATATATAATATGTATGTAACATATTATGTGTATATGATAACATATAGTATAGTGTAATATTATATATATGTATGTGTATATGTGTGTGTGTGTATATATATATATATATATGTTCTTTCCAGAAAGAGAGATTTATTTTAAGGAATTGGTTCACACAATTGTTGGGTGATGGCAAATCCACAATCTGTGGGGCAGGTTGCAAATTCAAGATAAGACTTCAGCAAAAGTCTTAAGTCAAATATCCCCATACAGAGAGATGACCTTTACAACAATATATAGACGGGATTGATGTTTGATCAAACAAGTGGGCACTATAGCCTAGCCAGGTTGACACATGAAATTGACTATTTCATAACCATTTCATTGACCATTTCAATAATGGAATTGACTACTTCTATTATTTTACATATTTGAATCATATCTCCTCAATGGGATTTTAAGCTATTGGAAGGCAGGGAACAGGATGACATCATGAATCAGACAGGGATGAGTCTATTAAAGTCCTCATATAGTAACCAAAATCTCAAATGCATTTCCTGTGACTGTGAACTTAACCATTCAGGAATAGAAAACTTGGGCTTCTTATTCGTTCTGCTACTGCCTTCTGGAGCTTGCTGTGGAAACAGGGTTTTCACTGAAGTTCAGTTCAAGAAGAGAAAAGGAAGCAATTTTAACTCAACCCTTCAGCTGGCAACTGACATAAGGGGTCAGTGGGAGAAGACGGTTGAAAGTTGTGATGGAAATGAAACCCATGATTATCTCTGGATTTCTTAAGCCATGCTGGCCATGATGGAGAACACACAGGGCCACTTGAACAACTGGTCAACAGCTAGGTCAAACATTAGTTCATCCGCCCTTCCCCATTTTCTCTAGCCCCACCCCTACCTCCCAGTACACACACACTCATGTTGCCTGAATTTACTGAAAGTTGACCAATTCATGCGAAGTTAAGTCTGAGATCTTAATCTTAGGCTCTAGCGTTGAGGAAGCTAGTGGGGCTCTGAGTCAGAGAAGAGGGGTACCAAAAGCAAAGGGACAAACTTATCTGTTTCTGCTAGCCTCCAGAGTTAACCACAGTTCATAGCAGCACTTTAAAAGTGTCTCCACTGCAGTTGACTGTGAGCAGAGATATAGCCCCATTCTAGAATCTCTCTGGTGTGGCAGTATTGAAATGTCTCCTGGCTTTTCTTGTTGTTTTTTTTTTCTCCCCAAGATCTCTCATTTCCCATAGGGGTGGTACATATAATATAATACTTTAATATTTAATATAAAACACATTCCAGTGGTACTTCATCTGCCTGTATCATGTTCCTAGAAATATATTTAGAATTTTAAGCTGTTCCAACTATTACACATTTTGCCAAATTTTAGTCATTGAAGGAGTTGTGTTTAAACATCTGTTGACTGCAGATGTTCGGCAGTGTGAAATATTCCTGTAAGATGCCAAAATGCAATTAAAATCATAATATTTTTCTTAGTTACACATCATGCCACATCAATGAAAATTCAGAAAGACAAAACTCAATGAACAATGGATGGTGATAATTCTCTGAACAAATCAGCTGTGGCTCACAGCAGGCGAGAATTAACTTTTAGCTAAATTAGTTTAAATTAATCAATGTCAATTTTCCCAACTCTCGAAGAGCTGAATATTTTTGTTTTTACCATTGTTGTTTTTCCAAACCAGACAATGATGAGGTGGAATAAAATACAAGAAAGTGTCTTTTTTCAGCTCAGAGGATAAAAATAATTGGATAACAAACCTTTTTCCTTACGTTTGGCTAGGCACTAATTTAGAAGATGTCAGTGCTTAAAACACTGAATGCTTTTCTTGAATGCCAACATGGGAGTGTCTGATTAATGTACCTGGACACTGGATCCAGAAGAAGGTGTGTGGAATATGGTCTTGACATGCTTCAACCTGGATGATACTCTCCACTCCAAACAGTGGAAGAAACTGATCACAAAAGCCAAGAGAATTCTTCCTCTGACCTTCTTAGGATCTGAAACTGCCTACATTTCATTGGTGGGTGTAGAGGTAGGAGCAATACTGGAATTTCCAGAATAAGAGAAAGAGAGAGTTCTCATTAGTATTAATTAAGCAGTACCAAGAGATCTCACCATTCAAAATAGTTCTTCCTCTGAATTGCTAGCCTCCAGAGTTAACCACAGTTCATAGCAGCACTTTAAAAGTGTCTCCACTGCAGTTGACTGTGAGCAGAGATATAGCCCCATTCTAGAATCTCTCTGGTGTGGCAGTATTGAAATGTCTCCTGGCTTTTCTTGTTGTTTTTTCTCCCCAAGATCTCTCATTTCCCATAGGGGTGGTACATATAATATAATACTTTAATATTTAATATAAAACACATTCCAGTGGTACTTCATCTGCCTGTATCATGTTCCTAGAAATATATTTAGAATTTTAAGCTGTTCCAACTATTACACATTTTGCCAAATTTTAGTCATTGAAGGAGTTGTGTTTAAACATCTGTTGACTGCAGATGTTCGGCAGTGTGAAATATTCCTGTAAGATGCCAAAATGCAATTAAAATCATAATATTTTTCTTAGTTACACATCATGCCACATCAATGAAAATTCAGAAAGACAAAACTCAATGAACAATGGATGGTGATAATTCTCTGAACAAATCAGCTGTGGCTCACAGCAGGCGAGAATTAACTTTTAGCTAAATTAGTTTAAATTAATCAATGTCAATTTTCCCAACTCTCGAAGAGCTGAATATTTTTGTTTTTACCATTGTTGTTTTTCCAAACCAGACAATGATGAGGTGGAATAAAATACAAGAAAGTGTCTTTTTTCAGCTCAGAGGATAAAAATAATTGGATAACAAACCTTTTTCCTTACGTTTGGCTAGGCACTAATTTAGAAGATGTCAGTGCTTAAAACACTGAATGCTTTTCTTGAATGCCAACATGGGAGTGTCTGATTAATGTACCTGGACACTGGATCCAGAAGAAGGTGTGTGGAATATGGTCTTGACATGCTTCAACCTGGATGATACTCTCCACTCCAAACAGTGGAAGAAACTGATCACAAAAGCCAAGAGAATTCTTCCTCTGACCTTCTTAGGATCTGAAACTGCCTACATTTCATTGGTGGGTGTAGAGGTAGGAGCAATACTGGAATTTCCAGAATAAGAGAAAGAGAGAGTTCTCATTAGTATTAATTAAGCAGTACCAAGAGATCTCACCATTCAAAATAGCTCTCTTCCCTGTCTGAAATTCTACAACTAGAGTTTTCCTTTAGTTTTAAAATCTTGAAAGCTCCATAATGTTCCTGAGGAGAACAATGAAGCCATTAGGAGTCAATGTCTTCCTTCAATGTTTTTTCCATTTCAATTTTAGATCTAATTTTATCTACTTCCTAAGCCTAAATTTCATGAGGATTGGGCTTACATATGTAATTAGCTTGAACATCTTAATTTGTTTTAAATCAGTTAAAGTTGGGGAGCAAAAGTGAATTTGTCAAATTGGGTGATCCCATATTTCTTAAAATCATCATTGATTGATTGAACATCTGTTATATGCCACATCCTACACATTCCTGGGGTAATAGAAATGAACATTTCTGGCACCCTGTCAATCTGATGGGGGCATGGGCACATAACCAGACCATCCCCGTGAATTATGGGAAATGATAGGCCTGTAGGCATAGATGATTTTTTTTTTTAAAGATTTATTTATTTATTTATTTATTTATTTATTTATTTTGGGTGGGGGTCAGGTTGGGGAGGGAGGGGAGCAGGTGGGCCACTTCTATTGGTCTTTCAATGTATCTATTTTCATCCAGCTTTGTTCTTTTGCTCCTGTGGGCCTCCCATCGCGGTGGTGTCTTTCGTTTCAGAGCGCCAGCTCTGGGCGTATGCACTCCAGAGCTCTGACTTGGTAATTGGACACATCGGTCCAGCTGCTCCGCAGCACGTGGGATCTTCCCAGGCCAGGGATTGAACCGGCACCCCTTGCACTGCAGGGCGGTGTCCTTACCCACTGGACCACCAGGGGAAGCCCAGGCATAGATGATTTTGAACACAGAGCCACAATCAGCCTTATCCTGGTAGTGTACTGGTGTCTCTGTCCTTGGGTTTCTAAGTCCATTGGAAAGTCCTTAGTGTGTAATGCGGAAATGCATTATTAGTGAAGGGTATGTATATAAAGTTCCACTATCTTTCTACTCCTGAATCAGATGTTCGGCTTGGGGATGGGTATTGGAGAAAAGAAGAAAAGAAGTTGAAAAGCAATAAAACATGTAAGCCATCAGAGCTCACTATTTAATTGCAAGAAAGAAACTGGAATTAAACGAGGAGGGAATTAAGACAATCTACAAATTGGTAAAGTATAAGGTATCAAGTTGTGTGAACAAACTGTAAGTGATATGGGTGAAGAAAAAAAAGGGAAGAGTGTCAAATTCTCATGAGTTTTCCTTTAGTTTTAAAATCTTGAAAGCTCCATAATGTTCCTGAGGAGAACAATGAAGCCATTAGGAGTCAATGTCTTCCTTCAATGTTTTTTCCATTTCAATTTTAGATCTAATTTTATCTACTTCCTAAGCCTAAATTTCATGAGGATTGGGCTTACATATGTAATTAGCTTGAACATCTTAATTTGTTTTAAATCAGTTAAAGTTGGGGAGCAAAAGTGAATTTGTCAAATTGGGTGATCCCATATTTCTTAAAATCATCATTGATTGATTGAACATCTGTTATATGCCACATCCTACACATTCCTGGGGTAATAGAAATGAACATTTCTGGCACCCTGTCAATCTGATGGGGGCATGGGCACATAACCAGACCATCCCCGTGAATTATGGGAAATGATAGGCCTGTAGGCATAGATGATTTTTTTTTTTAAAGATTTATTTATTTATTTATTTATTTATTTATTTATTTTGGGTGGGGGTCAGGTTGGGGAGGGAGGGGAGCAGGTGGGCCACTTCTATTGGTCTTTCAATGTATCTATTTTCATCCAGCTTTGTTCTTTTGCTCCTGTGGGCCTCCCATCGCGGTGGTGTCTTTCGTTTCAGAGCGCCAGCTCTGGGCGTATGCACTCCAGAGCTCTGACTTGGTAATTGGACACATCGGTCCAGCTGCTCCGCAGCACGTGGGATCTTCCCAGGCCAGGGATTGAACCGGCACCCCTTGCACTGCAGGGCGGTGTCCTTACCCACTGGACCACCAGGGGAAGCCCAGGCATAGATGATTTTGAACACAGAGCCACAATCAGCCTTATCCTGGTAGTGTACTGGTGTCTCTGTCCTTGGGTTTCTAAGTCCATTGGAAAGTCCTTAGTGTGTAATGCGGAAATGCATTATTAGTGAAGGGTATGTATATAAAGTTCCACTATCTTTCTACTCCTGAATCAGATGTTCGGCTTGGGGATGGGTATTGGAGAAAAGAAGAAAAGAAGTTGAAAAGCAATAAAACATGTAAGCCATCAGAGCTCACTATTTAATTGCAAGAAAGAAACTGGAATTAAACGAGGAGGGAATTAAGACAATCTACAAATTGGTAAAGTATAAGGTATCAAGTTGTGTGAACAAACTGTAAGTGATATGGGTGAAGAGAAAAGGAAAAGAGTGGTATAGGCTGGAATCATCTCAGAAAGGTCTTCCGAGAGTAGACAAGTGTGAAGTAGACATGAGAGAACAGGCGCATTTGACGCTGGTGAAAGCAAAGGGCTCAAGTTCTCTATACAGTGGGATAGCAGGGTGAATGTCCAGAGCTGGCAATGACAGGGGAATGTTTTTGTTGTATTATAGGTATTACAGGGATGTGGAGAGGGAATTGTGTGATAAGGGAACAGAATCAGGGTCTGAGGTTGAGTTTTCTGCAGGATCTTTTAATCACCCATTTTTGAGGGCCATGCCCTGGGCTCCATACTATGATCATAGGAATTAGTTAATTCCTGCCACCTTCAGTCTTCTGAAGTGTTAGTCACTCAGTCATGTCTGACTGTGACCCATGGACTTTAGCCTACCAGGTTCCTCTGTCCATGGGAGGGTCCAGGCAAGAATACTAGAGTGGGTTGCCATTTCCTTCTCCAGGGATCTTCCCAACTCAGGGATCAAACCCATGTCTCCTGCATCTCAGGCAGATTCTTTCCCATCTGAGCCACCAGAGAAGCTGAAATTAGTTAATTCCTTCCATTTTGAATCTTCTAATCTAGTCCTAAAAATATACTTAGATTTCTCAGAGCCTTAGTGTACCAGTGTCTATGCTCTGTTTGCTTCATTAGGGTCCACCGAAGTAAATTTCTCTTATCCATTTAGCCAAAATAATGTATAAATGACAATAATAGTAGTTAAGTACCTCATAGACCAGGGTACCATACTAAGCACTTTGTGTGCCTTATTCACAGTAACAAGTTAACACCTAAAATGACAATAATAGTAGTTAAGTACCTCATAGACCAGGGTACCATACTAAGCACTTTGTGTGCCTTATTCACAGTAACAAGTTAACACCTAAGTGTTTCAGTGTACCAGGTACCATGTTATGTTTACAAAGATGACATAATTTAATCCTTACGACCAATTTAAAACCATGGAAATCAGAGCTCACTATTTAATTGCAAGAAAGAAACTGGAATTAAACGAGGAGGGAATTAAGACAATCTACAAATTGGTAAAGTATAAGGTATCAAGTTGTGTGAACAAACTGTAAGTGATATGGGTGAAGAGAAAAGGAAAAGAGTGGTATAGGCTGGAATCATCTCAGAAAGGTCTTCCGAGAGTAGACAAGTGTGAAGTAGACATGAGAGAACAGGCGCATTTGACGCTGGTGAAAGCAAAGGGCTCAAGTTCTCTATACAGTGGGATAGCAGGGTGAATGTCCAGAGCTGGCAATGACAGGGGAATGTTTTTGTTGTATTATAGGTATTACAGGGATGTGGAGAGGGAATTGTGTGATAAGGGAACAGAATCAGGGTCTGAGGTTGAGTTTTCTGCAGGATCTTTTAATCACCCATTTTTGAGGGCCATGCCCTGGGCTCCATACTATGATCATAGGAATTAGTTAATTCCTGCCACCTTCAGTCTTCTGAAGTGTTAGTCACTCAGTCATGTCTGACTGTGACCCATGGACTTTAGCCTACCAGGTTCCTCTGTCCATGGGAGGGTCCAGGCAAGAATACTAGAGTGGGTTGCCATTTCCTTCTCCAGGGATCTTCCCAACTCAGGGATCAAACCCATGTCTCCTGCATCTCAGGCAGATTCTTTCCCATCTGAGCCACCAGAGAAGCTGAAATTAGTTAATTCCTTCCATTTTGAATCTTCTAATCTAGTCCTAAAAATATACTTAGATTTCTCAGAGCCTTAGTGTACCAGTGTCTATGCTCTGTTTGCTTCATTAGGGTCCACCGAAGTAAATTTCTCTTATCCATTTAGCCAAAATAATGTATAAATGACAATAATAGTAGTTAAGTACCTCATAGACCAGGGTACCATACTAAGCACTTTGTGTGCCTTATTCACAGTAACAAGTTAACACCTAAAATGACAATAATAGTAGTTAAGTACCTCATAGACCAGGGTACCATACTAAGCACTTTGTGTGCCTTATTCACAGTAACAAGTTAACACCTAAGTGTTTCAGTGTACCAGGTACCATGTTATGTTTACAAAGATGACATAATTTAATCCTTACGACCAATTTAAAACCATGGAAATAGGGCTTCCCTGGGGGTCCAGTGGGTAAAGATCCACCTTGCAGTGCAAAGGGCACCGGTTTGATCCCTTGCTGGGGAAAATCCCACGTGCCACGGAGCATCTGGACAGGTGTGTCCAACTATGAGCCAGCGCTCTGGAGCACATGTGCCCAGAGGTGGTGCTCTGCAACGAGAGAGGCCACTGCAATGGGAGGCCCACACAGGCCAAAGAGTAAAGATGGATGAAAATAAAGAAATGAAAAACCAATGAAAGAGTCCAAAAAAAAAAAAAATAGCAAATACAATTATCCCCATCCTCTATGAGAAAACTGAGGCTCTGCAGGTTCAAGTGATTTACCCAAGACCACGCTTAGTTTTGTGGAAGAGAGAAAAAGATGCTTAGAGTGTGGGAGGACCAACACTATGCGCCTCCTAGAGTGATGGAAGGTGTAGCCCTCAGCACCACTTCTGAAGCATGCTTGCCAGAAAAAAATGTAGTTAGATCTTTAGATCTAACTTTTGGTTTATTGAAAACAAAGGGATAAAGAATTAGGACAGGGATGTCTCTGGTGTTCCATTGGTTAAGAATATGCCTTCCAGGGCTTCCCTGGTAGCTCAGTGCTAAAGAATCTGCCTGCCAATGCAGAAGACACAGGTTTGAACCCTGGTCACTGAAGATCCCACATGTCACTGGACAAATAAGCTTGCTGTCAGCTACTGAGCCTGTGCACTTTGGAGCCTGTGTGGCACAACTAGAGAGAAGCTCAAGGGCTGTAACGAAGGTTTCTCATGCCACAACTGAGGCCCAACACAGCCAAATAAATAAATATTTTAAAAATCAAGATCAATGATACCATGAAGAAGTAGACAGAAAAATTTAGAATTTGAGAGTGTAGAGATCGTAGGACAACTGATCTGATTTCTTCAGCATGTCAATGATATGTTTTTAAATATAATATAATATGATAATGAATAGGTAAGTAGAGAGACAGGAGGTAGAACTTGGTTTGGATGAAGTAAATGTTTGCGGTTTATTTCCTAATTTGACCAAATAATTTAAAAAATTATTTTGAATAAGAGGAAAACTGAATGTGAACTGGTTATTGAAGAATACAAAGGGAACATTCTTAGTTTTCTTGGATGTGATTGTGGCACTGAGATAATGGAAGGAAATGCTCATATTTTTGAAGATGCATACAAGTGAGTTAGGAAATAGCATGAAATGTGGGTTTTGGTTGAAAATATTTAGTAACTGCAACTGGAAAGGGTAAATGAGGTAAGCATGGCAAGTGTTTGCTAATTGTTGAATCTGGGGGATTGATATTTGGAAGATCGTTGTATTAGTCTCTCAACTTTGCTGTGTGTTTGAAATTTTTAAAAATAAGAATGTGTTTTTAGAAATACATAGCTTGAATAATTAACAAGGCTGAAAATGAATCCTCCTGTGCCACTGAGCCCAGTTTTGTGGCCAGAGTAGCTGATCAATAAGCACATGGTGAGAAAGAGAAAAAAAAAATGCTTAGAGTGTGGGAGGACCAACACTATGCGCCTCCTAGAGTGATGGAAGGTGTAGCCCTCAGCACCACTTCTGAAGCATGCTTGCCAGAAAAAAATGTAGTTAGATCTTTAGATCTAACTTTTGGTTTATTGAAAACAAAGGGATAAAGAATTAGGACAGGGATGTCTCTGGTGTTCCATTGGTTAAGAATATGCCTTCCAGGGCTTCCCTGGTAGCTCAGTGCTAAAGAATCTGCCTGCCAATGCAGAAGACACAGGTTTGAACCCTGGTCACTGAAGATCCCACATGTCACTGGACAAATAAGCTTGCTGTCAGCTACTGAGCCTGTGCACTTTGGAGCCTGTGTGGCACAACTAGAGAGAAGCTCAAGGGCTGTAACGAAGGTTTCTCATGCCACAACTGAGGCCCAACACAGCCAAATAAATAAATATTTTAAAAATCAAGATCAATGATACCATGAAGAAGTAGACAGAAAAATTTAGAATTTGAGAGTGTAGAGATCGTAGGACAACTGATCTGATTTCTTCAGCATGTCAATGATATGTTTTTAAATATAATATAATATGATAATGAATAGGTAAGTAGAGAGACAGGAGGTAGAACTTGGTTTGGATGAAGTAAATGTTTGCGGTTTATTTCCTAATTTGACCAAATAATTTAAAAAATTATTTTGAATAAGAGGAAAACTGAATGTGAACTGGTTATTGAAGAATACAAAGGGAACATTCTTAGTTTTCTTGGATGTGATTGTGGCACTGAGATAATGGAAGGAAATGCTCATATTTTTGAAGATGCATACAAGTGAGTTAGGAAATAGCATGAAATGTGGGTTTTGGTTGAAAATATTTAGTAACTGCAACTGGAAAGGGTAAATGAGGTAAGCATGGCAAGTGTTTGCTAATTGTTGAATCTGGGGGATTGATATTTGGAAGATCGTTGTATTAGTCTCTCAACTTTGCTGTGTGTTTGAAATTTTTAAAAATAAGAATGTGTTTTTAGAAATACATAGCTTGAATAATTAACAAGGCTGAAAATGAATCCTCCTGTGCCACTGAGCCCAGTTTTGTGGCCAGAGTAGCTGATCAATAAGCACATGGTGAGTTATTGGACTTGGAGCCTGGAAAACAGCTGCAGCATGAATGGAAAAGACTTTGTGCCCTGGACAGATAATCTCAGCAGTAGGGGCTCAAGGCAAGAAACCTCTCTTCTCTTCCAGATGCTGCATGTTGCTTTTTAATGAAATATTCTCTTTTTCTGTTTGCCTTCAAGCCTGACCTGGATGTTAATTTTGATCAAAATTCACACAGATAAGATTTTAAGCGGGAGAGAAATGGGCCTTTACAGTGCAGTTCACCTTGTAAGTCTGGCTTGCTTGATTACAGGGAGCTTTGAATGCAGGCTGGGACTTCAACCTTTTTTCAAAGGATAGCAAACTACAGCCACAACTTAAATACAGACATGATGAAATCAGTGCTTTAAGGAAATCAATTTCCAGTTCCTCTGCCCAGCATACTTTTCACAAAGGCTTTAATCTTATCCTAGGGTGAAAACAACCCTATAATGTGGCTGCAGAAGACTGAGGGCGACAATGACAGAAAGATACTATTCATGCTCATATACTGTTTGAACATGACCAAGCTCTTTTTCCGTATCAAATTTGCAGAGAAGAACAAAAATGATGTCAACAAATACCCCTTTTGGAAATTATTTATTAGACCAAATATGATATTACTGATACTTTCCCAAGGGGAAACATGACAGAAGTCTCTGAATGTAGCCTGTTTATAATAAGATGCTTGTATCTCAATTCCAGAAGCTGGTGATTAGCTCCCAGAAGTGAACTGGCACCAGTTTCCATGAATGAAATGACTATGAATCATTTGATTCTTGAAAATTAAATAAAGATGTGACTTAACAGGTGATGAGATGGGCTGATGTGTAAGATTTCCACAAACATCAGCCACAGTATGTGCTCATATCATTGGTATGATTTGCAACCCTTTAAACATTCCTGCATCTGCACTTGACAAGAGAGAAGAAATTGAATGTATCTGTTTAAACATGCTTAACGAATTATTTGGGCTGACTTTTTGAGCATAACGATGTCCATCCTATGAAACAAGGCTGAAAATGAATCCTCCTGTGCCACTGAGCCCAGTTTTGTGGCCAGAGTAGCTGATCAATAAGCACATGGTGAGTTATTGGACTTGGAGCCTGGAAAACAGCTGCAGCATGAATGGAAAAGACTTTGTGCCCTGGACAGATAATCTCAGCAGTAGGGGCTCAAGGCAAGAAACCTCTCTTCTCTTCCAGATGCTGCATGTTGCTTTTTAATGAAATATTCTCTTTTTCTGTTTGCCTTCAAGCCTGACCTGGATGTTAATTTTGATCAAAATTCACACAGATAAGATTTTAAGCGGGAGAGAAATGGGCCTTTACAGTGCAGTTCACCTTGTAAGTCTGGCTTGCTTGATTACAGGGAGCTTTGAATGCAGGCTGGGACTTCAACCTTTTTTCAAAGGATAGCAAACTACAGCCACAACTTAAATACAGACATGATGAAATCAGTGCTTTAAGGAAATCAATTTCCAGTTCCTCTGCCCAGCATACTTTTCACAAAGGCTTTAATCTTATCCTAGGGTGAAAACAACCCTATAATGTGGCTGCAGAAGACTGAGGGCGACAATGACAGAAAGATACTATTCATGCTCATATACTGTTTGAACATGACCAAGCTCTTTTTCCGTATCAAATTTGCAGAGAAGAACAAAAAATGATGTCAACAAATATCCTTCTGGAAATTATTTGTTAGACCAAATATGATATTACTGATACTTTCCCAAGGGGAAACATGACAGAAGTCTCTGAATGTAGCCTGTTTATAATAAGATGCTTGTATCTCAATTCCAGAAGCTGGTGATTAGCTCCCAGAAGTGAACTGGCACCAGTTTCCATGAATGAAATGACTATGAATCATTTGATTCTTGAAAATTAAATAAAGATGTGACTTAACAGGTGATGAGATGGGCTGATGTGTAAGATTTCCACAAACATCAGCCACAGTATGTGCTCATATCATTGGTATGATTTGCAACCCTTTAAACATTCCTGCATCTGCACTTGACAAGAGAGAAGAAATTGAATGTATCTGTTTAAACATGCTTAACGAATTATTGTTGTGAAGGTCTACCTTTCAGTGTTTCAGATGAACTGTTGTGTAATTTTTAGAGCATGGAATGTCTGATGTAGCCAAGGCATCCTATTAGAAGCAAGTTTCTACTTTAGAATAGTTCCTTCACCTACATAATAAATGAAATGGAGAAAGAACCAGAATTATCAGTTACTTCTTTTTTTAAAACTTATTTTATTGAAGTAGGGTTGATTTACAATGTTGTGTTAGTTTCTAGTGTATAGTAAAATGATTCAGTTATACATATATATACACTCTTTTTCATATTCTTTTCCATTATGGTTTATCAGAATATTGAATAGTTCCCTACACTATACAGTAGAACTTTGTTTATGCATCATGTATATAATGGTTTGCACCTGCCATTCCCAAACTCACAATCGATCCCTCGGACAGCCCCTCCTCCTTGGCACCACAGTCTGTTCTCTATGTCCGTGAGTCTGGTTTTGTTTCATAGATAAGTTCATTGGTATCATATTTTCAATTCCACATACAAGTGCTATCATATGGTATTTGTCATTCTCTTTCTGACTTGCTTCACATAGTAGGATAATCTCTAGGTCCATCCCTCTTGTTGGAAGTGGCATAACTTCATTCCATTTTGTTGATCACTGCGGTGGGTGTGCATGCATACTTAGTTGTGTCTGATTCTTTGTGACCCCATGAACTGTAACTGGCCAGGCTCCTCTGCCCATGGAATTTTCTAGGCAAGAGTACTGAAGTGGCATGCAATTTCCTACTCCAAGAGATCTACCCAAACCAAGGATCAAACCTCCATCTCCTGCATTGGCATGCAGGGTTTTCTTTTTACCATTGTGCCACCTGGGAAGCCCAACATAGTGGACTAGTATTCTATTGTATTATATGTGTGTAATACATATACATATATATATATATATATATATATATAAAAGCATTTGTGTATATATATATATATATATGTATGTATATACATATATGCACATTATATCTTTTTTATTCATTCATTTTTTTGATGGCCATTTACATTCCATGTCTTGGCTATTATGAATTGTGCTGTTATGAACATTGGGTATGAATTGGCTTCTTGATTGCTGACATGTACTCTATTTTGTGAAGGTCTACCTTTCAGTGTTTCAGATGAACTGTTGTGTAATTTTTAGAGCATGGAATGTCTGATGTAGCCAAGGCATCCTATTAGAAGCAAGTTTCTACTTTAGAATAGTTCCTTCACCTACATAATAAATGAAATGGAGAAAGAACCAGAATTATCAGTTACTTCTTTTTTTAAAACTTATTTTATTGAAGTAGGGTTGATTTACAATGTTGTGTTAGTTTCTAGTGTATAGTAAAATGATTCAGTTATACATATATATACACTCTTTTTCATATTCTTTTCCATTATGGTTTATCAGAATATTGAATAGTTCCCTACACTATACAGTAGAACTTTGTTTATGCATCATGTATATAATGGTTTGCACCTGCCATTCCCAAACTCACAATCGATCCCTCGGACAGCCCCTCCTCCTTGGCACCACAGTCTGTTCTCTATGTCCGTGAGTCTGGTTTTGTTTCATAGATAAGTTCATTGGTATCATATTTTCAATTCCACATACAAGTGCTATCATATGGTATTTGTCATTCTCTTTCTGACTTGCTTCACATAGTAGGATAATCTCTAGGTCCATCCCTCTTGTTGGAAGTGGCATAACTTCATTCCATTTTTTTAATCACTGCAGTGGGTGTGCATGCATACTTAGTTGTGTCTGATTCTTTGTGACCCCATGAACTGTAACTGGCCAGGCTCCTCTGCCCATGGAATTTTCTAGGCAAGAGTACTGAAGTGGCATGCAATTTCCTACTCCAAGAGATCTACCCAAACCAAGGATCAAACCTCCATCTCCTGCATTGGCATGCAGGGTTTTCTTTTTACCATTGTGCCACCTGGGAAGCCCAACATAGTGGACTAGTATTCTATTGTATTATATGTGTGTAATACATATACATATATATATATATATATATATATATAAAAGCATTTGTGTATATATATATATATATATGTATGTATATACATATATGCACATTATATCTTTTTTATTCATTCATTTTTTTGATGGCCATTTACATTCCATGTCTTGGCTATTATGAATTGTGCTGTTATGAACATTGGGGTGCATGTATCTTTTCAAATTAGCATTTTGCCTGGAAATATGCTTAGGAGTAGGATTGCTGGATCATATGGTAACTCTATTTTTTGTCTTTTGAGGAACCTATGTACTATTCTCTCTAGTGGCTACACCAGTTTACATTCCCATCAAACATTATAGAAGGGTTTCCTCTTTCTCCACACCCTCTCCAGTATTTATTATACGTAGACTATTTCATGAAGGCCATTCTGATTGGTCTGAGGTGATACCTCATTAGAGTTTTGATTTTCATTTATCTAATAATTATGTTGAGTATCTTTTCATGTGCCTTTGGCCATCTGTATGTCTTCTTTGGAGAAATGTCTGTTTAGGTCTTCTGCTCATTTTTTAAAAGATTCATTAAATTATTTTTGATTGCACTGAGTCTTTGTTGCTGTGCAGGATTTCTCTAGTGACGGTGAATGAGGACTACTCATGGTGGCTATGCACGGGTTTCTCATGGCATTGGCTTCTCTTGTTGCAAAGCTTGAGCTCTAGGTCCATGCTCTTCAGCAGTTGTGCCATATGAACTCAGTTGTTGTGACACATGGCCTTAGTTACCCTGCGGCATGTGGACCGGGGACTTCCTGGACCGGGGACTGAACCTGTGACTCCTGCATTAACCACTAAGCCACCAGGGAAGCCCCTGCCCTTTGTTGATTGGGTGGTTTGCTTTTCATTGTTGTTGAGTTGTATGAACTGTTTGTGTATTTTGAAAACTAAGCCCTTCTCAGTCATATCACTTGCAAACATTTTCTCTTAGTTTGTAAGTTGTCTTTTTGTTTTATTTATGGTTTCCTCTGCTGTGCGAAAGCTCTTAAATCTGATGAGGTCCCATTTGTTTATTTTTGCTTTTATTTCTGTTGTCTTGGGAAACTGACCTAGGAAAACCCTGGTACAATTTGTGGCAGAGAATGCTTTGCCTATGTTCTCATCTAGGAGTTTTATGGAGTCATGTCTTATATTTAAGTCTTTAAGCCATTTTGAACTTAGTTTTATGCATGGTGTGAGTGAGTGTTTTACCTTTAATTATCTACATGTAGCTGTCAAAGTTTCCCAACATCATATGCTTAAGTGACTATCCTTTCTCTACTGTATATTCTTGCCTCATCTGTTGAAGATTGACTGTAGGCATGTGGGTTTCCTTCTGGGCCCTCTATTCTGTTCCATCCATGTCTGTTGTTGTGCCAGTACCATGCTGTTTCAATTACTGTAGCACATATGAAGATGTGCTCATGTAAAAGAGAATCTTTTATCTTCTGTGTTAGGCGAGTTATATGCCAGCTTTGTTCTTTTCCTCAGGATCGCTTGGGCAATTCTGGGTCTTTTACGTTTCTGTAAAAATTCTAGGATTATTTGTTTTAGTTCTCATTCTGTGAAAACTGTCTTACATAATTTAATAGGGATCATAGTAAATCTATAGACTGCTTTGGGTAGTTTGACCATTTGAACAATATCAATTCTTCTTATCGAGGAGCATGGGATATCTTCCTATTTCTCTGAGTTTCCTTCAATTTCTTATATAAATGTTTCACAGCTCTCAGCATATATGTTTTTCACTTCTTTGGTCAGGTTTATTTCTAAGTATTTCATTTTTTAATGTGATTTTAAAAGCAACTTTTTTCTTTCCCTTTCTGACATTTAGTTAACTGTAAAGAAATGCAACAGATTTCGCTATGTTGGTTTTGTATCCTGTTACCTTGCTGAATTTGTTTATCAGTTTTAACAATTTTCATGTGAGTCTTTAGGGGCTTTTATAAATAGTATCATGTCACCTACATCTCATGACAATTGTACCTCTTCCTACCAATTTGGATACCTTTTATTTATTTTTCTTGTCTGATTGCTGTGGCTTAGATTTCCAGTACTATGTTGAATAGAAGTGGTGAAGGTGGGCAATAATTACTTCTTGATTCCTTTTTCATGAATCCAGAATCCCATTCATCCATCAAGCAAATAAACTTTGCTGTGATGTACAGTAGCCACTAGCCACATATGACTATTTACATTTAATTAAAAATTCAGTTTCTTAGTTGGGCTAGCCACATTTTGAGTACTCAAAAGCCACACATGGCTAATACTACCATATTGAATAATGAAGATTTAGAATATTTTTATTGTTGCAAAAAGAATGGGGCCACTGATGTCATTCCCACTTCCTCATTTTTTGCTGAGTTAGAAGAGCAGTGTATGTCTCTATAGCCTTCTTAGTTTTATGCATGGTGTGAGTGAGTGTTTTACCTTTAATTATCTACATGTAGCTGTCAAAGTTTCCCAACATCATATGCTTAAGTGACTATCCTTTCTCTACTGTATATTCTTGCCTCATCTGTTGAAGATTGACTGTAGGCATGTGGGTTTCCTTCTGGGCCCTCTATTCTGTTCCATCCATGTCTGTTGTTGTGCCAGTACCATGCTGTTTCAATTACTGTAGCACATATGAAGATGTGCTCATGTAAAAGAGAATCTTTTATCTTCTGTGTTAGGCGAGTTATATGCCAGCTTTGTTCTTTTCCTCAGGATCGCTTGGGCAATTCTGGGTCTTTTACGTTTCTGTAAAAATTCTAGGATTATTTGTTTTAGTTCTCATTCTGTGAAAACTGTCTTACATAATTTAATAGGGATCATAGTAAATCTATAGACTGCTTTGGGTAGTTTGACCATTTGAACAATATCAATTCTTCTTATCGAGGAGCATGGGATATCTTCCTATTTCTCTGAGTTTCCTTCAATTTCTTATATAAATGTTTCACAGCTCTCAGCATATATGTTTTTCACTTCTTTGGTCAGGTTTATTTCTAAGTATTTCATTTTTTAATGTGATTTTAAAAGCAACTTTTTTCTTTCCCTTTCTGACATTTAGTTAACTGTAAAGAAATGCAACAGATTTCGCTATGTTGGTTTTGTATCCTGTTACCTTGCTGAATTTGTTTATCAGTTTTAACAATTTTCATGTGAGTCTTTAGGGGCTTTTATAAATAGTATCATGTCACCTACATCTCATGACAATTGTACCTCTTCCTACCAATTTGGATACCTTTTATTTATTTTTCTTGTCTGATTGCTGTGGCTTAGATTTCCAGTACTATGTTGAATAGAAGTGGTGAAGGTGGGCAATAATTACTTCTTGATTCCTTTTTCATGAATCCAGAATCCCATTCATCCATCAAGCAAATAAACTTTGCTGTGATGTACAGTAGCCACTAGCCACATATGACTATTTACATTTAATTAAAAATTCAGTTTCTTAGTTGGGCTAGCCACATTTTGAGTACTCAAAAGCCACACATGGCTAATACTACCATATTGAATAATGAAGATTTAGAATATTTTTATTGTTGCAAAAAGAATGGGGCCACTGATGTCATTCCCACTTCCTCATTTTTTGCTGAGTTAGAAGAGCAGTGTATGTCTCTATAGCCTTCTTAGAAAGATATTGTAAGGTCAGTAAGTAAATACCTGAAATTAGTTTCTCCAAAAATCATTCTGAAACTCTGAAGACTCAGTTGAAACAGTATAAAAGGGGTTGAAATATTCAGAAAGAATAACCAAATTTACAGAGTTTGGGAATCAACTTAAATGGTTAATTGAATTTTTGATATTTGATTTTAAATAATATTTTATTCCTGTATTCATTCATGTCTGACTTTTTGCAACCCCATGGACTGTACCACACCAGGTTCTTCTGTCCATGGGATTGTCCCAGTAAGAATGCTGAAGTCAGGTGTCATTTCCAACTCCAGGAGATCTTCCCAACCCAGGAATGGAGCCAGTGTCTCCTGCATTGGCAGGAAGCTTCTTTACCACTAACACCACCTGGCAAGACCCCACCCTCAACCCCTGTGAAGATCCCATGTGAAGCTAAAAGAATGGCCCAGTTTATTTACATCTGTATTCTACTAATTGGTAAAACCTCAATGTGATGAAGATGTGCTCATGTAAATCTTATAATCTTTTATGTGTTATTCTTTAGGAAAAGAACAGGACATGAAGTAGGAGATGAGAGTTTCTTCTTAAATGTGATTTAAAAGGAATTACTCACTTGTTAGGTAGATGAGTTAATCAAGGACAGGAGAGAGGGACCCAGAGTCTGGAAGTAAAATTACGTTCAAAGCTCTGGAGTTTGTAGTTTATTTCCTGGAACACTTCTAAACTGATGGAATGCTTTGGGTATATTGTTTTGTCCTAAGATAAAAATGAATGTTAGATTAAACAGTGCCTGTTGGCTAGTGCATGCATGCATGCTTAGTCCTGTCATCCATCAAGCAAATAAACTTTGCTGTGATGTACAGTAGCCACTAGCCACATATGACTATTTACATTTAATTAAAAATTCAGTTTCTTAGTTGGGCTAGCCACATTTTGAGTACTCAAAAGCCACACATGGCTAATACTACCATATTGAATAATGAAGATTTAGAATATTTTTATTGTTGCAAAAAGAATGGGGCCACTGATGTCATTCCCACTTCCTCATTTTTTGCTGAGTTAGAAGAGCAGTGTATGTCTCTATAGCCTTCTTAGAAAGATATTGTAAGGTCAGTAAGTAAATACCTGAAATTAGTTTCTCCAAAAATCATTCTGAAACTCTGAAGACTCAGTTGAAACAGTATAAAAGGGGTTGAAATATTCAGAAAGAATAACCAAATTTACAGAGTTTGGGAATCAACTTAAATGGTTAATTGAATTTTTGATATTTGATTTTAAATAATATTTTATTCCTGTATTCATTCATGTCTGACTTTTTGCAACCCCATGGACTGTACCACACCAGGTTCTTCTGTCCATGGGATTGTCCCAGTAAGAATGCTGAAGTCAGGTGTCATTTCCAACTCCAGGAGATCTTCCCAACCCAGGAATGGAGCCAGTGTCTCCTGCATTGGCAGGAAGCTTCTTTACCACTAACACCACCTGGCAAGACCCCACCCTCAACCCCTGTGAAGATCCCATGTGAAGCTAAAAGAATGGCCCAGTTTATTTACATCTGTATTCTACTAATTGGTAAAACCTCAATGTGATGAAGATGTGCTCATGTAAATCTTATAATCTTTTATGTGTTATTCTTTAGGAAAAGAACAGGACATGAAGTAGGAGATGAGAGTTTCTTCTTAAATGTGATTTAAAAGGAATTACTCACTTGTTAGGTAGATGAGTTAATCAAGGACAGGAGAGAGGGACCCAGAGTCTGGAAGTAAAATTACGTTCAAAGCTCTGGAGTTTGTAGTTTATTTCCTGGAACACTTCTAAACTGATGGAATGCTTTGGGTATATTGTTTTGTCCTAAGATAAAAATGAATGTTAGATTAAACAGTGCCTGTTGGCTAGTGCATGCATGCATGCTTAGTCCTGTCTGACTCTTTTGCGACCCTATGGATTGTAGCCCACGGTTTCCCCAGTCCATGGAATTTTTCAGGCAAGAATACTGAAGTGGGTTGCCATTTCCTTCTTTGGGGAATCTTCCCAACCCAGGGTAAAACCCGTTTCTCATGTGTCTTCTGCATTATGGTAAAGGCAGCCATATTCTTTACCATGGTGCTACCTGGGAAACCAGCAATATTTAGTGAAAAGAAGCATTACTATGGGGGGAAGTACCCAACATTATTTATTCAACAATAAAAGGTATCCACTAGTATCAGTCACTGTACTAGCCTCTTAGAGTTTGTGAGGAAAAACAGGGATTAATGAGATCATCAAATGAATAATTAATTACAACTGAAACAAGTATCATAAAGGCAGACTAAAGAGTCCTATAAAAGCCTGGAAAAGGAGACCCAAACCTACTTTGGAGGTCATAGAAGGCTTTCCTAAAGATGTGACGTTCAAGGAAACAGCCAAAGGATGAGTAGGATTTACCCAGGAAAGAATGTATTGGGGAGGGTAATGTGTATGTAGACTTCATAGATACGAAACAGTCATTTTTTGTGTGGCTGGGTGCAGCAAGTAAGAAATAGGAAGGTAACATGAGGCTGAGAGGTAGATGGGTACCTGCTCATACAAGAACTTCTAGTACCCTGATCAGTGAATGGATTAATCAACTACAAAAGCATTTATGTAACTATTGTCATTCTACTAATTGGTAAAACCTCAATGTGATGAAGATGTGCTCATGTAAATCTTATAATCTTTTATGTGTTATTCTTTAGGAAAAGAACAGGACATGAAGTAGGAGATGAGAGTTTCTTCTTAAATGTGATTTAAAAGGAATTACTCACTTGTTAGGTAGATGAGTTAATCAAGGACAGGAGAGAGGGACCCAGAGTCTGGAAGTAAAATTACGTTCAAAGCTCTGGAGTTTGTAGTTTATTTCCTGGAACACTTCTAAACTGATGGAATGCTTTGGGTATATTGTTTTGTCCTAAGATAAAAATGAATGTTAGATTAAACAGTGCCTGTTGGCTAGTGCATGCATGCATGCTTAGTCCTGTCTGACTCTTTTGCGACCCTATGGATTGTAGCCCACCGGTTTCCCCAGTCCATGGAATTTTTCAGGCAAGAATACTGAAGTGGGTTGCCATTTCCTTCTTTGGGGAATCTTCCCAACCCAGGGTAAAACCCGTTTCTCATGTGTCTTCTGCATTATGGTAAAGGCAGCCATATTCTTTACCATGGTGCTACCTGGGAAACCAGCAATATTTAGTGAAAAGAAGCATTACTATGGGGGGAAGTACCCAACATTATTTATTCAACAATAAAAGGTATCCACTAGTATCAGTCACTGTACTAGCCTCTTAGAGTTTGTGAGGAAAAACAGGGATTAATGAGATCATCAAATGAATAATTAATTACAACTGAAACAAGTATCATAAAGGCAGACTAAAGAGTCCTATAAAAGCCTGGAAAAGGAGACCCAAACCTACTTTGGAGGTCATAGAAGGCTTTCCTAAAGATGTGACGTTCAAGGAAACAGCCAAAGGATGAGTAGGATTTACCCAGGAAAGAATGTATTGGGGAGGGTAATGTGTATGTAGACTTCATAGATACGAAACAGTCATTTTTTGTGTGGCTGGGTGCAGCAAGTAAGAAATAGGAAGGTAACATGAGGCTGAGAGGTAGATGGGTACCTGCTCATACAAGAACTTCTAGTACCCTGATCAGTGAATGGATTAATCAACTACAAAAGCATTTATGTAACTATTGTCATTGTTTGTATTTTAGTGAAGACTTGCAATACATAGTAAAAGACCCAAGTATGCAGAAGTACATAAAATGGAATGCTACTTAATCATCCAAAGCCATGAAAAGAAGGATTTCCAGATGGAAGGCAACAGTGTTTTCAAAGTTGTGAGGAATGAAAGAATATGGAAATCATTTTCTGGAAATAGTTAAGGGAAGAGAAAAAGTTAAATTAGAGATGAGGTCAGATTGTTGAAATTTTTAAATGACAGGATAAAGTGAATGAAGTGAGCAGGGAACCATTGATTATTTCAAAGGGGAACTTTAGGATGATGTTCCTGTAGATAGAGGACCCTGTGGGCTACAGTCTACAGGGTCACACAGAATTGAACACTACTGAAGCGACTTAGTACACACATCCAGAAACACACACACGCACACACACACACACACACACACCCCAAGTGTTACAGAATGGTTGGGGAGAGAAAATGTAAACATATATTAGAAGTTGAATTGGCGCTTCCCTGGTGGTCCAGTGGGTTAAGAGTCCGCCTTGCTGTGCAAGGGGCACCCGTTGGATCCCTGGTACAGGAAGATCCCACATGCCGTGGAGTGGCTGGACTGGAGTGTCCAATTGCTAGCCGGCATTTTGGAGCGCATGCGCCCAGAGCCACTGCTCTGCAGCGAGAGAGGCCACTGCAGTGGGAGGCCCACACAGGCCAAAGAATGAAGATGGATGAAAATAACTAGCCTCTTAGAGTTTGTGAGGAAAAACAGGGATTAATGAGATCATCAAATGAATAATTAATTACAACTGAAACAAGTATCATAAAGGCAGACTAAAGAGTCCTATAAAAGCCTGGAAAAGGAGACCCAAACCTACTTTGGAGGTCATAGAAGGCTTTCCTAAAGATGTGACGTTCAAGGAAACAGCCAAAGGATGAGTAGGATTTACCCAGGAAAGAATGTATTGGGGAGGGTAATGTGTATGTAGACTTCATAGATACGAAACAGTCATTTTTTGTGTGGCTGGGTGCAGCAAGTAAGAAATAGGAAGGTAACATGAGGCTGAGAGGTAGATGGGTACCTGCTCATACAAGAACTTCTAGTACCCTGATCAGTGAATGGATTAATCAACTACAAAAGCATTTATGTAACTATTGTCATTGTTTGTATTTTAGTGAAGACTTGCAATACATAGTAAAAGACCCAAGTATGCAGAAGTACATAAAATGGAATGCTACTTAATCATCCAAAGCCATGAAAAGAAGGATTTCCAGATGGAAGGCAACAGTGTTTTCAAAGTTGTGAGGAATGAAAGAATATGGAAATCATTTTCTGGAAATAGTTAAGGGAAGAGAAAAAGTTAAATTAGAGATGAGGTCAGATTGTTGAAATTTTTAAATGACAGGATAAAGTGAATGAAGTGAGCAGGGAACCATTGATTATTTCAAAGGGGAACTTTAGGATGATGTTCCTGTAGATAGAGGACCCTGTGGGCTACAGTCTACAGGGTCACACAGAATTGAACACTACTGAAGCGACTTAGTACACACATCCAGAAACACACACACGCACACACACACACACACACACACCCCAAGTGTTACAGAATGGTTGGGGAGAGAAAATGTAAACATATATTAGAAGTTGAATTGGCGCTTCCCTGGTGGTCCAGTGGGTTAAGAGTCCGCCTTGCTGTGCAAGGGGCACCCGTTGGATCCCTGGTACAGGAAGATCCCACATGCCGTGGAGTGGCTGGACTGGAGTGTCCAATTGCTAGCCGGCATTTTGGAGCGCATGCGCCCAGAGCCACTGCTCTGCAGCGAGAGAGGCCACTGCAGTGGGAGGCCCACACAGGCCAAAGAATGAAGATGGATGAAAATAAATAAATGAAAGGCCAATAAAAGAGGCCAAAATTTAAAGAAAAAAAGAAACTGAATTGGACGTTGTGCAGAAGGGACATTAGGTTACCTTCCCGATGTGAGGATGAAAATTTCAATGAGCAAAATTGTTGAGTAGATAAGTGAAATAAACCTGTTGCCACAACAAAGTAGGCAAGGGTTAAAAATGTGTATGTTGGGGGACTTCCCTACTGGTCCAGTGGTTAAAACTCTGTACTCCCAATGCAGGGGGCCTGGATTTGATCCCTGGTCAGGAAACTAGACCCCACATGCTCCAACTAAGTGTTTGCATTCTGCAACTAAGGATCCTGCATGCCACAGCTAAAGAAACTACATTTTGCAATGAAGATTGAAGATCCCATGGCTGTGACGAAGACCCAGTGCAGTCAAATAAGTACATAAATATATATATATATATATTAAGTGTGTTTGCATGTTGTGGGAGGAGGAAGTCGAGCAGCTCTGGTTCTGAAGGACCAGAATCTGGAAGCCAGTGAGAATGAGAAAACCTATTTTCCTCCAGTCTTGAGCTTATCTATTTGCAGACAAGCTCATGCTCAGTCATGTCTGAGTCTTCACAACCCCATGGACTGTAGCCCACCAGACTCCTCTGTCCATGGATTTCCCAAGAAAGAATAATGAAGTAGGTTGCCATTTCCTCCTCCAGAGTATCTTCTCGATCCAAGGATCAAATCCAGGTCTCCCATGTCTCCTGCAGGCAGATTCTTTACCACTAGTGCCACCTGGAAAGCCTACCCCTATTTGAGCCACTTAGAAATAAGGAGACATTTTCTGGCACTTCCTGGAAAAAAGACTTCCTCATGCTTTCTTAGGAGATATCACAGGTGATGGTCTTTTTCTCTTTGGAGAGAGTGGGATGAGGATGGGATGTGAAGCCTGGAATAGCTGCAGGTTTTTGATCCCACTTATAACCATGTGCTGCTGCTTAATTTTTCCAGAATTGGCACTTGCAATAAAGCCCCATGACTAAAAAAATGAAATTCATAACTATGAAGAATATCAAAAGGTACTAGCAACTGTTATTAACATTTAGGGGTCTATCTTTCCAGCCATTTTTTTTTAAAGATTTATTTATTTATTTTTATTTTTGGGCAGGGGTTGGGGAGGGAGGGGAGCGGGCCGGCCACTTTTATTGGTCTTTCATTTCTCTGTTTTCATCCGTCTTTGTTCTTTGGCTTCTGTGGGCCTCCCATCGCGGTGGCGTCCGTCATTGCAGAGCACCAGCTCTGGGCGCATACACTCCAGAGCTCCGGCTCGGTAGTTGGACACACCTGTCCAGCCGCTCCACGGCACGTGGGATCTTCCCAGGCCAGGGATCGAACCGGCGCCCCTTGCACTGCAAGGCGGTGTCCTTATCCACTGAACCACCAGGGGAAGCCCATTCCAGCCATTTTTGTACACACACAAATTTGTTTTCATAAAACTGGGTCCTGCCTGATCCTGCCTCTGCTCCTTACCCATTAAGCACTACTTAATTCCTCACTTCTCTTTGGCATTTTAAATGCTGCATTTCTTAGTAGGATGACTGGCACAAGCTAACACTTGATAATGAGAGTTACTATGATCATTTCTAATATTATTAATATACTGCATGCTATACATTATATTATACCTTGAATTTTGCATGTAACAATAGGTAATAGATGTATTTCCATGTCATCTTCTCATTAGCAGTTTCACATACATGTTTTTACAAAGAATGTCCTCAGAGCAGTAAAGGGAAAGGGTTTAAAGCCAATGCACAAGCTCAGAGCTTCCCAGGTAGAGCTAGTGGTAAATCTTCTGATTCAAGGATAAAAGGTCTCCCATGTCTCCTGCGCAGATTCTTTACCACTAGTGCCACCTGGAAAGCCTACCCTATTTGAGCCACTTAGAAATAAGGAGACATTTTCTGGCACTTCCTGGAAAAAGACTTCCTCATGCTTTCTTAGGAGCTATCACAGGTGATGGTCTTTTTCTCTTTGGAGAGTGGGATGAGGATGGGATGTGAAGCCTGGAATAGCTGCAGGTTTTTGATCCCACTTATAACCATGTGCTGCTGCTTAATTTTTCCAGAATTGGCACTTGCAATAAAGCCCCATGACTAAAAAAATGAAATTCATAACTATGAAGAATATCAAAAGGTACTAGCAACTGTTATTAACATTTAGGGGTCTATCTTTCCAGCCATTTTTTTTTAAAGATTTATTTATTTATTTTTATTTTTGGGCAGGGGTTGGGGAGGGAGGGGAGCGGGCCGGCCACTTTTATTGGTCTTTCATTTCTCTGTTTTCATCCGTCTTTGTTCTTTGGCTTCTGTGGGCCTCCCATCGCGGTGGCGTCCGTCATTGCAGAGCACCAGCTCTGGGCGCATACACTCCAGAGCTCCGGCTCGGTAGTTGGACACACCTGTCCAGCCGCTCCACGGCACGTGGGATCTTCCCAGGCCAGGGATCGAACCGGCGCCCCTTGCACTGCAAGGCGGTGTCCTTATCCACTGAACCACCAGGGGAAGCCCATTCCAGCCATTTTTGTACACACACAAATTTGTTTTCATAAAACTGGGTCCTGCCTGATCCTGCCTCTGCTCCTTACCCATTAAGCACTACTTAATTCCTCACTTCTCTTTGGCATTTTAAATGCTGCATTTCTTAGTAGGATGACTGGCACAAGCTAACACTTGATAATGAGAGTTACTATGATCATTTCTAATATTATTAATATACTGCATGCTATACATTATATTATACCTTGAATTTTGCATGTAACAATAGGTAATAGATGTATTTCCATGTCATCTTCTCATTAGCAGTTTCACATACATGTTTTTACAAAGAATGTCCTCAGAGCAGTAAAGGGAAAGGGTTTAAAGCCAATGCACAAGCTCAGAGCTTCCCAGGTAGAGCTAGTGGTAAAGAACCTGCTGACCAATGCAGGAGATGTAAAAAATAGCCTGATCCCTGGGTCAGGAAAATACCCCCTGGAGGAGAGTATGGCAATCCACTTCAGTATTCTTGCTTAAAGAATCTCCTGGACCGGGAGCCTGGCAGGCTATAGTACATAGGGTTGCAAAAAGTCAGATACGACTGAAGCAACTCCACACACACATGCACATGTTCAGATCCCGCCTCTGCCGCTTACCCTTCAAACACTCCCTGATTCCTCACTTCTCTTTGGCATTTTAAATGAAATGGTGTCTCTGCATTCCTTAGAATGATGCCTGACACAAGAGGACACTTGATAATTAGTTACTGTGATCATTTCTAATATTAATGTACTATGTGCTGTAGGGTCCAAGGTGAGAAGATATAGTAGATATATATCAGATATAAACATAAAATAGAATTAGATCCTATACATACGCAAGAGAAACAAATCAGTAAGAGAAATGAAAAGAAATAACAAGGAATTATCACATTCCTTCATTACTAATTTAAAGGTTAAATAATTTTTACAGCATTATTGATATAAAACTTAAGCAATGAGATTAAGACAGCTGAACCCTTAAGTCCTAAGCCCCCTTTTAATTCTTTCCCACTTTCTACAAATTAAGATGAACAGAAACATAAGAGTGGAGTTTATGGTTTTCATGAAAAAGTGATTTTCTCTGTGTCCTTAGGCAAAATGCCTTCAGTTGACACAGGCTCCATCTGCACTCCAGGCAAAATTGCACGTTCTTCTTTTTTTAAATGTGTGTTTTTAAAATACCATTTGGCATCCTCCTTACAAAGCTTAAAAATTAGCTTTTGAAAAAAAAATCACCCAAAATGCTGCCTTCGTGTAGAGGCAAGCAAATTGAATTCATGTAAATGATCGTTAAGGAATATCTGTAAGTCTATTCCAACAACTGCATTTTTAAAAATACACATTGATTTGCTTTTAAAATTCTAGGCTCCTTATATTTTTCTTCCTCTTTTAGAAATGGCCTGAATTATGCAAGTATATCTCACATTAAGAAACCTAGTAAATGAAAATTTCTATTTGCATCATATAAAAATTAGGGAATCATGCTTTACTCTTCAAAATGATTTTCAAAAATAATTCAAAATAAAATTCCTTTAAATAGAAAACTTTCCAAGGAGATTCAAAACAGGATTGAAATTTAATACATTTCTAAAACATCTACTATATATAGTAACACAATAATGAACATGAAAAAATATTGTTAATATATCCTCCATTATACTCCCAGCCATATATGAATGTCTGTAGATATTTTGAGCTAGAAAGAGATGATGGTATATCTCTAGCACAAATGGCCCTGGTCATAAAAGAATTGATCATATCCAGTGCAGGTTGGCACGTAATAATATTAGAAGTAATTTGCTCACTGGGCTGTAAGATCTTCCAAGACAGGAACTCTGTCTTATTCATATTTGTATTGCTCTTCTTTTCCCCATAGCATGTTGACTGTTCGCATTCTAAAACTGACATACTATGAATTATTCAATAAGTAATTGGGTTAACTAGATGACTTTAGGAAAAAATGAAACAGATCCCTACCACACTCTTAAATGTTTAAAAATTAATTCCAGCTGTATCAAAGATTTAAACAAAAAAATATAATCACAGACTTTTATTTCAACAACATAAAAGACTAGATCCTTGGAGACTCCTTCATAGAACAGAACACCTAAACTGAATTAACTTGTTAAAATATATTTTAATGCAAGGATGAATGTCATGGAATTTTTAATCCTTGAGTCTAGACTCAACATGAATAGGCACAAATATCAAGATTCTAGTTGAAAACTTTGTTCAAGGCAGAAGACCTAAAAAACCCTCTTCCCAAAGAAGACACACAAATGGCCAACAAAGACATGAAAAGATGCTCAACATCACTAATTATTAGAGAAATACAAATCAAAAGTATAATGAGGTGTCAGCTCACACAGGTCAGAATGACCATAATCCAAAAAAAAAATCTACAAATAATAAATGCTGGAGAGGGCTTCCTGGTGGTTCAGTGGTTAAAGAGTCCACCTGAGGTAGGTCAGCTTCACCAGGTCAGTAATCATTATTCAAAATCAATATATAGTAACACATTAAGAAACCTAGTAAATGAAAATTTCTATTTGCATCATATAAAAATTAGGGAATCATGCTTTACTCTTCAAAATGATTTTCAAAAATAATTCAAAATAAAATTCCTTTAAATAGAAAACTTTCCAAGGAGATTCAAAACAGGATTAAATTTAATACATTTCTAAAACATCTACTATATATAGTAACACAATAATGAACATGAAAAAATATTGTTAATATATCCTCCATTATACTCCCAGCCATATATGAATGTCTGTAGATATTTTGAGCTAGAAAGAGATGATGGTATATCTCTAGCACAAATGGCCCTGGTCATAAAAGAATTGATCATATCCAGTGCAGGTTGGCACGTAATAATATTAGAAGTAATTTGCTCACTGGGCTGTAAGATCTTCCAAGACAGGAACTCTGTCTTATTCATATTTGTATTGCTCTTCTTTTCCCTATAGCATGTTGACTGTTCGCATTCTAAAACTGACATACTATGAATTATTCAATAAGTAATTGGGTTAACTAGATGACTTTAGGAAAAAATGAAACAGATCCCTACCACACTCTTAAATGTTTAAAAATTAATTCCAGCTGTATCAAAGATTTAAACAAAAAAATATAATCACAGACTTTTATTTCAACAACATAAAAGACTAGATCCTTGGAGACTCCTTCATAGAACAGAACACCTAAACTGAATTAACTTGTTAAAATATATTTTAATGCATGGATGAGCTGTCATGGAATTTTTAATCCTTGAGTCTAGACTCAACATGAATAGGCACAAATATCAAGATTCTAGTTGAAAACTTTGTTCAAGGAAGAAGACCTAAAAAACCCTCTTCCCAAAGAAGACACACAAATGGCCAACAAAGACATGAAAAGATGCTCAACATCACTAATTATTAGAGAAATACAAATCAAAAGTATAATGAGGTGTCAGCTCACACAGGTCAGAATGACCATAATCCAAAAAAAAAATCTACAAATAATAAATGCTGGAGAGGGCTTCCCTGGTGGTTCAGTGGTTAAAGAGTCCACCTTGAGGTGCAAGGGGCACCAGTTCAATCCCTTGCCTGGGAAGATCCCACGTGCTATGGAGTGGCTGGACTGGTGTGTCCAATTATGAGCCAGCGCTCTGGAGCTCATGCATCCAGAGCCAGTGCTCTGCAGCAAGAGAGACCACTGCAATGGGAGGCCCACACATGCCAAAGAATGAAAGATGGATGAAAAAGAAATATAAATAATAAAAAAAAATAGGCATCATAGGGAAAAAAACAGAAAAAAATAAAATAAGTAAATGCTGGAGAGAATGTGGAGAAAAACGAATCCTCCTACACTGTTGGTGGGAATGTAAGTTGGTATGCCTTTTATGGAGGACCGTATAGAGTTTCCCTAAAAAAACAGAGCTACCATGTGACCCAGTAATCCCACTACTAGGAATATACCTGGGAAAAGCCATAATTCAAAATTTATAATTCTGTGACAGAATCTGGCCTGAGATTTGCTTTCACTATGAAGTAGCACCTGACAGATTTTGGAGGAGGAAATCCACAACCCTCACCTACCTGTAAGTTTTACAGGCTACCTGTTCTTTACCCAAAAAGAATCTAATAAAAATAATAATCCTTGGAGGATCCAACATTTGTGAGTAAGCAAGTAGTGATATGACTGTGATTTTTTTCCAGTAGTCATATATGGATGTGAGAGTTGGACTATAAAGAAGGCCAAAGAATTGATGCTGTCAAATTGTGGTGCTGAAGAAGACTCTTGAGAGAACAGAACACCTAAACTGAATTAACTTGTTAAAATATATTTTAATGCATGGATGATGTCATGGAATTTTTAATCCTTGAGTCTAGACTCAACATGAATAGGCACAAATATCAAGATTCTAGTTGAAAACTTTGTTCAAGGAAGAAGACCTAAAAAACCCTCTTCCCAAAGAAGACACACAAATGGCCAACAAAGACATGAAAAGATGCTCAACATCACTAATTATTAGAGAAATACAAATCAAAAGTATAATGAGGTGTCAGCTCACACAGGTCAGAATGACCATAATCCAAAAAAAAAATCTACAAATAATAAATGCTGGAGAGGGCTTCCCTGGTGGTTCAGTGGTTAAAGAGTCCACCTTGAGGTGCAAGGGGCACCAGTTCAATCCCTTGCCTGGGAAGATCCCACGTGCTATGGAGTGGCTGGACTGGTGTGTCCAATTATGAGCCAGCGCTCTGGAGCTCATGCATCCAGAGCCAGTGCTCTGCAGCAAGAGAGACCACTGCAATGGGAGGCCCACACATGCCAAAGAATGAAAGATGGATGAAAATAAATAAATAATAAAAAAAAATAGGCATCATAGGGAAAAAAACAGAAAAAAATAAAATAAGTAAATGCTGGAGAGAATGTGGAGAAAAACGAATCCTCCTACACTGTTGGTGGGAATGTAAGTTGGTATGCCTTTTATGGAGGACCGTATAGAGTTTCCCTAAAAAAACAGAGCTACCATGTGACCCAGTAATCCCACTACTAGGAATATACCTGGGAAAAGCCATAATTCAAAATTTATAATTCTGTGACAGAATCTGGCCTGAGATTTGCTTTCACTATGAAGTAGCACCTGACAGATTTTGGAGGAGGAAATCCACAACCCTCACCTACCTGTAAGTTTTACAGGCTACCTGTTCTTTACCCAAAAAGAATCTAATAAAAATAATAATCCTTGGAGGATCCAACATTTGTGAGTAAGCAAGTAGTGATATGACTGTGATTTTTTTCCAGTAGTCATATATGGATGTGAGAGTTGGACTATAAAGAAGGCCAAAGAATTGATGCTGTCAAATTGTGGTGCTGAAGAAGACTCTTGAGAGTCCCTTAGACAGAAAGGAAATCACACCAGTCAGTCCTAAAGGAAATCAACTCTGAATATTCATTGGAAGGACTGATGTTGAAGCTGAAGCTCCAATACTTTGGCCACCTGATATGAAGAGTCAACTCACTGGAAAAGACCGTGATGCCGGGAAAGGGCAGGAGAAGTAGGAAGTAACACGAAAAGATGGTTGGATGACAACATTGACTCAATAAACGTGAGTTTGAGCAAACTGCAGGAGATAGTGAGCGACAGGGAAGCCCTACAGGCTGCAGTCCATGGGGTGGCAAAGAGTTAGACACAACTTAGAAAATGAAAAACAGCAACAATCAGTCATAGGTTCATTTGCCACAGGAGATACCATTATCCCATTTTAAAGAGAAGGAAACTAAGGTTTGAGATGTTGACTCACATCATCAGTTTCTTAAAATTAGTAAGAAAAGGAACTGAGATTTGAGAGCTGGTCTGTATGGCTCCACAACCCTCATATCAACCACTTAACATTATATAAGTATGAAACTCTGCTCTGCATAATTTGGCATGTGGCCATCTGTTACACTCTGGCCTTTGGAGATGGAGCTTGCCTCTCAATCCATGGGTGAAGTGCACACACAGCTACACAAGATTTACTATTCAAGAATATGCACTCATTCTAGTAAGCCTTCTGCCCATATTACCACTCCTGTGACTTTGGGCTTTCTCTGGCTCATTTTTTGAGTGCCAAAGTGACTCTGGGCAGCAGACACAGAGGTCTTTTTTACTGTGTCTGCCTCAGAATGGAAGATGTGAAGCACCCTGAAATCCTATTGCTTTCCTAAGGCACTTTTCTCTGAAATATTCTGAATGGAATCCTGCAGAGAGAAAAATGTAAGAAAGGGACAAGTCACTAATCTTATTAAAACAGTCCAATTGTTTGAACTCAGATGCTTGACAGCATATGAATAGGCACTGATCAGTTTACAGCCATGTAATCCAATCCACATAATATCCTGCCTGAAAAAGATACGGCTCAGACCCACTCTGACACCAGCCCAGGCTGGAAGCTTTCCGGTGAGAGCAAGATGCCCAGGTCAGTAGACTCCAGGGCTTCAACTTTGCAGGGTAAGATGTCTGGCTTCTCCACACATTTTGATATTCTGTACATGTTTATAGTCATGCCAGGATGATACCTCTTGTCTGTCAACTCCAGTGCTGCACAGCTGGCTTCTACTTTATTCTCTACCCTTAAGCCTTTGAAGTCCTGTGTGCAAATGATTCAAAAGCTCTCTGGATGGTACCTGGTATCAAAGGGAAGGACTCACATTGGCAGTGATAATAATAAAGCAATCATTTACTTAGTGCTCATTATATGCCAACTACTAAGGTAAATGCTTTAATACATTATTCTAGGAGAGCTCACAACAGCCCTTTGGTGGTGGCTCTTATTATTATTGATGTGGTTCTTATTATTATTACTATTATTACTGTTATTCTCATTTTACAAATAAAGAAAATGAGGCTCAGAATATCCAAATGAGCTGTTGGAACAAGAGGTTAGTCTGCTGGACAGTTTACCCTTCCCTTAACCACTATTCTTGCAGGCAATCAACCCCTCATACATGAGACAATTTTATTGCTATTGCTCTGATTTAAGCTATTTCTTGTGAAAAAAGTAAGCAGTGATCTATCTCAGTATGGTAAAGAGATCATAGTATTTGGAATCAGGGGACCTGGAATCATTCCTGGGTATACTATTGGCAAGCCATCTAATCTTGAGCAGATTAGTTTCTTATGTGTGCTAAATTGCTTCAGTCCTGCCCAACTCTTTGAGACACTATGGAATGTAGCCTGCCAGGTTCCTCTGTCCACGGGATTTGCCAGATGGGAATTCTGTAATGGATGCCACGCCCTCCTCTAAGGGATCTTCCCAACCCAGGGCTCAAATCTGCCTTTTTGCCCAGGGTTTACCTGAGAAAAATGTAAGAAAGGGACAAGTCACTAATCTTATTAAAACAGTCCAATTGTTTGAACTCAGATGCTTGACAGCATATGAATAGGCACTGATCAGTTTACAGCCATGTAATCCAATCCACATAATATCCTGCCTGAAAAAGATACGGCTCAGACCCACTCTGACACCAGCCCAGGCTGGAAGCTTTCCGGTGAGAGCAAGATGCCCAGGTCAGTAGACTCCAGGGCTTCAACTTTGCAGGGTAAGATGTCTGGCTTCTCCACCCATTTTGCTCTTCTGTACATGCTTAGAGTCCTGCCAGGATGATACCTCTTTTCTGCCAGCTCCAGTGCTGCACAGCTGGCTTCTACTTTATTCTCTACCCTTAAGCCTTTGAAGTCCTGTGTGCAAATGATTCAAAAGCTCTCTGGATGGTACCTGGTATAAAAGGGGAAGGACTCACATTGGCAGTGATAATAATAAAGCAATCATTTACTTAGTGCTCATTATATGCCAACTACTAAGGTAAATGCTTTAATACATTATTCTAGGAGAGCTCACAACAGCCCTTTGGTGGTGGTTCTTATTATTATTGATGTGGTTCTTATTATTATTACTATTATTACTGTTATTCTCATTTTACAAATAAAGAAAATGAGGCTCAGAATATCCAAATGAGCTGTTGGAACAAGAGGTTAGTCTGCTGGACAGTTTACCCTTCCCTTAACCACTATTCTTGCAGGCAATCAACCCCTCATACATGAGACAATTTTATTGCTATTGCTCTGATTTAAGCTATTTCTTGTGAAAAAAGTAAGCAGTGATCTATCTCAGTATGGTAAAGAGATCATAGTATTTGGAATCAGGGGACCTGGAATCATTCCTGGGTATACTATTGGCAAGCCATCTAATCTTGAGCAGATTAGTTTCTTATGTGTGCTAAATTGCTTCAGTCCTGCCCAACTCTTTGAGACACTATGGAATGTAGCCTGCCAGGTTCCTCTGTCCACGGGATTTGCCAGATGGGAATTCTGTAATGGATGCCACGCCCTCCTCTAAGGGATCTTCCCAACCCAGGGCTCGAATCTGCGTCTTTTGTGTCGTCTGCACACTGACAGGTGGTTCTTTACCTCTAGCACCACCTGGGAAGCCCCGTTAGTCTGTGACTTTTTTTTTTTTGACTTTTTTTTTTTTGTCTTTAAGATGGTAATGATACAACCATCCTCCAGTTATTCTGTGAATCAAGTAAAATAAGTTTAATAATGATCAGTTCTCTCCCTTCTTCATATCACTTAGCTTATTAGTAACTGCACTAGAATCTAGATCTTCTGTCCCCTAGTTCTCTAGACTTTACAGTTGACCAGGGAACCTTTTGACTCTCTGGCTATTATTAGTAGTATGCTGGGCTCACATCTTTGACTCTTGTCTACTTTGACATATTGGAGACATCTTCAGCACATTGACAGCTGAAGCCTACTAGTAAGTGAAGAAACAAGAGAAAAACTATAAAACACAGGCACAACACGCAATAAGCATGGGCTTCCCTGATGGTTCAGTAGTTAAGAGTTTGCCTTTCAGTTCAGAGGACACCAGTCTAATCCCTGATCCAGGAAGACCCAACACATTGAGCAGCAACTATGCCCATGAGCCACAGCTACTGAGCCTGTGCTCTGGAGCCCATAAGCTGTGACTACTGAGCTGTATGCCACAACTATTGAGATCCTCACACTCTAGAGCCTCTGCTCTGCAACAAGAGAAGCCACCACAATGCGAAACTTGCAAACTGCAACTAGAGATTAGCCTCTGCTCGCCAAAACTAGAGAAAGCCCATACACAGTAATGAAGACCTGGAGCCAATAAATAAAGACACGGTAAGTAATGGACATTTAACATTGAGACAAACACCTCACAAGTTTCTGAAAGCATTGCTACTTAACACACAGAACTAATTATGTTCATTCAACAATGAACATGATAGTGTGTGTGCTGTGTGTGCTAAGTCACTTCATTTGTGTCTGACTCTTTGCTACTGTATGGACTGTAACCTGCCAGGCTCTTGTGTCCATGGGATCCCTCAGGCAAGACAACTGGAGTAAGTTGCTGTGCCCTCCTCCAGGGGATCTTCCTGACCCAGAGACTGAACCCACACCTCTTACGTCTCCTGCATTGACACACAGGTTCTTTACCACTAGTGCAACCTGGGATGCCCGGATAATACTGTAATATTATTACAGTATTATTTACAGTATTATTACAGTATAACAGTATTATTTAGCTTTTAAAAAGTTATCCACTACACACACTCAAATTTTAAAATTAAAAGATTTACTGCCTAGTAAGTTCCACCTGCTATCTGGCTACCTAGAAAAATCTTCAAAGCCTCCTTGTCCATTTTTTTCAGCAATTATTGAGGCATCTACCACCTTCCAGCCACTGGTGCAGGTGCTAGAAATGTGATAGCGAGCAAAATACACGAAAGTCCTACTTTTAGGAAGCTCATACTCTTGTGGCAGTGGTGGGTGGGGGATAGGCAATGAGTGCTGATTACCAAAAGTGAGGCTATGAAATATTAAGAAGAATAAAACTTTAGATAGGATGGAAAGTAAAGGTTTTCGGTGAAGACCTGAAAGACACGCAATAAGAGGCTTCCTGATGGTTCAGTAGTTAAGAGTTTGCCTTTCAGTTCAGAGGACACCAGTCTAATCCCTGATCCAGGAAGACCCAACACATTGAGCAGCAACTATGCCCATGAGCCACAGCTACTGAGCCTGTGCTCTGGAGCCCATAAGCTGTGACTACTGAGCTGTATGCCACAACTATTGAGATCCTCACACTCTAGAGCCTCTGCTCTGCAACAAGAGAAGCCACCACAATGCGAAACTTGCAAACTGCAACTAGAGATTAGCCTCTGCTCGCCAAAACTAGAGAAAGCCCATACACAGTAATGAAGACCTGGAGCCAATAAATAAAGACACGGTAAGTAATGGACATTTAACATTGAGACAAACACCTCACAAGTTTCTGAAAGCATTGCTACTTAACACACAGAACTAATTATGTTCATTCAACAATGAACATGATAGTGTGTGTGCTGTGTGTGCTAAGTCACTTCATTTGTGTCTGACTCTTTGCTACTGTATGGACTGTAACCTGCCAGGCTCTTGTGTCCATGGGATCCCTCAGGCAAGACAACTGGAGTAAGTTGCTGTGCCCTCCTCCAGGGGATCTTCCTGACCCAGAGACTGAACCCACACCTCTTACGTCTCCTGCATTGACACACAGGTTCTTTACCACTAGTGCAACCTGGGATGCCCGGATAATACTGTAATATTATTACAGTATTATTTACAGTATTATTACAGTATAACAGTATTATTTAGCTTTTAAAAAGTTATCCACTACACACACTCAAATTTTAAAATTAAAAGATTTACTGCCTAGTAAGTTCCACCTGCTATCTGGCTACCTAGAAAAATCTTCAAAGCCTCCTTGTCCATTTTTTTCAGCAATTATTGAGGCATCTACCACCTTCCAGCCACTGGTGCAGGTGCTAGAAATGTGATAGCGAGCAAAATACACGAAAGTCCTACTTTTAGGAAGCTCATACTCTTGTGGCAGTGGTGGGTGGGGGATAGGCAATGAGTGCTGATTACCAAAAGTGAGGCTATGAAATATTAAAGTTGAAGAATAAAACTTTAGATAGGATGTCCAGGAAAAGATTTCCCAGGAGAGTAAAGGGTTTTCGGTGAAGACCTGAAAGACATAAGGGGGTTGCTCTTTCCACGTTTGAGTAGCATCAGGCTCGGAAGAAGAAAAAGGAACTATCTCCAAGAGGGAGTATGTTGAAGACTAGCAAGACCAGGAGCAGAGTGAGAAAAGGGGGTACAATAGAGTGGGAATAAGGCAGAGGAGACAGATCAGGTAGGTCGGGGCATGTAGGTTATATACTAATAACTTTGGCTTTTACTCTGCATTAGAAAAATCTGAATCAATATATTTGCAGTATCTCTCTGGTTGCTTCTTGAGAATAGACTACCAAGGGACAAGGGAAAAAGCAGAGACCAGTGCCATTTCAGAATCTATTTCAATAAGCCAGGCAAGAAATGATGAGGCTTGGACCAGAGTGGGGGTAATGGGAATGGTGAGAAGGGACTGGAAAAAACAGAAGTGAATAAGTAAGTAAATAAATTTTGTTGTTGTTTTCAGTGAACTCATAAGATTCGATGACAGACTAACTGTGTGGTCTGAGTGCAAGAGATGAGTCAAAAATGACACCAAAGTGTTTTGCCAAAGGCATGGAAAGATGATGGAACAATGTCAAGACAAATCTCAGGCTCTGTTATGTGGGAGATGGCACCCTTCCCAAGCTCCTTCTGCTCTACTCCTTCCATCTTACTTCTTGGGTTCCGATCCATTTTCAGTTCTCTGAAGTCATCAATGGTCTCTCTTGCATATGGGCCCTTTCACATAGTGTTTCTTGTTCCTCTGACACTTCTACCACCCCTCCTTATTCCCTGAAAGAACTTATCCTCAGTATATCATTAGTAGTGTTCAAAAAATTACTGATTGAATCTGTACCTTAATATTCAAGGTAACTGAGATTTGTCTCTAAGAGACTCTGACAATGAAAATAAGTTTGAGCAAAGCTAAGAGGGAAGACAGAAGTAGACTTTCAAGTATTTGAATGCCACAGTCACTGAAGGGTCTGGGTGGGTGGGTGTGGAATAAAGACTGGAGTGTGTTATTCAGATCCCCGGTGGGGTCAAGGTGTTCATCCCTCAACTGCTGGGAATATTAGTTAAGTCTCTGACTCAAAGTTGTCTCAGCCATAAGGAACTTTCTCATCCAAGGTGATGTTCTCTTTCAGGGAGAAGACTATGTCCAATGACAGCTGATATGAGGATACAATGGCTGGCTTCTTCGACTCCATTTGGAACAATCTGAGGGGTCTTCCTGGCAGCAGAGCTCCTCACAGCATGGCTGAAGCCTAAGTAGGAACCACCTTGTAGGTTAGTTTTCCCCTCTATCCCACTTTGCCTTTCTTGTTTCCTTACAAAAGCATGTTCTAATAAACCTCCCCTGTGCAACTCCCTAGGCCTTCCCAATGGCTTAAAGGCCATTAGAATCTGCCTGCAATGCAGGAGACACAGGAGCCACCGTTTTGATACCTGGATCAGGAATATTCCCTGGAGGAGGGAATGGCAGTCCACTCCAGTATTCTTGCCTGGAAAATCCCAAGGACAGAGAAGCCTGGTGGGCTATAGTCCACGGGGTGGCAAAGAGTCAGACATGACTGACTGACTGAGCACACTTTATGAAACTCCCATCTCAAACTGTTTCCATGGAATGGTACTGTTTTTCCTATAAGACTCAGGCAAGAGATGAGTCAAAAGGGTTTAAATGAAAGATGATGGAACAATGTCAAGACAAATCTCAGGCTCTGTTATGTGGGAGATGGCACCCTTCCCAAGCTCCTTCTGCTCTACTCCTTCCATCTTACTTCTTGGGTTCCGATCCATTTTCAGTTCTCTGAAGTCATCAATGGTCTCTCTTGCATATGGGCCCTTTCACATAGTGTTTCTTGTTCCTCTGACACTTCTACCACCCCTCCTTATTCCCTGAAAGAACTTATCCTCAGTATATCATTAGTAGTGTTCAAAAAATTACTGATTGAATCTGTACCTTAATATTCAAGGTAACTGAGATTTGTCTCTAAGAGACTCTGACAATGAAAATAAGTTTGAGCAAAGCTAAGAGGGAAGACAGAAGTAGACTTTCAAGTATTTGAATGCCACAGTCACTGAAGGGTCTGGGTGGGTGGGTGTGGAATAAAGACTGGAGTGTGTTATTCAGATCCCCGGTGGGGTCAAGGTGTTCATCCCTCAACTGCTGGGAATATTAGTTAAGTCTCTGACTCAAAGTTGTCTCAGCCATAAGGAACTTTCTCATCCAAGGTGATGTTCTCTTTCAGGGAGAAGACTATGTCCAATGACAGCTGATATGAGGATACAATGGCTGGCTTCTTCGACTCCATTTGGAACAATCTGAGGGGTCTTCCTGGCAGCAGAGCTCCTCACAGCATGGCTGAAGCCTAAGTAGGAACCACCTTGTAGGTTAGTTTTCCCCTCTATCCCACTTTGCCTTTCTTGTTTCCTTACAAAAGCATGTTCTAATAAACCTCCCCTGTGCAACTCCCTAGGCCTTCCCAATGGCTTAAAGGCCATTAGAATCTGCCTGCAATGCAGGAGACACAGGAGCCACCGTTTTGATACCTGGATCAGGAATATTCCCTGGAGGAGGGAATGGCAGTCCACTCCAGTATTCTTGCCTGGAAAATCCCAAGGACAGAGAAGCCTGGTGGGCTATAGTCCACAGGGTGGCAAAGAGTCAGACATGACTGAGTGACTGAGCACACTTTATGAAACTCCCCATCTCAAACTGTTTCCATGGAATTGGACCTAAGTCTGGACACATTTCCGAAAGACAGTCTATGGTAGACTCGGGCAAGTAGGAGTCCTCTGTGTATCTCAGGGGCTCAGGAAGCCATGGCAACTTCAGGACGTAAGCTAGCTGCGAGGTTGAGGTCCTAAAAATTGAAAAGGTTCATTTCAGTGAAATGATGCAGTATAATTTCATAGAGGATTATTCTATCTGGAGGCTAACAGATGGCTCTGCAGCCAAATTCGGGACTCTAATTCAACAGAGGGATTCTGCTGATGTCACCAGCACTTGAGCTGTGTGTTCCAGTGTGGGCTTTTTAAGGGTTTTGGTTGTCTTTTTTTTTTTTTCTTCCACAAACAGCCATAGAGCCTCGAGAGTTAATTCAGCCTTGTAGTCACTCCAAGGCCATCTGTTGTTCAAATTAAAATACATATTTTTAACTTTAACCTTTCAATCTCTAAAGTTTTAAACCTTTGCAATAGAAACAGTCATTTTGCAACAGCTTTTCAGCTTCCTGATTCAGTGACATCAATGAAAGGGTAATGTCAGTTTCGAGGACGTCAGTAAGGAACGTTGGCAGGACTGACATCGGTAGGGGGACGTGGAGAATTCACCAGACTATTTTCTGATCTTGCATGACATGGTAATGTGCTCTGCTCTTGTTAACTGGGGTTAATGGAAACTCTGAATACATTTCATGAAGGATAATTTAAGAATTCACATTTATTCTGAGACATTAATAAACAAAGAAGGATCTCGAAAAAACACTGCAGAATTTAGGTTCTTTTGTTAGTTCTACTAATCTGTTGGTGTGTTCTACAATGGACACTAGCAAAAAATATAACTGAAATGTTAATTTCTTTGTGAATGATTTTTATTCTCATTTTAAAAAGCTATGCCTGTTTACTGTAGAAAATATGGAAAATGCAAACAACTACAAAGATACTCATGATCCTGCTGTCTAGAGATGAATCCTTTTAATGTGTTGGTATATTGCATTTGTATTTTAAAAGATTAATTTAAATACCTCCTGAATTCAGTGATGACAGGGTCATTATAACCTATGATGTATTGTATTTGAAGATGCTATCGCTAATCCCTGACTAAAGGTGCATATATCTTAAATCTATTTTTATCTTATTTCTTCCAAATACCATACCCACCCAGAGTCATGATTTTTTATGCCATTTCATCTACTTCATCTGCAACAAATGGATAAATTTACTATAACTATTTGAAACTACAAAAATTAAAATGGTCTACTACCATTCTCAGTTCAGTTGAATTCTACAACTCTTTTTACTTATGATAGTATATATTTTTCACTGTGCTGGGTGAAGTGTAAAAATGGAGAGGGATAGGGAGATACAAATTTTACTTGTATTTTTATTTATTTTTGCTTTTATTCATGTGTGTGTGTATGTGTGTGTGTGTGCGCGTGTGCATGTGCTTGTGCTTGTGTGTGAAACCAGTGACAGATTTTACTTTCTTGGGCTCCAAAATCACTGCTAATGGTAACTGCAGCCATGAAATTAAAAGACACTTGCTCCTTGGAAGGAAAGCTATGACAGACTTAGACAGAATGTTAAAAAGCAGAGACATCATTTTGCTGACAAAGGTCTTGTATAGTCAAAGCTATGATTTTTCCAGCAGTCATGCACCTTGTGAAAGTTGGACAATAAAGAAGGCTGAGCACCAAAGAACTGATGTTTTCAAATTGTGCTGCTGCAAAGATTTTCTGACTGATACATGTTGGCTCTGCTCTTGTTAACTGGGGTTAATGGAAACTCTGAATACATTTCATGAAGGATAATTTAAGAATTCACATTTATTCTGAGACATTAATAAACAAAGAAGGATCTCGAAAAAACACTGCAGAATTTAGGTTCTTTTGTTAGTTCTACTAATCTGTTGGTGTGTTCTACAATGGACACTAGCAAAAAATATAACTGAAATGTTAATTTCTTTGTGAATGATTTTTATTCTCATTTTAAAAAGCTATGCCTGTTTACTGTAGAAAATATGGAAAATGCAAACAACTACAAAGATACTCATGATCCTGCTGTCTAGAGATGAATCCTTTTAATGTGTTGGTATATTGCATTTGTATTTTAAAAGATTAATTTAAATACCTCCTGAATTCAGTGATGACAGGGTCATTATAACCTATGATGTATTGTATTTGAAGATGCTATCGCTAATCCCTGACTAAAGGTGCATATATCTTAAATCTATTTTTATCTTATTTCTTCCAAATACCATACCCACCCAGAGTCATGATTTTTTATGCCATTTCATCTACTTCATCTGCAACAAATGGATAAATTTACTATAACTATTTGAAACTACAAAAATTAAAATGGTCTACTACCATTCTCAGTTCAGTTGAATTCTACAACTCTTTTTACTTATGATAGTATATATTTTTCACTGTGCTGGGTGAAGTGTAAAAATGGAGAGGGATAGGGAGATACAAATTTTACTTGTATTTTTATTTATTTTTGCTTTTATTCATGTGTGTGTGTATGTGTGTGTGTGTGCGCGTGTGCATGTGCTTGTGCTTGTGTGTGAAACCAGTGACAGATTTTACTTTCTTGGGCTCCAAAATCACTGCTAATGGTAACTGCAGCCATGAAATTAAAAGACACTTGCTCCTTGGAAGGAAAGCTATGACAGACTTAGACAGAATGTTAAAAAGCAGAGACATCATTTTGCTGACAAAGGTCTTGTATAGTCAAAGCTATGATTTTTCCAGCAGTCATGCACCTTGTGAAAGTTGGACAATAAAGAAGGCTGAGCACCAAAGAACTGATGTTTTCAAATTGTGCTGCTGCAAAAGACTCATGAAATTCTCTTGGACTGCAAGGAGTCCAAACCAGTCAATCCTAAAGGAAATCAACCCTGAATGTTTATTGGAAGGACTGATGCTGGAGCTGAAGTTCCAATACTTTGGCTACCTAAGGTGAAGAGCTGGCTCATTGGAAAAGACCTCAAGCTGGGAAAGATTGAAGGCAAAAGGTGAAGAGAGCGACAGGGGGTAAGGTGGTTAGATAGCATCACCAACCCAATGGACACGAGTTTGAGCAAACTCCAGGAGATAATCAAGAACATGGAAGCCTGGTGTTCTGCAGTCCATGGGGGTGTGAAGAGTCCAACATGAATTTAGTGACTGAACAAGAACAAAGGAGATACAATTGTGAAGACCACATAGTTTCTGACTCTGGAAGCTCATAAGTATTCATTAATGCAACAAATATTTATTGAACACCTACTACATGCCAGGTATTGTCCTAAACATTAGCAATATAATAAAGAACAATAAGGATGACATTCCCATCTCAATGGGGTTTACCTTCTATTGGAATAGGCAAAAATAATACATCAACAGATGAGATTATTTTAGGAAGTGTGTATTAACAATATTTTTTTATTTTCTGTACCTTATGCTTTTTTCCTTTTAAAATTGATTAATTTTTAAGGTATAGTTGATTTATAAAATCTTACTAGTTTTAGGGATACAACATAATACTTGTTATTTGTATATATTGTGAAATTATCACCATAATAAGTATAGTTACCATGTGTCATCGTTAGTAGTTACAAAATTTTGGGGGGGGAGGAGGAAAATATTTAAGATTTCTCAGCACCTTCAGTAGTACAGTGTTATTATGTATAATGTTTTACAGTATTATTAACTATAGTCATCATGTGGTACATGACATCCCTAGGACTATGTATTTTATAATTGGAAATATGTGCCTTTTTTCATATGAACCATTTTTATAGTCTTTATTGAATTTGTTACAATATTACTTCTGTTTTTTTTTTCCTGGAATAGGAAATGGTAGCCCATTCTAGTATTCTTGCCTGGAAAATTCCATGGACAGAGGAATCAGGCTACTACAGTCAGTCCATGGGGTCTCAAAGAGTTGGACATGACTGAGCACGCACACACACACACACACACACACACACACTTCTATTTTATGTTTTGGGGTTTTAGCCATGAGGCATGCGAGATCTTAGCTCCCCAACCAGGGATCCAAACTACACTCTGAATATTTGAAGATGAAGTCTTTATCACTGGATCACCAAGGACGCCTAGCACCTTATCTTATGATTTTGTAATGTCTTAAAATCACTCAGTGTGGGGCCCTTTCCTGGGGGGGTCCCCAGTGGGGGGTAGAAATCCAGGAATTTAGCCTGGTGTTCTGCAGTCCATGGGGGTGTGAAGAGTCCAACATGAATTTAGTGACTGAACAAGAACAAAGGAGATACAATTGTGAAGACCACATAGTTTCTGACTCTGGAAGCTCATAAGTATTCATTAATGCAACAAATATTTATTGAACACCTACTACATGCCAGGTATTGTCCTAAACATTAGCAATATAATAAAGAACAATAAGGATGACATTCCCATCTCAATGGGGTTTACCTTCTATTGGAATAGGCAAAAATAATACATCAACAGATGAGATTATTTTAGGAAGTGTGTATTAACAATATTTTTTTATTTTCTGTACCTTATGCTTTTTTCCTTTTAAAATTGATTAATTTTTAAGGTATAGTTGATTTATAAAATCTTACTAGTTTTAGGGATACAACATAATACTTGTTATTTGTATATATTGTGAAATTATCACCATAATAAGTATAGTTACCATGTGTCATCGTTAGTAGTTACAAAATTTTGGGGGGGGAGGAGGAAAATATTTAAGATTTCTCAGCACCTTCAGTAGTACAGTGTTATTATGTATAATGTTTTACAGTATTATTAACTATAGTCATCATGTGGTACATGACATCCCTAGGACTATGTATTTTATAATTGGAAATATGTGCCTTTTTTCATATGAACCATTTTTATAGTCTTTATTGAATTTGTTACAATATTACTTCTGTTTTTTTTTTCCTGGAATAGGAAATGGTAGCCCATTCTAGTATTCTTGCCTGGAAAATTCCATGGACAGAGGAATCAGGCTACTACAGTCAGTCCATGGGGTCTCAAAGAGTTGGACATGACTGAGCACGCACACACACACACACACACACACACACACTTCTATTTTATGTTTTGGGGTTTTAGCCATGAGGCATGCGAGATCTTAGCTCCCCAACCAGGGATCCAAACTACACTCTGAATATTTGAAGATGAAGTCTTTATCACTGGATCACCAAGGACGTCCCTAGCACCTTATCTTATGATTTTGTAATGTCTTAAAAATCACTCAGTGTGGGGCTTCCCTGGTGGTCCAGTGGGTAGAGAGTCCGCCTTGCAGTGCAAGGGACGCCGGTTTTATCCCTGATCCAGGAAGATCCCACGTGCTGCAAAGCAGCTGGGCTGGTGTGCCCAATTAGGAGCCAGTGCTCTGGAGAGCATATGCCCAGGACTGGTGCTCTGCAACGAGAGAGGCCACTGCAATTGGAGGCCCACACAGGCCAAAGACTAAAGATGGATGAAAATAAATAAATAAAAAACCAATAAAAGGAGGCTAAAATTAAAAAAAAAAAAAATAGTACTTTATATTAGAAAAAAATCACTCAGCATAGTATCTTAAAAGTCACTGTCATCTCCAGAAGTTAAAAATCATTGAAACACAGTAAAAAGTGCTACAAAAACAATAAAGACAGGAGTGTTACAGAAAAAGCAGAGGTGTGCCACTTCAAAGTGGCAATAAGGAAATATTTCGCTGCTGCTGCTAAGTCGCTCAGTTGTGTTCAACTCTTTGTGAATCTATGGACTATATATAGCCAGCCAGGCTCCTCTGTCCATGGAATTCTCCAGGCAGTACTAGAGAGGGTTGCCATTTCCTCTTCCAGAAATATTTGTCTAAGAAGGCGTTATTTGGACTGAGACCTAATGGAGGAATCAGTCAACAAAGAAGGTTGAAAACACACTGTATACCACAGGGAACTCTTCTTAATGCACCGCGGGGACCTAAATTCGAAGGAAGTCCGAAGGAGGCAATGATATGTGTGTGGGCTTCCCTGGTGGCTCAATGGTAAAGAATCTGCCTGCAATACAGGAGATGCCGGTTTAATTCCTGGGTCAGGAAGGAAACGGGAAAGGAAATGGCAACCCACTCCAATATTCTCGCCTGAAAAATTCCATGGACAAAGGAGCCTGGCAAGCTACAGCCATGGGGTCACAAAAGAGTTGGACTGGACTTAGTAACTAAACACCGACAAACATGTATATGTATGACTGATTCATTTTGCTGCACAGTAGAAACTAGCACAACATCGTAAAGCAACTGTATGCCTATAAAAGCAGATTTAAAAGAAAGAGGTAATTGATAGTTTAAATATCCTGAGGCAAGACGACCTTTGCTTTCCTTGAGCAGGAAGGGGGGAGATTTAAAAGAAAGAGGTAATTGATGAAAGTTGGGCAAAACTTTTATCCCTGATCCAGGAAGATCCCACGTGCTGCAAAGCAGCTGGGCTGGTGTGCCCAATTAGGAGCCAGTGCTCTGGAGAGCATATGCCCAGGACTGGTGCTCTGCAACGAGAGAGGCCACTGCAATTGGAGGCCCACACAGGCCAAAGACTAAAGATGGATGAAAATAAATAAATAAAAAACCAATAAAAGGAGGCTAAAATTAAAAAAAAAAAAAATAGTACTTTATATTAGAAAAAAATCACTCAGCATAGTATCTTAAAAGTCACTGTCATCTCCAGAAGTTAAAAATCATTGAAACACAGTAAAAAGTGCTACAAAAACAATAAAGACAGGAGTGTTACAGAAAAAGCAGAGGTGTGCCACTTCAAAGTGGCAATAAGGAAATATTTCGCTGCTGCTGCTAAGTCGCTCAGTTGTGTTCAACTCTTTGTGAATCTATGGACTATATATAGCCAGCCAGGCTCCTCTGTCCATGGAATTCTCCAGGCAGTACTAGAGAGGGTTGCCATTTCCTCTTCCAGAAATATTTGTCTAAGAAGGCGTTATTTGGACTGAGACCTAATGGAGGAATCAGTCAACAAAGAAGGTTGAAAACACACTGTATACCACAGGGAACTCTTCTTAATGCACTGCGGTGACCTAAATTGGAAGGAAGTCCGAAAGGGAGGCAATGATATGTGTGTGGGCTTCCCTGGTGGCTCAATGGTAAAGAATCTGCCTGCAATACAGGAGATGCCGGTTTAATTCCTGGGTCAGGAAGGAAACGGGAAAGGAAATGGCAACCCACTCCAATATTCTCGCCTGAAAAATTCCATGGACAAAGGAGCCTGGCAAGCTACAGCCATGGGGTCACAAAAGAGTTGGACTGGACTTAGTAACTAAACACCGACAAACATGTATATGTATGACTGATTCATTTTGCTGCACAGTAGAAACTAGCACAACATCGTAAAGCAACTGTATGCCTATAAAAGCAGATTTAAAAGAAAGAGGTAATTGATAGTTTAAATATCCTGAGGCAAGACGACCTTTGCTTTCCTTGAGCAGGAAGGCCTGGCTGGCTGGAACAGAGCAAGCTAGGGTGGAGTGGGACAGGAAGAGGTGGGAGGAGAAAGTGGGTCAAAGTTCATGGAGCACCTTGGAAAGGTTGGGCCATATATACATACACATAACTGTTACAATGTACTGGGAACAGAACATGATATTTGCACTTGTCTCAAAGTCTTTGGAGATACTAGTGAATTTAAAGGTTTGAATCTCAGTCAGGTGCAATTCCAGGAACCTGGGTTTAGCAAGGAGACTGACAGTTCTAGGTGAATTCATTTGGTAGCACTCCTTAAATCAAACTCTGGCCTTTCTCTTACATTTCCTGTAAAGTGGATCTTTGTAAATTGACAGAGGACCACCTTTACCCAGCCCATGTTGAGTGAAATTATAAATGCCACAATGTGTGCATAACAAAGGACAAGAACCCAGTACAAGGTGCAATCCTATATGAGTGGAAGGTGGAGGAGGGGTGATTTTCTTTAATAAAGTTCTTGTTAAAGCTCAGCTTACGAACTCTGAGTTCAGAGCCTGCACATGAATCGTATGCCCTAGCTAGGTTTGAATTCTGATTAGAATGACAGCTTGCTGACTTAGTCCTCATAGCTTTTTAAAATCAGACACAAGAGGCCATAGTCACATTTTTTTTTTCAGAGTGACGTAACTCAGTTTTCATTTACCTATGAAAGTCATAAGATTAATTTCTAGATTCAGAAAACAGACTCCAAATATTATAGGGAAAACTTTCATCTGAATTTTCCTTTCCCTGTAATGCAGAATATTTTCCTTTGAGCCATGCTTGGGTTGTAGATTTACTCAGGAGAAAGGATTTGATGGGGAACAGTTTATTAATGCCAATAATATGGGTAAGGGTCCCACAGTTTAATACCTTTGATATTTTTACATCTTGGTTTTATAGCTGCTATTATTTTCCCTTTATAAATGAGAAAACTGGACTCAGGGAGTTTAAACTGCCCAAGACCAAACAACTAGTGTGACCCTGGATGCTCAGTGGAACTGCCTTCAGTTAGATCTGTTGGTCTGCAGCCTGTGTATCCCATCACACAAGTCTCCCAGGGCCTCGTTTAATCTCCTGCTCACAAGAGTGGGCCTGCCCCACCTCACACAGGTGTGGATAGGAATAGAGAAGACCAGTCAGGGTTGCTGAGGACTATGCAGGTGGCAATTGTAAAACAGAGAAAATAAAAGGAAGCCACACATTGGGCTGTACCCACTCACAGACAGGCCTCACCTCAGTGGCAAGGCAAACAGCGCTCCTCAGGACACTTATCCTGGAGACATGGACTCTGCAGGAATTCCTGGTGAGTTTCCTTTACAGAACTGGACGAGGCACATGTTTCAAGGTAAAACTTCCCCTTTAGTAGAGAAAGTAGCACTTTTAAAGTGTTTATGGAAAAGCCTACGCCAAGAATATAATATAGTATACTAGGCTCTTTAATGTATTCTGTAATATAATTTTCTCTAATATTTTCTCTATACAATATAATTATTCCACAATGTGTGCATAACAAAGGACAAGAACCCAGTACAAGGTGCAATCGTATATGAGTGGAAGGTGGAGGAGGGGTGATTTTCTTTAATAAAGTTCTTGTTAAAGCTCAGCTTACGAACTCTGAGTTCAGAGCCTGCACATGAATCGTATGCCCTAGCTAGGTTTGAATTCTGATTAGAATGACAGCTTGCTGACTTAGTCCTCATAGCTTTTTAAAATCAGACACAAGAGGCCATAGTCACATTTTTTTTTTCAGAGTGACGTAACTCAGTTTTCATTTACCTATGAAAGTCATAAGATTAATTTCTAGATTCAGAAAACAGACTCCAAATATTATAGGGAAAACTTTCATCTGAATTTTCCTTTCCCTGTAATGCAGAATATTTTCCTTTGAGCCATGCTTGGGTTGTAGATTTACTCAGGAGAAAGGATTTGATGGGGAACAGTTTATTAATGCCAATAATATGGGTAAGGGTCCCACAGTTTAATACCTTTGATATTTTTACATCTTGGTTTTATAGCTGCTATTATTTTCCCTTTATAAATGAGAAAACTGGACTCAGGGAGTTTAAACTGCCCAAGACCAAACAACTAGTGTGACCCTGGATGCTCAGTGGAACTGCCTTCAGTTAGATCTGTTGGTCTGCAGCCTGTGTATCCCATCACACAAGTCTCCCAGGGCCTCGTTTAATCTCCTGCTCACAAGAGTGGGCCTGCCCCACCTCACACAGGTGTGGATAGGAATAGAGAAGACCAGTCAGGGTTGCTGAGGACTATGCAGGTGGCAATTGTAAAACAGAGAAAATAAAAGGAAGCCACACATTGGGCTGTACCCACTCACAGACAGGCCTCACCTCAGTGGCAAGGCAAACAGCGCTCCTCAGGACACTTATCCTGGAGACATGGACTCTGCAGGAATTCCTGGTGAGTTTCCTTTACAGAACTGGACGAGGCACATGTTTCAAGGTAAAACTTCCCCTTTAGTAGAGAAAGTAGCACTTTTAAAGTGTTTATGGAAAAGCCTACGCCAAGAATATAATATAGTATACTAGGCTCTTTAATGTATTCTGTAATATAATTTTTCTCTAATATTTTCTCTATACAATATATTCTCCATATAATGTATTCTATGTACAATGTATTCTCTGTGTAATATATTCCATATATAATTCCTCTAATAAATTTTCCCAATGCAACAGTAATCATAACAATCCATTAAATAATTATTTTGTGGATGTTTATTCTACTTCATATTTCAAAAAGGATAGGATGTACCTTAGAATTTAACCATATACAGAAGATTGTAAATAGTTTTGACATAATACAAAGAAAAGTAAAGGTAGGAAAGTAAAATTGAAGCAGAGATGGGTCATATTACCCCCATATACGTGCTTAAAAGCCCTTCATCTTTACTAAAAATTTATGTGGATTATCCCATCTGATCCTTGAGACAGTCCTACAAGGTAGAAAGTTTAGCTATTATTAACCCAGTTTTACAGAGGAGAAACTGAGGTAAGATGAGCTTAAATGATCTTCCCAATACAACAGAACTAGAAAGATGAGCTGGGATCAGATTAATGTTTCCTGACTTCTAGCTCAGGACTCAGTGAATACTGATGCCCGGGGCACAAGACAGGGAGATCCCAGAGAAAGCAAGGTCAGTCATCTGGACTCTTTTTCAGCCTGTTTCTGGGTATTACTCAGGTCCCTCCTGCTGCTTGGCAGCCATCCACCCTACTGCAGAGCTGATGCCCCACTGCTCTTGTCCAGTCTCATTTGGACCTGCCTCTGCCTGAACTCCTCCTGTGCCATGAAAATCACCCCATGCCATTTTCAGTTCTCTTATGGGCTACTTCCTGGCCAGGAGAGGACTAGCTGAGTGGTTACATTTAGACATGTAATGTGACTGAAAAAAAGGCACAATCTGAAACTTGAAAATTAATTAGGTTTTATTGGGAAAATGGAAAACTAAGGCCCCTGAAGAGATAGGGAGGATCCCAGACATCCTGGAACTCTCGCAATTCCTGGTGAGTTTCCTTTACAGAACTGGACGAGGCACATGTTTCAAGGTAAAACTTCCCTTTAGTAGAGAAAGTAGCACTTTTAAAGTGTTTATGGAAAAGCCTCGCCAAGAATATAATATAGTATACTAGGCTCTTTAATGTATTCTGTAATATAATTTTTCTCTAATATTTTCTCTATACAATATATTCTCCATATAATGTATTCTATGTACAATGTATTCTCTGTGTAATATATTCCATATATAATTCCTCTAATAAATTTTCCCAATGCAACAGTAATCATAACAATCCATTAAATAATTATTTTGTGGATGTTTATTCTACTTCATATTTCAAAAAGGATAGGATGTACCTTAGAATTTAACCATATACAGAAGATTGTAAATAGTTTTGACATAATACAAAGAAAAGTAAAGGTAGGAAAGTAAAATTGAAGCAGAGATGGGTCATATTACCCCCATATACGTGCTTAAAAGCCCTTCATCTTTACTAAAAATTTATGTGGATTATCCCATCTGATCCTTGAGACAGTCCTACAAGGTAGAAAGTTTAGCTATTATTAACCCAGTTTTACAGAGGAGAAACTGAGGTAAGATGAGCTTAAATGATCTTCCCAATACAACAGAACTAGAAAGATGAGCTGGGATCAGATTAATGTTTCCTGACTTCTAGCTCAGGACTCAGTGAATACTGATGCCCGGGGCACAAGACAGGGAGATCCCAGAGAAAGCAAGGTCAGTCATCTGGACTCTTTTTCAGCCTGTTTCTGGGTATTACTCAGGTCCCTCCTGCTGCTTGGCAGCCATCCACCCTACTGCAGAGCTGATGCCCCACTGCTCTTGTCCAGTCTCATTTGGACCTGCCTCTGCCTGAACTCCTCCTGTGCCATGAAAATCACCCCATGCCATTTTCAGTTCTCTTATGGGCTACTTCCTGGCCAGGAGAGGACTAGCTGAGTGGTTACATTTAGACATGTAATGTGACTGAAAAAAAGGCACAATCTGAAACTTGAAAATTAATTAGGTTTTATTTAGGGGCCAAAACTGAGGACTTAAGCCCAGGGCACAGCTTCTCAGGCAGCTCTGAAAAAACCACTCTGAAGAGATAGGGGAGGATCCCAGAATATATATGAGTTTTTGCAACAAAGACCAGGTAGTCAGAACATCAAAAGGTGACCGTTAATTAAGGAAAACCAGATATCTTAAGTTAAGAAGGTACACTTTTCAGTGTGTAGCATGATGCAAGATTCTGGGGGTCACTGAACTCATTCCTTTGATATACACCTCAGCTATCCAGGGCTAGTATCCTGTTGCTTTCTCATTTCTCTGTGATTATTGGGGGGCAGCCTGTTTCTACCCTAAGCTCCTTCAGGGTTCACCATTGAAGTGGTTGTAATGTGATAGCTTGATGGCTGCAGCATCCTGTGTTGACTAACATGGCAGGCATTATTTTTCATTCATGGTATGTTGAGGTAAATCACAGCTCAGAGGTTATCATTAGAGAGAATGATGCTTTGTTCTCAATAGAATAGACTCTGCTAGTCACAAGGCTCACTCCCATCCTGGCAGCAGCTCCTGTATAGGATGAAAACCTGTTGGGTGGTGAGGGGTGCCCTTGTGTTGAGAAACAAGCTAGTGGAGGGTTTTGCAGCTTTGGCTAAGCCAGGAGAAAAACAAATTGGGAATGAGAAAAAAACAACTATGAGAAACATAACAGAACTAAGACAAAAACAAGTTGATTCGATTCACATGGGCTCATTGACTGGGGTCACAGTGATCAGTAACAGGTAGGAGATCAGCTGTGGAGTCTGGAATGCCGGGTCAGTGCACGTTAGAAGGCTGCCTGTGCACGTAGAACAGACTCTGCAACTTCTTGCCAGTCTAGTTGTCCACCCCTACCCCTCAGATGCAGCACACCCTTTCTGTTCTTAGTCACAAGGGCAATTGTTGACCAGGGCTATGATTGAGTCCCAGTCTGTGCTAATATCATTCCCTACTAACATCTGGAGGCTTAAGCTCTCAATAAAAGCAGACTGGTGAATGTGTTCAGAGCTCTTGATCCATAAGGTCTTGAGCTCCCCACTCCCATCCTTTCTTTCTGTGGTGAGCATGTGCATTTCTTAATGTCTCGCTGCACCTACTATTCTCCTTGCACCCAACTGAGGTGCTGCAGCACCCTTGACCTCTACTAGTTGGATTAGATGCCTCTGAACCTGCTTCCAACTTCTCGAGAATCTAATGGATTCTGGAGTAAGCTGCATTGCTGTGCGCCTCTAGCCCAGCCTGACTCCACCCTGGCAGTCTTTTCAGGAGAGCTTTTTGGAGCTAACACCCTCAATCGAAAGTGTGACTGCATGTAGAATTCCCCAGGCCTGCTGAAGTGGGGGTCGAGGAGGCTTTTAACACCTTTAATTATATGTGGAGAAACCATCAACCTCATCTAAACTTGCCTCCTGGGACAACCTGGCTCTCTATACAGGTTCTTTGCAAAGCTTCTTTTTTTAGGGTGTTGTTTAAAGGTTTTCCCTCCAAGCATGGAAAGAGATCTCTATTTTTTAAAGCTTAAAGGCATTTCACAGTGAACTTAAATATTGGAAAATGTCTGAACATTGAAACAGCCTTAAGCTTAGTCTCCTCTGATGCCACATTGCTTGTCCACCCCTCATCCCCCACCCCAAGCCGCGGGGATAGAAGAAGAGGGGAGAAAAGCAACTGCACAGGTGAGAGAGGGAAGAAATTTCCCCTTAGCGTCGCATAGAAAGAACATGGAAATGTAATGAACGGAGATTAAGCCAAATCCCCTGGCATTTTCTTATCCCATTGCTCAATGAGGCCCTTATTTCATAGAGCAGTGTCATAAAAACAGTTTTCTCAAAGGCAACTGGTCCACGGAGAGGCAAAGCCAAGCTGTGCTGAATGAATGGTTGAGGCAATGCATGCAATGGGCATTCAAAGGATGACCATTAACTGAGGGGCCATCAGAAGGAAGAGGCTTTCTAAGGGCCAGGGGGCAGAGACTTGAGGGTTGGGAAAGGGGGTAGTTAGATTCCTGCCTGTACATAGTGAAGGCTCAGGAAACTTTTGTTACATGATGAGTGGGTAGAGGAGAAAAATACAGGCATTTCAAAGCAAAAGGACTAGAGAGGGTCTTATGGAAAATGATCTGGCTAGAGGATATTAATTGGGACTTTCTTGGTGGCAAGAAGTAAAAATCTAACTTGACTTTGATTTGGCAAAAATAGAAATGTGTTGACAACATATTGGAGTGTGTCCCATAATCAAAAGAAACACTTGAACATTAAACAGAAGGACGCTGAAGGCATTCCTCTGGTGAACCTGAGATGTATGACCCAAATCCCTTTCAAGGAAGGGCTGGTTCCCAGATGCTGGCTGAATGGTCAGTAGAGAGCCTTTGGCTGTCAGCTCCTTCAGGGTTTGCCTCAGCTGCACAGAGTTGCCTCACCCAAGAACATGCCCTTTCCTGGGCAGCCTCTGTCCAGGGACTGGTCACTCTGGGAGTATAAACCCCATACCATTTCAGTCTATGCAGGTTCTTTGCAAAGCTTCTTTTTTTAGGGTGTTGTTTAAAGGTTTTCCCTCCAAGCATGGAAAGAGATCTCTATTTTTTAAAGCTTAAAGGCATTTCACAGTGAACTTAAATATTGGAAAATGTCTGAACATTGAAACAGCCTTAAGCTTAGTCTCCTCTGATGCCACATTGCTTGTCCACCCCTCATCCCCCACCCCAAGCCGCGGGGATAGAAGAAGAGGGGAGAAAAGCAACTGCACAGGTGAGAGAGGGAAGAAATTTCCCCTTAGCGTCGCATAGAAAGAACATGGAAATGTAATGAACGGAGATTAAGCCAAATCCCCTGGCATTTTCTTATCCCATTGCTCAATGAGGCCCTTATTTCATAGAGCAGTGTCATAAAAACAGTTTTCTCAAAGGCAACTGGTCCACGGAGAGGCAAAGCCAAGCTGTGCTGAATGAATGGTTGAGGCAATGCATGCAATGGGCATTCAAAGGATGACCATTAACTGAGGGGCCATCAGAAGGAAGAGGCTTTCTAAGGGCCAGGGGGCAGAGACTTGAGGGTTGGGAAAGGGGATAGTTAGATTCCTGCCTGTACATAGTGAAGGCTCAGGAAACTTTTGTTACATGATGAGTGGGTAGAGGAGAAAAATACAGGCATTTCAAAGCAAAAGGACTAGAGAGGGTCTTATGGAAAATGATCTGGCTAGAGGATATTAATTGGGACTTTCTTGGTGGCAAGAAGTAAAAATCTAACTTGACTTTGATTTGGCAAAAATAGAAATGTGTTGACAACATATTGGAGTGTGTCCCATAATCAAAAGAAACACTTGAACATTAAACAGAAGGACGCTGAAGGCATTCCTCTGGTGAACCTGAGATGTATGACCCAAATCCCTTTCAAGGAAGGGCTGGTTCCCAGATGCTGGCTGAATGGTCAGTAGAGAGCCTTTGGCTGTCAGCTCCTTCAGGGTTTGCCTCAGCTGCACAGAGTTGCCTCACCCAAGAACATGCCCTTTCCTGGGCAGCCTCTGTCCAGGGACTGGTCACTCTGGGAGTATAAACCCCATACCATTTCAGTCTATGCAGGACAATTCCAAACTATCAAATATGCTACAGAGCTCTTTTGGGTCAGCCAAAACCTTCTTAGACCTGCACTGTAGTTCAGTTTCTCCCTCTACCCAATCCTGCTTCCTCCCCTCTTTTCTGTGGGTGCTGCTTCCAAGTAAATGTCCTTCACTCCAACTCCATCTCAGGGTCTTCTTCAAAAGAGCCCAATTGTTGACATCTGAAGAAATACATAGAACCAAGGGCTCAAACACCACCAGGATGCCTTTCATCTCTCATCTCCCTTTCTCTGTGCGTCTTTGCTTTTATCTGTTCCAGAGTTTTAACCCACAGAAATGGACTGATTGTTATTGATTTGTGTCTGTTTTTCAAAAAGTTTTAAACCCCAGGAATGTATAATGAATAGCCCAGGTGAGGCCAGGTGCCCACCTCTAAACAAATCAACTCTGGCCTGGATGTCCAAACGTTATAATTGGCCGGGCTTGAGTCAAAACTTGTTTCTCAAAAATAGGATCATATAGGAACAAACATGCAGCCATTGAGCCTTGGGATTTAGAGGAGGGTTGCTGAGAAAAAGCCTGATGATATCCTCTACATTTAATTTTAGAAGATTAACTTGGGGTTTTGAATATCAGTTATAAGAGATAAGACATTTTTACCTACCTCACTGATTTTCTATTTTTTTTAATTGGCGTATAATTGTTTTACAAGGTTTTGTCAGTTTCTGCTGTACATTGAAGTGAATTAGCCATACATATACTTTCTTGGTGGCAAGAAGTAAAAATCTAACTTGACTTTGATTTGGCAAAAATAGAAATGTGTTGACAACATATTGGAGTGTGTCCCATAATCAAAAGAAACACTTGAACATTAAACAGAAGGACGCTGAAGGCATTCCTCTGGTGAACCTGAGATGTATGACCCAAATCCCTTTCAAGGAAGGGCTGGTTCCCAGATGCTGGCTGAATGGTCAGTAGAGAGCCTTTGGCTGTCAGCTCCTTCAGGGTTTGCCTCAGCTGCACAGAGTTGCCTCACCCAAGAACATGCCCTTTCCTGGGCAGCCTCTGTCCAGGGACTGGTCACTCTGGGAGTATAAACCCCATACCATTTCAGTCTATGCAGGACAATTCCAAACTATCAAATATGCTACAGAGCTCTTTTGGGTCAGCCAAAACCTTCTTAGACCTGCACTTGTAGTTCAGTTTCTCCCTCTACCCAATCCTGCTTCCTCCCCTCTTTTCTGTGGGTGCTGCTTCCAAGTAAATGTCCTTCACTCCAACTCCATCTCAGGGTCTTCTTCAAAAGAGCCCAATTGTTGACATCTGAAGAAATACATAGAACCAAGGGCTCAAACACCACCAGGATGCCTTTCATCTCTCATCTCCCTTTCTCTGTGCGTCTTTGCTTTTATCTGTTCCAGAGTTTTAACCCACAGAAATGGACTGATTGTTATTGATTTGTGTCTGTTTTTCAAAAAGTTTTAAACCCCAGGAATGTATAATGAATAGCCCAGGTGAGGCCAGGTGCCCACCTCTAAACAAATCAACTCTGGCCTGGATGTCCAAACGTTATAATTGGCCGGGCTTGAGTCAAAACTTGTTTCTCAAAAATAGGATCATATAGGAACAAACATGCAGCCATTGAGCCTTGGGATTTAGAGGAGGGTTGCTGAGAAAAAGCCTGATGATATCCTCTACATTTAATTTTAGAAGATTAACTTGGGGTTTTGAATATCAGTTATAAGAGATAAGACATTTTTACCTACCTCACTGATTTTCTATTTTTTTTAATTGGCGTATAATTGTTTTACAAGGTTTTGTCAGTTTCTGCTGTACATTGAAGTGAATTAGCCATACATATACATATATCCCCTCCCTCTTGAAACTCCCTCTCAACCTTTCCCCCAATCCAACCCATCTAGGTCCTCACAGACCACCGACCTGTGTTTCTTGTGCTTTATAGCAGGTTCCCACCAGCTATCTATTTTACACATAGTAGATTATATTTGTCAATCCTAATCTCCCAGTTCATCCTATCCTCCAATAACAGAAGAATGGATAAAGATGTGGTATATATATAAAATGGTATATTACTCAGTCACTAACAGCAACAAAAAGGATTATTTGTAGAAACATGGATGTACCTAGATTCGGTCATACAGAGTGAAGTCAAAAAGGGAAAAACAAATCTATATTAATGCATATATGTGGAGTCTAGAGAAATGGTTCAGATAAACCTATTTCTAGGGCAGGAATAGAGACATTGGTTCTCAAAAAAACCTTAAAACAAAAGGACTTTTTTCAAACAAAATTTAACTTGGAAACATCAACATAATTAGTAGATAATAATAACAATGGGGCCGCTGATTTGAGAGGAAGTAGAGGGCCCAGAATCCAACCACTTGATCTTCTGTAATTCCATTTCCAAGCAACCAAGGAGTCACTTCATTATTCATTCATTCATTTATTTTACTAATTATTATTGGACACTTATCCTGACCCAGGTATGTGTGCTAGATGCTGGACAGACAATGGCTAAGTAAAAAGAAACACAGTTTTTATTTCTAGAGCATAACTGCATATTCTTTAGAAGACAATTTGAAACCCATTCTTCTGGGCCATTTTAGGGGAGTAAGGAGAAGGAGAATGTGGGACTGAGATAGAAGAGTGATGTAATTAAAGTGATACTGCAGAAATATTGTCTTGGAAGCATTACATGTTGTCAATTTGATTTGGTGAAGACTGACATGTTGATTAATTGGGAGACCATTACAAAAGCTTAGACATGAAATGTTGGGTTTAAACTGTGGAAAAGGCAGAGGAAATGAAAATGAAACAAGGATACAAAAAATATAATGTTAAGAAAAATAGATGAGTTTTGGTGACAACCTCTTAACGGATCTGGCTAGTGTCTATTAATGCATGAGATTAAAGCAACCCCCCCCCCCCACATATATGTACTAGGTACCCCACAACACACACACTTTTTCCACTCAATCAAATGTGCATTATATTCTGTTCCACATCACTGCACTTACACATTAATCATTCATGCATTCTTGACAGCCCATTTCAGTTCCATTTTTTCAGCACCCTGACCACTCACACGTAATTCTCATGGCTCCAAGCACAACACTCTTCTGATTTGAGAGAAGCCTGTGCTCTTCCTTATGTCTGCCTTGTATCCAACTCTAAACAATATTAAATTACTGAAGATTTACTGTTCAACTAATATCAAGTACTCCTTTGTTTAGCCAAGATATTGTTCTCTAGTTTCTCAGGGATTTATTTTGTGTTGTGTGAAAAAAAGTTAATATTCCTTTTACGTGGTTTAGGTTCATGTATAGTTCAGTGTGTGATTATATGAGATATGGTCTATCTTTTTTTGGTGGCCTTGTGATGATGTGTTTTTGAAACACCTTTGGGCAAGCATCTTCAGCCCTTTGTATGTTCACCTTGCAATTTAGATTTTCTAAGAATTTCATGAGAAATGTTCTTATCAGTCATCACTCTAATATCCAACTCCACTTACATTTCACAGATGAGGAAACTGAATTCTGGAGAGGTTCAGGGACTATATCCTAGTCTTAATTTCAGTCATGTATTCTTTCACTACTAGACGATGAAATGAGAAAAGGTATGGACATGTATATTTTATTGCAGTCAGCATAAAGAGCAATTTTTTAATTTAATTTTATTTTACACTGGCATATTATTGATTTATGTTATATTAGTTTCAAGAATACAGAAAAACAATTTACACACACACACACACACACACACACACACACATATATGTAGTCCTTTTCAAATCCTTTTCCCATATAGGTTATTACAGAATATTGCGTAAAGTTCCCTGTGCCATATAGTAGGTCCTTGGTGACTATCTATTTTATATATAGTGGTATGTGCATGTTAATCTCAGACTCCTAATTTATCCCTCCTCCCACCTTTTCCCTTTGTTAACTCTAAGTTTGTTTTCTAAGTCTGTGAGTTTTTATTTTGTAAATAAGTTCATTTGGATCATTTTTTTTAGACTTAAGTGATATAAGATATTTGTCTTTGACTTATTTCATTCAGTATTATAATCTCTTAAGTCCATACATGTTGCTGCAAATGATATTATTATTATTTTGTGTGCATAGAAGAGAGTAATTTTTATTGGTCACTGAAGCACTGGTCACAGTAACTCATTGGGGGCAAAGGTTTAAACTTTATTCCTGCTGCAAAACTTTTATTGGGCTGTGTATTGGGAGTTCTGTGTGTTCCTCAGTACCCACCTATGTTGCAGGCTACTAGAAGGTGGGGACTGTAGCGTATATATCCTTATACCTCACATACTACTTTACTGGGCGCAAAACTCTAGGTCACATTTTATTCATTTATTGATTTATTCCACAAATTTTTATTGGGTACCTACTATGCTCTAGACACTATTCTAGGTGTTTGTGATACAGCAATAAGTAAGGAAGACAGTCTTTACACCCATAGGACATATTGCATAACAGGAAAACAAGACATTAAATAAGATGACATTCTAATTCATTCCTGGGTAAGAGGACCAGCTATGATGTGTTTGAAACACCTTTGGGCAAGCATCTTCAGCCCTTTGTATGTTCACCTTGCAATTTAGATTTTCTAAGAATTTCATGAGAAATGTTCTTATCAGTCATCACTCTAATATCCAACTCCACTTACATTTCACAGATGAGGAAACTGAATTCTGGAGAGGTTCAGGGACTATATCCTAGTCTTAATTTCAGTCATGTATTCTTTCACTACTAGACGATGAAATGAGAAAAGGTATGGACATGTATATTTTATTGCAGTCAGCATAAAGAGCAATTTTTTAATTTAATTTTATTTTACACTGGCATATTATTGATTTATGTTATATTAGTTTCAAGAATACAGAAAAACAATTTACACACACACACACACACACACACACATATATGTAGTCCTTTTCAAATCCTTTTCCCATATAGGTTATTACAGAATATTGCGTAAAGTTCCCTGTGCCATATAGTAGGTCCTTGGTGACTATCTATTTTATATATAGTGGTATGTGCATGTTAATCTCAGACTCCTAATTTATCCCTCCTCCCACCTTTTCCCTTTGTTAACTCTAAGTTTGTTTTCTAAGTCTGTGAGTTTTTATTTTGTAAATAAGTTCATTTGGATCATTTTTTTTAGACTTAAGTGATATAAGATATTTGTCTTTGACTTATTTCATTCAGTATTATAATCTCTTAAGTCCATACATGTTGCTGCAAATGATATTATTATTATTTTGTGTGCATAGAAGAGAGTAATTTTTATTGGTCACTGAAGCACTGGTCACAGTAACTCATTGGGGGCAAAGGTTTAAACTTTATTCCTGCTGCAAAACTTTTATTGGGCTGTGTATTGGGAGTTCTGTGTGTTCCTCAGTACCCACCTATGTTGCAGGCTACTAGAAGGTGGGGACTGTAGCGTATATATCCTTATACCTCACATACTACTTTACTGGGCACAAAAACTCTAGGTCACATTTTATTCATTTATTGATTTATTCCACAAATTTTTATTGGGTACCTACTATGCTCTAGACACTATTCTAGGTGTTTGTGATACAGCAATAAGTAAGGAAGACAGTCTTTACACCCATAGGACATATTGCATAACAGGAAAACAAGACATTAAATAAGATGACATTCAACAGGTAATAAGAAGTATAACGAGGTTTCCCAAAGAGAGGTGCCAAGAGCCACTGTCAAGAGGCCACCAGCTATATCTCCCCTTTCTTCCCAACCACCTCTTCCCCTACCTCACACCTTCCTGGTTTCATGAATGAAACTCCATCATGACACAAAGCACACATGTAACTTTCCTGACTGCTGTGTCTCATGGGGTCCCTTCTGTTGGTTGACATAAAATGGTACTTCAGAGAAAGTGACCTTGGTGACCTGAGTACCAAACTGACAAAGATTCCCAGAAGGGAACAACTGAAGAATGACAAGCCAGCATGCATGTGTTGATTTATTCAGGAAACATATATTAAGAATTATTTCTATACCAGGTACTATGAGCAAAATGGATAGTCATAATGATCATTGGGCAGCACATGTTGAGAGGGAGATGTTAAAAAAATTATTTTATACTGGAGTATAGTTGATTTACAATGTTATATTAGCTTCAGGTGTACAGCAAATTGATTCAGTTATGTATATACACATAGCTATTCTTTCTCAAATTCTTTTCCCATTTAGGTTATTACATAAATAGTTTCCTATGCCATACAGTATGTTCTTATTGATTATCTAAATATAGTATTTGTATATATTAATCCCACACTCCTAATTTATCTTCCCTCATCTTTCTGCTTCATAAGTTTGTTTTCTAAGCCTGTGAGTCTGTTTATATCTTTTTAATACTTTATATTTTTAAGATTCTACATATGACTGATGTCATATGATATTTGACTTATTTCATGTAGTATGACCCTCTCTAGGTCCATCCATGTTGTTACAGAGGTATTATTTTGTTCTCTTTTATGGCTGAGTATTATTCCACTGTGTATATGTACCACATCTTCTTTATCCATTCCTCTGTTGATGGACATGTAGCTTGTTTTCATGTCTCGACTATTGTTAATAGTGCTCCTAGAATAAACACTAGGGTGCATGTGTCTTTTCCAATTATGGTTTTATTCAGATATATATGCACAGGAGTATATACTGGGTTATATGTGTAGCTCTATTTTTAGTGTTTTAAGGAACCTCCAAACTGTTCTCCATAGAACATACTTGCTTTAACTATAAGGTTAGGTTATTTGAGATTTTGATTGATTAATATGAGAAGGGGGGAACGAGAACACAGTAGCAGGACTGAGTGACATTCTATGTCTATCTTTGCGTAGCTCTGATTCCAAGAACTATATAGTGGTGATATTGCATACTTCCTTCACATACCTCAAAGATAAACAGATAGTTAAAATCAACCAGTATGTGAGGAAATAAGAACCCAGAATGGAAGAGAAACACATATGATCTGTACTGTAAGTAATAGTGCAATTCCACTGAAGTGGATGGGAAAGAGAGGAACTAACCTAAGGAAGTGTTGGAAGAGAGTGTCATAATAGAAATACAATGAGGCTTAGCCTCATTTCTTTAAGAAGAAACATAACTGCATAAATGCTGTAATCTAGTTACAAAAAGTGTGTCTCACAGGGGTAAGTTTAGAAATCCTGGAAAACTTTACACAACACTAGAATTTAACCAATAAGTAGATAAATTGTAGAAAGTGAGAGCTGGGTTTTTTATTGTTGGGAAAAGAAGTTATAAAAAAGGAAAGAGGGGTGTTAGAATAAATCTTGTAACTTTGGACCAGAAACAGATATATCAGCATAGACTCATGGGCTTTACTGTATATACAAACATATAGAAACTATATATACGTTTTTATGTTGGTTCATACACATGTATTGTTGAGTATTGGCTCATCAATTTATCTTCCCTCATCTTTCTGCTTCATAAGTTTGTTTTCTAAGCCTGTGAGTCTGTTTATATCTTTTAATACATATATTTTAAGATTCTACATATGACTGATGTCATATGATATTTGACTTATTTCATGTAGTATGACCCTCTCTAGGTCCATCCATGTTGTTACAGAGGTATTATTTTGTTCTCTTTTATGGCTGAGTATTATTCCACTGTGTATATGTACCACATCTTCTTTATCCATTCCTCTGTTGATGGACATGTAGCTTGTTTTCATGTCTCGACTATTGTTAATAGTGCTCCTAGAATAAACACTAGGGTGCATGTGTCTTTTCCAATTATGGTTTTATTCAGATATATATGCACAGGAGTATATACTGGGTTATATGTGTAGCTCTATTTTTAGTGTTTTAAGGAACCTCCAAACTGTTCTCCATAGAACATACTTGCTTTAACTATAAGGTTAGGTTATTTGAGATTTTGATTGATTAATATGAGAAGGGGGGAACGAGAACACAGTAGCAGGACTGAGTGACATTCTATGTCTATCTTTGCGTAGCTCTGATTCCAAGAACTATATAGTGGTGATATTGCATACTTCCTTCACATACCTCAAAGATAAACAGATAGTTAAAATCAACCAGTATGTGAGGAAATAAGAACCCAGAATGGAAGAGAAACACATATGATCTGTACTGTAAGTAATAGTGCAATTCCACTGAAGTGGATGGGAAAGAGAGGAACTAACCTAAGGAAGTGTTGGAAGAGAGTGTCATAATAGAAATACAATGAGGCTTAGCCTCATTTCTTTAAGAAGAAACATAACTGCATAAATGCTGTAATCTAGTTACAAAAAGTGTGTCTCACAGGGGTAAGTTTAGAAATCCTGGAAAACTTTACACAACACTAGAATTTAACCAATAAGTAGATAAATTGTAGAAAGTGAGAGCTGGGTTTTTTATTGTTGGGAAAAGAAGTTATAAAAAAGGAAAGAGGGGTGTTAGAATAAATCTTGTAACTTTGGACCAGAAACAGATATATCAGCATAGACTCATGGGCTTTACTGTATATACAAACATATAGAAACTATATATACGTTTTTATGTTGGTTCATACACATGTATATTGTTGAGTAGATTTTCTAGTCCTGTATGCTGAGAAGTCTTGGTAGCAATAATAGCCCAGTAATAATGAGCACACTCATTGCCCAAATCTTGATCTCTAAAATACAATTCTTAGGAGAAGTGGTTAATTTCAAGCAGAGCCAAAGAGTAAACACAGTATGATCCTGGAACTTATTATGGTGACAGAAAGCAAAAAACTGTTGAAAATAAGATGGGAGCATGTTGAAGAAAACAGCAAGCAACCTGAAGGAGCTCCCTGTGGCTAAAGCGGGAATAATTTGAATAACAAATTAAATAATGAGATTGCTGTTGTTCAGTCACTTTGTGATCAAATGGACTGCAGCATTCCAAGCTTCCCTATCCTTCACTATCTCCCAGAGTTTGTTCAAATTCATATCCATTGAGTCGGTAATGTTATCTAATAATGATATTGTATGCTAAGTCGCTTCAGTTGTGTCCAGCTCTTTGCAATCCTGTGGACTGTAGTAAATAGGTCTAAATATTGTAATGTTTAATATTTAATATTACCATAATAGGTTAAAAAATAACATCTGTGTGAAAACTGTGTATATATACACAAATATATTCTACATATTAATATAGATAGAAAGATTGGAAGAAAATTTAATATTTAATATTACTGTAATAAATGGAGTAACAATAACATCTGTGTGAAAACTGTGTATATATACACAAATATTCTATAAATATGCTTAGATAGAGTGGAAGAAACTTTGAAAAAAAATGTACTCTAAAATGGTAACAGGGGCTTCCCTGGTGGTCCAGTGGGTAAGGACACCGCCTTGCAGTGCAAGGGACGCTGGTTCGATCCCTGAACTGGGAAGATCCCACGTGCCGCGGAGTGGCTGGACAGATGTGTCCAATTACTGAGCCAGAACTCTGGAGCGCATGTGCCCAGAGCCGGTGCTCTGCGACAACAGAAACTACCGTGATGGGAGGTCCACACAGGCCAAAGAACAAAGATGGATGAAAATAGATACATGAAAGACCAATAGAAGTGGCCCGCCCGGACCAGAAACAGATATATCAGCATAGACTCATGGGCTTTACTGTATATACAAACATATAGAAACTATATATACGTTTTTATGTTGGTTCATACACATGTATATTGTTGAGTAGATTTTCTAGTCCTGTATGCTGAGAAGTCTTGGTAGCAATAATAGCCCAGTAATAATGAGCACACTCATTGCCCAAATCTTGATCTCTAAAATACAATTCTTAGGAGAAGTGGTTAATTTCAAGCAGAGCCAAAGAGTAAACACAGTATGATCCTGGAACTTATTATGGTGACAGAAAGCAAAAAACTGTTGAAAATAAGATGGGAGCATGTTGAAGAAAACAGCAAGCAACCTGAAGGAGCTCCCTGTGGCTAAAGCGGGAATAATTTGAATAACAAATTAAATAATGAGATTGCTGTTGTTCAGTCACTTTGTGATCAAATGGACTGCAGCATTCCAAGCTTCCCTATCCTTCACTATCTCCCAGAGTTTGTTCAAATTCATATCCATTGAGTCGGTAATGTTATCTAATAATGATATTGTATGCTAAGTCGCTTCAGTTGTGTCCAGCTCTTTGCAATCCTGTGGACTGTAGTAAATAGGTCTAAATATTGTAATGTTTAATATTTAATATTACCATAATAGGTTAAAAAATAACATCTGTGTGAAAACTGTGTATATATACACAAATATATTCTACATATTAATATAGATAGAAAGATTGGAAGAAAATTTAATATTTAATATTACTGTAATAAATGGAGTAACAATAACATCTGTGTGAAAACTGTGTATATATACACAAATATTCTATAAATATGCTTAGATAGAGTGGAAGAAACTTTGAAAAAAAATGTACTCTAAAATGGTAACAGGGGCTTCCCTGGTGGTCCAGTGGGTAAGGACACCGCCTTGCAGTGCAAGGGACGCTGGTTCGATCCCTGAACTGGGAAGATCCCACGTGCCGCGGAGTGGCTGGACAGATGTGTCCAATTACTGAGCCAGAACTCTGGAGCGCATGTGCCCAGAGCCGGTGCTCTGCGACAACAGAAACTACCGTGATGGGAGGTCCACACAGGCCAAAGAACAAAGATGGATGAAAATAGATACATGAAAGACCAATAGAAGTGGCCCGCCCGCCCCTCTCCCTCCTCAACCCCCCCTCCCCCGCAGAAAAGAAAAAAAAAATGGTAACGGGACTTAAGACTGGTGAAATTTGTAATTTTCCCTTCTTTTTTTTTGTGAGTTGTTTTTCTTGCATTTTCTGATATTTCCATAATGGTCATACATTCTTTTCTGATTTATAAAAAATGCTTCGAAACTTCTGGTTTTAAAATGGTGGAGTAAAAACGTCGATGTCCCTTCTCTTCGGCAAAGTCACCCTGCAAGGAGAAACAGCAGGAAAATAGGAATGCAAGCTCCTTCTCTGACCAAACTAGAAAACAGCTAGAGATCTGTGCCACAATAGAAACTAGGAAACAGCTAGAGATCTGTGAGGAAAGGGATCTCAATGCAGAGACCACCAGGGATGCCAATGAGAAGACAACGCCAGGATAACCTACAAAAGCAGAGCTAAGGCAAAGCCCCAAGGCATACTTCTATGAAATGGGAGACCCCAGGAGACAAGCCAGCACTTCCTTGTTTAAACAATAAACATGCAGGCTTGTGACAGAAGCTCCTTTGAGCCTCCTTTGCCAGCTTGGAGAAACAGGGAAACTGGGGCTGAAAACAGAACCACACAAATGTGACCTTTGAACAGGCAGCAGTCTGTGGGTGAGATAGGGCCAAGTGGAGAAGTAAACTGTCAGCTCCAAGCTTTTGATAGCGGTGAGAAAACAAAGGCAAAAGCAACCCTTGGGCTTCCCTGGTGGTCCAGTGGCTAAAGAGTCTGCCTTGCACTTTAAGGGGCACCGGTTCGATCCTTGGCCGGGGAAGATCCCACATGCCACTGAGCGAGTGGACCGGTTTGTTCAATTACAAGTCAGCACCCTGGAGCCCATGTGCCCGGAGCCCATGCTCAGCTACAGGAGAGGTCACTGCAATGGGAAGCCCACACAGGCCAAAGAACAAAGATGGATGAAAATAAATAAATGAAAGACCAATAAAAGTGGTCAAAAAATAAAAATTAAAAAGAAAAAGCAACCCTCATGCATAGCCACATACAGTCACTCATGCAATCCTGAGGGATGAGTTTTGCTATTGTCATCAGTGAATATTATGCTCACTTCTATAACAGAAACCACCATCTCCCGACTTTAACAGATGATTATTTCTTTCTCATTTAAAAAATTATATATAAAAAAATAGAATTTGTAACAGCTTCATGGTTTCATCAGGCAACCCAACTCCTAACTTTCTGCTCCGCTTCCTTCTGCACATGGACTGTTTTCAAGGTTGCTGCATGGTTTAAAATGGCTTCTGGAGCACCGACCATTACATCTGTATTCCAGGCTGCAGGGTTAAGGAAGAAGGCCTTATTCTCCTCTCTCTTTTAAGGAGCTTACCTAGAAACCACAGTCCACACTTCTGCTTTACAATATTGTTGGCTAGAGCTTGTCACACGGCCATAATCAGCAATAAAGAAAGCTGGGAATTCTATTAGAGTTTCGGCTGGGCACAATGACAGTGAACAGAATCTGGATCCTGTTATTACAGAAGAAAGGAATGGACATTGGAGAAGGCAGTTAGTAGTATCTACCACAACTGTGAACTAGAAAGAATTCTTTATAACTCAGAAATACAGCCTTATTTTGTCTCTCTGAACCTCCTGCAAGTGGCTAGTCCAGAAAGAACTTAATCTTGTTCAAAGGTAACTAGTCATTAAGAGGGAACCAAAACACAACATAAAGATATTACAAGAAAAAAAAGAAAGAGAAAAAGTGGCAGATGAAGATCATTCACCAAAAAATTTGCCATCAAGAGATAAACTTATGATCAATCATTTTGCCATATATCCCAAGAATTTAATGAGACTTTTAACTATCTTAAAGCAGAATGCAAAAGTCTATGGGGGACCTTGTAGGGAAGAACAGTGGGTGGAAAAAAAAAAAGTCAATGGAGGTAGGACTAGATATTATTGTAAATATGGTAAGATATACTGAAGATGGGGATAAAAAAAATGAGCAAAATGAAATTAATATGAAAAAAGATAGCACCTAAAAGTTAAATCTAGATGCAAATTTTCATAACTAGCCTCTGGCTTACAGACATTCTGTTCTGTATACAAATAAGACAGCATTAAAACAAAAAAAAAACACACAAAAGTCATATATACAGTGTTCAAAGAAAATAAAACAACTGACACCAAAACAACTCATGCAATCCTGAGGGATGAGTTTTGCTATTGTCATCAGTGAATATTATGCTCACTTCTATAACAGAAACCACCATCTCCCGACTTTAACAGATGATTATTTCTTTCTCATTTAAAAAATTATATATAAAAAAATAGAATTTGTAACAGCTTCATGGTTTCATCAGGCAACCCAACTCCTAACTTTCTGCTCCGCTTCCTTCTGCACATGGACTGTTTTCAAGGTTGCTGCATGGTTTAAAATGGCTTCTGGAGCACCGACCATTACATCTGTATTCCAGGCTGCAGGGTTAAGGAAGAAGGCCTTATTCTCCTCTCTCTTTTAAGGAGCTTACCTAGAAACCACAGTCCACACTTCTGCTTTACAATATTGTTGGCTAGAGCTTGTCACACGGCCATAATCAGCAATAAAGAAAGCTGGGAATTCTATTAGAGTTTCGGCTGGGCACAATGACAGTGAACAGAATCTGGATCCTGTTATTACAGAAGAAAGGAATGGACATTGGAGAAGGCAGTTAGTAGTATCTACCACAACTGTGAACTAGAAAGAATTCTTTATAACTCAGAAATACAGCCTTATTTTGTCTCTCTGAACCTCCTGCAAGTGGCTAGTCCAGAAAGAACTTAATCTTGTTCAAAGGTAACTAGTCATTAAGAGGGAACCAAAACACAACATAAAGATATTACAAGAAAAAAAAGAAAGAGAAAAAGTGGCAGATGAAGATCATTCACCAAAAAATTTGCCATCAAGAGATAAACTTATGATCAATCATTTTGCCATATATCCCAAGAATTTAATGAGACTTTTAACTATCTTAAAGCAGAATGCAAAAGTCTATGGGGGACCTTGTAGGGAAGAACAGTGGGTGGAAAAAAAAAAAGTCAATGGAGGTAGGACTAGATATTATTGTAAATATGGTAAGATATACTGAAGATGGGGATAAAAAAAATGAGCAAAATGAAATTAATATGAAAAAAGATAGCACCTAAAAGTTAAATCTAGATGCAAATTTTCATAACTAGCCTCTGGCTTACAGACATTCTGTTCTGTATACAAATAAGACAGCATTAAAACAAAAAAAAAACACACAAAAGTCATATATACAGTGTTCAAAGAAAATAAAACAACTGACACCAAAACAATCCTAGAAGTTACTGGATTTCAAAGAAAAATATCCTTTGGGCATCCAGACAAAAAGGCCAAATCATTAATGTAGGTAAAGGAAGGGTCAGTGGGATCAAAGCTGATCTCTGACATTGCCGCAGCATCATTTCACATTGGAAGATGGGGGAGCAATGCCTACAAATGTCTTGTAGTTCAAAGAGGTAAAGCCAGCTATGCCAGGGGTCAGAAAACATTCCTAGGAGGGAGCCAGTGGTAAATATCTTCAGCATTGTGGTGGAAGCTGAAAATATTTAGCTTCAACTAAGCGGTTTGGTGTTTACTGAACTTCTGCCCCAACTCTTCTGTTGTGCCTGAAAGCAGTCATAGATAAAACATAAATGAATGGGTATTGTTGTGTGCCAATAAAACTTTATTTACAAGAACAGGAAGCCAACATAGTTTACTGACCCCTGAGCTAGACTGTCACTAGGGCATAAAGGTAAGAGAAAGTTATATTTAAAGTTCTGAGATCTTCAGGGATACCATTCAAATAGTCTAAAGTGCTAGATGACTAACTTCAGTGGACCAAAAAGATAAATGAAATTGAAGCCAATTCTGGCAAGAAATAAAAAGCTAAAATATGCTCTCCTACCTGGAGAATGAAAAAAAAAGAGACATACCTTCCGGCTTTTTGGCAGCAAGTGCCTTAGAAACCCCGTGACGTGAAAGGATAATTCAAGAAACCAAGACATCTGTTGGAAGCCAGAAAAATTATGATCAGTTCTAAATAAAGCAGGTGATGTCACATTCACAGAGCCCTTTTAAAAACATCTCACAATTCACAGGGATATTTGGATTGTTAGCCCACAGTGACAGCTGAAGTAAGAGGGTCTCAGTTTTCTCAGATGGAAAATGAAAGAGTTGAATGAAATCAGAGGTCCTTGGTCCTGACCACTCATTAAAAATCACCTGAGGCTTTTTTTTTTTTTTAATTTCTAGACCTGGGTCCCATCCCAGACCACTTAAATCTGAATTTCTGGAAATAAGAAAGCCCAGTTATTTTTAAGCTTCTCAAAAATTCAGCTATGGGCTTCCCCCATGGCTCAGCAGGTAAAAAATCTGCCTGCAATGCAGGAGACATAGGAGATGTGGGTTTGATCACTGGATCAGGCTGATCTCCTGCAGGAGGGCACTGCAACCAACTCCAGTGTTCTTGTCTATAAAATTTCATGGACAGAGAAGCCTGGCAGGGGCATACATCTATTCCCTCCCTCTTAGACTCCCATGGGGTCTCAAAGAGTTGGACACTAAGCAGCTGAGCACACGAATATTCAGCTATGTAGCTGTTTTGGAGATCCACTGGATTAAGATGGTTTGAGGAGTATGTATCAATTTAGACATTCTATGATTATATATGTAAATATAAAGAATTATCCTAAACTTGGACATCTGGAAATTGCTACATAAAAGAGGCTAAACCACTTAGTTAATGTTTAATGTGTGCTTCTATAAAAGAACTTTACAGGCCCTGCTGGACCAAGTCACAGAGGCTTCTCAAAAGAAGCTAGAGACCTCATGTAAAGAAGCTGGTAACTACTCATAAATGAAGAAAGTATTTAACTCCTGACATCGTAATCAATTCCTTACTTTAAAAAGAAAAATGTCCCCAGTAACTTGTGAAGTGTCAAATGTTCCCTGTTTTTGAAAGCCTAGACCGTTGGGATTTTTGTTTAAATTTGTTTTTGAATCATTCATTTCAAAAATGGAGAATGAAAAAAGAGACATACCTTCCGGCTTTTTGGCAGCAAGTGCCTTAGAAACCCCGTGACGTGAAAGGATAATTCAAGAAACCAAGACATCTGTTGGAAGCCAGAAAAATTATGATCAGTTCTAAATAAAGCAGGTGATGTCACATTCACAGAGCCCTTTTAAAAACATCTCACAATTCACAGGGATATTTGGATTGTTAGCCCACAGTGACAGCTGAAGTAAGAGGGTCTCAGTTTTCTCAGATGGAAAATGAAAGAGTTGAATGAAATCAGAGGTCCTTGGTCCTGACCACTCATTAAAAATCACCTGAGGCTTTTTTTTTTTTTTTTAATTTCTAGACCTGGGTCCCATCCCAGACCACTTAAATCTGAATTTCTGGAAATAAGAAAGCCCAGTTATTTTTAAGCTTCTCAAAAATTCAGCTATGGGCTTCCCCCATGGCTCAGCAGGTAAAAAATCTGCCTGCAATGCAGGAGACATAGGAGATGTGGGTTTGATCACTGGATCAGGCTGATCTCCTGCAGGAGGGCACTGCAACCAACTCCAGTGTTCTTGTCTATAAAATTTCATGGACAGAGAAGCCTGGCAGGGGCATACATCTATTCCCTCCCTCTTGACTCCCATGGGGTCTCAAAGAGTTGGACACTAAGCAGCTGAGCACACGAATATTCAGCTATGTAGCTGTTTTGGAGATCCACTGGATTAAGATGGTTTGAGGAGTATGTATCAATTTAGACATTCTATGATTATATATGTAAATATAAAGAATTATCCTAAACTTGGACATCTGGAAATTGCTACATAAAAGAGGCTAAACCACTTAGTTAATGTTTAATGTGTGCTTCTATAAAAGAACTTTACAGGCCCTGCTGGACCAAGTCACAGAGGCTTCTCAAAAGAAGCTAGAGACCTCATGTAAAGAAGCTGGTAACTACTCATAAATGAAGAAAGTATTTAACTCCTGACATCGTAATCAATTCCTTACTTTAAAAAGAAAAATGTCCCCAGTAACTTGTGAAGTGTCAAATGTTCCCTGTTTTTGAAAGCCTAGACCGTTGGGATGGTATTTGTTTGTTTTTAAAGAGCACTTCAAGAAGTCTGGTCCTTAACCTATTTCTTGAATCATTCATTTCCAAAAATTAGCAAAGTCCAAGAGAGATATAAGCACATTGTGAAAAATAAATGAATCTCAATGGAAAAATTTTTTCTTAGAGAAATCAGATAATCACTAATGATTAGCGTAACAATCCTTTCAGCTTGCCCAGGAACCTTGAGGGGTACCTGTTTCTCCTGAGTAATTATTACTAGTGCTTCCTTTTCACCCTTAAATATTTCCTGTGGAGACAATACATTATGTGGTAACTCTGCCACTGATGTTAATAGTAACAAATGAGCTGTATCTCTTCATCAAAGCAGATGCAAGGACCCAGGCTTGGGAATATGTTCCTTGTTAATACTGTACCCTCACAAGAGAGGATCAAATCTGTGACAGGCATGTGTGATCAGAAATCAGTCTTCATCTGTAGCGTGGGAGGAGGAGCTAACTCACGTGGTTGGATCACAATTAGTAATTTTACAGAAGGATGCCAAGAGATATTTAAAGATGAGTTCTAGAAAATGAAACTGGAGTTGTTGAGAATAGGACTGCAAGAACTTGGGAATCAGATATGGCTTGATAAAGATGCTGAGAATACCAGGGCCATGAATTAGGGTCCCAGGGACCAAATGTGATCGGGAACATAAAGGGGAGGAAGAAATCCAAGATGGGGAGGATTTGTAATAAGACAGTTTTGCCAAGGAACTGCTTACTGTTTGCTCCAGCTTTAGGGTTTTGGGCACACAAATAGAGTTAGAATTTCTACCCCCCAATTTCTTTAAGGAAGTCTCTTCTTTCAAAGATTTCCTTAATTCAGATCTTTAATTCAAACTGTTCAATTAAAAAAAACATGTATACAACAGAAAACCTGGCTTTCAAAGAAATGTTTTTCTAAGATAATTATCCTGAACTAGTATTACTGGATTTTCAAAAACATTGATGCATTATAGAAAATTATGGTCTGCAGGAAACACAGAAATTAAGTGTCAGATCAGTCTAATAAATCCTGTCAGTCAATGGAGTGAAAAATATCCAAATTTTTTAAAAGTCTAGACCCTTGGGATGGTATTTGTTTGTTTTTAAAGAGCACTTCAAGAAGTCTGGTCCTTAACCTATTTCTTGAATCATTCATTTCCAAAAATTAGCAAAGTCCAAGAGAGATATAAGTACATTGTGAAAATAAATGAATCTCAATGGAAAAATTTTTCTTAGAGAAATCAGATAATCACTGATGATTAGCGTAACAATCCTTTCAGCTTGCCCAGGAACCTTGAGGGGTACCTGTTTCTCCTGAGTAATTATTACTAGTGCTTCCTTTTCACCCTTAAATATTTCCTGTGGAGACAATACATTATGTGGTAACTCTGCCACTGATGTTAATAGTAACAAATGAGCTGTATCTCTTCATCAAAGCAGATGCAAGGACCCAGGCTTGGGAATATGTTCCTTGTTAATACTGTACCCTCACAAGAGAGGATCAAATCTGTGACAGGCATGTGTGATCAGAAATCAGTCTTCATCTGTAGCGTGGGAGGAGGAGCTAACTCACGTGGTTGGATCACAATTAGTAATTTTACAGAAGGATGCCAAGAGATATTTAAAGATGAGTTCTAGAAAATGAAACTGGAGTTGTTGAGAATAGGACTGCAAGAACTTGGGAATCAGATATGGCTTGATAAAGATGCTGAGAATACCAGGGCCATGAATTAGGGTCCCAGGGACCAAATGTGATCGGGAACATAAAGGGGAGGAAGAAATCCAAGATGGGGAGGATTTGTAATAAGACAGTTTTGCCAAGGAACTGCTTACTGTTTGCTCCAGCTTTAGGGTTTTGGGCACACAAATAGAGTTAGAATTTCTACCCCCCAATTTCTTTAAGGAAGTCTCTTCTTTCAAAGATTTCCTTAATTCAGATCTTTAATTCAAACTGTTCAATTAAAAAAAACATGTATACAACAGAAAACCTGGCTTTCAAAGAAATGTTTTTCTAAGATAATTATCCTGAACTAGTATTACTGGATTTTCAAAAACATTGATGCATTATAGGGAAAATTATGGTCTGCAGGAAACACAGAAATTAAGTGTCAGATCAGTCTAATAAATCCTGTCAGTCAATGGAGTGAAAAATATCACAGATCCATCTTTTTCATATCCAAGAAGGAATATGTGACCACACTCTAAGAGACACAACATTTATTTGTTCAACAAATATTTATTCAGTTTCTATTAGGTAGATATTATGTATACCTAGTAAATTATGAGAGGTTGTGAAACAACAACAATAAGAATACATATTTACAAAGGTAATAGAAATGTATCCTATGAGGTTTTTGAACTATTTGTTCTCAGGATGGTTCATGAATTTTGGCTCCTATAAAGGCAATGGACCTAACTGCCACATTAATAGCCCATAACGCCATAGAGCTAAAGAGCAGCTCCCTGGCTCTTGGCTTCTCATGTGCTAGTTTCAGACCCTCGAAAAGTTCAGCTTTCCTTCTTATCTGAAGGTTTAGTGAGCCATTCCTCTTCCCTTCTCGTAAGTTTTTTCTTAAGCTACTGTAAGTGGATTTCTGTTTGTTCCTAATAAGCAATATTGACTAAAACAGAAAAATGTGATATTTAAGAAAGTAATTATAACTCACAGGTATTCCTGATATTTGGTAAAATTCCTGTCAAGAATATGGAAGCCTAAGGGAATAGCTTCTTGAAATGGATCAGATACGAAAAGAAGGAGGGAAGCCCAAGGATAAATAAGATATAAGAATTAGTGGGAATTCTTAAACTTGACGCTGGAGGAAGGGTGAAAACCATTTTAGTGCAGATAAAATAAGAAAGAAACAACCGATAGTATGGAAGCATGCTATTACTTGCTTAATTGATTGGAAGTTATAGGTAAATAATGCCTCTTAACCTATCAACTCTGAGTTTTCATAATTACATGTGAGACTCTTCAACTTACCTTTATATGTTGAACTTGGACAGTCAACTGTGAGCTTTAAGGGGATTTTCAATTTGGATCTCTTCTTTCAAAGATTGCCATAAGTCAGATCTTCAATGCAAACTGTTCAATGAAAAAAAACATGTATACAACAGAAAACCTGGCTTTCAAAGAAATGTTTTTCTAAGATAATTATCCTGAACTAGTATTACTGGATTTTCAAAAACATTGATGCATTATAGGGAAAATTATGGTCTGCAGGAAACACAGAAATTAAGTGTCAGATCAGTCTAATAAATCCTGTCAGTCAATGGAGTGAAAAATATCACAGATCCATCTTTTTCATATCCAAGAAGGAATATGTGACCACACTCTAAGAGACACAACATTTATTTGTTCAACAAATATTTATTCAGTTTCTATTAGGTAGATATTATGTATACCTAGTAAATTATGAGAGGTTGTGAAACAACAACAATAAGAATACATATTTACAAAGGTAATAGAAATGTATCCTATGAGGTTTTTGAACTATTTGTTCTCAGGATGGTTCATGAATTTTGGCTCCTATAAAGGCAATGGACCTAACTGCCACATTAATAGCCCATAACGCCATAGAGCTAAAGAGCAGCTCCCTGGCTCTTGGCTTCTCATGTGCTAGTTTCAGACCCTCGAAAAGTTCAGCTTTCCTTCTTATCTGAAGGTTTAGTGAGCCATTCCTCTTCCCTTCTCGTAAGTTTTTTCTTAAGCTACTGTAAGTGGATTTCTGTTTGTTCCTAATAAGCAATATTGACTAAAACAGAAAAATGTGATATTTAAGAAAGTAATTATAACTCACAGGTATTCCTGATATTTGGTAAAATTCCTGTCAAGAATATGGAAGCCTAAGGGAATAGCTTCTTGAAATGGATCAGATACGAAAAGAAGGAGGGAAGCCCAAGGATAAATAAGATATAAGAATTAGTGGGAATTCTTAAACTTGACGCTGGAGGAAGGGTGAAAACCATTTTAGTGCAGATAAAATAAGAAAGAAACAACCGATAGTATGGAAGCATGCTATTACTTGCTTAATTGATTGGAAGTTATAGGTAAATAATGCCTCTTAACCTATCAACTCTGAGTTTTCATAATTACATGTGAGACTCTTCAACTTACCTTTATATGTTGAACTTGGACAGTCAACTGTGAGCTTTACAACAAACATCTCAAGCTATCGATAACATTGCCTGTTGGTTGGCCAAAGCAGCTAAGTTTTGGCCATGTAGCTACCTTTGCCTTGTTGGAGCATGCTATTGCATCTTTGTGTTATTTTCTAAAATGTGAGTGGGAAATAGAAAGCTTAGTATCGATGCTACTAATAAGTTTATTTCTCTTACGCTTACCAGAACTAAAACTGAGATTGAAACCGTAAATTGTTTCAAAATTAGCAATTCTTGGTCTTCCCTGGTGGCTCAGTGGTTAAGAATCTACCTGCCAATGCAGGTAACATGGTTTCAATCTCTGATCTCTGAAAAGCCCACATGCTACAAAGCAACTGAGCCCATGGGCCACAGCTACTGAGCCTGTGCTCTAGAGCCTTGAGGTGCAATCACTGAGTCCATGGGCCATAAATATTGAAGGCTGCATGCCCTAGAGATTATGCTACATGACAAGAGAAGCTACTACGATGAGAAGCCTGCACACAAAGCTAAAGGGTAGCCCCCACTCACTGCAACTAGAGAAGGCCCATACAACGATAACCCAGTGCAACCATAAATAAATAAAAATTATTTTTAAAGGTAGCAATTCTTTTCCATCAATTGAGATCATAGGGATTAAGCTGTCCAGCTGATGCTAAATTGTAAAGGAAAAAATATTAAAATATATAAAAAAAACAGAACACTCAACATTTTTCAAAACTGTGCTATAATTAAGATTTTTTTATTATTCTGAAACAGTCCTCCATTATAATACCCAAGTCTGCTATTTAATAACTGTACCTCTGATTTCCTGCACAGTCTTAGGGAATGAATAGGCTTCTTGAAATGGATCAGATACGAAAAGAAGGAGGGAAGCCCAAGGATAAATAAGATATAAGAATTAGTGGGAATTCTTAAACTTGACGCTGGAGGAAGGGTGAAAACCATTTTAGTGCAGATAAAATAAGAAAGAAACAACCGATAGTATGGAAGCATGCTATTACTTGCTTAATTGATTGGAAGTTATAGGTAAATAATGCCTCTTAACCTATCAACTCTGAGTTTTCATAATTACATGTGAGACTCTTCAACTTACCTTTATATGTTGAACTTGGACAGTCAACTGTGAGCTTTACAACAAACATCTCAAGCTATCGATAACATTGCCTGTTGGTTGGCCAAAGCAGCTAAGTTTTGGCCATGTAGCTACCTTTGCCTTGTTGGAGCATGCTATTGCATCTTTGTGTTATTTTCTAAAATGTGAGTGGGAAATAGAAAGCTTAGTATCGATGCTACTAATAAGTTTATTTCTCTTACGCTTACCAGAACTAAAACTGAGATTGAAACCGTAAATTGTTTCAAAATTAGCAATTCTTGGTCTTCCCTGGTGGCTCAGTGGTTAAGAATCTACCTGCCAATGCAGGTAACATGGTTTCAATCTCTGATCTCTGAAAAGCCCACATGCTACAAAGCAACTGAGCCCATGGGCCACAGCTACTGAGCCTGTGCTCTAGAGCCTTGAGGTGCAATCACTGAGTCCATGGGCCATAAATATTGAAGGCTGCATGCCCTAGAGATTATGCTACATGACAAGAGAAGCTACTACGATGAGAAGCCTGCACACAAAGCTAAAGGGTAGCCCCCACTCACTGCAACTAGAGAAGGCCCATACAACGATAACCCAGTGCAACCATAAATAAATAAAAATTATTTTTAAAGGTAGCAATTCTTTTCCATCAATTGAGATCATAGGGATTAAGCTGTCCAGCTGATGCTAAATTGTAAAGGAAAAAATATTAAAATATATAAAAAAAACAGAACACTCAACATTTTTTTTCAAAAACTGTGCTATAATTAAGATTTTTTTTATTATTCTGGAAACAGTCCTCCATTATAATACCCAAATCTGCTATTTAATAACTGTACCTCTGATTTCCTGCACAGTCTTAGGGAATGATCATATGCTAAAATGATGAACTGCCTCCATGACAAATCTTGCACAGAGGCACGCTTTCCATGGATGAGGAATCTCAACTCTCTTGATATCTACTCAGATTCTTTTCCAGCTCAAAGTAAAGTGGTTAAAAATGGTTTTACTTGCCTTACTGAGAGCATCTCTGAAATAACAGAAACTCCAGCAAAGAGACTGCCATTTTGGACCACCTTTTCTCTTAACGAGGAAGAACTGAATGGTTACCATGTCATTTTGGAATTGGTCATAAGGGAAGGAAATAGAGGGCAGAGGCTGATGTGTGCTAAAGATTTTAAGAAAGCAGATGTCAAAGCCTCAAAGGAGAAGAGGGAGTTACAGCACAGAGGGCAAGAGCTCTAATTCCAGATTCAAGAAAAATACAGGTGTGAATCCCAGGTATGCTGTTTGCAAGTTGTGTGACACTGAGAAAAACATTCAACTTCTCCAGATCTGCTTCTAAGGTCATCTAGATGGTTGGCAGAATTCATTTCTTTGTGATTATATGACTGAGCTCCACATTTTCTTGGCAGCTATCACTGGGGAACACCTCTCCACTTGTAGAGTGCACTCTCAGCTCCTGGTCACAGCATCGGTCCCTGTAGCTCACTTCTTCAAGGCCAACAGAAGAACCTCAGCTCCTTCCTCTGGGCTCAAGGTCAGGCCTCTTCAGAATAACCCCCTTTAGATGAACTCAGAATCAAACTATTAAGGACTTTAACGACATATGCAAAATCTCTTTGTGTGCTAAGTCCCTTTCATCATGTCCCATTCTTTGTAACCCCATAATCTTTAACCTGTCAGGCTCCCCTGTCCATGGGATTCTCCAGGCAAGAATACTGGCGTGGGGTGCGGTGATCTCTTCCCGGGATCTTCCTGACTCAGGGATCAAACCTGCGTTTCTTATGTCTTCTGCATTGGCAATGGGTTCTTTACCACAGTGCCACCTGGGAAGCCCATTGGCCATGTAATACAACTTAATCACTGGAGTGATATTCATCTATTTACTCACAGGTCCTCCCCACACTCAAGGGAAAGGGATTATTGTGACTTCCCTGGAAATCCAGTGGTTAAGACTCCACACTTCTACTGTAGGGAGCAAGGGTTTAATCCCTGGCCAGGGAACTAAGATCCCACATCCTTCATGCCACATGGCACAGCCACGAAAAATAAAAACAGAGATTATAAAGAATGTCAACATGAATCAGCCATAGGTATACATCTGTTCCCTCCCTCTTGGACTTCCCTCCTGTCTCCCTCCCCATCCCACCCCTCCAGGCTGTTGCAGAGACTTTGTTTGAGTTCCCCTTTGTCTTACAGCAAATTCCCATTGGTTAACTACTTTACATATGGTAAATGCTGGAGAGGTGTGGAGAAAAGGGAACCTTCTTGCACTGTTGGTGGGAATGTAAATTGATACTCCTGGGGATTTTTTAAAAGCCAAATTCATAGAAAGTATGAATGTGCAACATAGGTGGAACTTTGTTTTGTATAATAAAAGATGATACAAGTTGACTGAGATTAAAAAATAAAAAAGAATGTGTTACACCAGAGGACAGGAGTCAGGCCTGCCAATTTGCCAACCAGGTTTAACAGTTAACACAAGGCAGAGTCTGGTTTCACTCAAAGGTTTTAGCCTAGCAATGAAAGGAATCGTCATGGCCCCCTTTTCAGCTATCACTGGGGAACACCTCTCCACTTGTAGAGTGCACTCTCAGCTCCTGGTCACAGCATCGGTCCCTGTAGCTCACTTCTTCAAGGCCAACAGAAGAACCTCAGCTCCTTCCTCTGGGCTCAAGGTCAGGCCTCTTCAGAATAACCCCCTTTAGATGAACTCAGAATCAAACTATTAAGGACTTTAACGACATATGCAAAATCTCTTTGTGTGCTAAGTCCCTTTCATCATGTCCCATTCTTTGTAACCCCATAATCTTTAACCTGTCAGGCTCCCCTGTCCATGGGATTCTCCAGGCAAGAATACTGGCGTGGGGTGCGGTGCTCTCTTCCAGGGGATCTTCCTGACTCAGGGATCAAACCTGCGTTTCTTATGTCTTCTGCATTGGCAATGGGTTCTTTACCACAGTGCCACCTGGGAAGCCCATTGGCCATGTAATACAACTTAATCACTGGAGTGATATTCATCTATTTACTCACAGGTCCTCCCCACACTCAAGGGAAAGGGATTATTGTGACTTCCCTGGAAATCCAGTGGTTAAGACTCCACACTTCTACTGTAGGGAGCAAGGGTTTAATCCCTGGCCAGGGAACTAAGATCCCACATCCTTCATGCCACATGGCACAGCCACGAAAAATAAAAACAGAGATTATAAAGAATGTCAACATGAATCAGCCATAGGTATACATCTGTTCCCTCCCTCTTGGACTTCCCTCCTGTCTCCCTCCCCATCCCACCCCTCCAGGCTGTTGCAGAGACTTTGTTTGAGTTCCCTTAGTCTTACAGCAAATTCCCATTGGTTAACTACTTTACATATGGTAAATGCTGGAGAGGGTGTGGAGAAAAGGGAACCTTCTTGCACTGTTGGTGGGAATGTAAATTGATACTCCTGGGGATTTTTTAAAAGCCAAATTCATAGAAAGTATGAATGTGCAACATAGGTGGAACTTTGTTTTGTATAATAAAAGATGATACAAGTTGACTGAGATTAAAAAATAAAAAAGAATGTGTTACACCAGAGGACAGGAGTCAGGCCTGCCAATTTGCCAACCAGGTTTAACAGTTAACACAAGGCAGAGTCTGGTTTCACTCAAAGGTTTTAGCCTAGCAATGAAAGGAATCGTGATGTCATTAGCTGATAAGGTACACACGAGAAAAAGAGGTTTAATGAGCAATATCATGAATCTTGCTTGGGGTTGCCTATCTCAAAGCAATCTGCAGTATATCCATTTGTCCTCAGCTGATTGCATCAGCTTCAACAGCATCTAATGTTTTATTAAATGGTGTGGAAGAGTTTCTGGTATCTGGAAGTGATTCCATCATAAAGTACACATTTTTTTAAAAAAAATTACAAATGGGGATGAATTTGAGAATCAGTTAGCAAGTTGATTATGTTTTAGAGTCTTGTCTTCTTTTTCTCCCAGCCACCGGAGATTTTTTCAACCGGGTTGTTTTGATAAATGTTCCTTTCCTACTCTGTTATTTCTGAGAAATAGCCAAACATCTTTTTTTCCTCTATGAATGTTTATCTTAAAATATATCCAGTAATAGCCAAATGAGTTGTTAAGCAAGCAGATAAATGAAACACCCCCAAATAGCCAAGGAAATACTAGAACTTGTGCTAATAAAAATTAGAATAAATAATCTACACTCTCATTTTAAACTATCTGAATTATTCCATGACTTTGGGGTTAATGCAGATCACATGTTCCCTGTCACACAGTGAAATGCAAACTATTATTTCTTGGCATAGTGTAGAAAAAAAACATTTACCAAGTGTCTTCCTAATGCCAAGCCCTATGCTGGAACTTTCACACATGCTGTCTCATTTCATTTTAACAGTCCTCAAGTGAGGATAATATCAGCCTCATTTTCTTAGTAGATAAGGCAGTGGGCTTCCCTGGTGGCTCAGATGGTAAACAATCTACCGGCAATGCAAGAGACCTGGGTTCGATCTTTGGGTTGGGAAGATCCCCTGCAGAAATATTCTTGCCTGAGAATTCTATGGTTTGTCCAATATGTTCTCAAAGAGTCAGACATGACTGAGAAACTATGCACAAGGCAGTGGAGGCTGAGAAGTCAAAAATTTCACCCAAACTAAGAAATAGGAATAGCCAGGTTTCAAACCTAAATTTATCTTATTCTTCAGGTCTTACACTTTCAACTATCAATCTTTCTTCAGTTGTCAGATTAGCTGTAACTTCCTCTAAGAAGGCTTTCCTGACCACCCACTGGATCTTCCAAGACTGTATTGGCTGCACATTCCCATAACTGTGTTTTCCTGCATAGTCCATGAGTGTCAAAGTATTGGAGTACTGTGACATCTCAGACAGGCTCCCAGTTTCACGGGTCAAGATCCAAATTCCAGTTTGACACTTGCTAAATGCAGGAACTTGCAAAAGTGTCTAAATCTCGAGCTTTTCACTAGTGTAATCGGAATAGTATTAGTAGTTGGCTCAAGGCATAGTTGTGAGGATGATCTAATGAATTTAAATCCTTATTATTATCATTATCCTCAAAAGACGCTACTCCATCTTATTACACTGGGTTGTAGTTGCCTCTTTACTTTTCTGTATTTCACCCTAGGTAATAAAAAACATCCTTTGGACAGAGGCTGCATCTTGTTAGCTGTGATTTCCCCAGAGCTTAGTATGGTACCTATCGACCACTGTAGCTGGCATTCAGAATGTTCTGCTGAGGGAGGGAGAGGAAGGAAGGAAGGAAGATTGCTCACTATCAAGGTATTCCTGCCTTTTCCTAGGCAAGGCCTTAACAATGTTAAGGACTGTCATGCTTCTTGCATTATTCACATTATGGAAACTAAATTTCCTTCAACAGATGAATGGACAGTGGAGACCTAGTATATATACATACAATGGAATACCACTCAGGCATGAGAAAGAAGGAAACCCTGCAGTTTGCCACAGTGTGGACGCAGTTTGAGGGCATTATGTTAAAACTAAAAATGGGCCTATCATACATCCATGAATTCCACTCCTGGGTATCTAGCTAAAAACCAAAAAAGACACAATAACTTGGAAAAAAACCACATGCGCCCCAATGCTTCTAGCAGCATTACAAACAATTGCCAAGACATGGAAACCGCCTCAGTGTCCATGGATGGACTTGGAGGGCATTGGGCTGAGTGAAGTAAGTCAGAGGAAGACAAATCCTAAATACTATATGGTATCACTTATATGTGGAATCTAAAAAAGGCCAAAATCATAAAAACACAGAGCAGAATGGTAGTTATCAGGGACTGGGAGAAATGAGGAGATGAGTCAAAGGTACAAACTTCCAGTCACCAGATGAGTAAGTTCCAGGGATCTAATGTACGTAATGTGATTATATTTAATAACACTGTATTATGGGCTTAAATATTGCTAAGAGAGTAGATCTTAAATGTTTTCACCACAAAAAAGGAATGGTAATTATGTGTCATGTTAAAGATGTTAGCTAAACCACAGTGGTAATCATTTTGCAATATATATGAAATCAACACATCGTACCCCTTAAATTTACAGTGTTACAGGTCAACTGTATCTAAAGAAAACTGGGGAAAAAAAGGCATAAGAATATATGCAGATGAAAATAAGCCACTACTTTGCTTGAATTAAACTTAACAATCAGAAGCCTTAGAAAGTAGAGTTTGTTATGACACCCTTAATGCCAAGTATGATCTGGAAATTCTAATACATTGTGCCTGAAAAAAGCCAAAGCCAAGGCAGTTCCTTCACAAGTGAGCATTCTCCCTCCTCACCCCTACAGCCTGAGAGTAATGTGTCCCTTCAAATGACCTCCCTGTATCATCAAAACCACTCATAGGACAGTAGGCAGTTCCTAGTCACCACTGACTCCAATATTGTTATGAAAAATATCCCAGGCTCCCACTTAATTTTTTCTTTTTCTTTTTTTAATATCAAACAACCAATGGGTTTAATGTCAATGTAACTGATATATAACATTGTGTACATTTAAGGTGTACAGGGGGTTTATTTGATACATTTATATACTGCAATATGACAACACTTTTACCACTGTAGCATTAGGTGTTGAGAGCATTTAAGGTCTAGTCTCTTAGCAACTCTGACAGTATTGCCAGCTATAATTACTATGCTGTGCATTCAATCACCAGTACTTATTTATCTTCTGACTACAAATGTGTACCCTTTGGTCAACATCTCCCCAAGTCCCCAACCACTAGCCGCTGGTAACCACCATTCTACTCTCTGTTTCTATGTGCTTGGATTTCCACTTTATATTTGCTCCATCTCACTACACCTGTTTGTACTCTGTCACCTTCAGCTCTTAGCAGGCCAGTGCCTGTTTTTATTCTTTCAAAGAAAAGAACACATTTGAGCTTGACTGTATGTGACTTGTACTCATTTGAAGCTCTGCATTCAAGTGAGAACAACATACCCAAACAAGTATATTTAATTAATATAGAATCAACCAGTTTGGGCACTGGTGCACCATGGTCATAAAAGAGGATTCTTCATATTTTTCACATTTCCTATAATAAAGTCAAAGTCACAGGTAAAAATGCAAATTAGGCAGAAGTAACCCCAGGAAAGAGAGATGACTATAAAGCCCTATTCATCTGTGATGCAAAAATTCATTATTAAGAGCAAATCTCCTTGGAAAGCCTGTGGATACTGCATAATTCACTGAGCCCAACTGTACTTAGGAGGTGACAGTTAAATATTGAAAATCTGGTTGGAAGAGAGGTGGTTTCCTGCTCTTTCCTGTAATTGCCTTGTCTGATTTTTCTCGTGAACAATGTATCACTGGAATTTTTGACTATGATGGAGTGTACCCCCTTCCCACCCTTGGAGAGCTCTTCCCTGAAGGCTAGGACTCCAATACTTCCTCCTCACCCCTACAGCCTGAGAGTAATGACCCAAATGACCTCCCTGTATCTAAAACACTCATAGGACAGTAGGCAGTTCCTAGTCACCACTGACTCCAATATTGTTATGAAAAATATCCCAGGCTCCCACTTAATTTTTTCTTTTTCTTTTTTTAATATCAAACAACCAATGGGTTTAATGTCAATGTAACTGATATATAACATTGTGTACATTTAAGGTGTACAGGGGGTTTATTTGATACATTTATATACTGCAATATGACAACACTTTTACCACTGTAGCATTAGGTGTTGAGAGCATTTAAGGTCTAGTCTCTTAGCAACTCTGACAGTATTGCCAGCTATAATTACTATGCTGTGCATTCAATCACCAGTACTTATTTATCTTCTGACTACAAATGTGTACCCTTTGGTCAACATCTCCCCAAGTCCCCAACCACTAGCCGCTGGTAACCACCATTCTACTCTCTGTTTCTATGTGCTTGGATTTCCACTTTATATTTGCTCCATCTCACTACACCTGTTTGTACTCTGTCACCTTCAGCTCTTAGCAGGCCAGTGCCTGTTTTTATTCTTTCAAAGAAAAGAACACATTTGAGCTTGACTGTATGTGACTTGTACTCATTTGAAGCTCTGCATTCAAGTGAGAACAACATACCCAAACAAGTATATTTAATTAATATAGAATCAACCAGTTTGGGCACTGGTGCACCATGGTCATAAAGAGGATTCTTCATATTTTTCACATTTCCTATAATAAAGTCAAAGTCACAGGTAAAAATGCAAATTAGGCAGAAGTAACCCCAGGAAAGAGAGATGACTATAAAGCCCTATTCATCTGTGATGCAAAAATTCATTATTAAGAGCAAATCTCCTTGGAAAGCCTGTGGATACTGCATAATTCACTGAGCCCAACTGTACTTAGGAGGTGACAGTTAAATATTGAAAATCTGGTTGGAAGAGAGGTGGTTTCCTGCTCTTTCCTGTAATTGCCTTGTCTGATTTTTCTCGTGAACAATGTATCACTGGAATTTTTGACTATGATGGAGTGTACCCCCTTCCCACCCTTGGAGAGCTCTTCCCTGAAGGCTAGGACTCCAACCCCATGGGAGTCATCTGATGGAGGACTTCATCTGTCTCCTCTGCACCTGTCATCCCTTCTTCCCTTGTCAAGCCCCAGGGTGTTGCTTGGAACATACAAGCCTTCCCCTTGCCTGTTCCCCACCCTCCATCCCTACTCCTCTGCATCTTGTACGTTACAGCAGCCTAATGAGTTGAAGAGATGGAGCCAGCCCAGGTTTCTTATTACAATCACATTCCATTTTCTTCAAATAAACCCAACTCAGAACAAAAGCGGGGCCTTCTGGGCACAGCCTTTGTTCTGGCTGTTTAATCACAACATTTTGGTGGGACCCAGAATATTATGATGATTGCATTCAAGCAATTTGTGATATACATGCTTAGCAGATGATGTAACTGCATGCTGCTTTTTGCTATGACACCATACAAATGCAAACAGATGTATTTCCCATGACCTTAACCCTGACAAATAGAATTGTTTCATGTATTTCCCAGTTAACATTTTCTGAGAGCTTCACAAAGCAGTCTCCTAAGGTCTCTCAATACTAGGCTTTTTACACTTTTAACTATTTTAGTTATCTCAGGAATGTGATAACACTAATGAGATATTAGGGTAAGAAAAATAGGAAAAAGCATATCGGCTCCAACTTTTACAAAAGCTTATTTTAAACATGTTGATTTCCCTTCAGTTTAGCTCTCAATTAACTGGCCAAAGTGATAGGCAAGAGCTTTTGAAAGCATGATGTTTTAGCTTTAATATCTACCCAAACAAGTATATTTAATTAATATAGAATCAACCAGTTTGGGCACTGGTGCACCATGGTCATAAGAGGATTCTTCATATTTTCACATTTCCTATAATAAAGTCAAAGTCACAGGTAAAAATGCAAATTAGGCAGAAGTAACCCCAGGAAAGAGAGATGACTATAAAGCCCTATTCATCTGTGATGCAAAAATTCATTATTAAGAGCAAATCTCCTTGGAAAGCCTGTGGATACTGCATAATTCACTGAGCCCAACTGTACTTAGGAGGTGACAGTTAAATATTGAAAATCTGGTTGGAAGAGAGAGGTGGTTTCCTGCTCTTTCCTGTAATTGCCTTGTCTGATTTTTCTCGTGAACAATGTATCACTGGAATTTTTGACTATGATGGAGTGTACCCCCTTCCCACCCTTGGAGAGCTCTTCCCTGAAGGCTAGGACTCCAACCCCATGGGAGTCATCTGATGGAGGACTTCATCTGTCTCCTCTGCACCTGTCATCCCTTCTTCCCTTGTCAAGCCCCAGGGTGTTGCTTGGAACATACAAGCCTTCCCCTTGCCTGTTCCCCCCACCCCTCCATCCCTACTCCTCTGCATCTTGTACGTTACAGCAGCCTAATGAGTTGAAGAGATGGAGCCAGCCCAGGTTTCTTATTACAATCACATTCCATTTTCTTCAAATAAACCCAACTCAGAACAAAAGCGGGGCCTTCTGGGCACAGCCTTTGTTCTGGCTGTTTAATCACAACATTTTGGTGGGACCCAGAATATTATGATGATTGCATTCAAGCAATTTGTGATATACATGCTTAGCAGATGATGTAACTGCATGCTGCTTTTTGCTATGACACCATACAAATGCAAACAGATGTATTTCCCATGACCTTAACCCTGACAAATAGAATTGTTTCATGTATTTCCCAGTTAACATTTTCTGAGAGCTTCACAAAGCAGTCTCCTAAGGTCTCTCAATACTAGGCTTTTTACACTTTTAACTATTTTAGTTATCTCAGGAATGTGATAACACTAATGAGATATTAGGGTAAGAAAAATAGGAAAAAGCATATCGGCTCCAACTTTTACAAAAGCTTATTTTAAACATGTTGATTTCCCTTCAGTTTAGCTCTCAATTAACTGGCCAAAGTGATAGGCAAGAGCTTTTGAAAGCATGATGTTTTAGCAAAAAAATATTCAAGGGAAAAATATCTAGAATAAGGTGCTATAAGAACATAGATGTGGAACCCTAGCAAGAAAAATTCATAATACAATATGAGGTCCCTCTGCAATAAGCACTGGGATTTATCCTAAGAGAATCAATATATAAAATCTATTAAAATCATCCAACCTCAACTGCCATAATTGTCTCTACCATTTCCTCTTCTGTATTTTATTCTCCTAAGTGTCAAAGCAGACAAAAAGAAAGTTGAGTAGTTGTGAGTGCCCCTTGTTTGTGCCTATAGGCACTTTTTCAGCAGATACTTTCGAGTGTTAGATAACAGACAACAGGAGTGGTTTGCCAGGTTTGAGACTGGAATATTTTGAAAAATGTGTTACAACTGATTTTTTTCAATTACAGCTTCTTATTTTGAAACAGATTTAGACTCCCAAGAAATTCTAGAAACAGTACAGAGAATTCTCACATACCCTCACCCAGTTTACCCTAAGGACAGTCTCTTACATAGCCATAGTGCACTATTAAAACTGAGAAATTAGCCTGGGTACAATACTATGCTCAGGAAAAGACCTTATTGGGATTTCACCAGTTTTTGCATAAACTTGTGTGTGTGTGTGTGTGTGTGTGTGTGTGTGTGTGTGTGGTGGGGTGGCAGGTGGGTAGGAGTGTGTGGTTCACTACAGTAAGGATACAGAACAGGTCTATCACTACAAAGAAGCTCCCTCGGCTTATGCCTTAGGATAGTCATATCCTGTCCCCAAACATAACACCTGGCAGTCACTACCTGCTTCACCATTATGATTTTATCACTTCAGGAATATTATATAAATGAAAACATGACATATATTACCCTTTGAGACTGGCTTCTTTCAGTCAGCGTAGTTCGTTTGAAATCTACCTTGATGGTTACATGTGTCAATAATTAATTCCACTTTATTGCTGAGTCTTATTCCATAGTATGAGCTGTACCACAGCTTATTCATCCATTCACCTGCTGTAGGATATTTGGGATTGTTTCCAATTTCTGACCATTGCAAAGAAAGCTGCAGTGAGTGTTCACATACAGGTTTTTGTGCAAACTTAATGTTTCTTTTGCTGAGTCATATGGTTTGTGTACATTTAACTTGATAGGAAACTGGCAAACTTTTCCTAAAGTGACCAAACCATTCTATATTTCTTGTAAGCACTTGGCATTATTGGTATTATTTATTTGTGCTATTCTCGTATATGTGTAATAGTAGTGTATAAAGTTTTAATTTGAATTTATAAACTGGCTTATGATGTTGAATACTTTTTCATGTTTATTTGCCGTCAGTATGTCCTCTTTATACAAAAGTCCATGCAAGCCTTTTACTGATATTCTAATAGGATTGTTCATTTTCTTACTGTTAAGAGAATTATTTTTGTATTTGGAATACAAGCTCATTATCAGATGAGTGATATAAAGATATTTTCTCTCAGTCCATGGCTTTGTTTTTCATTCTTTGTAGCAAGCATTTTACAGAAAACAAAAAATTTTATTTCTGATGAAATGAAACATCAATTTTGTTTCCTCACTAGTGCAAGACAGGAATGGAGGTCAGGGTTCCACACACCGGCTCCACCAAAGAACGTCATCTCCTCATTACCGAGGAACAGCATTTGTTACAGACTGAATTGTGCTCCCCCATAACCAATATGTTGAACTCCTAATCCTCAGTATGATTATATTTGGAGATAGGGCCTTGGAGGGGTAATTAAAGTTAAATGATGTTGTAAAGGTGGAGCCTTAATCCAATGGGACTGTGTGTGTTAGTCACTCAGTCATATCCGATTCTTTTTGACCCCATGGGCTGTACCCTGCCAGGCTCCTCTGTCCATGGAATTCTCCATGCAAAAGTACTGGAGTGGGTTGCCATTCCCTTCTCCAGGAAATCTTCCCAACCCAGGGATTGAACCTGGATCTCCTGCATTGCAGGAGGACTCTTTACTGACTAAGCCACCAGGGAATCCAGCAGACTAGTGTCCTTTTAAGAAGAGGAAGAGACTCCTTTCTTTCTGCACATGCATGAAAGACAAGTCACCTGGAGACACAATGAGAAGGCAGTTTTCCACAGGCAGGCATAGAGACCTCCCAGAAGCCAATCCAGCTAACATGAATTTGAACTTCTAGCCTCCAGAAGGGTGAGAAAATAAATTTCTGTTGCTTAAGCTACCCAGTCTTCAGTTTTCTTTTATGGCAGCCCAAACAGACTAATAGAGGGGCAAAAGTCAGAATTCCACCACAGTTCTGCAGGGGAAGGCCACCACTTCCTTATAGCAAGGGGTCTAGACAGCAGGGACCCATGGACCCTCCCCTGCAGGTCCCCTCTGGGTAGAGGAGGGGCATGGTGTGCTCGTGGTATGCACCTTGAGAGCAAACAAATGGGGGTAAAAGTTTCTGACCCCAACAGCAGGTTCTTTTCACAAAAAACTTTTCACAACTCTTTGGCTGGAAAGCCAAGGCTGCATATGGGGCTTTTTTTTTTTGGTCTGCACCTATTTCCAAGTTGATATAAAGATATTTTCTCTCAGTCCATGGCTTTGTTTTTCATTCTTTGTAGCAAGCATTTTACAGAAAACAAAAAATTTTATTTCTGATGAAATGAAACATCAATTTTGTTTCCTCACTAGTGCAAGACAGGAATGGAGGTCAGGGTTCCACACACCGGCTCCACCAAAGAACGTCATCTCCTCATTACCGAGGAACAGCATTTGTTACAGACTGAATTGTGCTCCCCCATAACCAATATGTTGAACTCCTAATCCTCAGTATGATTATATTTGGAGATAGGGCCTTGGAGGGGTAATTAAAGTTAAATGATGTTGTAAAGGTGGAGCCTTAATCCAATGGGACTGTGTGTGTTAGTCACTCAGTCATATCCGATTCTTTTTGACCCCATGGGCTGTACCCTGCCAGGCTCCTCTGTCCATGGAATTCTCCATGCAAAAGTACTGGAGTGGGTTGCCATTCCCTTCTCCAGGAAATCTTCCCAACCCAGGGATTGAACCTGGATCTCCTGCATTGCAGGAGGACTCTTTACTGACTAAGCCACCAGGGAATCCAGCAGACTAGTGTCCTTTTAAGAAGAGGAAGAGACTCCTTTCTTTCTGCACATGCATGAAAGACAAGTCACCTGGAGACACAATGAGAAGGCAGTTTTCCACAGGCAGGCATAGAGACCTCCCAGAAGCCAATCCAGCTAACATGAATTTGAACTTCTAGCCTCCAGAAGGGTGAGAAAATAAATTTCTGTTGCTTAAGCTACCCAGTCTTCAGTTTTCTTTTATGGCAGCCCAAACAGACTAATAGAGGGGCAAAAGTCAGAATTCCACCACAGTTCTGCAGGGGAAGGCCACCACTTCCTTATAGCAAGGGGTCTAGACAGCAGGGACCCATGGACCCTCCCCTGCAGGTCCCCTCTGGGTAGAGGAGGGGCATGGTGTGCTCGTGGTATGCACCTTGAGAGCAAACAAATGGGGGTAAAAGTTTCTGACCCCAACAGCAGGTTCTTTTCACAAAAAACTTTTCACAACTCTTTGGCTGGAAAGCCAAGGCTGCATATGGGGCTTTTTTTTTTTTTTTTGGTCTGCACCTATTTCCAAGTTGTAGGCTTTTCTAGGTTCGAGGACAGGACAAATAGGAGGCAAGAAAAAACTACAGGGAGTTCACTTCCAGGAAATTGCCTGAGTCCTGAGATTCCTAGACAATCCACTTTCTCTATGCCATTTTCTAGGCTTGAGTATTTTTTTTTCTAATTTTTTTCAGTCTTGATTGAATTTGTTATAATATTGCTTCTGGATTTCTTTTTTTCTTAGCTTTTGGTTTTCTAGCCATGAAGCATGAGGATCTTAGCTCCATGACCTGAGATCAAACCCACACTCCCTGCTTTGGAGGCACAAACTCTTAACCATTGGATTGCCAGGAAAGTCCCAGGCTTATGCATTTTGCCAGGGCATATTTTCTGTGATTAGTGAGAGGAGTAAAATGGAATGTGTTTCCCATATCAAGTAGAAGTAGAAACTGCAACTGATTTTTTTTTTTTTAAATAGAGTAAAAGTAAGATTTCAGGAGAGTAATAGCAGCATTCTCAAGGGTTCTAGAAGTTTCCTTGACTGGTGGATATTTCCAGGATTCATTGACTCAGTTTGACATAGAAAAGGAAACACTGGACTTGGTAGGCTTAGTTCTTATCACAGTTTTTGTATTAACTCTGGCAAATTGTCTCACTTTCCCGTTTCAGTCTCTTCCTCTATCAAAAATATGATTGGACTCTATCTGGATTGGTAAATATGTTTCATCTCTTGAGCCAACAAAATGAAATAGGAAAACGTTTTGAGAAGTACCATAAGAACATGATTAGGTTTAGTGAGAAGGAATACTGTATTTAATCAGTAATATCAGCCATATGCATAGTAGCATATTTGCTTTGCTTTTTACCCGTGGACTAGAACATCTCTAAGAATTTTTCCAGATCTGAAATTCTATGATTTTAATACAAAAAGAAAATTAACTTGAATTTAAAAGTTAAAGATGTAAAGTTATCTTTTAAAAGGAAAGACAAATCCTATTGGGAACACAGGATGAAATAATTGAGAAAAAGTTTTATCTAGGCTTCCTGATAGCCATGGGAAAAAGGGAAACACACTGGTTATCTAGCTCTAACCCTTTCATTTTGCTTCTAGTTACTTCCTTTCCTACTTTCTGATGAACTACTACAATTTTCTGTATTCCCATTTTTTCCTCAATGAATTTGAAAGCGGTAGAGAGGATTCTATCCCTTTCATAATTGTTCTTAAATTTTAAAAATAGCTTATACGTGTTTCAAGAAGAGTATAAAAGCATTCTGTTTCAGCATCTCTATCCTCCTTTCAAACAGGACAAAAATATCATTACAAAACACTAAGCACGCAGTGAAGACTCCATTTTCTATTACTGTTGTTTACACATTTAATTTCACTTTCGGATACCTCTTCATGTACTTTGTGCAGTTTCTCTGCTTGCTGTTTTATCTTGCATCATGGTCTTCCTCTCTGAGTTCAATATTCTTCTTGGTAAGTCATATCCTTCCTAATTCTTTCAGTGATGGCTTGTGACTGAAAAATTATCTTTCTATGTAGAAAATTTTTTTTGCTTTTCTGTAATGAGGGTATATCACCATTAGCAGTGATCACAAGTTAGGCAATCAAACTCACATAACATGTAGCACAATAAGATTGAATGTATTGTTAACATTTATTTAGATTTGTAGAAGTCATGAGAAATGCCATTCTTCCCACTTGGGGAGGCCCTGAGCTATATATGTACACAGCTTCTCATTTCTCCTCTTACCTGAACAGGATGTGTGCAACAAATAGGGGTAACTTCAACAAGTATGTGGTTTAACTTGGCACAGGGGAAATTGGTGCCTTGGTTTCTCATCCATCTTTTATATTGTTCCTGTCACACAGACCCTAAGCTTGTATACTCCCTTAAAGCAATCTCAGTCCAGATGGACTCCCACCAATCAAGAATTTCACAGTAAATAAGGCAGATAATTGTCTCTTGATATGTAACATTCCACATTTATCTTAACTCCGTGTGTGTCCCAGGGAATGATGCTGTGAGAAGACATAATTGAGAAGGAACTTTTCTCTTCCAGGAAAGCCTTATGTTTCAAAACTTAATTTTATTAGAGTTCATTTACAACATTATAAAAGGAAAGACAAATCCTATTGGGAACACAGGATGAAATAATTGAGAAAAAGTTTTATCTAGGCTTCCTGATAGCCATGGGAAAAAGGGAAACACACTGGTTATCTAGCTCTAACCCTTTCATTTTGCTTCTAGTTACTTCCTTTCCTACTTTCTGATGAACTACTACAATTTTCTGTATTCCCATTTTTTCCTCAATGAATTTGAAAGCGGTAGAGAGGATTCTATCCCTTTCATAATTGTTCTTAAATTTTAAAAATAGCTTATACGTGTTTCAAGAAGAGTATAAAAGCATTCTGTTTCAGCATCTCTATCCTCCTTTCAAACAGGACAAAAATATCATTACAAAACACTAAGCACGCAGTGAAGACTCCATTTTCTATTACTGTTGTTTACACATTTAATTTCACTTTCGGATACCTCTTCATGTACTTTGTGCAGTTTCTCTGCTTGCTGTTTTATCTTGCATCATGGTCTTCCTCTCTGAGTTCAATATTCTTCTTGGTAAGTCATATCCTTCCTAATTCTTTCAGTGATGGCTTGTGACTGAAAAATTATCTTTCTATGTAGAAAATTTTTTTTGCTTTTCTGTAATGAGGGTATATCACCATTAGCAGTGATCACAAGTTAGGCAATCAAACTCACATAACATGTAGCACAATAAGATTGAATGTATTGTTAACATTTATTTAGATTTGTAGAAGTCATGAGAAATGCCATTCTTCCCACTTGGGGAGGCCCTGAGCTATATATGTACACAGCTTCTCATTTCTCCTCTTACCTGAACAGGATGTGTGCAACAAATAGGGGTAACTTCAACAAGTATGTGGTTTAACTTGGCACAGGGAAGTTGGTGCCTTGGTTTCTCATCCATCTTTTATATTGTTCCTGTCACACAGACCCTAAGCTTGTATACTCCCTTAAAGCAATCTCAGTCCAGATGGACTCCCACCAATCAAGAATTTCACAGTAAATAAGGCAGATAATTGTCTCTTGATATGTAACATTCCACATTTATCTTAACTCCGTGTGTGTCCCAGGGAATGATGCTGTGAGAAGACATAATTGAGAAGGAACTTTTCTCTTTCCAGGAAAGCCTTATGTTTCAAAAACTTAATTTTATTAGAGTTCATTTACAACATTATATTGGGGGCTTCCTTGGTTCAAACAGTAAAGAATCTGCCTGCAGTACAGGAGACCTGGATTTGATCCCTGGGTTGGAAAGATCCACTGGAGAAGGAAATGGAAACCCACTCCAGTATTCTTGCCTTGAGAATCCCATGGACAGAGGAGCCTGATGGGCTACATAGTCCATGGGGTTGCAAAGAGTAGGACACAATGATGTATTAATTTCTACTGTATAGTAAAATGATTAAGTTATGCATAAATATGCATTTTTTCATATTCATATTATGGTTTATCAGGGGACATGGGATACAGTTCCCTGCGCTCCACAATAGGACCTTGTTGTTTAACTATTCAAGCTCCAGGAGATGGTGAGGAACAAGGAAGCCTGGCATGCTGAAGTCCACGGGGTCGCAAAGAGTCAGATATGACTGAGAAACTGAACTGAACTAATTTAAGAGTTTGCACCTGCTAACCTCAAGCTCCCAGTTTGTCCCTCCTCCATCCCAACTTTGGCAAGCACAAGTCTATTATCTATGTGTATATATCTATTTCTGTTTCACAGATAGGCTCATTTATGTTATATTTTAAATTCTACAAAGAAGTGATATTCTATGGTACTTGTCTTTCTCTTTCTTTTTTTTCTTTTTTTTTATTCTTTATTTTAAAGATTTTACAGAGTTTTGTTGTTCACCAACATGTATGTTCCCAGATCATTCATATGTATATCCCTGGACCCTTCCCCCACCCAGTTCCCCCCCTCTCACCCCTCCAGACCATCACCCCAAGTGATTGTAGGTACTCCTATTCCCTTAGCTCAATGACCATAGCTATCTTTTCCACACGTGCCAGTATAGGTTTCGATGTTACTTCCTCTATGCCTCCCTCTCACTGTTCGGTCTCCATAGTGTCCTTATGTCTATTCTCTGTCTGTTTTTCCATGAGTTCACTGCGTGTGTTATCATGACCATCTTACTAGATCCCATATACATGAGTTAGTATACTGTACTTGTCTTTCTCTTTTTGACTTACTTCACTTTTTATGATAGGTTCTAGAGCTAGCCACCTCATTAGGACTGAGTCTTCTGCATTTCTTTTAACAGCTGAGTAGTATTGCATTGTATATATGTACCAGAGCTTCTGGATCCATTCATTTGTCGATGGACATCTAGGTTGCTTCCATGTTCTGGCTATTGTATAGAGAGCTGCAATGAACATTGGGGTACAGGTGCCTCTTTCAGTTTTGATTTCATCAGGATATAGGCCTAAGAGTGGGATTGCTGGGTCATAGAGTGCTTCCATTTTTAGTTTTTTAAGGAATCTCCATATTGTCTTCCATAGAGATTGTACCAGTTTACATTCCCACCAGCAAAGCAAGAGGGTTCCCTTTTCTCCGCACCCTCTCCAGCATTTATTGTCTGTCGATTTGTTGATGATGGCCATTATGATGGGTGTGAGGTGGTATCTCATTGTGGTTTTAATTTGCATTTCTCTAATAATAAGCGAGGTTGAGCATTGTTCCATGTGCTTCTGGGCCATCTGTATGTCCTCTTTGGAGAGGTGTCTCTTTAGATCTTTTTCCCATTTTTTGATTGGGTTGTTCGTTTTTCCTGTGCTGAGTTGTCTGAGTTGCTTGTAGATTTTGGAGATTAATTCTTTGTCTGTTGTTTCATTTGCTATGATTTTCTCCCACTCTGTGGGGTATCTGTTCAGCTTTTTTGTAATTTCTTTTGCTGTACAAAAGCTTTTAAGTTTCATGAGGTCCCACATGTTCACTTTTCTTTTCAGTTCCACTATTCTAGTAGGTGGGTCAGAGAAGATCTTGCTTTGATTGATGTCCTTGAGGGTTTTGCCTATATTTTCCTCTAAGAGGTTGATGGTTTCTGGTCTTACATTTAGATCTTTAATCCATTTTGAGTTGACCTTTGTGTATGGTGTCAGGGAATGTTCCAACTTCATGTTTTTGCATGTAGCTGTCCAATTTTCCCAGCACCATTTGTTGAAGAGGCTGTCTTTGTCCCATTTTATAGTTTCGCCTCCTTTGTCAAAAATAAGGCACCCATAGGTGCGTGGGTTTATCTCCGGGTTCTCAATCTTGTTCCATTGATCTATAGTTCTGTTTTTGTGCCAGTACCTTACTGTCTTGATGACTGTTGCTTTGTAGTAGAGTCTGAAGTTAGGGAGGCTGATCCCTCCAACTCTGTTTTTCTTTCTCAGGATTGCTTTGGCTATTTGAGGTCTTTTGTGTTTCCATATGAACTGTGTGATTCTTTGGTCTAGTCCTGTGAAAAATGTCAATGGTAGTTGGATAGGTATTGCATTGAATCTGTAGACGATATTTGGTAGTATGGTCATTTTCACAATATTGATTCTTCCAATCCAAAAACATGGAATATCTCTCCATCTGTTTAAGTCTTCTTTAATTTCTCTCATGAGTGTCTTGTAATTTTCTGTGTACAATTCTTTTGTTTCTTTGGGTAGGTTTATTCCTAGATATTTGATTCTTTTGGTTGCAATGGTGAAGGGGATTGCCTCTTTGATTTCGTTTTCTGATTTTTCGTTGTTTGTGTATAGGAATGCCAGTGATTTCTGTGTGTTGACTTTGTATCCTGCGACTTTGCTGAATTCGTTGATTAGCTCTAGTAGCTTTGTAATAGAGTCTTTGCGATTTTCTATGTATAATATCACGTCGTCTGCAAAAAGAGAGAGCTTGACTTCTTCCTTTCCAATCTGGATTCCTTTGATTTCTTTCTCTTCTCTTATTGCTATAGCTAGGACTTCCAGGACTATGTTGAATAGTAGTGGTGACAGTGGGCACCCCTGTCTTGTTCCTGATCTTAGAGGGAATGCTTTCAGTTTTTCACCGTTAAGGTTAATGTTCGCTGTAGGCTTCTCATAGATGGCTTTTATTATGTTGAGATAGGTTCCTTCTATGCTCATTTTCTGAAGAGTTTTGATCATAAATGGATGTTGTACTTTGTCGAAGGCTTTTTCTGCATCTCTTGAGATGACCATGTGGTTTTTGTCTTTCACTTTGTTGATATGGTATATCACATTGATTGATCTGCGGATGTTGAAGAAGACTTGCATGCCTGGGATGAACCCGACTTGATTGTGATGTATGAGTTTTTTGATGTGTCGTTGAATTCTGTTTGCTAGGATTTCGTTGAGGATCTTGGCATCTAAGTTCATCAGTGAAATTGGCCTATAGTTTTCCTTTTTTGTGTTGTCTTTGCCTGGTTTGGGTATCTGTCTTTCTCTTTCTGACTTGCCTCACTTAGTGTAATAATCTCTAGCTCTATTCATGTTGCTGCAAAAGGCATTTTTACTCTTTGTATGACTGAGTAGTATTCCATATGGACATCTTCATCATCTATTGCTCTGTCAAAGGACATTTAGGTTGTTTCTGTCTTGGTCATTTGTAAATAGTGTTGCTATGAGCACAGGGGTGCATTTATCTTCAAATTATAATTTTTTCCAAATATATGCCCAGGAGTGGGGTTGATAAATCATATGGCAACTCTATTTTTGTTTTTTGGGTTTTATTTTTTTTTTTTTTGAGGAACCTCCAAGCTGTTTTCCATAGAGACTGTACCAATTTACATTCCCACCCACAGTGTAGGAGGGTTCTCTTTTCTCCATGTCCTCTCCAGCGTTTGTTATTTGTAGAGCTTTTAATGAAGACCATTCTGACTGGTGTGAGGCGATGCCTCATTGTGGTTTTGACTTGCATTTCTCTAATTAGTTATCTTGAGCATCTTTTCATGTGCCTGTTGGCCATCTGCATGTCTTCTTTGGAGAAATGTCTAGTTAGGTCTTCTGCTCATTTTATGATTGGGTTGTTTGTTTTGTCTGTTATTGAGTTGTTTGTATATTTTGGGAATAAATCCCTTGTCAGTTGCATCATTTGCAAATATTTTCTCCTAGTCTGTAAGTTGTCTTTTTGTTTGTTTATTGTTTCCTTTACTGTATAAAAGCTTATACATTTAATGAGGTCTCATTTGTTTATTTTTGCTTTTATTTCTGTTGCTTTGAGACTGACCTAAATAAACATTGGCACAGTTTACATCAGAGAATGTTTTGCCTATGTTCTCTTCTAGGAGTTTTATGGTGTCATGTCTTATATTAAGTCTTTGAGCTAATCTGAGTTTATTTTTGTATATGGTGTGAGGGGATGTTCTAACTTCATTGATTTATATGCAGCTGTCCAGCTTTCCTAACACCATTTGTTGAAGACGACTGTTTTGTCTCTATCGTATATTCCTGCCTCCTCTGTCCAAGATTAATCGGCCTAGGTGTTTGTAGGAAAGCCTTATTGTGTTTAGGTACCAGAACAGATGTTGATATTTTACTCTCAGGTTGTTTAGCCAGGCATGAGATTCTAGATTGAGAGTGATTTTTTCTCTCAGCAATTTGTAAATATTGCTCCACTGTTACCTGGTATCTGTAGTTGCCAGTGGGAAGTCAGCTGCCTGCTTAATGGTCATTCTTTTAAGAATTTGATTTTTCTCTAATCAATTTTAATATTTTCTATGTATTTTTAACTTCATTATGGTACAGTTAAGCATACATTTATTTTAACATATCCTTCTTAGAACACGGATTACATTTTTAATCTGAGGATTTGCAACACTGAAAAATCCTTACCAGTATCTCTTCAGTTATTGCTTATCCACTTTTTCCTCTATTCTAATTATTTTAGAGCTTCTACTAGACCTTTTCAGACTATTCTTAATTTGTTCAAACTTTTCTTCTCACAAATTTCTCAGTTCAACTTTTCTGCTTTACTTCTTATTGCTTTGATTCTGCCTTCTCTAAAGATTATGCAATTTTATTTCCAGAATTTCTAATTGGCTGTATTTAGGTTTGCCTGTTTTTGTTTCATTACTTTTTAAAAAAAATTTGACCTCTTTTATTGGTTTCTTATTTATTTATTTTCATCCATCTTTTATTCTTTTGGCATGTGTGGGCCTCCCACTGCAGTGGTCTCTCTCACTTCAGAGCACTGGCTCCGGGCACATGCTCTCCAGAGTACTGACTCAAAATTGAACACACTGGTCCAGCCATTCCGCAGCTCATGGCATCTTCCTGGGAAAGGGATTTAACTGGTACCCCTTGCACTGCAAGGCGGACTCTCTATCCACTGGACCACCAGAGAAGCCCTATTGTTTCATTTCTCCATGTTTGTTCTATAGTTTCATATTCTTCATTATAGATGTTGTCTTCCCTTACCTTATTCATGAAAGTCCCAAAGTTTCTTACCATAAAAAATTTTTCAGAAAAAAAAAAATTTTTTCAAGTTGTTCAATTATTTTCACTTCATCTGAAAAGAAGTGAATGATTTTCTAATTAGAAATTATCAGTATTTCGATAGCTGCCTTTTCTTAGCAGTTTTTTCTTCATGAATTATGAAGTGTAGATTTTCAGGTTTATCTTAAGTAGGAGGAAGTTTTATCAGCTATTTAGGGGTTTACTCCCCCATGTAACCTTTTTCCTTCCTTTTTTTTTTTTTTTTTTTTTCTGGTAGTTTTTCAATTGCCCCCACCCAACCCTGGTAAACTTCCAACCTAGATAGATCTGATGGTATTGTATCAGGTATCTTTCCCCCTAGGGACAGGCTAATGGGACAAGGTTAGGCTAATGTAGCAGGAATTGTGCCATTAGAGCACTAGTCACTGAGGTGAAAGTCTTTTTGGTTAATATTCTGGCTTCAAAGCTATGTCTGCACCTTACTTTTCTGAATACTCTGGTAGTGGTAGGCAAGAGTGTTTTTTAAGCTTCCTTTCATAGAATGGTACCCTGTACCCTAATTTTAAAATGATCCCAGGTCTGATCCTACTTGCTTGAATACTCTGGTACCCCTTCTTAATTTGTTCAAACTTTTCTCTAAAGTTCAACTTTTCTGCTTTACTTCTTATTGCTTTGATTCTGCCTTCTCTAAAGATTATGCAATTTTATTTCCAGAATTTCTAATTGGCTGTATTTAGGTTTGCCTGCTTTTGTTTCATTACTTTTTAAAAAAAATTTGACCTCTTTTATTGGTTTCTTATTTATTTATTTTCATCCATCTTTTATTCTTTTGGCATGTGTGGGCCTCCCACTGCAGTGGTCTCTCTCACTTCAGAGCACTGGCTCCGGGCACATGCTCTCCAGAGTACTGACTCAAAATTGAACACACTGGTCCAGCCATTCCGCAGCTCATGGCATCTTCCTGGGAAAGGATTTAACTGGTACCTTGCACTGCAAGGCGGACTCTCTATCCACTGGACCACCAGAGAAGCCCTATTGTTTCATTTCTCCATGTTTGTTCTATAGTTTCATATTCTTCATTATAGATGTTGTCTTCCCTTACCTTATTCATGAAAGTCCCAAAGTTTCTTACCATAAAAAATTTTTCAGAAAAAAAAAAATTTTTTCAAGTTGTTCAATTATTTTCACTTCATCTGAAAAGAAGTGAATGATTTTCTAATTAGAAATTATCAGTATTTCGATAGCTGCCTTTTCTTAGCAGTTTTTTCTTCATGAATTATGAAGTGTAGATTTTCAGGTTTATCTTAAGTAGGAGGAAGTTTTATCAGCTATTTAGGGGTTTACTCCCCCATGTAACCTTTTTCCTTCCTTTTTTTTTTTTTTTTTTTTCTGGTAGTTTTTCAATTGCCCCCACCCAACCCTGGTAAACTTCCAACCTAGATAGATCTGATGGTATTGTATCAGGTATCTTTCCCCCTAGGGACAGGCTAATGGGACAAGGTTAGGCTAATGTAGCAGGAATTGTGCCATTAGAGCACTAGTCACTGAGGTGAAAGTCTTTTTGGTTAATATTCTGGCTTCAAAGCTATGTCTGCACCTTACTTTTCTGAATACTCTGGTAGTGGTAGGCAAGAGTGTTTTTTAAGCTTCCTTTCATAGAATGGTACCCTGTACCCTAATTTTAAAAAATGATCCCAGGTCTGATCCCTACTTGCTTGATACTTTAATGCCTTGTGATTCCATGGGAGCTGAACTCTAGTTACCTCTGCCTTTTTACAGAGCTAGAGTTCAGTAGAACCTCAGTAATGTCGCCACTATTGCTTTGTATTTCTATTCTCTTTCTGATCCAAAGAAACATTTCTTTTGTTCTTTAGAGTGTTATTGTCCTTTAAATTTTCTCTTTTACTATACTTTTAAAAATAACTGTTACTCCCAGAAGAAAGGAGTGGCTCAAAGATCAAAACTTTGTCTTGAAGTGAAATAATATAGCTGTCTTTAGTTAATATAAAAAATATGCCACTTCTTTGGAAACATGTTTTTCTTGACAATACATTTAGTAAGATATTGGAAAAATACTTTGGAAGTAGTTCTTCAAAAAGAGATATATCTTTACCATTGCTGCCTAAAACCAGATAGCAGGGATTCCCTGGTGGTCCAGTGGGTAAAGAGTCCACCTTGCAGTGCAAGGTTTACCGGTTCAATCCCTGGCCTGGGAAGATCCCAAATGCCACAGAGCAGCTGGACCGATGTGTAATTGACTGGATCAATTACGAGCCAGCGCTCTGGAGCACATGCGCCCAGAGCCAGTGCTCTGCTATGAGTGAGGCCACTGCAATGGGAAGCCCACACAGGCTGAAGAATAAATATAGATGAAAAATAAATAAAAATCAAAAAAAAAGGCCAAAATTAAAACCAGATAGCATATTACTTAAATGTTATCCAGTGGTGACATTTTTAATGGAGTTAGAGCTGTAGTCCAAACAAAACCTTAACTTGGTGTAAGGTTAAAATGTAGAGACTAACCAGCTTCAAATATCCCTCAAATATCACTCTTCTCGTCTAAGATTTTTGACAGGGCTAAGCATCAGTCAGGCCAAGATTGAGCTCTTTAGAGGAAGCGAAGACACTTCGTTGATTGAAAAGAGATCCATATGCTTTAGGCATATGTTTTAGGCTGTCAGGTGGCAAGACTGACATTCTGTTATGAAAATTCAGGAGCCTGACTTGTATTCTCACCCCAGCAGAAGGCCTTCCCACCTCCCAAAAGGAGCCACCGCAGTGCTTGTGGAAAAGCTACAAGTTTTTATTTTAAAAGAGCTTCAAATTTTCTCAGCGTCTTAATAGAAACCTCATTTGAGGGTCTTCCCTAGCAGGGGTCCCAACACCGTCCCCCCCTGGGCCTTGAGGAGTGCCAGTGCCAGTTGGTAGCCTGTTAGGAACCAGGCCACACAGCAGGAGGTGAGCAGCAGGCAAGTGAGTGAAGCTTCATCTATCACTCCTCATCGCTCCCCACCACTAACATTACTGCCTGAACTGTCTCCCCTCACCCACCCTGGGTTCGTGTAAAAATCATCTTCTACCAAACCAGTCACTGGTGCCAAAAAGGTTGGGAGCTGCTCTTCCATAGCACAAGGGGAATTTTCTATCGATAAGAGAAAATCTTAATTCAAAAGGAGTATCAGAAGGAAAAGACATATGTTGCCCTGACTGTCTTCTTTATGTAGAAGTGAATGTATATTCAACAAGGAATCTCCATATGCCCACCTCACATAAGTTGCTACCAGAGGATAGGAAGCTGATGGTCAGTTGGTTCTTTCTTTGCAGGATTAAGTCATAACAAAACTAAAACAAAGGGTTACACCAGGAAATGACTAGTCATGGTGAAACCTAAAAAGACTGAATGAAGGTAGTAAGAATGTAGAAGAGATAGGATTTTTTAAAATGTATTTAAGAGACAGAATCCTGATAAATTGTAGCATAAGAATATAGGAAGATTTTATAGCTCTAGGATGACTCTCACATTTTCACTTGTTTGAAGGGGTGATTGATGGGCCAATTCATCAGCTGAAAGAATACAGAAGGAAGAGAAGGAAGAGGAGCAATAAGGTGGTTCAGTTTTTAAACAGATTGGACTTTTAGTGCTTGGGGAATATCCAGCTGGAGAAATTCAGTCGGCAGTGAATGCATGGTGGATTTTAGGACAGAAACTGTAAATTTTCAGTCATCAGCACACAAAGATATAGGATGAACAGAGAAAGAACTCTAGAGGAGAGAGGAGGAGAGAGTTCTCACCTCTTATTCCATCAAAAAAAAAAAAAAGAAAACCTTGGGCTTCCCTGGTGGTTCAGTGGGTAAAGAGTCTACCTTGCAGTGCAGGGGGCACTGGTTTGATCCCTGGCCTGGGACAATCCCGCATGCTGAGGAGCGGCTGGGCCAATGTGTCCAGTTGTGAGCCTGTGTTCTGGAGCACATGCTCCCAGAGCCAGTGCTCTGCAGAAAGAGAGGCCACTGCAATGAGAGGCCCACACAGACCAAAGAATAAAGATGGATGAAAAATAAAAACGATGACTTAGAGGCAAAAAAAAAAGTGTTTTTTTTGAAAAAAAACCTCTCAAACAATTGAGGTGTGAATAAAATCACAGAATTGGCATTTTTAAGATCACGGAGCCCCAGGACAGCTACCTGTCTTTCTTTATGTTTGTTGTATCTTGGAGTTGCCTTAGCATATCTTAAATACTGACAAAATAAGCATGTAAATTGAAAGAAAGGATATACAACTAGATTTATTCCCTGAAATATGGACCAATACTGATACTGAATCTTCAATACTTTGGTCACCTGATGCAATGAGCCAACTCTTTGAAAAAGATCCTGTTGCTGGGAAGGATTAAAGGCAAAAGGAGAGGGGGGAGGACAGAGAAGTCTGGGGTGTTGCAGTCCATGGGGTTGCAAAGAGTTGGACACAACTTAGTGACTGAACAACATGACTTGGCCTGAGAGAGAAATTATGGAATCCCACAGAGGTTTCTGTGCATGACATCAGAAGACAATGCAAATCCAAGTAAGTCATATCTTCCATATAAGGATAAAGGTAAGAGACATGCTGTGGATGCAAGGTAGGGTCCTCCAACTGCTTTGTAGAGAGTCATCAGAAGGTAGCACAGCCCCAGTCCTCTCACATCCAGATGATAATTAGGAGAAGACTCAGACAATGTCCCAGGAATAGAAACACTCCAGAAACACGTCAGGAGATCCATTATCAGAAACACGGTACCCAGAACTTGGGGGCTAGATCTCAGAGAAGAGGCATCACAACACCTGATAAACTATTTTCTCAGAAGTTCTCAAGTTATGGACCTCTCTTCAGTGTCACTGCTGACAATGCTTTGCTTTGGTTCAGGCCACTATGACCCTAGCATAAATTGCTGAACAGCCTCTTACCTGACCTTTCTGCTTCCAGTTTTGCACTCTCCCCTTGAGTTCCCTCTTGTTGCAGCTGGAGTAACATTTTAAAGGTATAAATCTGATCATATCACCCACTTTCCTTTTTTTTTTTCAATGTTCAGTTTCCTTTAATGACCCCTATTCTCCCTGAAGGGCAGGCACAGGAGGCTGGGTGACAGCAAGAAGCATTCACTTGAAGATCTTGCCCTGATTGAAGGCTTTGCCCACATGCTGAAAGGCTCCTTCCCAGCTAAAGTATTTGCAAACCAGCATCTGAGTCTTCTCACTGCTGGGATCCAGTTTCCGCCATGTGTATGACTGGTAGTCCACCTGCCAACCTGAACTTAGCAGAAAGGCAAGCTCCTGGCCTCAGAAGACCCATACTCCAGAAATGGAGCTGTTATTGTTGATTCCAAAGAGAATGATACTGGCAAAGGCATTCTTCCTCAGTTTGTCCAATTGCTGGAACATTCCAGTGATGAGACTGCAGCTCGATTGAAGAAGCAATACTGATACTGAATCTTCAATACTTTGGTCACCTGAGGGAAAATTTAAGGCAAAAGAAAAGAGGGGAGGACAGAGAAGTCTGGGGTGTTGCAGTCCATGGGGTTGCAAAGAGTTGGACACAACTTAGTGACTGAACAACATGACTTGGCCTGAGAGAGAAATTATGGAATCCCACAGAGGTTTCTGTGCATGACATCAGAAGACAATGCAAATCCAAGTAAGTCATATCTTCCATATAAGGATAAAGGTAAGAGACATGCTGTGGATGCAAGGTAGGGTCCTCCAACTGCTTTGTAGAGAGTCATCAGAAGGTAGCACAGCCCCAGTCCTCTCACATCCAGATGATAATTAGGAGAAGACTCAGACAATGTCCCAGGAATAGAAACACTCCAGAAACACGTCAGGAGATCCATTATCAGAAACACGGTACCCAGAACTTGGGGGCTAGATCTCAGAGAAGAGGCATCACAACACCTGATAAACTATTTTCTCAGAAGTTCTCAAGTTATGGACCTCTCTTCAGTGTCACTGCTGACAATGCTTTGCTTTGGTTCAGGCCACTATGACCCTAGCATAAATTGCTGAACAGCCTCTTACCTGACCTTTCTGCTTCCAGTTTTGCACTCTCCCCTTGAGTTCCCTCTTGTTGCAGCTGGAGTAACATTTTAAAGGTATAAATCTGATCATATCACCCACTTTCCTTTTTTTTTTTCAATGTTCAGTTTCCTTTAATGACCCCTATTCTCCCTGAAGGGCAGGCACAGGAGGCTGGGTGACAGCAAGAAGCATTCACTTGAAGATCTTGCCCTGATTGAAGGCTTTGCCCACATGCTGAAAGGCTCCTTCCCAGCTAAAGTATTTGCAGACCAGCATCTGAGTCTTCTCACTGCTGGGATCCAGTTTCCGCCATGTGTATGACTGGTAGTCCACCTGCCAACCTGAACTTAGCAGAAAGGCAAGCTCCTGGCCTCAGAAGACCCATACTCCAGAAATGGAGCTGTTATTGTTGATTCCAAAGAGAATGATACTGGCAAAGGCATTCTTCCTCAGTTTGTCCAATTGCTGGAACATTCCAGTGATGAGACTGCAGCTCATGAAGGTCTGGGTGAGCTCTTCAGAGAAGCAATACTCAGAGTACCACAGGGACCAGCCATCCTTATTGAAGTGATCCCAGAAGCATGGCAGTGCTATGGACAGTGTGTCCTCATTGGAGTACTTGCACTTTAAATTTATCCTACAAAAGGTGCTCTTGGACAGATGAGCAAAGGGATCCTTGGCCTTGGGCTCAGCAGCCAGTGCCTGCTCACATTCATCCAGCTCCTCCTCGGGAGCAGGGGCAGCCGCCTTTTTCTCCTCTTTGCCCTCGTTTCGCTCCACCTGGGGCTTCTGCTTCTCTTCACAAGAACCTTTCTCTTTCCATGGGGTGTCCTTTTTAAGGCTGGCTCTCTGCAAACTTTTTAGCATCAAACTGGGCCATTTTCACACAGAGCTTCACCTCCCCCAAGACAACCTGGAACTGGGGCTGGTTAATGCAGGTGAGAAACCAGCAGTTGGCATTAGGGAATGCATGGTGGAAAGAAGGCTCCAGAATCTGTTTATAAAGCTACAACAGGGTGCAGACAACTGTGATGTCAGCCAACGTCATGTGTTTGCCCACCAGAAAAGTCCTTGTCTTCAAGTAAGCATCAGCAGCCCCAGAATTTGCCTGACCTCCTCCTTTGCATTCTCTGTGGCCTGCTTGTTGTGGTACAGAATCCATATCACCCTTGAAGGCTGACACCTTGCCAGCTGGAAATTTATGGGGAAATTTGGGAGTGTGGTTGGCCTGGCCAAAATGGAAGTGAGGCAGTAAGGAGAGCACGTGGACCTGAGCCCTGCTGTAGTGGGTGGCAATGAGGGCCTTGAAGGCCCTCTAGTTTTCAGGATATGTGTACAGAGTCCCAGCAGCTATGGTAATTCTACAAAGAAAGCCACCTTCCATTTTAAAACTATTTCCTGTAACGCTGTTTCTCTGAATCCTTAATATGACTTAATAAATCTTTTCATGAATTGGTCTCCAGGTTTCTTCAGTCCTGTTTCTCACCTATGATCATGTGACCATCATTGGTGAGGTATTATATATAGGGAATAGCATATTCTGAATGACATGTGAGGGCCAAAGGCTGAAACTGGAGTTTGAATGTGGAATCAGCCTCAAATACCAGCTGAAAAAGAGAGGACCCTCAGACAAGATAAATCCTTAGTTGTTGTTTGTGTTCACTAAGTCACATCCAACTCTTTGTGACCCCTTGGACTGTAAGGACTTCCTGTCTTTCATTGCCTCCAAGAGTTTGCCCCAGTTCATGTCCATTGAGTCAGTGATGCTATCAGACGTCATCCTATGTTGTCCTCTTCCCTTCTCCTCTGTAGCCAGATACAAATGCATTTTTGGACCCCTAATATTCTGTGGTCCAGGCATATAAAATATGTTTAGCAATTTAGCGAACTTTTTCTCTCCTCTTGGCCTTTGCAAACTGTTTTCTCTCCATAGCACTTTTCCCAGGTTCTTCATCTGAATATGCCTGATCTCTTTTACTATAAGTCTGAATACCACTTCATGAACCAGAGTCAGTTGAGCACCTTAGCACCATGCTCCCAGAGCACCACATACTTTCTCTATCACATCAACCTATCTGCTCTAATTCTCTGGTCTAGCTCCTCTAAGCCACTTCAAGTACCAGGAGGATAGGAACTCCTCTTCTTCCCCATGCCATCCTCAGCCTGGTTTCTTGAAAACAGTTAATAGCTATTTGTTCATTTAATATTTCATTTTCCTATTGAACTACAGAGTAACAGGTGTGGCTGGAAAGTGATCTTCCCATTACAGTTGAATTAGTACAGCAACAATAGGTCTATAACATAGTTAGGAGCCCAAGTTGAGAGAGAAAAAGGTGGCTAAAGTCATGATATTCTCAGAGGCAATACTTTATACACCTAGGGAAAAATATATTTGTATCTGCCTGACTTTGAGGAATTAATGCTTTCAAACTGTGATGCTGGAGAAGACTCTTGAGAGTCCCTTGAACTGCAAGAAGATCTAACTAGTCAATCCCAAAGGAAATCAACCCTGAATATTCATTGGAAGGACTGATGCTGAAACTCCAATACTTATGAGGAATAGATCATGTGACCATCATTGGTGAGGTATTATATATAGGGAATAGCATATTCTGAATGACATGTGAGGGCCAAAGGCTGAAACTGGAGTTTGAATGTGGAATCAGCCTCAAATACCAGCTGAAAAAGAGAGGACCCTCAGACAAGATAAATCCTTAGTTGTTGTTTGTGTTCACTAAGTCACATCCAACTCTTTGTGACCCCTTGGACTGTAAGGACTTCCTGTCTTTCATTGCCTCCAAGAGTTTGCCCCAGTTCATGTCCATTGAGTCAGTGATGCTATCAGACGTCATCCTATGTTGTCCTCTTCCCTTCTCCTCTGTAGCCAGATACAAATGCATTTTTGGACCCCTAATATTCTGTGGTCCAGGCATATAAAATATGTTTAGCAATTTAGCGAACTTTTTCTCTCCTCTTGGCCTTTGCAAACTGTTTTCTCTCCATAGCACTTTTCCCAGGTTCTTCATCTGAATATGCCTGATCTCTTTTACTATAAGTCTGAATACCACTTCATGAACCAGAGTCAGTTGAGCACCTTAGCACCATGCTCCCAGAGCACCACATACTTTCTCTATCACATCAACCTATCTGCTCTAATTCTCTGGTCTAGCTCCTCTAAGCCACTTCAAGTACCAGGAGGATAGGAACTCCTCTTCTTCCCCATGCCATCCTCAGCCTGGTTTCTTGAAAACAGTTAATAGCTATTTGTTCATTTAATATTTCATTTTCCTATTGAACTACAGAGTAACAGGTGTGGCTGGAAAGTGATCTTCCCATTACAGTTGAATTAGTACAGCAACAATAGGTCTATAACATAGTTAGGAGCCCAAGTTGAGAGAGAAAAAGGTGGCTAAAGTCATGATATTCTCAGAGGCAATACTTTATACACCTAGGGAAAAATATATTTGTATCTGCCTGACTTTGAGGAATTAATGCTTTCAAACTGTGATGCTGGAGAAGACTCTTGAGAGTCCCTTGAACTGCAAGAAGATCTAACTAGTCAATCCCAAAGGAAATCAACCCTGAATATTCATTGGAAGGACTGATGCTGAAACTCCAATACTTTGGCCACCTGGTAAGAAGAGCCAATTTTTGGAAGAGACCCTGATTCTGGGAAAGACTGAGAGCAGGAGGAGAAAGGGGCAGCAGAGGATGAGATAGTTGGATGGCATCACCAACTCAGTGGATGTGAGTTTGAGGAAACTCCAGGAGATAGTAAAGGATAAGGAAGCTTGGCATGCTACGGTCCATGGGGTCAGATACTATTTAGCAACCAAACAACAACTGAGGACTTAACCTTATCTAAGGGTCCTCTTTTTAGTTCATAAAGTGTGGGACTGATTCCGAATTCAAACTCCAGTGTTGGCCTTAGACCCAAACATGGTCAATTAGAATGTGCTATTCCCTATGCATAGTACTTCTCCATTGATGGTCGCATGATCATAGACAGGCCAATGGGAGCCTTCCAAGGGACTTTTTATGGAGCAAAAATGAAGTCTTTATGGAGGGAATATAAATTAGCACAGAGAAGGTTAAAATTGTGATCTACCTAAATGTACAATAATAGAAGACTTGTTAAATAAGGAAAACATATAAAACAACAATATCTCTGATTTAGTATTCAGTGAATAAAGTTAGTCCCATTTTGGCATGAAAATGCTGTGTTACACAGATGTATATGTGTATATGTTTATGTAGATATAAGGTAGACTATAGGTAACAAAACTTAACATGATTGTGTTCATATTATTGATTTTGTGATTCATACAAAAAGTACAAATAATGAAGTTGACACAGATAAGACTGAAAAGCACAGCTTTTAGAAAAATTTTAGAAAAACAGTTAATAGCTATTTGTTCATTTAATATTTCATTTTCCTATTGAACTACAGAGTAACAGGTGTGGCTGGAAAGTGATCTTCCCATTACAGTTGAATTAGTACAGCAACAATAGGTCTATAACATAGTTAGGAGCCCAAGTTGAGAGAGAAAAAGGTGGCTAAAGTCATGATATTCTCAGAGGCAATACTTTATACACCTAGGGAAAAATATATTTGTATCTGCCTGACTTTGAGGAATTAATGCTTTCAAACTGTGATGCTGGAGAAGACTCTTGAGAGTCCCTTGAACTGCAAGAAGATCTAACTAGTCAATCCCAAAGGAAATCAACCCTGAATATTCATTGGAAGGACTGATGCTGAAACTCCAATACTTTGGCCACCTGGTAAGAAGAGCCAATTTTTGGAAGAGACCCTGATTCTGGGAAAGACTGAGAGCAGGAGGAGAAAGGGGCAGCAGAGGATGAGATAGTTGGATGGCATCACCAACTCAGTGGATGTGAGTTTGAGGAAACTCCAGGAGATAGTAAAGGATAAGGAAGCTTGGCATGCTACGGTCCATGGGGTCAGATACTATTTAGCAACCAAACAACAACTGAGGACTTAACCTTATCTAAGGGTCCTCTCTTTTTAGTTCATAAAGTGTGGGACTGATTCCGAATTCAAACTCCAGTGTTGGCCTTAGACCCAAACATGGTCAATTAGAATGTGCTATTCCCTATGCATAGTACTTCTCCATTGATGGTCGCATGATCATAGACAGGCCAATGGGAGCCTTCCAAGGGACTTTTTATGGAGCAAAAATGAAGTCTTTATGGAGGGAATATAAATTAGCACAGAGAAGGTTAAAATTGTGATCTACCTAAATGTACAATAATAGAAGACTTGTTAAATAAGGAAAACATATAAAACAACAATATCTCTGATTTAGTATTCAGTGAATAAAGTTAGTCCCATTTTGGCATGAAAATGCTGTGTTACACAGATGTATATGTGTATATGTTTATGTAGATATAAGGTAGACTATAGGTAACAAAACTTAACATGATTGTGTTCATATTATTGATTTTGTGATTCATACAAAAAGTACAAATAATGAAGTTGACACAGATAAGACTGAAAAGCACAGCTTTTAGAAAAATTTTAGAAAAATTATAGCTATAATTTCGGAGTGTGATTGTTAAGTAGAGTTCAAGAATACACCTTAAAAAGAGAGAGAGAGAGAGAATACACCTTAGCAAGGAAGAGTATCATTTTCCACTGAAGGGAATGATGCTTGTACTAAACTGAAGTTACACTCCAGGCATAAAATATGGCAGCTCTAATGACTAGATAAAGAGTTAGCAAACTTTTTTCTGTAAAGATTTGGATAGTAAATATGCTTGGCTTTGCAGCCCATACTGCCTCTGTCACAACCTTTCCATTTTGCCACTCTAGTGCGAAAGTAGTTATAAACAATATGTAAATAAAGGAATGTTTCTGTATTCCAGGAAATTTTTACTTACAAAAAACCGACAGACAATGGATTTGGCTCCTGAGTCATAGTTTTCTGACGCCTGGACTACAGCAATAAAAAGCCTCCCCTCTTTCTTTGGAGCCAGTTAGATTTGAATCTTACATGTGGAGCTATTCAGAGAAGTTATGCTGCTGAGAGTAAGTTGTCCTGGTACAGGGAGGAGGTTGAGAGAGGGTAGGAAACACAAGTCTTTGCTTTCCACAAGCATCTGCTGGTACTAGTTATAGCAGATGGAGCTGTAGATGCAGAGCTGCTACTGATGGCAGTTGGAGGAAAGGTCCCCCCAGGACCAACCTCTAGCCTCAGGAGGTAATGTCAGTCTTCCAATATAAACAGGAAGAGAATTATCTGAGCCTTTTCACCCAACAGTAGTGATGCCAATATGACCAGTGGGGATGAGCAAAGATAGCAGAGAAGACATGAGTGATGAGGAGTCATCAAGGTTGTGGTGGGGTCATGGGAGGTGGGAATGAATAGAGATGGCCTCAGGTGCAGTGAACCAGAAAGGAAACAGAACCAGAAACACAGTGTGGAGACAAGATGAGAAACCCAAGAGACCTATTCTGTTCCCACGCAAACACTCAGAATAGCTGGATGATATTTTGAGTGGGGCAATTTTCAAGCTACAATTTGTAAAGCAAAAGGAATTGCAACTGTATTTGTTGTCACAGGCCAATGAGGCCAGAGACATAGGGTTCATATACATAAGCTCAAAGCTCCTAACAATTCAGGAGTTCTTTGAAATGCATTTTAGTTTAATTCATTACAACATCTATATTTGTTAAAAAAAAAAAAAGAGTACATAAAGGTGCAGAGTGTTATTTATTCAGACGGATTGGTGTGCAAAGGAGTTTATGTACTTAACAACAATCTCACATCCTCCCTCAACCCTGCCACCAGTGACTCAAATGTTGGTTCCATTTGCTGTAACAAAAGGCTTAAGAGGAGAGTGTTGATGCTGTTTAGGAGGGAATCTGCTGATGGAGATAGGCAGGTCTAGATGAAGAAGTGGAAACTAGCCTTCCTGATCGGTCCTCTGCTACATAGCCTTTAGCCTCACTTCATACCAATGTCCATGTTGCTTTCCTGTTCTAGCCTTACTCGCTTGCTTTTGGATCTCGGGAAGCACCATCTTCCTCCTTCCTCGGGGCTTTGCAAGGGCTCTTCCTTCTGCTCAGGACACTCTTCCTTACTCACACTCACACTCCTACACAGGCACCAGACCAGGAAGTGCAATTTTAGGTCCCAGTGGGGTTATGACATACTGAGATAACCCTGAGCTGTAGAGGGGGACTTGTTTCTACTCTTGGACCAAATTCTATCAAGCTGTGTACTTTGAGTGACTTTACCTTCTCTGAAAATTAATTTACTTACTAAGAAAACAGAGCTAAAAATATCTGCTGCACTGCACCCACAGAGTCGTCAGAGAATTACATGGGATTGCAGTGAGGACATGCGTCAAATAGCACAAGACACTATCTTTGGAAACCTCCACGAGAGCCTTTCTATTACTCAGCCCAAACCTCCCTCTCAGTCTCTCCTTACATTCTCTTTCCTCTTTATGGGAGGGGCCAGAGATTCAACCTGCTTTCTTCTCCTGTGATAACTATTACCACCCACTCCATCCTTGGAATTATATTGCTCCAACACTTTCCTCTCTCCCTACTTGGTGACCTCAAACACACAAGTTGTTTGACTGCTAATTAGCTCCAGGAGACAAATATAGTCAACTTAGTGTTGTGAGTCACAGAGCTCCGGAGACTTTTTATGGTTCTTCATCCATGTTTCATTTCACTGAAACACCCTCGAACCTCTGTCTTCTAGCTTCTTCTCAATATTAAGCTCAGGAAAACATCCTTATCCTTTGACCCTAATAAGAGCAAAATGTCTAATATTTTGTTTCCTCCAGGATGCTCTTCTTCCTTGACTGAGAATGTCATCCAGGAAGAAAGGTCATCTGCTTGTCTTAGGTATAGTTTACAACCTGGAAGCCTACAGCTCAAGTAATTCCATGAAACTTTGACCCACCTGAGGATGGCATGAAGGAAGAGAGAAAATACATGCCCTGTGTGCTGCTACTACCCATACTAATACCCACACTTATATCACTAAATGAGCATAGCACTCTTTCCAGATGCTCCCGGTCAGGTCCCAGAGTCCTACTCAAGCTATTCCTTTAGACAGATGTCATCAGTCAAGAGCTGGAAAATGAGATAAAGCCAATTAGTTGTAAACACTGTTGAGACAAGACCTTTCTTCCAAAGTTCATTCTTAAAGTCCTGGAGCAACCTTATCCATAAAGCCTTCTGTTATGTCAGAATTGGAAAATGCCTCAGTGATTTTTACTTATTCTACCTCTCTGCAGTGGTGTCCAGTTCAGGCTGGTAGGCTGATTTAAGGAAAAATTATCAAATAGAGCAATTTTCTTTGAGTTGTCAATTTATAGACTGGGATGGCCCTTAATGAGGTGACCGTCTTCCCAGGTGACTTAATTGTAAAGAACTCACCTACCACTGCAAGGAGACACAAGAGACTTGGGTTTGACCTCTGGTTCAGGAAGATCCATTGGAGTAGGAAATAGCAACCCACTCCAGTATTCTTGCCTGAAAAATCCCATGGACAGAGGAACCTGCCAGGCCACAGGACATGGGTTGCAAAGAGTTGGACACCACTGTGCACACACCAAAGCAGTTTTGTACTTTGTTTTGGTATGGTTGCTGTTTAGGTCCCAGGAGACAATTTCATATAGTTTCAACTTTTTAGTGTTGTTTGACTGCTGATTAGCTCCAGGAGACAAATATAGTCAACTTAGTGTTGTGAGTCACAGAGCTCCGGAGACTTTTTATGGTTCTTCATCCATGTTTCATTTCACTGAAACACCCTCGAACCTCTGTCTTCTAGCTTCTTCTCAATATTAAGCTCAGGAAAACATCCTTATCCTTTGACCCTAATAAGAGCAAAATGTCTAATATTTTGTTTCCTCCAGGATGCTCTTCTTCCTTGACTGAGAATGTCATCCAGGAAGAAAGGTCATCTGCTTGTCTTAGGTATAGTTTACAACCTGGAAGCCTACAGCTCAAGTAATTCCATGAAACTTTGACCCACCTGAGGATGGCATGAAGGAAGAGAGAAAATACATGCCCTGTGTGCTGCTACTACCCATACTAATACCCACACTTATATCACTAAATGAGCATAGCACTCTTTCCAGATGCTCCCGGTCAGGTCCCAGAGTCCTACTCAAGCTATTCCTTTAGACAGATGTCATCAGTCAAGAGCTGGAAAATGAGATAAAGCCAATTAGTTGTAAACACTGTTGAGACAAGACCTTTCTTCCAAAGTTCATTCTTAAAGTCCTGGAGCAACCTTATCCATAAAGCCTTCTGTTATGTCAGAATTGGAAAATGCCTCAGTGATTTTTACTTATTCTACCTCTCTGCAGTGGTGTCCAGTTCAGGCTGGTAGGCTGATTTAAGGAAAAATTATCAAATAGAGCAATTTTCTTTGAGTTGTCAATTTATAGACTGGGATGGCCCTTAATGAGGTGACCGTCTTCCCAGGTGACTTAATTGTAAAGAACTCACCTACCACTGCAAGGAGACACAAGAGACTTGGGTTTGACCTCTGGTTCAGGAAGATCCATTGGAGTAGGAAATAGCAACCCACTCCAGTATTCTTGCCTGAAAAATCCCATGGACAGAGGAACCTGCCAGGCCACAGGACATGGGTTGCAAAGAGTTGGACACCACTGTGCACACACCAAAGCAGTTTTGTACTTTGTTTTGGTATGGTTGCTGTTTAGGTCCCAGGAACAGGGGATTTTGCAGCCACCCTTAAGGACCTACACAAATCCTCTTTCATCTTCTTCCTTGTTGGCAGAATCAGATTCCACCTGAATATTCATAGGGTTTCATTTGCTCTGATTAGGCAGCATCTCTGTTCTGATTGGTAGGTGCCAGGCTATATCTGATGCTGAGTATTTTGAGTAACACTCTTGTTTTTCATATTCCATAGGAAGGGATAAGGGAAGGGGCTCCTTCTAACCCCCAGGAATGAACTACAGTTTGTATAAACCAGTCAAAGTGACACCATTCCCCTTGCCAGTGATTGGTTTAGGTTTGTAGCAGGTAGCCCCATTCTGGTCAATGAAAGGAGAATAAGTCTAATGGAGAAACTTCAGGGGAAATGTCTTCACTCTTACAAAGAGATGTCCAACAGAATTCACGATAAAGTTGGAAGATTGAATACATGTATTCACCACTGGTGCCTCCAAAGCCCCACTAAAAAGACAGTAATGAGGTACTCCCCTGGTTGTGCAATGGTTAAAACTGTGCTTCCGAGGCAGGACATTTGGGTTGAATCTCTTTTGGGGGAAATTAAGATCCCACATGCCATGTGGCATGCCCAAATAAAAAGTCAGTAAATAAAGAAATTTCCTTTAAAGGATATATCTGTAAGAGCAAGGAAAATACGAGAGAAGACCAACAAACATTTTAAAGTAGGTGCCCACTGCAGACCTCAGAAACTTGAATCCTAAGCCATCAGTGGAGAAAGCTGAGAGAAAAATTAGTTTCACAAGAATTCTCCCAAATATCGGTAAATGGAAGAAATTCTGGTCATAGAAGTAAAGACCAGGCTGAAAACAAAAAACTTTGAAAGACCTGTTAAAGAAAAAAAAGACAACTGAAATCCCCTTGGTGTATCTAATTACTTCTTCCTACACTGGTGGGTTATTTTCCAGGAGGGAACAGAGAAGTTCTTGCTTAGGGACTACCAAGGAAAGCTGAGGATGAAGGGGTAGGGTGCACCAAAGAAACCAAGTGAAATTCTACATATTCATTTGAGATCTTCAGAGCTTTTCCCCAAGTAGTCTTCCCAACTGCTGGTAGCCAGAATTATAACCTCCAGGCAGAGGTCTTCTCTGGGTAATCTTTTAGCCAAGAAAAAAATAAACATATTATCAAGGATTCCTCCAGTAAATCTTCCCAGCCAGATCACAGAACATTGAAGCTTGCAGTTAATAAGACCCAGTCATGTGAAAAGAATTTCAACTAGCTTTTTGTGGCCCACTCTTAACTAAACTTAGACTGAAATGGATCATCAGAGGAATTCTCTAACATGAAGAACAGTGTCCAAGGCAAATATGGAAAAACAGTTTGGAACAGACAGCTATGATACAGGGAGAAAAAACTTCAAGGAACAGTAATGGACATTCTCAGAGAGGTAAGGGTGTATTTTGCATCTATAAAGAAAGAATAATGCCGAAAAAAAAAAGAAAGAATAAAATGCTATTTCTTCAACAAAAAAGGAGAGGAAGAGATTCAAAGAACAAAAAATACCTCTTGAAAATTAAGAATTTTTTTTCTTAATTTTATTTATTTATTTGTTTATTTATTTTTAAAGTTTTTGCAGAATTTTGTTGTTCACAGACATATATGTTCCCAGATCAGTCATAGGAAAAATTAAGAATTTTTTTCAGTAAAAGGGTTAGATTGTAAAATAGGAAATCTTCCTAAAAATAAAGCCAAAAGCTAAACAAAGGTGGACAGAGGAGGAGCAGTAGTAGAGCAAAAAAAGTATGACACCCAAATAATAGAATTCTGAAACAGAGAAAGAAAAACCTAGGGGGATATAAAATGAAAGAATAGGTTTGGAAAATTCCAGTATCAGAGGTTATAGTTTCCAAGCTAAAGGATCCTACTAACTGCCAAATCATAAAAATAAGTCCATACTAAAACATTGTCACATCATCATGAAATTTCAAAGCACTGTGGACAAAGAGAGTCTATTATAGAGGTGAGGGAAATCATACTACATATGAACAAGAAACAAGATGACATTGCATTTCTCTACAGTAACATGGAAAGCTGGGAGGTTGTAGAGCCTTCAAACCTCTCAGTGAAAATTATAAACTACATACCCTGCAACTATTCAAAGATAGTCTCAAAAATGTATTTCCCATATACCCTGTCTCAGAAAGCTACTAGAGGGTTTACTCCACCAAGGGAATAAACCAAGAAAATTGAAGACAAGAAATCTAGGAAGCAGGGTATGCAACACAATAAATAGTCCAGGGGACTCCAGGATGATGGTGGAGACACACTTCAAGATGGCATCTGGGCAGGGGAGCCTAGTGAGGAATCAGTTCACATTGGTGCAATTTAGGAGATTCTGGAGAATATATCTCTGAGAAAATAAGGTTGATAAATGATGCTGTTAAAGGAATCTGACATGCATGATGGAACAAGCCTTCACCAAAAGCCAAGATATTGAGCATAGGAAATAGCAAAGATAGAATGAAACTGGTAATATCACAGAACCATGCCTAAAACCATTCTGGTCTCCAGATACTGTATTTTGTGAGATAATAAATATTCCCTAGTTTACCTCAGTTTTACTTGGATTATTTATTGTTGTGGCCAAAATCATCCAACTGATGATGATTTTTCTTCTTCCTTCAGAAGAAATGGGGTAGGATGCTTGACCATATTCTGGAAAACCAATTTTTTTTTCATTTGCTGTTGTTTTATTTATTCTCTTCTAAATTTTTATTGCAGTATAGTTGCTTTACAATGTTATTTTCTGCTTTGCAGTGAAGTAAATCAGTTATGCATATACACATATCTGCTCTTTTCTATGTTTCTTTCCCATTTAGATCATCATAGATCAATGAGTAGAATTCCCTGTGCTAAACAGTAGGTTCTCATTAGTTATCTGTTTTATACACAGTAGTGTATATATGTCAATCCCAATCTCCCAATTCACCCCCTCCTCTTTCCTCCTTGGTAGCTTTAAGTTTGTTCTCTACACCTGTGAATTTATTTCTACTTTGCCAATAAGTTCACCTGTACCATTTTTCTGGATTCTGCATATAAGTAGTATTATATGAGATTTGTTTTTCTCTTTCTGACTTGCTTTGCTTTGTATGACAATCTCTCCGTCTATCCACATCTCTGCAAATGGAACTATTTCATTCCTTTTTATGGGTAATAATCCACCATATCTATGTACCACATCTCCTTTATCCATTCTGCTGTTGATGCACATTTAGGTGCTTCCATGTCGTGGCTATTGTAAATAGTGCTGCAATGAACCCCAGGGTGCATACCATCTTTTCAAATTATGGTTTTCTCTGGATATATGCCTAGAAGGAGGACTGCTAGAACATGTGGTAGCTCTATTTTTAGTTTTATAAGGAACCTCCATGATAGTCTCCGTAGTGGCTATACCAATTTACATTCTCCAGCGGCAATGTAGGAGGGTTCCCTTTTCTCCACACCTCTCCTACATTTATTGCTTGTAGGCTTTTAAAGGAATCTGACATGCATGATGGAACAAGCCTTCACCAAAAGCCAAGATATTGAGCATAGGAAATAGCAAAGATAGAATGAAACTGGTAATATCACAGAACCATGCCTAAAACCATTCTGGTCTCCAGATACTGTATTTTGTGAGATAATAAATATTCCCTAGTTTACCTCAGTTTTACTTGGATTATTTATTGTTGTGGCCAAAATCATCCAACTGATGATGATTTTTCTTCTTCCTTCAGAAGAAATGGGGTAGGATGCTTGACCATATTCTGGAAAACCAATTTTTTTTTCATTTGCTGTTGTTTTATTTATTCTCTTCTAAATTTTTATTGCAGTATAGTTGCTTTACAATGTTATTTTCTGCTTTGCAGTGAAGTAAATCAGTTATGCATATACACATATCTGCTCTTTTCTATGTTTCTTTCCCATTTAGATCATCATAGATCAATGAGTAGAATTCCCTGTGCTAAACAGTAGGTTCTCATTAGTTATCTGTTTTATACACAGTAGTGTATATATGTCAATCCCAATCTCCCAATTCACCCCCTCCTCTTTCCTCCTTGGTAGCTTTAAGTTTGTTCTCTACACCTGTGAATTTATTTCTACTTTGCCAATAAGTTCACCTGTACCATTTTCTGGATTCTGCATATAAGTAGTATTATATGAGATTTGTTTTTCTCTTTCTGACTTGCTTTGCTTTGTATGACAATCTCTCCGTCTATCCACATCTCTGCAAATGGAACTATTTCATTCCTTTTTATGGGTAATAATCCACCATATCTATGTACCACATCTCCTTTATCCATTCTGCTGTTGATGCACATTTAGGTGCTTCCATGTCGTGGCTATTGTAAATAGTGCTGCAATGAACCCCAGGGTGCATACCATCTTTTCAAATTATGGTTTTCTCTGGATATATGCCTAGAAGGAGGACTGCTAGAACATGTGGTAGCTCTATTTTTAGTTTTATAAGGAACCTCCATGATAGTCTCCGTAGTGGCTATACCAATTTACATTCTCCAGCGGCAATGTAGGAGGGTTCCCTTTTCTCCACACCCTCTCCTACATTTATTGCTTGTAGGCTTTTTGATGATGGCTATTCTGACTGGTTAAGGTGATACCTCATTGTAGTTTTAATTTGTATTTCTCTAATAATAAACAATGTTAAACATCTTTTCATGTGTTTTTTAGCCATCTGTATATCTTCTTTGCAGATACGTTTATTAAGAACATCTGCCCATTTTTCTTTTGCTTGGGTCATTTGTTTTTTTGATATTGAGTTGGATGAGCTGTTTGTATATTTTGCAGATTAATCCCTTGTTGGTGGTTTCATTTGTAAGCATTTTAGAAATTTCTTGAGAAAATAAACAGGATAGGTTCAGCTCATATTTTAATGCCAGCCCACACAATGTCTCTGACTTTTCTGATTGGTTCCCCTTGGTCACAGTTCCTACCTCTGGTCCCATCAACTGGTGTTCCTAGGGTAAAGGAAATTTATACCAGGGTCATGGTGATACAAAACTTGCCTCCCAGACCCACCCACCACCTCAACAGAGATTACTGAAAGAAGGAAGGAGACATTTCCTTTTAAAATGGACTGTGGAATAGATCGACATAATTAACCTCAGATAACTGATTGCGTTTTCAAAACATCACACACACACACAGAGAGAGAAAGAAAGAATACATAAATTCCTTCTATGCTACCTCACAGGGAAGGCATTTTAAAGCCCAAACCACAACTTCCTACTACAATCATGTTCTTAAGGCCTCACTGGAAATGAAATACAGCAGCTTCCCACTACTTCTATAATATCCATTCTGGAAATATTATACCCCTTGGGTAGTTTCATCTCTAGGCAAAAGAAATTCCATTTCCTTACACTGTCATCTTAAGGACTGAGGGGAAAAAACTCATTTATCACATTTATGAAACTTATTTCCCCAAAATGAACGTATAGATCAGTTTTTATTCAAAAATGATGAAGGCATTATGTAAATGTCAAAGCCTATATTTTAAGTTATGTCATTTTTATTTATAGGTTATGTACTGATACAATTTAAATATGTAAAATCTTTTGTCCTTACATTGGTCACAAAATACACAGGGCACTTCCTGTGGTAGCCAGAAATTCATGATTGGTGATAGAATATTTTATAGATATGCATATAGACTGATAGTACATTATAGAGAAATATACCTAGATAAAATGCATGTGCCTTTAAGTACATATAAACTTGATGAGAGCTTACTATATGTATATCTATTTCTAGATAATACTAACATGTCTTGTGCATATATATGAGATTAGAGTGTATCTCACATGTACAACACATGTACCTGTGTTGACAGAGGGTGATAAAGCAACATGTTTTTAAAGAAAGGGATTAATATTTTCTAAAAACATATTATCATTATATCTTTAAAATATATTTTGATATGCTTTTTGCTTTGTAGAAGTCCAGCAAAAATATAGAATTAGCCTAGCAATGGGGTCATGGCAGATTGATTAAGGCTTATTCAAATGTAGGGGACTCTCCCCCTAGAAGCTTGTATACGTCCAGTCTGTGGTCAGTAAAAGCTCCTGTGTAATGAGGCTGTACCAAATGTTAGATTTGGTGCTAAGGGCTTTTCATTCCAATTTAATGTAACAAAGAACAGAGGAAGTTGGCCTGTGTCCAAATGTGGTAAAAATCTTCCCTTCCATTCTCACAGTTGCTCTTTACTCCGCATCTGAGCTCCCATCACCCCAGACTGACCTTGGTCACTTCACAACCAAGCTTGGTAACTGTTCTGTTCATCAGTCTGCTCCCTTCAATGCCTCCTTCCTGCTGCTTCCCACTTTTTCACAGTGACTACTCTGTGAGATCTCACAGCAGTCCTTGAGTGTGGGGGGACAGACACTGTCTTCTTCCCATTTTCTATATGGGGGAGGGGGGTGGAAATCACCTGGAGAACATGGGATAAGCAAAGTTTGAATTTCACTGTTCCCACTCTGGGAGCTCTTGGCTAAACTGGTGCAAGCTTTCATCATCTCGGAAATTACACAAGCAGGCAGATGATCTCTGAGATTCATCTTCAGCAGTCAAATTCTACCCTCTTCAAAGCTCACCCAGTCTCCTCTTGGGGGGTGGTAGTGACTGGCGATGTGAGACCAGGGAAGTTGTATCAGCGACTCCTCAGGGTTTCATCAGAGGCCAGTCCCTTCTAGATATACCTTTCCCTTTGAGGGAGGAGTTGTGGGGGCTTTCTGGTGCCATCTGTTTGGAAATAAGCATATCTCAACATATATAACTAGGGACTTACCTGGTAGTCCAGTGGCTAAGATTCTATGTTCCCAATGCAGGGGTCTGGGGTATGAGAGAACTAGATCCCACATGCGACAAACAGGACCTGGCTCAGCCAAATAAACAAATATTTTTTAATTAAAGAAAAAAAAGATATACAACTAAGAAGTATATATTACTACAAAGGAGTGAGAATATTTTCTCCTTGTAGCCTACAAAGTTTCTAAGGTCAAGCACTCCTCATTTCCTTTTCTCTCAGAGGACAGTGATTTGTCCTCAGACAATGCAGCCTTGAACTCATCCTTTGATTTTTAGGTGATCCTAACTCCAGTTGGTTTGGGAGAAAGGAGTCTGCTCACTTTTATTAATTAATATGATTGTTTATACCAACTGCCCAATCAATTAACAATACTTGTTTTCTCAATCTAGTGTTGAAAGACATTTTATAGGAAAGTATTAATGCTATTCCACCACATCCAGCTCTCCAACAGGGCACTTCACTTTCATGTTTTAGTTTTTATTTTATTTGGCTGTGCCAGGTCTTTGTTACCTCATGCAGGATCTTTGTTATGGCATGTAGGCTGTCGTTTCCTGACCAGGGATCAAATCTGCAACCCCTATGTTGGGAGGGCATATCCTTAACTCCTGGACCACCAGGGAAATCCCCACTTTTGTGTTTTAAAGCAGAAGCATATTTTTTTTAATAAATAAAGAAGATGTATATAAATTTTCTAGTCTTCCTATCTATCTCACCCATTTCTTCACTACGAAGATAGATGTAACTTCCAAGGGTGGGGGTTTGAAAGTAGGAAGAAGCCTCATGCAATAGAGCAGCTGTTCCCAATTATAAATCATTAAGAAAAAGGCAGCCTGTTAATTCAGAACAACTGCAAAAACCAATCACGAAGCATAAAAGCCCATCTTCCTCTGTCTTTGCCAAATTAAGTCATTGTTCCAGACTCTCCTTCCTAAATCAAAGTCATACATTATACAAGGACCTGCCTAAGGTTACCTTCAGAGAAAACTCAAAGCTGTTACTATAAGGTCATTTTACCTGTGGAATATATCCACACAGGTAACATATACAAAAATGATAAGTATTACTTTAAACATGAAGTAAGTGACTCTGCAGAGTAATGTTTTAATATAAATCTCCTTTATATTTCTATAAATGTATTTGACTTAATATTTTTCTCATCATAGGAATAGTCTTAACATATTTTCTTATTATAAAAACAATCTAGGGACTTCCCTGGTGGCATAGTGGCTAAGACTCTGTGTTTCCAGTGCAATGGGGCCTGAGTTCAATCCCTGGTCAAGGAACTAAATCCCATATGCTGTAACTAAGACTCAGCACAGCCAAATAAATAAATAAAAATCTATGTATGCTTGATGTAGAAAATAACTTTAGGCCTAGAAAAAAATACTGTAAAAATCATCTCATTTTCCATCCAATCATCTTATAAGTGCTACTATTTTATTTATTTATTTTTTAGATGTATTTATTTTGGTAGGGGTGGGGTGGGGAGGGAGGGGAGCAGCACTTCTATTGGTCTTTCATTTGTCCATTTTCATCCATCTTTGTTCTTTGGCCCGTGAGGGCCTCCCATCGCGGAGGCCTCTGTTGTCGCAGAGCACCGGCTCTGGGCGCATGCGCTGCAGAGCTCCGGCTTGGTAATTGGACACATGGGTCCAGCCGCTCCGCGGCACGTGGGATCTTCCCAGGCCAGGGGTGGAACCAGTGTCCCTTGCAGTGCAAGGCGGTGTCCTTACCCACTAGACCACCAGGGAAGCCTGTGCTACTATTTTAGAATATAGTCCTCCACTCTTTTTTCTATTCATATAGCTTACTTTTTTTTTTTTTTTTTTTACAAAGTACACCTCACCCTACATAGCACATAACATCTTTCTTTTTCTTAATGGAATTGCATGTATATTGTATGCATTAAGGCTTTCTCTTATTAGATTATTTTAATGGCTGCAAAATAGCCTATTAAATGGTTTCACCATAATCTTTAAAAAAACTATTTTTTAAAGTTGTTTCCAGTTTTTACAATTAATATTAAAAACATTATTTCAGTGATTCATGGTTGATAAATTGCATGCATCCAGGACTATTTCCTCCTGCTGTGTTCCAAAGGATTGGTATGCTGTGTCATAGGTTGCAAAATGTTAATACTCTAAAAGTTATTCACAGAAGATTCATTATACTAAGAATTTTGTTGTAAGAGCTAGAAATATTGTACCAATTCTAGTTTTTAAAATCTTAGTTTCTTTGAGTAAATTAAAGGAACTTACTTCTGGAGAGTCCAATTTAAATGTTCTGGAGTGGAGCCCAGGCCAGGCATACTATTTTTTTTTAGTTGTAGAGCTGAGTTTATAGTCCAGTTAGGGTTGAGGACCACTGGGGCTCATTAATGAGCTCCCAGTATACCCAGGAATTTTACTTACAGGGGAGAAGTAACTGTGTGCTGACATAAGCTTTTTACAATCCCATATAAAAATTTTTTTAGAAACATGACCAGAACAGAAATTTTTTGAGTGATGCAACTATGAGCCCTCATAAATGAATTTTGTGGAATATCTTTTCTCTGCATGCATCCATCTGTAAGCACACATACGTTAAGTGTCCAAGTTGCAGCAGTGATTGATGAAAAAAATATAAATTGCACTCCCCACTCCATCACCTCCTTCCTTAGCAGTCCAAGAATAAATCTTCAACAAACAAATGAGGTGACCGTCTTCACCTGTATCTTGTCATCTTAGTTTTCAAGGAACTTGTTTTAAAGGAGCGGATGAATACAAAGCACGGGAAAGGTGGTATCCAATGGCATCAATTCTCAGGGACAGGAAATGAGATCCGGGCACTTTCTCTTTCTAAGCTTGAGTGACCTCTTAGAATATTATAATCCTTTTATTCTAAAGAAATTCCATAGCATCATCCAGCTTTCTGCTTCCAGGCCGCTTTGACTGCAGTAACTGCCATCCAGTCTCCCCTTCTCCTTCTGGCCCAGTCTACTGGGGACAGGGGCGCAGTGCCTGTACCCCACCTCCATCCCCTAGTAGAGTGTGTCTTCCATTTATATCTTTAGATTCTCTCATCATTTATCCCATGTGAGCTCAGGCCTTTGTATTCAACTCTAAATACCTCTCTAGTTCCCAGTGAGAGGTCTTGTTATGCCAGTTTAAGTCACATAATGATCCATTTGCAAAAGACAGGAAATATTAGTGTACAAAAATGTTGGCTTATATCATCTTCAGCCATTTCCTACATAATGGAGCTGCACTCCTGATTAATAATAAAAATGAAACAATCTTCATTAAGTAGGTTATTTAATAAGCGTGGTGCTAGAGTATGGGCATCCTATGTATTTTCAGTATTCACACATTATCTATTTTCTATTGGAGGAAACTGAGGCTTTAGAGAGGTCAGGATATTTATTTAAGGTTATGCATCTTGTAGGCAACAATGAACCCAGACAAGAGATCCACCATTTAGCTTGAACACCAATACATCTGTCCACTACACTTGTAAACATAATCTCTCATTGAGGGCTGTCCATTCGCCCTCTCCAAGGTATCTTTTAGCCAAATTCCTGCTGACAGTGTTCCCCAAAATAATATTTAGAATCGTATTAAGCGGAAAACCTCTCTTATTAGAGTAAACCCAAGAAGCTTTCAGTGCTTTAGCAAAGACAGAAGAATAGTGTCCAGTTAGGGGGGAAATCAAATATCTGTTCATGTGTATGTATCAATCACAATATTTTTCTGCCAAAGACCTTGTTTTGCTTTCAGAGGACAGTCTGAGAGTTCCCTGGTGGTTTGGTGTGATGCCTTCACCGGGTATCTTGTCATCTTAGTTTTCAAGGAACTTGTTTTTAAGGAGCGGATGAATACAAAGCACGGGAAAGGTGGTATCCAATGGCATCAATTCTCAGGGACAGGAAATGAGATCCGGGCACTTTCTCTTTCTAAGCTTGAGTGACCTCTTAGAATATTATAATCCTTTTATTCTAAAGAAATTCCATAGCATCATCCAGCTTTCTGCTTCCAGGCCGCTTTGACTGCAGTAACTGCCATCCAGTCTCCCCTTCTCCTTCTGGCCCAGTCTACTGGGGACAGGGGCGCAGTGCCTGTACCCCACCTCCATCCCCTAGTAGAGTGTGTCTTCCATTTATATCTTTAGATTCTCTCATCATTTATCCCATGTGAGCTCAGGCCTTTGTATTCAACTCTAAATACCTCTCTAGTTCCCAGTGAGAGGTCTTGTTATGCCAGTTTAAGTCACATAATGATCCATTTGCAAAAGACAGGAAATATTAGTGTACAAAAATGTTGGCTTATATCATCTTCAGCCATTTCCTACATAATGGAGCTGCACTCCTGATTAATAATAAAAATGAAACAATCTTCATTAAGTAGGTTATTTAATAAGCGTGGTGCTAGAGTATGGGCATCCTATGTATTTTCAGTATTCACACATTATCTATTTTCTATTGGAGGAAACTGAGGCTTTAGAGAGGTCAGGATATTTATTTAAGGTTATGCATCTTGTAGGCAACAATGAACCCAGACAAGAGATCCACCATTTAGCTTGAACACCAATACATCTGTCCACTACACTTGTAAACATAATCTCTCATTGAGGGCTGTCCATTCGCCCTCTCCAAGGTATCTTTTAGCCAAATTCCTGCTGACAGTGTTCCCCAAAATAATATTTAGAATCGTATTAAGCGGAAAACCTCTCTTATTAGAGTAAACCCAAGAAGCTTTCAGTGCTTTAGCAAAGACAGAAGAATAGTGTCCAGTTAGGGGGGAAATCAAATATCTGTTCATGTGTATGTATCAATCACAATATTTTTCTGCCAAAGACCTTGTTTTGCTTTCAGAGGACAGTCTGGAGAGTTCCCTGGTGGTTTGGTGGTCCAGAATCTGCCTTTCAATGCAGGAGACACAGGCTTGCTCCCTTGTCAGCGAACTGATTATCTCACATGCTACAGAGCATCTAAGCCCACACCACAACAACTGAGCCCACAGGCCACAACTAAAAGGAAGTTTGCATATTGCAATGAAGAGCTCACATGCCAATGAAAGGTCTAGCATGCCATAAGAAAGATCTCATGTGCTGCTACTAAGACCCAACACAGCCAGATCAATCAATCAATCAATCAATCAATCAATAGTTTTTTAAAAGAGAGGCAGTCTGTGTCCTTGTGCAGGCACACCTCATCTTATTACACTTTGCTTTTTACATTTCACTGATATTGCATTTTATTTTACACAAATGTTTGTGGCAGCCTTGTGTTTTCAGATGATAGTTAACATTTTTTATCTATGGTATGTAAACCATATTTTTTAATTATGGCATATAAACTTTTTAGACATAAAGCCATTGCCTACCTAATAGACTATAGGATAGTATAAACATGATTTTTATGCATCAGGAAACCAAAAAAATTATTCTGATAGTCACTTTATTGTAGTGATCTACAACAGAACCCCCAGTATCTCTGAGGTGTGCCTGGACCTCTTCCTTCTGTTTATATCAAGTCCATGAATCCATGAGGGGCTTCCCAAGTGGCTCAATGCTAAAGCATCTGCCTGCCAGTACAAGGAGACATCGGTTCCATCTCTGGGTTGGGAAGATCCCCTGGGGGAGGAAATGGAAACCCACTCCAGTATTCTTGCCTGGAGAATCTTGTGGACAGAGGAACCTGGCCGGCTACAATTCATGGGGTCACAAAGAGTCAGACTCGAACCAGCAACTGAGCACACATGCATGAATCCATCACTGCATGGGTTGCCCATTTAGTACCAAAGACAGTAATCTCCTTTTCCCATAAATATTCAGATTTACCCAGCTACACAAATCCATTTAGAAAAGGACCAAATGTAGGCTATAAGTATCTACTCTATGTGTACTCTAGTTGTGGTGGGGAAGAGCTTTATGTAAAGGGAAAAATATAGAAACTAGAAAATATGATATACTGAGAGAGGATGAAAGTCAATTAAGCACAATCTTGGCCAAGTTTCTTCATTTCTGAATCTCACTTTCTTCATCTTTCAAGTGAAGAGGTTAGGTTAAACAAACTGGGTTCTACTTTCTTGTACATTTTTATATAGCTTTCATTGTCTGCAACACTGTCAGTGCTCAGCAGTGTTGATTGACTTAGTAATTTTGAAAAAAATTAGCAAAAAAGAGAGAAAGATTGTGTCTAAACCCTAAACACACATAATTATTACTTGGCTTCAAGTTTTGCCAGAAATGCAAAGCTTCACTGAAATTCTGATTTAGCTTGGCTTGGTGATTTGAAATGAGAGTAATCTTCACACCAAAACCTTATTCAAGAATCCAAATCGAAATAAGCCAAGACTTTACAAAGATGCTTCCTTACTTTTCATTCACTCCTAAAGATATATCTCTCTGGCTCTTACCCTAAAAGTCCTTCTACAACATTATAGTGATGTCTTAGTTGTCAAACACAATATTGACTTTGTATCCTGCAATCTAATGAAATTCACTTACTAGCTTAGGAGTTGATTTGTGGATTCCCCTTGGAATTTTCTGCATGGAGAATCTTATCCTATGAAGATATGCTTGCCTTTATTTCTTTTTCTTATACTGGCCAGCATAGCCAATACAGTGCTGACTGTTGAAAGTGAATGTCTTCCCATTTTTCATACATTTACGGGAAAAGCATTCAGTCTTTCACCATTAAGGATGATGTTAGCTAGGTGTTTCTTTAGGTGCCTTTTATCAGGTTAAGAAAGGTTCCTTCTATTCCTAACCTGCTAAGAACTTTTCTTATGAATGGATGTTGGATTTTGTCAAATAGTGATTCCGTATAGGATATGATCATGGGTTTTTTTCTTTATTTTCAATTTCTTAATATGGTATTTTATGGAGTGTTATTGCCTGTATGGTCACAAGGCATATTTGGCCTGGAGTGGTTTTTTGTTTGTTTTGCTGTGGTGCTGTCTTTGTGTAAGTTTGCTAACTTGGTAGTGCTGGCCTAAAAACTGAGTTGAGCGTGTTCTCTTCTAATTTCTGGAAGAGATAGTATAGCATTGGCATTAATTCTTCTTTAAATATTTGGTGGAATGTGCCAGTGCAACCATCTGTGTCTGAAGTTGCTTTTTTTTGAAACTTTTAACTGGAAATTCAATTTCTTTAACTGCTATAGAATTATTTGAGTGATCTATTTCATCTTGAGTGAGTTTGGGTAGTGTGTTGTTTTCAAGGAATTGTTTTATTCTACTTAAGTTTTCAAATTTATGTCACTAGCATTGTTTTTAGTATCCTCTTGATACCTCTTTAGTATCTGTGGGATCTGTAGTGATATCCCCTCTTTCATTCTTGATGTCAGTAATTTATGTATTATCTCTTTTTTTCCTTTGTTAATTTCATTATCAAAGGTTTATCGATGTTATTTAGCTTGGCTTGGTGATTTGAAATGAGAGTAATCTTCACACCAAAACCTTATTCAAGAATCCAAATCGAAATAAGCCAAGACTTTACAAAGATGCTTCCTTACTTTTCATTCACTCCTAAAGATATATCTCTCTGGCTCTTACCCTAAAAGTCCTTCTACAACATTATAGTGATGTCTTAGTTGTCAAACACAATATTGACTTTGTATCCTGCAATCTAATGAAATTCACTTACTAGCTTAGGAGTTGATTTGTGGATTCCCCTTGGAATTTTCTGCATGGAGAATCTTATCCTATGAAGATATGCTTGCCTTTATTTCTTTTTCTTATACTGGCCAGCATAGCCAATACAGTGCTGACTGTTGAAAGTGAATGTCTTCCCATTTTTCATACATTTACGGGAAAAGCATTCAGTCTTTCACCATTAAGGATGATGTTAGCTAGGTGTTTCTTTAGGTGCCTTTTATCAGGTTAAGAAAGGTTCCTTCTATTCCTAACCTGCTAAGAACTTTTCTTATGAATGGATGTTGGATTTTGTCAAATAGTGATTCCGTATAGGATATGATCATGGGTTTTTTTCTTTATTTTCAATTTCTTAATATGGTATTTTATGGAGTGTTATTGCCTGTATGGTCACAAGGCATATTTGGCCTGGAGTGGTTTTTTGTTTGTTTTGCTGTGGTGCTGTCTTTGTGTAAGTTTGCTAACTTGGTAGTGCTGGCCTAAAAACTGAGTTGAGCGTGTTCTCTTCTAATTTCTGGAAGAGATAGTATAGCATTGGCATTAATTCTTCTTTAAATATTTGGTGGAATGTGCCAGTGCAACCATCTGTGTCTGAAGTTGCTTTTTTTTGAAACTTTTAACTGGAAATTCAATTTCTTTAACTGCTATAGAATTATTTGAGTGATCTATTTCATCTTGAGTGAGTTTGGGTAGTGTGTTGTTTTCAAGGAATTGTTTTATTCTACTTAAGTTTTCAAATTTATGTCACTAGCATTGTTTTTAGTATCCTCTTGATACCTCTTTAGTATCTGTGGGATCTGTAGTGATATCCCCTCTTTCATTCTTGATGTCAGTAATTTATGTATTATCTCTTTTTTTCCTTTGTTAATTTCATTATCAAAGGTTTATCGATGTTATTTAATCTCAAAGAATCAGCCTTTTAAAAATTGTCTTCATCTACTGTTTGTTTTCAATTTCGTTGATCTCCGCTTTCTTTGGGTTTATTTTGTTCCTGTTTTTTCAGTTTTTTTTAAAATTGGGAATCCATGCTATTAGTTTGAGAAATTTCTTATTTAGACAAGCATATGCTTGTATTTGTTTTTAAAAATTTTTGTGGAAAGTTCTGAGTGATAGAAAACTACTCAGACCTGGTCTTATGGTGCATCAGATTTAATCTGAATGTTAGCAAGATATTGGTTAATTAATGGACTCATCACCTCATTTGAAAGAGAAAAACAACATGTTTTTCCAAATGTGAAAACTCTAGATGGTCCAGTGAAGAATTAATCAGAGTTATAATAGTTAAGAGTTGTTTGGGAGCAAAGAAAAAAGCATTCTCTACCACACAGTGGTGGCCTCTTCTGTAAGGCATCAGATCTTTAAAGACCCTCTGATAGGGTTTCCCTGGTGGTCCAGTGGGTAAAGAGTTCACCTTGCAGTGCAAGGGGCCCCAGTTCCATCCCTGGCCAGGGAAGATCTCACATGCCACGGAGCTGCTGGGCCGGTGTGTCCAATTAGGAGCCAGCTGTCTGGAGCGCGTGCACGCAGAGCTGGTGCTCTGCAGCAAGAGAGGCCTCTGCAATGGGAGGCCCACACAGGCGGAAGAATAAAGATGGATGAAAAATAAACAAATAAAAAATCAATAAAAGAGGCCAAAATTTAAAAACAAAAGTCATTAAAAACAAAAAAGACCCTCTGATAAGGCCATGTTCAGTCACCCAGGCTCCTACCTCTATGTCTTTTTTCCTAGGAAACACCAATATTCATTGTGAAAATGTCCATGGTATGTTGTTTACTTCAGTTGCACACTTTGTGATTCATTCAGTAACTATTAATAAATATTTCTGGTGTGTTTGAAGCTACAAAAGAATTACTTTTAAGCCTTATGTTTTAAAAAGCTCAAAACAGTTCCCTTAGGGGGAAACATAATATATACAAATGAATTACGTCAATCAGCAATAGTTATCATTTATTTAAAATATACTACGTGCCAGACATTGTATATGCTGGGTACATACATTTAATTTCTACCACCATCCTGCAAGGTAGCAGTCTTCATTCAGCCTTTTTGGCACCAGGGACAAGTTTTGTGGAAGATAATTCCACAAAGAGGGGAGGAGGGATGTTTTGGGGATGATTCAAGCACATTACATTTGTTGTGCACTTTAATTCTATGACTATGATTATATCAGCTCCACCTCAGGTAATCAGGCATTAGATCCTGGAGATTAGGGACTCCTGTTGTAAGGTATAGATAATAGGGAGGATAGTTTCTTAGAAAGAACAATGGTGTGAGAGTCAGAAAACCAAATCTCTGCTCTCTCTCTTAACATGACTAAAGCCAGTTACTTGAACTTTCTGAACTTCAGCTTTCTTCACTGATAACTGAGGCTAAAGTTGTTGTGAGACTTAAAAGTGATAATACATATATGAAAACGTCCTAATTGGGAAGGAAAAGTAGGGGGGTTGAAGTCTAAAATACTTTATTTAAATGCCACATCACTGCCTATTAGCTATGAGACCGTCAGCAAATTATTTATTCTGTCTGTGTTTTGATCTCATATATAATATTGAACTTATTAGACAGATAAATGCAGACAGACAGACAGACATATTATCTTCCCTTTCAGCACAAATCCTCTCCATTAGGTGTCTTCCTCTCAATTACTGGCAAACCCATCCATCCATCCTCTCAGATGTTTAGATAAAAAAGCATGGAGTAATGTTTAATTCTCCTCATGACCCAATCAATCTGAGAGCAAACCCATTACCTCTATCTTCAAAATTTATCCAGACTTCCTCCTCTACTACCTTCATCTCCTCCTGTCCTATTGACATAATTTCCTAACTGGTTTTTCTCACTGACACCCCCACCCTCCCACCCACTGTTCTTATCATGCAGCCAGAAGGATGCTTTTAAACACTGGTCAGATCCAGTTCTCCAATGGTTTCCCCTCGCAGTCAGAGGAAAACATACTATGTGTCAGATACTATGTTATTTACTTAATAATACGTAATCTGTGTTCTCAACTCATTGTCTAGTTGGCAAAAGAAGCCAGTAAATGTATAAGAAATAAGAGCAATGTATTCACATACACAAAAAATATTTTGCTTAGTGAGGAGGCAATTGTGAGAGGTTTAAAAATGCATCTGATGTGGTCAAGATAAGGCTGGAAATAATAATCAATCAGAGAGAAGAGTAAGCACAGTATGAATCTGGTGCAGAAGTTTCCCCAACTGATGAACCTAGGGGTTGACCAGGATGATTCAAGAGTTCCTTTGACAGTGAGTCATCCATAATTTCATGCTTGCTTTTGCCTATGTTTGCCATTATGCAATGATCCTCACGCTACCATTCCTAATATTAGAAGATTCCATTCTAACCAGTACAAATTGTTAGGCCAGGAGTGGGTGTTTGTGGTATGGATTTATTTGTTCTCTGGTGGGCCCGGGTTACAGTGAACTCAGCATTTACTGAATAATAAATTAGTTGTGAGACTTAAAAGTGATAATACATATATGAAAACGTCCTAATTGGGAAGGAAAAGTAGGGGTTGAAGTCTAAAATACTTTATTTAAATGCCACATCACTGCCTATTAGCTATGAGACCGTCAGCAAATTATTTATTCTGTCTGTGTTTTGATCTCATATATAATATTGAACTTATTAGACAGATAAATGCAGACAGACAGACAGACATATTATCTTCCCTTTCAGCACAAATCCTCTCCATTAGGTGTCTTCCTCTCAATTACTGGCAAACCCATCCATCCATCCTCTCAGATGTTTAGATAAAAAAGCATGGAGTAATGTTTAATTCTCCTCATGACCCAATCAATCTGAGAGCAAACCCATTACCTCTATCTTCAAAATTTATCCAGACTTCCTCCTCTACTACCTTCATCTCCTCCTGTCCTATTGACATAATTTCCTAACTGGTTTTTCTCACTGACACCCCACCCTCCCACCCACTGTTCTTATCATGCAGCCAGAAGGATGCTTTTAAACACTGGTCAGATCCAGTTCTCCAATGGTTTCCCCTCGCAGTCAGAGGAAAACATACTATGTGTCAGATACTATGTTATTTACTTAATAATACGTAATCTGTGTTCTCAACTCATTGTCTAGTTGGCAAAAGAAGCCAGTAAATGTATAAGAAATAAGAGCAATGTATTCACATACACAAAAAATATTTTGCTTAGTGAGGAGGCAATTGTGAGAGGTTTAAAAATGCATCTGATGTGGTCAAGATAAGGCTGGAAATAATAATCAATCAGAGAGAAGAGTAAGCACAGTATGAATCTGGTGCAGAAGTTTCCCCAACTGATGAACCTAGGGGTTGACCAGGATGATTCAAGAGTTCCTTTGACAGTGAGTCATCCATAATTTCATGCTTGCTTTTGCCTATGTTTGCCATTATGCAATGATCCTCACGCTACCATTCCTAATATTAGAAGATTCCATTCTAACCAGTACAAATTGTTAGGCCAGGGAGTGGGTGTTTGTGGTATGGATTTATTTGTTCTCTGGTGGGCCCGGGTTACAGTGAACTCAGCATTTACTGAATAATAAACCTATGCTAGAACCTTCTCTAATTTGCTGAATGGGACTAAACAAGTGGTGTTTGGGGGCACATTCAGGGGAACTCAAAGAGGTAGATGGAAAAATTGGGAAGTTGAATAGTGATAGTTAGAGTGTTCATATATTATAAAAACAGAATTGCCCTTCTGAGTAAGCATTTAGAAAACTTGCAGGTTCGTAACTCCAGTGTGCAGAGTAGTGAACATGCCAACAGCAGTAGTAAAAACAAGCCTGGAGGACATCCTTCCAGTTTCCAAACCATCTTTTATGAGTGGAAACTTGTGGATGGAGTTCCATGCCCTAAATGTCTAACTCTCTGTAAGGCTGAGGGTGGGACCTTCAGACACAAAGGGAAGCTGGTGAAAAAAAGCACATCTTCTTTAAAGGAGCTCTTTAGGAAGTAGTAGGAATTGCCGATAACTGGATGGTACTTTGTGTGTGCGTTTCATGTGTATTATCTCATCTACTTCTCCTTGTATCTCTGCAAGGAAAGTACTATCACTTTCCTCATTTGACAAAACGTAAAACTGAGACTCAGAGATGAAGTGACTTTCCCAAAAGGCAGAGACAGAACTTGAATGCTGGTCTTTTCACTCCCAATTCTAAACTCATCTTTCCCTATCTGCTGTGATGAAATTCAGGAAGAGTTTGTAGAATTCTGATCTTAAGTAGCATTTCCCAGGCCTGGTGTACATTGAAATCACCTGGGAACCCTGATGCCTGAGAATCAACACTAGAAATTCTGTTTTGATCTGTCTTGGGTCCAATCTGGACAAAGGGATTTATTTTTAAGGCCTCCAGGTGATTCTAAAAGTTTAGTCAGAATTGAGAACATCTACAGGGAAATTATTTTCAATGACAGATTCCCCGAGCTCCAGTCCTTTTGAATTAGAGTCCTCCAGAAGAGTTGAGGTAATTGTATTATTTTATAATCTTCCAAAGCTGTTCTAGTGAATAGGCAGATCTGAGGCCTCCTGGTTTACCATATGACCTTTAAGGCTGCTCAAGGTGAGTAATACCTGAAGATCTAGGTACTAGTCCTACCTCTGTTCTTGTCGAGCTCATGGGGAACTGATTCATCTTCACAGCCTCTCTGTTGTTTCTTCATCCTAAAATGAGGTTAGCAATATTTGTTCCATCAATCTCTTTGAAATGTTCTAAGGAAAAGTAATGAATACCCAAGTGTTTTAAAAGTTATAACACATCCTACACTTGTAAGGTATTATTATTATTATTATTGCTCCCCACTGGTACCCTTGGTTTTCATCTCTAAAATTGACCACATTCTGAACAGGCCACCTCCCTAGGAGGATTCTAGTCTTTACTTCCTTCTCTCTCTTCTGCCTTCTTAGAGCTCACAGGGATGCAGCCTATACCTGAGAAGAAGGGTCACTGCAGTGTATCTTCCCCATTAGAGGAAATAATATATATAGGCCACAAACTTAGGAGAAGGAACTTATGGTTGCCAGGATGAAGGATACTAGGGAAGGGATAGTTAGGGACTTTGGGATGGACATGTACACACTGCTATATTTTAAATGGATAACCAACAAGGACCTGCTGTATAGCACATAGAACTCTGCTCAATGTTATGTGGCAGCCTGGATGAGAGGGGAATTTGAGAGGGAAAGGATACATGTATATATATGGCTGAGTCCCTTCACTGTTCACCAGAAGCTATCACAACATTGTTAATTGGCTATACCCTGATACAAAATAAAAAGTTTAAAAAAGACATAGAGGAAGCATGCTCCTATGAGGGGAAATGGAAAGAGATGAGAATTGTGTAGCCTCAAGAGCCAGCATTTGTTGTCAAATATACAGATTCAACCAAAGAACTGAAATGTTAGCCAATATGCTTTCCCAGCACTCAAATCCAATTCAGAAATGAGACTGCCCATTACCAATAATGTCCCATCCAATCGGAAGCATTCAGCTTCTTCACTGGGTCTGTGCCAGGGCTTCCTGTGTCTAATTCTATAATGGTGATATTAGGGGTGACCTGGGGGTAGGGAGGAGATACTTAAAGAAACAATACACATTATACAGGTGGTTTCTCAGTTCAGACCCAACCTTTTCAATAGGTACTCTTCACATTTTCAGAAGGATGATTCAAGAGGTTTTAACCCTTTCAATCATAGGGAAGATTTTGAAAATCACTAATGCCTGGAATCCAGTCCCACAGATTCTGAACTAAATGTCTTCAGGTGGCATCAGAAAGTTTTTAAGCCTCCAGGGAAATAGCAGTGGGTAGTCATTGTTGAGATTCCAAGGAGAGAGGAGTGACAGAATAAGAGTCAAGTCTGCACTCTCAGCCTTTTACTTTCCCCTGAAGGTTCTTCTGTGTGTGTGTTGGGGGTGGGGGGGGGGGGGGGGACATACAATCTGAGTTCACAAAAGCAATATTCTGAGAAAATATTTTCTATAACATGTCATTATAAATAACTGTCATCTAAATTTATAAGTATTATAAGTAGACACTTACTATTTCATTTATCTCCAAATTTTATATGTGTATGTTTCCCCAAATCTTTTTTAGAAACATTTTCATGGAGATGAGAAAATAACTCATGATCAGGCATAAATAGAAGAAATGTTGATTCCTACAGTATTTTTAGAGCTTTAAATGTCTTATATGCATTATAACTTCCTAAGGTGGGAGAGGAATGGTATGATATATTTCCCATGCCTACTTGACCATGGAAACTTAACCTACATAGGAACAAGAAGTCTGCAGAATGCAAATTAGAAAACACTGCTCTTACCTAAAAGGATCCAACCCACCTCAAAAATATAATACCTTAAGCACCTTCTTTTGATCTCCAAGCACAGTGCCTTCATGTGTTGGTGCCATCTTACCCCCCACTATAATGAAGCTATCTCCTAGAGAGCTACTACATTTCATCCAGGAGAAACTTTCCACTTTTGTTCTCTGTCGTTCCCTGGGATGCCAGCCTTACTGAGTGACTAACAGAACAAATGAACTTACTCTTTTTTTCTTTTTACATTTTTTGGGGGGTTTTATTCATTTGGGGGTGGAGTGGGTTGGGAGGGTGGGGCAGGCAGGCCACTTCTATTGGTCTTTCATGTATTCACTTTCATCCATCTTTGTTCTTGGGTCTGTGCCAGGGCTTCTTTAACTATAATGGTGATATTAGGGGTGACCTGGGGGTAGGGAGGAGATACTTAAAGAAACAATACACATTATACAGGTGGTTTCTCAGTTCAGACCCAACCTTTTCAATAGGTACTCTTCACATTTTCAGAAGGATGATTCAAGAGGTTTTAACCCTTTCAATCATAGGGAAGATTTTGAAAATCACTAATGCCTGGAATCCAGTCCCACAGATTCTGAACTAAATGTCTTCAGGTGGCATCAGAAAGTTTTTAAGCCTCCAGGGAAATAGCAGTGGGTAGTCATTGTTGAGATTCCAAGGAGAGAGGAGTGACAGAATAAGAGTCAAGTCTGCACTCTCAGCCTTTTACTTTCCCCTGAAGGTTCTTCTGTGTGTGTGTTGGGGGTGGGGGGGGGGAGGGGGACATACAATCTGAGTTCACAAAAGCAATATTCTGAGAAAATATTTTCTATAACATGTCATTATAAATAACTGTCATCTAAATTTATAAGTATTATAAGTAGACACTTACTATTTCATTTATCTCCAAATTTTATATGTGTATGTTTCCCCAAATCTTTTTTAGAAACATTTTCATGGAGATGAGAAAATAACTCATGATCAGGCATAAATAGAAGAAATGTTGATTCCTACAGTATTTTTAGAGCTTTAAATGTCTTATATGCATTATAACTTCCTAAGGTGGGAGAGGAATGGTATGATATATTTCCCATGCCTACTTGACCATGGAAACTTAACCTACATAGGAACAAGAAGTCTGCAGAATGCAAATTAGAAAACACTGCTCTTACCTAAAAGGATCCAACCCACCTCAAAAATATAATACCTTAAGCACCTTCTTTTGATCTCCAAGCACAGTGCCTTCATGTGTTGGTGCCATCTTACCCCCCACTATAATGAAGCTATCTCCTAGAGAGCTACTACATTTCATCCAGGAGAAACTTTCCACTTTTGTTCTCTGTCGTTCCCTGGGATGCCAGCCTTACTGAGTGACTAACAGAACAAATGAACTTACTCTTTTTTTCTTTTTACATTTTTTGGGGGGTTTTATTCATTTGGGGGGGGGTGGAGTGGGTTGGGGAGGGTGGGGGCAGGCAGGCCACTTCTATTGGTCTTTCATGTATTCACTTTCATCCATCTTTGTTCTTCGGCCCATGTGGGCCTCCCATCGCAGTGGCCTCTGTCGCTGCAGAGCATCGGCTCTGGGTGCATGCACTCCAGAGCTCCAGCTTTGGTAATTGGACACATTGATCCAGTCGCTCCATGGCACGTGGGATCTTCCCAGGCCAGGGGTGGAACCAGTGTCCCTTGCACTGCAAGGCGGTGTCCTTACCCACTGGACCACCAGGGAAGCCCATGAACTCATTCTTCAGATGTGATCCTAATCCCTACAACAGAGAACATTCTGGTCATTTTCAAGCTCAATAATATAATAACCCCTTAACTATAAAACATCCAAACCACTCCCAAAATCATACACCAAGTCATGGGGAGCCAGGTAGAATCTCTCATCTTCTAGGTGATGTGTGAATATATTTGATACAATAATGGGCAACAGTATAAATTGTAATTACAATGAACTGATCATCCCTTGGGCTGTGATACTGATTTTAAAGTGAATAATAGTAACTATGAATAATATTAATGACCGTGTTTGGAGTATATATTATGTGGTGGACTCTGTACTAAGCTCTTAACATTTAATTCTCACTATTATTATGTTTCCCTACAAGATTGGTACTGTTATTTCCATTTTGTAACTAATAAAATGGTGCTGAAAGTCAACATAAATTACCCCAAATCATGTAACTTCTAGCAGCTAAGTCCAGCTACTTAACCCTCTTGTTTGCTTGCTCAGTTGCCGTTGCCATCTGCAACTGTACGACCCTATGGCCTATAGCCCACCAGGCTCCTCTGGGATTTTCCAAGCAAGAAGAGTGGAGTGGGTGGCCATGCCCTTCTCCAGGGGATCAAACTTGTATCTCTTACATGTCCTTAATTAGCAGATGGGTTCTCTATCAAAAGCACAAACTTGGAAGCTACTTAACCCTCTATGGTACTGCATTTCTCAATATGTGATTTTCCAGGGCTTACTCCAAACTGTCTGTGGGCAAAAGCTCCATATTCCAGAGCTATACCTTTAACTCTAAGTGACTGGATTTTATACAGTAGCTCCAGCTGGTGGCAGATGGGAGGAAATAAAATGAATTTGTCAGAAGCCTATATAGTATTAACCAAGAACTTCAAAAAAGTCCAATGATGGGCTAATAATGCTTTCCATAAATACTTTTTATTTTCATGTTACTATTTTTTTTGAGAGGAGCATAAAGTTTATTAGAGTAGAAGATGCTGTTAGAACAGCAGGCCAGCTCAAGGGAGAACCAAACTTGAACAGGGGTCTTAGATCCATTTTTATAACCAGGGTCCCAGAAGTAGGGTAGGGGTCTTACAGGTCATTTGCTGTTTGCATGAGGTATGGTGTACTGGGTGGGGAAAGAGTAATGGTTACAGCACGGGGGAGGGAAGGACAATAAGGATCTGGTTTATCTGTCCCTGTATTCCAAGACCCACCTGTTCACCTTGTCCTTTTGTCCTTGGAACACCACATTCCTCCCTCTCTTTATTTTCAGGGCCAATTCTTTGGCTCCTTTGGATACCCTGCTCATGTGTAACTATCTGCCTATTTCTTTTCTCAGTCATTTGGGAACACAGCCACAAGGAGAAAGGGGCGATGAGTATTCTGACTTCTTCAAGCTGTGCAGGGGCATTGTGGGGCTCTGGGTACCCTTTGCCTGCTCTCTGTCAGGGTGTACTAAGGGAGAAAGGTGGGGCTGCATGACATGATATGGCAGCTTCTTCCAGAACTGTCTGGGTGTTGGCTGGGCAACATTCTTGTTGTACTATCACTTGTAGATTTATTTGCTGTATTCTAGAAGAAACAAAATTAACAAGAAAGTTAAAGTTACATGGCCCAAAGATTTGTAGAATTAGAAAAGCTGCTGAGAAGTTAGACAGCCAGGAGAACCAGGATCAGACACTGGTTAGTGTTAGTGTTTCTCTAAGTATGAGAAGATACAAGAATTTGGGGCTTATAAAAATCTTTACCTGAAACCATCTGACTATCTGAAGGCCTGTTCTTCATTTTTCCCGGAGCACAGATTGCCTTATTTCTGATCTCCACCTTGAACTCCTTTCCGTGGTGTTGAAGGTCAGCAGCTTGCGGCTGTCATGATTTAATACAGTAGCTCCAGCTGGTGGCAGATGGGAGGAAATAAAATGAATTTGTCAGAAGCCTATATAGTATTAACCAAGAACTTCAAAAAAGTCCAATGATGGGCTAATAATGCTTTCCATAAATACTTTTTATTTTCATGTTACTATTTTTTTTGAGAGGAGCATAAAGTTTATTAGAGTAGAAGATGCTGTTAGAACAGCAGGCCAGCTCAAGGGAGAACCAAACTTGAACAGGGGTCTTAGATCCATTTTTATAACCAGGGTCCCAGAAGTAGGGTAGGGGTCTTACAGGTCATTTGCTGTTTGCATGAGGTATGGTGTACTGGGTGGGGAAAGAGTAATGGTTACAGCACGGGGGAGGGAAGGACAATAAGGATCTGGTTTATCTGTCCCTGTATTCCAAGACCCACCTGTTCACCTTGTCCTTTTGTCCTTGGAACACCACATTCCTCCCTCTCTTTATTTTCAGGGCCAATTCTTTGGCTCCTTTGGATACCCTGCTCATGTGTAACTATCTGCCTATTTCTTTTCTCAGTCATTTGGGAACACAGCCACAAGGAGAAAGGGGCGATGAGTATTCTGACTTCTTCAAGCTGTGCAGGGGCATTGTGGGGCTCTGGGTACCCTTTGCCTGCTCTCTGTCAGGGTGTACTAAGGGAGAAAGGTGGGGCTGCATGACATGATATGGCAGCTTCTTCCAGAACTGTCTGGGTGTTGGCTGGGCAACATTCTTGTTGTACTATCACTTGTAGATTTATTTGCTGTATTCTAGAAGAAACAAAATTAACAAGAAAGTTAAAGTTACATGGCCCAAAGATTTGTAGAATTAGAAAAGCTGCTGAGAAGTTAGACAGCCAGGAGAACCAGGATCAGACACTGGTTAGTGTTAGTGTTTCTCTAAGTATGAGAAGATACAAGAATTTGGGGCTTATAAAAATCTTTACCTGAAACCATCTGACTATCTGAAGGCCTGTTCTTCATTTTTCCCGGAGCACAGAGTGCCTTATTTCTGATCTCCACCTTGAACTCCTTTCCGGTGGTGTTGAAGGTCAGCAGCTTGCGGCTGTCATGATTTAATCTTTATAGAGGCAGCTGGCAAGTGCCAACTTCTAGTTGGCAGGGACCCTCGATAGCCACATATTTGACCATGCTTTGGGATCATTTCATGACCATTGTGTCCCGTGATGCTGGGAAGGCTCATTCCCAGGTCTAGTGAAAATTTCATTGATAGGCCACTTAGAGTCCATTACTAGATCAGGCCTTACGAGTAGCAAAAGTCTCTGGACCACAACTGTCTTACTAGCCTCTTGGTCCAAGAAAATATTCCCTCTTGCTGCTTCTTCCCATACCTAGAGTTACACTATTATAATCATTTACCTTATATGGAACTGTATATCAGTATTCTATCATAGGCTCAGTCACACATTTGGTAACGTAAGAGAAACTAATTTTCTGAAACAGGTGACATAAAACATAATATGGCTAGCAGCTATTAGTAAGGTCATAAGTAAGCATTTTAAATAACTTAATTAGAACTTTTAACAATATAGCATTATTGAAAGCAGTTCAAGATCTGAAGAAAGGATATCCTCTTAACAGGGAGAAAAGTCAAATTCAAGTTTTTGCACCAGATTACTTTTAAATTCATTTAAAAGTGAACTTACTTTAATTCACCTATGTTTATATTCTATAGGTTGGTGAGGACAAATGCCATTGATAATTTCCAAAAAAAATTTTAAAAAGCTTTGCTTTCTTATAGAAAACATTTCAGAATGGTACCAAACATATTAATAGTCCAAAATCTCTTTAGTTTCTCTGTAAGAGGAAATTAGTGTTCAGTAATGAATGTTTTAGAATCTTATTTTATTTGGAAATTACCTAGCTATTCAGTTGCCACTTAGTTTGGCATAACCCTCTGTATAATTATTCTTAGCGTTTATCTAAAAGCTCCTATCTCATTTACATTTTTGTTTTAGAAGTTTCTTCACTCAAGGTACTTTCCTTGCTGACAAACTTGTAACAGATATAACAATGTTTAACTTATATTAAACCTAGGCACAATGATTAGTTATTTTTGCAAGTAAAACGGGCTTATAAAAATCTTTACCTGAAACCATCTGACTATCTGAAGGCCTGTTCTTCATTTTTCCCGGAGCACAGAGTGCCTTATTTCTGATCTCCACCTTGAACTCCTTTCCGTGGTGTTGAAGGTCAGCAGCTTGCGGCTGTCATGATTTAATCTTTATAGAGGCAGCTGGCAAGTGCCAACTTCTAGTTGGCAGGGACCCTCGATAGCCACATATTTGACCATGCTTTGGGATCATTTCATGACCATTGTGTCCCGTGATGCTGGGAAGGCTCATTCCCAGGTCTAGTGAAAATTTCATTGATAGGCCACTTAGAGTCCATTACTAGATCAGGCCTTACGAGTAGCAAAAGTCTCTGGACCACAACTGTCTTACTAGCCTCTTGGTCCAAGAAAATATTCCCTCTTGCTGCTTCTTCCCATACCTAGAGTTACACTATTATAATCATTTACCTTATATGGAACTGTATATCAGTATTCTATCATAGGCTCAGTCACACATTTGGTAACGTAAGAGAAACTAATTTTCTGAAACAGGTGACATAAAACATAATATGGCTAGCAGCTATTAGTAAGGTCATAAGTAAGCATTTTAAATAACTTAATTAGAACTTTTAACAATATAGCATTATTGAAAGCAGTTCAAGATCTGAAGAAAGGATATCCTCTTAACAGGGAGAAAAGTCAAATTCAAGTTTTTGCACCAGATTACTTTTAAATTCATTTAAAAGTGAACTTACTTTAATTCACCTATGTTTATATTCTATAGGTTGGTGAGGACAAATGCCATTGATAATTTCCAAAAAATTTTAAAAGCTTTGCTTTCTTATAGAAAACATTTCAGAATGGTACCAAACATATTAATAGTCCAAAATCTCTTTAGTTTCTCTGTAAGAGGAAATTAGTGTTCAGTAATGAATGTTTTAGAATCTTATTTTATTTGGAAATTACCTAGCTATTCAGTTGCCACTTAGTTTGGCATAACCCTCTGTATAATTATTCTTAGCGTTTATCTAAAAGCTCCTATCTCATTTACATTTTTGTTTTAGAAGTTTCTTCACTCAAGGTACTTTCCTTGCTGACAAACTTGTAACAGATATAACAATGTTTAACTTATATTAAACCTAGGCACAATGAAAATATTATACTTAATGACTCTCAGACATACCTACACTTAATTAGAACAACAAACAGTAATACTAGGCATTTAATATTGAGTATTTCCCAGTTTACAGGAACCTGAAATGCTTTTAGCTTAATTTCTCTTGTATTTAGAATTGTTTGATTTGTAAGCGCTTACTTTTCTTTAGGCCAATTAAATTAGAGCTCTTTTACAACTTCAGCATTGTCAAAAAAGAAAAACACACACTGAGACATACATAAATCAAGATGGACAGATAGGTATCTTGTGGTTTTCTGCCTGAGACTTAAAATGTCTCTGACTCTTCTTTTTTGTTTGTTCGGTTTTTTTGACTTGAAGTTCTAACTTTCCCAAGGCTCAGGTTTCAGGTAAAACGGTCTATTTCAAGAGCACGGCAAAGGCTAACTTCAAGCTTTTCCCTAGGTAGCCCTTTTAACAAGCTAGCTGTTTTTAATTGCATATGCAAAAGGAGTAAAGGAATTTGCAGGGGTGAGGGAAGCTTGATCTCTCCCCACCTGAGAGATAAGAGTAGTTAGAAAGGGACTCTTTAGAATGTTCAGGAGAGTTTTGGTCTCTCAGGCTTTTGAATATAGGAGAAAGACTGGGACCAAAGGGAACCTCAGTGTCCTTTCCTAGTCTCCAACAGTAGGGATCAAATGTGAATAGGAAAGGTCAAGTAGGGGCCATTTAGGAATCTGAGGGAGAGGGAGACAAAGGGGGAGAGGTGAGAGAGACAGCAGAGAGCATATGTGGCATGAGTCCCTCAGATCCAAATTCTGACTAAGGGCCATGAAGGAAGGAACCTCTGAGTGTCAGCTGAAACCGTTTACCTTGGATTTGGGATTTAAATCCAAAACCTAGTTTGGGACTCGAACCCACATGGCCAGGACTCAAACTCAGCCAAAACCCTGCTTGGGACTTGAACCCACATGACTGGAACTTGAACCTAGCCAAAACCCTGCTTGTGACAAAAGAGATCTACAATTGGGGCCAAGCCTTTTGAAATTTTTTCAGGGTCAAATATTTCTAGTTCCTGAGAATGTAGCCAAGAGGTGAGTCTGTGAGAGGCTCCCAGGACATACCAGAACCCACTCTTAGCCTACATGCTGTTGAAGGGGGTTACTGAGAGTCACCAGCTAACAGAAAGTCATGCCCTTTGTCCCAGTGACATCTCCATGTGAACCTTGTGGCTAAGGCACCAGGAGAACCATGTGGCTAAGACACCAGGGACAGAGATTCCCAGGAGCAACTTGGTGACTCACCATTTGACAATTTCCTGAGACATGGAAGGCACTCTTGGGATGGCTCAGAGGCAACATCTAGGCCCCTGCAAATCAACCCTGACTGAAAGGGAAAGAAGTGAAAGTAACAGGGAAGATAGGCTGAGGAATTCTATCAGGGAGGCAGTGGCCAGGGGACTATAGACTCTATGCTTTTCTTCAACCACTATGTGCCTGACATGATGCATGGAAGTTGTCTTGCTGGGGCAGATGCCCTTGTGGCCTGATCAGTTGGGTGACTCCCTTATCCTCACACAGGAGTCTTCATGTGGCAGGCGTCCTAATGGCTTTTAAGTGCCTGACCCGTGCCCACACAATACTGGTTGGCCTAGTTCTCAGTTAGAAAGAAGTTAAAAGGAGAGACCCTCACCCGTTCAGGCAGCAGCTACTGGGGCACTGTGAGTAGTGGGGCCTTTGGAACATACCAGAGGGTAACCCTAGCCAGAGTTTCTCAGTTGCTTCCATAGCCACTGGCCTGTACCACAGAGGGTCCCCATGAGAAAAGAGAAGGGCCACCAGAAATGTTCTTTGTGTGCAGGTTGGAAAAGAATTTGCAGATAAAGGCAGAATGAGAAGACAATAAAGTTTATTAGAGAGGGAGACGCTGTTAGAACAGTGGACCGACTCAAGGGAGAACCAACTCATATTGCTCTTTTTAAATTGAAGTATAGTTTATCTATAGTGTTTCAAAAATACATCAAAGTGATTCAGATATATATATATATATATATATATACATATATATTGTAAATAGACATATATAGATATAGATACACACACACATATATATTCTTTTTTAGATTCTTTTCCATCATAGGCTAGTATAAGGTATTCAATATAGCTCCCTATGCTACATGGTACAGCAAAAAAAAGTAGGTTCTTGTTGTTTCATGTTATTTTTTAACTTGCACTATTGATTTTGATAATTCTTTTATGAAGAAAATCCTGGGAACTGTTCCCCCAAGGAGGACTACTGATACACTTCTAGTGGAAAAATGCTACTGACTTCAGTTTGAATCTGGGCCTCCACATGATTTTGAGTGAGGAAAAAAAGGGGGGGGATAATTATATCTTCCTTGCAGAGTTGTTATGAGATATGAATTAGATAATGTCATTTGGAAAGCCAGGCACAGAGTATTCATGCAACAAATTGTAGTTTTTTTCTTCCTCTTCCCAGAAAACACAATTGAAAAGGTGGGAGTTCATCTGCTCTTCTGCCCTTCTTGCAGATAGCATTTGCAAATTTCCACCAGGTGGTGATGGTACAGTGTTCAAAGTGATCCAGTGGCTCAGATTTGACTGATAAAAGTAACGCTAAGGGTTTACCTTGAGCAAAGATAATAACCTTTCATCTGTGAAGAGGCAGATACAAACACTGATGGGCTTCAGAGGTGAAAGCTTCAGACCACAGGGTGGTCTCTGTACTTCCTTAGTGTACTTCTATCGGTGTGCATTCTGGTAGTTTCCCAGCTACCAGGCAATCTTTTTATTCAAAAACAATGATAAATACTATTACCATGCTCTATTAGAACCATAAAATGCATTCTGAATTATTTGATATAAATCATGATTAAAATGGCTAAATCTTCACAAAATGATATATGCACTAATATTTTACCTTGTATTTGATGAAAAATTATTAATAAATTATTTGTATTATTAGCATTTTTGCAGATTTACATTTAACTTTTACACTAAGTCTGCACTACTTTGTAGATGGAGGGTATACTTTTCTAAATAAAAGACAGTGGGGTCTGTCAAGGAGGGGAGATATGACTATAATTTTGGAAAGACTATAAGTATTTCAAAAATATAAGTGTAAATTTCCCAGGACATCTAAGGAATTAAATATTTCATAGGTATATAAATCCTAATGATACAACTTACTAGCCTCAATACACTTGTCAATAAAATGAAAATAACTTTATGTAATTTGTGGAGCTGATGTGAGGTTATGACCTGTATAAAGAACCTAGCGTGAGACCCCAGATGGAGTAGACCCTGTTAAGTATTACTTCCTTTTTCTTTTTCGGTGTCAGGATGAGCTTCATCCAGCAGATCTGACTTGGTAGAAGTGGTTTAAATATTCTTTGGGATACAGAGAAAGTAGCTTTTAGCAGGAAGCTTTAAGTCCTCAGAAACCTTGACTGAACACTAACCAAAAATAAAGTAAATTAAAGTCAGTGTAAACATAGACTTACTTGGTTATATTTTATAAAGCTTGTAGAAAACATTTAAAATATGTACATAAAGAAGGAGATGAGGAACTGTCATAGCTCAGACAACAATTCTACAGCTTTGGAGAGTTTACCTCATTTTTGTGCTCTCAGTTTATCCATCTTCCTTAAGTGGATAAAATAGAGAAAACAAAGAATATGCTACAAAGGTTCAGAACGCTTCCCCTCAAAACTCATTAGTATAACATAAAAGCAGCTATTTGTAAGGTAATGCTTAGAATTCTTGTTGCTATATAATTAGAACAAATCACATTCTGTTGTCCTCCATTTATTGAAAATCAAGGGGAAATCCAATTTTGAGTGGCGGCAATTTGGATGGAAAGGCTTGATCCCCAAAGGACTTATGACTCTGTCTTTTATTTCACAGCCCTGGCAGCCACATTCAACTCATGACCCAGTGAAAAGAATATAAATGACACACATAGTAAATGAATGAACTATCCAACAAGAAGTTTTTCTTATTTGCTTTCATTTCCAGTCCTTTTCTCGGGACTTTGAAATGGTCCTCAACTTACCAGGACCAACAAAGCTTCACTTTTGAAAGACAAGGCAGGTGCATCATATAACTAGTGTAGGTGAGCGATGTTTGCCATCTCAAAGTGTCTCTTGGACATGTTGATTCTTTCAAACTGAAAACAAGCAAACCCTACTCAAAGTGTCTCTTGGACATGTGATTCTTAACTGTAAATTTCCCAGGACATCTAAGGAATTAAATATTTCATAGGTATATAAATCCTAATGATACAACTTACTAGCCTCAATACACTTGTCAATAAAATGAAAATAACTTTATGTAATTTGTGGAGCTGATGTGAGGTTATGACCTGTATAAAGAACCTAGCGTGAGACCCCAGATGGAGTAGACCCTGTTAAGTATTACTTCCTTTTTCTTTTTTCGGTGTCAGGATGAGCTTCATCCAGCAGATCTGACTTGGTAGAAGTGGTTTAAATATTCTTTGGGATACAGAGAAAGTAGCTTTTAGCAGGAAGCTTTAAGTCCTCAGAAACCTTGACTGAACACTAACCAAAAATAAAGTAAATTAAAGTCAGTGTAAACATAGACTTACTTGGTTATATTTTATAAAGCTTGTAGAAAACATTTAAAATATGTACATAAAGAAGGAGATGAGGAACTGTCATAGCTCAGACAACAATTCTACAGCTTTGGAGAGTTTACCTCTTTTTTGTGCTCTCAGTTTATCCATCTTCCTTAAGTGGATAAAATAGAGAAAACAAAGAATATGCTACAAAGGTTCAGAACGCTTCCCCTCAAAACTCATTAGTATAACATAAAAGCAGCTATTTGTAAGGTAATGCTTAGAATTCTTGTTGCTATATAATTAGAACAAATCACATTCTGTTGTCCTCCATTTATTGAAAATCAAGGGGAAATCCAATTTTGAGTGGCGGCAATTTGGATGGAAAGGCTTGATCCCCAAAGGACTTATGACTCTGTCTTTTATTTCACAGCCCTGGCAGCCACATTCAACTCATGACCCAGTGAAAAGAATATAAATGACACACATAGTAAATGAATGAACTATCCAACAAGAAGTTTTTCTTATTTGCTTTCATTTCCAGTCCTTTTCTCGGGACTTTGAAATGGTCCTCAACTTACCAGGACCAACAAAGCTTCACTTTTGAAAGACAAGGCAGGTGCATCATATAACTAGTGTAGGTGAGCGATGTTTGCCATCTCAAAGTGTCTCTTGGACATGTTGATTCTTTCAAACTGAAAACAAGCAAACCCTACAAAGTTCAAGAAGAAATTTTGACCTTCCCCTTAAACGTCTAAAGAATGTAGACAGAGGACCATTTTCAGGAAGGACGCTGTCACCATAGAACACTTTGGCAGTGGTCCCCAACCTTTTCAGCACCGGGGACTGGTTTCATGGAAGACAATTTGTCCACTGACCCAGGGTGTTGGGGGCACATGACTCAGGCAGTAATGGGAGCAATGGGAGCAATGTGAAGTAGCAGATGAAGCTTCACTCTCTCACCTGCTGCTTACCTCCTGCTGTGTGGTCCCCTCAATCACCCACACCTTGGGTCCTAACAGGTCAACGACTAGTACCCATCTGTGGCCCAGGGGTTGGGTACCCCTGCACTATAGTATGAATTGGACATATAAACAGAACGGAACCAAGCAAAGCCTGCTTGTTAAAAATCTGTCTCTGAGTCCCACTTTCTTTGCATGCCCAGCAAACACGTCTTTACCAAACATTTGCTTTTCCATCTCTATGGCAGGGTCTTTGAAGCCCTAAACCACTAACCCCCAATATGGTCCTTTGTCCTTAGTTGAATATGGTTTTAAGGTGAGAGTTTCAGCCATTTTGGAGAGCAACACAGTTCTCTTGGGTCTTCCATGTCTTTGTTTTTGTTGCCCAGTCTCTAAGTCATGTCTGACTGTTTTACAACCCCGTGGGCTGTAGCACGTTAGGCTCCTCTGTCCTCCACTGTCTCCTAGAGTTTAAATTCCTCTCCCTTGAGTCAGTGATGCTATCTAACCATCTCATCCTCTGCTGCCGTCAATCTTTCCCAGCATCAGGGTCTTTTCCAATGAGTCAGCTCTGCGCATCAGGTGGCCAAAGTATTGGAGCTTCAGTAACAGTCCTTCTAATGAATATTCAGGAATGATTTCTGAATAGTCAGAGATCAGGACTTACTGGTTGGATGTTGTTAAACTTTTATCTGATTTTCTCCCACTAATCTGTCTCATATCAGTTTAATTCTTGGGCCAGCCAGAAGATCCTCAGAAGGGTAGAGGAAGGTTTCTTCCTCTCTAGCACTGGCTAACAAAGAATAGTAAGCAAATGATAGTTTGAGTGACTTACATTTGTAGAAATAAAGCATATTCACAGCCATGATCTCATTTGATCCCCAATAACTCTGTGGCATGTAGCATGGCAGTTATTTATTATTATCCCCATATGGTTATGAAGAAACTGAGGCTCAGGTTGTAAAGCAAGAAAGTATGAATGGGAGGACATGGTGAGAAAGAGAAATTATTGACTCCCTCTCAAAAGAAGGAGGTGATAGGCAAGAAGGGTATTAGAATGACATCAGTTCTCCATGGCAAGGGTCCCCAACCCCAGACCACAGACCCGTATTGCTCCGTGGTCTGTTAAAACCAGGCTGTACAGCAGTGGGTAAGTGGCAAGATGTGAAGATTCATCTGTATTTACAGCCACTTTGATCAGGCACTGCACTGCCTGAGCTGCGCCTCCTGTCAGATAAGCCATGGCAATAGATTCTCGAGGGAGTGCAAATCTCACTGTGAAGTGCGCGTGCAAGGGATCTAGACTGCACACTTCCTTATGAGAATCAGCCCTCAAACCATCCTCCTTCCACCCACCAGTCCATGGAAAAAATTGTCTTCCACAAAACCAGTTCCTGGTGCCAAAAATGTTGAGAACCACTGCTCTATGGGGATGGGGCAGTATATAGGAAATGCAAGTTTTTAGCAAAGTAGGGAGTGGCTAACATGGCAGCAGGGACATCCTATGTAAGCCATGTTCCAGGAATTCCTTGGCTCTCGAACCTGGAATGTTTTGCAGCTATTTACAAGAATGCGTGTGATGGAACTGAAACTCCAAGTTCAGCTTAGATGTAAGAACAAAGGAGAATATGCCACCAGCCTGGCTGATTTTTGGTGAATATAAAAACAGATTACCCAAAGCTTAAAAAAACATAAATGGACTGCCTTTCTTACCCCACCCTTAGGGAGTGTTGGCTAGAAGAACTTACCTATTGTATTAGGGAGCGGGAGAGCACGGGAAAAACAGAGCAAGGAAACCCAAAGTCAAAATCAACAACCTTTGTGAATCTGAGCCATGGACTCTTTGCCTGAAGGAGATGAGGGAGGAACCAAGTTTCCAGCCTCTTAATGTAGAAATGAGAGTAATTGCTGAGAGAAAAAAGGAAAATCTTTTCCTTTCCTCCCTTCCCTAGAAAAGGCAAGATTAAATAACAGCACAATGGGGCCACTCCTAACCCCCATATCCTAATTAGAAAACAAAGAAGGCACAGTTTTTCGGGGGGTGGGGCAGGTGGTATATTTGTTTTACAATGTTGCATTAGCTTCAGGTGTACGATGAAGTTATACGTTTTTACAGAGTTTTCTTGTTTACAGGGATACATAATCCCCAAACAAGGCACGCTTTTAAAAAGCATTTTATACACATCTCAGACCCCAAACAGTAACAAAGTAGTGTCTCCAAACTTGGGTCCACGGTGATTACACGCAGTAATTAACAATGAATTTGTAACCTGCTCTGTTGGCTCTGCTCTGGTGCCAAGAACGGGAGACCAGTGGATCATCAGTTGCGGGTGTAGATTCCTAATCATAAAGGCACTGAAACTTCTGGGTGATGAGAGATGTATTCCAAAGGGCTACAGAGACTTAAAGGGAAAGAACAAACTTTTGAGACTGAAGATCAGCCAGACACCTGGGTTTCTCTTCTTAGTGCCAAATGTCATCCTTCTAGTCTACAGACATCTATGGGATAGAGTCAAACTCAAGCCCAGCACGTGCAGCAAATCCGAGACTCAGCCAAGCCTTTAGCCCTGTGCAGGCTGCTAGTAGGCCTGAGGACATCTGTCCCAGCCAGAAAAGGAGGCCTGCCAGAAAGCTGGATTCAGCCTGCCGTCCTGAGTCTGCTGGGACTTGCAACATCAGTATCAACAGAGAGGATCATGATGCTGGATGGCAAATTCCTCTAGGCCTGGTTTTGAACAAGGCCAAACAGAAATACCTCCTTAATGAAGGATTTGGATGACGGATTATGGTCCCGTTGGTGATCAAACCATTTCAGCCATTCCCACACAGAGTGATCACATTGCCACCCATAGACACAGGCCAGCCCTAGGCCAAATTAAAGACCAGGCCAGATCTGTCCCGGAGTAGTCAAAGTCATTGTTTCTGCCTGCCTCCCTCCTTTCCACACATGCTCCACCTTTCCTGACTTCTCCCAACCCTCCGCCCCAGCAAGGCCCAACCTCTCTACTGCCCCTCTTCAAGGTCCCTCTCAATAAATCAGTTATCTAAAGGGAGGCCTTCCCCACCATGACAGGTTATTGAGTTTCAATTAAGAGACAGACACAGTGCAAACATATAAGAAATACAAGTATGTGTAAAACTTGCTCTTGAGCCTTGAAGAGTAGAGTGAGCCTTATAATGCACTCAACAACACACACACACACACACACACACACACACAGAGTCTCAACATCATTTTCCTGACAAACCTATGTTTTTTCTGGTAGTCATATATGGGTGTGAGAGTTAGACCATAAAGCAGGCTGAGTACCAAAGAACTGAAGCTTTCACACTGTGGTACTGGAGAAGACTCTTGAGAGTTCCTTGCAGGTCAAGGAGATCAAACCAGTCAATCCTAAAGGAAATCAACCCTGAATATTCATTGGAAGGACTGATGCTGAAGCTGAAGCTCCAATACTTTGGCCACCAGATGTTAAGAGCCAACTCAATGGAAAATACCCTGATTCTGAGAAAGATTGAAGGCAGGAGGAGAAGCGGATGACAGAGGACAAGTTGGTTGGATGGCATCCTGACTCAATTAACATGAGTTTGAGCAAATTCAGGAAGATGGTGAAGGACAGGGAAGCCTGGTGTGCTGCAGTCCATGGGGTCACAAAGAATCAGACACAACTGAGCAACTGAACAACAACAACAACTGTAAGCAGGACAGAGTGCTGGACATGTGAGAGGATGGAGAGTTGAGGAATATGCATTTTCTACCACCAGAAACTCCTTGTACTCTGGAAAACACTTGGCACAAAAAAAGAAAAAAGAAAAACAAAAAGACTTAGCACAAGACAGGTAGAATGATGCCACGGGAAGAATCATAAAGTCTTATCCAGTTACTGGAAAAGCTTCTGACTGCTGTCCTTGCATTTACTTTCATCTCCTATAATAATAATAATGATAATAATTAATGTAATTTAATATAAATCCATTCACCACTTAGGAGCCAGAGTTTTCTTGGTGAAACATAAATCAGATCATGCCATGTCTAGCTTGAAACCTCCCAGCAGCTTCCCAGTGCATGTAAAGCAGAAGCCAGCTCCTCCACCACATCTGATAAGGTGTTGGGTGTCTACTCCTCTCCATCTTTCCATTATACTCACTTTAGACACGTTGGTTATTTTTCTCTTCCTCAGACGTTCCTGCCTCAGGACTTTTGTTTTCGCAGTACTCTCTGAAGAAAATGCTTTTCCTCCAGCTTTTTGCTTCATCATTCCAGACTCAGCTGAAATGCTCCTGACAAGCCCACCTAAGGAATACCTCCCCAGTCATTGGACAGCTGTTCTGTTTTTCTTCACATGTATCACTATTTGAAACTATCTTCTGCTCTTTTCTGTTTGTCTGATAGAAAACACACACTTAACAAAGCCAAAATTGAGCTACCAATCTGCCTTCTCCAAACATGCTCATCTTCAGTTTTCCCCATGTTGCTTAAAGGCAGCTCTGTTCTTCTAATTCTTCCAGTGACTCAGATCAAAAACCCAGGAGGGAGGGATAAATTGGGAGATTGGAACTGACATATACACACTACTGTATATAAAGTAGATAACTAATAAGAACCTACTGTATAGCCCAAAGAACTCAATAGTCTATAATGACCTGTGTGGGAAAAGAATTTTAAAAAGAGTAGATATATGTATAACTGATTCACTTTGCCGTACACCTGAAACTAACACAACATGTATTAGTTAGTAAATCAACTGTATTACTATTGGTGTGCTGCAGTCCATGGGGTCACAAAGAATCAGACACAACTGAGCAACTGAACAACAACAACAACTGTAAGCAGGACAGAGTGCTGGACATGTGAGAGGATGGAGAGTTGAGGAATATGCATTTTCTACCACCAGAAACTCCTTGTACTCTGGAAAACACTTGGCACAAAAAAAGAAAAAAGAAAAACAAAAAGACTTAGCACAAGACAGGTAGAATGATGCCACGGGAAGAATCATAAAGTCTTATCCAGTTACTGGAAAAGCTTCTGACTGCTGTCCTTGCATTTACTTTCATCTCCTATAATAATAATAATGATAATAATTAATGTAATTTAATATAAATCCATTCACCACTTAGGAGCCAGAGTTTTCTTGGTGAAACATAAATCAGATCATGCCATGTCTAGCTTGAAACCTCCCAGCAGCTTCCCAGTGCATGTAAAGCAGAAGCCAGCTCCTCCACCACATCTGATAAGGTGTTGGGTGTCTACTCCTCTCCATCTTTCCATTATACTCACTTTAGACACGTTGGTTATTTTTCTCTTCCTCAGACGTTCCTGCCTCAGGACTTTTGTTTTCGCAGTACTCTCTGAAGAAAATGCTTTTCCTCCAGCTTTTTGCTTCATCATTCCAGACTCAGCTGAAATGCTCCTGACAAGCCCACCTAAGGAATACCTCCCCAGTCATTGGACAGCTGTTCTGTTTTTCTTCACATGTATCACTATTTGAAACTATCTTCTGCTCTTTTCTGTTTGTCTGATAGAAAACACACACTTAACAAAGCCAAAATTGAGCTACCAATCTGCCTTCTCCAAACATGCTCATCTTCAGTTTTCCCCATGTTGCTTAAAGGCAGCTCTGTTCTTCTAATTCTTCCAGTGACTCAGATCAAAAACCCAGGAGGGAGGGATAAATTGGGAGATTGGAACTGACATATACACACTACTGTATATAAAGTAGATAACTAATAAGAACCTACTGTATAGCCCAAAGAACTCAATAGTCTATAATGACCTGTGTGGGAAAAGAATTTTAAAAAGAGTAGATATATGTATAACTGATTCACTTTGCCGTACACCTGAAAGTAACACAACATGTATTAGTTAGTAAATCAACTGTATTACTATTGTAATATTAGTGTTATAAATACTAAGTTAGTATTTATAGGAGTTCTTGCTTTGATTGACACTCAATGAAGTGTTCTGCCTATGTTTTCCTCTAAGAGTTTTATGGTTTCTGGTCTTACATTTAAGTCTTTAATCCATTTTGAGTTTATCTTTGTGTACAGCGTTAGGAAGTGTTCCAGCTTCATTCTTTTACATGAAGCTGTTCAGTTTTTCCAGCACCATTTGTCAAAGAGGCTGTCTTTGCCCCCATCGTATATTCTTTCCCACTTAGTCAAAAATAAGGTACCTGTGGGGGTATGGGTTTATCTCTGGGCTCTCTATCTTGTTCCATTGGTCTATACTTCTGTTTCTGTGCCATACCATCTTAATGACTGTTGCAAATAAATATTAGTATTGCAAATCAACTAAACTCCAATTTAAAAACAAACAAAAAGACCTAGGAGCCACTCTGGACTCCTTTCTTTTTGTACTATCCATCTGAAAATCCTATTTGTTCTACTTTCGAAACATAACTACTTGTTTTATTTTCTATAGTATAACTCCCCCTGTGTCCTCCACTTTCTCACCTGCATAGCTGCTTCCTCCTGGTTCCCACCTTGTCTATTTTTAACTCAGTAGCCAGCATGGTCTTCTAGAAAGAAATCCAATTATTTCCCTTCTTGAAACTTTCCGGTGACTCCTCATCTCACTCAGTAAAGGCCAGTATTCAACATCTATGGACAGGTATGTTGTTCAACACACTAGTCACCATGGTTACTGAGCCCTTAAAATGTGTTCATCCAGAGGATAGCATGTGGGGGAGAAATGAATTAGGAGTTTAGAATCAACATATGGACACTATAATATATGAAACAGGTAAACAGTAAGAACATACTGTATAGCATAGGGAGCTATACTCAATATCTTGTAATAACCTTTAATGGGAAAGAATCTGATAAAGAAATATATATGTATATATACATATATATATATATATATATATGAATAACTTTGCTATATATGTGAAAGTAACATAACATTGCAAATTAACCATACTTCAGTTAAAAAAAAAACACAACAAAACTAAGTCCTTAAAAAAATGTAGCTTATCCAAATTGAGATGTGACCTAAGTAGAATGTACACTGGATGGCAAAGGCTCAGTATAAAAATAAGAATGGAAAACATATCATTAATAATTTAAGATTGATTTCATATTGATATGTTAAAATAATGGCTATATTTAGCTAAATAAAATCTCTAATTAAAAACAATCTAACCTGTTTCTTTTTATTTTTTTAAATGAGACTACTCAAAGAATTCAAAATTGTATTGAAACTCATTTGTACCTTGTATTTTATTTCTACTGGACAGTGCTAATATAGTTTAGTAAGCCTGGATAAGATCATCTTGTCAGTGAGAGTAGACAAAGAACAGAAGTTTAAGGGTGGAATTGGTGGGGGTACAAAATTAAGCGGCCAGGGAGATACAAAGGAACTGTTAGGACTTCCCTGGTGATGTGGTAGATGAGAATTGGCCTGCCATGAACTGCAAACTCTTATTCACTAAGAGTAGTGCTTACAACTAGAGAAAATCTTGGCAAGCAATGAAGACCCAGCACAGCCCTAAATAAATAAATTAAATTAAATTAAGAATTTGCCTGCCAATGCAGGGGACACAGGTTCAATCCCTGGTCCAGGGAGATCCTATATGCTGATAGGCAACTAGTCCATCGACCACAATTACTGAGCCCATGCTCTAGAGTCCATGTGTTGCAACTACTGAGCCTGAGTACTGTAACTACTGAAGCTCATATGCCTAGAGCTTGTGCTCTGCAACAGGAGAGGCTCATGTACTGCAACTAGAGAATAGACTCCACTCTCAGCAACTAGAAAAACCCCAGAGCAGTGCAGACCTAGTGCAGCCAAAAATAAATAAATACATTATCGTTTTGTTTTGTTTTGTTTTTAAAAAAGAGAAATCATTAAAGATGACTGAAAGGTGCCCAGTGAGGTCAGAGAAGGCTCCAGAGGTGATATTTTCAGAAATTAAATGTAGAAAATATTCCCAAAAGAGAAAGATTAGTTGTTTCAAGTGAGATGAGGATTGAGAATTCAGAATTAGCTTTGACAACGTGAAAACTATTGAAGACATTGACCCAGGCTGTTTTGGTAGAATGGTGTAGATGTGTGTGTGTGTTTGTGTGTGTTCAGTCATGTCCAACTCTTTTCAACCCCATGGACTCTAGCCCACCAGGTTCCTCTGTCCAGGGGGTTAAGGATAAGAGAAATGGGTGGGTGGCTGGAGGGAAACACTGAATCAAGAGATACTATTTTAGTATGAGAAATATGGCATGTTTATATGCTGATGGAACTACAATGATAATGAAGAATAGAGAGTCTCTCTAAAATTTCTAGAGAAAAATTGTCAAAGTAACCTCCTTGAGTAGATATGGGGTCCTGAGACTGGTTCACAAGGTGAGGGGCATGCCTTAAATAGAGAACATGGATAGTTGCTCAGAGTTGCTCCAAGTAACCAGATGGAAGATGGAACATGCACATAGACAGAAGCAGGTTGGTAGAAGTGGTGGAAGCAGAATGTGGAAAGTCACTTGTGATTGCTTCCATTTTCTCAGTGAAAAAAAAAATTTGAGTTTGTTAGATGACAGTAATGAAAAAAAGAGAAAGTGTTCAGAGTTTGAGGAGAGAGTAGGTTTGAAATCTTGTTTCTTTTTTTTTTTTTAAAAATTTTATTTTTTTATTTATTTTTCTTTTGTGGGTTGGGGTGGGGGGGGGGGGGGTTGGGCGGGCCACTTCTATTGGTCCTTTATTTCTCCGTTTTCATCCGTCTTTGTTCTTTGGCTCCTGTGGGCCTGCCATCGCGGTGGTCTCTGTCATTGCAGAGCGCCGGCTCTGGGCGCATGCGCTCCAGAACTCCAGCTCGGTAATTGGACACATCGGTCCAGCCGCTCCGCAGCACGTGGAATCTTCCCAGGCCAGGGATCGAACCGGCGCCCCTTGCACTGCAAGGCAGTGTCCTTACCCACTGGACCACCAGGGGAAGCCCTGAAATCTTGTTTCTGAAGTAAAAGTGAATAGGGAAAAGAGTTAGTATTGCTGGGCCCAGTTGAGTTTAGTGTGTTTTCCTCTAGCCAAGTTCAGCAACCAGAAAACGAGGGCAGAGAAAGATTAGTTGTTTCAAGTGAGATGAGGATTGAGAATTCAGAATTAGCTTTGACAACGTGAAAACTATTGAAGACATTGACCCAGGCTGTTTTGGTAGAATGGTGTAGATGTGTGTGTGTGTTTGTGTGTGTTCAGTCATGTCCAACTCTTTTCAACCCCATGGACTCTAGCCCACCAGGTTCCTCTGTCCAGGGGGTTAAGGATAAGAGAAATGGGTGGGTGGCTGGAGGGAAACACTGAATCAAGAGATACTATTTTAGTATGAGAAATATGGCATGTTTATATGCTGATGGAACTACAATGATAATGAAGAATAGAGAGTCTCTCTAAAATTTCTAGAGAAAAATTGTCAAAGTAACCTCCTTGAGTAGATATGGGGTCCTGAGACTGGTTCACAAGGTGAGGGGCATGCCTTAAATAGAGAACATGGATAGTTGCTCAGAGTTGCTCCAAGTAACCAGATGGAAGATGGAACATGCACATAGACAGAAGCAGGTTGGTAGAAGTGGTGGAAGCAGAATGTGGAAAGTCACTTGTGATTGCTTCCATTTTCTCAGTGAAAAAAAAAATTTGAGTTTGTTAGATGACAGTAATGAAAAAAAGAGAAAGTGTTCAGAGTTTGAGGAGAGAGTAGGTTTGAAATCTTGTTTCTTTTTTTTTTTTTAAACATTTTATTTTTTTATTTATTTATCTTTTGAGGGGTGGGGTGGGGAGGGAGGGGGATGGGCGGGCCACTTCTATTGGTCCTTTATTTCTCCGTTTTCATCCGTCTTTGTTCTTTGGCTCCTGTGGGCCTGCCATCGCGGTGGTCTCTGTCATTGCAGAGCGCCGGCTCTGGGCGCATGCGCTCCAGAACTCCAGCTCGGTAATTGGACACATCGGTCCAGCCGCTCCGCAGCACGTGGAATCTTCCCAGGCCAGGGATCGAACCGGCGCCCCTTGCACTGCAAGGCAGTGTCCTTACCCACTGGACCACCAGGGGAAGCCCTGAAATCTTGTTTCTGAAGTAAAAGTGAATAGGGAAAAGAGTTAGTATTGCTGGGCCCAGTTGAGTTTAGTGTGTTTTCCTCTAGCCAAGTTCAGCAACCAGAAAACGAGGGCAGAGTGGGCAGAGAATTGTAACCATGATCGGAGTTTTGCCAAAGAAGGACAAAGGAATAACAAAAGTACCCAGGAGATGAGTGTAGAACGTGAGTGGTTATTAGGATAGACTAGAAAATCTAGGATGGATGAGAAGGTGAATTAGGATATGCAAAATATGGACAGTGAATAGGACAATGAATTATTTGGTCTAAGTATTTTCAAGTCAGAGTGGAAGGAACAGAGAATGGGAAGGATATGAGGTGGAAGTCCTAGATTGGTACATCTAAGAGTAAACTATGGGAGGTAGCAGTTTCTGATAAGAAAAGGTCTAGGGGAAGAGATGCATGGCCCATTCTTAGTGGGGGGTGATGAGTGAATGGATGAGGTTGAGAGAAAAGTAGGTCTTTAGAAGTGGAGAAGTCTCCTCTCTGAAAAGAATCAGAGGCCAGAGTATCAAAATGATCATCTCCATGGATGCAAAGAATTATGATAGGATCATTACTGGAATAAGTGAGAGTGAGCTCAGAGCTTAAATGCTTAAGGAGTGTGGAGAGTGTCCCCAAGTCAGTAGATAGCAGTGATAATGAGGGGTAGCTGGTAATAATGTCACAAGCTTCCCATCAAAGTTATGTAAGGGAAAAGAGAACTTGATCTGAGTGAAGCAATGAAAACCCAAGAGACATCTCCCCTGCCTCTAGGTCCATATTTCTACTCCAGATTCACATTCCAAATATAGGTTGTTGATGACAGAAGAGTTATAGTCTAACCCAAAAGGAGGAAATATGACTAGAGACTTCATGCTTTAATTCAATGGAAATACTTGTTATGTGTTAAGACCAGAGACCCTACATACCACCAGTGTGGGAAAGATGTTTTGGAAAAAGGTCTTCAAAAACCATACCTGGGGGCTTCCCCTGGTCCAGTAGGTAAGGACACGCCTTGCAGCGCAAGGGGCGCCAGTTCGATCCCTGGCCTAGGAAGATCCCACGGGCCGCGGAGCGGCTGAACTGATGTGTCCAATTGCCGAGCTGGAGCTCTGGGGCACATGTGCCCAGAGCCAGCGCTCTGCAGCGAGAGAGGCCACTGTGATGGGAGGCCCACAGGAGCCAAAGAACAAAGACGGATGAAAATCGAGAAATGAAAGACCAATAGAAGTGGCCCACCCGCTCCCCTCCCTCCCCAACCCGAACCCGCCCAAAAAATAAATAAATAAATCTTAAAATAAATAAATAAATAAATGTTTTTTAAAAAAAGAAACCATACCTGGGGCTTTTCTGGTGGTCCAGTGGGTAAAGAGTCCGCCTTGCAGTGCAAGGGGCACCGTTCAATCCCTGACCCAGGAAGATCCCACATGCTGCAGAGAGGCTGGACCAGTGTGTTCAATTACAAGCCAGCGCTCTGGAGAGCATGCACCCAGAGTCAGTGCTCTGCAACAAGAGAGGCTACTGCAATGGGAGGCCCATGCAGGCCAAAGAATAAAGATGGGTGAAAATAAATAAATAAATAAACAATAAAAGAGGCCAAAATTTAAAAATTAAAAAAAAAAATCCATTTAGGGAAAAAAAAAAAAAAAACCTGGTCACTGTCCCATATCAACAGTTGTTCCTATATAGAAGCTTTTTCACATCATCAACAACAAAAATACTTAAAAATCAGCCCACAGATAAATGTTTACTCAAGTTCATTGAGAACCAGCAAGATGACTCAGTGGCTTAGATTTTTAGAAATGCTCTTAATGATTTTTACAATTGTTTCCCTAATAATGGGATCTTAATAAGCAGGTCAATGTTAAATTAATAACATGGAAGCATTCTAAAAAGCATATTGAGACATGATTTTAGTCCGTTCACTCAGGCTTAACACCATTTTGTTTTCTGTATTTGTTTCATCCTGATAGAATATCATCCATTGGAAGGAAATATTTAAGCTGGGAGATGAAGTTCAAAACAGAAAATTAATAAGAAGAGTAAGTATCATTTTAACAATAGCCATGTGAAAGCAAGCTAGGTCCAGAGCTACCGTCTTTCTACCACTCACCAGCCTCATCCACGCTTCATGCAGTGAATGATCACTGAGCGTGGGTAACATGCCAGAAACTTTGCAACCTGCTGGAGAGTCAGAAAAGAATGAAATACCATTCCTACCTCCCTAGCGAACCTAAGCGTTCACTGTCTGATTGGAGAAAACAGATACGTTAGTGAACATAATACAATATTGCTAACTTGTATAAAGAGAAGTATAGGGAATGAACCTTTAGGAGTGGGCTTCAAAGAGTGAGAAGACAGAGAAGAAATGTAACTCAGGGAGAGCGAGGCACAGGTAAAGATGGACTATCTGGGGAGCATGAGTTCGGATCTGAGCAGCAGAAAGGAAAGATTGGGCAATGAAATTGTTTATTACAGAAGCATCCAAATCCTTTGCCCCATTTCTAGCCATTGGTGTCCCATTCTCACTCTGCTGCCTCTTTCAACTCCTCAGAGGCATCTTCCACAGGAAATCCAAAGGCAACAAGCATATTCTGGTTCTTGTAAATATTACTGAAGCTTCAGAGGCCACAGGGAAGCTTTCAAAGTATAAAATTCATCAGTGCCTTCTCTCCGACCCTTTCATCCCTTCTCATCTCACTGCTCATCCCATATCACCCCATACCACCTCACCCTGGTACAATTCTGTAGAATTTCTCCTTTCTTCTTACTTTCTAAGAATCAGAGCTTAATAGATGACATTCAAACAAAGGTGACTCTCTCAAAGGAATGTTCTGTCTGCTGTGAGAATCTAGGCTTCTTCCTATGTTTATATTTTTAAAATACAGTTCCAGTTGTAGTTCTTCAGCTTTTTAAATCTTTTGATGGCTCACTCTAGCTCAAAGACTAAACCCAAGGATTCAGGAGCTCCCACAATCCACCTCAGCCTAAATCTGCAGGTGGAGGGCATGGGGTTTGCAGGATCTTAGTTCTCCAACCAGGGATTAGACCTGTGCCCCCTGCAGTGGAAGGGCCACCAGAGAGGTCCCTGCCTCAGCCTAAATGTTAGCCCTCATTTTTTCCCATACCCATCTAACCCCAGGTGTGTATCTACACCCCACTGAAGCCCTCCTCATTTCATAAACAGGGTACACATTTTTTTTCCCTGCCTAGCTCTGCTCACATAGCCCTCTCTCATTCCTGTTCCCCATTTACCTACTTGTCAACATTCTGATCATTCCTCAACAATTGTTTCCTTCTTGCTAAAACTGAGTTTCTCAGTCTCACACCATTCACAGTCTGTACTGGTTAAGTCTTGATTGAGGGGGCTGCCCCGCGCCTTGTAAGATGCTAAAGCAGCATCTCCGGCCTCTACCCACTACATGCCAGTAGCAATCTTCACCCCCATCCCACCATCTGCAGTCGTGACAATTAAAAATATCTCCAGACACTCTCAAATGTTCTCTGGGCTCCAAAATAGCCCCTGTTTGAGAACCCCTGCTCTTTAAGTTTTTTCGGATTATCCTCAATGAGAAATCACTTTATCCCACTCTTTACTATACAACACTACTCTATTAAAACCCATGCAACTAAAGCAGTAAGAACGGAAATAATAACATTTAGGGAATGTCCTTGGTGGTCCTATGGCTCTGTGTTTCTAATGCGGGGGCTTGGTTCAATCCCTGGTCAGAGAAATAGATCACACATGCCACAACTACAGATCCTGAGTGCTACAACTAAAACCTGGCACTAATTAAATTAAGGGGGAAAAAAAGAATGAATGAATGAACTGAGAGGAGGTTACAAAAATAAAAACATTTAGCATCATCTCTCTTTTGATTCTGAGGTTGATCTGATGTCTATGCAGCTATTCCCTTTCTTTGTGTCTTGTGAATTCTGTGAGAGGAGGAATATATCTTCCTGGTATCTCTAGGACTCAGCATAGTGCTTAACTGTAGTGCATTATTGTTGTTCAGTCACTAAGTCGTGTCTAACTCTTTGCGACCCCATGGACTGAGCACACCAGGCTTCTCTGTCTTTCACTATCTCCTGGAATTTGCTCAAACTCACGTCCATTGAGTTGGTGATGCCATCCAACCATCTCATCTTCTATCACTCTCTTCTCCTCCTGCCTTCAGTCTTTCTCAGTATCAGGGTCTTTTCCAGTGAGTTGGCTTTTCATATCAGGTGGCCAAAGTATTGAGCTTCACAATCATTTCATAAACAGGGTACACATTTTTTTTCCCTGCCTAGCTCTGCTCACATAGCCCTCTCTCATTCCTGTTCCCCATTTACCTACTTGTCAACATTCTGATCATTCCTCAACAATTGTTTCCTTCTTGCTAAAACTGAGTTTCTCAGTCTCACACCATTCACAGTCTGTACTGGTTAAGTCTTGATTGAGGGGGCTGCCCCGCGCCTTGTAAGATGCTAAAGCAGCATCTCCGGCCTCTACCCACTACATGCCAGTAGCAATCTTCACCCCCATCCCACCATCTGCAGTCGTGACAATTAAAAATATCTCCAGACACTCTCAAATGTTCTCTGGGCTCCAAAATAGCCCCTGTTTGAGAACCCCTGCTCTTTAAGTTTTTTCGGATTATCCTCAATGAGAAATCACTTTATCCCACTCTTTACTATACAACACTACTCTATTAAAACCCATGCAACTAAAGCAGTAAGAACGGAAATAATAACATTTAGGGAATGTCCTTGGTGGTCCTATGGCTCTGTGTTTCTAATGCGGGGGCTTGGTTCAATCCCTGGTCAGAGAAATAGATCACACATGCCACAACTACAGATCCTGAGTGCTACAACTAAAACCTGGCACTAATTAAATTAAGGGGGAAAAAAAGAATGAATGAATGAACTGAGAGGAGGTTACAAAAATAAAAACATTTAGCATCATCTCTTTTTTGATTCTGAGGTTGATCTGATGTCTATGCAGCTATTCCCTTTCTTTGTGTCTTGTGAATTCTGTGAGAGGAGGAATATATCTTCCTGGTATCTCTAGGACTCAGCATAGTGCTTAACTGTAGTGCATTATTGTTGTTCAGTCACTAAGTCGTGTCTAACTCTTTGCGACCCCATGGACTGAGCACACCAGGCTTCTCTGTCTTTCACTATCTCCTGGAATTTGCTCAAACTCACGTCCATTGAGTTGGTGATGCCATCCAACCATCTCATCTTCTATCACTCTCTTCTCCTCCTGCCTTCAGTCTTTCTCAGTATCAGGGTCTTTTCCAGTGAGTTGGCTTTTCATATCAGGTGGCCAAAGTATTGGAGCTTCAGCTTCAGCATCAGTCCTTCCAGTGAATATTCAGGGTTGATTTCCTTTAGGATTGACTGGTTTGATCTCCCTGCTGTTCAAGGGACACTCAAGAGTCTTCTCTAGCATCACAATTTGAAAGCATGAATTCTTTGGCATTCAGCCTGCTTTATGGTTCAACACTCACATCTGTACATTACTACTGGAAAAAAATCATAGCTTTAACTATATGGACTTTTGTCGTCAAAGTGATGTCTTTGCTTTTTAACATGCTGTCTAGGTTAGCCATAGCTTTTCTTCCAAAGAGCAAACATCTTTCAATTTCATGGCTGAAGTCACCATCTGCAGTGACTTTGGAGCCCAAGAAAACAGAATCTGTCACTGTTTTCACTTTTTCCCCTTTTATTTGCAGGGAAAATGGATGCGAATGGATGCCATGATCTTAGCTTTTTTAATGTTGAGTTTTAAGTCAGCTTTTTCACTCTCCTCTTTCACCCTCATCAAGAGGATCTTTAAGTGGTAATCAGGACATATTTGCAGACTTGATGTGATAAGGCTATAGGCTGTCTTCTGACTAGTCATTTGATGAACCCACCAGTAGAAAGATTGAGAAGCTAATCATTATAATACTGTTTTGCAAAGTTCTGTTCATACCTAACAAGTTATAAGAAGCATACAAACAATGAATTCTGGAGAGTCTGGGCTTTTTTTTTGGTGGGGGGGGCACTTCTATTGGTCTTTTCTTTATTTCCATCTTTGTTCTTTGACCTGTGTGGGCCTCCCATCGCAGTGGCCTCTCTCATTGCAGAGCACTGGCTCTGGGCGCATGTGCTCTAGAGCTCTGGCTCAGTAATTGGACACATCAGTCCAGCTGCTCCACGGCATGTGGAATCTTCCCAGGCCAGGGATCAAACCGGCGTGCCTTGCACTGCAAGGCAGACTCTTTACCCACTGGACCACTAGGGAAGCCTTGGGCTTTTTTTTTTTAGTCTTCACATTTTGGAATGGTTTGTGATTGAGTAACTGTTACTTTTCAGACTCAATTTTCATGTGGTTCATTTCAATGAAAATGTTATTTAAGTCAGTTTCCAGTTAGGTAGTGGGCCAAATCATAGAACAGAGCATGTAGTAACTGCTGGGTAGAAAGCAGTTACTGGTTCTGAACTGTTTCATTTGTGTAGGTTTCATGGTCCAAGTTTCTCAAGAGTTCCTTGAGGGGAGGAACACATTGGCCTTTCTTGTTTTTCTCCTAGCACTTGCTAAGTCAATTCTTTTGAGTTAATTGGTTGAAATTCTCTAATGGGAAAAAATAAATCTATTAACCTAGAATACTCCAGGAACTAAGTTTAAAGTTACATTTTATAAGTTGTGGTATAGTTTGGCAAATATTCCAGCTGAGGGGTCCCCAACCTCTGGGATCTAATGTCTGATAATTAGTGGTGAAACTGATGTAATAATAATAGAAATGGACTGCACAATAAATGTAATGCCCTTGAATTATCTCAAAAACCATCTGCATTCCCTGGTCCAGGGAGAAATTGTCTTCCACAAAACTGGTCCTGGTGCCAGAAGTTTGAGGGCCATTGTTCTAGAGGCTTATCTCAGCATCCTTTTTCCTTTTCTTCCCAAGGGGACAGAGTTGAGATTTTGTACCTGGGACTTTTGTCATTCAAAATAAAATATGTGATAAGGCTATAGGCTGTCTTCTGACTAGTCATTTGATGAACCCACCAGTAGAAAGATTGAGAAGCTAATCATTATAATACTGTTTTGCAAAGTTCTGTTCATACCTAACAAGTTATAAGAAGCATACAAACAATGAATTCTGGAGAGTCTGGGCTTTTTTTTTGGTGGGGGGGGCACTTCTATTGGTCTTTTCTTTATTTCCATCTTTGTTCTTTGACCTGTGTGGGCCTCCCATCGCAGTGGCCTCTCTCATTGCAGAGCACTGGCTCTGGGCGCATGTGCTCTAGAGCTCTGGCTCAGTAATTGGACACATCAGTCCAGCTGCTCCACGGCATGTGGAATCTTCCCAGGCCAGGGATCAAACCGGCGTGCCTTGCACTGCAAGGCAGACTCTTTACCCACTGGACCACTAGGGAAGCCTTGGGCTTTTTTTTTTTTTTTAGTCTTCACATTTTGGAATGGTTTGTGATTGAGTAACTGTTACTTTTCAGACTCAATTTTCATGTGGTTCATTTCAATGAAAATGTTATTTAAGTCAGTTTCCAGTTAGGTAGTGGGCCAAATCATAGAACAGAGCATGTAGTAACTGCTGGGTAGAAAGCAGTTACTGGTTCTGAACTGTTTCATTTGTGTAGGTTTCATGGTCCAAGTTTCTCAAGAGTTCCTTGAGGGGAGGAACACATTGGCCTTTCTTGTTTTTCTCCTAGCACTTGCTAAGTCAATTCTTTTGAGTTAATTGGTTGAAATTCTCTAATGGGAAAAAATAAATCTATTAACCTAGAATACTCCAGGAACTAAGTTTAAAGTTACATTTTATAAGTTGTGGTATAGTTTGGCAAATATTCCAGCTGAGGGGTCCCCAACCTCTGGGATCTAATGTCTGATAATTAGTGGTGAAACTGATGTAATAATAATAGAAATGGACTGCACAATAAATGTAATGCCCTTGAATTATCTCAAAAACCATCTGCATTCCCTGGTCCAGGGAGAAATTGTCTTCCACAAAACTGGTCCTGGTGCCAGAAGTTTGAGGGCCATTGTTCTAGAGGCTTATCTCAGCATCCTTTTTCCTTTTCTTCCCAAGGGGACAGAGTTGAGATTTTGTACCTGGGACTTTTGTCATTCAAAATAAAATACTTGCCCCAAATTACCTGTCTCTGGATTTCTTTTATTTTAAATGCACAGCTGTTTTTTTTTTTTTTTTTTTTTTTTTTAAGATTTATTTATTTATTTATTTTGGGCGGGGGTCGGGTTGGGGAGGGAGGGGAGCAAGCAGGCCACTTCTATTGGTCTTTAGTTTCTCTATGTTCATCCGTCTTTGTTCTTTGGCTCCTGTGGCCTCCCATCGCAGTGGCATCTGTCATTGCAGAGCGCCGGCTCTGGGTGCATGCGCTCCAGAGCTCTGGCTCGGTAATTGGACACATCAGCCCAGCCGCTCCGCGGCATGTGGGATCTTCCCAGGCCAGGGCTCGAACCGGCGCCCCTTGCACTGCAAGGCGGTGTCCTTACCCACTGGACCACCAGGGGAAGCCCCACAGCTGTTTTTAAGTTTTCTGTTTATATGCAGCTGCACCTATACTAACTAATACATATTCAGTATTAAATTGTGATTCAACAATATTTTTAAATAACTACTATGCATTAGGTCGGTAGTTCTCAGCAAAGAAGAAACATTTTGAAAACCACTACAGTTTTCGGAAAATACAAATGTTCTTTTCATACTTGAGACTTTCTGAATCAGTGGGCCTCTAGCATTGAAAACTATACATATATATACACACATATACATACTCATCCACACTGTTATATATATCAACAAATTAGATTAATTAAATGGCATGAATATAGGTATTATGTAATATATAGTCGGTGAATGTATATTTGAATATTGTAGTTGTTCAGAGTATTCCCTTTGCTCTTTTATTTCTGTAAGGTTGATGGAAATGTTCCCTCTTTTATTCCTGATTTTAGTTATTTAAATCTTCTCTCATTTTCTCCTGATCAGTCTAGCTAGAGGTCTGTCAACTTTCTTGAGCTTTGTAAGGAGCCAAATTTTCATTTTATATATATAGATAGATAGATAAATAAATAGATAATATATACACACACACATACACATATACATGCACACATGTGTGTATATATGTATATTTTTAATTCTATAGTGCTTATTTTTCTTTCCTTCTGCTTATTTTGGATTTAGTTTGCTCTTTTTTGAGTGTCTTAAGAGGAAAGTTTAGGTTATTGATTTCAGGTCTTTCTTCTTTTTTAATTTTTTTTAAAAAATATATATTTTATTTATATTTATTTGGCTGCATTGGGTCTCAGTTGTAGCACGTGGGCTCTAGTTCCCTGACGAGGGATCGAACCCAGGCCCCCTGCATTGGGAGCACAGAGTCTAGCCACTGGACCACCAGGGAATTCCCCTCTTCTTTTTTTTTTAATGCAGGCTTTTATAGCTATAAATTTCCCTCTAAGTACTGCTTTAGCTGCACAACAGAAGTACTTTTTTAAAGCCCTGCAGAGAATTCTGATGTGCATACTTGGTATTTTTTTTGCCAACATTGATTTTTGTTTGTTTGTTTTCCATTTCCCAGCAGGGCTGCTGACTATTTGTGTCCACAAAGCTTTTCTTATAAAGCAAAACGCCTTGGTTTTGGTTTGCTTCAGTTTGCTTGCAACTCAATTTGTTTTCACAGCCTGGTCTAAAAAGCAAGGGCATGTTTGTTTTAATTGATATTTTCTGTGAAGTGAAGATTTAGGTTATATAGGTCCTTCTTACAAAGGCCTTTCAGTTGGAATTTTCCTTCCCAGCTTGTATTTCTACTGAGTTTATTTTTAGCAACCCTGATATAATGCTTATATCGTTTGAGTAGAGGTCAGCTAATAGTGAAACCTTTCTTTGCTACCATAAATCCTCTCCCCTGGCCTCTGTACTTTGTTATTTGCCTTGCTTTGTCCATAACCTGGCAGCATGATCACCCAGTCCACGTGACAAGTGACATCATTGCTATAATGAGAATTCCAAGCAGCACCACTGGATCCAAGCCCATCTGTGTGCTTGCTCCCACACTTGACAAAACAAATTCCAAATTCATTCAGCATGCCGGTGCCATTTAGTCACTGTGACATATCCCAAATTTTGGACTCTATGCAAAAACCAATCTGTGCCCACAAAATTAATCATGGAACACATTTTATGACGTTTGACAACAACTTAAAAGGTTCTCATCCTTGGCAGGCAGCCCTGCCAATCTGCGAGTATGTGCACGACAAATTTGAACAATATATTGTGTGCCTGAAAATCGTACAGGCTGCACACCCTGGAGAAAGCCAGGGTGCGTCCAAACAATTCTGAAGTCTGTCTCGGTGACACATAAGCCAGACTGCTGTCTTGGGAAGGAAGGATGATGGCCTTAGGTACACATAGAAAGTCAAAGAAAAGGCAACAGCTCGTGTACTCGTAAATGCTGAGAACATTGGCATAACTGCGTGTGTTGGCAGCACCTCGAGTGAGATGGCTAATTTAAGCGACAAGATCCTGGCAAACAGATTTATTTAGGGCAAGGGTGCATCAGGAAGATGCCAGAAAAATACATCAATCTGTGCCTTTACATGTACTGTAGAGTGATGATTAAACAATTGAATTAAAAAGTAAACCCTTACACTTTAACATAATCTGCAATTCATTCTAACAACAAGTGGGATTTACCTTAGATTTCTGGTACTCTGAGATGGGGTTTTGTGTTCTGAGCTAAGATCTGTGTCCAAGAAAAATTCCCTTCCAAAGGTATTCTTGAAGAGATTTCCCCATGCTGTGGTGTTGAATTGATTAGACCAAGTGTTGTCTATATTGTTTATTTAAAATGCAGGCTATTTCAAATTTGACACTACATTCACTTTAAATGAAGAAAGCCATTTATCTAAAAATTTACTTTCCTGAACAGTATATTACAGAAACTTGGTTGGAAAAAGAAAGAAAATGGAGACTTTAATTTTACCTATGGAAGCCTAAATAGGTTTCTTTACGTAAGAGTAAAGTTTTACTCTGTAATAAGATGTAACTTTTAAAAATATGTGTTCTATACAGGAGTGCCTATTTGTATATAATTCAATACTTTGTTATTTGCCTTGCTTTGTCCATAACCTGGCAGCATGATCACCCAGTCCACGTGACAAGTGACATCATTGCTATAATGAGAATTCCAAGCAGCACCACTGGATCCAAGCCCATCTGTGTGCTTGCTCCCACACTTGACAAAACAAATTCCAAATTCATTCAGCATGCCGGTGCCATTTAGTCACTGTGACATATCCCAAATTTTGGACTCTATGCAAAAACCAATCTGTGCCCACAAAATTAATCATGGAACACATTTTATGACGTTTGACAACAACTTAAAAGGTTCTCATCCTTGGCAGGCAGCCCTGCCAATCTCGTAGTATGTGCACGACAAATTTGAACAATATATTGTGTGCCTGAAAATCGTACAGGCTGCACACCCTGGAGAAAGCCAGGGTGCGTCCAAACAATTCTGAAGTCTGTCTCGGTGACACATAAGCCAGACTGCTGTCTTGGGAAGGAAGGATGATGGCCTTAGGTACACATAGAAAGTCAAAGAAAAGGCAACAGCTCGTGTACTCGTAAATGCTGAGAACATTGGCATAACTGCGTGTGTTGGCAGCACCTCGAGTGAGATGGCTAATTTAAGCGACAAGATCCTGGCAAACAGATTTATTTAGGGCAAGGGTGCATCAGGAAGATGCCAGAAAAATACATCAATCTGTGCCTTTACATGTACTGTAGAGTGATGATTAAACAATTGAATTAAAAAGTAAACCCTTACACTTTAACATAATCTGCAATTCATTCTAACAACAAGTGGGATTTACCTTAGATTTCTGGTACTCTGAGATGGGGTTTTGTGTTCTGAGCTAAGATCTGTGTCCAAGAAAAATTCCCTTCCAAAGGTATTCTTGAAGAGATTTCCCCATGCTGTGGTGTTGAATTGATTAGACCAAGTGTTGTCTATATTGTTTATTTAAAATGCAGGCTATTTCAAATTTGACACTACATTCACTTTAAATGAAGAAAGCCATTTATCTAAAAATTTACTTTCCTGAACAGTATATTACAGAAACTTGGTTGGAAAAAGAAAGAAAATGGAGACTTTAATTTTACCTATGGAAGCCTAAATAGGTTTCTTTACGTAAGAGTAAAGTTTTACTCTGTAATAAGATGTAACTTTTAAAAATATGTGTTCTATACAGGAGTGCCTATTTGTATATAATTCAATAGGTCAATGAAATTGTAAAACATTCCACTGGGAGTGTCTGGCTTCCTCATACTACTTCCTACTTTCCTAACTTCCCTGGACAGTCTCCCAACCTCAATGTTCCCCACCCACTCCAGTTTGCTCTTAATTGATGGTTGTCTTAGGACATTCTTCTTTCAATGTCTTGAGTTAAGACAGCTTTCATACTTGCAGCTTACTTAGGACTTTCATTTCTTAGACAAAGACGGTATCTGCATAATTCAGCTTTCACTGAGATTTACCTAGATTCAGACTTCCTATTCTAATTTGAGTATTCCTCTTCATCTCGGAGGCAGGAAGTAATGTGAGGAAGTAACAGGTGGTGAGGAGTGCTTCCACAGGAAGAGAAATTCTTGGTTAGCAAGCTGGTTGATTTAATAATCTAGTAGAGCCATAAAAACAAAAGCCACCATGCCTATTTTGAGATATGAACAGCGATCAGTCTTTTCTTCTGTAAAGTGAAACAGTTGGAACACTCTAGACCTCTTCTTAACTCTAATGCTCAAAGATATATGAATTAGGGAAGGATATTTCAGGAGAGCCCCCGCTTACATATTAACTGACTCATTTACTTCATGTGTTGAATACAAATATGTTCTTAATTCATTTGAACTTAATTCATAGTTTCTTCACTCAGTGGTAAAAGAACCTGCCTGCCAATGCAGGAGATGCAGGAGACGAGAGTTCAATCCCTGGAACACGAAGATCCCCTGGAGGAGAGCATGGCAACCTGTTCCAGTATTCTTACCTGGAGAATCTCATAAACAGAGGAGCCTGATGGGCTCCAGTTCATAGGGCTGTGAGGAGTGGACACAACTGAAGCAACTTAACATGTACACATAAGCCATAATTAAGAAAAAAATCAATAAAAATAGCACAGATGACAGACTCAGTAGACAAGGGCTTTATGATTTTATTCTACATGTTCAGGAAGCTAGAGGAAAAACTGTGCATCTTAAATGAGAACATGGAAAATGCAGAAGCACGCTTATACACAAAAGCCTAAATTCCACTGCTTAAGATAAAAAGACATATCTGGGGCTTCCCTGGTGGTCCAGTGGGTAAGGACACCACCTTGCAGTGCAAGGGGCGCCGGTTCGATCCCTGGCCTGGGAAGATCCCAAGTGCCGCAGAGCGGCTGGATCCATGTGTCCAATTACCAAGCCGGAGCTCTGGAGCGCATGCGCCCAGAGCCGATGCTCTGCGACAACAGAGGCCACCGCGATGGGAGGCCCACACGGGCCAAAGAACAAAGATGGATGAAACTAGACAAATGAAAGACCAGTAGAAGTGGCCCGCCTGAATAATCCTCCACCCAACCCCCCCAAAAATAAATAAATAAATCTTAAAAAAAAAAAAGACATATCTGAGATGAAAAATAAGAATGCATTAAGAGAATATTCAATGTTGGAAAAGGAAACAGAGACCCTAAAAAAACAAAATGAACAGAGCATTAATGAGTTGTAAACAGTGTCAGGCAGTGGGAAATGTGTAAATGGAGTCATCAAGGGAGAGGAGAAAGGGAAGCTTAGTGGAAGCTGGTTGATTTATCTAGTAGAGCCATAAAAACAAAAGCCACCATGCCTATTTTGAGATATGAACAGCGATCAGTCTTTTCTTCTGTAAAGTGAAACAGTTGGAACACTCTAGACCTCTTCTTAACTCTAATGCTCAAAGATATATGAATTAGGGAAGGATATTTCAGGAGAGCCCCCGCTTACATATTAACTGACTCATTTACTTCATGTGTTGAATACAAATATGTTCTTAATTCATTTGAACTTAATTCATAGTTTCTTCACTCAGTGGTAAAAGAACCTGCCTGCCAATGCAGGAGATGCAGGAGCGAGAGTTCAATCCCTGGAACACGAAGATCCCCTGGAGGAGAGCATGGCAACCTGTTCCAGTATTCTTACCTGGAGAATCTCATAAACAGAGGAGCCTGATGGGCTCCAGTTCATAGGGCTGTGAGGAGTGGACACAACTGAAGCAACTTAACATGTACACATAAGCCATAATTAAGAAAAAAATCAATAAAAATAGCACAGATGACAGACTCAGTAGACAAGGGCTTTATGATTTTATTCTACATGTTCAGGAAGCTAGAGGAAAAACTGTGCATCTTAAATGAGAACATGGAAAATGCAGAAGCACGCTTATACACAAAAGCCTAAATTCCACTGCTTAAGATAAAAAGACATATCTGGGGCTTCCCTGGTGGTCCAGTGGGTAAGGACACCACCTTGCAGTGCAAGGGGCGCCGGTTCGATCCCTGGCCTGGGAAGATCCCAAGTGCCGCAGAGCGGCTGGATCCATGTGTCCAATTACCAAGCCGGAGCTCTGGAGCGCATGCGCCCAGAGCCGATGCTCTGCGACAACAGAGGCCACCGCGATGGGAGGCCCACACGGGCCAAAGAACAAAGATGGATGAAAATGGACAAATGAAAGACCAATAGAAGTGGTCCGCCTGCTCCCCTCCCTCCCCACCCAACCCCCACCAAAATAAATAAATAAATCTTAAAAAAAAAAAAGACATATCTGAGATGAAAAATAAGAATGCATTAAGAGAATATTCAATGTTGGAAAAGGAAACAGAGACCCTAAAAAAACAAAATGAACAGAGCATTAATGAGTTGTAAACAGTGTCAGGCAGTGGGAAATGTGTAAATGGAGTCATCAAGGGAGAGGAGAAAGGGAAGCTTAGTGGAAGTGACAAGTCTTCTTCGTCCTGGAGGATGGTTTCAGTCTAGCCTGGAGAGCCAGCCAAGATGGGGAGGAGCATATCATTTAAGAACAATACAAATAAGTCTTGGAAGCAAGAAAAACATGGTTTTGAATATTCTTCCTCTACTAGAGTGGTTCTCCATTTGAAGGGTAATGAGAAATGAGTTTAGACAGATAAGTTAGGCTCATAGCATGTATGGCTTTGGGCTTCCAGGTGGTGCAGTGGTAAAGAATCTTCTTCCCCGTTCAGGAGACACAAGAGACATGGGTTTGATTCCTGGGTCTGAAGGATCCCCTGAAGTAGGAGATGGCAACTCATTGCAGTATTCTTGTCTGGAAAATTCCACTGATGGAAGCCTGGTGGGTTACAGTCTATGGTCTAGCAAACAGTCAGAAATGACTGAGCACACACATATATAGACACGCACATACGGCTTTAGAAACAGGAAATAAGGGGAGAAGTCACTGAAAATTTTCAAGGGGGAAAAACAAATGTATAGTGGTGGCATTTATGATGGATTGGAAGAAAATACTATGCTGAGTGGAAAGGGTGGAATGGGGGCAACTGGGAAGTTGTTAAAATAATCCTGTCATAAAGTGTTGAAAAGTTGCTTGTGAAAGCATGCAACTGATTATTAGCATACAGTAGCACTCAAGTAAATGCTAGTGGAATCTAAATACTGGGCAAATGCATATTTCTCTTAGGGGCTAAAATAACCTTGGTTGAAGAAAATTTCAAAGTGGGCCTAAGAATCTATTATGTATTAAGAATATTACTTCCTTCCTAATACTTCATTATAAGGGTCTTCCTTTTTTTAAAAAAGATTTATTTATTTATTTATTTTGGGTGGGAGGGGAGTGGGCGGGCCACTTCTATTGGTCTTTCATTTCTCCATTTTCATCTGTCTTTGTTCTTTGGCCCGTGTGGGCCTCCCATCGCGGTGGCCTCTGTTGTCTCAGAGCACCGGCTCTGGGCGCATGCGCTTCAGAGCTCTGGCTCGGTAATTGGACACATGGGTCCAGCTGCTCCGCTGCACGTGGGATCTTCCCAGGCCAGGGATGGAACCGGCGCCCCTTGCACTGCAAGGCGGTGTCCTTATCCACTGGACCACCAGGGAAGCCCCTATAGGGTCTTCCTTGATGACTCTTTCTTCCAGGTAATGAAACCACCTGCCAATGCATTCCCTGAGTAGGAGAAATACTCTGAAAAATGAAATGGCAACCCACTCCAGTATTCTTGCCTGGAAGATCCCATGGACAGAGGAGTCTGGTGGACTACAGTCCATGAAACTGCAAATAGTTGGACAGGACTTTGCAACTAAACACCACCACCACCTGATCTTATGGTTTAAGAATGTTAAGAAAGAAAGAAAGAAAAAAAAGGATGTTAATAAAGAGATAGGACCGTATGTCGCACAAAGGGGTAAACTGAGGCTGAAAAACGACAAATGAGCAGTCCAGGCTCACAGAGCCCCCAACAGGCAAGCTGAACAAGAACTCAGACTCTATCATGTGAAGCCATGGGTTCCAAGAGAAAAGAATACGGCTTGAATCCCTAAGCACGGAGCAAAAGTCAGGAAAGGGGCTCTTTGCAACCAAATCTGGCCGAGGGATTTCAGAATTTTAAGACTTCGGAAGTGCAGCACAAGTCTGGCCTCGGGAGCCCATTACAGAGATACTCACTACACCTGCGAAAGCTCCACGAGACCCGGATTCACCGCTCTCGCTCTCTCGAAACTGGCCCGCCCCTGCTCCCGGCTCCCGCGAAGCCCCGCCCCTCCACCGCAGCCCCTCTGTCGTCATTTCCTGTGGGTCTGCAGGCAGAGGGAGAAGATGGCGGCGGTGGGGGAACCTGTGCGGCTGGAAAGGGGTGAGTGGGGCCGAGGACGGGACCGACATGGGCGGAGGAGAGAGGGGAGTCCCTTGACGTCCGAGGGGGCGGGTGGGGAGAGGGGAGTCCCTTGACCCGGAGCAGGCTTTTCCTCGCGCTGGCTCCGCTGGCCACCGATGTTGCGGCGCCCGGCGCCGGGGAGAGGGCCTGACTCTTGACTGACCCTCCGACCCCTTCTATGTTCACACTGGCTGTCCCGGAGCACAGCAGCGTTTATCACCATCTGTCTGCACTCGCAGACACGCTGCAAGCGCGCTCCCTGGGTGGGCACGGCTGACGCTGCGTTCAGAGACGTGTCGAGCTGAGCAAAAAACACACGCCCAGTTCGGATAGACTGCATGCCTGGCCCGTATTGATGCGTGCCCACTCAGCGTCCCCGCCTTCACTGACAGCCCCGGCACGCAGCGCGTTCCCACCAAACGCCCTCTTAGGCAACAAACGCCGTCATTGCTTCCACCTCAACCTCACTTGTATCCGTTGTAAGGATATTTCCTGGCTGTGGTGCCCCTCCCGGGTACGGAGAAGGTGCTTTAAAAACAGTCCTTCTGCTCTAGTCCTGGGAAGAAGGTTACATAACTAGGAGGAATCGTGATAGATTGTAAATTACGTTAAAATGCAGCCTTATTCCTTCTTTACAAATCCTACCCTCGCTAACTGGCTGGTTGCTTGCTTTTTAGAGCAGGCTGTCAAGGAAAATAAAACCTGTTCTGCTGAGTAATTAGAAACCGAAAAGCCAGTGGAAATACAAGACTCTGAGCCTAAAAGCAGTTTTGTTTAGCAATTCCCTGTTCCCAAATCCTTTATTTCAAATACTTTCAAACCTACTTTTGACAGACTGATATTAGAAGTCATCGTAAGAGTCAAAAGTACAAACTAGACATACCGAATACTAGTAGTGAAGTATAAGGTGGACTTGTGAATATTAGCATTTGCCACTACACGCTCCAAGAGCTCCACGAGACCCGGATTCACCGCTCTCGCTCTCTCGAAACTGGCCCGCCCCTGCTCCCGGCTCCCGCGAAGCCCCGCCCCTCCACCGCAGCCCCTCTGTCGTCATTTCCTGTGGGTCTGCAGGCAGAGGGAGAAGATGGCGGCGGTGGGGGAACCTGTGCGGCTGGAAAGGGGTGAGTGGGGCCGAGGACGGGACCGACATGGGCGGAGGAGAGAGGGGAGTCCCTTGACGTCCGAGGGGGCGGGTGGGGAGAGGGGAGTCCCTTGACCCGGAGCAGGCTTTTCCTCGCGCTGGCTCCGCTGGCCACCGATGTTGCGGCGCCCGGCGCCGGGGAGAGGGCCTGACTCTTGACTGACCCTCCGACCCCTTCTATGTTCACACTGGCTGTCCCGGAGCACAGCAGCGTTTATCACCATCTGTCTGCACTCGCAGACACGCTGCAAGCGCGCTCCCTGGGTGGGCACGGCTGACGCTGCGTTCAGAGACGTGTCGAGCTGAGCAAAAAACACACGCCCAGTTCGGATAGACTGCATGCCTGGCCCGTATTGATGCGTGCCCACTCAGCGTCCCCGCCTTCACTGACAGCCCCGGCACGCAGCGCGTTCCCACCAAACGCCCTCTTAGGCAACAAACGCCGTCATTGCTTCCACCTCAACCTCACTTGTATCCGTTGTAAGGATATTTCCTGGCTGTGGTGCCCCTCCCGGGTACGGAGAAGGTGCTTTAAAAACAGTCCTTCTGCTCTAGTCCTGGGAAGAAGGTTACATAACTAGGAGGAATCGTGATAGATTGTAAATTACGTTAAAATGCAGCCTTATTCCTTCTTTACAAATCCTACCCTCGCTAACTGGCTGGTTGCTTGCTTTTTAGAGCAGGCTGTCAAGGAAAATAAAACCTGTTCTGCTGAGTAATTAGAAACCGAAAAGCCAGTGGAAATACAAGACTCTGAGCCTAAAAGCAGTTTTGTTTAGCAATTCCCTGTTCCCAAATCCTTTATTTCAAATACTTTCAAACCTACTTTTGACAGACTGATATTAGAAGTCATCGTAAGAGTCAAAAAGTACAAACTAGACATACCGAATACTAGTAGTGAAGTATAAGGTGGAGATTAAAAGTATCTTGTGAATATTAGCATTTGTATTTACAGTCTCAGTGTTAAGTAACTGCTGCTGTAAGAAGGGATACGTTTGTAGAGTTGAATTTTGGAGTCTTTCCTCACTTCTTCACACAGGCCACTGCACACTTCACATTGTTTATTCCTTGTGTTCACTATTAGTCTCTTCACAAGTAATGTTTTCCTCCAGCCCACCAGACCGTTAATTAGAGTATCATTTTTGACAGAGGAGTAGCTACTTTGGGAAGATTTGCTAAGTTAGGCCTAAGACTGTGACATCTTCTTCCCAAGCACAATGGAACTGGGCTTTGTAGATTGGAACAGATCTGTCTGGTGTTAACAAGAGTAGGTGTTTTGCTTTGAAAACCAATTGCAGAATTCTAACGTGTTGGCGGTCTTTTGTATTGCTAACTGAAGTACAAAATGGAAAGGTTCACCTCTGGCATTTAGTTTTAGTAGTCATGGCTTTGTTTCTTCCTGTTTCAGGGTTCCTTTCAGTTCCACAGCAAGAGTGCTCAGAACCTTGGGATACACTCTTAGTGGGCACCATTTAGCAGGATAAGAAAGTCAGATTACATCCACTCTGATTCTTACTTAGCATTTTGTTTAAGAGATTCTATTAAGAAACTCTCCCAGCAATCCTATAGTATAAAATTAGTACATATGATCAAGATGCTGAGTGCCTTCAAAGACATCAAAATAAGATTCAAGGGGACACATTTGAGCACGCACTGGGTAGAGTTTAGGTTCAGTAAAGAATATTTTACTTTTTCAAAAATTTATACAGCTCGTGATAGATTGTAAATTACGTTAAAATGCAGCCTTATTCCTTCTTTACAAATCCTACCCTCGCTAACTGGCTGGTTGCTTGCTTTTTAGAGCAGGCTGTCAAGGAAAATAAAACCTGTTCTGCTGAGTAATTAGAAACCGAAAAGCCAGTGGAAATACAAGACTCTGAGCCTAAAAGCAGTTTTGTTTAGCAATTCCCTGTTCCCAAATCCTTTATTTCAAATACTTTCAAACCTACTTTTGACAGACTGATATTAGAAGTCATCGTAAGAGTCAAAAAGTACAAACTAGACATACCGAATACTAGTAGTGAAGTATAAGGTGGAGATTAAAAGTATCTTGTGAATATTAGCATTTGTATTTACAGTCTCAGTGTTAAGTAACTGCTGCTGTAAGAAGGGATACGTTTGTAGAGTTGAATTTTGGAGTCTTTCCTCACTTCTTCACACAGGCCACTGCACACTTCACATTGTTTATTCCTTGTGTTCACTATTAGTCTCTTCACAAGTAATGTTTTCCTCCAGCCCACCAGACCGTTAATTAGAGTATCATTTTGACAGAGGAGTAGCTACTTTGGGAAGATTTGCTAAGTTAGGCCTAAGACTGTGACATCTTCTTCCCAAGCACAATGGAACTGGGCTTTGTAGATTGGAACAGATCTGTCTGGTGTTAACAAGAGTAGGTGTTTTGCTTTGAAAACCAATTGCAGAATTCTAACGTGTTGGCGGTCTTTTGTATTGCTAACTGAAGTACAAAATGGAAAGGTTCACCTCTGGCATTTAGTTTTAGTAGTCATGGCTTTGTTTCTTCCTGTTTCAGGGTTCCTTTCAGTTCCACAGCAAGAGTGCTCAGAACCTTGGGATACACTCTTAGTGGGCACCATTTAGCAGGATAAGAAAGTCAGATTACATCCACTCTGATTCTTACTTAGCATTTTGTTTAAGAGATTCTATTAAGAAACTCTCCCAGCAATCCTATAGTATAAAATTAGTACATATGATCAAGATGCTGAGTGCCTTCAAAGACATCAAAATAAGATTCAAGGGGACACATTTGAGCACGCACTGGGTAGAGTTTAGGTTCAGTAAAGAATATTTTACTTTTTCAATTTTTTGTTGGAAATTTTCATACAGCTTATATATTTATAATTTTGTAAGTCAAAATATTTAATGAATGAGCCCAACCCCCGCCCATGCATCAGCCGTTCTGATGATGGGAGATCAGAATGGGGAAAGATTTTTCACTGCTGCATTGGATTAACATCAGTTTAAGCTTTTGTTACCTGGCACTGAAGAATCTACATTTTTATTCACTACATTTATTCCTAGTTTTCCAGCTGCAAACAAAGACAGCCGTACTGATTCTATAAAGAGAAAGGGTCCAGTATTTTAGTAAAATAGAAAATTTGGTATTTTTTCCATTTACGACACAAGGAAGCAAGGGATTTTAGAATAATAGGTACTCTAGCCCCCTTTGGTACAAAAACAGTTTTTAAAAATTTCAGAGGGAAGATAGTGTTGAAATATGAATGAATGTTGTAAAAAATTTTTTAATTTGTAAAACACTTATCCTCACACTTCCCAATGAGAATTTAATAGGCTTAATATATTTGTATAAAAGTGCAAGGCACCTTAATGCTTTTTATGACTAATTAGTCCTAATGTAACAGCATTTATGCTTGCCATGTACCATGCCCTTACCATGTTTTTTGTTTCAGTGGTCAGGTAATTCTTATAAAGGAGATACCGTTATTTTCATTTTACAGTGGAAAATGCACAGGAAGATTAAGTTACTTGCCCAAGATCAACCAGCTGTTGCTGATACCAGAGTCACAAAACTTATTGTTGTATTTTGTAAACATGTATATGACTGAATTTGTCTTAATTAAAACACTGTGTTACCATCTTAAGTTGAAAGCAAACCAGGTGATTTTACTCATTTGTATTATTGCTTTAAATTGTGTTCCTGCCACTAACTGCACATGTTACTTTTTTAAAATTGGGATACACTCTTAGTGGGCACCATTTAGCAGGATAAGAAAGTCAGATTACATCCACTCTCATTCTTACTTAGCATTTTGTTTAAGAGATTCTATTAAGAAACTCTCCCAGCAATCCTATAGTATAAAATTAGTACATATGATCAAGATGCTGAGTGCCTTCAAAGACATCAAAATAAGATTCAAGGGGACACATTTGAGCACGCACTGGGTAGAGTTTAGGTTCAGTAAAGAATATTTTACTTTTTCAATTTTTTGTTGGAAATTTTCATACAGCTTATATATTTATAATTTTGTAAGTCAAAATATTTAATGAATGAGCCCAACCCCCGCCCATGCATCAGCCGTTCTGATGATGGGAGATCAGAAGGGGGAAAGATTTTTCACTGCTGCATTGGATTAACATCAGTTTAAGCTTTTGTTACCTGGCACTGAAGAATCTACATTTTTATTCACTACATTTATTCCTAGTTTTCCAGCTGCAAACAAAGACAGCCGTACTGATTCTATAAAGAGAAAGGGTCCAGTATTTTAGTAAAATAGAAAATTTGGTATTTTTTCCATTTACGACACAAGGAAGCAAGGGATTTTAGAATAATAGGTACTCTAGCCCCCTTTGGTACAAAAACAGTTTTTAAAAATTTCAGAGGGAAGATAGTGTTGAAATATGAATGAATGTTGTAAAAATTTCTTAATTTGTAAAACACTTATCCTCACACTTCCCAATGAGAATTTAATAGGCTTAATATATTTGTATAAAAGTGCAAGGCACCTTAATGCTTTTTATGACTAATTAGTCCTAATGTAACAGCATTTATGCTTGCCATGTACCATGCCCTTACCATGTTTTTTGTTTCAGTGGTCAGGTAATTCTTATAAAGGAGATACCGTTATTTTCATTTTACAGTGGAAAATGCACAGGAAGATTAAGTTACTTGCCCAAGATCAACCAGCTGTTGCTGATACCAGAGTCACAAAACTTATTGTTGTATTTTGTAAACATGTATATGACTGAATTTGTCTTAATTAAAACACTGTGTTACCATCTTAAGTTGAAAGCAAACCAGGTGATTTTACTCATTTGTATTATTGCTTTAAATTGTGTTCCTGCCACTAACTGCACATGTTACTGAAGAGTTTGTTTTGTTTATATATATGGTTTCTTTTAGGAAATAAGTAGTGATTTCATTAGCACATGGCGTTTTACACTACTTAGCACTTATGATGGGAGGTAAATTTTTATTGACTAAGTAGCTTCTGATAAAAGCTGTCTGTTTGGGCTTCGCTGGTGGTCCAGTGGGTAAAGACACTGCCTTGCAGTGCAAGGCATGCCGGTTTGATCCCTGGCCTGGGAGGATCCCATGTGCCGTGGAACGCTGGAGTGATGTGTCCAACTACTGAGCTGGAGCTCTGGAGTGCATCCTCCCAGAGCCGGTGCTCTGCAGCGAGAGGGGCCTGCTATGGGAGGCCCACACAGGCCCCCCAAAAAGAACAAAGATGGGTGATAAATGAAAGACCAATAGAAATGGCGGGAAAAAAAAAAAAAGCTGTCTACTTTTCTGAAGCAGTACAGTGATCATGTGTCTTTCACATTTGAGCTCTAGTCCTTTCCTCTGATATTTAGGACTTCGTTTTCTTATGTCTCTCATAAATACTGTTTTCCAGATTTTGTGCTTGTGCAACATTTTTTCTTCCTAATCTACTGTAAAATTTAACACTTTTCTCAGACTTTGATTTTTGGTCCTCCATATATGAACCCCTCCCCCCACAGAAGTTCATACTCTTATGCTTTTTTCCTCTGTGTTCTATATATTTCTTGTTAGCTGTTGAGAAATGAATCTTTTTTTATTATTTTTGAGAAATGAACCTTAAACTTGCTTCACTGTTACAGAGGCATGTAGAGAAAATTGTCTATCAATGTGTGTTTGTTTTAACTCTAGATATTTGTAGAGCAATTGAATTGTTGGAAAAACTGCAAAGGAGTGGAGAGGTACCACCACAGAAACTTCAGGCTCTACAAAGAGTCCTTCAGAGTGAATTCTGCAATGCTGTAAGAGAAGTGAGTAAATGGGATTAAAATTGACTAAAGACTAGGGTAAGGTAATATTCTGAAATTTGGGTTTATAGTTTCTTAAAGATAACTTTAGAACCCACCCTCTCATTTTTGGAATTTTTAATAGAAAAATATTGTACGAAGATGTATGACTTTTTATAAAATTTTAACACATTCATTAATTTTACAAAGAACTCAAACATGGTATATTCTGAGGTTTAAAATCACAGTGATGACTTTGGGTTTTGCAGGTATATGAACATGTCTATGAGACTGTGGACATCAGTAGCAGTCCTGAAGTGAGAGCTAATGCGACTGCAAAGGTACATTGTTTCATTTAGTAAAAGTGAGAGGATTCATCACAAATTGGAGGTTTACAAATGTGCAGTTATTAGATTCATAGTAGGCTTATTTTAAAAAACTAACAATATCTTTCAAGCTACACTAAACTTCTTGATTACTGAAAAACAGCAGTTTTTAATTGACTTTACAGAAGATATTGTATGCAGTCTAGATGGCATTAAAATATACTTGCGCACAAATAATGCATGTATAATATGTAGTTGCTGTATGTAATATATATAATTGTGTCAGAAATATGCAAATATTCATCAATATTCTGAGATGTGGATTATTAGCCTCATTTTATTGGTGAGGAAGCATCCAGTTAGGTTACTTTCCTCAAGTCACACAAACAGTAAATGCTAGATCCGAGGCACCACCCTCCGTTGCCTTCACTTTCTCCTCAACCGTAACTCTTCAGATCACCTCCTCATGAGGAGCTACAGGTGGCAGGTTTTATATGCTTTTCTGTACCATTGCTTTCCTCAAATAATTTAAGTATTGATCTCAGTGTCTGTCATTTGTGGTGGTGGTGGTGGTGGTTGTTCAGTCCCTAAAGTCGTGCCTGGCTCTTTTCAGCCCCAGGGACTATAGCGCACCAGGCTTCTTTGGCTCCTGTATCTCCTGGAGTTTGCTCAGATTTCATGTCCATTGAATTGGTGGTGGTATCTTACCATCTCATCATACGTGGTTAGAATAAGTTTATATCAGTAGTAGGTGACTTATAGCAGAACTAGTCATTAGTAGGTACCTTTTCATAGATAGTTAACTGGTTTACTAAATGCAATTTGGAGTCTCTTGTTGAGTCATGTGGGTATTGTCTGGCATAGTGGGAAAAAACAATTAAAACTTGGGTTAAATTCCTGACTTTCACAGCTTCCTGAATTTCTGAGCCCTAGTTCCATTATCTGTAAAATGAGGCCTCTATAAGAGCTTAGGATATAGTGATATTCAGCAAATCTTGATTTTCTCTTCCCATCTTTCTCCAACACCCTGATCTAATATGCACATACATGCAAAAATAGTACTAGATTTCTTAATTACCTTTAAAAGAAGAATGAAACCCAAAATCTCAACTCTGGGTTAGAATTAGTCTGTATTAGTCTAAATTTGAAAATTGTAAAGATGTGGCTCTGTTTCATCTTCTGTGGGATTCTAAGTAGTATCTAGGTAGCAAAAACAGAAATTCACATTGACTGTATTCTTCTTTTTCTCAATACTGAATTACTTTTTGATGGGTTAATTTACAGTGCAAATAGTACAGCAGCCAGAATAACTACATATAAGGACACCTGCCTCCATTTAGGTTGTGTAGGTGGGTTGTGCCTCCCCAAAGCTCCTGAATATACCGGACTGACCAGCCCCAAAGCACAGAACTGGTAGCACGAAAGGGGAGGGGTTCTCCTTTTTAGCGTGAACAACATTCATCTTCGTGGCAAGGCCTGCTTGCCCAGCACTGCACAAAAGTTCTGGGCACTGGAAGGACCAGGAGTGACCTGAGCGACCTCAGCACTTTTCCTCAACTAATTTAGATACTCAGGCTCAGTGGGTTTTTTGTTTGATTGCTTTCCTCAAATAATTTAAGTATTGATCTGTTCATTTGTGGTGGTGGTGGTGGTTGTTCAGTCCCTAAAGTCGTGCCTGGCTCTTTTCAGCCCCAGGGACTATAGCGCACCAGGCTTCTTTGGCTCCTGTATCTCCTGGAGTTTGCTCAGATTTCATGTCCATTGAATTGGTGGTGGTATCTTACCATCTCATCATACGTGGTTAGAATAAGTTTATATCAGTAGTAGGTGACTTATAGCAGAACTAGTCATTAGTAGGTACCTTTTCATAGATAGTTAACTGGTTTACTAAATGCAATTTGGAGTCTCTTGTTGAGTCATGTGGGTATTGTCTGGCATAGTGGGAAAAAACAATTAAAACTTGGGTTAAATTCCTGACTTTCACAGCTTCCTGAATTTCTGAGCCCTAGTTCCATTATCTGTAAAATGAGGCCTCTATAAGAGCTTAGGATATAGTGATATTCAGCAAATCTTGATTTTCTCTTCCCATCTTTCTCCAACACCCTGATCTAATATGCACATACATGCAAAAATAGTACTAGATTTCTTAATTACCTTTAAAAGAAGAATGAAACCCAAAATCTCAACTCTGGGTTAGAATTAGTCTGTATTAGTCTAAATTTGAAAATTGTAAAGATGTGGCTCTGTTTCATCTTCTGTGGGATTCTAAGTAGTATCTAGGTAGCAAAAACAGAAATTCACATTGACTGTATTCTTCTTTTTCTCAATACTGAATTACTTTTTGATGGGTTAATTTACAGTGCAAATAGTACAGCAGCCAGAATAACTACATATAAGGACACCTGCCTCCATTTAGGTTGTGTAGGTGGGTTGTGCCTCCCCAAAGCTCCTGAATATACCGGACTGACCAGCCCCAAAGCACAGAACTGGTAGCACGAAAGGGGAGGGGTTCTCCTTTTTAGCGTGAACAACATTCATCTTCGTGGCAAGGCCTGCTTGCCCAGCACTGCACAAAAGTTCTGGGCACTGGAAGGACCAGGAGTGACCTGAGCGACCTCAGCACTTCTGCATAATCCCAGAGTAAGCTTTCCAGTCGTCCTTAAAAACACCATCTGCTTAGCTTACCTCCACTGTCAGTGAATTTGTGGATGCTTAGACATCAAAAATAATTGCTTCAGAAGTGGTTTTTAATTTGATATTGATTTCTAACTGTCAGTATCACTGTGAGAGAACAGACTGTATGATTTCAACACCTTTGGACCATGGAATTTTTGCACCTTATTTTATGTCCCTGGATATGTTTAAGTTGGTTTATAGTCTATAGCAACTTGAATAGAATTTGTATCCTGCTATTGTGTGGAAATTGTATAAATCTTAATTATGTTGAATCAGTTCATAGTGCTTTTCAGATCTACTAACTCCTTATACTTTGCTGTCTATTCATTCTATGATTTTTGAGAGTTTGATACTGAAACTCCAACTAAAAATCTTTTTTTTTTTTTTAAAGATTTATTTATTTATTTATTTATTTATTTATTTATTTTGGGCGGAGGTCGGATTGGGGAGTGGGGAGCGGGCGGCCACTTCTATTGGTATTTCATTTCTCTATTTTCATCCGTCTTTGTTCTTTGGCTCCTCTGGGCCTCCCATCGCGGTGGCGTCTGTCGTTGCAGATGAGCGCCATCTCTGAGCGCATGCGCTCCAGAGCTGTGGCTCGGTATTTGGACACATAGGTCCAGCCGCTCCGCGGCACATGGGATCTTCCCAGGCCAGGGCTCGAACTGGCGCCCCTTGCACTGCAAGGCGGTGTCCTTACCCACTGGACCACCGAGGGAAGCCCTAAAAATCTTAATCTATTTTTAAAAATGATTGTAATGTATAGTTGAATATATGTTACTTTGTTCTTATACGTCTCCTGTACATGTGTTATACTGTCATAATTTAGAAAAAAAAAAGGGAAAAAGGGAGCTTTTGAAAAGAGACAAAAGAATGAGTAATAAACAAAGGTTCTATCTTTTTTAAATACATAAAAATTTCTTTCAGGCTACTGTTGCTGCATTTGCTGCCAGTGAAGGACATTCTCATCCTCGAGTGGTTGAACTCCCCAAAACAGAAGAAGGGCTTGGTTCTCCTTTAGCGTGAACAACATTCATCTTCGTGGCAAGGCCTGCTTGCCCAGCACTGCACAAAAGTTCTGGGCACTGGAAGGACCAGGAGTGACCTGAGCGACCTCAGCACTTCTGCATAATCCCAGAGTAAGCTTTCCAGTCGTCCTTAAAAACACCATCTGCTTAGCTTACCTCCACTGTCAGTGAATTTGTGGATGCTTAGACATCAAAAATAATTGCTTCAGAAGTGGTTTTTAATTTGATATTGATTTCTAACTGTCAGTATCACTGTGAGAGAACAGACTGTATGATTTCAACACCTTTGGACCATGGAATTTTTGCACCTTATTTTATGTCCCTGGATATGTTTAAGTTGGTTTATAGTCTATAGCAACTTGAATAGAATTTGTATCCTGCTATTGTGTGGAAATTGTATAAATCTTAATTATGTTGAATCAGTTCATAGTGCTTTTCAGATCTACTAACTCCTTATACTTTGCTGTCTATTCATTCTATGATTTTTGAGAGTTTGATACTGAAACTCCAACTAAAAATCTTTTTTTTTTTTTTAAAGATTTATTTATTTATTTATTTATTTATTTATTTATTTTGGGCGGAGGTCGGATTGGGGAGTGGGGGGAGCGGGCGGGCCACTTCTATTGGTATTTCATTTCTCTATTTTCATCCGTCTTTGTTCTTTGGCTCCTCTGGGCCTCCCATCGCGGTGGCGTCTGTCGTTGCAGATGAGCGCCATCTCTGAGCGCATGCGCTCCAGAGCTGTGGCTCGGTATTTGGACACATAGGTCCAGCCGCTCCGCGGCACATGGGATCTTCCCAGGCCAGGGCTCGAACTGGCGCCCCTTGCACTGCAAGGCGGTGTCCTTACCCACTGGACCACCGAGGGAAGCCCTAAAAATCTTAATCTATTTTTAAAAATGATTGTAATGTATAGTTGAATATATGTTACTTTGTTCTTATACGTCTCCTGTACATGTGTTATACTGTCATAATTTAGAAAAAAAAAGGAAAAGGTAGCTTTTGAAAAGAGACAAAAGAATGAGTAATAAACAAAGGTTCTATCTTTTTTAAATACATAAAAATTTCTTTCAGGCTACTGTTGCTGCATTTGCTGCCAGTGAAGGACATTCTCATCCTCGAGTGGTTGAACTCCCCAAAACAGAAGAAGGGCTTGGATTCAATATCATGGGAGGCAAAGAACAAAACTCTCCAATCTATATATCTCGAATAATTCCAGGTGGAATTGCTGATAGACATGGGGGCCTCAAGCGAGGAGATCAGCTCCTTTCTGTCAATGGAGTGGTAGGGGTGCATTTCATTTCTACTTGCAGCAACGTGTTGTGACCACTTGAGGGTGTATCTGGGGTAAAGAAAAGCCAAAGAAGCTTTGTCCTTTGGAAATCCCTTGGAGGAGTCTTAGGCACTACTGTTTAGTGGAATGACACTTTTTGAAGCACTTTGTGTGTTTTGCTTCTTTCCAGTATAAATCAGCTGTGCTTAGTGTGATTTTTATGAAGTTATTAAGCTCTTTAGTAGTTAAGGTGGTACATTAAATTGAAAGTCTCCCCTTAGGTTTAGTCTTACCAAATAGCAACTGCTTGATTTACTACTGACCTAGTGAAATAATGGGGCATATAGACTGATAATGCTAGGTATTTGGAACTTAAAAGCCAATTGCTAGACTACAAACAATATGATTTGGCAGATGATTTTATACTGATTAAAGTGATAAAGTAGGATTTCATAGGTTTATAGTTTGAAATGACATAACATTAATTTTTCATTTGTGTGTATTTTAAACATTTTTCATTTTTGAGTTACTTACAAAACCTAGATATTAATGTGTTCCTGTCTGTGGTTTTCTTCCCCTAGAGCGTTGAAGGAGAGCATCATGAAAAAGCTGTAGAACTGCTGAAAGCAGCTCAAGGAAAGGTTAAGCTAGTGGTGCGGTACACACCCAAGGTTCTGGAAGAAATGGAGTCACGCTTTGAAAAAATGCGATCAGCAAAACGCAGGCAACAGACCTAATGGCAGTTGAAAACTTTCTATTCCATTTTGCTTTTAGCTAGAGAAGTTTTACTTGTGACCTACTGGTGGCCACGATGCCAATGATTGTAAAAAAAAAAAAAGAAAAAACTTCCCGTGAAATCCTCCTTGCCATTTTATAAATAACTATTTTAACATCATTTATGGTTCCAGAGATGCATACACTTTTTTCTGACAAGAAAAAGTAAAAAGGTAATGAGGACAATTCTGTCCTGCTGTTTTTACAGGCCTTTTTCAACAAATGCAGATTTTGTCATAAAGTTGTTATAGATTTTTAAAAATGCTTTTTTAATATTAAAGTGTACTTTTACATTCTTAATCTTTTTTTAGGAAAAAAAGGTTTTCTTTATTTGACTGCTTGTTTGAAAATAACAGTTCTCCTTTTTTTTTTTTTTGGTCTTTTATTTTTTTTATCTGTAACATTTCTGTATGGTTTTCCAAGAAATTGCACATCACAGGTCTCAGCAGTTCATTACACTATCAATTCAGTGTTAATATCACTGCTGCATTTTGTATTTGGAGCACACACATAATATATATAATCAGTGGTAAATTATAACTCAGCACAGTGGAAGTTTTTTACTTTTATTTAAACATATATAATGAATATTCATTTATACTAATTTATAAAAGTTTTTAAACACTGATACAATCATTGCTAAAATATGCAGTCTTTCATAATATTTGAACTGAGGCAAGAGAATGTAATTTGTTACCATTACAGTTAACATCTTTCTATTTATATTCAATAATGTATCATAAATTACAAATGCAAAAAAGGTTTAGCTTTCTTCTTTTGCAAATTTTTTTTAATGCTGTTCATTTTGATTTAAGTATATCTTATTTTTTGTCCTTCCATTCCTAGAGATGAGCCAATTAGTTTGTGGTGGGAAATAGCAAAGAAGAAAAAGTAATGCCTTTAACCTCACTAGCCTCAAGTTATACACTTGTAAGTAGCTCAATTTAAAGAATTGATATTAAATAGGAAAAAGAAGGATATGTTTCAGATACATAGAAATTATGAGGAGATGCATTTCATAAGAATCTGCAGACGCTTTAACAAAATGAGTAAGAGCTCATTCACATTAAAATAGTTGGATTTAGCGCTGTGATCTTTATGATTGAAGTATGATGATGGGATTCTGAGATACTTTCATTTGTCCACTGGATGTCACTGTTTTATCTTTTACTGTGACTGAGGTCTTTTACCTACTGGTGGCCACGATGCCAATGAAAAAAAAGAAAACTTCCGTGAAATCCTCCTTGCCATTTTATAAATAACTATTTTAACATCATTTATGGTTCCAGAGATGCATACACTTTTTTCTGACAAGAAAAAGTAAAAAGGTAATGAGGACAATTCTGTCCTGCTGTTTTTACAGGCCTTTTTCAACAAATGCAGATTTTGTCATAAAGTTGTTATAGATTTTTAAAAATGCTTTTTTAATATTAAAGTGTACTTTTACATTCTTAATCTTTTTTTAGGAAAAAAAGGTTTTCTTTATTTGACTGCTTGTTTGAAAATAACAGTTCTCCTTTTTTTTTTTTTTGGTCTTTTATTTTTTTTATCTGTAACATTTCTGTATGGTTTTCCAAGAAATTGCACATCACAGGTCTCAGCAGTTCATTACACTATCAATTCAGTGTTAATATCACTGCTGCATTTTGTATTTGGAGCACACACATAATATATATAATCAGTGGTAAATTATAACTCAGCACAGTGGAAGTTTTTTACTTTTATTTAAACATATATAATGAATATTCATTTATACTAATTTATAAAAGTTTTTAAACACTGATACAATCATTGCTAAAATATGCAGTCTTTCATAATATTTGAACTGAGGCAAGAGAATGTAATTTGTTACCATTACAGTTAACATCTTTCTATTTATATTCAATAATGTATCATAAATTACAAATGCAAAAAAGGTTTAGCTTTCTTCTTTTGCAAATTTTTTTTAATGCTGTTCATTTTGATTTAAGTATATCTTATTTTTTGTCCTTCCATTCCTAGAGATGAGCCAATTAGTTTGTGGTGGGAAATAGCAAAGAAGAAAAAGTAATGCCTTTAACCTCACTAGCCTCAAGTTATACACTTGTAAGTAGCTCAATTTAAAGAATTGATATTAAATAGGAAAAAGAAGGATATGTTTCAGATACATAGAAATTATGAGGAGATGCATTTCATAAGAATCTGCAGACGCTTTAACAAAATGAGTAAGAGCTCATTCACATTAAAATAGTTGGATTTAGCGCTGTGATCTTTATGATTGAAGTATGATGATGAGAATTCTGAGATACTTTCATTTGTCCACTGGATGTCACTGTTTTACTGAAAGGCAGCTATTAGTGGATGACTGTGACTGAGGTCTTTTTAAAGGCAGAAATTAGAGTTGGGGTTCATTTTCAGACACAACTTATTGGAATACTTGTCTGGCTTTTAAAAAAATTAAATGGCAGGTGCTAGAAAGGAAATAATGGATTGAAATATATAAATATATAAGAACTTTAGAATAATTACCAACCCTGTGTAAAGAGTGGGCATTTTATGACATTCCTTCAGGAAGAATAGAAATGTGTATCTTTTTCTGCATGTTTGTGAACACTGTGAGTCTTAAAAGATGATTCCAGGTTTCAGTGATACCAGAATAAAAGTAAATCAGCATTATTTATCTTTTAGGTATTGAACACTGGATTGCATGGTTGAATGTGTTTTTAGTCCACTACAAAACGTGCTTGTTATTGATAGGATCATATTGTTAAATTGTATATTTCCAAAAATAATTGATGTTTTTAAAATGTTGAGACCAAAGTAGTATAGAAGAATTATGGGCTTAATTTAAATGTAAAATTATTTGAGGTATTTGTTGTAGAGCTTTATATATTAAAGAGAGGTATTGGTGCATATGAAAACAGTAATATTATTATTATGCTTGTATTCTTGCATTATAGGGTAAACAAACCCTGAAGAAATCTTATTTTAGTATTGCTGCAGCTGCAGTAGCTTTTAAGGGTGTGTCAACATTTCAATATAAATTATAGCTTCCTGGTTCAGAATCTCAGCTGTTTTCAGAACTTTCAGCCAAGTTCAATCTTTTTTGGTGTTGAAACTTAGTAAGTTGAGTAAGCTATTTTCTGTTTCTGCTACAGCAATCCACAATCTGTTCTTTGTGTGGGCTGGCATTTATTTGTAATTCTTAAAATATGGATAGCTTAAAAGAGCCAAATGCAGTAGTTTTGCTTCCTCCTATTGAGCATGAGTATCCACAGTTTATTTTCTTTAACATAGTTTTCACAGTGTATCCCAGAATTTTAACTCATGACCATAAAGAAATGCAGTCATTCAGTGGCAAAGGTGTATGGTAGTGGTCTAGCATAGAGAGGAAATGAGGAGAATTTTCATCTTATAAATGTGTGGTTTGTGAACATAACTAGGCACATGATAAGTAAATAATAGGTGTTTGTTTTGTAAATTATAGTTATCTTCTTCCCCAATTTCCATTTATTTTCTCAGTATTTCAGAATGAGTTGACTCAGTGATTCTCAGCCTTAGCTGCATATTAGAACATCCTGCAGGCCTTTAAAAAATAATGACACTTGAGTTCTATCCTGTACTGACTAAATCAGAATCTCTGAGGTGGGGCCAGATGCTTGTTTTTTTCAAAGCTTTCCAGCTGGTTCTAAAGGACAGGGTTGAGAACCACTTGTTTCCTCCTTTATAAGATGCTCTAAGTACACTGGACTCTGTTTGGAAGTATCAGAATAATTCAGCTTACAGCTACTACTAGATAGCTACAAATGTAAGGACCAGTTATATTTCTTAAGGAATAAAAGGTACATGGCATTCCTTATTTGGGAAATAGCTACAGTCTAACTTTCTCTTTTTTTAAATCTACCCATAGCTTAAATGTAAGCTTATCATGTTGTCATCTTTTTGCCCCTTTTGCCTTTAAAACTTTCATATTTGTTTATTATTTGAGAAAGCATGTTTTAAAATTGCAGATGAGAAATATTTACATTGATAATTGAACTGTCTTAACATGGCCACTTATCCATTAGTATAACATTAGATTGTAGTGGCCTCCTTTGGAGTTTAATAATTCAGATGTGTTTTATAAAAAGTAAATCATTGTCTTCCTCTTCTAAATTTTTGAAAGTTACTTTGCTCGAGTACTTTATTTTAAATAGTTTGGCTCAAGTACTTTGTTTACAATATAAATGGATATTATAGCATTTAATAGAAGAAATGGCTATGGCTTATCTGAAAAGAATATCAGCATGACTTGGTGTAGATTTACAAGACTACGTGTTGTGAATATTTTATTATGTGGAATGATCATTGAAATATCAAGGACACTCGTAATTGTATTTCCTGAATAAATGTAGGTTTATGAATTTTCTAACTTACGTTTTGTTGTTCCTCCGCTAACAGTCTGGTTTTATACTTTTCATTGTCCAAAATGTCACCAATAGTGTTTATTTCAAAGGTTGTTGTAGTTCTAGAATGATAAAATGGTGGAAAAGTGTGAAAAGTGCTTGTTCATTAATTTTTAAGAACTTCCAGACTAATTTGTATATGGATAAAGTTTTTTAAAATGTCAATAAACAGTATGCCGCTACTTTTAAGTTTGAAGTGAAAGGAATATAATAGCCAAAATGAATTTAACACTTTTCAGTGGGTAGTTTTATTTCTCAATTCTGATTCTAGCGCTTATTTAATATAAATTTGTATTAGTTATATTCTTGTTCTTTGGGCTTTAAAAAATTTGATATAACAACACAGTCATTGTGTTTCTGAAAGATAATGTATAAAATAACTTAAATGAGGTAAAAGTGTACTCTGGTGGTTACTGGAATGAAACTTCAGATTCCTGCATTTTGCTTTGCCTTTCATAAAATACAAATAACAGTAAAGATTCTCTTGTATTATTTTAAGGGAGACTGTCTGGCATGTGATTGAGAGAACAGACTCTCCAGCCAGATGGTCGTGATTTGAACCCAAGATTCACCATGGCTGTGTAACCTTCCACAAGTTAGCTCTCGCTGGCGTAGTTCCTTCATCATTGTGTGGAGTGAAGATGCGGCCAGTGTCATATCATCTGTAAAGTCCTTAGAAAAGTGCCTGCGTAGTAAGTGCTGTTTAGGTTTGCTGTTGTTTTATAAAAAGTAAATCGTTGTCTTCCTCTTCTAAATTTTTGAAAGTTACTTTGCTCAAGTACTTAAATAGTTTGGCTCAAGTACTTTGTTTACAATATAAATGGATATTATAGCATTTAATAGAAGAAATGGCTATGGCTTATCTGAAAAGAATATCAGCATGACTTGGTGTAGATTTACAAGACTACGTGTTGTGAATATTTTATTATGTGGAATGATCATTGAAATATCAAGGACACTCGTAATTGTATTTCCTGAATAAATGTAGGTTTATGAATTTTCTAACTTACGTTTTGTTGTTCCTCCGCTAACAGTCTGGTTTTATACTTTTCATTGTCCAAAATGTCACCAATAGTGTTTATTTCAAAGGTTGTTGTAGTTCTAGAATGATAAAATGGTGGAAAAGTGTGAAAAGTGCTTGTTCATTAATTTTTAAGAACTTCCAGACTAATTTGTATATGGATAAAGTTTTTTAAAATGTCAATAAACAGTATGCCGCTACTTTTAAGTTTGAAGTGAAAGGAATATAATAGCCAAAATGAATTTAACACTTTTCAGTGGGTAGTTTTATTTCTCAATTCTGATTCTAGCGCTTATTTAATATAAATTTGTATTAGTTATATTCTTGTTCTTTGGGCTTTAAAAAATTTGATATAACAACACAGTCATTGTGTTTCTGAAAGATAATGTATAAAATAACTTAAATGAGGTAAAAGTGTACTCTGGTGGTTACTGGAATGAAACTTCAGATTCCTGCATTTTGCTTTGCCTTTCATAAAATACAAATAACAGTAAAGATTCTCTTGTATTATTTTAAGGGAGACTGTCTGGCATGTGATTGAGAGAACAGACTCTCCAGCCAGATGGTCGTGATTTGAACCCAAGATTCACCATGGCTGTGTAACCTTCCACAAGTTAGCTCTCGCTGGCGTAGTTCCTTCATCATTGTGTGGAGTGAAGATGCGGCCAGTGTCATATCATCTGTAAAGTCCTTAGAAAAGTGCCTGCGTAGTAAGTGCTGTTTAGGTTTGCTGTTGTTTTCATGTATAATAGCTTTAGGACCTTATTCGCTAAAGGCAGGCATTGTGGCTAAGTAGTTAAAGTTAGCAAGTTCTTAATTTTTATTCTTGGTTGCTCTGGTGCATACTTTTTTCTCGTGTCTGGGAGCAAGGACTACTTTTGGTTGCAGTGCGTAGGCTTGTCGTTTCAGTGGCTTCTCTTGTGGACCATGGGCTCTAGCGCACTGGCTTAGTAGTTGTGGTGCATGGGCTTAGTTGCTCCAAGCGGTGTAGGATCATCCTAGACCAGGGATTGAACCTTTGTCCTCTGCACTGTCATGTGCATTCATAACTACCGGGAAAGTCCAGCATGTTCTTATTTTTGATGCCTAGAGAACAGATAACCAGCCTTTAAATTATGCTTGAAAATAAGACATAAGATTTATGGGGAAAAATAAAAGATTTATAGGAATTTTCAGATTTCACTCTGATCAAAGAAACTGGTGGAATTCTAAAAATAGTGGAGTTTGGGGGACATAGGGCTGGGGTCACATTCAGAATGAAAATGTAAGAAAACAAGTCCCAGTGAAGGATTTGTTCAATCAGAAAAGCAGTTTGTAGGGAGGATATGCGCAGCAGATAATGGATTGCTAGAATGGGCCTCAGTCAACACAAAGCATAACTCACCATAGTGACCTTTTTTAAAGGCATAGAAATACTACAAGCAGAAAGGGTACAGTGAAACACATTGTCAGCCCTCATTTTCTTCAAGATTTCACTAAACCATAATACCACTCTCTAAATCTTTAAGTTTTGGTTTGATTATATTCAATGTCATTGATCATTCTCATTTTAAGGTAACCCAGTTACCCAGATGAAGTGGTAACCCAGTTTCTTTTCCTTTTTTTTTTTGTTTGTTTCGTTTATTTCTTTGTTTGCCAAAAAACCTGTACCTGATGAAATCTTTGGGACTTATTCTATATATGTAGCGAAAATAAATTCATACAGGTTCCGTTTGTCCACTTTATTTTGATTTAAGCTTTTTTTTTTTTTTCCCAAAAAAAATAAAAAAGGACAAGCGTTTCACACCAACAAGTTTTATGTAAGAGCTCTCCTAATCCTCATCAATAACAGAAGCATATTTCAAACACAGTCAAGATTTGGTCCTTTTAAAAAGTTGAGGATAGAAAGCTTGAAAGAATCCTAATTTGTTAGAATTCCAGAATTGTCTAAACAATTGGATTTAAGTTTTAGCTATTAGCTGCAGATGAGGTCCCTTTATCTGGCAGTTCCTGAATTTCATCAGAGGGTAACAGAAACCCATATTTTTAATTTTGTTTTTATTTGGCAAGGAAGTGCAATCTGGAAGCGTGAAATAGCCGAGGGAAAAAATTTATTTCTGCTATCTCTTATTTGATGTACGTGGAAGCTAGAGTTTAGATGCCAACTTTTGACTTTGTGTTTTACGATATTATGGATTGAATTGAATGTCTGTCTCCCCTGTCAGCAAAAGATATGTTGGCATCTTAACCCCTCAGAAGGTGACTTTATTTGGAGATAGGGTCTTTAGAGATGATTGAAGTGTGATGATTGGGGTAGGCCCAACTCCAGTATGGCTGGTGTCCTTCCAAATAAAGGTAAATTTGGACACACACACACAGAAAACACAAAGGCAGAGATGGAGCGATAGTTCTATTAATACAACAGCTAATCAGAGACAAGGAGAGGCATGAGAAGATTATATCCCTGATGTCTCAGATGGAACTGAGTCTCTGGATACCTAGATCTGGGACTTTTCGCCTCCAGAACTGAAACAGATTTCTTTAAGCCATGCAGTTTGTGTTACTTCATTATGTCAGCCCTAGAAAGCACATGGACTTCCATGTGGCTCAGGCAGTAAAAAAATCCACCTATAATGCGAGACTTCGGTTGGGAAGATCCCCTGGAGAAGGGAACAGCTACCCACTCCAGTATTCCTGCCTGGAGAATTCTATGGCTCGTCCATGGGGTCCCAAAGAGTCGGACACAGCTGAGCGACTTTCACTTCAGAAAGCAAATCCAGGTTCTGGTGGGAGCACTCCTGAAAATGGCTGCTGAAGCAAAATATGTTTCTTCCTTTGTGCAGTCTCAGTGGAAATGGTTTTTTTTTCCCAAAAATAAAAAGGACAAGCGTTTCACACCAACAAGTTTTATGTAAGAGCTCTCCTAATCCTCATCAATAACAGAAGCATATTTCAAACACAGTCAAGATTTGGTCCTTTTAAAAAGTTGAGGATAGAAAGCTTGAAAGAATCCTAATTTGTTAGAATTCCAGAATTGTCTAAACAATTGGATTTAAGTTTTAGCTATTAGCTGCAGATGAGGTCCCTTTATCTGGCAGTTCCTGAATTTCATCAGAGGGTAACAGAAACCCATATTTTTAATTTTGTTTTTATTTGGCAAGGAAGTGCAATCTGGAAGCGTGAAATAGCCGAGGGAAAAAATTTATTTCTGCTATCTCTTATTTGATGTACGTGGAAGCTAGAGTTTAGATGCCAACTTTTGACTTTGTGTTTTACGATATTATGGATTGAATTGAATGTCTGTCTCCCCTGTCAGCAAAAGATATGTTGGCATCTTAACCCCTCAGAAGGTGACTTTATTTGGAGATAGGGTCTTTAGAGATGATTGAAGTGTGATGATTGGGGTAGGCCCAACTCCAGTATGGCTGGTGTCCTTCCAAATAAAGGTAAATTTGGACACACACACACAGAAAACACAAAGGCAGAGATGGAGCGATAGTTCTATTAATACAACAGCTAATCAGAGACAAGGAGAGGCATGAGAAGATTATATCCCTGATGTCTCAGATGGAACTGAGTCTCTGGATACCTAGATCTGGGACTTTTCGCCTCCAGAACTGAAACAGATTTCTTTAAGCCATGCAGTTTGTGTTACTTCATTATGTCAGCCCTAGAAAGCACATGGACTTCCATGTGGCTCAGGCAGTAAAAAAATCCACCTATAATGCGAGACTTCGGTTGGGAAGATCCCCTGGAGAAGGGAACAGCTACCCACTCCAGTATTCCTGCCTGGAGAATTCTATGGCTCGTCCATGGGGTCCCAAAGAGTCGGACACAGCTGAGCGACTTTCACTTCAGAAAGCAAATCCAGGTTCTGGTGGGAGCACTCCTGAAAATGGCTGCTGAAGCAAAATATGTTTCTTCCTTTGTGCAGTCTCAGTGGAAATGGTTTTGGTTAAGAAAGGATGAGCCTCCTGGCCTCTGGGCACAAGGGGAGTGTTTCTTCGCAGTGGTTAAAATGCTTTCTTTTAACAGCTGTGTATCTGAAATTGAGTTGTGCCTCCAGGGGTCTCCTGAGCTCATCTGCCCTTCAGAACTCGGCTATTTCCTCATTTTCGGCTGCCAGTTATGGCATTGGTTGTATCCTTCTCAGTTCAAGGACTTTCCAGGAGTTGGCACTGGCAGAATATTCAGCACTGAGGAGAGGCATTTCTGCATGACCCTTGCTCTGATGGGAATGTGATGAGCATTTGTCTCTGGCCAGGGCTGTTTCACCCTGTCAAGGTTTGTGGCGGCTCCTTAGGCGTGCCTGATGCAAAGCATTCATTCAGCCACAACGGATGGTGTCACACCCTCTCTCAGACTTTCCTGTGCTTAGGATAAAATCCAGATCCCTTGCCATGATTTAAAAGGGTCTGCGTAGTCCATTCCCTCTCTCCTCTCAAGTCTCCTCTCATCCCAGCACCCAACTTGCTCTACTCCACGCCAGTTCTTCTCATGGGAAGGCTCCCCTCTGGTTCTTTCCCTGGCTGGCTGCTCCTCATTCAGGTATAAGCTGGAATCCACGCCTCTGTTAAGACTCCATCTGTTCCATCTGAAGGTAGGTTCCTCATCCTCTATTAATATGCTGTTTCCTTACTTATATTATGTGCTTAATTGTGCTTTCCCATTAGAATTTAAATTCCAGTGACAGCAAGAAGGATTACAGATGTATTTTTCACATTTATTCCCCATTGCCTAGAAGCATATAGTGACTCCTGTGCCCTGTTGAACTGGCTTACTTATAGTTCCAAAGGCAGGTCCAGGACGTACATTGGAACCTTATATAAACAATATCAGGGATGGGATGCATCAGGATAGGTGCGCATAACTTTCACAGAGTCAGGAAAACCAAATAGTTTTTCCAAAATCATACAGTTAATGATCAGCACAGCCTCAGGTTTGTTTTTAAAACCCATGCCTTTTTTTTTTTTTAGCCCAGTGCCACAGTACACTTGTAAATAGTTTTTTCCCTGTTATTCATTCTTTTTGTTTTGGCATACCACATGGCACCCAACCAGGGATCGAACTCCTGCCCCCTGAAGTTGAAACATAAGAGTCTTAGCCGTGGTACCCCCAAAGAATTCTACTTCCATTCATAATCTGCAGTGTTAATTTCTGCACTACATGGAAGTGATTCAGTTGTATACATCCTTCATATTTTTTTCCATTATGATCTATTCCATTATGTTAAATATAGTTCCTGTGCTATATAGTAGGACCTTGTTTATCCATTGTATATACAATTTTCTTTTGTTCTGACAGACGCACTCAGCTTGTGTAATCTTAGTTTCCTAACCAGGGATTGAACCTGGGGCCATGACAGTGAAAGTGCTGAGTCCTAACCACTGGGACTGCTAAGGAATTCCCAATAGTCTTTTTTAAATTGAAGTATAGTGAATGTACAATATTGTGTTACTTTCAAGTGTAGAGCAACATGATTCATTTATATAAACATATATCTTTTTTTTGGCCTCTTATTTCTTAGGTCTCTTGTTAGTTTTGGTTGAGATGTTTTCTTTTTTGAGCTATAGTCCTGTGTCACAGTGACACAGAGGAACAAGGAAGCATCGTACTTTTAGATGTTGATGAGTGTTAGGAAGTCCAGGAGGGCAAGAAGGCTGAAAGCCAAAGAGAAAATAAGACTTAGCGACATTAAATCACTCGTCAAGGTTCATAGCCATTGATGCCACAGTTCCTTCTAATTCCAGGCTGTCCGAGGTGGGCTCAGAGATGGGCCCAGCATGTCTGAGCAGCTAGTTTTATGATATTTGGAATCTCCATGTAGCACCAGCTATACTTCACATGATATTTGCTATGACTGAGTATTAGCACTGATTTTTAAGCACCTATTCTGTACTGAGGACCCCTTTCTATTACTTAACATTTCCACTGACTCCTTACCCTAATTAGATCTGAGCACCTCACCATGACACCCCTAGTCCAGTAGGGCCAGCTTCTGCCTATCTGAAGCCCTCTACTCCTTCCGCTCTCTAGCTCCACTCCTCCCCTTTCTCCAACATGATAGGCCTTTTACACTCAATGTTCCTTCTGCCAGAAATCTCCTGGCCCTCTGCCGATAGGTATTTGTCTCTTTTTTTCAGCCCACTGCCTCCACAAAATCATAAACTTGAGGGCCAGACAGGCCTCTCGTTTCCTGCCATATACCCCGAGTGGAGAAAAGTGCCTGGCACGTGGCAGATGATCGATCTGTACTTGTGGAGAGAACGACATGAAAGAACACCAGGTGTTTGAGTGAAGAAAGGAAAGGCCTCTCTGAGGAGCTGACCTGTGAACAGAAACCTGAAGGGTGTGAACTGAAGCAGTCATCCATATGGCTATCTGGGGAACTAGTGTTCTGATAGGGCCCAGTCAAGAGTTGTTCTCTCCCGCACTATGGTTCTGAGTATGGCAGGAAATCAACGAATTGGCAGATGGGGACCAAAATACCACATTTTTTATTATTTGTTCGTATGCCAAATATTTATTGAACATATTCTTGTGCCAGTCATGTTCTGGGGGTTGTTGTAAAGAGCAAAGATGAAGCCCTTGCCTCTGTTAAGGAGCCTACTTGCTGTTAAAAGACGGAGCAGGCATGTATGTGTATGTACCTTAAGCTTAAGAAAATGTGTTCCTCAAATTAGCCACATTGAGCCTCTTCATCTGGACCTTGACTGAATTCTCATCATCCCTCTTCCTCAGGGGCACAGCTTGTGCACACCCTAGATACCATCCCCAGAAGGGCAGGTATGAGCTAGAAATGCTTCTTCCTTCTTCCCAGATTTACCGATTTCCCATCATGTGGGTGCTTCCAAGGGAAGCCATTAGAAGTAACCGCTGGGATGGAAATAAAACCTAGGAAGCTAGTTTTATGATATTTGGAATCTCCATGTAGCACCAGCTATACTTCACATGATATTTGCTATGACTGAGTATTAGCACTGATTTTTAAGCACCTATTCTGTACTGAGGACCCTTTCTATTACTTAACATTTCCACTGACTCCTTACCCTAATTAGATCTGAGCACCTCACCATGACACCCCTAGTCCAGTAGGGCCAGCTTCTGCCTATCTGAAGCCCTCTACTCCTTCCGCTCTCTAGCTCCACTCCTCCCCTTTCTCCAACATGATAGGCCTTTTACACTCAATGTTCCTTCTGCCAGAAATCTCCTGGCCCTCTGCCGATAGGTATTTGTCTCTTTTTTTCAGCCCACTGCCTCCACAAAATCATAAACTTGAGGGCCAGACAGGCCTCTCGTTTCCTGCCATATACCCCGAGTGGAGAAAAGTGCCTGGCACGTGGCAGATGATCGATCTGTACTTGTGGAGAGAACGACATGAAAGAACACCAGGTGTTTGAGTGAAGAAAGGAAAGGCCTCTCTGAGGAGCTGACCTGTGAACAGAAACCTGAAGGGTGTGAACTGAAGCAGTCATCCATATGGCTATCTGGGGAACTAGTGTTCTGATAGGGCCCAGTCAAGAGTTGTTCTCTCCCGCACTATGGTTCTGAGTATGGCAGGAAATCAACGAATTGGCAGATGGGGACCAAAATACCACATTTTTTATTATTTGTTCGTATGCCAAATATTTATTGAACATATTCTTGTGCCAGTCATGTTCTGGGGGGGTTGTTGTAAAGAGCAAAGATGAAGCCCTTGCCTCTGTTAAGGAGCCTACTTGCTGTTAAAAGACGGAGCAGGCATGTATGTGTATGTACCTTAAGCTTAAGAAAATGTGTTCCTCAAATTAGCCACATTGAGCCTCTTCATCTGGACCTTGACTGAATTCTCATCATCCCTCTTCCTCAGGGGCACAGCTTGTGCACACCCTAGATACCATCCCCAGAAGGGCAGGTATGAGCTAGAAATGCTTCTTCCTTCTTCCCAGATTTACCGATTTCCCATCATGTGGGTGCTTCCAAGGGAAGCCATTAGAAGTAACCGCTGGGATGGAAATAAAACCTAGGAAGTGGGGGGCCCTTCTAGCCAGAAGAAAACAGAAACATGGAAATAACATTGTAAACAGAATGACTGGAAACTGAATTAAAAAGTTTTAAACAATTCTTAAAAATTGCTAATATTGGAAAAATTGGAATTTTTAAAATCCAATTGACATTTAAAACACGAATATTTTTCTTTTAAAACTGATTAAGGAAGGAGTCAATAACACACACACATACACCTCCTGTAACTAGAACCTCACAAATTTACCTTTTTCTCCTGCCTTTTTATATTTTACCACAAGGTGGCACCAAAGTGCTGTTGATTCTTAGAATTTTCTAGTAATAGTTCTTGCTAACTAAAGATCAGGTTTAAGTTTTAAAATGTATCTGATCTTTTCTTTAAAACCGCAAATTAGTATTCCAGTGTATGTTATGAAATTCAACGCTTTGTAAATGTGGGAAGAAAACTTTCCAAACATTCTAAAAGAAAAAGAAACCTATATAAATTACAAAATTACATAATTGTCTACCGTTCATTATACAAGTTTTCTGGGATGGGAGAGGAATACAGTTGATTCAGCATTGTTTTGATCCTTCTACTAAGTAGGAACAACTTTAGTCTGGAGGTTATTTTTAGCTTTACATTATTCAGTTATCTTCACCCAAACTCAAATAAGATGCTTGATCAAGAGAAAAGTTGTTTCAGGGACTTCCCTGGTCGATCAGTGGTTAAGATGCTGCACTTCAAATGAAAAGGGTGTAGGTTCGATCCTGGTCAGGGAAGTGAGATCCCACATGCCATGAGATGTGGCCAAAAAATACTTTTTTTAAAAGTAATTTCAGAGGGGATGTGTTAAGTTCCTTTAAATAAATCAAAAACTGAGGGATTGCAATTAACTTGCTTTATATGACACTAACTTTTTTAAAAATGTTTTCCATGAAAATTAAAAATACGTACTAAACCAAGTATAGAGTGGAAAGAACAATTGACCTAGGTACAAGCTCCAGGAATGACAGTGACTAGGTATGTTGCTTTTGGTAATTCAGTTGTCTTCTGTGGGTCTAATTTCTCTCTGGTAAATGAGATTTAACCTATGATCTAAATTCCTTCTATTTCTGAGGACTTCACAAGTATCAAGGAAAAAAGTTTGGCACAATGTAAGACAGAACTTTCTAACAGCCAGAACTATTCAAAGCTGTAGTCTGCCCCTACAGCTTTGGGGATGTAAATATGTTGGTCATGTGTGAAGTGAAATTGTTGGTCAGTCAGTCATGTCCAACTCTGCGATCTATGGACTGTAGCCCACCATGGTTCTCTGTCCATGGGATTTTCCAGGCAAAAATACTGGAGTGGGTAGCCATTCCCTTCTGCAGGATGTCTTCCCAACCTAAGGATTGAACCCACATCTCCTGCATTGCAGGCAGATTCTTTACCATCTGAACCATTAGGAGTAGCCCAATGGTGACCCAAAACAACGTTGAACATTTAAGCCAATTTAAGATAGCGTAAACCTATATCCAGTGTATGTTATGAAATTCAACGCTTTGTAAATGTGGGAAGAAAACTTTCCAAACATTCTAAAAGAAAAGAAACCTATATAAATTACAAAATTACATAATTGTCTACCGTTCATTATACAAGTTTTCTGGGATGGGAGAGGAATACAGTTGATTCAGCATTGTTTTGATCCTTCTACTAAGTAGGAACAACTTTAGTCTGGAGGTTATTTTTAGCTTTACATTATTCAGTTATCTTCACCCAAACTCAAATAAGATGCTTGATCAAGAGAAAAGTTGTTTCAGGGACTTCCCTGGTCGATCAGTGGTTAAGATGCTGCACTTCAAATGAAAAGGGTGTAGGTTCGATCCTGGTCAGGGAAGTGAGATCCCACATGCCATGAGATGTGGCCAAAAAATACTTTTTTTAAAAGTAATTTCAGAGGGGATGTGTTAAGTTCCTTTAAATAAATCAAAAACTGAGGGATTGCAATTAACTTGCTTTATATGACACTAACTTTTTTAAAAATGTTTTCCATGAAAATTAAAAATACGTACTAAACCAAGTATAGAGTGGAAAGAACAATTGACCTAGGTACAAGCTCCAGGAATGACAGTGACTAGGTATGTTGCTTTTGGTAATTCAGTTGTCTTCTGTGGGTCTAATTTCTCTCTGGTAAATGAGATTTAACCTATGATCTAAATTCCTTCTATTTCTGAGGACTTCACAAGTATCAAGGAAAAAAGTTTGGCACAATGTAAGACAGAACTTTCTAACAGCCAGAACTATTCAAAGCTGTAGTCTGCCCCTACAGCTTTGGGGATGTAAATATGTTGGTCATGTGTGAAGTGAAATTGTTGGTCAGTCAGTCATGTCCAACTCTGCGATCTATGGACTGTAACCCACCAGGCTCCTCTGTCCATGGGATTTTTCTAGGCAAAAATACTGGAGTGGGTAGCCATTCCCTTCTCCAGAGGATCTTCCTGACTTGGGGATTAAACCCACATCTCCTGCATTGCAGCAGATTCTTTACCATCTGAACCATTAGGAGTAGCCCAATGGTGACCCCAGACATACCCAAAAGAAGCAGAGATGCTGTTTGAACATTTTTAAGCTTTAGATAGGTGATTAAACAAGTCTTAAGGTCTTTTTTTTAATCCTGAGTTTCTTAATTCTGTAAGTTGAATTGAATTGTAAGCTGCTTGACAGGAGGGACTCCGAATCATACCTTCTATTTTGAGGCTGCCAAGAAAATGCTCCTTTCCAATCCCTGACTGTAGGGAGACCAACGGCCTAACAGTCCTGCTGGGAAGTTCTTCATCATAGTTCCCAGAGGCTGGTCCCAGTCAGTGACTGAGTGAGGCAGAGATCATAAGTCTGGAGGCACAGGACTCCTCTGTTGGGTGAGTTTGTCTTGGGGTCTCCCCATTGGTCTTACCGAGCTTTGGTGAAACTGCACTATTTGAGATTCATCCATTTTCCTTCCCTCTCTGATCTGAAGTCAAAACTGCATCTCAGGGCTCTAAAGGTCTCCCCACTTCCCTCCCCATGTTTCTTCACAAACATTTCCCCTTATAAATCTTGTGCATGAGCAATCCCGTATTTTTGTCTTCTTCTCAAAGGACCCATACTTGTACTATCCTCTAGCAGGGACTGATAAACTTGAGTGGCAAGTTACATCAGAATCAGGAACTTTTTTTTTTTTAATATTGAGACTCTTAGCCCCCATCCTGGACCTACTATATCAGAATCAATGGAGGTGGAATTTGTCTGTTGAAAGTCTTCTCCAACTGACCTACCTGTGAATTGGCCTGTGTGAGCCTGAATTGTTCAGTCACCCAGAGAATAGAGTCTGAGGAGTTAGATGGATAGGAATTATTCCTTTATTAAAAAACCAAACTCCCCCCAAATGTTGAAAAGCTTGACAAGTTTGTGTTATTTGGGGCCAAAAGGAGCAAACTGGCAAAGTGGCTATAATGTGTTTCCCTAACATCTCAAGATCCTCCATTTTCTCTTTCATGTTGAAAAATTTTAACTCTCCTCATAGTGTTCTATGAATTAAATTCATATATTTTAATACTAACCTGAGGCAAAAAAAGAGTTTAATAAATAGGACAAGATTTTTTCAACCAAACCCCCAAGCAAGCATTTTTGGCCTCACCTTAAGGTCCAGCACTCTCAGTCCAGTCTCCAGACCCTCCTTTACTTTGCCTCCTTTCTAGGTAATCTTGAGACTTACAGATGGTTGGTAGTGTACCTGAATTTTTAGAGCACTTGCCTCAGAATTTTTATTTTTTGGGAAAGATTTTAAAGACATTTTCAGAAACTCCGGGATGGTTAAACTTTTCTTTCTGATTGCCACTCCCCTTATTTTGCAGAGAGTGATGGTAGCTGTTGTTAGAAAGAAAGGAAATTGCCTAAGAGGTGTTCACCCAAGAGGTCTTTTCTGAGACAGCACTGGGAGCCAGGTCAGGAAAAGACAATCTACAGAACGTCTTCTCTCCACCTCGTCCCTTCCCATGGCTTCCCCTTGAGTCTGAAATCTCTTACTGGCTTCTTTCCCATGCATGTGCTTGTAGACAAGGACGAGCTTTCAAGGACACTTCAGTAGCAGAACTACCTTCAATGCCATCCTCCACCCCAATGCTGGTTTTCTGTCCATGTCTTTATTGGGGTACACAGATTTTGCGTGTAATTCTTCGAAAGAATTGTCTCATGCTGAGGTCTTTCCAAAATGTTAAAGTTCCTATTTGGAATTCTCAGGGAGTGAAAAGGAACCAAATTCTATGACTGCACTCTGTGTTAATACTTCGGCCCTAACAAATGCTCAGCATGACTAGGTGATAAATCTTCCCAGTTTTCTGATTTTTCTCCTTACTTTTCTATGATAATGCCTAGTTGTTCAGTCACCCAGAGAATAGAGTCTGAGGAGTTAGATGGATAGGAATTATTCCTTTATTAAAAAACCAAACTCCCCCCAAATGTTGAAAAGCTTGACAAGTTTGTGTTATTTGGGGCCAAAAGGAGCAAACTGGCAAAGTGGCTATAATGTGTTTCCCTAACATCTCAAGATCCTCCATTTTCTCTTTCATGTTGAAAAATTTTAACTCTCCTCATAGTGTTCTATGAATTAAATTCATATATTTTAATACTAACCTGAGGCAAAAAAAGAGTTTAATAAATAGGACAAGATTTTTTCAACCAAACCCCCAAGCAAGCATTTTTGGCCTCACCTTAAGGTCCAGCACTCTCAGTCCAGTCTCCAGACCCTCCTTTACTTTGCCTCCTTTCTAGGTAATCTTGAGACTTACAGATGGTTGGTAGTGTACCTGAATTTTTAGAGCACTTGCCTCAGAATTTTTATTTTTGGAATGATTTTAAAGACATTTTCAGAAACTCCGGGATGGTTAAACTTTTCTTTCTGATTGCCACTCCCCTTATTTTGCAGAGAGTGATGGTAGCTGTTGTTAGAAAGAAAGGAAATTGCCTAAGAGGTGTTCACCCAAGAGGTCTTTTCTGAGACAGCACTGGGAGCCAGGTCAGGAAAAGACAATCTACAGAACGTCTTCTCTCCACCTCGTCCCTTCCCATGGCTTCCCCTTGAGTCTGAAATCTCTTACTGGCTTCTTTCCCATGCATGTGCTTGTAGACAAGGACGAGCTTTCAAGGACACTTCAGTAGCAGAACTACCTTCAATGCCATCCTCCACCCCAATGCTGGTTTTCTGTCCATGTCTTTATTGGGGTACACAGATTTTGCGTGTAATTCTTCGAAAGAATTGTCTCATGCTGAGGTCTTTCCAAAATGTTAAAGTTCCTATTTGGAATTCTCAGGGAGTGAAAAGGAACCAAATTCTATGACTGCACTCTGTGTTAATACTTCGGCCCTAACAAATGCTCAGCATGACTAGGTGATAAATCTTCCCAGTTTTCTGATTTTTCTCCCTTACTTTTCTATGATAATGCCTAGTTGTTTTAACACTCATTTAATCTTTTTGGCCTCATTCTATTTATCACCAGTAGATTATGCACTCAGACCATGGGATCTATGTACATTTGTGTAATTCAGAAATTGTTCTATTGAATCTCATTCTCTTCTTGGGTTAGATTTGAAATGGAAAGATCAGAAAAGGAAAATCAGAATTAGAAAGGGTTAAGACTATGTATTAGGAATATTATGGATAGGAAAATATTTCTGATATCTGTCATAATGTTTTGAAGGATAGGGTCAATACAGTCTTCCAAAAGTACTGAAAGGAACATCTCACTGCAGGATATTTGTGCCCAGGTCAGGAAACTAAGAAATTTGGGGGTGATATTTTGAAAAGGGCTGGTTTCAAGAATGGCCTTCACTCAGTTAAACCAGAAGCCTTACTATCAGTCCTCACATCCCAAGGTCCATCAGTTCTACACAGGTGGCAGAGGAAAGAGGGTCTAGAAGCCCAAATTTGGCCACCTCTATAGGTTAAAAAGGTATTTATAATTTTCAACAATTTTCTATTTTTATTTTGTGTGTGTGCTTCAAGATAATCATTGTTATTTAAAATTATGTATAAAAAACAGATGCTGTGTCCTGTGCAATAAATAAGACCACTCTAGAGACTCCAAAGAGAAGGACACATTAGTGAAACACTAACACTGCAAGCCTCTAGGGCCCATTGTGGGAGTTCTTCCAGTCCAGAGACCCAGATGCAGATGTGGGGGCAGCAGAGCATAGAAATGATATCTCGAGGATTCAGTTGCTAGAGTGAGGGGCGTATCAGATGTCTGATGGGTAGGGATTAGATTTGATATTCTTTATTTCCTGAATCTATTATGTTTTAAAGTGTTTATGTATGTATATGTATATATAAATATCCATAAATATGTATGCGTGTAGATACATACATAGTTTTAATATACATAAACAGCTTCTAGGGCTTCCTGCGGCTCAGTGGTAAAGAATCTGCTTGTAATTCAGGAGATGCAGATTCATTCCCAGGATTGGGAAGATCCTGGAGGAGGAAATGCATCCTGACTTGCCTGGACCATCCCAGTTTTCTGATTTTCTCCCTTACTTTTCTATGATAATGCCTAGTTGTTTTAACACTCATTTAATCTTTTTGGCCTCATTCTATTTATCACCAGTAGATTATGCACTCAGACCATGGGATCTATGTACATTTGTGTAATTCAGAAATTGTTCTATTGAATCTCATTCTCTTCTTGGGTTAGATTTGAAATGGAAAGATCAGAAAAGGAAAATCAGAATTAGAAAGGGTTAAGACTATGTATTAGGAATATTATGGATAGGAAAATATTTCTGATATCTGTCATAATGTTTTGAAGGATAGGGTCAATACAGTCTTCCAAAAGTACTGAAAGGAACATCTCACTGCAGGATATTTGTGCCCAGGTCAGGAAACTAAGAAATTTGGGGGTGATATTTTGAAAAGGGCTGGTTTCAAGAATGGCCTTCACTCAGTTAAACCAGAAGCCTTACTATCAGTCCTCACATCCCAAGGTCCATCAGTTCTACACAGGTGGCAGAGGAAAGAGGGTCTAGAAGCCCAAATTTGGCCACCTCTATGGGTTTAAAAAAGGTATTTATAATTTTCAACAATTTTCTATTTTTATTTTGTGTGTGTGCTTCAAGATAATCATTGTTATTTAAAATTATGTATAAAAAACAGATGCTGTGTCCTGTGCAATAAATAAGACCACTCTAGAGACTCCAAAGAGAAGGACACATTAGTGAAACACTAACACTGCAAGCCTCTAGGGCCCATTGTGGGAGTTCTTCCAGTCCAGAGACCCAGATGCAGATGTGGGGGCAGCAGAGCATAGAAATGATATCTCGAGGATTCAGTTGCTAGAGTGAGGGGCGTATCAGATGTCTGATGGGTAGGGATTAGATTTGATATTCTTTATTTCCTGAATCTATTATGTTTTAAAGTGTTTATGTATGTATATGTATATATAAATATCCATAAATATGTATGTACGTGTAGATACATACATAGTTTTAATATACATAAACAGCTTCTAGGGCTTCCCTGGCGGCTCAGTGGTAAAGAATCTGCTTGTAATTCAGGAGATGCAGATTCATTCCCAGGATTGGGAAGATCCCCTGGAGGAGGAAATGCAGTCCACTTCAGTATTCTTGCCTGGAGAATTCCATGGACAGAAGAGCCTGGTGGGCTGTAGTTCATGGGGCTGCAGAGAGTCAGACATGGCCTAGCAACTAAACAACCACAGAACATCAGGTGGTGGGTCTGGCATGGGTGCTTCCATAAAGTCAACAGCTATTATTCACCCATCGTGAAACTGCATCACGTCAAATACTTGGGGTATCTTTTTTTTTTTCTTTAAAGATTTATTTATTTATTTATTTTGGGCGGGGGTCAGGTTGGGGAGGGAGGGGAGCGGACGGGCCACTTCTATTGGTCTTTCATTTATCTATTTTCATCCATCTTTGTTCTTTGGCCCTCGTAGGCCTCCCATTGTAGCGGCCTCTCTTGTTGCAGAGCACCGGCTCTGGGCACATGCGCTCCAGAGCTCCAGTTCGGTAATTGGACACATCAGTCCAGCCGCTTCGCGGCACATGGAATCTTCCCAGGCCAGGGATGGAACTGGCGCCCCTTGCACTGCAAGGCAGTGTCCCTACCCACTGGACCACCAGGGGAAGCCCCTGGGGTGTCTTTTGAATGAGAGGTACGATAAACCCTAAGCATCCGGGACAAGTTATATGCCATTCATTTAGAAGCAGGCATGTTTAAACTTGCAATGAACCCTTCGGGGCTCATTCTGCAATATAATCTTCAGCATGATCTCATCATGGAGACCAGAAGTATAAAAGTGCTTGAGGTCAACATGCAAGGAAAGAGGGTTACCTTTGAGGTGTGGCCTTCTGAATTTTACATAATCCTACAAATGGTTTTCAAAAATAATTAGATTTCAATAAAGGATTAGCACCTATAAAACAGGCTTGGGAAACTATATGGGCCCACAGGCCAAAACTATTTCCTGAATCTATTATGTTTTAAAGTGTTTATGTATGTATATGTATATATAAATATCCATAAATATGTATGTACGTAGATACATACATAGTTTTAATATACATAAACAGCTTCTAGGGCTTCCTGGGCTCAGTGGTAAAGAATCTGCTTGTAATTCAGGAGATGCAGATTCATTCCCAGGATTGGGAAGATCCCCTGGAGGAGGAAATGCAGTCCACTTCAGTATTCTTGCCTGGAGAATTCCATGGACAGAAGAGCCTGGTGGGCTGTAGTTCATGGGGCTGCAGAGAGTCAGACATGGCCTAGCAACTAAACAACCACAGAACATCAGGTGGTGGGTCTGGCATGGGTGCTTCCATAAAGTCAACAGCTATTATTCACCCATCGTGAAACTGCATCACGTCAAATACTTGGGGTATCTTTTTTTTTTTCTTTAAAGATTTATTTATTTATTTATTTTGGGCGGGGGTCAGGTTGGGGAGGGAGGGGAGCGGACGGGCCACTTCTATTGGTCTTTCATTTATCTATTTTCATCCATCTTTGTTCTTTGGCCCTCGTAGGCCTCCCATTGTAGCGGCCTCTCTTGTTGCAGAGCACCGGCTCTGGGCACATGCGCTCCAGAGCTCCAGTTCGGTAATTGGACACATCAGTCCAGCCGCTTCGCGGCACATGGAATCTTCCCAGGCCAGGGATGGAACTGGCGCCCCTTGCACTGCAAGGCAGTGTCCCTACCCACTGGACCACCAGGGGAAGCCCCTGGGGTGTCTTTTGAATGAGAGGTACGATAAACCCTAAGCATCCGGGACAAGTTATATGCCATTCATTTAGAAGCAGGCATGTTTAAACTTGCAATGAACCCTTCGGGGCTCATTCTGCAATATAATCTTCAGCATGATCTCATCATGGAGACCAGAAGTATAAAAGTGCTTGAGGTCAACATGCAAGGAAAGAGGGTTACCTTTGAGGTGTGGCCTTCTGAATTTTACATAATCCTACAAATGGTTTTCAAAAATAATTAGATTTCAATAAAGGATTAGCACCTATAAAACAGGCTTGGGAAACTATATGGCCCACAGGCCAAAACTAGTCCAACATGTGTTTTTGCCCAAAAAAAAAAAAAAAAAGTTTTATTGGCATACAGCCACATCTATTTGTTTATGTATCATTTATGGTTGCTTGTGTGCTACAATGGCAGAGTTGAATAGTTATGACAGAGACCATGTGGTCCACAAAGCTCCAAATGTGTACTGTCTGGCCCTCAGCAAGAAAAACAAATACAAGCAACTCAGCAGAAAATAAACAGGCAGAGGAAATGAATAGGCAGTGCATAGAAGAGCATACCAAATGCCCAATAAATGCATAAGAGAATACCATTGTAATCAGGGAAATTCACATTTAGACTACACTTTGATTTTACTCTATGTGTATTAGATTCACAAATATCTGATATCTAAGTCTTAACAGTATTAGTGTTGATAGGATGTTGAGTGATGGAGTTTCTTACTCTCTCCTGAAGGAAGCACAAATAAATACAGTCACTTTTGAAAGCCATTCGAACATCCAATAATGGTGCGTATGTGAGTGTACCTAAGCTATGACCCACCACTTCCGCTCCATATATTGCATGTATGAAGGAGACTTGTACAAGAATATTCATGATAGCATTTTTAGGAAAAAATGCAAATCAGTTTAAAGAGGATGAGTATATTTTTAAAATGGAACACTATATAGTAAAAAAGAAAATGAATTCACAATAGTCCCTAGCTCATGAACATGGACAAAGCTCAGAGGCTGAGTGAAGAAACCAAGCTGCAGAAGAAAACAGAATGATATTCTTTCCAGGGAGGCACACATACAAAAAGCATGACCACATGCATCGGCATTAAAGGTGAAGTTTAGGAAAGGGCTTCCTTCCCAGGGAGAGAGAGAAGGAGAGGAGCATGATTGGGAGGAGTGCAAAGGGAACTTTGGCTGCATCTGTAACATTCTATTTCTTAAGCTGACTGCTGTGGACTTAGATTTTTGTTCCTTTGTAAATTGGAAGTATTTTATAAGTCAAATTTTTAAGGAAAGAGGGTTACCTTTGAGGTGTGGCCTTCTGAATTTTACATAATCCTACAAATGGTTTTCAAAAATAATTAGATTTCAATAAAGGATTAGCACCTATAAAACAGGCTTGGGAAACTATATGGCCCACAGGCCAAAACTAGTCCAACATGTGTTTTTGCCCAAAAAAAAAAAAAGTTTTATTGGCATACAGCCACATCTATTTGTTTATGTATCATTTATGGTTGCTTGTGTGCTACAATGGCAGAGTTGAATAGTTATGACAGAGACCATGTGGTCCACAAAGCTCCAAATGTGTACTGTCTGGCCCTCAGCAAGAAAAACAAATACAAGCAACTCAGCAGAAAATAAACAGGCAGAGGAAATGAATAGGCAGTGCATAGAAGAGCATACCAAATGCCCAATAAATGCATAAGAGAATACCATTGTAATCAGGGAAATTCACATTTAGACTACACTTTGATTTTACTCTATGTGTATTAGATTCACAAATATCTGATATCTAAGTCTTAACAGTATTAGTGTTGATAGGATGTTGAGTGATGGAGTTTCTTACTCTCCTGAAGGAAGCACAAATAAATACAGTCACTTTTGAAAGCCATTCGAACATCCAATAATGGTGCGTATGTGAGTGTACCTAAGCTATGACCCACCACTTCCGCTCCATATATTGCATGTATGAAGGAGACTTGTACAAGAATATTCATGATAGCATTTTTAGGAAAAAATGCAAATCAGTTTAAAGAGGATGAGTATATTTTTAAAATGGAACACTATATAGTAAAAAAGAAAATGAATTCACAATAGTCCCTAGCTCATGAACATGGACAAAGCTCAGAGGCTGAGTGAAGAAACCAAGCTGCAGAAGAAAACAGAATGATATTCTTTCCAGGGAGGCACACATACAAAAAGCATGACCACATGCATCGGCATTAAAGGTGAAGTTTAGGAAAGGGCTTCCTTCCCAGGGAGAGAGAGAAGGAGAGGAGCATGATTGGGAGGAGTGCAAAGGGAACTTTGGCTGCATCTGTAACATTCTATTTCTTAAGCTGACTGCTGTGGACTTAGATTTTTGTTCCTTTGTAAATTGGAAGTATTTTATAAAAAGTCAAATTTTTGTTCATTTGAGGACTTTTAATTTAGTCATCATGGCACTCCTGGAGAACCCTCACAATCTCTCAGTTCTCCTTTGTGGAGCAGCCTGCAGGTAGGACTTCTGTATACACTTGTCAATGGGTTCTATATTTGTCTGGATGAGAGGGTAATTGGGACAAAAGTCCAGCTGGTCCTCAGGTCAACACACACTGTACTCTTGACCCACAAGCCCTAAGGTGAGCATCACCAGGAAGGGGTACCTCCTTCGTTGTTCCACTTCCCCTTGTCCACCTGTGGATGGTGCCGATTTACTCATCCATGGTCATGAAAAACTAGAAGAGCCAGTCTGGAGGGAAAGTCTCAGCTTATCGCTTGTTTACTACCAAATTTTGGTTCATCTAGATATCTATCTAGGTCCTTAAGGGTGATGGGAGGGCTGATCACTTTTCTCTAGTTGTCTGGGATAGTTATCTGAAAAATCAGGTTTTTTTTTTTCTTTTCTTTCTTGGGACATCTTATCCAAGAAGTGAAAACTAATTGGCCAGTTTAACCTTAAAGCACAGCATACATAATGTAGCAACTATACAAAATAGTAACACTTTAACATATCTTACCTCTTCTTTTTCTTTACTCACATCCTTTGTTCCTGATAATTTGTCTTCTTGGAAGAACTGCAAATTTGAATCCTCCTTTCTTACCTTCATCTCCTAGGTAATAGACATTTGTTCTCCTGTAAAATCTACATCTCTCTTTTTTCCCAAATTCAAATCTCTCCTTTCACCTAAGCTGCCAGCCCTAAGATCTTATTCCATGGAAGCAAAGGATAAAGTTCCCACAGTGTGGTTCAAGGGCCACCTGCCTCTCTTTCACCTGACATGCATCAAAATGCTGATTTTTAGGCTTCAAAGCCTATTAAGACACTTTGCAGTTTTAATCAAGCTTTGATTGTGATTTTTATGCTTACTAAAGTTTAAAGAAAGGAAATGAGTTATTTGGCCAAAGTAAGATCAATCAGTATAACTCATTGTTGTATATATATATATAAAAAAATAACAAAACCAGAAGATAATGATATCTTGGCAAGAGAACTCTGTTTTTATGAAAAAGAAATGTTAAAAGAATCAAACAAAATCAACAGTTCTCACTCACTCATGAGAGTCACTAGCAAATAATGGAAGTGACTAAGAAAACAGAAGCCAGTTTAGAGAAGGCTCCAATGGAACCATACAAGGTACCAGGAGCCCAGGAGTTGTTTTGTGGTGATACTTAGAGCACGGGATCAGCAAACTTCAGGTTTCTTATCCATAAAACCAGAGAGTTGTCCATCTATCTGTAAATTCTCTTTCAGAGAAGCAGCTAGAGGAAACAGGTCATTCCTAAAACTTAAATTCAAAGTATATCTATATTTATTTGACTCTCAGGCATGTGAACAAATTTATTTTTAGTTATATACTCAGCTGGGCATTATTTTAAAAGATAAACTCCTGAATGCAAAGATGATAGAAATTGTTCACTTAAAATTTCTTGGGTCTGCATCAACTTATTTGCATCTTCTTTAATTTTACTTATATGACATGAGTAATCAACTTGATGACAGTGATCTTTTAAACCCTGCATGCCTTAAGTATTTATGGGAAATGTCTTCAAAATCGAGTAAAATAACCCCAAATCATAGTGGACAGCAAGAAAGGAGGTGCCCATAAAGCAGTTGTTAGTACAAACAACAATAATAATGTGAGGTCTGTTAAGCCACAAAAGTTCAGAAGAAGAAAGAAGGCTGATAATTACTTAACACCAAAGTTTCTGGTCGCTTCTGGGGGTAGTTATCTAGCACTCAAATGTTTTGTTGTGTGGAGAAATTGTCCAGTGTTCTGAAACATTGTTTCTGTTGACCCTAACAAGGTTCCTGTGTTCCAGGGTTTTGAAGTAGGTGAGAAAGCAATTTGCGGTCACAAAAAATCTGTATCGTGGATGGCTAATTGCCAAGACTTAGCTACCAACTGCATATAGAGGTAGGAATAAAGATGCCAGGTGAAGGGAGAGGTTCAGAGGGCGGGGGGTACACGCTTTTAATTTTAGTATACAGCTAAAGCTCAAATATTTATGTCAGATTAAGAGAAGCCCTTTCCTCTTTAAAATCTTTTTCCCTTTTGCACAGTTCCTAAAGTCCTCACCGTTTAGAACAGCAGAGTGTCATTTGAAACTTAACTGGATGCTAGAGGCAAGTTCCACTTTTCAGGTCATCCAATTTAGGAGATCCAATTTCTGCAGAGGGAAGAAGACGAGTGGGGGAGGGAAAAACCAGATCCTACGTCTTTAGATCCTTTTCCCTTCGATCCACAACCTGAGTTGCCATCTATCTGTAAATTCTCTTTCAGAGAAGCTTAGCTAGAGNTTTCTTATCCATAAAACCAGAGAGTTGTCCATCTATCTGTAAATTCTCTTTCAGAGAAGCAGCTAGAGGAAACAGGTCATTCCTAAAACTTAAATTCAAAGTATATCTATATTTATTTGACTCTCAGGCATGTGAACAAATTTATTTTTAGTTATATACTCAGCTGGGCATTATTTTAAAAGATAAACTCCTGAATGCAAAGATGATAGAAATTGTTCACTTAAAATTTCTTGGGTCTGCATCAACTTATTTGCATCTTCTTTAATTTTACTTATATGACATGAGTAATCAACTTGATGACAGTGATCTTTTAAACCCTGCATGCCTTAAGTATTTATGGGAAATGTCTTCAAAATCGAGTAAAATAACCCCAAATCATAGTGGACAGCAAGAAAGGAGGTGCCCATAAAGCAGTTGTTAGTACAAACAACAATAATAATGTGAGGTCTGTTAAGCCACAAAAGTTCAGAAGAAGAAAGAAGGCTGATAATTACTTAACACCAAAGTTTCTGGTCGCTTCTGGGGGTAGTTATCTAGCACTCAAATGTTTTGTTGTGTGGAGAAATTGTCCAGTGTTCTGAAACATTGTTTCTGTTGACCCTAACAAGGTTCCTGTGTTCCAGGGTTTTGAAGTAGGTGAGAAAGCAATTTGCGGTCACAAAAACTCTGTATCGTGGATGGCTAATTGCCAAGACTTAGCTACCAACTGCATATAGAGGTAGGAATAAAGATGCCAGGTGAAGGGAGAGGTTCAGAGGGCGGGGGGTACACGCTTTTAATTTTAGTATACAGCTAAAGCTCAAATATTTATGTCAGATTAAGAGAAGCCCTTTCCTCTTTAAAATCTTTTTCCCTTTTGCACAGTTCCTAAAGTCCTCACCGTTTAGAACAGCAGAGTGTCATTTGAAACTTAACTGGATGCTAGAGGCAAGTTCCACTTTTCAGGTCATCCAATTTAGGAGATCCAATTTCTGCAGAGGGAAGAAGACGAGTGGGGGAGGGAAAAACCAGATCCTACGTCTTTAGATCCTTTTACCTTCGATCCACAACCTGCCAGTCCTATCGAGCCAAATCAGGGATTTCTGCCTTGAACCTCCACCACCACCACCTTGTCACTCACGCCCGATAAACACGCCCCTCTGGTCCCACTCTTGGCCAATGGCGGCTCCCCCTCTTGCATAGTAATGAGCTAGAGACCGCCCCCGGCCAATGGCGCTCCGGGAGAGGGGTTAGTTTTGCATGTACCTAAGTGATTTGCATAACCCAGCGGCTGGGGGCTTGGGAACCCAAGCGTGCAACCCTAGAAGGGAAAAGGACGGGAGGAGATCGAGTCGCGGCAGTGAGAGAGCTAGAAAGAGCCCGGGTGTTTGTGCGAGAGCCGGGCGGGGGCTGGGGCGAGGGGCCGGCATGGCTGAAGTCTGCGCTCCGCAACCTTGAAGAGCGGCTGCGGCAGGAGGCCAGGGACCGGGAGGCGGGTGCGATGGCAGAGCGCGGCCCCCGCAGCTGCGCCCGGCCAGGCCGGCTGGCCTGAGCCGCCGGAGGAGCGGGGCTGCCTCTGCGCTTCCATGGAGCAGCGAGAAGGGCGAAACTCCAAAGCGCCGCGTCCCTGCGCTGCTACCGCGGACTGCTGAAGGAGCCGAGCCCGCGCGGCTGCGAAGAGAGGAGAGACCCCGGCCCAGCCCGCAGGCCTGCCGCCCGGGGCGGCGGGGGGTGCCGAGCGAGCGGCGCCGCAGGAGAGGCCGGCGCGGGTGGCGGCCGCAGCAATGCCGGGCCCGCTGGGGCTGCTCTGCTTCCTCGCCCTGGGGCTGCGCGGCTCGGCTGAGCCCAGCGGCGCGGCGCCGCCTCTCTGCGCGGCGCCCTGTAGCTGCGACGGTGACCGTCGGGTGGACTGCTCGGGGAAGGGGCTGACGGCCGTGCCTGAGGGACTCAGCGCCTTCACCCAATTGCTGTGAGTGCAGCCGGCCGGGGCGAGGGGAGGGGGCGCCGGCGGGGCTGACGGGGGGCGGGGCCAGTGGCCTATCCCATCCCACCCCCCAGTGACCCGCGGAGGGGGGGCGCCGTCACCTCTTTGGCACCCACTCCTGCGCCACGGGCTTTCCAAGCTTTGCCAATCCGGGTTCGAGACCCGTGTAGCTAATTCTTCCCAGACTTTAAGGACACGATCACCAGCCCCCCAACTCCCAAGTGCATCTGAGGCCCAGGAGGAAGGCGGAATCTGGGAACACTTGCCCTTGGCAGCCTTTTTCACGCGACTTTCTCTTCCCACCGGGGCTCCTGCGAAACTAGCAAGAGTTTTGCAAGCGGCAGGGGTGAGGGCACCTAGAACTTGGCCCGAGTTTGAGACCCGGGCGGTTTTCGTGGGGAAGCACCTGGAGCCTCCTGGGTTCCAGCAAGTGGGGAGAAGGAGGAACACCTGTACGGTAGTCAGGGCCAGTGGCCTTCCCGTTTGGCCGCGTCCGGAGAGAGCAACCTGGCACCTGGGTTCAGTTCCACCCCGGACTCACCAGCGACCGCCCGAGGAAGCCAGGCCAAAACAAGAGAGAAGGAGGGGGAAATTGCAGGTTTCTCTGGGTGTTTTAGTCTTCTTACCCAGCAAGGCCTTTAAGAGAAGGAATGTTGACCTGAAAAGTACAGGATATTGGAGGAAAATGAAAGTGCCAGAGCATAAGCTCTGTCTGTCCCAAAAGGTAGCAGTTTTCTGTTGTTGTTTAACCAGATCTTTTTTGAGCTCCCCGAGGTAGGCAAAGTCAGTCAAATGATTCTGACTTCCAGAACTGCTGTCCACAAATGGGGACAGTCTCTGCTTTTAGACATTCGCTTCAGAAAAGAAGAATCTGAAATAGGTGCTGGAGGTGGTATTGGCAGATGGCCCCCGGATAGAAAGAATAGGGTAATTGAGTGCTGGGTTTTGTGTAGGCTCCTGTTCTTCCTTGTGCTGTGTGGCCAGGTTAAATCAAGGGCAGCAAAAGAACTGAGAGAGAAAGGGATTCTAAAAGGACTCGGGCAAAAGGGAATTTGCTTTTACCTTTAAGCTACTGAGGGAGATCTTTTAGCCCTAGACTGTTGGAAAGAAAGGCCAAAGTGTTGCTGTCTCCAGGTGGGTGGTGGAAACTATTCTGCATGCTCTCTGCCAATAGGTTTTTTTTTTTTTTCTTTTTCTTTGTTTTATTTTTTGGACTATCGTGGCCAGTTGCCTCAGAACCTGCCTTATTCTTTGGCCACCAGCACCCTCCTTTCTCCCCTCATTTTCTCTCTCCTTGTCTCAGATTTTAGTTACATATTTGAAGTCATTTTCTTTCAACCGGGTGAAATGTAACTTATCAGTGAAAAATGTTAACTTTGCAGTGAGGAGCATTTTGCCTACAAAAGGTACATTATGTGGAGAAGTTTGAGTGGGAGGGGGGAGAAAGGAAAGAAAGAAGACTGAGTGGAGGGGTTGGGGCTATTTTTTTCCCACAAGACCGCTAAACTTACAGGGAATTCATTGCAGGAGAGGTACCTTTCCCTGAAACTTCTTTCAAGCCTTAGAGCAAAAGCATAATTTTACTATTTTGACCAGTTGAAAAGACCTTGTTGAGCAGATTCCTCGAGTTTTAATGACTAGACTTGCCTGCCCTGTAAGGAAAAGGACTGTTTTACATTAGTACCTAAAAACCACAAAGAAATATCACATTTTTATGAGAGCACTCTCCTTGCTATAGAGTATCAGACATCTTTCTTTAGAATTCACCAAAGGTAGTGAAAGGTTATATTTTCAATTTGGAGCCGTACACAAGTGACTGTTGATGGCTTGGGAAACCGAGAAATAATTGGCACCAGTCCAGATCAGATTGTCAGGACTCCCATCTTCATAGCACTTTCTGAGCTGTGGTGGTTGGTGGGCATATACATTCTATTTTCTTCTTCCTTTCGTGACCTATAGTGTAGTGGTACACCAGTTCACAAGAATACTCTCCACTTTATCCATAACAGTATATGTTATATGATCATTCCATGTAAAGGGCATTTCAAGGGCAGTATATATGCATTTTGGAACATCAGTGATTGCAGAAGCCACGTTGGGGAGGGCGGGTGCTATGATCAGCCCACTCCAGTTGGTGTTATAAGACATCTTGGAATCACCTGAAGTTTCTTTGGAAGTACTTCTGATTTGCTGTCTCATCCCAGCTTTGGTGAGCCTAAGCTACACACCCAAGGGACTAGATCCTGGGCCCCCAAACTTTGATTCACCAGTTTCTAATTTTGGGAGCATGGGCACCAAGACATGTTCAGTTATACATAAAATGGTAACCAGAAAAATAGAAGTCCAAAAGATGAGACTGTAATTTTAAATCAGAGTTCTTCCATTTTCTTGTCACTCTGCAACGGTGTCCTACCTTCGTCTCACTGAGGGGTGTACACATCCCATATTGGAGACTCCTGGTTGACAGAGCAGGGGGCTGAGTTCACTCAACTTGGAGCCTAGTCCACAGGAAGTACTTTAAAAATGTTGCAGTGAATAAATAAGGATTTCAGGGCACACGGAGGGGCAGAACTGGGGCTTGGAATTCAGCCCTCATTCCCACACGGGATTGCCAAACTCTGCATTCTCAGCATTTAGCCTTTTGTCCAGATCTGAGAAGGCCCCAGAGGAGGGCTACCTGCTTCTTCTCCTTTAGGCTCGTTCAAACTTGTTCAGTCTCACAGTGTCTATTTCCTGCTGAAAGTGGCTTTATCTGCGTCTAGGGGCAGAGTCAGATGTAATCCTCGGTATTGTTGATGAGATTCCCGTGTTCACAGCTTCGACTGCACCTGTAGTGATTGTATTTCGCAGCAGCGGTTCCTGATCCTGTGTCACACTACACTGGCCGGTCATACTTTTCCCTGAGGAGATTTGAAAGGAAGTGCTCTGACTCATTAAAATTCTGAAGGGTATTTTTAGTCAGAAAGATTCAAGGTTATTCCTGTATTAGATCTAATAAAGTCTGTCTTAATCACCTGTGTTCCCAGATTCTTGATGGAAAGAGAAAGAGATGAAGGCACAGCGGGGGTAAGGAGGGGATTTGAACGTGAATCCTCTGGTTTGCGTGTTAATGCCACTAAATTTGAGACCTGTAGACCAGGGGCACAGATTTCCACATCCTAGGTTATATCTGGTGCATAGTTTTAAGATTATAAAGGCTGTTTCTGTGGGAATGCTTTGATCAGCCCACTCCAGTTGGTGTTATAAGACATCTTGGAATCACCTGAAGTTTCTTTGGAAGTACTTCTGATTTGCTGTCTCATCCCAGCTTTGGTGAGCCTAAGCTACACACCCAAGGGACTAGATCCTGGGCCCCCAAACTTTGATTCACCAGTTTCTAATTTTGGGAGCATGGGCACCAAGACATGTTCAGTTATACATAAAATGGTAACCAGAAAAATAGAAGTCCAAAAGATGAGACTGTAATTTTAAATCAGAGTTCTTCCATTTTCTTGTCACTCTGCAACGGTGTCCTACCTTCGTCTCACTGAGGGGTGTACACATCCCATATTGGAGACTCCTGGTTGACAGAGCAGGGGGCTGAGTTCACTCAACTTGGAGCCTAGTCCACAGGAAGTACTTTAAAAATGTTGCAGTGAATAAATAAGGATTTCAGGGCACACGGAGGGGCAGAACTGGGGCTTGGAATTCAGCCCTCATTCCCACACGGGATTGCCAAACTCTGCATTCTCAGCATTTAGCCTTTTGTCCAGATCTGAGAAGGCCCCAGAGGAGGGCTACCTGCTTCTTCTCCTTTAGGCTCGTTCAAACTTGTTCAGTCTCACAGTGTCTATTTCCTGCTGAAAGTGGCTTTATCTGCGTCTAGGGGCAGAGTCAGATGTAATCCTCGGTATTGTTGATGAGATTCCCGTGTTCACAGCTTCGACTGCACCTGTAGTGATTGTATTTCGCAGCAGCGGTTCCTGATCCTGTGTCACACTACACTGGCCGGTCATACTTTTCCCTGAGGAGATTTAAAGGAAGTGCTCTGACTCATTAAAATTCTGAAGGGTATTTTTAGTCAGAAAGATTCAAGGTTATTCCTGTATTAGATCTAATAAAGTCTGTCTTAATCACCTGTGTTCCCAGATTCTTGATGGAAAGAGAAAGAGATGAAGGCACAGCGGGGGTAAGGAGGGGATTTGAACGTGAATCCTCTGGTTTGCGTGTTAATGCCACTAAATTTGAGACCTGTAGACCAGGGGCACAGATTTCCACATCCTAGGTTATATCTGGTGCATAGTTTTAAGATTATAAAGGCTGTTTCTGTGGCTTTGTGGAGAGGGTAGTAGGTCTGAGCCTTTGATTGTCGTTCTTACCGTGCTGCTCAGTAATTGGGTGGCCTTGGGTGAGCCATTCTACGTTTTTTTTGGTGACAGTTCTCCATTTGAAAAACAAAATCATTGGATTCACTAGATCCTGTTTAGGCTGCTCGTAGCTTCCAGATGTTCTATGATTTTATTTATAAGTAAATAATTTTATACTATTTTAGGATGGCAAGGTAACGATAGCATTCATGAAAAGGTCTCAGAAGTATGTGAATATCCTTCTAATTGAAGTTGCACAAGCCTATTTATTGCCACTCACTCCGAGGAGGAGTGCTTTGTGTTTAGAAGTGTGTGTTAGGAAATTTGCCATGGAGACTTGTTACAGAATGCCTGACGAGCTAAGGCACTTTGCTGGGGTAGAATAGCCCCGCTTGTTTCCTGTCAGTATGGCTTCACACTTGGAAAATAAAATTGCTCTGTTTCAGTAATTTGGATACTGTACAAAAAGTTACTCAACGTCCTCACTTCCATGTAATTAGTCATAATCTCTCCAGCCTTCACAGTGCATGCCCTGTACACAGACAGGTTAGCAAGCTTTCTCTAGAAAATTGATAGTTACTTGAGGGGCTTTGAAGGGTTTTAAAAAATAATCTGTTGCTTTTTCTTCTTTGGGAAGCAGCATCTCAATTTTTTCCCCAAGGTGTACTTTTTTTTCACGATAGCAAGCACCTTTCTTTTAATAGTATTATTTGAAAGTGTTGTCTTATGTTTCCTCCAGAGTCAGTTGTATCCTCTGGCAGGTTGGTAACCAGTGGCTGAATGTTTATACCATTTTTGTTTTTCCTTTTTTTTCTAATTTTGGCCTCTTATTGATCCTTCATTTATTTATTTTCATTCATCTTAATTCCTTGGCCTGTGTGGGTCTCCCATGCAGTGGCCTCTCTGGTTACTGAGCACCGGCTCTGGGCGCATGCGCCCAGAGTGCCGACTCTAATTGGGACCTGTCCAGCCGCTCTATGGGATCGCATTTCCACATCCTAGGTTATATCTGGTGCATAGTTTTAAGATTATAAAGGCTGTTTCTGTGGCTTTGTGGAGAGGGTAGTAGGTCTGAGCCTTTGATTGTCGTTCTTACCGTGCTGCTCAGTAATTGGGTGGCCTTGGGTGAGCCATTCTACGTTTTTTTTGGTGACAGTTCTCCATTTGAAAAACAAAATCATTGGATTCACTAGATCCTGTTTAGGCTGCTCGTAGCTTCCAGATGTTCTATGATTTTATTTATAAGTAAATAATTTTATACTATTTTAGGATGGCAAGGTAACGATAGCATTCATGAAAAGGTCTCAGAAGTATGTGAATATCCTTCTAATTGAAGTTGCACAAGCCTATTTATTGCCACTCACTCCGAGGAGGAGTGCTTTGTGTTTAGAAGTGTGTGTTAGGAAATTTGCCATGGAGACTTGTTACAGAATGCCTGACGAGCTAAGGCACTTTGCTGGGGTAGAATAGCCCCGCTTGTTTCCTGTCAGTATGGCTTCACACTTGGAAAATAAAATTGCTCTGTTTCAGTAATTTGGATACTGTACAAAAAGTTACTCAACGTCCTCACTTCCATGTAATTAGTCATAATCTCTCCAGCCTTCACAGTGCATGCCCTGTACACAGACAGGTTAGCAAGCTTTCTCTAGAAAATTGATAGTTACTTGAGGGGCTTTGAAGGGTTTTAAAAAATAATCTGTTGCTTTTTCTTCTTTGGGAAGCAGCATCTCAATTTTTTCCCCAAGGTGTACTTTTTTTTCACGATAGCAAGCACCTTTCTTTTAATAGTATTATTTGAAAGTGTTGTCTTATGTTTCCTCCAGAGTCAGTTGTATCCTCTGGCAGGTTGGTAACCAGTGGCTGAATGTTTATACCATTTTTGTTTTTCCTTTTTTTTCTAATTTTGGCCTCTTATTGATCCTTCATTTATTTATTTTCATTCATCTTAATTCCTTGGCCTGTGTGGGCCTCCCATCGCAGTGGCCTCTCTGGTTACTGAGCACCGGCTCTGGGCGCATGCGCTCCAGAGTGCCGACTCCTAATTGGATACACCTGTCCAGCCGCTCTGTCGCACATGGGATCTTCCTGGGCCAGGGATCAAACTGGTGCCCTTTACACTGTAAGGCGGACTCTTTATGCACTGGACCACCAGGAAAGCCCTGTTCATACTGTTTTTGATGATCGATAAAAATGAGATATCTTGATATTTTGATATTTTGATGTCTGAGTTCCCGTCTGTAAATTTTATTGTTAGTTTATTTTCTTTTTCTATTTGCTATATTTTGTTTATTGTCATTACCTTAGGGAGCTCTGTTTTATCCTTCTTTTGCGGGCTACCTTGATGACTCTGCCTTTTGCTCCCTATCTTGTCCTTTTTCTGGGGCGTGGGGTGCTTCTTTGGTGGCCCCTCCATACTAAAGTCTGGCGGGCTAAGTCCTGGGGGCGGGGTGGGACAGGCAGCCCTGTAGCCTGTGTCCCTCAGGGGCTGGTTCCCCTGAAGTCCTGGCTCCATTGCTGGGAGTGTCTGTCCTCTGGCCTCATCTCCAGCCCTGTCTCAGGGCCGTCCCCCTCCCTTTATCCGCTCCCTGTGTTCTGAAACTGGGTCACTAGCTTCCCCTCGTGCCCACCAGGGCTGTGGCAGTTGGTGTTTACCTTGGCTTCTGTCTTGGTGCGACCTTTCTGGGTGCCCCCTCCCACGTCAGAATGAACCTGGCTTGTAGAGGTCCTACTCATCCAGGATGGGGTCTTCAGCCTTGGGGGTGGGGCTGCCTGGTCGGGCTGTCTCCTCTTGGGAAGGTGGCCATAAGGTCTATCTGTCCTTCTGTCTCTGTCTGTCCTGTTATTTGGATTTTCTGTGGTGTGTCTTTCTAGAGCAGTGTTTATGTTATATGCCGGGGAACTTTGTTCTAAACAAGATCATATATGAACCTCATTAAGTATCGATCCTTCATTTCACAAACTAGTGAACTACTGGGTTCTCCAGTTCAAGAGGAGAGAGCATTCTGCTGGGAATACGGGAGCCGGTTTCCAGATCTGTCAATAAATCACACGAGTAACCTTGAGTGACCTTGAGTGGTGACATACTTAACCCTTCAGGGCCTTGATTTCTTCACCTGAGAACAAGGAAGTAAACAACTCTTACTGCCTAGAGTTTTCTTCCATTTGATTTTTTTTTTTTTGTACATTTGTTCAATCCTCTCTGTTGTGTGTAGAGTAGTATAGGTGTTTCAATCCTGAATCTCTCTCATACCCAGGAAACTTCTCCAATTGTCCAACTCTACTGGCATGTATTCATTGACTGGGGAACACACTGCCTCATGAGGCAACAATGTGCTGGGTGTGGCCTGAGCTATACTCAGGATTTAAACCAGTAACTTGCTCCGGGATCCTGAAGGCCAGTGGTAACCACTAATATTTTATGATTCTCAGTCCTGCTCAATGTTAATGACAGTTATGGTATCGCAAGCATTTAATGTCCAGGCACTTGGCTCTCACCATTAAGAGTTGTAAGGTAACATTTGACAACTTGATCTCTTAGGGAAGATCAAAGTTCTGTACTAGTAGGTGGATCCAGGCAAGTTTGGGCATTTTCTTGGCCTCTGTCAGGTTATCTCTCAGATTCTTATTTTAGTTATCTTTATAGTAGTGGAAAACACTGACAGCCAGTGAGTTTGGATTTTGGTCTTTGGTCTCCTTGGTTGTGCTTACTTACTTATCCTTTTATTCTCATTTTTCGCTTGTGCCTGTGCTTGTAGCGACCTTTCTGGGTGCCCCTCACGTCAGAATGAACCTGGCTTGTAGAGGTCCTACTCATCCAGGATGGGGTCTTCAGCCTTGGGGGTGGGGCTGCCTGGTCGGGCTGTCTCCTCTTGGGAAGGTGGCCATAAGGTCTATCTGTCCTTCTGTCTCTGTCTGTCCTGTTATTTGGATTTTCTGTGGTGTGTCTTTCTAGAGCAGTGTTTATGTTATATGCCGGGGAACTTTGTTCTAAACAAGATCATATATGAACCTCATTAAGTATCGATCCTTCATTTCACAAACTAGTGAACTACTGGGTTCTCCAGTTCAAGAGGAGAGAGCATTCTGCTGGGAATACGGGGAGCCGGTTTCCAGATCTGTCAATAAATCACACGAGTAACCTTGAGTGACCTTGAGTGGTGACATACTTAACCCTTCAGGGCCTTGATTTCTTCACCTGAGAACAAGGAAGTAAACAACTCTTACTGCCTAGAGTTTTCTTCCATTTGATTTTTTTTTTTTTGTACATTTGTTCAATCCTCTCTGTTGTGTGTAGAGTAGTATAGGTGTTTCAATCCTGAATCTCTCTCATACCCAGGAAACTTCTCCAATTGTCCAACTCTACTGGCATGTATTCATTGACTGGGGAACACACTGCCTCATGAGGCAACAATGTGCTGGGTGTGGCCTGAGCTATACTCAGGATTTAAACCAGTAACTTGCTCCGGGATCCTGAAGGCCAGTGGTAACCACTAATATTTTATGATTCTCAGTCCTGCTCAATGTTAATGACAGTTATGGTATCGCAAGCATTTAATGTCCAGGCACTTGGCTCTCACCATTAAGAGTTGTAAGGTAACATTTGACAACTTGATCTCTTAGGGAAGATCAAAGTTCTGTACTAGTAGGTGGATCCAGGCAAGTTTGGGCATTTTCTTGGCCTCTGTCAGGTTATCTCTCAGATTCTTATTTTAGTTATCTTTATAGTAGTGGAAAACACTGACAGCCAGTGAGTTTGGATTTTGGTCTTTGGTCTCCTTGGTTGTGCTTACTTACTTATCCTTTTATTCTCATTTTTCTTGTCAAGAAATAGTGGATATTGGTGACTAATGGCTCTCGCTGCTTTGAGTCTGTCGGAATCTGTGTAGATTATCAAGCGAGTAAAGTTGTAAGACTCCTTTAGTGACTGGTTGAAAGTTTTCTGAGACTGTTTCTCACTTTTTCTCTGTAAATACTGTGCTTTTCCATAGAAGCACAGTATTTATCAGTACACCAGAGTTAAAAGTTAAACCTTCCCCAGTGTGCCTTTAACACTGAAAAAAAAAAAAAAGTAACTAATGTAACTTGATAAGACGGCTTTTCTTTTGATTTTTTTTAAAATAGAGGTCAAGGTTTTGATTTTAGAAATGTATTATCTAACTTGCAATTTTTTTAAAAAAAATTTTTTGGGCCTCTTTTTATTGATTTTTTATTTATTTATTTTTCATCCATCTTTATTCTTCTGCCTGTGTGGGCCTCCCATAGTTGTGGCCTCTCTTGTTATAGAGCACTAGCTCTGGGCGCATGTGCTCCAGAGGGCTGGCTCATAATTGGACACACTGGTCCAGCAGCTCTGACATGTGGGATCTTCCCAGGCCAGGGATTGAACTAGTGCCCCTTGCACTGCAAGGTGGACTCTATCCACTTGATCACCAGGGAAGCCCTAACTTGCTCGTTAATTGCCTCCTGCAGCCTTCAGGTTTTGGGCAATGCCAAAAGCTTGTTCTCCTATATAGAGAAGAGTATGAATAACTTTTTCCCTTTTCTCCCCCAGTTTTGTTCAGTGAAGTATAGTTTATGGAAAGACTCACTGAGGATAATAAAATACTTTAGTTTTTATAGGCTGTCAGTGAAGGAATAATAATAATAAAAAAAAACTAGGGTGTTTAGCAAATCAGTACTCTTACACAGTAATTAATTTGCCTTTCCAGACATTTGTTTTGTGTCTCAACTCTTGATAGGCAGACTGTAGGTCAGGTATCTGCTCTATTGTCTGAAATCGGGTGAGTTCAGAACTGAGTATAGAAATGATTTATAGTTCATATATGTTTAGTAACATCTCAACTTTCTAAAGAGTTGATACCCTATTTAAATGGCAAGAAAAGTGACCTAGTAGTGTACACTGAAATCACTTACCCATAGACAAATATGTGTTATTAACCTTTGCATTTGGCTGGGACTGTTTCTAGCAAGGGCATAGAAGCATTGTGTGTCATGTACAGGCAGTTAAAACCGATGGGTGGTTGTTTTTAGTCTCTAAAGCATGTTTTGATACCGTCACATATTTTCATAGTGACAAGAGTGCACTAGCCTTCTTCCCCCGCCCCTGCAGGAAGTCTACAGTAAGATTTGTCCTTTTGCATCTCTTGTTTTAAACACAAGTGGTTGGGGTTCAGGAACGCCCATCTCAGAGTATAGGTTTAAAAATGAACATTAAGAAAATATATATATGTTGATAGTTTTCTTAGCTTTACTGTACTGAAAGACCTTGTGAGAAAAAGAACTGAACTACCCTCTGGGGCAACTTGTTGGCCTATTAAGAATATAAGAATATCCTTGTAAGGAAAAGTAAACCATAGATATTTTGGGAGACAGCTAAACCAAGACTGGGTATACATTAGATCCCAGGCTGGTCGGCTGTCTGTGCTAGTGAGAAAACATGTATAGCCCGGGGGGAGCATATTTAATATATTATGGGATACTTAATGACCCTTTGTCGTTTGTATTTTGTTTGTATTTAAGTATTCTGAGTCAAGATAAGTAAAAAATTAAGTAGTGCCCTCTTGCGTTAGCTTCCCCTACTCCTCTGTTTTTATACCAGGAGAATACAGCTGTTTGTAAACAAAATTTTTAGTATAAAGTTGACTGTTGAAAGACTGGAAATGTGTCCTGACCACAGAATATTTTTATTCTTTGAATCAGATTTCAGAGCCTGAGATCCAGAAAAGTCACAAGTTGGATTCTCTTTCTTCCTGTATATGTTTAAAGTTTTCTGGGGGAAATTTTCCTTCCCAGGTAGAGCAACATAACTTTGGCAAGGTGATGGTGCCTTTCTCTTGGCACTGTGGGAGGCATGACTCAAAAATGGGCCCAGGACTGTTTGGGGTCCCACTTGTCCACTCCCTTCAGGGTCTGAGTGCCCACCTGGAGCTCTCAGTACATGCCACAGGGTCACTGGGTACAAGTGGTGACATCCAGACTGCCCCGAAGAGCTTGATTGGAGCTGTTTTCCTAGAGAGATAGACAGATGGCCATTAGAAGTCCCACTCTTATTCACACTTCTTGTTTGGAAGTGCGGGGTAGGAGGTATGCTTCCAAATTGGCAGTCTTCTCTCTGAAACAGTGGAGATTGGACTATGATCTTGATGAACTTCTGTTTTTTCCCATTTCCCTACAGGATCAGCTTCTTGCTAGGAGGCCCTCAGAGAAAATGAACAATGTAGATACTATGAAAGGGACTTTGCAGACTAGATTTTCTCAGGAGACAGATCTCCTCTTCAGGCTCTCCTTATCTCATATAAAGTGTGTGCAAAATTCTATAATTTGAGAAGAATTAAGGAAAGGAATATTCAGTGCATTTTAACATTTAGTATCATGCTTTATAGATTGCTTTCCCTGGTGGCTTAGATGGTAAAGAATCTGCCTACACTGTAGGCGATCAGGGTTCGATTCCTGAGCTGGGAAGATCCATGGCAACCCACTCCAGTGTTCTTGCTTGGAGAATTCCACGGACCAAGGAGCCTAGTGAACTATAGCCTTTGGCGTCACAAAGAGTCAGACACAACTGAGCAACTAACACTTTAACTTTTTATAAACTTCTTAAACTTTTTTTTAACATGGATTTCCTAATAATCCCCCTTTGCATCCATTTGGTGCTACTGCTGGTTCATCTCATTTGATTCTTGGGTTTTGTTTTAAAATCTTAATGTTTTCTTATCTTTAACAGACATTTTTCAGGTTGACTTTCTGTTTTCTCCAAGGCCATTTTGAGTCCGTGGTCCCATAATCCAGCTTTTTATGTCACTGTCTACCCTCTAGTGTCTTTTTATGCACCTATTTTTATGAACAAGACTTCAGAAATTTATTTTTGGGAGTATGGTACTAGGAATCAAGACTCCTGAGGTCCTAAACTTGTGTGCTTGGGGATATCACTGGTTTTTTTAGAATTTTCTCAAATTTTATTTTGTTTATTTATTTTTGACTGCACTGGGTCTTTATTGCTGCATGGCCTCTTTCCATTTATGGCAAGTAGGGCTACTCTTGGCTTCTCTTGTTGCAGAACACACGTTGTAGGCACACAGGATCAGTAGTTGCACACGAACTTACCTGCTCCAAAACCTGTGGGATCTTCCCGGATCATGGATCGAACCTGTGTTCCCTGCATTGGCAGACAAATTCTTTACCACTGGACCACCAGGGAGCTCCTAGGCATATCACTTAATCCCTTTGGACATTGACTTTTCCTTCTACAAAAAGAGGTCGCTTGACTTTATCTTCAAGGGTCATACATAGGAAATTTCAGCATAATCTGTTTGAGTGACCACAGGGACCCATTACATTATGTTGTTATTTCTTTGGGGAGTGACTAAGCAATTGTCCATGTGTGCGAAGTCACTTAGATTTAAAATCTACACCCTGTTTCTCTGGTTCTTTGAACATATATCAGGTTCATAGCCTGTTGGAGACTTTACAGTGATCCCTGGTGCTACTGGGAAAAAGTTTCCTCATCTGGCAGACTTTTCATTCAGAAAACCATAAAGATCCTGGTGGAGTAGTGTGTATGTTTTTAATCAAGATCCCTTTGTATACGTGGTGCTACTCCCTTCATAACAAGAAAGCTTACTAGTGGGGCATTACAGTTTCTCTAGAGGGTAGAGCTCAGGGGAAATCATGGTTTCTTGCCTTAATCTCATACTGACCATGGCTTTCCTGAGATGACTGGTTATTTGAAGGATGGTATCCTAATAGGGGAACACATTGTTTCTCCTCATAGCAAATGAGCAGGTGACCTGATGACAATGTCAATGTGATCTTTATTTATTTTTAAAATTTAATTAATTTATTTTTGGCTGTGCTGGGTCTTCATTACTGTGCGATGGTTTTCTCTAGTGGGAGTTGTTCTTCCTTGCAGTGCATGGGTTTCTCATTGCAGTGGTTTCTCTTGTTGCAGAGCATGGGCTCAGTAGATGTGAAGCATAGGCTTAATCGCTCCACAGCATGTGGAATCTTCCCAGACCAGGGATCCAACTTGTGTCCCCTCATTTGGCAGGCGAATTCTTAACCACTGAACCACCAGGGGAAAAGGTGTAATCTTTAGACTAATTTTCTACTTCTAGACTTTGGCACACTGAGGAATTTCATGCAATAATGCTTAACTCTTTAAGAAGTCCCATGCCAGTGAGTGGCCAGTAGTTTCTCATCACTTTCCATGTTGTGGATGGATAAGAATTGTTCAGGTTTGACAAGTTAGCTGGGTTCTTGTTTCTTCATATTGCTTTGGTTGTAGCAATATACAGATTATAGGATTACTTTGTCTTATAAGTACTTTCATATTTTACTGGTTATTAGATATTTATGGGTTTTTTTCTTTTTCTTGTTTTTGCATTTGAGACCAATGCTTGTGTTCTGTGGGTAAAGAAAAACATATTATCCTTGTAGTAATGTTAGAACTAACATCCCTTCTTTAAAATTGTTCACATATTACTCAAAAGTTATATGACATTCTTGCTAACCACAGTTAAACCTTTCTCACACAGCTTGAAAACTTTTCTGGGTTTCAGTTCCGCTCTGATTTGAAAAGGATTTGTAAAGCTAGAGTCGCAGCTAACACATGCAAGAGTGCTCACCTCTTCAGATGGGTTGAGTGATTCAAATACAGTTTGCATTTTCTACCCCAAGTCTGTTTCTCTAAAAAAAAAAAAAAAATGTTTGAGATGTTTTTCCCATTACCATCTTGACATCTGCCTGGTTACACATGAATAGCTTGACCCAGTGCCTCAGCAGGGAGACTACCATGGCCTTGCTTTCAATAGCCATGTCACTGACAAAGAAAACATATGGAATATTTCATCCCTGCCCTTTGCAAACAGTCTGGGGCTGTGAGGGCATGCAGCAGAAGGCTTCATCCTTCATGGTAGGTTGGCAAGTTTGTGTGCTAACCCCAGGCTCTGCTGTTAGCAGTCAGACTGTGTTTTCCAAAGCCCCATTACATTCTGTGGAAAGGAAATCTTATGATTTGAATAAATCAGTGTTTAATATCAGTTTGAATTAAGTTTATATGACCTGATTCCATTGTGGGGTTTCCTACTGGATCAGTTATTTCAACAAAGGGAATTTGTCTCTGTACCTGTGTGTGTGTGTTCAGAATGTTTCCAGGTTGTTCTCCCAGTTTGATATGTGCCGTCCGTTTGATGGATAGAACGATAGAATGTGCCTTGAGGACTGTCTGCCTTGAGGTTTATCTTCTTGTCAATCTGCAGAAGCAGTTCCATTGATCATTCTCCTGCTAGCCAAACCCCTCCACGTTGACCTTTTAAGGTTTCAATTGCATAGCACCAGCTTCTACTGGGGACTTGGTTTCAGTTCAGCTGAGCATTAACGGCTCTGCTCTGTGGCATCTGAATCTATAGCGTGGAGGCTAATCAGCAGGTGTGGCAGGAGAGGGCCAAGAACGTGGAAAAGAGGAGTAGATCAATGACTGTCTTTCAGGTCTTCTATATTAAAAGAATTTGCCCTTGGCACCAGCCTGCCTGATGTGGCATTGCAGAAGAAGGGGAGAAAAACAGCCTATGATACCCAAAATGAGAAGATTCATGACTTCGGCAGAAGAAATAATGACTTACATTTTGCCAGGGTCCTTTCCAGCCCTTAAGTTACCCAAGCCTGAATTTCTAGTTCTGTTATTTCTTAGATATGCAGGCTGGTTTTGACAGGAGTGAATGATAGCTTGAAAAGGAAGCGAGTTCCTGTTTTATCCCTGATATAGGTAAATGTTTAAATGTATGTATCTCATCTAGAAGGCATTTCCTTTTTAAAAAAAAAAAACTTTTTTATTTTATGTTGGAGTATAACCAGTGAACCTTTTGTGATAGTTTTAGGTGGACAGCAAAGGGACTGAGCCATGTGGAAGGTATCTCTTGATCGTTCTTGCTATCATTACCGAGTATTTGCTGTACAACAACGTGCTAATAGACGTTGCTGCCTCTCACATTTTCTTATGAGTAATTCCTTTTCTAGTTCTTGATTATAACAGACGTCCTTTGCATTTGGAAAGTTAGATTTTAAAAAGTTCTTGGAATTTTACATTTTAAAAAGTTGTGGTTTTCCAGTTGTTCCCAAATGAGCCTTTTTGAGGTTCCCCTCACTTTCTGTTAGTGACTCCATATGTTTATTCTAAAATAACTGGTATAATCTCTAATGTTCTATCTTCCTTCTTTGACTACTTAACTGACCTTCATAACTGAATTCATAGGGAAAATTCCCCTAAACCTCTCAGTTTTAAAAATTCAGCTTTTCTAGTGTACAGTTTTGAAATGTATACAGTGTTACCACCACTGTTAAGATCTAGAACATTTCTATCACTTACCCTGTGCACAGGTAGTCAACCTGTGTCTCTAACCCTGGTCCCTGGCAACTGATGATCTGTTTTCTACCTTGGATTGCATATTGCTTTGCACTTCCCAGAATGTCACATAAATGAAAAATAACAGAGTATAGTCTTGTGTCTAGCTTTTTTTACTTATCATGATGCATTTGAGATTCTGCTGTGTTCCATAGGTCTGTATGTAATATTCCTTTTTATTGTCAAGGAGTATTCATTACATTTAGCAGTGTAGTGTGTTAGTTGCTCAGTCATGTCCCCGTAGACTATAGCCTGCCAGACTCCTCTGTCAAGGGGATTCTCCAGGCAAAAATACTGGAGCAGGTGGCCATTTCCTTCTCCAGGGCATCTTCAGGGATTGAACCCATGTCTCCTGTATTGCAGGCAGATTTTTTACTGTATGAGCCATTCTGATGTTCTGGTGTTCCAGGCTATGGATGTGCCACAGTGTGTTTATCTGTTCCACAGTTGAGGGCTATCTGCCTTGTGTCCAGTTCTTGGCAGTAATAAATAAAGCCACTATAAATGATCATGCAGAGGTTTTGTATGAATATGTAGAGGTTTTCATTTCACTTGTATAAATACCTGGAAGTGAAATCCTGGGCATATGGTAAGTATATGCTCATAAGAAAACATTGGTCTACATTTTAATGTCTTAGAGGTTTGATATCACTAATAACTCATAGTATCAATATATGGTTGACTGGTATGTATGTGGCATTTGCAGAAGCTGCTGAAGATTAAGTTTAAATGTCAGTGCTTTTTCAAGTAGAATTCTTACGCTTCTTTTTTTTTTTAGGGGTGGGGTGGGGAGGGAGGGGGACGGGTGGGCCACTTCTATTGGTATTTCATTTGTCCATTGTCATCCGTCTTTGTTCTTTGGCTCTTGTGGGCCTCCCATCGCGGTGGCCTCTGTTGTCGCAGAGCACCGGCTCTGGGCGCATGCTCTCCAGAGCTCCAGCTCGGTAATTGGACACGTCAGTCCAGCTGCTCCGCAGCACGTGGGATCTTCCCAGGCCAGGGATCGAACCGGCGGCCCTTGAACTGCAAGGCGGTGTCCTTACCCATTGGATCACCAGGGAAGCCCCTTAGGCTTCTTTTTGATACCTGGAAGTTAGTCATGATACCCTAAGGACTTGTGTAGAATACCAATGTGCAGCGTTTTGCTGACAGTGAAAAAACTTTGCATTATTAATGTCTGTGTTTGGAAAGTCTGATTCAGAAAAATGGAAATTTGGTGAGGAATTTGGTGACCTTCTTGTGTATTTGGCCTGTTATGTGTGGCATGGTTCCTATTTTACGGCTGAGCAAACAAAGTTTGGAAAGGGTTAGGTACTTGTGCTGACATCCCAGTTAGTTGGTGGTAGTTGGTGTTTGGTATTTACTTGTCCATTCTGTAGTTAGCCTGGATAGTTGACAGTTTCAGAAGAGGAAAAGGTTACCATAAAAAAAAAAAAAAAATGGTGAGAAGCTAGCTCCAGGTTTATTACAGGGAAAAAAAATCAGAATTGAAAATAAAGCATCCTAAAAAAGTATACACATGCACGTGTATACATACAGTGGGGAACTATGACTTGATTTAGAAGTAACTTATGTTCAAAAATCAATTAGGATTTCCTTGGCAGTCCACTGGTTAAGTCACCACACTTATGCTGCAACCAACACAGGTTTGATCCCCGATCAGGAAACTAAGATCTCACATACTGTGCATCTTGACCACACACACAAAAAATTTTTTTTTACCTGGTAAAATTATCTTTTATTCATAGCAAAACTTTTTTAAAAAGTTTCCCTTACTTGGTCTCCTTGTTTTCTGTACATTTTCTTTTAAAAGTTTTCACATCATTTTCTCTGGTAATAGTGTTCTTCCATGTCAGGAAAATAAGTATTAGTTATGTGCCTTTTGGCTTGGTCTTTCATTTGTGGAATTCCCTCAGATGGTATATGAGGATCAGATCTGTTAGCATACTCACTTTTTGGTTTCTTAAGGAGAAACAAATTTCTGAATGTGCTTCTTTCAACCAAAACCCTGAAGTAAATTAGAAAGTAAAGTGTGCAGTATGATGGTTTCATATAGCTGCCCCTTTCACTCACTGGAATTTCCTGCCTCCTGTTGGAAAGCAGCGTGGGATCTTCCCAGGCCAGGATCGAACCGCGGCCCTTGAACTGCAAGGCGGTGTCCTTACCCATTGGATCACCAGGGAAGCCCCTTAGGCTTCTTTTTGATACCTGGAAGTTAGTCATGATACCCTAAGGACTTGTGTAGAATACCAATGTGCAGCGTTTTGCTGACAGTGAAAAAACTTTGCATTATTAATGTCTGTGTTTGGAAAGTCTGATTCAGAAAAATGGAAATTTGGTGAGGAATTTGGTGACCTTCTTGTGTATTTGGCCTGTTATGTGTGGCATGGTTCCTATTTTACGGCTGAGCAAACAAAGTTTGGAAAGGGTTAGGTACTTGTGCTGACATCCCAGTTAGTTGGTGGTAGTTGGTGTTTGGTATTTACTTGTCCATTCTGTAGTTAGCCTGGATAGTTGACAGTTTCAGAAGAGGAAAAGGTTACCATAAAAAAAAAAAAAAAATGGTGAGAAGCTAGCTCCAGGTTTATTACAGGGAAAAAAAATCAGAATTGAAAATAAAGCATCCTAAAAAAGTATACACATGCACGTGTATACATACAGTGGGGAACTATGACTTGATTTAGAAGTAACTTATGTTCAAAAATCAATTAGGATTTCCTTGGCAGTCCACTGGTTAAGTCACCACACTTATGCTGCAACCAACACAGGTTTGATCCCCGATCAGGAAACTAAGATCTCACATACTGTGCATCTTGACCACACACACAAAAATTTTTTACCTGGTAAAATTATCTTTTATTCATAGCAAAACTTTTTTAAAAAGTTTCCCTTACTTGGTCTCCTTGTTTTCTGTACATTTTCTTTTAAAAGTTTTCACATCATTTTCTCTGGTAATAGTGTTCTTCCATGTCAGGAAAATAAGTATTAGTTATGTGCCTTTTGGCTTGGTCTTTCATTTGTGGAATTCCCTCAGATGGTATATGAGGATCAGATCTGTTAGCATACTCACTTTTTGGTTTCTTAAGGAGAAACAAATTTCTGAATGTGCTTCTTTCAACCAAAACCCTGAAGTAAATTAGAAAGTAAAGTGTGCAGTATGATGGTTTCCATATAGCTGCCCCCTTTCACTCACTGGAATTTCCTGCCTCTCCTGTTGAAGATGTTTTTATAGGGAAGTCAGCATAAAAGTGAATCACCCGTGAGCCTTTTTTTTCCCCCTCAAGGCATTTCATGTAGTCAACTTGGTATTAATTTAGCTGGTACTCTGCAGTTGACTTGAACACTGTGTTTTTGGATTGTGAGCTGATGTTTATTAAGCTGTTAATATTTTACAGACTGAATGGGTTCCTGTTTGAATCTATGTGCTCTTTCCTTTAGCAGAAGGGTTGCTCCCAACCGAATCTGTGGCCTCAGTTTTGATTGTGAATGTAACTCTACAGGTTTTTTTCTTCTTCTGGAAGCATTTTGTTGTTTTATTTCATTTAGGTTGCATTGTTTGTCATAAAGAGGCACTTCATGATCTTTCTTGCCATTCAGATAAACCATCATTATCATCTTGTTATAAACACAGATGCTGAAAATAACAAATGTCATGGAGTACCAGGCATGAGGTAAAGCTGCTTTGTGTGCATTATCCGTTTAATACTCGCATCAGCTCCCTAAAGCTCATGCTTTTATGCTCCATCTGAGGGATGGAGAAACCCCAGTGGATGAGGGTGCACGGGTAATAAATGTGGTTTTGTGGATGAGGTGTTGGATCATGTTTTTTCAAACCAGGGTTGTTTGGTTGAATGCCTTTTGTGGGACAGTGTCCTTTAGTGCTCTTCCTAGAGGTAGGCGTTTATCTTTGTATGGTGGATATCATGAGCTGTTAGTTCTGGAGAGGTTACCTGTCCTCTGCTTGAAGTGTTCTCAACTCCTCCTTAAAATGTATATTCAGACCCATGTAAATCTTAAAGGTCTCTGGTGCAGTGGTCCTAAAAGTCTTGTGTGTGTTATGGACCACTCATCAAAGAGGCTATATTCACATGTACAAGTCACCATTAAATACATCAGTACATATATTTATATATAAATACACACAAAAATGGGCTTACCAGGTGGCACTAGTGGTAAAGAATCCACTTGCCAATGCAGGAGATGTAAGAGACACAGTTTTAATTGGTCGGAAGATCCCTGGAGGAGGAAACAAATTTCTGAATGTGCTTTCAACCAAAACCCTGAAGTAAATTAGAAAGTAAAGTGTGCAGTATGATGGTTTCCATATAGCTGCCCCCTTTCACTCACTGGAATTTCCTGCCTCTCCTGTTGAAGATGTTTTTATAGGGAAGTCAGCATAAAAGTGAATCACCCGTGAGCCTTTTTTTTCCCCCTCAAGGCATTTCATGTAGTCAACTTGGTATTAATTTAGCTGGTACTCTGCAGTTGACTTGAACACTGTGTTTTTGGATTGTGAGCTGATGTTTATTAAGCTGTTAATATTTTACAGACTGAATGGGTTCCTGTTTGAATCTATGTGCTCTTTCCTTTAGCAGAAGGGTTGCTCCCAACCGAATCTGTGGCCTCAGTTTTGATTGTGAATGTAACTCTACAGGTTTTTTTCTTCTTCTGGAAGCATTTTGTTGTTTTATTTCATTTAGGTTGCATTGTTTGTCATAAAGAGGCACTTCATGATCTTTCTTGCCATTCAGATAAACCATCATTATCATCTTGTTATAAACACAGATGCTGAAAATAACAAATGTCATGGAGTACCAGGCATGAGGTAAAGCTGCTTTGTGTGCATTATCCGTTTAATACTGCATCAGCTCCCTAAAGCTCATGCTTTTATGCTCCATCTGAGGGATGGAGAAACCCCAGTGGATGAGGGTGCACGGGTAATAAATGTGGTTTTGTGGATGAGGTGTTGGATCATGTTTTTTCAAACCAGGGTTGTTTGGTTGAATGCCTTTTGTGGGACAGTGTCCTTTAGTGCTCTTCCTAGAGGTAGGCGTTTATCTTTGTATGGTGGATATCATGAGCTGTTAGTTCTGGAGAGGTTACCTGTCCTCTGCTTGAAGTGTTCTCAACTCCTCCTTAAAATGTATATTCAGACCCATGTAAATCTTAAAGGTCTCTGGTGCAGTGGTCCTAAAAGTCTTGTGTGTGTTATGGACCACTCATCAAAGAGGCTATATTCACATGTACAAGTCACCATTAAATACATCAGTACATATATTTATATATAAATACACACAAAAATGGGCTTACCAGGTGGCACTAGTGGTAAAGAATCCACTTGCCAATGCAGGAGATGTAAGAGACACAGTTTTAATTCCTGGGTCGGGAAGATCCCCTGGAGGAGGAAATGGTAACCCACTCTAGTATTCTTGCCTGGGGAATCTGACTGGTGGGCTATAGTCCATGGAGTCACAGAGTCAGACATGACTGAGTACACATACACACATATGTATATTTAAATATACAAACATGTATTTACAGGTACATATATAGAGACCTAATGTCTATTATTTTCTTGCCTTTCAACTACATGAATCATAACCAAAGTTTTGCAAATATTTTTCTGACCTTCCTTCCTTTCTTAAAAGTTCACTGCTATTAAGAATTGGTAGAAAACCATTGGCCTCGTTCACATTCTCCACTTAACCTGGAAGAAATCCAGTGACATTTAGTTGTATGACTTGCCCAGAGTCATTGGTTCTGGCCTTCCAGAGTAGGTTGACAAAACAAGGCAGAAGGAACCACGTTATCAGAGTAGAGCGTCTTTTCTTTGATTACGTAAACCTTTAATATTTAATGAGACTTCTGACTTGTGTTGCTCGTGGCTTCTTGTGTTGTCAAATGGTAAGATTTCCTGTGCTTTTCCCTTGTTTATTGTCCAGTCTTTTAGGACCCATTACTTAATTGAAATTGTGGAAGGCAATTTGTGGAGGTGAGTAAAACAGTTTTGTGCAAATAGTTTTGTTTTTTATTAGTTCAAGCTGTTTGCTGAGAGCTACTAATATTGGTGGAATGGTTGGTGGAATCAGTAGTCTTCCAGCTCTAAAGTAATAATTACTTATTGAGATGATGTCATTACCTTTAAAATTAATTTGTTCAGTACATATTTCCTAAGTATTAAGAATCGTTCTTGGTGCTGAAGACACAAGTATCTGATAATATCTGACAGTGCCCCTGCCCTCATGTGCCTTTCCTGGTATGTGGTTGTGTAGGGGTGGAGCTAGACAGTGAAGGACGCAATAAACATACAAGGTCAGATAGCATTAAGCCCTATCAAGAAAAAATAAAGCAGGATGAAGGGAACTCACTATTTAAGTACAGTTGTCAGGAAAGCCTTGAATTGCAGAGTGATTAAGGTAATCACTGATTAAGAGATTCAGTCAATATTTGTTGGAATAGGAACCCATCTTAAGCAGTGGCAAGATGTTAAAAGCACCCCCCCTCCATAATTATAATTTAGTTAAAACATAAAAGGATCAAAATTCACATGCCATGATAAACTAGTATATCAGTACTGTGAACTATTACATAGCCGTAAGATAACCAAAGGTTGATCCACGCAACGGCATGACTAGCTCCCGCAGGGATTATGCTGGGCAAAAGAGCCATCCTCCAGAGGTTATGTATGCTGCATGATCCCATTTAAAACCCTCTAGAAATGACAGAACTCATGATGGAAAATAAGTGAGTGGTTGCTCCCATGAGAGATGGGAAGACAGTGAGATGCTAAAAAGATACAGGAAGGTGTGCTGGGGTCTGTGATGGCAAAGGGATATCTTTGTTTTATTTTGAGAGTATGGGAAGACAAGGCAGAAGGAACCACGTTATCAGAGTAGAGCGTCTTTTCTTTGATTACGTAAACCTTTAATATTTAATGAGACTTCTGACTTGTGTTGCTCGTGGCTTCTTGTGTTGTCAAATGGTAAGATTTCCTGTGCTTTTCCCTTGTTTATTGTCCAGTCTTTTAGGACCCATTACTTAATTGAAATTGTGGAAGGCAATTTGTGGAGGTGAGTAAAACAGTTTTGTGCAAATAGTTTTGTTTTTATTAGTTCAAGCTGTTTGCTGAGAGCTACTAATATTGGTGGAATGGTTGGTGGAATCAGTAGTCTTCCAGCTCTAAAGTAATAATTACTTATTGAGATGATGTCATTACCTTTAAAATTAATTTGTTCAGTACATATTTCCTAAGTATTAAGAATCGTTCTTGGTGCTGAAGACACAAGTATCTGATAATATCTGACAGTGCCCCTGCCCTCATGTGCCTTTCCTGGTATGTGGTTGTGTAGGGGTGGAGCTAGACAGTGAAGGACGCAATAAACATACAAGGTCAGATAGCATTAAGCCCTATCAAGAAAAAATAAAGCAGGATGAAGGGAACTCACTATTTAAGTACAGTTGTCAGGAAAGCCTTGAATTGCAGAGTGATTAAGGTAATCACTGATTAAGAGATTCAGTCAATATTTGTTGGAATAGGAACCCATCTTAAGCAGTGGCAAGATGTTAAAAGCACCCCCCCTCCATAATTATAATTTAGTTAAAACATAAAAGGATCAAAATTCACATGCCATGATAAACTAGTATATCAGTACTGTGAACTATTACATAGCCGTAAGATAACCAAAGGTTGATCCACGCAACGGCATGACTAGCTCCCGCAGGGATTATGCTGGGCAAAAGAGCCATCCTCCAGAGGTTATGTATGCTGCATGATCCCATTTAAAACCCTCTAGAAATGACAGAACTCATGATGGAAAATAAGTGAGTGGTTGCTCCCATGAGAGATGGGAAGACAGTGAGATGCTAAAAAGATACAGGAAGGTGTGCTGGGGTCTGTGATGGCAAAGGGATATCTTTGTTTTATTTTGTTTACTTCTTAGCACTGGTGTAGTTGCATCTAGGTTTCTCCAATGGCTCAAGCAGTGAAGAATCTGCCTTCAGTGTAGGAGATGCAAGGTCCATCCCTGGGAAGAAATGGTAGGAGGAAATATCTATCCACTCCAGTATTCTTGCCTGGAGAATCCCATGGACAGAGGAACCTGGTGGGCTACAGTTCCTAGGATCGCAACGAGTCAAACATGACTGAGCATGTAGCTGCATCTAGTGCCCTCAAGCGAGGATTAAGAGGTGAGAGCAGAGTTTCCCTTGAGAGTATTTTTTATTGCACAGTCACGACATTATGGGAGGTTTTAATACTTCATTTTCCAAGTTTGTGAAATCGAAAGTGTCTATTTTCTGCAAGGAATTGAAAGTATTTTACCAGGAGGAATTGAAAGTATTCATTCTATCCAGGGCTTTGTTTCAAGTTAGAGTACTATGCCCATGTTTTTGGTTTCTTGCAGTGAGAGAGCAGTTCCTTATCATGACTGTAGTGGTGATTATGTGAATTCATACTTGTGGTTTAAAAAATGAGTGCATATAAAAAGTAGTGGAATCTGAGTAGGGCCTGTCGTGTAAGATAATAGTGCTGTACTCAAGTAGATTTCCTTGTTTAGCTCATGTATTCTGGTCATGAAAATATTGCCATTGGGAAAGCCTGGTGAAGGATGCATAGGAACTCTGTACTGTTTTTGCAGTTTCTGGTGAGTCTTTAATTATTTCCAACAATAACGGCAACTATACCAGATCAGTTTAGAGTCTTGAGAAATCTTAGTAGAAATCTTGGTCTTGGCCTCCCTCCTGAAATAAAATGAGGAAACTCTGTCTCTAAGGTGAGATAATAACCTGAGGGTGCAAAGCCCAAGTCTGAATCTACACATCTGTCAGGTCCACATGATTTTTCTCTCTTTAGAGCTTAGCCACTTTTTTCTTTTTAAATTTTATTTATTTATTCATTTTTGGCTACTCTGGGTTTTCACTGCTGCCACAGGCTCTTCTCTAGTTGCAGGGAGTGGGGGCTACTCTCTAGATGAAGTGAGCAGGCTTCTTTTTGCAGTGACTTCTCTTGTTGTGGAACTTGGGCTCTAGGGCACACGGGCTGCATGCAGTAGTTGTCGCACAATAGTTGCGGCTCTGAGACTCTAGAGCACAGGCTCCATAGTTGTGGCTCACAGGCTTGGTTGCTCCTCAGCATGTGGGATCTTCTTTTTGTTGTTGTTGTTGTTGGGATCTTCTTGTTGCAGTGACTTTTTTGTTGTGAAACTCGGGCTCTTGGGCACATGGGCTTCAGGGTTCAATAGTTGTGACCTGAGGCTCTAAGAGCACAAGCTCAATAGTTGTGGCTCACGGGCTTAGTTGCTCCATGGCATGTGGAGTTTTCACAGATCAGGGATCGAACCCGTGTCTTCTGAATTGGCAGAGGAACTATTCACCACTACGCTACCAGGGAAACTCCTAGAACTTAGCCACTTTTAATTGCTGTCGAGCAGTTTTTGGAGGTGATGTACATGTCCTCCATGTTCCTCCCCAAATTTGTCTCCCCACCTCCCATGGATGCTCTTCTATCCTCTGCAGCATAGGAAGTGTAATATATAATAAAGTATGCATTAGATTTATCACTTAGCTGGTTTTAACCATCTATTTGAGTAAATCCCATATGCGTCCCCTATTTTACAGGTCCTTTGTTACTGAGCGCTTGGTCCAGTCTAAGCAGTGTGGGGAATCATGTTGGATCTCTGCCTATGAATTAGTAAGCTGAGTGGTGTTTTACTTCAGATGATTCAGTATATTTGCCTTAATTGCTGGATTAACCAATTTCTTGCCTCCCACAAAAAGCACACACATTTGTGTAAAGAGAGGATAAATGAATGAAGTTTTCAGGACTAATTTTTGTGGTATGTAAGCAACAATCGCTGAGATTACCCACAACCTTAATTTCCTTTCATGAGTCTTATAGATGGGCTTTGTCACTATTTACACTTGATTACTTCATTGTTAACCCCAGTGATGTGATTTAGCATGCAAAGGCTTAATTATTCCTTTCTGGCCTAGTGAGAAATTTCCTTCCAATAATTGCCTCCACTGCCCTTTAGCCTCTTAAGCATTGAGTTTGTTTGGAACAACATGGTTGCTCAGCAAGCAATTCCAGGCTCAGCACTGCCTGGAGCTGTCTTTGGACCATAATTTATACCTTTGACATAGTAACTCAGGCCTTAGTTCTTGTGTGGTGTGCCCAGTGGATGCTCTTCATCAGAGCAGTGGTGTGATGCGTTTGTCTGAAGTTGCAGGAATAGAGGTTCCTGACAAAGTGGCACTAAGTAATTCTCTTGCCATCTCTCTCTTTCAAGTTAACATTCCGTTATTTTAAGTGAACAGTTATGTCAACTTCAAAAACAAGTTGAGACTCTTCAGAACAAACTTGAGGACTTTGAAGAAGTGTTTTTGTGAGGCAATCACATGTTGTCACAGTATAGAGATCATTTATGGAATAGATTACTGTCAAAATGAGACTTAGACCCCCAGAATGAAGCCGAGAGGCTTAGTTGGCAAAGAGATGTCTTTGTTTGGTTTTTAATATAAGTATGAAAAGTGAAAGTGAAGTCACTCAGTTGTGTCCGATTCTTTGCAAGCCTATAGACAAGCCATGGCAAGAATACTGGAGTGGGTAGCCTATCCCTTCTCCAGGGAATTTTCCTAACCCAGGGATCAAACCCAGGTTTCCAGCATTGCGGGTGGGTTCTTTAATATAAGTTTAGTTGCATCTAAAACCCTAAAACATGGAATGGAGATGGAAGAAAATTTTTCCACCAGAGTATTACTATTGTTTTTAACTTCACAGCAACAATATTGCAGGAGGTTCTATTTCATTTCCCATGTGGAAGTTTGTAGAATTGAAAGTATCTATTTGCTATGAAGATTTGAAAATATTCCAAGAACTGAAAATATTCAGTTGAAAAATTGAAAGTATTAATTCTATATAGAACTTTGTTTCAAGTAGAGTAATATGGCCATGTGTCTATAGATACTTAATGAGGCTTAAATGATTTAATGTCATTTTGGTGTGGGAGGAGGGGCAACATTGCTTTTCCCAGGTGAGCAGTGGTAAAGGGATCCACCTGCAATGCAGGGGATGCAGGAGACACGGGTTCGATCCCTGGGTCTGGAAGATTCCCCAGAGAAGTGATTTAGCATGCAAAGGCTTAATTATTCCTTTCTGGCCTAGTGAGAAATTTCCTTCCAATAATTGCCTCCACTGCCCTTTAGCCTCTTAAGCATTGAGTTTGTTTGGAACAACATGGTTGCTCAGCAAGCAATTCCAGGCTCAGCACTGCCTGGAGCTGTCTTTGGACCATAATTTATACCTTTGACATAGTAACTCAGGCCTTAGTTCTTGTGTGGTGTGCCCAGTGGATGCTCTTCATCAGAGCAGTGGTGTGATGCGTTTGTCTGAAGTTGCAGGAATAGAGGTTCCTGACAAAGTGGCACTAAGTAATTCTCTTGCCATCTCTCTCTTTCAAGTTAACATTCCGTTATTTTAAGTGAACAGTTATGTCAACTTCAAAAACAAGTTGAGACTCTTCAGAACAAACTTGAGGACTTTGAAGAAGTGTTTTTGTGAGGCAATCACATGTTGTCACAGTATAGAGATCATTTATGGAATAGATTACTGTCAAAATGAGACTTAGACCCCCAGAATGAAGCCGAGAGGCTTAGTTGGCAAAGAGATGTCTTTGTTTGGTTTTTAATATAAGTATGAAAAGTGAAAGTGAAGTCACTCAGTTGTGTCCGATTCTTTGCAAGCCTATAGACAAGCCATGGCAAGAATACTGGAGTGGGTAGCCTATCCCTTCTCCAGGGAATTTTCCTAACCCAGGGATCAAACCCAGGTTTCCAGCATTGCGGGTGGGTTCTTTAATATAAGTTTAGTTGCATCTAAAACCCTAAAACATGGAATGGAGATGGAAGAAAATTTTTCCACCAGAGTATTACTATTGTTTTTAACTTCACAGCAACAATATTGCAGGAGGTTCTATTTCATTTCCCATGTGGAAGTTTGTAGAATTGAAAGTATCTATTTGCTATGAAGATTTGAAAATATTCCAAGAACTGAAAATATTCAGTTGAAAAATTGAAAGTATTAATTCTATATAGAACTTTGTTTCAAGTAGAGTAATATGGCCATGTGTCTATAGATACTTAATGAGGCTTAAATGATTTAATGTCATTTTGGTGTGGGAGGAGGGGCAACATTGCTTTTCCCAGGTGAGCAGTGGTAAAGGGATCCACCTGCAATGCAGGGGATGCAGGAGACACGGGTTCGATCCCTGGGTCTGGAAGATTCCCCAGAGAAGGAAACGATAGCCCCTTCCAGAGCTGTCTTCCCCAGTTCCCTTTCCCTCAGCTTCAAACTTCTATCCCTTCCCAGTCCCTTAAACAATATTAACTGCTCTGTTTTTCTCAGCGGTCTCAAATAACAATGGTATCATGGGGCCCTTGGCTATTCTACAATAAAAATGCTTGTGTGCTGGTCAGTTGTGGGTAAAGCTACGTTGTTAGAATGAAGAATATCACATATATCTCACTAGTTAAAACTGTTTTTAATGAAGGTTGTTTCATGTACCCATAAACAATTTCAGTTTCCGTGTTTATAGGACATTTTTGCCTTAAATGATCAGTATCAGGAGAATCAGTTCATTTGCTAACTAACATTAAGTGGTAAATCAAAGGAATACTTATTCCATTGCTAAGTCATGTCCGGTCCTTTTCGACCCCATGAACTGCGAATACGCCAGGTCCCTGTCCTTCACTACTTCCCACAGTTTGCTCAAATTCATGTTCCATTGAGTTGATATCATCAGCCATCTCATCCTCTGTCATCCCCTTCTCCTCTTACCCTCAATCTTTCTCAGCATCAGAGTGTTTTTCAGTGAATCAGCTCTTCGCATCAGGTAGCCAAAGTACTGGAGCTTCAGCTTCAGCGTCAGTCCTTCCAATAAATATTTAGGGTTGATTTCCTTTAGGATTGACTGGCTTGATTGATCTCCTTGCAGTCTCAAGAGTCTTCACCAGAACCACAATTCAAAAACATCAGTTCTTCAAAAGGAACACTTTCAGAGTACCTAGTAAAGCCATTCCAGTTGTTAAAGAATGGATCAGGAAGCATGACAGAAAATTGAAGCCCTCCTGCTTTTCTAGAGTGTTTTGAGACTTTAGTGTAGACATTTGCCATTTGATTTCTGTTAAGTAGCATCTTAAATATGAAAATTGTGCTCATAAATGATAATTTCAAAATTTCACACAATGATTAAGATTTCTGCTAAAGTTTAATCATCCTGATACTATAATAAGTTCAACACTACTCTTTTTGACTGCTCCCGGATTGATACAGATTCATTATATTTAAGCAGGCTTCAGTTATTTTTCAGACAGGCCAGTAAATATCTGGACAGTGTTAAGAGGTAGGACACCACTTTCTCTTGGATGACGAAACTCAGGCTTGATGCAGTTTGATTTATTAGTAGAGGTTAATTAACCTGCCGTCAGGTATTGCCATCTAGGCAAATTTGCCCCCATAATTTGCATACTTCCATGGAAAAATAAGGCAAGCGCCAGCATTGGCTATGGTGGTTTGTTTTGTGGCTTGCAATATCCAAGAGAGAGCGATAGAAGATGGTCTAACCTGGTGACCAGGGAAGAAGGAGTGTTCCTGCGTGCTTGCAGGGGTCTTGCTCCAGTGTTTGGTTTAAGGAGTTAATTTCTTTTTCTCAGTTATTACTCTCCTCTACAGAGAAATGTGTTAGTTGCTCAGTCGTGTCCAACTCTGCGACCCCACAGATTGTAGCTTACCAGGCTCCTCTGTCCATGGGATTCTCCAGGCAAGAATACTGGAGCGGATTGCCATTTCCTTCTCCAGAAGATCTTCCTAACCCAGGAATCGAACCCGGGTCTCCTGCACTGAAGGCAGATCTTTACTACCTGAGCTAGGAAATCTGCCTGACATTGTCACATGCAGATATTTTTTGGTAGCTTTCATGTATTTATTCAGACTCTCATGAAGTTAGTGTTTTATGACAAAAGAAACTGGGTCATGGGCAAATGTATAGCAAAACCATTTTGTTTCCATAAACTTCTTTTCAGCTGAACAACTGAAGTATTATATGATTTATGTTGATTTAACAATGGTTTCTAATTACCAATGATGTCATGAAAGTAGGTCTCCCTAGAATGGCAGTGTTTAAACAAGTGATTCTGTATGTAACAGTGAATTCTTTGAAAAGAGCCTAACGGAAGCAATAATTTTGCTACACATTTGTCCCTGACCCGAATTTTTTAAATTTCATGCCTAAGTAGTTTTGACTCTTCCAGGGCTCCAGAGAGCAATGACTATTGTCTTAGAACAGGCTGCGGACCTGGAATCAATGTGCGTGCTGTGTCAGCATAAAGATTTAAGGAAGAATTACAGGCTTCATTGAATATTTGAAATATAGCCTTCTTCTTACTTGCTCTTCCTTTAGCAAAATGAGACACATTGTTGTGCACACGTCTCTTAAATGCTAGATGGTGTAATATATGCCCTGTTGAGAAAATTCATGTCAGGCAAATATATTGTGAAAACATGTCCTCAGCCATTCATACCAAAGATATATATCTCCAGATGCCTTATGCTCAGAATTGCTTATAAGCTCCATGAAGGTAGGAATCATCTCACTTGTCATCTCTTTGTCTCTTTTCTTGCCTATATTTGTGCCTTGCACATAACATACTCTTAAACGTTGAATACATTTAAAGATCAGAAAAGATTGCTCTTGGAAATTGACACTTTACTAGTAAATCAATGTGCTTAGCAAAAGTTGATTCCATGGACATCGAGCGTGTGGATATTCTTCCAGCCATGCTACAGTCTTCATGGGAGGAGGGGAGAAGATAAGGATGATGTTTCCTGTTTTAACCTTGACCAAGCTCCTATGTGTGCCAGACATTGACCAGAGGACATCACGTCTGCAGTGTCACTTGATGATCATCACAGCAACTGTATGGAAAGGTGTTCTTTATCCTCAGTTTTAAGCTCAGAACACCGAGGCACAAAATGCTCAAGTCCCACATCCAAGGTCATATGTTTCGTCTCATTAGAATTTGAACCCAGTAGTCTTATTACTCCAGAGCATGCGCCCTCCTTCACTCTGCCTCGCTGGCTTGCAAATGTCCCTGGGTGATCCGGTTTGGTGGTGAAGACAGACATAAACACAAATAAAATACAGCGTGGGAGTGCCATCAGGAGGCATGAACAAAGAGCTGTGGGAGCAAAGAGGAAGGAACTGGCTCTGCCTTGGGGAGCTGGAAGACTTCGCAGCAGAGGTGACATTTGAGCTGGGTCATTTAGTCTTCTGTGGGGCAGCTGCCCGAGTTCTGCCCTGTTTGAAATAAGCACATTTACAAGAGAATAGTGGAACACATTCTACTTGATGGATTGGATTGACAGTTTGGAAGTAACTCCCCCAATGATGGCTTTGTTAGGTATTTGTTCTCTGAGAACCCTACCTGCCACTCCCCTTCAGTGAATTGTGGCAAGAAAGCTGTCACATTAAGCTGTCACTCAGGATATTTGTGAGAGGGGAAGGAGGGGGAACAAATTATGGGTAAGACTAAGTACTTTCAGACCAGCCTCCAACCCAGAAAGATTGTATTTCAGAGCATTTAAAAATGAACACAACGGGTTTTTTTAAATTGTGCAAGAAGAAAACTGAATCATGAAAAGTGAATTAGGCTATGGAGATTATTAAAAAGCTAGATATTCTGATGCTTATCCACCATGATATGTGAAGCTTTGCTAAAGCCAGGATAAGGAAAAAAAAGAGAGAGAGAAAGGCAGCGATCCATTGCAGAACTGTATAAAATTCTTACTGAGATGGCTTAACTAACTGTAAAAAGGTTTTATCTTTTTCTCTGTGGTGTTCAAGGAGTTTATAAGAAGCAGTTTCAGTTCCAAGCTTTTCTCTCCGTTGTCTGACTGTTCGCTTTAAGAATACCTCTTGAGTTTTGCTGTTTCTTTCAGCGTGTCTCTGTGAAGCTAATGAAACATTTAGGAGCCCGATCTCGATCTTTCTAAATGAGATCTGCTCACAGTTTTATTTCTGGAACAGTGGCCACTTGGATTCACTGCAACTGTATGGAAAGGTGTTCTTTATCCTCAGTTTTAAGCTCAGAACACCGAGGCACAAAATGCTCAAGTCCCACATCCAAGGTCATATGTTTCGTCTCATTAGAATTTGAACCCAGTAGTCTTATTACTCCAGAGCATGCGCCCTCCTTCACTCTGCCTCGCTGGCTTGCAAATGTCCCTGGGTGATCCGGTTTGGTGGTGAAGACAGACATAAACACAAATAAAATACAGCGTGGGAGTGCCATCAGGAGGCATGAACAAAGAGCTGTGGGAGCAAAGAGGAAGGAACTGGCTCTGCCTTGGGAGCTGGAAGACTTCGCAGCAGAGGTGACATTTGAGCTGGGTCATTTAGTCTTCTGTGGGGCAGCTGCCCGAGTTCTGCCCTGTTTGAAATAAGCACATTTACAAGAGAATAGTGGAACACATTCTACTTGATGGATTGGATTGACAGTTTGGAAGTAACTCCCCCAATGATGGCTTTGTTAGGTATTTGTTCTCTGAGAACCCTACCTGCCACTCCCCTTCAGTGAATTGTGGCAAGAAAGCTGTCACATTAAGCTGTCACTCAGGATATTTGTGAGAGGGGAAGGAGGGGGAACAAATTATGGGTAAGACTAAGTACTTTCAGACCAGCCTCCAACCCAGAAAGATTGTATTTCAGAGCATTTAAAAATGAACACAACGGGTTTTTTTAAATTGTGCAAGAAGAAAACTGAATCATGAAAAGTGAATTAGGCTATGGAGATTATTAAAAAGCTAGATATTCTGATGCTTATCCACCATGATATGTGAAGCTTTGCTAAAGCCAGGATAAGGAAAAAAAAGAGAGAGAGAAAGGCAGCGATCCATTGCAGAACTGTATAAAATTCTTACTGAGATGGCTTAACTAACTGTAAAAAGGTTTTATCTTTTTCTCTGTGGTGTTCAAGGAGTTTATAAGAAGCAGTTTCAGTTCCAAGCTTTTCTCTCCGTTGTCTGACTGTTCGCTTTAAGAATACCTCTTGAGTTTTGCTGTTTCTTTCAGCGTGTCTCTGTGAAGCTAATGAAACATTTAGGAGCCCGATCTCGATCTTTCTAAATGAGATCTGCTCACAGTTTTATTTCTGGAGAAACAGTGGCCAAGCCTTTCTCCTGCTCCAGCCCCTGCCGTCCACACCCCCGTCCCTCTAAACAACCCCTCCTTCCTCCTCCACTCCCAAAGCCTGCAATGCAAAGAACTTGCTTTGTTACTGATGATAATATTTAAGCTCTGAAATTTTAACAGTATTTCAGTTGCAAATAAATGGAAATTGTGTATTCTGTTTAATGTGTCTCAGAAAATCCCTGCTATTTTTTTTCTTTAAATACAAGAAAACAGGCGTGTAATGCCTCATTGAAAAAGGCCTGTAGGGGTGCTTTGTGCAGGTCTTAATTAAGGGCTTTGAAAGACCAAACAAAAGGAAAAAGGAAAATGCTACAGGGTTATTGTTATTCCACCCCATTGGCTCAGCTAGCTGACCATCCATTGGAGCATTTTGTCCATTTTGAAACTGAATGACACTTTTGTTCATGATTAACAGAGGTGAAAGAAGCCAATTATTGGGCCGTCTTTTTCCATAGAGCAGCTGCTGTTTTATTTAACTGCAGGCAAATATGGCCTTTTACTACCACAAGGATGTTGTGATGACAGTTTATTTTTATAGAACTATGTGGTGGAAAACAAAATCTGTCTGACTCCTGTTATGAATATGCCCTGGAATTTATCATAAAAGGGCGATTTTCACGTTCTAGCTGTTCCTTAGTTCTCTTTTTAAAACAGTATCTATGTGTATGTGTGTGTGTAATGCATGTATGTGTGTGCATGCACAATCTCTCAGTCGTTTCCGACTTTTTGTGACCTCATGGGCTATAGCCCGCCAAGCTCCTCTGTCTATGGGATTTTTTCAGGCAAGAATACTGGAGCGGGTTCCCCAACTTTTTTTAGGTATGAGATTCCAACATTAAAGTTATCTAAGCTATTTGTTAACAGATATGTATGTAAGCTGCTTCAACTCTTCCCTATTTTAATTTTAATAACTCCTCCTCTTCTCTTGTTAAAGTTGCAAAGTAATCAGTGGAGGATGGAGTGGTGTTTCCTGGGGTCTCAAGCAGTTTTGATTCACTGTCTACTTAAGTGGAACAAGTGAATCTCAGAGACCGTCTACTCATTGGTTCAGACTTCTGGCGTCTCTTGTTTTCTGTGATAGGAATGTAGCTTGATAGGAATTCCTCATGAGCCTTGTATTAAATGAATGTGTAATAATGGGGTCGAGCTGGGGGAGAGGCACAGGTATCAGCACTTGGGATTCACTTTCCTCTGATTCTCTCTTAGGTAATGGGGGGCAGGAGATGTGGCTTGGGGCACTAGGATCAGCTCTTCCTTCATTAAGACTTTATGTCTTCATTTTCATCTTTTCAGGATCCTGGTGCGGAGGACAAGGCACCATGTCCAGAGTCCCTAGGCAAGTTTCTTACTGAACCTCAGGTTACTCCTCTGGTTGGAGTTAGTAACATCTGTCTCTCAGAGTAGTTGTGAGAGTGAAATGAATTGAGACTTTAATGTGTCTAGCACAGTGCCTGGTTCATAGGAAATGTGAAACTGAGTCCCCCTAAAACCCAATCGCCCTGACAAGTTTATGATTAACTTCTTTGTCCAAAACTTTGTGCCCTTTGTTATGCTACCCTTGTTTCCCTCAGAATGAAAGAGTATCAAGGAAATGGGGGACTGAAACTGACCAGGACCCTGCAGGGCCCTCCTGGATACAAAAGCTACTCCTTGTCTCCCGTTTATTATTTATAGAAACAGGCTTTAGTCTCCTTGGTCTTCTCTGACTTCCAAAGAGCAGACTCAAGCAGTTACAATTCAGGAAACTGAGAGAGTGCAGAAGCAAAGGAAAAGGGATTAAACTGGAAAAGTGATGATAGCTTGAACAACAGCTCAGTAATAAAACAGAGTCCTAGTTCCTCCGCAAGGGATATTCAAAACAATCTGACATGCATCTTTGAGTTGTTCTGTAGAAACTAGACTCCCACTCAGGTGGAGGATGGTACCTATGTGCTGATCACAATCACTTTGACCCCAGACTGGTTGGAACCAGGAGGTTGATGGTTAAGATTCTGAAACTATCACCCTGTTACCTTTTCACCACCAGCTAGTCAGTAGAAAGCTCACCGGTTGCAACCCTCACTCCAAGTATTGCTTTAAAACCTTCCCCTGAAAGCCAGTGGGGAGTTTGTCTTTTGAGCACTGACTGCCCATTCTCCGTGCATGGAGCCCTGCAGTAAATGCTGTACTTTCCTTCACCACAGCCTGGCGTCAGTAGATTGGCTTTGCTGCATGGCAACCAGCAGACCCAAGTTTGGTTCAGTAATAAATGTTTGATCTGTGCTAATTCCATTTCCCTTTTTAGTTGCGAAGAGTGGCCTCATACCTAAATCTGAAGCCATAGGCCGCTTAGTTCATTAAGACTTTATGTCTTCATTTTCATCTTTTCAGGATGGCGGAGGACAAGGCACCATGTCCAGAGTCCCTAGGCAAGTTTCTTACTGAACCTCAGGTTACTCCTCTGGTTGGAGTTAGTAACATCTGTCTCTCAGAGTAGTTGTGAGAGTGAAATGAATTGAGACTTTAATGTGTCTAGCACAGTGCCTGGTTCATAGGAAATGTGAAACTGAGTCCCCCTAAAACCCAATCGCCCTGACAAGTTTATGATTAACTTCTTTGTCCAAAACTTTGTGCCCTTTGTTATGCTACCCTTGTTTCCCTCAGAATGAAAGAGTATCAAGGAAATGGGGGACTGAAACTGACCAGGACCCTGCAGGGCCCTCCTGGATACAAAAGCTACTCCTTGTCTCCCGTTATTATTTATAGAAACAGGCTTTAGTCTCCTTGGTCTTCTCTGACTTCCAAAGAGCAGACTCAAGCAGTTACAATTCAGGAAACTGAGAGAGTGCAGAAGCAAAGGAAAAGGGATTAAACTGGAAAAGTGATGATAGCTTGAACAACAGCTCAGTAATAAAACAGAGTCCTAGTTCCTCCGCAAGGGATATTCAAAACAATCTGACATGCATCTTTGAGTTGTTCTGTAGAAACTAGACTCCCACTCAGGTGGAGGATGGTACCTATGTGCTGATCACAATCACTTTGACCCCAGACTGGTTGGAACCAGGAGGTTGATGGTTAAGATTCTGAAACTATCACCCTGTTACCTTTTCACCACCAGCTAGTCAGTAGAAAGCTCACCGGTTGCAACCCTCACTCCAAGTATTGCTTTAAAACCTTCCCCTGAAAGCCAGTGGGGAGTTTGTCTTTTGAGCACTGACTGCCCATTCTCCGTGCATGGAGCCCTGCAGTAAATGCTGTACTTTCCTTCACCACAGCCTGGCGTCAGTAGATTGGCTTTGCTGCATGGCAACCAGCAGACCCAAGTTTGGTTCAGTAATAAATGTTTGATCTGTGCTAATTCCATTTCCCTTTTTAGTTGCGAAGAGTGACCTCATACCTAAATCTGAAGCCAAGGGGCATGAGTTCAGTAACTTTACTTTTTACCCATTTTGTTTTCTCCTTAGCAGATTTTCTAGTAGAAGAGGGTTGAGTGTTCAAGGATAGTTTGGTAAGAATAAATGGCTTCCTTCTGCAAGGCTGTCTTAATCCTTGGCCTAGAACAGAGTCAGTGTGACTCCTCCCTGCTTTGTAAGCCATCTATGAACATCCTGGAATATTGACTTGCTTTTTAAGAACCATGGTTGTAATTCATTTAGAAGTCCTTTCAGGCCTGGCTCTGTCTTGCTCTGTAACCCTGGGAAAATCACTTATCTTCTGTGCTTCCTTATTGACAACATAGTGATAATCACACTTAACTCACTTTCCACTTTGCAGTTTGTTTTGAAGATGATTACCTCATAGGTGGTTCTGAAGAACTCTGTAGAAATCACTACATTCAAATGGAAGGGCGAGGTCTCCCAAATTGTACCACAAAATAAAATACAATTTTATGACAAAGTAGATCATCTAGTTGTGTAGCCACATGAGATTAAGTTTTATTTGGACAAGCTTTTTAATATTGAAGTTTGGTTTGAGGTTTGCTGGGATGTTGGGATAGCATTTTCATCCCCATGGGAGAGTCATTTTGCTATGATTGGAGACTTCTTGGAAGAGGTTGTTGGAGCTAGGTCATGAGTTTCTCCTCCCGTGACTTGGTTCCCTATTTCTCTTTGCCCTTCTGAACCTTTGTCCCATGTCCTTTCTAGCTCTCCTTCTCAGGTTAATACACTTTTCCACATCCTCAGCCTCTTCATGGGTTCTCTCCTAAGAATACTGCTTGCCTGCAGCCTTTTGGATAGATGCTGCTCATCTTCCCGCACCATGAAGGGAGTACCACCGAAGTTCTTGCCTGGCCCCCTTTTGGCCCAGAGGTCATCGGGCTTCCCTGTTCACTTACAACCTTGGCTCCTTCTGTGGTTCATGACCTTCAGTTGTGAGCCCTCCTAGGACTGTCATCAGCTGACTTCTCTCTTGGCTCCCTCTAAAGAATTAGGTGCTAAGCTCAGGGTCTTCTCATTCTGCCACGCCTCCACTCTCATAGTCTGTCATTTATCCCACATGGGCCTTCCAACACCCTTGCCTCTCCTTTCATTTCTCCGCACCACACTGGTGAACCCCGATCACCTCCACTGCTGTTGCTGTTCCCTCCCATGGCCACAGCCTGGACCTTACTAACAACTCAGGCTGCTAAATACCTCTTGACCTGTTATTACTACAGTATTTAGCTCAAGTTTCTTCATGACTGTCACTACTCAGAGTTTTCAACCTCATGAAATTCTCAAGTCCCTGGATCCTTTGATCCTTTGCCTCCACCTTTTCATCTTAATCGTTTGTTTTGAAGCCATTGAATTAATTGACTTGCTTTTAAGAACCATGGTTGTAATTCATTTAGAAGTCCTTTCAGGCTTCGGGTTTTAACCCTGGGAAAATCACTTATCTTCTGTGCTTCCTTATTGACAACATAGTGATAATCACACTTAACTCACTTTCCACTTTGCAGTTTGTTTTGAAGATGATTACCTCATAGGTGGTTCTGAAGAACTCTGTAGAAATCACTACATTCAAATGGAAGGGCGAGGTCTCCCAAATTGTACCACAAAATAAAATACAATTTTATGACAAAGTAGATCATCTAGTTGTGTAGCCACATGAGATTAAGTTTTATTTGGACAAGCTTTTTAATATTGAAGTTTGGTTTGAGGTTTGCTGGGATGTTGGGATAGCATTTTCATCCCCATGGGAGAGTCATTTTGCTATGATTGGAGACTTCTTGGAAGAGGTTGTTGGAGCTAGGTCATGAGTTTCTCCTCCCGTGACTTGGTTCCCTATTTCTCTTTGCCCTTCTGAACCTTTGTCCCATGTCCTTTCTAGCTCTCCTTCTCAGGTTAATACACTTTTCCACATCCTCAGCCTCTTCATGGGTTCTCTCCTAAGAATACTGCTTGCCTGCAGCCTTTTGGATAGATGCTGCTCATCTTCCCGCACCATGAAGGGAGTACCACCGAAGTTCTTGCCTGGCCCCCTTTTGGCCCAGAGGTCATCGGGCTTCCCTGTTCACTTACAACCTTGGCTCCTTCTGTGGTTCATGACCTTCAGTTGTGAGCCCTCCTAGGACTGTCATCAGCTGACTTCTCTCTTGGCTCCCTCTAAAGAATTAGGTGCTAAGCTCAGGGTCTTCTCATTCTGCCACGCCTCCACTCTCATAGTCTGTCATTTATCCCACATGGGCCTTCCAACACCCTTGCCTCTCCTTTCATTTCTCCGCACCACACTGGTGAACCCCGATCACCTCCACTGCTGTTGCTGTTCCCTCCCATGGCCACAGCCTGGACCTTACTAACAACTCAGGCTGCTAAATACCTCTTGACCTGTTATTACTACAGTATTTAGCTCAAGTTTCTTCATGACTGTCACTACTCAGAGTTTTCAACCTCATGAAATTCTCAAGTCCCTGGATCCTTTGACTTTCTCTCCATCATTTTATTCATTTCTGGTCGTATTAAAGCCTACCACCCCTTCCTTCAGTCTTTCTCATCCTACATCCTTAATCTTCTTACCCTGTTGTCTTATCAGAGGTGACTTTTTGTGTAATGATGAGAACAGTCTATTTAGTTGTCAGTGCTGCTTTTCTGGGTCAAATACCTAGTGGGTCTCAAACTAAATACTTCTCACAGGAACCTTAGTGGAGGATAAAAATCGACTCAACATTTGAAGAACTAGATGGTTATTAGAGGCTCACTGCTCAGATGGAATGGCTTAATGGAGAAAGAGCTCTCCGTTGTGATGTTGTGTGGTTTTATTCCGATGTCAGAACTGCTCTGAGTTCTAGTGTCTCGTCTGTATAATAAGACTACTTGGCTATGTGATCCTCAGTTTTCTTAGTCCCTCATATGTATGATGCTAAATTATATTACCTGTACTATAAGTCACATGGCTTGATTAGAAACCAAATTATTCTAACCATTTCCTCAGTTACATCGCTTGAGATGAATCAGGTGACTGTTTTGGGCCTCAGTTTCCCCATTTTTAAAACAGAATACCATCCCCAGCTTTGTCTGCCTCACAAGGTGTTGTGAAATTCAAATAATATCAGGGTATACCAGTAAATCTAGGCATTGGCTCTCAGTGGTGCCACTTAAATGTGCATTTGAATCACCAAGAGGGTTCATAGAACTCAGATAGCTGGACTGCACTCCCAAAGTTTCTGATTCAGCAGAGCTGGGGTATAATTTGAATTTCTAATTTCCTGAAAGCTTCAGTTGTGAGCCCTCCTAGGACTGTCTGCTCAAAGAATTAGGTGCTAAGCTCAGGGTCTTCTCATTCTGCCACGCCTCCACTCTCATAGTCTGTCATTTATCCCACATGGGCCTTCCAACACCCTTGCCTCTCCTTTCATTTCTCCGCACCACACTGGTGAACCCCGATCACCTCCACTGCTGTTGCTGTTCCCTCCCATGGCCACAGCCTGGACCTTACTAACAACTCAGGCTGCTAAATACCTCTTGACCTGTTATTACTACAGTATTTAGCTCAAGTTTCTTCATGACTGTCACTACTCAGAGTTTTCAACCTCATGAAATTCTCAAGTCCCTGGATCCTTTGACTTTCTCTCCATCATTTTATTCATTTCTGGTCGTATTAAAGCCTACCACCCCTTCCTTCAGTCTTTCTCATCCTACATCCTTAATCTTCTTACCCTGTTGTCTTATCAGAGGTGACTTTTTGTGTAATGATGAGAACAGTCTATTTAGTTGTCAGTGCTGCTTTTCTGGGTCAAATACCTAGTGGGTCTCAAACTAAATACTTCTCACAGGAACCTTAGTGGAGGATAAAAATCGACTCAACATTTGAAGAACTAGATGGTTATTAGAGGCTCACTGCTCAGATGGAATGGCTTAATGGAGAAAGAGCTCTCCGTTGTGATGTTGTGTGGTTTTATTCCGATGTCAGAACTGCTCTGAGTTCTAGTGTCTCGTCTGTATAATAAGACTACTTGGCTATGTGATCCTCAGTTTTTTTCTTAGTCCCTCATATGTATGATGCTAAATTATATTACCTGTACTATAAGTCACATGGCTTGATTAGAAACCAAATTATTCTAACCATTTCCTCAGTTACATCGCTTGAGATGAATCAGGTGACTGTTTTGGGCCTCAGTTTCCCCATTTTTAAAACAGAATACCATCCCCAGCTTTGTCTGCCTCACAAGGGTGTTGTGAAATTCAAATAATATCAGGGTATAAAAGTAAATCTAGGCATTGGCTCTCAGTGGTGCCACTTAAATGTGCATTTGAATCACCAAGAGGGTTCATAGAACTCAGATAGCTGGACTGCACTCCCAAAGTTTCTGATTCAGCAGAGCTGGGGTATAATTTGAATTTCTAATTCATCCCCAGGTGATGCTGATCCTGAAAGCACATTGGGAGAACCATTGCTTTCAGGTACTCTAAACCCATGAGAGATTACCTTCTTACCCTTCCAAATGGGGCTTTCCAGGTGGCCCTAGTGGTAAAGCACCTGTCTGCCAATGCAGGAGACGTAAGAGAGGTGGGTTTGGTCCCTGGGTTGGGACGATCCCCTTTAGGATGGCATGGCAACCCACTCCAGTATTCTTGCCTGGAGATCCCGTGGACAGAGGAGCCTGGAAGGCTCCAGTCCATAGGGTTGCAAAGAGTCGGACAGAGCTGAAACGACTTAGCATGCATGCAAACACCCTTCCAAACTGTCCCAGGTAGGTGACCATACACTTTAGTGACTGTACACGTTCGTCTGAAATTAGCAAGTCTAAGAATTTTTGTGGGAACAAAGTTACAAAATAATTGGAATTCAGACTCTTGGTGAACATCTTGGACTTACTGTTGTCCTGCGTGCAAGTGTGGAAAGCTACATTTCTCCAGGAACTAACTCAGGGCAATGACTGTAAAAAGCACACATTATGGAGATGCTTTGGTTTGAGTGCTCTGAGGCTCCACTTTGAAACTTTTTTCAACACTAGAAAATAGCAGTGTGTCATGAATCTATCCACCACGCATGGCTAATTATGATTTCTTTTCAAAAACAGCAATTTATTTTTAAACAATTGGCCAAAATCTTAGGATCCCTTGGCTATTTTAAGGAAGAAATATAGGCAAAAATCAGTTTTAAAATACTACCTGTACTATAAGTCACATGGCTTGATTAGAAACCAAATTATTCTAACCATTTCCTCAGTTACATCGCTTGAGATGAATCAGGTGACTGTTTTGGGCCTCAGTTTCCCCATTTTTAAAACAGAATACCATCCCCAGCTTTGTCTGCCTCACAAGGTGTTGTGAAATTCAAATAATATCAGGGTATAAAAGTAAATCTAGGCATTGGCTCTCAGTGGTGCCACTTAAATGTGCATTTGAATCACCAAGAGGGTTCATAGAACTCAGATAGCTGGACTGCACTCCCAAAGTTTCTGATTCAGCAGAGCTGGGGTATAATTTGAATTTCTAATTCATCCCCAGGTGATGCTGATCCTGAAAGCACATTGGGAGAACCATTGCTTTCAGGTACTCTAAACCCATGAGAGATTACCTTCTTACCCTTCCAAATGGGGCTTTCCAGGTGGCCCTAGTGGTAAAGCACCTGTCTGCCAATGCAGGAGACGTAAGAGAGGTGGGTTTGGTCCCTGGGTTGGGACGATCCCCTTTAGGATGGCATGGCAACCCACTCCAGTATTCTTGCCTGGAGATCCCGTGGACAGAGGAGCCTGGAAGGCTCCAGTCCATAGGGTTGCAAAGAGTCGGACAGAGCTGAAACGACTTAGCATGCATGCAAACACCCTTCCAAACTGTCCCAGGTAGGTGACCATACACTTTAGTGACTGTACACGTTCGTCTGAAATTAGCAAGTCTAAGAATTTTTGTGGGAACAAAGTTACAAAATAATTGGAATTCAGACTCTTGGTGAACATCTTGGACTTACTGTTGTCCTGCGTGCAAGTGTGGAAAGCTACATTTCTCCAGGAACTAACTCAGGGCAATGACTGTAAAAAGCACACATTATGGAGATGCTTTGGTTTGAGTGCTCTGAGGCTCCACTTTGAAACTTTTTTCAACACTAGAAAATAGCAGTGTGTCATGAATCTATCCACCACGCATGGCTAATTATGATTTCTTTTCAAAAACAGCAATTTATTTTTAAACAATTGGCCAAAATCTTAGGATCCCTTGGCTATTTTTAAGGAAGAAATTACTAAGATGCAAAAATCAGTTTTAAAATAAAGAGGAGCCTGTGTATATTTGGACCAACTTAATGTTTACATTGGTTGTCCTGGTGCAAGCCACATAAGTGGCAGTTTGCACTCGGGGCCAAGCATTTCAGCTTTGCCATCCCCTGGATTTTAGACCCATCCCAACTTTTTATGGGTCATGTTGCCGTCTAAATATTGAGTAGAAACAACAGAAGAATCAAAATAAAGATGGGTGGGATTATTTGAAATTAAAACTAGTCAGTAATCAAACCAGACAGACATATGTGTGCCACGTTCTTTCCAGTCACCTGCCTTTCGCCGTCTCAACCTCCTTTCAACACGCCACCCCACCCACCCACTTCTTCTGGTCACCGTGCACAGCCAAGCAGGAAGTCCATCATACAGATACAGGATTTGCAAACACATGGTGTGTAGGCCTAGAGTGAGTTACAAGAATGTGATTTGCATGATAAGATTATGAGGAAACACTATTAACACCTGTGACAAGGGCACATGCTTCACTAGCAATGTTCGCTACCGCGTTGTAAACTATAATTATGAAAATTGTAGGGCTCTTAGAAAACATTTTTACTGCTCTCTTGATTTATTTTCCTGAGTTTTTTTTTCTCTCACATATATGATGAAAAGCTGGTGGAAAAACGATGCAGTAAACGTTTTAATTATATAAGTGGCTTCACTTTCCACCAAACCAAAGGACATTCCCATTCTTATACATTTCCTATATAAGTAAATGATATTAGGACATTTTTAAAAATAACTTGTTAGTGCCTGATAGTTGTGTATTTTATTTTTTATTTTTATTGAAGTATAGTTGATTGACGATATTATGTTCATTTCGGGGTAAGTGTGTGTATGTTTTAAGCCTTACTGTGTAGTGATAATGGAGACAGGGTTTTGGAGACAAGCTGTCTGGGTGTTTGAATCCTGGTTTGACACTTTGGGCAGTTCTGGAAAATGGAAATGGCAGTAGTCTCTACCTCTTATGATTGTTGTGAGAATAAGGTGTCTAAATCCTTTGTTATAGTGTCTGGCTCTGACTGTCAGCTCTTATTGTTGAAAGTAGTGTTGATTAGTAGAAGTGGTATTTGGTCAAAAAATACTACCTAGAAAGAGTGATAACTGTTGTTAGAATTTGATCCTTTAAGAACTACTTCAAAGTTTGAAGTAGTCAGAAAGGTCATCTGAGGTAATGGTGTTGGTTCCCACCTGCCTCTGTGACAAAGCTGCATGCTGGAATATGAAAACTAGGGGCAATGATGTGATTTTTAAGTAAGTCTTTTAGTCATTTTAAAGCAGTGGTCTCCAACCGGGGACCAGGAACCGGTTTCAGGGGAAACAGTTTTCCCACATCGGGTAAAGGGGCTGGTTGGGGCTGACTCAAGAGCATTGCAGAGCTCCACCTCAGGTCATCAGGGATTAGATTCCAGAGGTTGGGGACCTCTGTCTTAAAAGACCATCTTTTACTCTATGATTATGTCCTTTTGGCTTATTTTGGTATTACGTGCACCCACCCTTAAAATAGATGTTTTATAGATGTTCTCTCATGTCAAAAAATAAATTGACAAGCCTGCTTTGATCTCCCTAGTCGCATGGGATTTCAGGGATTGGGTTGGAAGCTCTGCTGACTTTTAGGTACCAAAATTCTGGGAGTTGATTCATGGTAGGCATCTTCTCTTGTGTCTTTGACAGCTGGTCTTCGAGCCGGTGCCCAAGATCTCTGGCAACAAGGGAGTGACTTCTCTTACTGAACAGCTCTAAAACTTTAGCAATGTCCCTTTATGTTATATGTTGTGATATTCTCTGACTCATGCTTTCCATATAATGGAAATACTGAAGGCTTCTGCCCCAGATTTTATATCACTTTGGGTACTTAAGGCCAGAGTTGTTAAGAATATTACAAGGGAACACAAGTATAAGCACTAAGCCTATTTAAGACAATTGGAAATTTCTTTCCTTCTTCCTTTCCCACCTGTAGCATCTGGTCATTGTAGCTACTTGGCCCATCTCCATCTCCTCTGATCTCCGTGAGTACTCTTCAGTTCCTCACTAACTGCTCATCTTCTCCAGATCCAGATAGCCTGTATTTTCTGTGGCTCCCCTAGCCAGAGTTTTGAGGCCCTTCATCATCCCAGCCTCCAGTTTTGGAGGCAAGCTACATGAAGTCTCTGTATTTAGTTCATGCATTCTGCGTGGGCACCTAGTATATATAGAGTAATAACAGCAGTTCTCAAGTTCACAGTGACCTCTGTAGTTTTCAAAATGCTTTCCTACCTTCCCAGCCCTGTGGAGGCAAACGCCTTTCCATTTGCCCAGGAGGAACCTGAGAGCCTTTCTAAGAACAAACAGACATCATTTAATTTTAGAGTTGGGAAGGCTTTGCATGCCATGCCAGCCTCACATCCCTGAAGAGAAACTGAAACGCAAAACAGTTGAGAGATTTGTCTCAGGCCACGTGGCCACTGTTTGTGATTTAACTTTTAGACTGGTTTTGGAGAAGACCATTCTGTCTTAAAAGACCATCTTTTACTCTATGATTATGTCCTTTTGGCTTATTTTGGTATTACGTGCACCCACCCTTAAAATAGATGTTTTATAGATGTTCTCTCATGTCAAAAAATAAATTGACAAGCCTGCTTTGATCTCCCTAGTCGCATGGGATTTCAGGGATTGGGTTGGAAGCTCTGCTGACTTTTAGGTACCAAAATTCTGGGAGTTGATTCATGGTAGGCATCTTCTCTTGTGTCTTTGACAGCTGGTCTTCGAGCCGGTGCCCAAGATCTCTGGCAACAAGGGAGTGACTTCTCTTACTGAACAGCTCTAAAACTTTAGCAATGTCCCTTTATGTTATATGTTGTGATATTCTCTGACTCATGCTTTCCATATAATGGAAATACTGAAGGCTTCTGCCCCAGATTTTATATCACTTTGGGTACTTAAGGCCAGAGTTGTTAAGAATATTACAAGGGAACACAAGTATAAGCACTAAGCCTATTTAAGACAATTGGAAATTTCTTTCCTTCTTCCTTTCCCACCTGTAGCATCTGGTCATTGTAGCTACTTGGCCCATCTCCATCTCCTCTGATCTCCGTGAGTACTCTTCAGTTCCTCACTAACTGCTCATCTTCTCCAGATCCAGATAGCCTGTATTTTCTGTGGCTCCCCTAGCCAGAGTTTTGAGGCCCTTCATCATCCCAGCCTCCAGTTTTGGAGGCAAGCTACATGAAGTCTCTGTATTTAGTTCATGCATTCTGCGTGGGCACCTAGTATATATAGAGTAATAACAGCAGTTCTCAAGTTCACAGTGACCTCTGTAGTTTTCAAAATGCTTTCCTACCTTCCCAGCCCTGTGGAGGCAAACGCCTTTCCATTTGCCCAGGAGGAACCTGAGAGCCTTTCTAAGAACAAACAGACATCATTTAATTTTAGAGTTGGGAAGGCTTTGCATGCCATGCCAGCCTCACATCCCTGAAGAGAAACTGAAAACGCAAAACAGTTGAGAGATTTGTCTCAGGCCACGTGGCCACTGTTTGTGATAGCCCTTGGGAACTGGATTTCATTTTGATTCTGGTTTTGGTCCAGATCTTAAACTCCTTTACTGTGCTGCCTCTGTGCTCTGCAATGGTGCCGAGAAGTGTTAAGCACGTAAAGCAGAGCTCCTTAGCACAAGGAATTTGCAAGTGATGAGTTTTGTTTTTCTGTTTAGTTCTTTACAGAATTTCCAGCGACTGAGATAATGACAGGTACAAACTTTGGGAAGAAGGTCCACACAGAGTGGGATTGTTCAGGGAGGGTGTTTTATCAGCAACCTTGATGAAAATTAGAGTAGCTTCTGGGGGAAGAGAGTAGAATATGTCCCATGGTGAGGGATTTAGTGCAGCATTTTCTTAAATTATCTGTGGTGACAGGCCACTTTTGTTCTTTAAATTTCCAACCCAGTGTGGCTCAGTACTTTTATAAACTTTAATAATAATCAACTTTTTAGGGAATTCCTTGGCCATCCAGTGGTTAGGACTCTGTACTTCCACTGCCAAGGATGTGCGTTCAGTCCGCTGGTCGGGGAGCTGAAATTCCATAAGCTGAGCCCACAAGCTGTGTGGAGCAGCCCGAAGGAAAAAGGAAAATGGACAAATACAAACCTGAAGTTTTTATGATCTGATTTAAGGCATGAAATTACTTTGTCCAGTTGCTCTGAGGTGTTATTTCAGTATCTCTGTGGTCCCATTGTGTCTTGCTGATGGGTTACACGCTGGACCTACATTTTCAGAAGCATGGTCTCCTGTGAACAGACGTGCAAAGGTTTGGTCCCTGGGGGCGGGGAGGGGACTGGGCTCAGGGGTCTGAGGGAGGAGGATGTAATCAGAGCAGGGGTGTGTAGGTAAAAAAAGGCGAACGTGGTGTTAACTGGTAGAGAGTCTCAACTTCCAGTGGGCCGAGGAGCAACAGGGCTACGTGGGCAACGGACCGCCTACACATTCTGAAGCAAGCACGTTGGCCTATCAGTGGTTGGCTGAATGATGCTGTCGGATATTCTCAGTGACTAAGACACTTGCTGCTGTCTTTAAGCTGTGTGTGTATAGAACGCTTCTTTGTTGCCTGCCAGCTAATCTTGCATGTTTTCTGGTTTTCCTCGTCTTCTCCTGTTCATATCATCTGAAGAGTATACATGGGCTGTCTTTGCAGGATCTTCCTTCTTGAAGTTTGCTTTCTCCAGGGGACACTTGTATCTAGAGTAGATTAGCCAGACACCTGCCCTCTGAATCTTGTTGCTTTTCTACCTTTGTGCAGCTGCCTTCAATTTTTAATATAAAATGCAAGTTTTCTGCCAGAACATTTTTAATTTTTTAAGCAAATATAGTTGGCCCTCGCAATCCATGGATCCCACATCCACGGATTTGACCAAACACTGACCGGGTGCCATGTTTATAGTCAAAGTTGGTTGAATCTACAGGTACAGAGAGGTCAGACTCTGGGACTTGAGCATCTGTAGATTTTGGTGTCCAGCGTGGGTCCTGGAGCCAATTCCCTGGGTACCCAGTTATCTCTGTACTTGTTTTTGTTTCTGAGCACTTTGAACACATGGTCAGACCTGGGGGCTGGGGAGAGGGTGTGGAGGTGGAAAAGTCCATGTGGGAAAGGTATTTAGGAAATAGTAGAGATGGCCCATCTTAAGTATGATCAGTGCTTCTGGTATGTAGAATTTTTTTTTTTTTTTTTGTCTTTTATCTTTTGTCTAAGAGAGTGGCAGTGCTCTGCTACGTAGACCCTTGAACTACCTTGGTTGGCTAAGAACTTGCCCAAAGCCAAGAGCTGGTAACTGGCAGGATGTGATGTGTATGGGTTAACATACCTGTCATGTCTGATTAGTAGGTCTGGAGGAGAACTCAAGAATGTGCCTGTCCATCAGATTTCTGAGTGATACTGGACCACACTTTGAGAAGGTCTGGTTGAGCACTGGGGCTGGTATATAGTAAGTGCTGTATGGAAGTTTTAAAAAGTAAATGAAAGGATTCCCCTGGATGATCCAGTTAAGACTCTGCTTTGGGGCTTCCCAGGTGGTCCAGTGGGTAAGGACACCGCCTTGTAGTGCAAGGGGCACCGGATCGATCCCTGGCCTGGGAAGATCTCACGTGCTGTAGGGCAGGTGGACTGATGTGTACAATTACTGAGCCAGAGCTCTGGAGCGCATGCACCCAGAGCCGGTGCTCTGAGAGGAGAGAGGCCACTGCGATGGGAGGCCCACACAGGCCAAAGAACAAAGATAAATAAGTGAAAGATTAATAGAAGTGGTCAAAAAAAAAAAAAAAAAAAAGTAATAATAAAAAAGAGATTAGCTTAAAAAAAAAAAAAAAGACTCTGCCTTCCAAAGCAGGAGGGCACAGGTTCCATCCTTGGTTGGGGAATTAAGATCCCACATGCCATGTGGTATGGCCAAAATAAAACAAAATAAATGAAAAGATAGCAAATGAGACTATTTAAATGATAAATAAGAGTCACCTTTTGGGTGCCATGTTTATAGTTTGGTTGAATCTACAGGTACAGAGAGGTCAGACTCTGGGACTTGAGCATCTGTAGATTTTGGTGTCCAGCGTGGGTCCTGGAGCCAATTCCCTGGGTACCCAGTTATCTCTGTACTTGTTTTTGTTTCTGAGCACTTTGAACACATGGTCAGACCTGGGGGCTGGGGAGAGGGTGTGGAGGTGGAAAAGTCCATGTGGGAAAGGTATTTAGGAAATAGTAGAGATGGCCCATCTTAAGTATGATCAGTGCTTCTGGTATGTAGAATTTTTTTTTTTTTTTTTTGTCTTTTATCTTTTGTCTAAGAGAGTGGCAGTGCTCTGCTACGTAGACCCTTGAACTACCTTGGTTGGCTAAGAACTTGCCCAAAGCCAAGAGCTGGTAACTGGCAGGATGTGATGTGTATGGGTTAACATACCTGTCATGTCTGATTAGTAGGTCTGGAGGAGAACTCAAGAATGTGCCTGTCCATCAGATTTCTGAGTGATACTGGACCACACTTTGAGAAGGTCTGGTTGAGCACTGGGGCTGGTATATAGTAAGTGCTGTATGGAAGTTTTAAAAAGTAAATGAAAGGATTCCCCTGGATGATCCAGTTAAGACTCTGCTTTGGGGCTTCCCAGGTGGTCCAGTGGGTAAGGACACCGCCTTGTAGTGCAAGGGGCACCGGATCGATCCCTGGCCTGGGAAGATCTCACGTGCTGTAGGGCAGGTGGACTGATGTGTACAATTACTGAGCCAGAGCTCTGGAGCGCATGCACCCAGAGCCGGTGCTCTGAGAGGAGAGAGGCCACTGCGATGGGAGGCCCACACAGGCCAAAGAACAAAGATAAATAAGTGAAAGATTAATAGAAGTGGTCAAAAAAAAAAAAAAAAAAAAAGTAATAATAAAAAAGAGATTAGCTTAAAAAAAAAAAAAAAGACTCTGCCTTCCAAAGCAGGAGGGCACAGGTTCCATCCTTGGTTGGGGAATTAAGATCCCACATGCCATGTGGTATGGCCAAAATAAAACAAAATAAATGAAAAGATAGCAAATGAGACTATTTAAATGATAAAAGCTAGAAAGAGAAAATAAACAGGGTGGTGTGAGAGAGTGAACTGGGAGCCACTGTCATGGGGCAGCCTTGAAATGAACCCAGAAGATAAGCATGAACCTGCCTTGAGGGGAGCTGAGGAAGAGCCTTGGAGTGGTCAACAGAAAAGAACTTGGGTGAGCCGGGGGCGGGGTAGTGAATGGTTTTGGATGAGGTTGGGGAGAAACCCAGGGAAGTCATGCAGGGCCCTGATGGAGAGCAAACAGAGCTATCAGAAGATGAGTGGTATGAATTGTTTCCTGTTTTAAATTGATTGCTTAGGCTGCCAAGTAGCCGAGGAATTGCAGAACGAGAAGCATGAAGGCAGGGACACCAGATTGGAGGCTGCTACAGTGATCCCTGGAGGCGTGGAGGTAGCTTGGATGAGGGTGGGGGAGAAACAGCTTTGAGCTGGAGGAATGTGTGTGTTGTGTCTGGTGGTTTATCACAGCAATGGATGCTCCTGTGGGGGCCCCGGAAACAGTGGAATTATAGGTTATATGTGCTATTTGAGAAAGCAGAGAAATGCAAGGAATATTTTTAAAACTGGTCATCAAAAGTTATTTGAATGCTAGCATCCCCTTCCAAAACCCCGTACTCCCGGAGGGCAGACCCTCAGCTATCTGGAAAACTTGGCCATCGAGGACAACTCCTTCTTTGAGATCCCTGGTGCAGCTATATTCACGTGGAGTATAATCTGTGTGTGTGTCATTGCTTAGCTCTTGGCATGTAGTGACTCAACTGGTAATTTAAATTAATAGACTGTGCATATAAGCACACTATTGTTCTCCTTAGATCTTGATGGAGCTTTGATTGGCACTTAAGTGATGGTGTATTTGAATTAATTACTGTAGCTGAGAAAGAGCTGGGAAAACATAGGAGGGAGGAGAAATGTAGTTGTAACGTGCTACTGTAGGAGGGAAAGCAGCACACACAGTCTGAGGTGAGCCTGGAATCAGGGATCCCGGGCTGAGAGAATGTAGGAATAGACGGCAGGAAGCCATCTAGGGTTCTGTGTACACGGCTGCTCCCCTAGGAGGTGTGGCCACCTGGGAGCCCCACCTGCTCTCTGCCTCGGGATCCCTGCCCCTTACCTCTTCCTGCCCCTTCTGTCTCTGCAGGAAGAAGAATCCTATTGTAGGTCCCCTGTCCTCACCTCCCAGCATCCTAGCCCAGTCAGTTCCACCCCAGGCGGTCTCTTTCTCACATGTTTACACACATCCTCTTTAAACCTTGTGTTTCTTTTTCTTGTCTCTTTTAAATCTTGCCCAGTTACCTCAGGAAATTCTTTCTCTTTCTTTGTTCTATTCCTGGAGCCAAAATAAAAGAAGAAGAAGAAGAAAAAAAACTTCTAGTCATGGTTAGTATTTATGAGATTCATGCTGCGATAAGCCTGTTGACAAATGATCTAATTACCAAATCCTGTGCCTAATCAATTTCCTGATTACGAGGCAGTATCGGAAAGTGTATTTACGTAATCTCTTGGAAGCTTTTCCTTCAGATGCTTTCCTGTTCCTCACCCTTCCCTTTCTCTGTTCTTCCAGTTGAGTTCTTTTTCTTTTTTTCTATTCCTTTTATTCTGTATTGGGCTATAGCCAATTAGTAATGCTGTGATAGTTTCAGGTGAACAGCGAAGGGACTCAGCGGCACTTAGACACATCTCTACTGAGTTGTTTCTAGACCCTTGTTGCTCAGCCGTTTTCTTCCTATGTCTGCTCATCCTCTCTGGGCAATGCCAACGACTCTGGAGCTTCCATTCTTCCTTGCCTTCACGCCTCACTGACATTGTGCCTCAGGTCTGGGCTGGTGTTGGTTACCATCTGATACAGAACCCCTTGCAACCTTGCAGAGCCAACACACTGCCCTCCTGTTAGGTCCCCAACAGTCGTCAGCACCTCTCTCCCAGATCCATGGGTGAGGAAACAACAGTGTTATCTTCAAGGTTCCAGTTTACCTCTTCCCCAGCCTGTAATCACTAGGTCTGTTGCTTCTGCCTCTAAGGGACTCCTTTCTTTCGGTTCCCTGTTGACCCTTGTGCTATCGTATCTGTCCCCTTCAACCTTCTAGCTTCTAGGGTCACCGTTTTATAAAGCCACCAAAATAGGCTTGTGCACTTGTTGACTTCTGAGCACCAGACACATAGAGAGTGCTCACAAGATACTAATGTCATCCTCCTTGTTCCAAAAAGAGTTCAACATAGCTGTTACCAAAATACTTAAGATAAAACCCAAAGCAAGTGGCTAAAAGACTGCCGCTACCCCTTTATCATGCTGTACTGAGTCTCTCAGCCCCATCCGACTCTTTGTGACCCCATGGACTATAGCCTGCCAGGCTCCTCTGTTCGTGGGATGTTTTAGGCAAGAAGACTGAAGTGGGTTGCCATTTCCTTCCCTAGTCCTGACCTAGGACTTGAACCTGTCTCGTCTGCTGCCTTGTGGGTAGATTCTTCATCCGCTGATCCATTGGGGAAACCTGCTCCCCTTAGTTAGGAACAGAAAAAGATAAACTGAAGACAGGAATTCCTGAAGCTACCCATCTCCTGTATATACATTTGTGAAAGAGAGGGTTACAGTTTTGGCTCAGAGAATCCCAGTCGCTGATGGGAAGAAGGAGAAAGAATCCACTTCTATGATTGCACACTGTCTGTGTGATAAAAAGGACATGCTGTGCAGGAGAAGCACAGCTGTTCTTGGAACTGAGGTCAGAGAGAACTTTTCCCCAAGGGCTCTGATGAAGGGAATACTGTGTGACTTCGTGAATCATAACCTCATCGCATTCTTACAATATCTGTAACAATCCGTTTCATGGCGCTGCTCCTTCTGACCTCATTCAGTGCGGCCCAGTAGCAGAGTGTGATTTCAATAAATGTCGTCATAAAGGTGCAGAGAAGGTAAGCATCGTGCCACTAGAAGTTCTTTGCAAAGCAACTTTCTTTTTGCTCCTTAAACAATCTTCCATAACTCCTTGTTTCTGTCAGTCAGTTCTTTATTATATGGACATTCACTGTCTGTCATCTGAGCCTGTGTTACCTTCTGGGTTTGCCCCCGACCTGTGAACTCCACATTCCAGCCTGGCGTTACTTGCTGTTTCTTGAACAGCTCGGCCCTTCATGCAGGCTGTTCTTTTCGCATCAGGAATCCTGCTGTCTCTACCTTCTTACCTGATTTTCATCCAACTCTTCCCTCCCACCCCAAGATAAGGGGGACTGCTTTAACCATCAAGCCAACAGAGACATACTGAACAACAACAAACTGAGATTTCTTTATGTAAAACCAAACATTGTCAACCCATCAGTACCTTTGAAAGGTGTCCAGAATTCCATTTTTACAGTTTAGCTTCATTTTACTTATTTATTTGCTTTCTTGTTTACTTGCCTGCTTGCCGTGCCCGGAGGGATGCAGGATCTTAGTTCCTTGACCAGGGGTTGAATCCGTGCTCCCTGCAGTAACTTGTGGAGCACTAACCACTGGAGACCAGGGAATTTCCAGCCTCATTTTAAACTTGAGACTTCCTCAAGGACTAGCATCCTTAATATGTAAGAGACTTTCCATGCATTGATTTTTCTTTCTGTGTTTCCGTTGTCACATTTGCTTATTAGTGGGGCTACAGTTGAGGATCAGCCAGCTCTTACTTGTATATACATTTGTGAAAGAGATGGTTACAGTTTTGGCTCAGAGAATCCCAGTCGCTGATGGGAAGAAGGAGAAAGAATCCACTTCTATGATTGCACACTGTCTGTGTGATAAAAAGGACATGCTGTGCAGGAGAAGCACAGCTGTTCTTGGAACTGAGGTCAGAGAGAACTTTTCCCCAAGGGCTCTGATGAAGGGAATACTGTGTGACTTCGTGAATCATAACCTCATCGCATTCTTACAATATCTGTAACAATCCGTTTCATGGCGCTGCTCCTTCTGACCTCATTCAGTGCGGCCCAGTAGCAGAGTGTGATTTCAATAAATGTCGTCATAAAGGTGCAGAGAAGGTAAGCATCGTGCCACTAGAAGTTCTTTGCAAAGCAACTTTCTTTTTGCTCCTTAAACAATCTTCCATAACTCCTTGTTTCTGTCAGTCAGTTCTTTATTATATGGACATTCACTGTCTGTCATCTGAGCCTGTGTTACCTTCTGGGTTTGCCCCCGACCTGTGAACTCCACATTCCAGCCTGGCGTTACTTGCTGTTTCTTGAACAGCTCGGCCCTTCATGCAGGCTGTTCTTTTCGCATCAGGAATCCTGCTGTCTCTACCTTCTTACCTGATTTTCATCCAACTCTTCCCTCCCACCCCAAGATAAGGGGGACTGCTTTAACCATCAAGCCAACAGAGACATACTGAACAACAACAAACTGAGATTTCTTTATGTAAAACCAAACATTGTCAACCCATCAGTACCTTTGAAAGGTGTCCAGAATTCCATTTTTACAGTTTAGCTTCATTTTACTTATTTATTTGCTTTCTTGTTTACTTGCCTGCTTGCCGTGCCCGGAGGGATGCAGGATCTTAGTTCCTTGACCAGGGGTTGAATCCGTGCTCCCTGCAGTAACTTGTGGAGCACTAACCACTGGAGACCAGGGAATTTCCAGCCTCATTTTAAACTTGAGACTTCCTCAAGGACTAGCATCCTTAATATGTAAGAGACTTTCCATGCATTGATTTTTCTTTCTGTGTTTCCGTTGTCACATTTGCTTATTAGTGGGGCTACAGTTGAGGATCAGCCAGCTCTTACTTGTTAACTTTAGAGGCTAAGTACTGTTGAACATGTTTCTGGGGAAGTTATTTTCCCCAGTCCCAGACCACATTGCTAAAATCTTGCTGCCACATATTCCAGTTTGGATAGCAGAAAGAGCCCTGAACTGGGTTTTATCTTTTTGATTCTGATCTTGGTTCTTTGATGAATTAAATTTAACCCTTCTGGGCCTCAGTTGCCTCATTATTAAAATGAGATGGTTAGATCAGATGGTGATGTGGAATGGTGATAATAGATAAAAATAATAATAGCTGCCTTTGAGTGTTTGCTATGGGCTAGGAAAGTCTGCTGGGCCCTGACTGGAGGTTCCATCCTCCAATCTTCACAGCGACGTTCTAAACTCAAAAGTGTTACCTGCATTGACGCTTGAAGAAACGGAGGCATAGAGAAATTAAGGGACTTTGCTGAGGCTTATACAGCCAGTGAGTGAGCAGAGCTCTCTTCAAACCTAGGGCTCTTGGTCAGGCTTCTGGGAGAAACTTTTAACCACTCTGCTTTCTAGTTCAGTGGTTCTGTGAGATACTATTTATAGGACAAAGCCTGTATTTTGAATTTTTGAGGAAGAAAAATTAGTTTTACTGAAATCCAGTTTTACATCATTCCTCCCAAGCTGTTTTTTAAAACCCCGGAACTTGTGTTGAAATGAACATCTTGCTGTCTTTCCCCCAAATATGTTTGCATGTAAGGTTGTTACTTGGTTCTAGTGGCAGATTTTGGAAGGCAGTCTGTCATTCATGCTCTCTGCTGTCCGTAAGCGATGTGTTCTTGATGTCTGTCCCAGGAGCAGATCAGACGTCCGTTGTCAGGATGAAGATACTTTACACGCACCTCCTTTCTCTTCTCCTACAGCCAGGCCTTGGACTATCTTTAGATGGTTGGGCAATTAAGCCATCTTAAACGTTTCTCTCTTTTGGAAAATGCTAAGTAAGGACTTGCTACATGACTGATAAAGCATTTAACATAGTGTCTGCCATGTCATTCATTAAATGGTGACCACACCTTGAGCTAGAGCCTTGGGATACTGTCGTGAGCTAAACACAGGCCCTGCCCTAGTGGAACATATGGTCCTTAAGGTGAGGGAGCAGGAAATGGATCAAAGTGATAATTTACAAATGCTGCAGATGTTCAATAAGATGTTTTCCATATTGTTATCATTATACCATTAATTCCCAGTCCCAGACCACATTGCTAAAATCTTGCTGCCACATATTCCAGTTTGGATAGCAGAAAGAGCCCTGAACTGGGTTTTATCTTTTTGATTCTGATCTTGGTTCTTTGATGAATTAAATTTAACCCTTCTGGGCCTCAGTTGCCTCATTATTAAAATGAGATGGTTAGATCAGATGGTGATGTGGAATGGTGATAATAGATAAAAATAATAATAGCTGCCTTTGAGTGTTTGCTATGGGCTAGGAAAGTCTGCTGGGCCCTGACTGGAGGTTCCATCCTCCAATCTTCACAGCGACGTTCTAAACTCAAAAGTGTTACCTGCATTGACGCTTGAAGAAACGGAGGCATAGAGAAATTAAGGGACTTTGCTGAGGCTTATACAGCCAGTGAGTGAGCAGAGCTCTCTTCAAACCTAGGGCTCTTGGTCAGGCTTCTGGGAGAAACTTTTAACCACTCTGCTTTCTAGTTCAGTGGTTCTGTGAGATACTATTTATAGGACAAAGCCTGTATTTTGAATTTTTGAGGAAGAAAAATTAGTTTTACTGAAATCCAGTTTTACATCATTCCTCCCAAGCTGTTTTTAAACCCAGGAACTTGTGTTGAAATGAACATCTTGCTGTCTTTCCCCCAAATATGTTTGCATGTAAGGTTGTTACTTGGTTCTAGTGGCAGATTTTGGAAGGCAGTCTGTCATTCATGCTCTCTGCTGTCCGTAAGCGATGTGTTCTTGATGTCTGTCCCAGGAGCAGATCAGACGTCCGTTGTCAGGATGAAGATACTTTACACGCACCTCCTTTCTCTTCTCCTACAGCCAGGCCTTGGACTATCTTTAGATGGTTGGGCAATTAAGCCATCTTAAACGTTTCTCTCTTTTGGAAAATGCTAAGTAAGGACTTGCTACATGACTGATAAAGCATTTAACATAGTGTCTGCCATGTCATTCATTAAATGGTGACCACACCTTGAGCTAGAGCCTTGGGATACTGTCGTGAGCTAAACACAGGCCCTGCCCTAGTGGAACATATGGTCCTTAAGGTGAGGGAGCAGGAAATGGATCAAAGTGATAATTTACAAATGCTGCAGATGTTCAATAAGATGTTTTCCATATTGTTATCATTATACCATTATACAGATGAGGAATTAGCCTTCTATTTAAGCCCACTCCAAGGCAGGCCAAACCAAGGTTTCTGCTTCTTCTCGTTGCAACTCATTTGACTGTATTCACTCATACCTATGACTGTTAATGTATGATGATTTAATTTTTTTTTTTTTTTATCTTTTGGGGGTGGGGTGGGGAGGAAGGGGAATGGGCGGGCCACTTCTATTGGTCTTTCATTTCTCTATTTTCATCCGTCTTTGTTCTTTTGGCTCCTGTGGGCCTCCCATCACAGTGGCCTCTACTGTCTCAGAGCGCCAGCTCTGGGCGCACGTGCGCCAGAGCTCCGGCTCGGTAGTTGAACACATCGGTCCAGCCGCTCCGCGGCACGTGGGATCTTCCCAGGCCAGGGATCAAACCGGCACCCCTTGCACTGCAAGGCGGTGTCCTTATGCACTGGACCACCAGGGGAAGCCTGATGATTTAATTTATCATCCAGATGACCATGTCTCTGAAAGTGAAATTAATTATGCTGAAATGATAGATGTAAACAGATCTCGTTCAAAGCAGACTGGAGTGTGTTGTCTTTCCTACTGGTATCTAAGGCTAATTAATATTGGCCTCCTAATCTTAAACATGCCTTAATTATGGTTAAACTCTTTATGCAGAGAAAGAGAGAGAGTGTGTGTGTGTGTCCATGTGCAAACCTGCACTGGTGCACAAATGAATCAGCAATGTCGGGCTTCCCTGGTGGTCCAGTGGGTAAGGATGTCGCCTTGCAGTGCAAGGGACGCCGGTTCAATCCCTGGCCTGGGAGGATCCCACGTGCCACGGAGCAGCTAGACTGATGTGTCCAACTACTAAGCTGGAGCTCTGGAGTGCATGCGTCCGGAGCCGGTGTTCTGCAGCGAGAGAGGCCACTGTGATGGGAGGCCCACATAGGCCAAAGGACAAAAAAGATAAGTGAATGAAAGATCAATAGAAGTGGCCAAAAGAAAAAAAAAAAGAAATGTGTACCTGGTTTCTCTGGAGATTGGGGGGATTAAATATCCTCTTTCCTTATAGGAATTTATTTTCTAAGACGTTATTTCTTCTCTTCTTTCCAATGTAGTGACAAAACTGCTTCAGTAAAACATCAAGTCAACTGTTGAATTGAGAGATTGGACATTCTAAAGCAGTAACTTTCTTAAACTATTTTTTATTGGAGCATAGTTGATTTACAGTGTTGTGTTAGCTTTCAGGTATACAACAAAGTGGATCCGTTATATGCGTGCATGTGTGTGTACACATATACACTATTTTTAGATTCTTTTCCCATTTAGCTCATTATAGAGAATTGTGTTTTGGAGTTCCTAGTGTGTATGTCTCTCTCTCTCTCTTTTGTAAATAGAAGATTGCAGGGTAACCCATTGTTTTCTCTCCAGGGTGAGAAAACAAAGGACCATATGACCCATAATGATTGCAGAATTCAAAAGGACAGTGAAGTTTTTTGTGTTCCACAATTTTTAGGTCATGAAGACTTGTCACAAACAGAGCTGTCCAAAAGTATAACAAAACTAGATTTGAAAATTTTTGTTCCCAAAGATCCAGGATCATCCCAGATTTGATTGCCTGGCTTCTTCTGTATTGACTTTAATGAGTTGTAGGTCATTCCCAAGGGAATATCTTGAATGACTTTTTATAAACCATCATTATCAATGTCTCTTGTCTAATAGTCAACAGAAGTGATTGAGTCATCCCAGTTACAATTTGAGTCATTCCTGTAAGGATAGAATACATTTTATAAGCCTTTAAAACAATGGCCATCAGAGAGGAGAAGAGTGTATGTGGTGTGTATTTGGGAGGGTATTGTGTGCCTCCTGGCTTGAAGGGAAGCGATTGCCCCACAAAGCCTGCATTACAGGAATGGTGAAACCCTGGAGTCTGCCCCGGGTTCGGGCCTTGGCCATCGGCAGCTGGCCTTGGTACCGGGTAGGCTACCTCATCATTTGAAATTTTCCTCTTGCCCCAGCATAATGAGGTCACTGCCTCAGTGTTTTAGAAATTGGAGCTCCTCTTGCCCTTGATGATTATTGAATGTGCAAACAGTATTTGTTGGGAAGCCCCTCTTGGATTTGGAGCATTGGAAGGGACTTTGTGGTTTTTTTGTTGTTGCTTTAAACTTTTAAATCTCTACATTAGTGAAGGATGGTTTTGTCAGGCTATTTATAAACATTTTATGTACAGTAAGCAAAAATATATCATGATGTTATCATCAATTTCTGTCAATTCTGATAGGGCCCAGAGTATGGTATATTAGTTTTCATTTAGTCATTAAGTCATGTGAGACCCTTTTTGGATCCCATGGAGCGAGCGAAGACTGTCAGGCTCCTCTGTTTACGGGATTTTCCAGGCAAGAGTACTGAGGTGGGTTACCATTTCCTTCTTGAGGGGATCTTCCTGACCCAGGGATCAAACCCATGCCTTCTTTATCACTGAACCACAAGAAAAGCCCCAGAACCCAGGGTAGCCAAACAGAAATTTAGCAAATTCAGTTGATTCACTGACAATTCCGTTGAAGTAGTTGAAAAGTAATAGTGTAATAAAGTCTTTTAAATGCATGCCTATATATTTCCGTAAAACTATTTTTTACTATTCCTAATGATAAAATGAAAAACCAGATGAAGAGGTACACAGGATGAGGTTCAGAAAGGCCTGGAGCATAGAAGCTTCTGTCTCTGTGGAGTTGTGGTGGGGGGCATGACCCTCTCAGCACATGGATACGTTCAAAGCCCAGAAGCTTTCCAGACCTCCTCATTTAGGGTTTTCTGGCGATTCTATTACCTAAGCATGATTGATTGAACCATTGGCCACAGGTGGTTGAACCCAAATCTCCAGCCCCCTTTACTGCCCCAGATATCAGGGGGTGAAGCTAAAAGTACATTTTCTTCATATTTTGGGGTGTGTGTGTTTCTGTTAGTTGCTCAGCCATGTCCAACTCTTTGCAATCCCAAAGACTGTAACCCACCAGGCTCCTCTGTCCATGGAATTCTCTAGGCAAGAATACTAGAGTGGGTAACCATTCGCTTTTCCAGCGGCTCTTCCCTACCCGGGGATCAAGCCCCCGTCTCCTGCACTGTGGATAGATTCTTTACTGTCTCAGCCACCAGAGAAGCCCTTCTATTTTTGTATTAGAATTTATTATTATTTTTTAAAATATTAGCCACTTATCTATCCTAAGAGCCTCTCTCTCTCTCTCTCTCTCTCTCTTTCTTTTTGAATAAAGAAAGTTCAGGGTAGTCCACTGTGACATTCGCAAACTGTTACTGTCCATTTTAGAAAACTGCTGTTACTAAAATATGAAAGTCCTGGGGTGTACTTGAAGGAAGTAATTTAAAGGTTACTAAATCCATTCTACTACCTGCTGGTGCTGGGGTTGCAGCTGTAGTTTTGAATGCATTTGGCAGGAGGAATAAAAACATATGGCTTCAATAGCTAAGTCCTTGAATGCTTCATGGTTCTCACTCTATCACACAGACAGTATATATGAACTTGAAAGTACATGTATGAACCTGAGACTTTGTAATCAGGAAGACCGAAGCCCACATCTGCTGAAACAGTACTTAACCTTTATTACATTTGATGCATTCTGGTGTTTTTCTATTTTATTCTCTACTCCTTCATGTTTCAGTTAAAAAAAATGTTGGCTATGACCCATTAAAATGATTTCACCGCCCATTAATTGGTTGTGAGCTGAAGTTAAAAAAAATACGCATCTAAACAGCAGTTTTCATGGGTGGGTGTGCATGTTTAAAGGCAAGGACCATGAAGTAATGTTTTCCAATCAGTGCTTTTGTGTTAATCCATGGGTGGGTGTGCATGGAGCAGAAGCTTTGCTCTGTGGAGTTGTGGTGGGGGCATGACCCTCTCAGCACATGGATACGTTCAAAGCCCAGAAGCTTTCCAGACCTCCTCATTTAGGGTTTTCTGGCGATTCTATTACCTAAGCATGATTGATTGAACCATTGGCCACAGGTGGTTGAACCCAAATCTCCAGCCCCCTTTACTGCCCCAGATATCAGGGGGTGAAGCTAAAAGTACATTTTCTTCATATTTTGGGGTGTGTGTGTTTCTGTTAGTTGCTCAGCCATGTCCAACTCTTTGCAATCCCAAAGACTGTAACCCACCAGGCTCCTCTGTCCATGGAATTCTCTAGGCAAGAATACTAGAGTGGGTAACCATTCGCTTTTCCAGCGGCTCTTCCCTACCCGGGGATCAAGCCCCCGTCTCCTGCACTGTGGATAGATTCTTTACTGTCTCAGCCACCAGAGAAGCCCTTCTATTTTTGTATTAGAATTTATTATTATTTTTTAAAATATTAGCCACTTATCTATCCTAAGAGCCTCTCTCTCTCTCTCTCTCTCTCTCTCTCTTTCTTTTTGAATAAAGAAAGTTCAGGGTAGTCCACTGTGACATTCGCAAACTGTTACTGTCCATTTTAGAAAACTGCTGTTACTAAAATATGAAAGTCCTGGGGTGTACTTGAAGGAAGTAATTTAAAGGTTACTAAATCCATTCTACTACCTGCTGGTGCTGGGGTTGCAGCTGTAGTTTTGAATGCATTTGGCAGGAGGAATAAAAACATATGGCTTCAATAGCTAAGTCCTTGAATGCTTCATGGTTCTCACTCTATCACACAGACAGTATATATGAACTTGAAAGTACATGTATGAACCTGAGACTTTGTAATCAGGAAGACCGAAGCCCACATCTGCTGAAACAGTACTTAACCTTTATTACATTTGATGCATTCTGGTGTTTTTCTATTTTATTCTCTACTCCTTCATGTTTCAGTTAAAAAAAATGTTGGCTATGACCCATTAAAATGATTTCACCGCCCATTAATTGGTTGTGAGCTGAAGTTAAAAAAAATACGCATCTAAACAGCAGTTTTCATGGGTGGGTGTGCATGTTTAAAGGCAAGGACCATGAAGTAATGTTTTCCAATCAGTGCTGTTAATAAGTGTAACCATAATAAAACAGCAACCGTTTAGTTAATTAGAATATTTACCATAATAAATGCTGTGGGGTTGATTTCTTTATGAATAGTGCATTTTGTCTGCTAGGATGAAGTAATTGAGTGTTTCCAATCAACCCAGACGACAATCCTTACAATACTTCTTGTTGATGTTAAATGGACTATTGAAGTAGCATTTTGTCTGTGTGTCTTGGCTGGTAATGAGCACTGTTTTGTCATCCTTAGGGTTACCAGAACAGCTGTTGACACCCAGAGAATGCCTGAGAACACCCCTTAAGTAGCAAGAAAACAAGGAATATTACAATTTAACCCTTGTCTCTTCCATGTGATGCCAGATGCTAAGGGTCCTCAATCCAACTATAGAAAGGAAAATAATGTCCTTTTTGTCTTTAGCATTTAGAAGTTGTTCTTTGCCCTTTTAGTAAACGTTGCTCTGGATTTGGAGCATTTTATATTTTCCTCTTTAGGACACAATCTTATCCTTGAAAACAGGCTCTGTTAAAAAGACAAAAATGCCCCCTGTACAATTGGAACTTCTTTCAATATTAAAAAATACTGAATTAGCCTAACTAGCTTTATTTTTTATTTTATTTTATTATTTTTTTTAAAGTTCCTCTTTTGAGGGTGTATAATGTAAATGACACATGCCTTTGGTTGCGGTAGGATAGTTACACACTGGTATTTTGCTCTCTCTCTTTTCTACCTTGTTGGGTTAGCATCTTCCTGAAGAACACACCCTTCAGTGTCTCCTAGACCGGATTGCTTCACCGAGACCATAAACAATTACGGCATAAAATATTACCTTTGGAAATGAAGTCATGCGTCTTCTTAATTGCTGAACCCTTGTAGTTCTGAAGAGGGTATGTTTAAGTCTGTCCTGATACACACACTTGCTAACACAAGCAGATGTGCCTGTACATATAGGAAAAACGTGAATCGCAGGGTTTCTTATTTTCTACTAATTATGCCTGGAATGTGCAGGAGTAGGAAGGCCAAGGTCGACATCATAATGATAGATTTGGAAAGGACCTTCGAAGTCAGCAACTACAGGATATTTTACAGTAGAGGAAGCTGAGTTCCAGAGAGCTGGAGTTGCTTCTTCTTAACATCCCTTACTTCCATCCCAGGGCAGCAGATGGCTGCTAGAATGTTCTTTCCACAGCAAATGTGACATACTTAGACTTCCTCTGGCAGCTTCCCATGCTTTGAGAATGAAGTTGTGATTTCTGGAGGTCATTCACAAAGGCCTTAGGGACGTACTTCCTGCTGATCTTGGTAGCTTCTCTTGCCAGTTATATCCATTCTGTTTTAGTACTCCAATTCCTGTGTAGTTTTATCTCATTGACCACTCTGATTTTATCACCTTTCACATAGTAGTCCCACTGCCTGGAAGGCACCTTCTATCCAAACGAGCAAGTTAATCTGATTCAGTTTTTTTTTTCTGTGAATCCAGTGATGATTATATTTTACATCACGGCCCAAAATAAATATGAAATCTAAATAATTGTCATGAAATAGTATTCTCTTTCTGTGTAACGTGCTTAACTTTGAGATAAACTTTTCCTTGAAAAAGTAGGAGTATTAATTGCTCAATAATGTCCGACTCTTTGTGACCCCATGGACTGTAGTGCACTGGGCGCCTCTGTCCATGGAATTCTCCAGGCAAGAATACTGGAGTGGCTGGCCATGCCCTCCTCTAGGGGATCATACCAATTCAGGGACAGATAGAACCCAGGTCTCCTGCATTGCAGGCAGATTCTTTACCATCTGAGCCACCAGGGAAGCCTAGCTATTCCCTTACATTTCTTTTTTTAAAATGCCATTTGTCATCATCTGAATAGATTTCAGGTCCCTCTCTGTGCCTCCCTTTCCTATGGGAAGTTTGGAAGCCTTTGGGGAATGTTTTCAGTTGCTCTAATTTGTGCACTAGGGGATCAGAGGTGCTAAGCACCCTATAGTGAGCAAGACTTTTTTGAATAATGAAGAATTATCTGGCTCAAAAGCCAATTGCATCTCTGCTGGAAAACAGTGCTGACCTTATGAGCAAGACCACAGGTTGAAATAGCAACTGTCTATAAAGGAATATCTGCCCTGTCTACATCAGCACCACAGCCCTGCCTCTGGAAGCCTTCCTCTGGTTCCAGTTCAGCTGACCATCTTCCCTTGCTGTGCCATGTGGATCATGCTGTTTATTTGTTGCTTTGTTATTGCAGAGCACCTGCAGGGTAAACAGTATGTTTTACCTGTCTTTATCTATCCGGGACCCAGCACACAGCCAGAAACCTAATAGGTGCTCAGTAAAGAGAGAAAGAAGAGGCTTGGTCCAGTTCCTCTAGGTGGATAACAGAGGCTAGAAAAAAAAGTTGCAAATCAGGTTTCCAGTAAGCCAGATGAAAGCTGTGTATCCTTATTCTCTTGCCAGTGTAGTTGACCACTCTGATTTTATCACCTTTCACATAGTAGTCCCACTGCCTGGAAGGCACCTTCTATCCAAACGAGCAAGTTAATCTGATTCAGTTTTTTTTTTCTGTGAATCCAGTGATGATTATATTTTACATCACGGCCCAAAATAAATATGAAATCTAAATAATTGTCATGAAATAGTATTCTCTTTCTGTGTAACGTGCTTAACTTTGAGATAAACTTTTCCTTGAAAAAGTAGGAGTATTAATTGCTCAATAATGTCCGACTCTTTGTGACCCCATGGACTGTAGTGCACTGGGCGCCTCTGTCCATGGAATTCTCCAGGCAAGAATACTGGAGTGGCTGGCCATGCCCTCCTCTAGGGGATCATACCAATTCAGGGACAGATAGAACCCAGGTCTCCTGCATTGCAGGCAGATTCTTTACCATCTGAGCCACCAGGGAAGCCTAGCTATTCCCTTACATTTCTTTTTTTAAAATGCCATTTGTCATCATCTGAATAGATTTCAGGTCCCTCTCTGTGCCTCCCTTTCCTATGGGAAGTTTGGAAGCCTTTGGGGAATGTTTTCAGTTGCTCTAATTTGTGCACTAGGGGATCAGAGGTGCTAAGCACCCTATAGTGAGCAAGACTTTTTTGAATAATGAAGAATTATCTGGCTCAAAAGCCAATTGCATCTCTGCTGGAAAACAGTGCTGACCTTATGAGCAAGACCACAGGTTGAAATAGCAACTGTCTATAAAGGAATATCTGCCCTGTCTACATCAGCACCACAGCCCTGCCTCTGGAAGCCTTCCTCTGGTTCCAGTTCAGCTGACCATCTTCCCTTGCTGTGCCATGTGGATCATGCTGTTTATTTGTTGCTTTGTTATTGCAGAGCACCTGCAGGGTAAACAGTATGTTTTACCTGTCTTTATCTATCCGGGACCCAGCACACAGCCAGAAACCTAATAGGTGCTCAGTAAAGAGAGAAAGAAGAGGCTTGGTCCAGTTCCTCTAGGTGGATAACAGAGGCTAGAGAAATACCAAAATAACACCAAAAATGCAAATTATAAGCAAAATCCTGAGGGTTTCCCAATGGTGAAGCCAGATGAAAGCTGTGCATCATGTTAGTTTGTTTAGGGGCAGGTCTGGCAAAGAGGATGGACTTCTTGCCTCAAGATGAATTATTTTTTCCTGTGGGAGAAATATGAAAGATAGTATCATATGCATATACTTATTTATGGAAGGCCAACATAAGCATTGAGGTTTAATTTACATATAGTATAATATGCACTTTTTAGGATACAGTTCTGAGAGTTTTGATAAATGTATACAACCACATACCCACACCACGCAAGTCAAGATGTTTTTCCATTGGGCCAAAAAGTCCTGTTTCCCTTTGTGACCAATGTTTCTCCTGTCCCATCCATTTATACCTTGTATGGCGGGGTCATGGGCAAGTGTGTGTTGAATTTTATAAGAAACTGCCATAGTGTTTTCCAGAATGGTTGCGCCACTACCTGTGTGTGAGAGCTCCAGTTGGTCTGTTGTCCTTGCCAGCACTTGTTACTGTGTTGTTGTTGTTGGGTTTTTTTTGTTTTTTTTTTTGCATTTTAGCCATTGTAATGGCTGAGTGCTATCTCATGATTTAATTTGCATTTCCCTAATGACTTATTATCCCTAATGGCTAAATATCTTTTTATGTGCTTTTTGTCATTTGTGTGATCTTTGGTAAAGTGCCTATTCAAATCCTTTTGCCCATTTAAAAATCAGATTTCTTACTGAGTTTTGAGAGTTCTTTCTCGGTTATAGATATAAATCTTTTATCCCATATGAGTTTTGCAAATGTTGTCTGCCAGTTTGTTTTGTATTTTTTCATTTTCCTAACAGTGTCAGTAGAGCTTTGAAAGTCTTTAAAAATGCAAAATGGGGTTTTAATCCATGAAAGTAGATGATCATAAGATCAATTAAGCATTCTATTTTCTATAGCCAAAACATTTTACTGTATTTTTTTTTTTTTTTAAGATTTGAGAACTACAGACTAGGATGTTCAAGTATCTTATATAGACAATGACTTTACAAGGTGGAAGCTCTTTTGGCAATACTTAACATTTATTTTTGTGTCAGTATGGCTGTTGTGGGCTTCCCTGGCAACTCAGTCAGTAAAGAATCTGCTTGTAATGCAGAAGACCCAGGCTCTGTTCCTAGGTGGGGGAGATCCCCTGGAAGAGAGCATGGCTACCCACTTGCGTATTCTTGCTTGGAGAATTCCATGGGCAGAGGAGCCTGGCAGGCTACAGTCCATGTGATCACAAAGAGTCCAGCATGAATGATCAGCTAACAGATTTCACATGGCTATTGTAGCAGGTCACCTCTGAAAGATGACAAGGCTCAGAAAATCACCTTTTGGATTATTTTTGCTTGGAAACATTGAGGCTTTGTGCTTGAAACGCCAGGGAAAATGCCAGATAGGATGAAGGTGATTTATCCTGCTGCCTAAAATGGGAGTAGACACTATTCACACAGCATCTGGAGGGTGTCCATTGTGCCATGCAGGTGGATTCTTGCAGTGAGAAAACACAGAAGGTCAGAAAAATAGCTCTCAAGCCAACTCTGACTAAAATGGCAGCCATCCTATTTTTTCCCCATTTCTGCAGTGTAGTGAAAGAGCAGTATCTTTACACATATGTAGCTGTTCTTACTGCTTCCAGAATGCAAGAACGCATTTTAGAAAAGTTTAATTGCATGTTGCAAAAATGTCTTCAGCAGTAATAGCCAGTTAAGAATAGAGCAGACTGATGAATTTTAATTAAAAGAAAGTGAGAAAGAGAATCGTGACCTGTCTTTTGATATAAAAACGTCACCCATCCTAGCACAGTGCCTTGTACTTCTGGGGCTGCTTTTTACATATCTGTTAAATAGCTGAGAGTTGTGCTCCTTGTCTCTGGAATAGAGACTTACCTCTTTTCTTTTTGGCACAGTCACTTCCAGGTGCAAAGATGATACCCTCCCATGGTGTATGACCTGCGAAAAATAGCATCGAGTTATATTAAATATACTTTCATTAAAAGATATTTTCAGAAGATATTTTCAGAGAATTTTCTTTTTCCATTTTGCAAGTGAAGGATCTTAGGTGTCAAGAGATACACATGTTGAGAACGGTAACATTTCATATTGGCGAAAATATATACCATCCATAGAAAAAGAGCCTATAATGTTCACCCATGAAATAGGACAGTGGTTATTTCTGGGTACTGATATTATGGATGGTTTTCTCTGTGTTTCATTGCTTTAAAAACAGTGAACATAGGTTGCTTTATTATTGTAAAGTGAAAGTGTTCGTCACTCAGTCTTGTCTGACTCTTTGCAACCCCATAGACTGTAACCCACCAGGCTCCTCTGTCCATGGAATTCCAGGCAAGAGTACTAGAGTGGGTTGCCATCTCCTTCTCCAGGGGAACCTCCGGACCCAAGGATTGAACCCGAGTCTCCCTCATTGCAGGCAGATTCTTTAGTGTCTGAGCCATCAGGGAAGCCCCATGTTACTATAAAAGTGGGGAGCAAAAGAGATCACTTGCCAAAAGATATGGAATCCTGTGAGAAAAGAAATTAAACTAAGGACTTCTTTGGTGGCTTAGTGGCTAAGACTCCAAGTTCCCAGTGCAGCTGCCCTGAGTTCAATCCCACATGTTTCAGCTAAGACCTGGCATAGCCAAATAAACTTTTAAAATATTGAAAAGAAATTAAATTCTTCATAAACCTTGTCTAGAACTTTGGTGGTGCGTGTGTGTCTACACTATTTGTGTGAAAGAGAGACCTCCCCTTAAAACGTGTTCCACCAGGGTATTTTTCAAGTTTAATATTTTGGGGTTTTTGTTCAGACAGTAGACATCTGTTAATTGGAGATGGGCCTAGAAATTTTTTGAGGATGACAAGACCCTAGAAAAGTCACTGGAATAGTATTAGTTCTTAATCATTATCAGAATGTGTCTGTTGAGTTTCAGGACATCACAACCAACATTTTTTGGAGAACATATCAGATAATGATGTATTTTGTAGAGTCTGTTTGTAATTTATTAAACGTAATTTATTGACTTCTCAGTCTGCCAGGTAATGTTTGAATTATTATTAACACTGTGGCAGCAAAAGTGAGGTTTTATCTAACACAGATAGGGGGTTTATTCAAAGTTTGATAGCATTGTGTCAGTCACAATATATTTAAAATTAAATAACCCTGTGGCAAAAGGCCCAGACCAGCAAGCATGTGGTGGCGGAGCCCGTGGTGGTGCACACTGGGCCATCAGCAAACAGGTTAGGCTCGCTTCAGGAGCATTTTATGAGGATTTTAAAAGGTACCTTGTTGAAACATGATGTTCCCCTCTACTCAGTAGATACTTCAGCATTAGTGAATTTTATGAGGGAAAAAAAAAAATGAGAGCTTAACTACTGGGGAGATTTAGCAGTTTCAGTTAAACAGTTGCACCCATTCAGTGTTAATTTTGAAATCAGTGACTGCTGGTGTTTGAGCATTCACCTTTATTTTCCTAATGAGGTGATGTCCTTTTGCATTTTTGATCCCTGTTGTAAAAATTGGAGAATACTGCATGTGGTGTGACATGCATGTGCCCGGTTCTAGTTGGTGTACCTTGAGAGGCCTAAACTATAAAGAAATCTGTTGTGGAACCAGTATGTATAGGAAAGGTAAGTAGAAGTACTGGGTTCTGTCCCCTGCCTCATCATTTTATGCCGCAAAGTCTTCCTGACTTTTTTGAAAATAGCTCTTGTCTTTCCTGTCCTTCTAGCAATTTTCCTGTGTGAAAGTAATTTCCTACCTCCTTCTTTCCCTCTCCCTTCCTTCTCTCTCAACAACCAGGTCTCAACTTCAAAAAAAAAAAAAAAAGAAAAAAAGAAAAGGTCTTTGATCTTAAAGAACTCTTCTCCCTCAATATTTTTGACTTCTGAAATTTTGGAGTTTAGAATTCAGTTTTGTAGCTAGGAACAAGTCCAGGTTCCAGGCCTTATGTACCATTTAGTATTTCCCTTGTGTAAAAGGGATTTTTTTTCTGGAAAGGAAGGCCACCAAATGCTGCTTGGCCTGCTGGCTCTCAGTCTAGTAGATTCACACAGCTTCCAGGAGCCGCAAAACACGGATGATGACATAGCACCAGTTACTTATTTTGTTTCTTATATGTAACTTAACAGGGGGCTTCCCTGGTAGCTCAGTGGTGAAAAATCCTCCTGCCAGGTAATGTTTGAATTATTATTAACATGTGGGTGAGTCGGAAAGACATTGTGTCAGTCACAATATATTTAAAATTAAATAACCCTGTGGCAAAAGGCCCAGACCAGCAAGCATGTGGTGGCGGAGCCCGTGGTGGTGCACACTGGGCCATCAGCAAACAGGTTAGGCTCGCTTCAGGAGCATTTTATGAGGATTTTAAAAGGTACCTTGTTGAAACATGATGTTCCCCTCTACTCAGTAGATACTTCAGCATTAGTGAATTTTATGAGGGAAAAAAAAAAATGAGAGCTTAACTACTGGGGAGATTTAGCAGTTTCAGTTAAACAGTTGCACCCATTCAGTGTTAATTTTGAAATCAGTGACTGCTGGTGTTTGAGCATTCACCTTTATTTTCCTAATGAGGTGATGTCCTTTTGCATTTTTGATCCCTGTTGTAAAAATTGGAGAATACTGCATGTGGTGTGACATGCATGTGCCCGGTTCTAGTTGGTGTACCTTGAGAGGCCTAAACTATAAAGAAATCTGTTGTGGAACCAGTATGTATAGGAAAGGTAAGTAGAAGTACTGGGTTCTGTCCCCTGCCTCATCATTTTATGCCGCAAAGTCTTCCTGACTTTTTTGAAAATAGCTCTTGTCTTTCCTGTCCTTCTAGCAATTTTCCTGTGTGAAAGTAATTTCCTACCTCCTTCTTTCCCTCTCCCTTCCTTCTCTCTCAACAACCAGGTCTCAACTTCAAAAAAAAAAAAAAAAGAAAAGGTCTTTGATCTTAAAGAACTCTTCTCCCTCAATATTTTTGACTTCTGAAATTTTGGAGTTTAGAATTCAGTTTTGTAGCTAGGAACAAGTCCAGGTTCCAGGCCTTATGTACCATTTAGTATTTCCCTTGTGTAAAAGGGATTTTTTTTCTGGAAAGGAAGGCCACCAAATGCTGCTTGGCCTGCTGGCTCTCAGTCTAGTAGATTCACACAGCTTCCAGGAGCCGCAAAACACGGATGATGACATAGCACCAGTTACTTATTTTGTTTCTTATATGTAACTTAACAGGGGGCTTCCCTGGTAGCTCAGTGGTGAAAAATCCTCCTGCCAGTGCAGGAAACATGGGTTTGATCCCTGGTTAGGAAAAATCCATTGTGGTAGGATTTGGCAACCCACTCCAGTATTCTTCCCTAGGAAATCCCATGGACAGGGCAGCCTGGGCTACAGTTTATGGGGTCGCAAAGAGTCAAACATATGTGACTTAGTGACTAAACAACAACAAAAATGTGACATTTTCTGATCTTCACAGCATCCTCTAGGATTTAGTTACTGCTGACTCCGTTTGTCCAAACAAAGAAGCCAGGGCTCAGAAAAGACGACCGGCTTACCCAAGATCACAGAACTACCGCAGGGTGAATCTGTAGGACAGCCTTGGTCTCCCAGGCCTGCGTCCTTCCATGCATGCCAGACTGGCTCCAAGAAAGGCCATAGGTCTCTTGAAATCACTTTTCAGAGGCATTCATGAGTTGGTATTGCTCTGACCTTGTAAGATTACTTTGATTTCTATGTTATAGCAACTCAGGATGGTAGATTTCGGGGTTTTATGTTCCTGGCAAGATTGTGTTGCTCATGATGAACATCAAAGTCCTGACCTAGAGGTATTATCTTTTAGCTAAAAATTTTCTATACCATTCTCTTTTACCTATATATTTTAGTAATTTATAGGCGCATGAGCCTCATATATTTGTAATTATTGGCTTAAGGCTTCCATTTGTAAATTGTTACAGTTTAAGTCATAACCCCAGCATCTGAAGCCTCAAGGTCTCCTGTGGTGTTGATGATGTCAGGTCTGGAATCTCCTCTTGGGGCTGTCTGTATGTTGTTTATCACCATTAGCCCTCATTATTTTAAATGAGTACCCACCCACCTTATACTCTGTAACCACATGTTTCCAGAGCTTCTCTGGAGATAACATCTTACAAGTTCCCCCTCCCTTTCTTTTCTTTTTTTTTCTTCTACTCCTTACTTGCAAATGGTTTGTAATGGAGGTCCAGAAAATATGAAGGAAAACACCTAGAAGGATAGTATGTGAAATGTGAATTTGGAAACAAGTGTTACTTCTGACGCTGAAGCTTTGGGGATAAAGTACCTCACCACGTGTTTAACACATATTAGTTTGTAAATATGGAGTCCCGCTAATTGCATTTATAGCTCACAGCAAAACTACCTGTTATGTCTTGTTACTCTGAGGGAGTAAAAATGAGAGCGTTCTATAGCTATATGCGTTTTACAAAATTGGAATGCACAGAAGAGTGTGGTGTAAATTCTCTCATAATTATGTGTCTTTTTCTGCCGAGGCAATTAGTCAGTTTTTCTGTTGCTATGACACTCACCTGAATTCAGGTGTTCTGAACTTAGAGGGAAGGGCTTCCCAGATGGCTCAGTGGTAAAAGAATCGTGCCAAGGCAGGAGATGCAGGAGACTCGGGTTCGAACCCTGCACTGGGAAGATCCCCTAGAGAAGGGAATGGCAACCCGCTCCAGTATTCTTGCCTGAAGAATCCAATGGACAGAGGCACCCAGAGGGCTGCAATCCATGGTGTTACAAAGAGTCAGACACAGCTGAGCACGTGAGCACACACACATGCAGACTTAGAGGAAACTGTATGAGTGCTTCCTTTCATAAATAATAAATTATGGGGCTTCCCTGATGGTCCAGTGGGTGAAGAGTCCACCTTGCAGCACAAGGGGCACAGGTTCAGTCCCTTGCCCAGGAAGATCCCACATGCCGAGGAATAGCTGGGCCAGTGTGTCCAATTACAAGCCAGCACTCTGGAGCACATGTGCCCAGAGCTGTGCTCTGCAACGAGAGAGGTCACTGCAATGGGAGGCCCACACAGGTCAAAGAATAAAAATGGATGAAAAAAACAAACGATGACTTAGAGACCAAAAAAAGAAAACAAACAAAAAATAATAATAATAAATTATGTTTGTCCTTTCTCCTCTTATTTGAATAACCAAAGAACAGCAAAGCCGTGTGATATTTTGCAGAAACACTGCTTACTTCTTATTTTGCTTTTCAACGTAATTAAAAGTTTTGTTGTATTCTGAAGAGTGATTTTATTGGTTAAGGGTAAATGTGTATCCGGTGGGAGAGACTCAGTCGTTTTGTAATGGCAAACTAGTACTCTATAAATGTTGAGTTGCAGTCAGTTTTCAGAAAGGTGCCTTTTCCATCAAGAGACATCATGTATTTTCATCCGAGAGGATGAGCTCCATGAAAACTACCCCCAAAAAAGTGAATTACGGAAGTAGACAGTGTCAGGCCAGTAAGTATCCCACTCCATCAGTTCAACTGCCTCCATTTTACAGATAAGCAAACTGAGGCCCAGGATTAAACAGTATTCCTTCTGACTCCTGTTTGGGTACTCTTCCTCTAGTATGTTGTTCCAGTGTTTATGAAAAATGAAAAGTCCCTCTTCTCCTTCCTCAGGGATAATGATAGCTGACTAAATTAGTATCAGGGCCTGCATTTAAAAATGTAATTCCAAAACAATAAAAATAAGATTTCCTAGAAAATTATATCAACTTTGTTTTTCTTTTAAGTTATCTTTACCAGAATTTGAGTTGTTTTTAATGATAGACAAGTTTGGAATACATGTGAATCCCTATGGTTGGAGGATTCATCTCCAGAGAATTTTGAGAACTTTATTTCTTTGATGGCTAAAGCTATTTATGGTTTTTTGGGGGGGTTTTTTTGTTTTTTTTTTTGTTGTTGTTGTTGTTGTTTTTTAAAATAACCTCATCAAGTAGAAGTGCTCTTCCTGAGATTCACTGATCTTGCCAAGATCTTTGGGGCAGTGCCCCTCCCTCTTTTTTAAACATTTATTTTTTATTTATTTATCTTTTTGGGGTGGGGTGAGAAGGGAGGGGGACAGGCGGGCCACTTATATTGGTCTTTCATTTCTCTATTTTCATCCGTCTTTGTTCTTTGGCTCCTGTGGGCCTCCCATCGCGGTGGCCTCTGTCGTCTCAGAGCGCCGGCTCTGGGTGCATGCGCCCCAGAGCTCCGGTTCGGTAATTGGACATATCAGCCCAGCTGCTCCACGGCACGTGGGTTCTTCCCAGGCCAGGGATCGAACCGGTGCCCGTTGCACTGCAAGGCGGTGTCCTTACCCACTGGACCACCAGGGGAAGCCCCTCCTCCCTCTTTTTAACCTTGGTAGGACTCAGGGTTTGCTTTATGTCCTGACTACCACTGGAGCCAAGCAGCAAAGTCCAAATGGTGCTTTAGAGGACTCTAAGTTTGGAGTTGAGGTTCTGGACCCCGGAGATCACGTGTCCTATTACACCACTTCCTCTTGGCCTCAGGGAGGTTATTTGACCCCAGGAAATCTTGGTTTCCCTATTCACAGAGTGAGATCAATGTGCAGTCTTGTCCTGTGATCCATATTCTTGACACATCAGCTGCTACTGCTGTTTTTGCCTCTGCATTATTATTATTCCCAGGCCAAGAAGTTTCCAAACTGAGGCCCAGGATTAAACAGTATTCCTTCTGACTCCTGTTTGGGTACTCTTCCTCTAGTATGTTGTTCCAGTGTTTATGAAAAATGAAAAGTCCCTCTTCTCCTTCCTCAGGGATAATGATAGCTGACTAAATTAGTATCAGGGCCTGCATTTAAAAATGTAATTCCAAAACAATAAAAATAAGATTTCCTAGAAAATTATATCAACTTTGTTTTTCTTTTAAGTTATCTTTACCAGAATTTGAGTTGTTTTTAATGATAGACAAGTTTGGAATACATGTGAATCCCTATGGTTGGAGGATTCATCTCCAGAGAATTTTGAGAACTTTATTTCTTTGATGGCTAAAGCTATTTATGGTTTTTTGGTGGGGTGTTTTTTTTTTTTTTGTTGTTGTTGTTGTTGTTTTTTAAAATAACCTCATCAAGTAGAAGTGCTCTTCCTGAGATTCACTGATCTTGCCAAGATCTTTGGGGCAGTGCCCCTCCCTCTTTTTTAAACATTTATTTTTTATTTATTTATCTTTTTGGGGTGGGGTGAGAAGGGAGGGGGACAGGCGGGCCACTTATATTGGTCTTTCATTTCTCTATTTTCATCCGTCTTTGTTCTTTGGCTCCTGTGGGCCTCCCATCGCGGTGGCCTCTGTCGTCTCAGAGCGCCGGCTCTGGGTGCATGCGCCCCAGAGCTCCGGTTCGGTAATTGGACATATCAGCCCAGCTGCTCCACGGCACGTGGGTTCTTCCCAGGCCAGGGATCGAACCGGTGCCCGTTGCACTGCAAGGCGGTGTCCTTACCCACTGGACCACCAGGGGAAGCCCCTCCTCCCTCTTTTTAACCTTGGTAGGACTCAGGGTTTGCTTTATGTCCTGACTACCACTGGAGCCAAGCAGCAAAGTCCAAATGGTGCTTTAGAGGACTCTAAGTTTGGAGTTGAGGTTCTGGACCCCGGAGATCACGTGTCCTATTACACCACTTCCTCTTGGCCTCAGGGAGGTTATTTGACCCCAGGAAATCTTGGTTTCCCTATTCACAGAGTGAGATCAATGTGCAGTCTTGTCCTGTGATCCATATTCTTGACACATCAGCTGCTACTGCTGTTTTTGCCTCTGCATTATTATTATTCCCAGGCCAAGAAGTTTCCCGAACATTCTTTGGGAAAGGCTAGTAAGAAGCAATGCAAATTCCACTTGTAAGTGATCCTGAGAGGAAAGATGGGGAGAAGGGACTCACCTAACTTGATATCCAAGTATCCTTTAAAGGAAAATTTTTACCTGATCAAAGTAATGAACAGTGGTATTGCTGTCAGCGGGTTTTTGTGTGCTTGATTTCTCTTCCCCCTTCTTAGACCCGTTTGTCTAATACAGTCATGGGAAAGTCACATGTCTGAATTTTCATGGTGCCTTCTAGAAAGGAGAGATCCGTGGGCTGAGCCACTGAATTTAACAGCAGATCTAGGCAGAGGCAGGCTTCCCTGGTGGCTCAGTAGTAAAGAATCCACCTGCCAATGCAAGAGACAGGAGATGTGGTTTTGATTCCTGGGTCCTTGGGTTAGGAATATTCACTGGAGGAGGAAATGGCAATGCACAACAAAAGAGGCTGGGGCACCTGGGGGAAGCAGGCCACCAGAGCCTGTGGGGACTGTCCCTGGTGAGGCAGCCTTCACCTGTGTGTCACAGTGTCCAGGTCGCACAGAGCGTGGATGGAGAAAGCCAATCCGAAAGGCAGCTAGCAGAAAAAGAGGAAATGGTTCATAAAGTACTTTTTCAGCTGCTTCAACTAGTGAATTGTTGAGTTCTGTTGTCGAGTGGGTTCCCTCCTGCTGCTGTCTCTTTAAAGAAAAGCTGAAAATGGACTGCATACCTGTCATGTATGCACTTGTATGCCGCTTGCATCTATTCACAGGCTAAAAATGAAATCTACTTAACAACTCCTACCTGGAGGACTTTTATAGGTTTTGCAAAAACTATGACTGGAATACCGTTGGGACCTGTTTTATTCCCAACAGTGGCTTAAGATGCCACCCTTTACCTGCAGATCTCTTTTATCAAGTTCTGGATATTCATTTATCTATTTTTATCAACCCTTGAAATACCAGAGCACTGAAAAGCCACACTGGCTCACTTGTGACAGATAGTTGGAGACAGTTTTTACCAAGAATACTTAACATACAAAACCCCAGGACCTAGGTACATTATAGATGATGAGATGTACTTGATAATATAAGGTTGAACTTTTCTGTTTTCTGAGCATTGCATTATGAAGCTAAAGTATGTCTTTTCCTATGTCTGTCTTCTATGCTTATTTTTCTTGCTTCTTTACAACATTTCAGCACCTAGTTATTTTTGTTGTTGAATTAAGTGCTTTAAGTCTAATCTTACATAGTTAACAACCTTTGTGTTTTCCAGAGATATCAGCATGAACAACATTACCCAGTTACCAGAAGATGCATTTAAGAACTTCCCTTTTCTAGAGGAGCTGTAAGTATTCTTTTGAGAAACATTTTTTGTTTGTTTATTTGATTTTTTTCTCCTTTCCTTGGGGGATACTAGAGAGCTTGGTTCAGTGGCCTCTGGATAGAGGAAGTCATGTGTTTGGGGAGAAACACACTTGAGTTTGTAAGAAGTGTGATTGCTGAAGTTATTTTGCAAAGTCGGAATGAAAAATGCTACTTCCAACGGGACTTTTTTGCTGCAGTGATTAGGAGCGTGAATGCGGCAGTGACCCGGATTAATGACACTGGTCTCCCAGGATAACAAGGCTGCTGGGTAATTACCATGGGTGCCACAGGAGTTGATGTGTGGTAACAGAACCGTAAAGAATAATCCAGAATAGTTCAGGGTCATGAGGCAGCAGACGACCTCAGCCTGAGCCAGCAGAAAGCTTGTCTCCGTGCACATGGGCAGGGGGTCTCTGGGAGTAGGGTGAGAATGTGGAGCATCTTATGATGTTCTGTTGTCGAGTGGGTTCCCTCCTGCTGCTGTCTCTTTAAAGAAAAGCTGAAAATGGACTGCATACCTGTCATGTATGCACTTGTATGCCGCTTGCATCTATTCACAGGCTAAAAATGAAATCTACTTAACAACTCCTACCTGGAGGACTTTTATAGGTTTTGCAAAAACTATGACTGGAATACCGTTGGGACCTGTTTTATTCCCAACAGTGGCTTAAGATGCCACCCTTTACCTGCAGATCTCTTTTATCAAGTTCTGGATATTCATTTATCTATTTTTATCAACCCTTGAAATACCAGAGCACTGAAAAGCCACACTGGCTCACTTGTGACAGATAGTTGGAGACAGTTTTTACCAAGAATACTTAACATACAAAACCCCAGGACCTAGGTACATTATAGATGATGAGATGTACTTGATAATATAAGGTTGAACTTTTCTGTTTTCTGAGCATTGCATTATGAAGCTAAAGTATGTCTTTTCCTATGTCTGTCTTCTATGCTTATTTTTCTTGCTTCTTTACAACATTTCAGCACCTAGTTATTTTTGTTGTTGAATTAAGTGCTTTAAGTCTAATCTTACATAGTTAACAACCTTTGTGTTTTCCAGAGATATCAGCATGAACAACATTACCCAGTTACCAGAAGATGCATTTAAGAACTTCCCTTTTCTAGAGGAGCTGTAAGTATTCTTTTGAGAAACATTTTTTGTTTGTTTATTTGATTTTTTTCTCCTTTCCTTGGGGGATACTAGAGAGCTTGGTTCAGTGGCCTCTGGATAGAGGAAGTCATGTGTTTGGGGAGAAACACACTTGAGTTTGTAAGAAGTGTGATTGCTGAAGTTATTTTGCAAAGTCGGAATGAAAAATGCTACTTCCAACGGGACTTTTTTGCTGCAGTGATTAGGAGCGTGAATGCGGCAGTGACCCGGATTAATGACACTGGTCTCCCAGGATAACAAGGCTGCTGGGTAATTACCATGGGTGCCACAGGAGTTGATGTGTGGGTAACAGAACCGTAAAGAATAATCCAGAATAGTTCAGGGTCATGAGGCAGCAGACGACCTCAGCCTGAGCCAGCAGAAAGCTTGTCTCCGTGCACATGGGCAGGGGGTCTCTGGGAGTAGGGTGAGAATGTGGAGCATCTTCGGGGTCTCTGAGAACACCTGTAACGTTAAGCCTGTTTCTGAACTTGGTCGTGCCATCTCACATTTCCAATTCAACAGTTTACACAGGGAAAAAGTGTGTTCCACTAGTTGTAACCTCCGTCTTGCTTTGCTTGCCACACTTACGGAAAGTTCATCATTAAAACAAGCACTTTTCAGTTTTATAGGAATTGGCAGGGATCAATAGTTTTTAAGAATTAAGGTGAAAATAAAATAAAATCAGAGTTGACTCACGTTCAATGTAGGCCTTTAGAAACAGCTAAGCTAGTGGGTTATGTAATATGTAGAGGCAAGAAGGTGACGGTTTGATGGTAAGAACATCAAACAGCTAGAGCCCTGAAGGAATCTAAATGCATATTACGGATTGTGCCCCACAGCCAGCTGCTGAGTTTTAGATCCAAGTCAGTCAGTGACGGTCTGCTATCTGAGGTTGGCCCCTCCCCATGCATGGAGAACAGGAATGGAAAATAAGACAAGCAGGTTGTGCTCCCAGCTTCTGACAGTCCTGAAGCAGCAGTTAAAGATTTAGTGAAGTTAAGGAGAAGGTTTGCTTCCCACACTACTTAATTGAACATAATGTTCCCACAGCAATAATTGGACCAAGAGTCTTTGCCACTTCCAAGCTTGTGAACTGGGTCAAGTTACTTAACCTCCCTCGGTCTAGTTTCTTTGTCTGTAAGGTGCAGATAAGACAGAATGAATTAAAATAGATGTTAAATACTTAGGACAGTGCATGAAGCAGGGTGAGTGTTATGTAAATGCTTGCTGGTGTTTATTTCATTATTTAAAAAGTACTAAGGGGGTGGGGAGCAGCCTGTGTACCAACTGTTGTCATGGGATACAAGGTTTCAGTGTATATGCTTTACTTTGTTTTTGCTCACTTTTTTTTTTTTTTGAGTGAAATGAACTCTTTTGTGAGAATTAGCTCTTCATTTTGAATTAAACATTTGCATTGAATGAAAAGCAGTGAACTGTGTATTTGAAGCCCCCGCTTCCCACCCTCCCAGACAAGCTCTAGGATGCCTCACCTATTTCTTTTCAATTCACATATGGTTTTAGCCTTTAGGATTAGTCTCCCTTTACAGAAATAATTACACAGTGAGAGGCCATTCACGAGCCCTGGTTCAGCTGTTGTATCACTGCCAGAGATATGAGACGAACTGGGCGCAAAGTGGAGACGCCCCCATTGCTCAGTGAACGATGTGTGCACACCCACTTGTCGATGCCTTTGGCTGTCGAACAGTCCCTTTGGAGGGACAGGTAGCGCGCCCCTAGACACAGAGTCCACCCTGGCTAATCTCTGCTTTGTGAAGCCCGCATCTTGGATTTCTTAGAATCTCAAATGACCAAGCATATGTCAAGCTCAGATTCTGTCAACAGAGAGTTTTAATTGGAACCAAATTGGATTTGACTGCTAGTCCTTTGTAGCGAGGTTTTGTTCGCTTCACATGCTGCTTAAGGCAGTGAGGAAGCCCATCCACTGATACCTGAACAACTCCTTCAAATACTGTGTGGGGTTTCAAAAATGAATTTGGTCAAGAGAGCTGATGGTTCATTTTAAAGAAGTCCTTCAGAATAGTCTTTCATATGCTGGGAATACTTGTAGACATTCAAGGACATTTTTTTTTTTCATGTTCATAGAAGCAAGGTAAAAAGCCCATGTTTTTCTTTATAAATCACCATAGTTGACTTTGACATTCCAAAATAATGCTGCCCTGAGTATTGTAATATTTCATAAACAGCATCACCCTTTGTCCAGAGAGTCATCTGGAAGTCATTTAAGAGTGACTGTGACACTCAAGTACCCTGAGCAGAAATGAGGGTTTTACTGAGTTTTTTTTATTTCCACAATAGTTAATGAGGTGCACTTTACATGATGTGACTGAATTTTATACGATATTCCAGAATGCTGGGAGCATTGGGTGGAATTACGTCCCAGCTGAAGAAGTGTTTATAGATGTTTACATATTCACTTTTTTATTTTGAGTGAAATGAACTCTTTTGTGAGAATTAGCTCTTCATTTTGAATTAAACATTTGCATTGAATGAAAAGCAGTGAACTGTGTATTTGAAGCCCCCGCTTCCCACCCTCCCAGACAAGCTCTAGGATGCCTCACCTATTTCTTTTCAATTCACATATGGTTTTAGCCTTTAGGATTAGTCTCCCTTTACAGAAATAATTACACAGTGAGAGGCCATTCACGAGCCCTGGTTCAGCTGTTGTATCACTGCCAGAGATATGAGACGAACTGGGCGCAAAGTGGAGACGCCCCCATTGCTCAGTGAACGATGTGTGCACACCCACTTGTCGATGCCTTTGGCTGTCGAACAGTCCCTTTGGAGGGACAGGTAGCGCGCCCCTAGACACAGAGTCCACCCTGGCTAATCTCTGCTTTGTGAAGCCCGCATCTTGGATTTCTTAGAATCTCAAATGACCAAGCATATGTCAAGCTCAGATTCTGTCAACAGAGAGTTTTAATTGGAACCAAATTGGATTTGACTGCTAGTCCTTTGTAGCGAGGTTTTGTTCGCTTCACATGCTGCTTAAGGCAGTGAGGAAGCCCATCCACTGATACCTGAACAACTCCTTCAAATACTGTGTGGGGTTTCAAAAATGAATTTGGTCAAGAGAGCTGATGGTTCATTTTAAAGAAGTCCTTCAGAATAGTCTTTCATATGCTGGGAATACTTGTAGACATTCAAGGACATTTTTTTTTTTCATGTTCATAGAAGCAAGGTAAAAAGCCCATGTTTTTCTTTATAAATCACCATAGTTGACTTTGACATTCCAAAATAATGCTGCCCTGAGTATTGTAATATTTCATAAACAGCATCACCCTTTGTCCAGAGAGTCATCTGGAAGTCATTTAAGAGTGACTGTGACACTCAAGTACCCTGAGCAGAAATGAGGGTTTTACTGAGTTTTTTTTATTTCCACAATAGTTAATGAGGTGCACTTTACATGATGTGACTGAATTTTATACGATATTCCAGAATGCTGGGAGCATTGGGTGGAATTACGTCCCAGCTGAAGAAGTGTTTATAGATGTTTACATATTCACTTGTTCTTTCGACAAATGCTAAATCTTGCTCGGTGCCAGGTCCTGTGGTGGGGGCCGGGGATACCAAGACAAGTAAGTATGGTCTTGGTCCTTGGCGTTGACAGTCTGGCTAGAGCTGTGCTGTCCAATACCATAGCCATTAGCCATGGGTACTTATTTAAATCTAGGTTTACAGTAATTAAAATTAATATTGAGTTCTTTAATTGAGGGAGCCATCTTTGAAATGCTCAATGACCATCTATGACTAGTGGCTCTTGTGATGGACAAATTCAGATGCAGAAGGTTTCCATCATTACAGAAAATTCAGTTGGACAACTTTGTGCCATGTGGTGCAGATTGTCCAACAAGTGTATCCAGCGTCAGCAGAAGCCTTAGATAACCTGCTTACCTGAGACAGGAGGATTTGGAAAAGGTTTTCCAGAATAGCTTAAGCTGAGTCTTAAAGGACACTCAGGGATTAACTAGGTGAGACTGGGTAGTAACAGGGCTCCAGAAAGAACCTTATAGCGTGTGCAAAGGCATGGAGGTAGACATTTCAGAAGTGATAGGACCTAGGAAGTTGTTAGTTACTGCAACTGATACACAGAGAAATGTGAAACACTGAAATGCAGAGAAATATAAGGAGATGAGACCTGACATTACCAAGGGACTTTTTAAACTAAGGAGGTTAGACCTCATCCTTAAGAGCCGCATTCGGTATAAGAGAGAGTAATAGGGAAGAAACTAGGAATTTTCCCCTGAATGACTAGATGCCTGATTCCTGCCCCCACCTTTTTCTCTGGGAATCCAAAAACATAGGATCTGACCCTAAATTCAATACACAGAATGTCTAAAATCTTAGGAGAGTCTATTGATTTTCACATGTCAGTTTTCTACTCCTCAAGACGGGGCTCTTCACAGTAGTATTCTAAAGGGAAAAGGGGATTATTTATCTGAAAGTGCTTTGTGACCATAAGTGCTACATGGACATGAGTCATGAGTCATGTAAATTTCATTAATCCTATTAAATATTGCAGTCTTTCTTGAAGTAGTTGAGGAAGAGATTGTTTAGCCTGGAGATGGGAGCCAGAATGGGCCCATGTAGGTTTTCTGTTACTGATGTGAAAGGAAAGGCAGAATTATTAAAAAAAAAATATGAATTTACCATCACAAAGTTGGTGTCTGATGTGATCCAGTGTGCTCAATTGCTCTGTCATGTTCGACTCTTTCTGACCCCATGAACAGTAGCCAACCAGGCTCTTCTGTCCATAGAATTTTTCAGGCAAGAATACTGGAGCAAGTTGCCATTTCCTAGTTCAAAGGATCTTACCAACCCAGGGATTGAACCTATGTATCTTGGGTCTCCTGTGTTGACAGGGGGATTCTTTACCACTGAGCCACCAGGAAAGCCCCCATACTACACATGTTGCTGAAATAAGTGTTTTGAGCTGTCCTTGTAACCTGTCAGGACATTGGTAGCCGTTTAGGGAATGGCCGAAATGTGGAGTTGTGAAATTGACTTAATTAGAAACAGTAGAAGGAATATCCCAACTACTTTTCCATAGGCTCCCACTGAGAAATCCATGAATGTTACTTTGAGCTTAGATGTTGCAACAGCAGTGGAAACTGTTGCCAGCTTTGGCATGTGTACAGTTATTGTTTAACACATACTATATAAGACTAGGCTAGTTCGATCCGTTTCAAAATGTACTTTGACTTTGGAACTCTTTGCAATGTTAAAGTGAAAATTAGGTCTCTGAGTACTTGTTTTTTGGAGAGTTTGTTCTGTAGGTAAATTAATTGCTAGTAGAGGTATTAACTTTATAAAAGAGGACTAGTAAGTAATTTGAATAGGGAAATATAGAGTGGGTTAAAATTAAAAGTTGTACATAGTTTAATTTAGCCAATAGTTGTATGCACACACATACATGTACATGCACACCGTATAAAACGTATGTATATTTTTTTAGAACCATTTGAAAGTAACTTGCAACTATGATTTTCCTTTACCTCTAAATAGTGCATGTTTATTCCAAAAACACAAGGATATTTGCTGAAATAATTACAGTGCAGTTATCAGAAAACTAACATTGATACATTGATATGTATTATCTGTTGTATAATTTGTATTCAGATTTGATAGCTGATCTATGAATACTCTTTGCAGCAAAAAAGAAAAGGGAAAAAAAAAAAGAATTCTGGATCAGGATACAATCTAGAGCCACAAGTTGCACCTGGTTGCTGTGTCTTGCAAATCCATTTTGATTTTCTAAAGCTATGTTTTGTGGTCTGTATTTGAGTTACTGCATATAATTAAAATTGGTCAAGCCTGTCAAAGGGAAATTATTTTAGGGTTAAATATAAATAATGGCAGCCATCATTTATTAATAGCTTATTATATACTGAATACTATCTAGTTTAATGCTTACAAGACTCCTATCACTATTGAGAGAATTTGTCATGATGCTATGTCCATATAGATGAGGACACAGAGGCTTTAGATAGGTGAAAAACCCACTGAGTCATATAGTAAATAGCAGAGCCAAGATCAAAATCCATGTTGATCTGATTCAAGTACTTCATCTTAATTTCTTAGCTATGGTACTGCCTCAAGAGGCACAGGATTGGAAGGAAGCTTATGAGGACACCTGTTAACTCTCATCTACAATTCAAAGTATGTTCGCAACTAACTGTCAAAGGTGGTTGGCCTAACATTTCTTTTAGTAAGTTCGTTGACCAAAAAAGTTGTTAACAAAGAGGTCTTTCTAGAATGAAGTTTTCTGGTAGAGCCGCACCATTTTATAGATAAGAATATCAAGGCTCAACAGTAGATGAGTGACATATTACAAGTACTGCAGTGAATATGCCTTTGAGCCAGAATTAGACCTACCTGGTTCAATGCCATGTCCACTGTGCCCTGTCACCTTTCATATCTGAGATGTAGGAGCAGTTTCCAGTAGTCTACCTGGGTTGTCTAGAGCTCTGGAAAGTAGCAGACTCTGTTCTCTTCCAGTATTTACAAGGAATTTCCTTTGCTTCCAAACTAACATTTGATTCGCTTAACATTTACTCACTTGATGAAGACTTCTCAGATAAACTTTATCAACTGCAATTATCCGCCCCCCAAAAGTGAAAGGGTTGCTCATCTGTTCAGTGATATTTGATAGTTAAAAAGTATATTCTTCAGGGCTTCCCTGGTGGTCCAGTGGGTAAGGACACCGCCTTGCAGTGCAAGGGGCACCAGTTCGATCCCTGGCCTGCGAAGATCCCACGTGCCACGGAGCGGCTGGACTGATGTGTCCAATTACCAAGCCAGAGCTCTGGGGCGCATGCGCCCAGAGCCCATGCTCTGCGACAACAGAGGCGGAAGAACAATGATGGATGAAAACAGATAAATGAAAGACCAATAGAAGTGGCCCGCCTGCTCCCCTCCCCCCCCCCCCCACCCCCCCCCCAAAAAAAAAAAAAAAAGTATATTCTTCAGAGCATTCTCTTGTCCTGCTTTGTAGTGCTTTGGAAGGGTGAGTTGGTAGCGAAGATCCCTACCTTTGCTGTTGGGAAGTATGTAGTCATGCTCTCTGATTCATACCAGTCCCTGTGTGCCATGTGAGGACCTCTCAGATTAGGTTATAAGGATGATAAGAGAAATGGGAACTACTAACTGGACCTACTGTGTACCAGCCAGGCCCTCCTAGAGCAAGGATGGTTTTGTTTCAGCTCATAAAACTCTGTGGCCTATATGCATTCCCATTTGGGTAATAAGGAGGCTGAGTTTTTCCTCAGAGAGACTGATTTCCCAAAGTCACATCGCATGTTAGTAATGGGTCTGGTTTCAATTCCACATCTAACAGTGTAGATATGAAAAGGATGAGGAAAGACTTATTAGACAAGTCACTGATTCATCAGACTTGTGTTAGGTAAAGCACTACATGCAATGTTGGATTCAACTGGGGTTGTTGCCTTCAAGAGAGATGAATGGTGTAGTAGTTAACGGGAAGGAAATAACTTTTCGTCAGAGCTCTGGAAAGTAGCAAAAACTCTGTTCTCTTCCATTTACCTTTCATATCTGAGATGTAGGAGCAGTTTCCAGTAGTCTACCTGGGTTGTCTAGAGCTCTGGAAAGTAGCAGACTCTGTTCTCTTCCAGTATTTACAAGGAATTTCCTTTGCTTCCAAACTAACATTTGATTCGCTTAACATTTACTCACTTGATGAAGACTTCTCAGATAAACTTTATCAACTGCAATTATCCGCCCCCCAAAAGTGAAAGGGTTGCTCATCTGTTCAGTGATATTTGATAGTTAAAAAGTATATTCTTCAGGGCTTCCCTGGTGGTCCAGTGGGTAAGGACACCGCCTTGCAGTGCAAGGGGCACCAGTTCGATCCCTGGCCTGCGAAGATCCCACGTGCCACGGAGCGGCTGGACTGATGTGTCCAATTACCAAGCCAGAGCTCTGGGGCGCATGCGCCCAGAGCCCATGCTCTGCGACAACAGAGGCGGAAGAACAATGATGGATGAAAACAGATAAATGAAAGACCAATAGAAGTGGCCCGCCTGCTCCCCTCCCTCCCCACCCAACCCCCCTGCAAAAAAAAAAAAAGTATATTCTTCAGAGCATTCTCTTGTCCTGCTTTGTAGTGCTTTGGAAGGGTGAGTTGGTAGCGAAGATCCCTACCTTTGCTGTTGGGAAGTATGTAGTCATGCTCTCTGATTCATACCAGTCCCTGTGTGCCATGTGAGGACCTCTCAGATTAGGTTATAAGGATGATAAGAGAAATGGGAACTACTAACTGGACCTACTGTGTACCAGCCAGGCCCTCCTAGAGCAAGGATGGTTTTGTTTCAGCTCATAAAACTCTGTGGCCTATATGCATTCCCATTTGGGTAATAAGGAGGCTGAGTTTTTCCTCAGAGAGACTGATTTCCCAAAGTCACATCGCATGTTAGTAATGGGTCTGGTTTCAATTCCACATCTAACAGTGTAGATATGAAAAGGATGAGGAAAGACTTATTAGACAAGTCACTGATTCATCAGACTTGTGTTAGGTAAAGCACTACATGCAATGTTGGATTCAACTGGGGTTGTTGCCTTCAAGAGAGATGAATGGTGTAGTAGTTACGGGAGTTCAAAGCAGAAAGGAAGGGAAATAACTTTTAGCAAATAAGATTAACGAAGGCCTTATCAAAGAGTTGGCATTTCTAGAGAGAGCCTGGAGGGATGGCAGGAGTTATTCACGGGGGGATGTGGAAAAAGGAGGATGAGCAAAGATATAGAAATAGGCTGGGACAGGGAGGAGGAATGCTGTGGTCTTTGATTTGATTTTAGAGCTGAATTCCTGAAAGAAAATTACAGGAAGGAAACCCTGAAAGGAGTTTAGGGCCGGGCTGAGAACCTTTTTTCTTTGCAGACTGTTGAGTGTCAGGTGTTGAGTAGCTATGGGATTTTGAGCTAGGAAATGACTTGACCAGATGTGACCTTCCTTCATATCAATGTGATCATCATAGAGTAGGATGCTTGGGACTGAGTGAGTGCAGGGGCCCAGTGAAGATGATAATGGCAGTAGTCCAGGTGAAGATTGTGAGACTCTTAACTCAGGTAGACGAGAGAAGGTGAGAGGGAGGAGGGAACTTGGCCGAAGATGTTACGGAAATAGGATCAAGAGGATGGCTCAACTGGCAGGGGGTGTTGTCAGTAACACATCACTTTTATCTATTTTTTTAGTTGCAGCCTGTGGGATCTTTAGTTGTAGCAGTCAATCACTTAGTTGAGGCATGTGGGATCTAGTTCCCCAACCGGGGATTGAACCCAGGCCCCCAGCATTGGGAGCATCATGGAGAAAGAGAAACTGCTTCAGAAGAGAAGCTATAGTACATGCCATTTTGAATATACAGCTTGATTTTAGGTAGAGAGCAGGGGTCTGGAAATACAGATGTGGGGTCAAGACTCAAGATGGATGGATGTGGATTCTAGAATTGAGCTTCATGGGTGATTTAGGCCCTCCTAGAGCAAGGATGGTTTTGTTTCAGCTCATAAAACTCTGTGGCCTATATGCATTCCCATTTGGGTAATAAGGAGGCTGAGTTTTTCCTCAGAGAGACTGATTTCCCAAAGTCACATCGCATGTTAGTAATGGGTCTGGTTTCAATTCCACATCTAACAGTGTAGATATGAAAAGGATGAGGAAAGACTTATTAGACAAGTCACTGATTCATCAGACTTGTGTTAGGTAAAGCACTACATGCAATGTTGGATTCAACTGGGGTTGTTGCCTTCAAGAGAGATGAATGGTGTAGTAGTTACGGGAGTTCAAAGCAGAAAGGAAGGGAAATAACTTTTAGCAAATAAGATTAACGAAGGCCTTATCAAAGAGTTGGCATTTCTAGAGAGAGCCTGGAGGGATGGCAGGAGTTATTCACGGGGGGATGTGGAAAAAGGAGGATGAGCAAAGATATAGAAATAGGCTGGGACAGGGAGGAGGAATGCTGTGGTCTTTGATTTGATTTTAGAGCTGAATTCCTGAAAGAAAATTACAGGAAGGAAACCCTGAAAGGAGTTTAGGGCCGGGCTGAGAACCTTTTTTCTTTGCAGACTGTTGAGTGTCAGGTGTTGAGTAGCTATGGGATTTTGAGCTAGGAAATGACTTGACCAGATGTGACCTTCCTTCATATCAATGTGATCATCATAGAGTAGGATGCTTGGGACTGAGTGAGTGCAGGGGCCCAGTGAAGATGATAATGGCAGTAGTCCAGGTGAAGATTGTGAGACTCTTAACTCAGGTAGACGAGAGAAGGTGAGAGGGAGGAGGGAACTTGGCCGAAGATGTTACGGAAATAGGATCAAGAGGATGGCTCAACTGGCAGGGGGTGTTGTCAGTAACACATCACTTTTATCTATTTTTTTAGTTGCAGCCTGTGGGATCTTTAGTTGTAGCAGTCAATCACTTAGTTGAGGCATGTGGGATCTAGTTCCCCAACCGGGGATTGAACCCAGGCCCCCAGCATTGGGAGCATCATGGAGAAAGAGAAACTGCTTCAGAAGAGAAGCTATAGTACATGCCATTTTGAATATACAGCTTGATTTTAGGTGAGAGAGGCATGGGGGTGTCTGGAAATACAGATGTGGGGTCAAGACTCAAGATGGATGGATGTGGATTCTAGAATTGAGCTTCATGGGTATAGATTTTAGAGTCTTCTATTTTGAGGGGATCATGGGAAACATTAGGTAGAAAGAGCTTGCCAAAGGAGAGAGGGCAGAAGGCAAGGGAAGGGGGCCAAAGACAACTCATTGGGAAACACTAGAATCAGCATGTGGGAAGAAGACCAAGTGCCAGAGAAGCAGAAGAACTAGGGCAGAACTGTGCCCCAGGAGCTGCAGGAGGGGAGGTTCTTCACAAGAAATGAAGGATCGACATTGACCTGCTGGAGAAAGGTGCCCACAGCCAGATCATGACAAAAGGCCTTGCATTTAAGTTTTCATTTTTTAAGAGTCATCTGTACTGAGGGTTGTGAGAGAGCCTTTGAGGTAAAGAAGTTCATCATAAGGCAGAGATTTGGGGACTGCTAGTAGGTTGTTTCTGGTTTGGAGAGAGAAGAAGATGTTTGCAATATGTCTTGTACCTGAAAGGAATCCACAGTGGGTAAGAGACAGAATCCCAGCCTAGGTATAATTGAGGATTTATTGTTTCAGATGGATCTAGGAAGTCTGGGACTCCTGCAGTGGAGGAGATCCCTGTTTGATTCCTGGGTCGGGACGCTCCCCAGGAGAAGGGAAAGCCTTCCCACTGCAGTATTCTTGCCTGGAGAATTCCATGTCTTGTTGTACTATATGTCAGGACTTCCTTTTGGGGGGATTCCCTTGTAGCTGAGGTGGTAAAGAATTTGCCTGTAATGCAGGAGACCCCATTGGAAAAGACTCTGACATTGGGGAAAATAGAAGGCAGGAGGAGAAGGGAGTAACAGAGGACAAGACAGTTGGATGGCATTACTGAGTCAATGGACATGAATTTGAGCAAGCTCCAGGAGATGGTAAAGGAGCCTGGTGTGCCACAGACAACTGGTCGTGGATCTCTGGGTTTCACAATTGTGAGAGTTTTCTCGTGCTTTCCATTTCTCAACTTCCGTTGTCTCTACCTTTGTGTTTTGATTTTGTTCTTTCCTGCAGCAGATAGCCTATCTCCCTTTAGTGGGAAAGATAACCTTCAACAGCTCCACATACATCTTTATAGCTGGAGATCCAAGATGAACATGGAAAATTTTCCTTGCTGCTTTCAGCAGAAAATTCCCAGGAGGTTTTTAGTTGGCCAAACTGGCCCTATGCGCCTGTTGAACCAGTCAGTCTCCTCTTCTGGTTGGTATGGTCCTTCTTAGGTCCTGGATTTATCCCCACTAGGACCACCTGGAGTGGAGAAGGAGCCCTTCCCTCTCCCAATGAAAGCAGAAGGGGGAAAGAAGACATGCCTGAGAGAAAATAAACCATAGTTATTACTGCTCACTAGAATCTAGTGAAGTCAGTAGACATAGTGTAGGAATTGTTTGTTTACTTGGGTCAACCTGAAATGAACAAAGGATCACCAAAGAACAGGAAGGTTAAAGCCTAGATAATATATACTTATAGTGAAACCAACAGGTTCTGAAACTTTGTCCTACAGTGCTTAGCAGCTTAGAAGTAGCGGCAATGAGACCTATGATATACTCAGAACTAGTATTTCATAACCAACTAGGAGAAATCAAGCAGGAGAATCAACAGTTCATTACTAGTGTTTGACATGGGATTCAGAAAGTGTAGAGAGACTAATAAAACCACAATTTTCTGGTTCATTTACCTGTTTTTTTTTTATTATTTGACTTTTTCATTTACCTGTTTTAATCGAAGCTTAATTATTTGTTCTTTGACTAAGACTACTACTGACTACAAGTAAGTGAACATGTCTTTAATATTCTACTAGCATGACTGATTTTTTTCAGTAAGGAAATAGGCTAAGTCAGTTCTTTCATGTATTGTGCACTTTTAGTAAAGCCATGACTCTGGTAGGATTTTAATTCAGAATTTGTTCATCCTATTCCTCCACTGGCCTTTATGTGTTCATCAAGGAAGATTATGAATTTGAGCAAGCTCCAGGAGATGGTAAAGGAGCCTGGTGTGCCACAGACAACTGGTCGTGGATCTCTGGGTTTCACAATTGTGAGAGTTTTCTCGTGCTTTCCATTTCTCAACTTCCGTTGTCTCTACCTTTGTGTTTTGATTTTGTTCTTTCCTGCAGCAGATAGCCTATCTCCCTTTAGTGGGAAAGATAACCTTCAACAGCTCCACATACATCTTTATAGCTGGAGATCCAAGATGAACATGGAAAATTTTCCTTGCTGCTTTCAGCAGAAAATTCCCAGGAGGTTTTTAGTTGGCCAAACTGGCCCTATGCGCCTGTTGAACCAGTCAGTCTCCTCTTCTGGTTGGTATGGTCCTTCTTAGGTCCTGGATTTATCCCCACTAGGACCACCTGGAGTGGAGAAGGAGCCCTTCCCTCTCCCAATGAAAGCAGAAGGGGGAAAGAAGACATGCCTGAGAGAAAATAAACCATAGTTATTACTGCTCACTAGAATCTAGTGAAGTCAGTAGACATAGTGTAGGAATTGTTTGTTTACTTGGGTCAACCTGAAATGAACAAAGGATCACCAAAGAACAGGAAGGTTAAAGCCTAGATAATATATACTTATAGTGAAACCAACAGGTTCTGAAACTTTGTCCTACAGTGCTTAGCAGCTTAGAAGTAGCGGCAATGAGACCTATGATATACTCAGAACTAGTATTTCATAACCAACTAGGAGAAATCAAGCAGGAGAATCAACAGTTCATTACTAGTGTTTGACATGGGATTCAGAAAGTGTAGAGAGACTAATAAAACCACAATTTTCTGGTTCATTTACCTGTTTTTTTTTTATTATTTGACTTTTTCATTTACCTGTTTTAATCGAAGCTTAATTATTTGTTCTTTGACTAAGACTACTACTGACTACAAGTAAGTGAACATGTCTTTAATATTCTACTAGCATGACTGATTTTTTTCAGTAAGGAAATAGGCTAAGTCAGTTCTTTCATGTATTGTGCACTTTTAGTAAAGCCATGACTCTGGTAGGATTTTAATTCAGAATTTGTTCATCCTATTCCTCCACTGGCCTTTATGTGTTCATCAAGGAAGATTATGTCAGACATGCTAGAAATATTTGTATCGTTGATGTACTTGATGGCTTTGTAAGGAAATAATCCTAAAATTAATGGATGCTGAATTTTTTAAATCTGGATGCCTAGAAGGAGAAGGAGAAGGGAGGAAAAATGATGACCAGTTATCTGACCACAGCACAATGTTACCTGTGGTTAACATTTTGTTGTTTATGCTTCCCGACTCTTCTTTTAGTATATGTATGTAATTTCTTTTCTCAGCATGATTGGTTAAGACCAGTCGGAATTTACTTATGGAGATAGGTCACATTTGAACAAATGCAGGCTCTGCCAGGAAGCCACAAGTGGGTATTTAGTAGGCACGCAACAGTAGGTGCTGTGGTTCCTCTCTGTCCTGTTCACATCTTACCCATTTTATCCAGTCCGTTTTGAGCCCTTTCTGCCATGAAAAAGCCTTCCCTGGTCTTCCTTGTCCAGATTCCTCTTGCACCTTCTCTGCTCCTCACCACGTAGTGCTGGGCTGAATGCCTTGTTGTTTTGTGCTCTAGGCGTGGCAATACACACCTGTCTGTTCAGCTTCACAGACCTTCCTCTAAGGGCAGCACTTCTTGTCGCTGTTCTGCTACATGACCTTTGGTGACAGTGACCACATTTTAGAATTTGAAATTGAGGGAGGAGTTAAGACAAAGGATCTCTTCTTCTTTGAGTTTATTGAAGTAATAAACCTTATCAGCCTATATAAAAACTGCATTCCATTGAAGTTGTATGTTTAATGAATTATCCTTATTTACAAGAAATGAGACGTGTCTTGGGAAATTTCAGTACTTACTTTGCCATTCCTATTTTGCTTATGGAGGTTTTTTTATGTTCAGAAAGTGTAGAGAGACTAATAAAACCACAATTTTCTGGTTCATTTACCTGTTTTTTTTATTATTTGACTTTTCATTTACCTGTTTTAATCGAAGCTTAATTATTTGTTCTTTGACTAAGAATACTACTGACTACAAGTAAGTGAACATGTCTTTAATATTCTACTAGCATGACTGATTTTTTTCAGTAAGGAAATAGGCTAAGTCAGTTCTTTCATGTATTGTGCACTTTTAGTAAAGCCATGACTCTGGTAGGATTTTAATTCAGAATTTGTTCATCCTATTCCTCCACTGGCCTTTATGTGTTCATCAAGGAAGATTATGTCAGACATGCTAGAAATATTTGTATCGTTGATGTACTTGATGGCTTTGTAAGGAAATAATCCTAAAATTAATGGATGCTGAATTTTTTAAATCTGGATGCCTAGAAGGAGAAGGAGAAGGGAGGAAAAATGATGACCAGTTATCTGACCACAGCACAATGTTACCTGTGGTTAACATTTTGTTGTTTATGCTTCCCGACTCTTCTTTTAGTATATGTATGTAATTTCTTTTCTCAGCATGATTGGTTAAGACCAGTCGGAATTTACTTATGGAGATAGGTCACATTTGAACAAATGCAGGCTCTGCCAGGAAGCCACAAGTGGGTATTTAGTAGGCACGCAACAGTAGGTGCTGTGGTTCCTCTCTGTCCTGTTCACATCTTACCCATTTTATCCAGTCCGTTTTGAGCCCTTTCTGCCATGAAAAAGCCTTCCCTGGTCTTCCTTGTCCAGATTCCTCTTGCACCTTCTCTGCTCCTCACCACGTAGTGCTGGGCTGAATGCCTTGTTGTTTTGTGCTCTAGGCGTGGCAATACACACCTGTCTGTTCAGCTTCACAGACCTTCCTCTAAGGGCAGCACTTCTTGTCGCTGTTCTGCTACATGACCTTTGGTGACAGTGACCACATTTTAGAATTTGAAATTGAGGGAGGAGTTAAGACAAAGGATCTCTTCTTCTTTTGAGTTTATTGAAGTAATAAACCTTATCAGCCTATATAAAAACTGCATTCCATTGAAGTTGTATGTTTAATGAATTATCCTTATTTACAAGAAATGAGACGTGTCTTGGGAAATTTCAGTACTTACTTTGCCATTCCTATGGTGCTTGGCTTATAGGAGAAGGTCATTATTTGTTGGTTGATGTTAGCTGTAAATTCTTTTTTTTTAAGCTCTAACATATTTCCTCATATGGGTGGATATTACGTGTGTTCACTGCCAAAAGATAAATGACTAGCTTGTCAGGATAAACTTTGCTCAGGAAATTGTAACTTTTGCCAGGGTTTTATTGATTTGCCTATAAAATAAAGCCTTCTGTGGGTTACTGACTCTATAAGGAACTGACTTGGATAGAAGGGCTGCTGGGTGCCTGTGGAACTTAAGTTTTTTTGAATTGAATAAAGCTCTTTTAGTATATGGAGAAGTTATCTAAATGGGCTGTAGACTGAGTTTTAGCACGGATAAGCTTATTTTTGTTTAAGTATTACTGCTTTTCTTTTTGTGCATTTAAACAAACACATAACATGATGTGTGTGTGTGTGTGTGTGTGTGTGTGTGTGTATGAAATAATTTTCCCCTTCTCTCTGAAGGAAAACTACATTAAAAACCCTGGGAGAGGGGCTTCCCTGGTGGTCCAGTGGGTGGGGACACCGCCTTGCACGGCAAGGGGCACTGGTTCGATCCCTGGCCTGGGAAGATCCCACATGCTGCGGAGCGGCTGGACCAATGTGTCCAACTACCGAGCCGGAGCCCTGGGGTGCATGTGCCCAGAGCCGGTGCTCTGCAGCGAGAGAGGCCACTGCGTGGGAGGCCCACACAGGCCAAAGAATAAAGATGGATGAAAATAAATAAATAAAAAACCAATAAAAGAGGCCAAAAATTTTTTTAAAAATTAAGAAAAATAAATAAATAAAAACCCTAGGAGAGGGCTTCCCTGGTGGTCCAGTGGGTAAAAAGTCCGCCTTGCAAGTGCAAGGGTCACTGGTTGGATCCCTGGCCTGGGGGGATCCCATGTGCTGCTGAGCGACTGGACCATTGTGTCCAATTGTGAGCCTGGAGCGCATGTGCCCAGAACTGGTGCTCTGGAACCAGAGAGGCCACTGTGATGGGAGGCCCACACAGGCCAAGGAATAGGGATGGATGAAAATGAATGAATGGAAAACCAATGAAAGAGGCCAAAATTAAAAAGAAAAACAACAAAACACCTTTGGGAGGGTTCTTAATACAGGCATGTTCATAAAACATTTGATTTTTATATATGCTTTTATGAAAGTTATATGAAAGTATAAAATTCTTCCCTGGTAAGAGAAGAAATAGACTAAAACATTATTAATGGATTCAGAACTCTGTATTGTACTGTATCAGATGAAGTTTATTTAACCTCGGTGGGAAGAATGTCCAACGAGACCTATCAAAGATGCTAGTCAGTTACTGGCCGTCTATATTTGCTAAGAAAACAGCCATATCCTTTGGTCCTTTGAAAGTCATTTGTTTTAAAATAACACAAAACAACATGATTCTGTGTCTAGAGTTTCCATTATTTTGTTTTGATCGCCTTATACTATTTGTAAGATTTACATTCTTTAGCTATGCTGTAGGAACTGAGACAAGGCAGAGAGGAAGCAGAGGCTCACTTTTCTCATCTGTTTTTTTGTTTGTTTGTTTAAGAGAAAACAAAAAGCAAGAGTAGACCCACTGTAGGGTAATGACAATGTCAACTGTTACACAAATGTTAGTTTTTGTTAAGATCTACTGATATCAAATATCCCTAACTTGGAACGGTACATTTCTTTCCTTTATATATATATATATATTTGGCCACCTTGCACAGCATGTGGGATCTTAGTTCCCCAACCAGGGATTGAACCTGAGCTTCTACCACAGGAGTCTTAATCACTGGACTGTAGGTGTTTTCTGTTTTTTCAAAGGGGAAGTTTCCCCCCACCCTTCTTGAGTTCTTAATTTTTCACAGGAGCCAGAAGAGTTCTGAGCCCATAGTAGGGCTGTAAGATGCACATAAATAGATGATTAAGGACTTATTAGACATATGCATTGCAAGGGTTTTTTTTTTCAAAATTGTTGCAAACATTTTGGGTCCTGCTGATGTCCAATTATATTTAATAGGAGATGGTTGCTCACCTCCTGTTGGATGCTGTCCCATGGCCTTCCTTGCCCAGTTCCATGTTGAACTGGAAATGCCATCTCTTGAGGGCAGAGTCATGGGCTGGTAGTTGCGTCTGTTGTATTTGGCACAGAGAATGACGCTGTGCAGATCCACCCACTTCAGAGAATTTAATGGCATCGCAGGAGGGGCAGCCGGGATGTGTTTGAGTCCCATCCGAGAGATTGTGTGAGTGGCTTCGAATGCAGATCAGTCAGGCTGGGGACATGTAGGGTGGAAAGAAGTGGGGAGGGAGGCGGGGAGCCATGGCCACGGTGGGTAGGTAAATGCGGCCCCCAGACGGCGTTCGCGGTGGTTTCCTCTCAGGACTTGCCACACGGTCAGACGGTCTGGTAGCCACCTCTGCCGAGTAGCAGTGGGCACAGGAGTGGCTGAGAGGCTGTGGCTCTGTCACCTACGGCTGGAACCTATCTGCCAGGTGACAAAGAAATAGCCACGAGCCAAGCTGCCTGTTGTCTGCGTGGGGAGCGTCCTCGGACCTGGACCTCCTGCTGCAGTTGCTGTGCCTCCCTCTGCTCCCTCCTCCCCATGGCTCCTCACAACAGCTGCTGGAAGCTTTTGACCCCTCCTCCGCCCGCCCCCAGCTCGGTCCCTGTGTGTAGGCAGTGTGGATAGTGCAGTCCTTATCCCACTGGCTGGCTGGAATTCCAGCCAAATGGCTACAATGACATGTCTGTCCCAGACCAAAAGAAACCTAAATCCAGGCACTTCTCAGAGACATAACACCAATTGGCAAACCCTCGAGTTCACACCCGCCTCTTGTGTTTCTTTCAACTGCTTCCCGAGTGACGAAATCCCAGTCTAATTCACCACATCTCACAAAGGTATGAACGCTCTGGCATGGATGACCATGGATCAGTGTCCATTTAACCAGTGCCAGTCCTGCTCTCCGACTTCTGGGAGCATTGGCAGCTAGAAACAATATCATGTAGCACGACATTAAGAATCAGGCATGTAATTACAAGCTCTAGCCTCCCCTAGAAGGAGCCCCTAATGTGAACCCATGGTCTTCATGAATAATAAATGCCCGCAAAATAGATTCATAAAGACATTATATGCAGAGCCACTTGTATCCTGTTTCCTAGAACAGTTCCAAGTCCGATGGGCATGCGGAAGGCTGACAGATCACTGTTTCCCTCTCCTCCACCCTCTCTCTGTCTCTCCCCTCTCCGTCTCTGCTTCTGGGACTGTTGTAACAAGCAGAACAAATAGGAGTTGCCTTGAGGTAGGCTGTGTCCCCATTGGAAGTCCTGCTTAACTTGTTTTAATTCTGTGTGATCGTGTGTACGACCCAGCCTGTGCTGAGATAACACTGTTGATCAGGGGACTGGTGTTCTCATGTTCAAGGTCCACCCTGCTTCCTTAAGAAAATAGACTACCAGAACATGTTAAGAAAGCAAATTGTTACTGTAGCATTTTCCAATCAAGCCAAGTAGTTCTGTCTTGTGTGGTGGGGAGTGGGAGGGAGTAGAGTAGCAACGAAATCAGAAGTGAAAACCTGCAGAAAAGTAAAGATCATGAGTCAGCTTTTCCCCATACCTTAAATAGCAGGCTGACCTTTTTTTAAAGTCTTCTATTGTGGCTAAGTTGAGTCATTATAGAAAATACCAAATGACGTGCTGGAAGCTCCTGTTGTCTGCGTGGAGCGCCTCGGACCTGGACCTCCTGCTGCAGTTGCTGTGCCTCCCTCTGCTCCCTCCTCCCCATGGCTCCTCACAACAGCTGCTGGAAGCTTTTGACCCTCCTCCGCCCGCCCCCAGCTCGGTCCCTGTGTGTAGGCAGTGTGGATAGTGCAGTCCTTATCCCACTGGCTGGCTGGAATTCCAGCCAAATGGCTACAATGACATGTCTGTCCCAGACCAAAAGAAACCTAAATCCAGGCACTTCTCAGAGACATAACACCAATTGGCAAACCCTCGAGTTCACACCCGCCTCTTGTGTTTCTTTCAACTGCTTCCCGAGTGACGAAATCCCAGTCTAATTCACCACATCTCACAAAGGTATGAACGCTCTGGCATGGATGACCATGGATCAGTGTCCATTTAACCAGTGCCAGTCCTGCTCTCCGACTTCTGGGAGCATTGGCAGCTAGAAACAATATCATGTAGCACGCACATTAAGAATCAGGCATGTAATTACAAGCTCTAGCCTCCCCTAGAAGGAGCCCCTAATGTGAACCCATGGTCTTCATGAATAATAAATGCCCGCAAAATAGATTCATAAAGACATTATATGCAGAGCCACTTGTATCCTGTTTCCTAGAACAGTTCCAAGTCCGATGGGCATGCGGAAGGCTGACAGATCACTGTTTCCCTCTCCTCCACCCTCTCTCTGTCTCTCCCCTCTCCGTCTCTGCTTCTGGGACTGTTGTAACAAGCAGAACAAATAGGAGTTGCCTTGAGGTAGGCTGTGTCCCCATTGGAAGTCCTGCTTAACTTGTTTTAATTCTGTGTGATCGTGTGTACGACCCAGCCTGTGCTGAGATAACACTGTTGATCAGGGGACTGGTGTTCTCATGTTCAAGGTCCACCCTGCTTCCTTAAGAAAATAGACTACCAGAACATGTTAAGAAAGCAAATTGTTACTGTAGCATTTTCCAATCAAGCCAAGTAGTTCTGTCTTGTGTGGTGGGGAGTGGGAGGGAGTAGAGTAGCAACGAAATCAGAAGTGAAAACCTGCAGAAAAGTAAAGATCATGAGTCAGCTTTTCCCCATACCTTAAATAGCAGGCTGACCTTTTTGTTTTTTCAATCCAGTCTTCTATTGTGGCTAAGTTGAGTCATTATAGAAAATACCAAATGACTGTTTCATTGAAGGCCCCACACAAGGGGATCCAAAATGAATATAACCTTATCCCTGCCCATAAGGCACCTAAGTGTTCTTGAAGGAGACGCAACGAGTTCCCAATAAGCAGAGGCAAGATAAGATGCACCTGACGAGAGAGCTTTGTCTGCAGGGACGGGGACATCGTAGTCGCTCCACATGCATGGTAGCATGCGGTGATAGATAAGCTTGCAGCTGGCAGAGACTGGAGTGGGGGTATTTCAGAGGAGGGCTGTGCCATGAGCAGAGAATCCATGGTGGGAAAGCAGGGTGTTGCTAAAACATAGGACACAAGGAACATTCAGGAATCGGGTGAGAAAGGAAGAGAGGATCACGTTGAAAGTCTAGCTAATTCAGCAGGGAAAAAGAGCACTTGGGGAGAGATGCTCAGGTGTGCTTTTCAGGATTTAAATCTCCCAGTATTAGGATGAAGTTGTTTGAGGCAAGAATCTCATGGTGGTTCATGTTAGTCATCCAGGAGGCAGATAATGAGGGTCTAGACTCAGGTGGCAAAGCTGGAAAAGTAAGAGTGGATGGATTGAGACCTTACACGGGATTCTCTAAAGGGCTTTGAAGACTGACAGACTGTGAGAGGGCAAGGGGTGCAGAGGAAGAGGCAGTGATACCTGGGACCACCCACCCTTAATAGCAGAAAATGGTAGCACCCTTCGGTTCTCATCCTAATGAGTGTGTTTTCTTTAGGGTTTCACAGTCATCGCAATAATAGTAAAAGATACACATATCATCATTTACCAAATTAAAAAGGTTAGTGGAGCCAGCCAGTAGGGCCTCCTGAAGTGAGACACCAACAAAACTGTTGGGTGTAGCACAGGCAAGCACAGGTGGAGAAGGGAAAGGAGCTGGCCTCTGTTAATAGAGGTACGTGGGTGACAGATTCTTCCTCGAGGTCAGCCACCTCTTTGCCCTTGGTGTGTGGTGTGCTTAGTTGCTCAGTCGTGCCTGACTCTTCCTGACCCTTTGAACGGCAGCCTGCCAGGCTCCTCTGTCCATGGGATTGTCCAGGCAAGAACATTGCAGTGGGTTGCCACTTCCTTCTCCAGGGGATCTTTCTGACCCAGGGGTTGATCCCGCTTCCGTGTCTCCTGCCTTGCAAGTGGATTCTTTACCCACTGAGAGAAAGCACAGCAGAGAATGCTCTGTATCCTAAATGGAACTGAAGTGAGGTTAGAGCTTGGCGCCTTCCCCTCTCACTACCCAGGGATCCCATCTTCCACTGTTTTCCACTGGTCCTCTCTGGCTGTGGGGAGGATGCACCATTGGTCTGTTAGGAATTCCTCCATAATTGCAGCTCTGCTGTGAGCTCTGGTCTACTGAGAGTTGTTGCTCCTCAAACAAGGCTATTAACTCGTCCAGGTTCACAGTATTTCACCTTCTGGGAATTATTTCCCAACCTCTTGGTGACACACCAGAGGACGCTGATAAGCCTTGGAGCCAGCCAATTGAGAACTGGGAGGCTGACTCCTTCACTTACCCGCTGTATGACTTCTGCCACAGCACGTAACCTCTCAGGGACCCAGAGAAGTAGGGTCACTGTCCTGAGGTGACTTTTAAGGCTAGAATGTAAGCTTACCTAACTCAGTACCTGCAGTTACCGTGGACACACAGCATAGTAGGTCTTCCCTTCCAGAGTTTGGGACTTGTCACTAACCCTGTTCTTTATTCTCTTTACTCTCTCCTAGATCTGAGTTTTTGTACATGAAGCATCCCAAGGGTCTACTATAAGAAGTAGAGCGGCAGGGTGGAGGGTAGACGTGTGTTTTCTTTAGGGTTTCACAGTCATCGCAATAATAGTAAAAGATACACATATCATCATTTACCAAATTAAAAAGGTTAGTGGAGCCAGCCAGTAGGGCCTCCTGAAGTGAGACACCAACAAAACTGTTGGGTGTAGCACAGGCAAGCACAGGTGGAGAAGGGAAAGGAGCTGGCCTCTGTTAATAGAGGTACGTGGGTGACAGATTCTTCCTCGAGGTCAGCCACCTCTTTGCCCTTGGTGTGTGGTGTGCTTAGTTGCTCAGTCGTGCCTGACTCTTCCTGACCCTTTGAACGGCAGCCTGCCAGGCTCCTCTGTCCATGGGATTGTCCAGGCAAGAACATTGCAGTGGGTTGCCACTTCCTTCTCCAGGGGATCTTTCTGACCCAGGGGTTGATCCCGCTTCCGTGTCTCCTGCCTTGCAAGTGGATTCTTTACCCACTGAGAGAAAGCACAGCAGAGAATGCTCTGTATCCTAAATGGAACTGAAGTGAGGTTAGAGCTTGGCGCCTTCCCCTCTCACTACCCAGGGATCCCATCTTCCACTGTTTTCCACTGGTCCTCTCTGGCTGTGGGGAGGATGCACCATTGGTCTGTTAGGAATTCCTCCATAATTGCAGCTCTGCTGTGAGCTCTGGTCTACTGAGAGTTGTTGCTCCTCAAACAAGGCTATTAACTCGTCCAGGTTCACAGTATTTCACCTTCTGGGAATTATTTCCCAACCTCTTGGTGACACACCAGAGGACGCTGATAAGCCTTGGAGCCAGCCAATTGAGAACTGGGAGGCTGACTCCTTCACTTACCCGCTGTATGACTTCTGCCACAGCACGTAACCTCTCAGGGACCCAGAGAAGTAGGGTCACTGTCCTGAGGTGACTTTTAAGGCTAGAATGTAAGCTTACCTAACTCAGTACCTGCAGTTACCGTGGACACACAGCATAGTAGGTCTTCCCTTCCAGAGTTTGGGACTTGTCACTAACCCTGTTCTTTATTCTCTTTACTCTCTCCTAGATCTGAGTTTTTGTACATGAAGCATCCCAAGGGTCTACTATAAGAAGTAGAGCGGCAGGGTGGAGGGTAGACGTGCTGGCTCATAAAATAAGTAAAATGTAAAGAGATTGGGAGGGAACAGTTTGCTGAAGCTGCAAGAGGCTGATTAAGCTGCGGTGTTTATTATTCATTAACCCAGCTGCTTGGTAAATATGGGTAGATGCATTCTCCCAAGGCTCTGCTTGATTTGTTTACTCTTTTTTTTTTTTAAGATTTATTTATTTATTTATTTGGGCGGGGGGTGGTGAGGGAGGGGAGCAGGCGGGCCACTTCTATTGGTCTTTCATTTGTCTATTTTCATCCATCTTCGTTCTTTGGCCCGTGTGGGCCTCCCATTGCTGTGGCCTCTGTTGTCGCAGAGCACTGGCCCCGGGCGCATGCGCCCCAGAGCTCCGGCTCAGTAATTGGACACATCAGTTCAGCCGCTCTGCGGCACATGGGATCTTCCCAGGCCAGGGATCGAACCGGCGCCCCTTGCACTGCAAGGCGGTGTCCTTACCCACTGGACCACCAGGGAAGCCCGATCTGTTTACTCTTGCGAGGAACCAAGGAATCAGTAATCAACCTGCTTTTGGAAGTTAGGCTCCTTTAGTTTTCCCAGGGTTTATAAAGAGGCAGATTGCTGCGGAAAGGAAGCAAACATTGTGGCTAATGTGGTTCAGCACTCATTTTCTGTTGACAAATAAAGGTAATTCACTGCTCCGCATTTTGCCACTTTGTAATACTCTTCTACTCAATACAACAGCCTGAAGTCCTCAAAGGAAAGCCAGTAGACAGGGGAACATTCAAAACTAGTATTAGAGTTTACAGTTCTGTGACAGCCTTCATCTATTGATCATTTTGATTTTTGGTGGACTTTTAAAGCTGATCTTTCAGATACCAGAGTCACATGACTACTTGCCGCCCTGGGGCCCTGGAGTCTATTGCCCTAAACACTGCCTTATAGCTGTGAGGACTATCTGTTGAATGTGATTAGTGAGTCTGGGGTATAGAAAGCCCCTCCCCAGAGGGCTTGTCTATCCCCTTTTTTTTTTATTCTCTTTACTCTCTCCTAGATCTGAGTTTTTGTACATGAAGCATCCCAAGGGTCTACTATAAGAAGTAGAGCGGCAGGGTGGAGGGTAGACGTGCTGGCTCATAAAATAAGTAAAATGTAAAGAGATTGGGAGGGAACAGTTTGCTGAAGCTGCAAGAGGCTGATTAAGCTGCGGTGTTTATTATTCATTAACCCAGCTGCTTGGTAAATATGGGTAGATGCATTCTCCCAAGGCTCTGCTTGATTTGTTTACTCTTTTTTTTTTTTAAGATTTATTTATTTATTTATTTGGGCGGGGGGTGGTGAGGGAGGGGAGCAGGCGGGCCACTTCTATTGGTCTTTCATTTGTCTATTTTCATCCATCTTCGTTCTTTGGCCCGTGTGGGCCTCCCATTGCTGTGGCCTCTGTTGTCGCAGAGCACTGGCTCTGGGCGCATGCGCTCCAGAGCTCCGGCTCAGTAATTGGACACATCAGTTCAGCCGCTCTGCGGCACATGGGATCTTCCCAGGCCAGGGATCGAACCGGCGCCCCTTGCACTGCAAGGCGGTGTCCTTACCCACTGGACCACCAGGGAAGCCCGATCTGTTTACTCTTGCGAGGAACCAAGGAATCAGTAATCAACCTGCTTTTGGAAGTTAGGCTCCTTTAGTTTTCCCAGGGTTTATAAAGAGGCAGATTGCTGCGGAAAGGAAGCAAACATTGTGGCTAATGTGGTTCAGCACTCATTTTCTGTTGACAAATAAAGGTAATTCACTGCTCCGCATTTTGCCACTTTGTAATACTCTTCTACTCAATACAACAGCCTGAAGTCCTCAAAGGAAAGCCAGTAGACAGGGGAACATTCAAAACTAGTATTAGAGTTTACAGTTCTGTGACAGCCTTCATCTATTGATCATTTTGATTTTTGGTGGACTTTTAAAGCTGATCTTTCAGATACCAGAGTCACATGACTACTTGCCGCCCTGGGGCCCTGGAGTCTATTGCCCTAAACACTGCCTTATAGCTGTGAGGACTATCTGTTGAATGTGATTAGTGAGTCTGGGGTATAGAAAGCCCCCTCCCCCAGAGGGCTTGTCCTAAGCCTGCACTAAGGTAGGCTCTGGGATGTTACCTGTTTTCAAGGAGGAAATGTTGAGTGAGAATGCAGTTTCTGACTAAAGGGTTGACACACGGGTGGGTGGTGACAGAACCGTGAGATGCAAGACCTGTAAGACGAATGCGCTAGAAACAATGAGTAGAAGACAGCCTGTTTAATGGCCCGAGTAAGGCACGTTGGTCAGAGCTGAAGTGTTTGAGGGAAGTTATGCAGGTGGTGGTTGTGGCAAAGAATTCACCGGCCAGTGCAGGAGACACAGAAACGTGGGTTCCATCCCTGGACTGGGAAGATCCCCTGGAAAAGGGAATGGCAACTGCTTGCAGTACTCTTTCCTGTAAAATCCCATGAACAGAGGAGCCTGGTGGGCTACAGTCCATGGGGTCCCAAAGAGTCATGGGACACATCTGAGCAGCTGAGCACCACCCACACTGGAGTCAGGGATTTAAAGAGTGAAGGTTAGGTCATGAGGTGAAGCATTTAAAGACATAGTGGTGAAGCTGGCTAGTTTAGAACCCATAGGGATTGCTGAGGAGGAGCAGGTTGTTTTGTGGTTGTTGTTGTTTATTTACTTGGCTGCATCAAGTCTTAGTTGAGGCAGATCTTAGTGTCCCAGCCAGGGACCAAAACTTCGTCCCCTTCATTGGAAGGTAGATTATAAAACACTGGACCATCAGGGAAGTTCCAGGAATAGTTTTGAATAGAAGCACTGAAGAATCTTTTTTTTTTTTAAAGATTTATTTATTTATTTATTTAGGGCGGGGGTCGGGTTGGGGAGGGAGGGGGATGGGCGGGCCACTTCTATTGGTCTTTCATTTGTCTATTTTCATCCGTCTTTGTTCTTTGGCTCCTGTGGGCCTCCCATCGCGGTGGCCTCTGTTGTCGCAGAGCACCGGCCCTGGGCGCATGCGTTCCAGAGCTCCAGCTCGGTAATTGGACACATCGGTCCAGCCGCTCCACGGCACGTGGGATCTTCCCAGGCCAGGGATCGAACCGGCGCCCCTTGCACTGCAAGGCGGTGGTGTCCTTACCCACTGGACCACCAGGGAAGCCCTGAACAAAACTTTTTAGTGACTGAATAAATTGCTGAATAAGGCTCAGTACAGTGTTTATGGAAAGAAAAGATAATGGAGATAAACCCTGTCAAGAAGAAATTAATATGACTTGATCCTAAGAAGTGAGGGGGAGAGAGCATTAAAAACTGCATCATGCATATAAAATCTGATTGCTTGGGAGAGTACCCCTGATGGAACCAGGAAGCTGTTAGAGTACTATGTTTAATCATCTGGGCACACAACTATCATTTTTAAGTCAATACAGCTAACCTTTGAACAGCACAGGGGTTAATCCACTGATAACTTATAGTCAACCCCACCCCTTATCTAAGATTCCTCCATATCCATGGATTCCACCATCTCTGGACTGTGTGGTACAGTAGTACGTACTCTTGTGAGATATCTGCATGGATACAGACCCATGCAGTTCAAACCTGCTATTTTTCATGGGTCAGCTATACTTAAATCTGCCTCCAGTTCATCAGTTCACAAATTACACATACATGTTGCTGCTTCCTTCTTCTTCTCTCTGAAGCTCTCTGTTCAACTTTTCCTCTCGTGTCTGAGTGTTTGGGAAAATGGGAGAATGAGTGAGGCTCAGTCTGAATTGTGGGGTTCAGTCCGAATTTTGTATGCTCCTTTCTTACCCAACGACCCAAGGAATTCTTATCCTTTTCTTACTTCACTCTTACCTCACAGTTAGATTTTTCACTTTGAAATTTCCTTAGGAAAACAGGTATTTATTTGTTTTTTTTAAAAATGTGCTTTGAAAAGTTAGACTTAACTGTGACTTTCACTTTTTGCTTCTCTTTTGCTCAGAGTATGCTGCCCGTGTTTATGGAGAGATAAGAAGCTGTCTTGCCTCCCCAAGGCATTCATTCCTCCTTGACAGACTGGTTTGCTCTGATCAGTATAAAACTCCTGCCTGCTGACCAGGGCTCTGTATTAATGAGGCACTTGGAAAACACTGCAAGCTGCAGAGTGACCATGAATAGCAAACTTAATTTGGTCTAATGTGTTTTGGCTTGCTTGACCTCACCAGAATAAAAATGTGCCTGTTTAAATGATTGTATTGGAGTTAAAAAAAAAATTCTAGAGGCATTTATCTTATTGGAAGAACCTTGGGATCATTTTAGCAAAGGTTTAAGTCCATGTTTAATGTTGGATAAAGTTGAAAGATGTTTAATGGAGAACTTCAATAGCAGATTGGGTTATTGTGAGTTCTGAATTTTAAGAATCTGAATTACTATGTTTCTTTTGCTTTTTTTTTTTTTTTTTCCCTAGACGATTGGCTGGCAACGACCTTTCTTTTATCCACCCAAAGGCCTTGTCGGGGTTGAAAGAACTCAAAGTTCTGTAAGTAATGCAATTTTAGAGTTTCACAGCTGGCTGTATATTTTCTTTCTGCGTAGTCAACATGCTTGGAGCTAGGTTAAGCACAGTCTCTTTGAGTTCAGGATTAAAAGATTTCAGGAATGGCCAATGGGTAGTGTGGGAGGCTAGAGGGTGATTTAGGCAACTGTGGGTCTAGATAACAAAAGTTAACGTCTAAATAACCGGCGTTCTGACCTCCAGTGCATTGCAGATGAATGTTAGACTTTTTATGTAGCTAAAAGCATTGAATCAAATTCATATTTAAACTTCACTGTTCCGGTTTTCTTTCAGCTTTCTTTTTCCCCACCAATTTGTTTCTACTGCTTTTGTCGCTGTAAGCACTTTGAATTAGCTGACTTTCCTAAAGGGAAAAAGGCTTCTAAGAGCTCCAAATGGTAAAATCAATTTAGAGTGAAAGGGAATTGAGGTGTCTTTGATTTATATGGCCTCTGAGGGATCAGGAAATAAATTCCTGGCAGTGGGCAGGAGCTTGGAGGTTGGCAGACTAGGGAGCAGGTGAACCGACTACCAGTCCCGCTTTGCCACCACCTGGCTGGGTAACCATCTGTAAGTCACTCAACCTTTCTGGTTCAGTGAGCTAGATGGGCCTTTTTCCATCCCTTTCTGAGGTAATGATTCTAATCAGGTAGTCATTTTATTAATGTGACCAGGAAGGGCATTAGGCAAAAAATAGTAAAGACTTCATTTTCATTACTGATCGCAAGCTGCAGAGTGACCATGAATAGCAAACTTAATTTGGTCTAATGTGTTTTGGCTTGCTTGACCTCACCAGAATAAAAATGTGCCTGTTTAAATGATTGTATTGGAGTTAAAAAAAAAATTCTAGAGGCATTTATCTTATTGGAAGAACCTTGGGATCATTTTAGCAAAGGTTTAAGTCCATGTTTAATGTTGGATAAAGTTGAAAGATGTTTAATGGAGAACTTCAATAGCAGATTGGGTTATTGTGAGTTCTGAATTTTAAGAATCTGAATTACTATGTTTCTTTTGCTTTTTTTTTTTTTTTTTCCCTAGACGATTGGCTGGCAACGACCTTTCTTTTATCCACCCAAAGGCCTTGTCGGGGTTGAAAGAACTCAAAGTTCTGTAAGTAATGCAATTTTAGAGTTTCACAGCTGGCTGTATATTTTCTTTCTGCGTAGTCAACATGCTTGGAGCTAGGTTAAGCACAGTCTCTTTGAGTTCAGGATTAAAAGATTTCAGGAATGGCCAATGGGTAGTGTGGGAGGCTAGAGGGTGATTTAGGCAACTGTGGGTCTAGATAACAAAAGTTAACGTCTAAATAACCGGCGTTCTGACCTCCAGTGCATTGCAGATGAATGTTAGACTTTTTATGTAGCTAAAAGCATTGAATCAAATTCATATTTAAACTTCACTGTTCCGGTTTTCTTTCAGCTTTCTTTTTCCCCACCAATTTGTTTCTACTGCTTTTGTCGCTGTAAGCACTTTGAATTAGCTGACTTTCCTAAAGGGAAAAAGGCTTCTAAGAGCTCCAAATGGTAAAATCAATTTAGAGTGAAAGGGAATTGAGGTGTCTTTGATTTATATGGCCTCTGAGGGATCAGGAAATAAATTCCTGGCAGTGGGCAGGAGCTTGGAGGTTGGCAGACTAGGGAGCAGGTGAACCGACTACCAGTCCCGCTTTGCCACCACCTGGCTGGGTAACCATCTGTAAGTCACTCAACCTTTCTGGTTCAGTGAGCTAGATGGGCCTTTTTCCATCCCTTTCTGAGGTAATGATTCTAATCAGGTAGTCATTTTATTAATGTGACCAGGAAGGGCATTAGGCAAAAAATAGTAAAGACTTCATTTTCATTACTGATCTGTACCTCCATTCTCCCATGTTGGAGATTATTAGATAATCAAAGCTTTTTTTCTACCACGGCCCTGCATTCACTGAGGACATGGCCACTCTTCTCTAGAGCTCAGGGTCTTCTGTCCTCTTGGCAAAATTGTCCCTATCTAACATCCAGGTTTCTGGACTCTGCCTTATTTGAATTTAAAAAGGTATTAGAAAAAAAAAAAAAGGTATTAGAGATTCCAGTGGGTTTGCTTGCTATGTTGTTGTTGTTCAGTCGCGAAGTTCTATCTGACTCTTTTGTGACCCCACAGACTGTAGTCCAGCAAACTCCTTTGTCCATGGGATTTCCCAGGCAAGAGTACTAGAGTGAGTTGCCATTTCCTTCTTCAGAGGCTCTTCCTGTCTCAGGGCTCAAACCCACATCTCCTATATGGCAGGCAGATTCTTTACCACTGAGCCACCTGGGAATGCCTCACATGCTAGTTGATACTCATAGTCCTTTGGGTGATAAATATTAATTAGGGTGGCTTAACTCCTGAGAACAAAATGACTGAACAATCCCAGATGATCCAGCAGGTTTGTGTGAGAAGATGGCTTGGGACAGCAGCCTAGGTTTCCTTTCTGGCTTTATGAAAAAATGCCTCTTTTTTTTTTTTTTTAATTTTGGTTGGCCTCTTTTTTTTTTTTTTAATTTTGGCCTCTTTTCTTGGTTATTTATTTATTTATATCCATCCATCTTTATTCTTTGACCTGTGTGGGCCTCCCATTGCAATGGCCTCTCTCTTTGCAGAGCACCGGCTCTGGGTGCATGTGCTCCAGAGAACGCTGGCTTGTAACTGAACACACCAGTCCAGCAGCTCTGCAGCATGTGGGATTTTCCCAGACCAGGGAGGGATAGAATTGGTGCCCTTTTCACTGCAAGGCTGACTCTACCCCTGGAGCAGGTGAACCGACTACCAGTCCCGCTTTGCCACCACCTGGCTGGGTAACCATCTGTAAGTCACTCAACCTTTCTGGTTCAGTGAGCTAGATGGGCCTTTTTCCATCCCTTTCTGAGGTAATGATTCTAATCAGGTAGTCATTTTATTAATGTGACCAGGAAGGGCATTAGGCAAAAAATAGTAAAGACTTCATTTTCATTACTGATCTGTACCTCCATTCTCCCATGTTGGAGATTATTAGATAATCAAAGCTTTTTTTCTACCACGGCCCTGCATTCACTGAGGACATGGCCACTCTTCTCTAGAGCTCAGGGTCTTCTGTCCTCTTGGCAAAATTGTCCCTATCTAACATCCAGGTTTCTGGACTCTGCCTTATTTGAATTTAAAAAGGTATTAGAAAAGAAAAGGTATTAGAGATTCCAGTGGGTTTGCTTGCTATGTTGTTGTTGTTCAGTCGCGAAGTTCTATCTGACTCTTTTGTGACCCCACAGACTGTAGTCCAGCAAACTCCTTTGTCCATGGGATTTCCCAGGCAAGAGTACTAGAGTGAGTTGCCATTTCCTTCTTCAGAGGCTCTTCCTGTCTCAGGGCTCAAACCCACATCTCCTATATGGCAGGCAGATTCTTTACCACTGAGCCACCTGGGAATGCCTCACATGCTAGTTGATACTCATAGTCCTTTGGGTGATAAATATTAATTAGGGTGGCTTAACTCCTGAGAACAAAATGACTGAACAATCCCAGATGATCCAGCAGGTTTGTGTGAGAAGATGGCTTGGGACAGCAGCCTAGGTTTCCTTTCTGGCTTTATGAAAAAATGCCTCTTTTTTTTTTTTTTTTTAATTTTGGTTGGCCTCTTTTTTTTTTTTTTAATTTTGGCCTCTTTTCTTGGTTATTTATTTATTTATATCCATCCATCTTTATTCTTTGACCTGTGTGGGCCTCCCATTGCAATGGCCTCTCTCTTTGCAGAGCACCGGCTCTGGGTGCATGTGCTCCAGAGAACGCTGGCTTGTAACTGAACACACCAGTCCAGCAGCTCTGCAGCATGTGGGATTTTCCCAGACCAGGGAGGGATAGAATTGGTGCCCTTTTCACTGCAAGGCTGACTCTACCCCCTGGACCACCAGGGAAGCCCCCGACAAATGCCTCTTGCTCTTTGGCAATTCTCTCATCTTGGGTGCTTTCCACTTCAACCCCTCCCCTTTTTTACTATTGGAAAGATTTTTTTTTTTAACAGCATGCCAGGAACTTTTTCTTAGTTATTTATTATTTTCATCCATCTTTATTGATTGGCATGTGTGGGCCTCCCATTGCAGTGGCCCCTTTTGCTGCAGAGCACCAACTCTGGGCGCATGTACTCCAGAGCGTTGGCGCATAATTGGACACACTGGTTCAGCCGCTCTGTGGCACGTGGGATCTTCCAGGGCCAGGGATTGAACCGGTGTACCTTGTACTGCAAGGTGGACTCTTTACCCATTGGACCACCAGGGAAGCCCGGAAAGATTTTTTTTTTTTTTAAAGAAATGATTTAAAATTCTTCTAAAAAAAAGTGGACACAAATGCTTCCTAAACCAAATTTTCACTAACCCCAATTTTCCTTACAGAACCCTCCAGAACAACCAGTTGAGAACAGTACCCAGTGAAGCCATCCGAGGACTGAGTGCTTTGCAGTCTTTGTAAGTTACTTTTTGGTTTTCTGCATTCTTGCACCATTAGGAGACCACTCTGGCTGCTAAATATATAAAGAACTGGAATTCCAGAAAGCAAGGATGGGCTCTCTTATTTAAGTTAAAAATGGGATATGGCTAATTGCGGTTATTGAAATGTCCTTTGAAATATCCTGTCTCCAAGGCTGGGAGAAAGCCACCAGATTGCAGGTAGCAGGTAATCGTCCCCTCTTTGGAACCAGTTATGTGTGTACTGAAGTCCTCAAGTCTTGTGCCCTGACACTCCAGAAACAGCCACCGAGAGGTTTCTGTTTAGGTGGTAATGATCTTTAGAGCATACTGATGAGAGATCTTTCTCTGTGATACTGAACACTGTCAGGGGTGCTAACTTAATTGCCTCAGCTGTCTCAGGTTTTTGTTTGTTTGTTTGTTTTTTTGAGAAATGATTGGCTTGATATGGGATGCTCAAGGTTTCAACTTTTAAACAAGATCCTACGGTATAGCACAGGGAACTATGTTCAATATGCTGTAATAAACCATGCTTGTGAAGTTGCTTAGTCGTGTCAGCTCCTTGTGACGCTGTGAACTGTAGCACGCCAGGCTCCTCTGTCCATGGCATTCTCCAGGCGAGAATTCGAGAATGGATTGCCATCTTCTTCTCTAGGGGGGTCTTCCCACCCCAGGGATTGAACCCTCATCTCTTACATCTCTTGCATTGGCAAACGGGTTCTTAACTATTAGCACCACCTGGCAAGCCCAGTGGAAAAGAATATGAAACAGATATGAATATGAAATATACAGATATAATGGAATCACTTTGTCGTACACTAGAACTGACACAACATTTAAATTAACTATACTTCAATAAGAAAGAAAGAGTTCAGCTGTTGGTTTTAACCCTATTTAGCCACTATTTTCAAAACATTTTTCACATAGCCCTTCACTGTATTCTTATTTGCATTCTTTCCCATATAAACGTACATGTATGTATGTGAACCTGGAGAACGGGGGTCATTGCCTCTATGGTTTGGGTATGTACACCCCACTTTTCCCTCGAGAGGGAGTCAGGTAAACAGCAGTGGTATGGCAGGAGCCATGCAAGCCTACAGAAGATTCTAAAGAAACAGCCATTTTTATGTTAAATAGACAGATATTCATTCATGAATAGGCTGTATGTTGTGGACTAGCCTCAGGTCTCACTATCCCTGGTTAGAAGATCCAGTTTCTCTGTCTTTAGGGACTAGATTTTAGAAAAGACTGAGACACACTAAACGGAAGCATGTGATTACTGTAACCTTTTCCCAAGATTAAGAGAAGCCCTTCACGTATTTATCCGTCAATATATTTACATTGCTCTCAAAAGAAATTCAGATAAGTTCAGATAAATTAGGATTCTGGAAATAGGCCTGTCTGGTTTTGAAGCCCCACTCTTGCCCTTGTTAGCTGTGTGATGTTGGGCAAGTAATTTAAAATTCTCTATGCATAGTTTGCTTATTACCTATCGTGTCCTTTCATCCATGAAAAGCACTTTCAATAATATATGACCTGTAGTAGGTTGTTCCATAAACATTTGTAGAATCTATTAATAGTAACAATGATAATGACTATTTCTTCTGTTCTTTTGATTACTAGATTACCCCGTTTGCCTAACGAGGTGAAGGAATTGTCTGAAAGTAATGAAAAAGTATTCCTTTTTCATTAGCTTTTTATTCTACTCCATCGGTGAACACAGATATGCATTGCTTCAGTTCATGTCCTAATACTACATACAGTGGGACTAGGGCCTCGTTTCTCAAGGTTGGCGCGTGGACCACCTACAACAAAATCATTAGGGGGATATTGCTAGAATACAGACTCTTAGGCCGGGTCCTAGGAGTCACGGTGTTATCCCTTAAAGGCAGGGTCCAAGTAAGGTGTATTTTTAAAAATTTTCCCCCCATCATCCTCACATATACAGTAGTTCTGAGAATCACTAATGAAAAACTGTAACAGTGATCATACTTGGGTATTAGTGGACTATAAAATTAGGTTATCACCACATCATGTTTTTATATACTAATCCATCCCATAGGCTAATTGCCCTTTGAAATAATTGAATGTAGAAATGCAAGTGAGCTGTTCGTAGAAATGCAAGTTTCATCTAAGACTTAGGTGAAAGTGATTGACTGGCTTCTCCCCTCCACTTGCTAATACAAAATAATTTTTAACTATACCGAAAGCACGTCACTGTAAATTGTAAATTATAGATTACCTTTGACCTTAGATTAGATATTCTGGTAGTTAATGGGCAGTGAATGTAAAAATGAAAATATGTACTAATAAAGCATAGCACATGCTATAAAAGTTAAACTTTAAAATATATCTAATGCCATTAAAAACAAAAAGAATATCTGGGGTCCTGGCCATTTAAGTTCTGGTTTCAATATAAATTTACTGAAGGTAGAAATTCATTAAGTAGCTCATTTCGACCAAATGCCAAGTTATGGAATATAAGGATTTGTTATTTGTCATAACTAATTGAGTAGCATTCTGAATAGGTTGGAGTGAGTTCCTTTAGTGAGCGTGATTTCACTGCCTCCACACCATTTCTAACCTTGGACAGATGTTCACAGAGATGTTCACAGATGTTCACCTCCCTTGGATTTGAATTCATTGGACATTTTCTTTTGCTTCTTCAGAATTTGTTTTCTTTCGGAACCTTCATGCAAAATTGTCCTTATTTCCCAAGACTCAATAATCAAAATACTCAATCCTTTTGTCTAGTTGGAAGACTGAAAAATAAAAGGCTAAAATCTTTGAATGTTAGAAAAGTTACCAAGAAAATATACAAACAGTTTTTTTTTTCTAACATGTGGTCCTTAAGTACATTAAAGTGCACATGACATTTTGGTAGTTTAGATGTTTTAAAGTATTTTTCACAGATACTCTTCCAAAATAATGCTTTTTTAAACTGCATGGTTTAAATTATGTTTTTCCGACTCTTAGGCGGGTCCTAGGAGTCACGGTGTTATCCCTTAAAGGCAGGGTCCAAGTAAGGTGTATTTTTAAAAATTTTCCCCCCATCATCCTCACATATACAGTAGTTCTGAGAATCACTAATGAAAAACTGTAACAGTGATCATACTTGGGTATTAGTGGACTATAAAATTAGGTTATCACCACATCATGTTTTTATATACTAATCCATCCCATAGGCTAATTGCCCTTTGAAATAATTGAATGTAGAAATGCAAGTGAGCTGTTCAGAAAATGCAAGTTTCATCTAAGACTTAGGTGAAAGTGATTGACTGGCTTCTCCTCCACTTGCTAATACAAAATAATTTTTAACTATACCGAAAGCACGTCACTGTAAATTGTAAATTATAGATTACCTTTGACCTTAGATTAGATATTCTGGTAGTTAATGGGCAGTGAATGTAAAAATGAAAATATGTACTAATAAAGCATAGCACATGCTATAAAAGTTAAACTTTAAAATATATCTAATGCCATTAAAAACAAAAAGAATATCTGGGGTCCTGGCCATTTAAGTTCTGGTTTCAATATAAATTTACTGAAGGTAGAAATTCATTAAGTAGCTCATTTCGACCAAATGCCAAGTTATGGAATATAAGGATTTGTTATTTGTCATAACTAATTGAGTAGCATTCTGAATAGGTTGGAGTGAGTTCCTTTAGTGAGCGTGATTTCACTGCCTCCACACCATTTCTAACCTTGGACAGATGTTCACAGAGATGTTCACAGATGTTCACCTCCCTTGGATTTGAATTCATTGGACATTTTCTTTTGCTTCTTCAGAATTTGTTTTCTTTCGGAACCTTCATGCAAAATTGTCCTTATTTCCCAAGACTCAATAATCAAAATACTCAATCCTTTTGTCTAGTTGGAAGACTGAAAAATAAAAGGCTAAAATCTTTGAATGTTAGAAAAGTTACCAAGAAAATATACAAACAGTTTTTTTTTTCTAACATGTGGTCCTTAAGTACATTAAAGTGCACATGACATTTTTGGTAGTTTAGATGTTTTAAAGTATTTTTCACAGATACTCCCTTCCAAAATAATGCTTTATACTGTGCTCATCATCACTAAATAAACTGCATGGTTTAAATTATGTCCAAAATTGGGATGAGAGGTAGCGGTAAGGAGAGGAGTCAAACTATTTTTTTTTTTTTTTTTTTTAATAAAGACATGAGGTTTTTTTTTGTACATATCAGAACTACAAGGAGCTATGTGTCAGGCTTGTTTTATTTAGCTGTGGAGCGCATGCATCCAGAGCCGGTGCTCTGCAACAAGAGAGGCCACTGCAATGGGAGGCCCACACAGGCCAAAGAACAAAGATGGATGAGAATAAATGAAAGACCAATGGAAGTGGCCAAAAAAAAAAACAAAGAAAATGTTCATGGGTTTGTTAGCATAGTGGGCGTAGTGGTCAAGTTAGATACAATTGAAATTCTGTCCTGGTGTAAAAGCCTTATCAGCACTTGAGTCAGTTTGAAAATCTGATCTTCAGACCTGAATTACATGAAAGATTTCCTTGTGGTTTTGAAATACTGCCTAGAAAGAGCAAAGTTCACTAGGGCTTAAAATTGATCAGAAGTGGTTTGATTCAAGTGGGTGAGGATGGCTACAAAAGCTGAAAGTGAATTGTAAATTAATGAAAAGGTCCCATAACAGCCTTCCGTGAAGCCATGACATTGACTACAGCATTGCCTGAGTAGGATATTAAAATGACATGTCAGAATTTGCTCCACTGGAGTTTTTTCTTTACAGTTATTCACACTCACATTGACTATTAAAGGATTTCAACAACTAAATTTCCTACATTTTCTACCATAAACAAAATTTAAGTATTTTAAACTCAAAACGGGTAACAGAATATAGTACTTCAATGTTTACCTTATTGATAAATGAGAAATTGGGAGAAAAAGGGAGAGCTTTTGATTACATAGAAAAAGTATTTATGATAACATAGACATTCATCAGAAAATACATATAAAATTGTTACTGGCATTTCATTTAAGGCAAGAGAAAAAACTATGTGAGTCTCAGTAAGATATATAAAACAGGCTTTTGAGAATAGGGAATAGAAGGATATTTTAAAGATAAAAGTAGTAAGGGAATTCAGTCAATACATGGTTAACTATTTAACAGTTCAAGTGCACTTATGTAAGGTAATAGTTATCTCTTGCCAAATGGCAAACTAACTTAGGTCACATAATCTCTTCAGTTATGAAGTATCTAATGTCATTTACTGCCACTGTTAAAAGAACCAATATTTTTCTTTTGGTCTATTAATTATGATGAATTTTAATAGTGTTGGTCATTGGTACAAATCCACACTTTCTGTGACTATTTCTCTGTGAAACATTGATCTCAGTGTAAATGCAAAATTTATGTAATGCAAACTCATTACATTTATGGGCGCGCCACCAACACCCATATGTGAATTGAGGTATAAGGGTTAACCATTTGAGTCACCACAAATCCTTTTTCTCATTAACATTTTTTTTAATGAATGGATTTTTTTCTCCTTCCCCCACCGTGCCTCTTTTACTTTTTTTTATTTATATTTCTTTCCATCATCTTTTTTTTTTTTTTTTGTCCACTTCTATTGGTCTTTCGTTTATTTCCACCTTTGTTCTTTGGCCTGTGTGGCCCTCCCAATCTCAGTGGCCTCTCTTGTTGCAGAGCACCGGCTCTGGGCGCATGCACTTCAGAGTGCTGGCTCGTAAATACGCACACCTGTCCAGCCGCTCCTTGGCACGTGGAATTTTCCTGGGCCAGGGATCGAACTGGTGCCCCTTGCACTGCAAGGTGGATTCTTTACCCACTGGACCACAAGAGAAAGCCCTCTCATTAACTTTTTATTTAAAGCTTCCATTTCCCCAAAATTCTTCCTTTTGATCTCTTACTTACAGCTGACTTTACAATTTGGGGGAAATTTTTTTTTTTAATTTTGGCCTCTTTTATTGGCTTTTTATTTATTTATTTTCATCTATCTTTATTCTTTGACCTGTGTGGGCTTCCCATCACAGTGGCCTCTCTTGCCCTAAAGCACCGGCTCTGGGCGCATGTGCTCCAAAGCGCTGGCTCCTAATTGGACACCAGTCAAGCCTGCATGGCAAGTGGGATCTTCTCAGGCCAGGGATCAAACCGGTGTCGCTTGCACTGCAAGGCGGACTCTTCATCCACTGGACCACCAGGGAAGCCCCAATTTGGGGAAATTTTGAAAAGAGGAAATTCTGTCTATGCGTTTACTGTTGTATAATTATTTTGTATAGTAGGTAGTTTCATTATTGTCTAGCTCAAAACGCATGTACTTATCTTGCTCAGTTAAGACCGCCCTGCTTCTTTGGTGGGGTGTGGCACAGAGTTCAGCAGGAGCCTAAATGGTGTGTATAACACTGGACTTTTGTTTAAAAGGTCTAGACAACTTTTATCATAGTATTTTGCCACATCTTGTTTCCTTCCAATTTTATTGAGCTACAATTGCTGTACAGCATTGTGTAAGTTTAAGGTGCACAACATAATGATTTGACATAACATACATCTTACAGAAAATCCCGAACAAACTTTGGCCAACCCAATCACTACCACAATTAGTCAAATCCATTGCCTCATATAGGTACTTGCAATAGGAAGAAATTTCTTTTTCCTTTTGATGAGACCTCTTTAGGGTTTACTGTCTTGACAACTTTCATATATGACATACAACAGTGTTAATTATATTTATCGTGTTGTACGTTGGATCCCTAGTGCTTATTTATCTTAACACTTATAAAGAGGACTTCCTGTCAGTGGGGTGTTGTATGTGTGTATGTGTGGGAAGCTTATTGCTCATTATTTACTTGAATCTGATTGAATATTATCTCATTATTAAAACAAACAGTTTAACCTTTTCGACTATTGTGACACTGAGAGAAACTTGTGAGAAAGTCCAATTTGTGCTTGAAATACAATCCAACACCTCACCTGGCTTCCAGGGGTCTGCATCATCTAATCCCCATTGGTATCCCCATCTGTGTCTCCCTGGTCCCTCCAAACTCTCTTCCTGCTGTGTTCTAATCACTGGAACCTTCTGGGAGTTGCTGGGACTACACCTGCTGGTTTCTGCTACTGAGTCTCTGCCCTCACAGTTTGCATTGCCTTGAACACTCCTGGCCCAGTTTCCTCAGCCCCTTGCTCTGGGTCTCAGTTTATTGGCCCCTTTTTAGAGATGCTTTTCCATAACCAATATGTTTTTCAGAAGCTCCCCTTCCCCACAGCCCCTGCTAATCCTTGTCTCAGTACCCTGTTTATTTACTTCATAGCACCTTGTAAGCACTTTATGATCATTTTTCGGCTAGCTGATTATATTGTGGGTCCTCATGCCTGTGGTGTGCACCATTTGTACCCTTTTGTGCCTAACAAGATGCTCAGTTTGCATGGGTTGAATGAATTGTTGGCAAATTAGCTACAGGTAGAATTTATTGTGTGATTTAGTGATGTTATATGGTTAATTGTCTGATGATATGTTAGCTCCACCTTATTTTAGAAAATGTACAGGATGAAATACGTGGCCACATCTTGTTTCCTTCCAATTTTATTGAGCTACAATTGCTGTACAGCATTGTTTTAGTTTAAGGTGCACAACATAATGTTTTGACATAACATACATCTTACAGAAAATCCCGAACAAACTTTGGCCAACCCAATCACTACCACAATTAGTCAAATCCATTGCCTCATATAGGTACTTGCAATAGGAAGAAATTTCTTTTTCCTTTTGATGAGACCTCTTTAGGGTTTACTGTCTTGACAACTTTCATATATGACATACAACAGTGTTAATTATATTTATCGTGTTGTACGTTGGATCCCTAGTGCTTATTTATCTTAACACTTATAAAGAGGACTTCCTGTCAGTGGGGTGTTGTATGTGTGTATGTGTGGGAAGCTTATTGCTCATTATTTACTTGAATCTGATTGAATATTATCTCATTATTAAAACAAACAGTTTAACCTTTTCGACTATTGTGACACTGAGAGAAACTTGTGAGAAAGTCCAATTTGTGCTTGAAATACAATCCAACACCTCACCTGGCTTCCAGGGGTCTGCATCATCTAATCCCCATTGGTATCCCCATCTGTGTCTCCCTGGTCCCTCCAAACTCTCTTCCTGCTGTGTTCTAATCACTGGAACCTTCTGGGAGTTGCTGGGACTACACCTGCTGGTTTCTGCTACTGAGTCTCTGCCCTCACAGTTTGCATTGCCTTGAACACTCCTGGCCCAGTTTCCTCAGCCCCTTGCTCTGGGTCTCAGTTTATTGGCCCCTTTTTAGAGATGCTTTTCCATAACCAATATGTTTTTCAGAAGCTCCCCTTCCCCACAGCCCCTGCTAATCCTTGTCTCAGTACCCTGTTTATTTACTTCATAGCACCTTGTAAGCACTTTATGATCATTTTTCGGCTAGCTGATTATATTGTGGGTCCTCATGCCTGTGGTGTGCACCATTTGTACCCTTTTGTGCCTAACAAGATGCTCAGTTTGCATGGGTTGAATGAATTGTTGGCAAATTAGCTACAGGTAGAATTTATTGTGTGATTTAGTGATGTTATATGGTTAATTGTCTGATGATATGTTAGCTCCACCTTATTTATAGAAAATGTACAGATGTGTGACTATGAAATACGTGGCCTTAACTCTCCCCACCTTCCCCCAAAATGTCTCTCTGTGCCTAAGTAGAAGTTCCGAGGCTGTGAAGCATGTGCGGTGTGTGTGCGTGTATGTGTGGTCTGTTTGAACACATTGCTGTCTACTCAGTAAAGCAGATCTGCTAAACAGCTCTGTAGCCAGTGCTTTGCCAGTCTGTTGTATAAAGGATGCCTGTCTCTTCTCAACGGTAGGTTCTAGAAAGTCCAAGAAATAAACAAACCTCAAACTGTTTATTTCTAAGTGGATTCTTAAGGCAGCCGCTCAGTTTGGGGAGATCTTCTCTTTTTGGTGTTCTGTTATCCAGGCTCCCAGACAGAAAGCTTCCGTTAGATCCTTACTCAGGACCAAGGGTCCTCAACCCCAGCCTGTCTGCCTTTGGGAAGGAGACTGTGTCTGGGGCTGGGGCACTTAATTGGGATCGGGGGCTCAGCACTTGCATGGAGAGGAAAGGGCCAATTACGGCAGGATCCAAAGCTGACTCAGCAGAGTGAAACCAGAGGTGTGAAAACTACCCTAAAGGCAGAACTTCCTGAACTTGAAAGCTGCCAAAGTTGATTTCTTTAAAAACAGGCTGCTGTTTTGACCTTGTACCCATTTTGTGTGTGTGTGTGTGTTCACTAATTTTCACCAAGAGGCCCAAACCTCTGACACTTGGGTTTAAGTAGTGAAGGTACATCCACAAGGGATTTGTGAAGAAAATTGTGATTTGCCCAATGCCTGTGGTTCCTCGTCATAATAATGATTAGCTTACGTTTGTGTTTAGAAGTAATTATTCCAAAAAGTATGCCTAGTTATGTTAACACTAACATTTAGAATTGGTTTCTCAGATTTTGAGATGGGGATTTAACTTTTAAATGTGAGTAATCCTATTATAAAGTGCCTTAGTTCCAAAATTTGGGGGGAAAAAATTGAAGAAACTCAAAAAAAATTTAAAAAAAAAAGAAATAAAAAAATTAATCAAAGAAACTCAAAAGCCACAATCATACTGATCAGAAGAACTGTGTAGTTTTTTCTGTAGGTAGTTTGTCCTTTCCTTAGTATCAGTTAATTTTGGCAGACTAATTTTTCAAATACACTTAGACCTAGGAGAAGAGGAGACGGTTTCTTTGCTGGTACGTGACACATATTTTTAACTTTTCTGGTGGTCATAGAATTAATGAAATGGTTTGTTGATGTAGGAAAAAAACTTGTAAATATATTCTGACTTTTTCTCTTTTGGTACCAAGTCAGAAGAACAATTAAATTTAATATCAAGTATTAGTCATAAAACTGTAAGTAAAATAGCTTATTTGCTCAGCTTAGTTTCTTCTTGTTGTTTTTCTGTATTTTTGATAAGTACATTCTGTAACATAAATGCAAATTTGAGCTTTATGGGTTCCTTTCTTTTTATTTTTTTGAGAGTTGCAGGTTAAGTTTTATTTGGGACAACATAAGGACTGCAGCCCAGGAGAGAGCACCTCAGAGATGCATATTTTTAATATGTCTTTCTACCATACAGTTCTGCTTAGCCAAAGATTCTTGAAGAATTCAGATTTGTACACATCTTGTTGTTATGAAGGCAGGGAAAGAGTTGACTTTCACATGCTGGTCCTGGAATTGTTGTTAGATCTGGGGGGAATTTCTAGTAAAGTGAAAGAAATCAGGGATGCTGTGGCTATGGTCATTTTTGTAACCTTTTTTTTTTAAAAAAAAAATTGTTTTTAAATACTATGAAAGGTTTTTTTTTTTTGGAAAGACTTATTTATTTGAGGGGGGTGGGGTGGGGAGGGAGGGGAGCAGGCGGGCCACTTCTATTGGTCTTTCATTTGTCCATTTTCATTCATCTTTGTTCTTCGGCCCGTGTGGGCCTCCCATCGCAGTGGCCTCTGTTGTCGCAGAGCACTGGCTCTGGGCACATGTGCTCCAGAGCTCCGGCTCGGTCATTGGACACATCAGTCCAGCCGCTCCGTGGCACGTGGGATCTTCCCAGGCCAGGGATCGAACCGGCGCCCCTTGCATTGCAAGGCGGTGTCCTTATCCACTGGACCACCAGGGAAGCCCTTTTTTAAAAATTTTTATTTATTTATGGCTATTCTAGGTTTTCACTGCTGCCACAGGCTCTTCGCTAGTTACAGGGAGTGGGGGCTACCCTCTAGTTAAGGTGAGCAGGCTTCTTGTTGCAGTGACTTCTCTTGTTGTGGAACTCGGGCTCTAGGACTTAGGACTTAGGCTTCAGTAGTTGTGGCACATGGGCTCAATAGCTGTGGCTCTGAGGCTCCAGAGCATACGCTCAATAGTTGTGGCTGTTGGGCTTAGTTGCTCCACAGCATGTGGGGTCTTCCCAGATCAGGGATCAAATTCTTCACCACTGAGCTACCAGAGAGGCCCTTTGTAACCTTTTTTTTTTTTTGAAATGCTGAGAGTTGTGTGACTTGCCTTGATTCATTCTGCTAGAATAGCTACATAAGGTGCTTGTTTGTTTCTGTCAGGCGTTTAGATGCCAACCATATCACCTCGGTCCCTGAGGACAGTTTTGAAGGGCTCACTCAGCTTCGGCATTTGTGGCTGGATGACAACAGCCTGACGGAGGTGCCTGTGCACCCACTCAGCAACCTGCCCACCCTGCAGGCTCTGACCTTGGCTCTCAACAAGATCTCCAGCATCCCAGACTTTGCCTTTACCAACCTGTCCAGCCTGGTGGTTCTGTAAGTATTCATCCCTTTGACTCTATGTGTTTGTGTTAGTTTGGGGGCAGAAGCAGAGTTCTTGTGACAAACCATTTTGAAAGAACACTGAATTGTGTTCGTATTTACTTTTCTTTTTTTTTTTTCGGTGGGGTTGGGTTGGGGAGGGGGGCGGGCGGGCCACTTCTGTTGGTCTTTTATTTCTCTATTTTCATCCATCTTTGTTCTTTGACCCATGTGGGCCTTCCATCGCGGTGGCCTGTGTTGTCTCAGAGCACTGGCTCTGGGCGCATGCGCTCCAGAGCTCAGGCTCAGTAATTGGACACATCGGTCCAGCCGCTCCGCGGCACGTGGGATCTTCCCAGGCCAGGGATCGAACCGGCGCCCCTTGCACTGCAAGGCGGTGTCCTTACCCACTGGACCACCATGGAAGCCCCAGCGGTTTGTTTTTAAATTATCCCGATCTCTATTTTAAAAAGTCAGCACATATAATTTTGTAAAAAACACAACAAAACAAACAAAAAAAGGCAGGTGCTTCAAATACCATCTCTTTAAGAACACAATTCAGGGGCTTCCTTGGTGGTCCAGTGGGTAAGGACCCTGCCTTGCACTGCAGGCGCGGTTCGATCCCTGGCCTGGGAAGATCTCACGTGCGCGGATTGTTGCAGTGACTTCTCTTGTTGTGGAACTCGGGCTCTAGGACTTAGGACTTAGGCTTCAGTAGTTGTGGCACATGGGCTCAATAGCTGTGGCTCTGAGGCTCCAGAGCATACGCTCAATAGTTGTGGCTGTTGGGCTTAGTTGCTCCACAGCATGTGGGGTCTTCCCAGATCAGGGATCAAATTCTTCACCACTGAGCTACCAGAGAGGCCCTTTGTAACCTTTTTTTTTTTTTGAAATGCTGAGAGTTGTGTGACTTGCCTTGATTCATTCTGCTAGAATAGCTACATAAGGTGCTTGTTTGTTTCTGTCAGGCGTTTAGATGCCAACCATATCACCTCGGTCCCTGAGGACAGTTTTGAAGGGCTCACTCAGTTTCGGCATTTGTGGCTGGATGACAACAGCCTGACGGAGGTGCCTGTGCACCCACTCAGCAACCTGCCCACCCTGCAGGCTCTGACCTTGGCTCTCAACAAGATCTCCAGCATCCCAGACTTTGCCTTTACCAACCTGTCCAGCCTGGTGGTTCTGTAAGTATTCATCCCTTTGACTCTATGTGTTTGTGTTAGTTTGGGGGCAGAAGCAGAGTTCTTGTGACAAACCATTTTGAAAGAACACTGAATTGTGTTCGTATTTACTTTTCTTTTTTTTTTTTCGGTGGGGTGGGTTGGGGAGGGAGGGGGGCGGGCGGGCCACTTCTGTTGGTCTTTTATTTCTCTATTTTCATCCATCTTTGTTCTTTGACCCATGTGGGCCTTCCATCGCGGTGGCCTGTGTTGTCTCAGAGCACTGGCTCTGGGCGCATGCGCTCCAGAGCTCAGGCTCAGTAATTGGACACATCGGTCCAGCCGCTCCGCGGCACGTGGGATCTTCCCAGGCCAGGGATCGAACCGGCGCCCCTTGCACTGCAAGGCGGTGTCCTTACCCACTGGACCACCATGGAAGCCCCAGCGGTTTGTTTTTAAATTATCCCGATCTCTATTTTAAAAAGTCAGCACATATAATTTTGTAAAAAACACAACAAAACAAACAAAAAAAGGCAGGTGCTTCAAATACCATCTCTTTAAGAACACAATTCAGGGGCTTCCTTGGTGGTCCAGTGGGTAAGGACACTGCCTTGCACTGCAAGGGGCGCCGGTTCGATCCCTGGCCTGGGAAGATCTCACGTGCCGCGGAGCGGCTGGACCCATGTGTCCAATTACCGAGCCGGAGCTCTGGAGCGCATGCGCCCACAGCTGGCGCTCTGCGACAACAGAGGCCACCGTGATGGGAGGCCGACACGGGCTAAAGAACAAAGATGGATGAAAATTGAGAAATGAAAGACCAATAGAAGTGGCCCGCCTGCCTCCCCTCCCTCCCAAACCCGCCCCCCCCCCTTCAAAAATAATTCTCTCAAAAACGAACAGCTGATGTTAACAGTTGAATCTGAGATAAGTGGCCATTTGTAGTCAGGGGAAGAAAATGAGTCATGAAGCAAACACTTGTATGACTTTTACTTGTGTCCCAGCAGTGCATTCGGTGTTAAAAGACGCAGAATCCTTAGAGAGACGCTCATAGAAAATAAGTTTCAGTGATGTTTCATGTTTTCCTTTATCTTACCAGCTTTCCTGTTCAAAGAGTATGTGATTCTCTATTTGTCATCTTTGAAAACTTAGACATAATAAAGTGGCATTTCTTGTAAAATCTGTTACCAATTGTAACTGATGTAAACTGACATTTTCCCGACCTGCTCATAGGAGAACTTACCCAAATTTTGCTTCAGGCAATTAAAAGTTCATCAGAACTTTAGTTTGGGGCTTCTCTGGTGGTCCAGTGGGTAAGGACACTGCCTTGCAGTGCAAGGGGCACTGGTTTGATCTCTGGCCTGGGAAGATACTACGTGCCGCGGAGCGGCTGGACAGATGTGTCCAATTACTGAGCCGGAGCTCTAGAGCGCATGCGCCTAGAGCTGGTGCTCTGCGACAACAGAGGCCACTGCAATGGGAGGCCCACATGGACGAAAGAACAAAGATGGATGAAAATAGAGAAATGAAAGACCAATAGAAGTGGCCCTTCCACCCCCGCGTCCCCCACCCCAATTTTTTTTTTAGTTTGGATCTGGGTAAATACTCAAGAATCTTCCTTGTGTGTACCCCTTCTCCACTAGAGATACTTTTCTTTTCCGTTGGGCTCCTATGTTCAGTGAATCTGAGTTTGTCAGTGTTTATCAAGAGAGACCTTTACCCAGTGCTTTTGTTTTCATTTAGTCAAGTGCTGCAATGTTTAGCTGCACCATTCCTTTAAACTCTACTAGTTAAGACTTCTAAAACATTATAATGGTTGCTACTGGGTCATTTTGGTACTTTTTTCCATAGGCATCTTCATAACAATAAAATTAAAAGCTTGGGTCAACACTGTTTCGATGGACTTGATAACCTGGAGACCTTGTAAGTTTTTCATATTTTGTATAACCACATTTGGGATTGTGCATTTCACTGCAGAGAAAAGATAAAAGTAATGATCTTGAGTTCAACTCTATTAATTTGCTTTAATAATAAATTATCTTTAATACTTGACTATAGCCTTGCCTTCAGCTAACACAGTCATGAAAACTCATCTAGGTTTCTGGTTATAAAGGTGCGCAAAAATGAACTGGATATTTCTTCCAAAAGAACATGGTAAAAGCAGCTGTCTGGCATGCTATATACTTTTCAGAAATTTTGGTTCTGTTGTAATGTATGATAGACACTTTTGGAACATTGATGCTTATAAAGTTAATTCTGAACTTTTAAATTTGTTTCTTTGTTTTCTCCATGATCTCAGTTTTCTTGCTAATTGTTAACAGTGGGCCTGAATACTATCTCGACTTTTATCTGCTAAATGCAATGAAAGTTTCCATTTTGCTTAGGATACTTCCGTTGTTGTTTCTCTTAGAGTGTTTGGTAATTCGGGCTGTTTCAGCTGTCCATTGTACCATGACATGAGCAAAAAATGTCATGTAATCAAAATCGACCTTTTTATTTTTTTCTTAGAAAAGTGTTTGGTTTAGAGAATATCCCAGTTAGATGGGCAAGTAACATCTGATGATGTCAGGGGAATACTTTGAATGGGGAAAGGCCCCAATCATGGACGAAAGAACAAAGATGGATGAAAATAGAGAAATGAAAGACCAATAGAAGTGGCCCTTCCACCCCCGTCCCCACCCCAATTTTTTTTTTAGTTTGGATCTGGGTAAATACTCAAGAATCTTCCTTGTGTGTACCCCTTCTCCACTAGAGATACTTTTCTTTTCCGTTGGGCTCCTATGTTCAGTGAATCTGAGTTTGTCAGTGTTTATCAAGAGAGACCTTTACCCAGTGCTTTTTGTTTTCATTTAGTCAAGTGCTGCAATGTTTAGCTGCACCATTCCTTTAAACTCTACTAGTTAAGACTTCTAAAACATTATAATGGTTGCTACTGGGTCATTTTGGTACTTTTTTCCATAGGCATCTTCATAACAATAAAATTAAAAGCTTGGGTCAACACTGTTTCGATGGACTTGATAACCTGGAGACCTTGTAAGTTTTTTCATATTTTGTATAACCACATTTGGGATTGTGCATTTCACTGCAGAGAAAAGATAAAAGTAATGATCTTGAGTTCAACTCTATTAATTTGCTTTAATAATAAATTATCTTTAATACTTGACTATAGCCTTGCCTTCAGCTAACACAGTCATGAAAACTCATCTAGGTTTCTGGTTATAAAGGTGCGCAAAAATGAACTGGATATTTCTTCCAAAAGAACATGGTAAAAGCAGCTGTCTGGCATGCTATATACTTTTCAGAAATTTTGGTTCTGTTGTAATGTATGATAGACACTTTTGGAACATTGATGCTTATAAAGTTAATTCTGAACTTTTAAATTTGTTTCTTTGTTTTCTCCATGATCTCAGTTTTCTTGCTAATTGTTAACAGTGGGCCTGAATACTATCTCGACTTTTATCTGCTAAATGCAATGAAAGTTTCCATTTTGCTTAGGATACTTCCGTTGTTGTTTCTCTTAGAGTGTTTGGTAATTCGGGCTGTTTCAGCTGTCCATTGTACCATGACATGAGCAAAAAATGTCATGTAATCAAAAATACGACCTTTATTTCATTGTTTTAGTTTTATTAGTTGCCTTATTCAGAGATTTATAATATTTGCCTTTGTGGTATAGTAAGTGATTCAGAGAATATCCCAGTTAGATGGGCAAGTAACATCTGATTGAAATGTCTAGGGTTTGTAATATCAATATTTTGTTTAATTGAATTTTGGGTTAACTGTCAATAAGAAGACTTACCCCAAGTGGCTCAATGGTGAATACTTTGCCTCCCAAAGCAGGAGACATGGGTTTGATCCTTGGATCTGGAAGATCCCCTGGAGAAGGAAATGGTAACCCACTCAAGTATTCTTGTGAAAAATCCCATGAACAGAGGAGCCTGCCATGGGTTATCAAAAGAGTCAGACACGATTTAGTGACTAAAAAACAACGAAGTATTTTATTAATTCACTTTCCTGGTTTAGTGTTTCTTAAACCACTTACTGGAGGGTAGTAAACATCAATGGATATTTGAAAGTGGAAGCACTTGAAGAAGATGCTGCCAAACCCAGTCTTTCTTTCCTACGTGTGTAAATACCAATGGAAAAAGAAGGCTGGGTGGGCCTTTTGATCCTAAACCATGTATGTTACCCCAGTTATATTAAAATTAAACCTTTTCTTCTCAGTTAAAGTTTTACTTATCACTTTTTTCTGTGTAGAAATTGAAAACAAAGTATGTCCCTCAGGTGTTGGACTTTTTAAATATCTTTTGTTTTATTTATATATTTCACTGAATTGGGTCATAGTTGCAGCATGTGAACTGTTAGTTGTAGCATGTGGGATCTAGTTCCCTGACCAGGGATTGAACCCAGGCCCCCTGCACTGGGAGACAGAGTCTTAGCCACTAGACCACCAGGGAAGCCCAGGTGTTGGACTTTTTATTTTGTTGGCTCTCATTCTGAAGTCCGTCAGTGATCATTTCCAAAAGCCTCTCTAGGTTAAAAGATGAAAATTTAAATATACTCAGAGTTAAGATTTTTGTAAAAGTACAGATCATTCTAATTAATGCAACTTTTTCAACAATTTATAACGTGTTTGAGGACCATAGTTGTCTGAACCCATCTTGGTCCTTCTTCTTCTCCTGCTGATGTGATGGTAAGGCTGAGGTCAGCTACCCTCATACCAGAATTTCAGTCTATACCTCAAATAGAAACCTCAGGTTCGGGCCACTGTTATGTATAACTGAAGAATCAGTACAGTCTATGAAGAACTGCCATTTATGTGATTTGTTGATTTAATGCACCAGTAATAGGTGATGTTGAGAATTCTTTGAACTTTTATAGTTGTTGACTTAAAACAACATTATTCTTTAAACAAATTTTAAAAATAAAAATAAAAAAGGCACCCAAATCCTAATATTTTCATTGTAAATTAAGTGAAATAAATTTGTAAAAAATATTAAAAATAATCATAGGAGAATTAAGATTCTTCTTCATGTTCAGTATTTTAAGAAAAAGTGTACATTCAATTATATGGAATGACAGTTGTTAGTAAAGAAAGATAACCATCCAGAGGATATGATTTTCAAAAAAATTTTTTAAAATTTATACCCAAATGTCTTATAAATTGTGACCCCTTCTTTAGTATTCTTACATACTTCCTACTTTTTTCTAGGGATTTGAACTATAATAATTTGGGGGAATTTCCTCAGGCTATTAAAGCCCTTCCCAGCCTAAAAGAGCTGTGAGTATTGTTTTGCTCTCTCTGTACCTTAATATCCCGAGAACTCACCATTTAATGTTCCAACGATGAGATTTTAGAACATCTTTGTTCCATAATAAAACACACATGATCATACAGACTGGATTATGTTGGGCAACATGTACAGTTTTGAGTATAGATTCCTATATAAGGTTGGATTCCAGTGAAACTAGCCATAACAAATGGTCTCTGTTTTATAGGAGCTGTGTGCTAGTCCCATTGGGGAGGCTGACTGTGTAAGACAGACAGAGAATATTCTCTAGGTGGAAATAAGTGATGAATGAATAGGATCAATAAATCACTCCAGAAAAAAATCTCATTGAAGCTTGGGGTCATTAGAAAAGACATCACCTAAGAGATGGAATTTGACTGGACTTGAAAGAATGGAAATGTTTAGATAAATAAAAGAGATAGGGGACCATTAGAAAAGGGCATTTATAACGTGTTTGAGGACCATAGTTGTCTGAACCCATCTTGGTCCTTCTTCTTCTCCTGCTGATGTGATGGTAAGTCTGAGGTCAGCGACCCTCATAGCAGAATTTTATTCTATACCTCAAATAGAAACCTCAGGTTCAGGCCACTGTTATGTATAACTGAAGAATCAGTACAGTCTATGAAGAACTGCCATTTATGTGATTTGTTGATTTAATGCACCAGTAATAGGTGATGTTGAGAATTCTTTGAACTTTTATAGTTGTTGACTTAAAACAACATTATTCTTTAAACAAATTTTAAAAATAAAAATAAAAAAGGCACCCAAATCCTAATATTTTCATTGTAAATTAAGTGAAATAAATTTGTAAAAAATATTAAAAATAATCATAGGAGAATTAAGATTCTTCTTCATGTTCAGTATTTTAAGAAAAAGTGTACATTCAATTATATGGAATGACAGTTGTTAGTAAAGAAAGATAACCATCCAGAGGATATGATTTTCAAAAAAATTTTTTAAAATTTATACCCAAATGTCTTATAAATTGTGACCCCTTCTTTAGTATTCTTACATACTTCCTACTTTTTTCTAGGGATTTGAACTATAATAATTTGGGGGAATTTCCTCAGGCTATTAAAGCCCTTCCCAGCCTAAAAGAGCTGTGAGTATTGTTTTGCTCTCTCTGTACCTTAATATCCCGAGAACTCACCATTTAATGTTCCAACGATGAGATTTTAGAACATCTTTGTTCCATAATAAAACACACATGATCATACAGACTGGATTATGTTGGGCAACATGTACAGTTTTGAGTATAGATTCCTATATAAGGTTGGATTCCAGTGAAACTAGCCATAACAAATGGTCTCTGTTTTATAGGAGCTGTGTGCTAGTCCCATTGGGGAGGCTGACTGTGTAAGACAGACAGAGAATATTCTCTAGGTGGAAATAAGTGATGAATGAATAGGATCAATAAATCACTCCAGAAAAAAATCTCATTGAAGCTTGGGGTCATTAGAAAAGACATCACCTAAGAGATGGAATTTGACTGGACTTGAAAGAATGGAAATGTTTAGATAAATAAAAGAGATAGGGGACCATTTTAGATGCTGAATTTTCAAGGTGACAGATTATGCACAGTGTATAACAGATTGTGTGTCATGAGTTGATGGTTAATATTCTGAGATACATCGCTTAAAAACTAAATGCAGGCAATGATGAGAGAGATTTTGAGGTTAGAATACCTTTGATTCTTGTAGTCTAAAGTTATTTGAAGATGAAGCAAGCTAAACATATATAAGGGACCTGCCAAATACTAGGTTAAGCAGTAGGTTTACAAAAAATTAGGTATGTCCTGAAAAGATGAAATGAAATTAAAAATTCAGTTTTCTAACATTTTTGAAGTTTTTATGTAGTTGGTGTCAGTTATATTTTACATCCTACTGAATAGTATTAGAAATTTGGATTTTAACGTATTTCACAAGAGGATACGCATTTCAAAATATTTTTCTCCTGTCTTTGTAGGTTATTTCATAGTAATTCTATTTCTGTTATCCCTGATGGGGCATTTGATGGTAATGCACTCTTAAAAACTATGTAAGTAGCTTTGAAATTTTGTTTTAATATATACTCATGTAAAGCAATGTTGATATGAGGCCAAACATCTGGATGAAGGATGAAAATTCAGGCTGTTAGATATACTAACTTTGTGAACATAGATTTATGTTGGAGTGCTTGTGAACACATGAAAACTTTGTGGGGTTTTTTTGGCTTTTTTTTTTTTTACAGACATTTGTATGATAATCCTTTATCTTTTGTGGGGAACTCAGCATTTCACAATCTGTCTGAACTACATTCCTTGTAAGTATTAAGGAAATTTAAAAACAACCTGAATATTTATACAGTTGCTTTAATGGAAAACTAGAATTTATTATTGTAGCTCTTGAAAGTAGAATCTTTACTTTACTTTTCCTTGAGTGGAGATCCAAAATAAAAATCTGAAAATATATGATGGTTCTTATTTATTCATGAACACTTGGTCAAAAATGATCACACTTTCAGAAACTAATCTTCTGTTTAGATATAGCGGTAGTATCATTTTAGTGGGGAAAAAAACAGAAAAAATCTCATTGAAGCTTGGGGTCATTAGAAAAGACATCACCTAAGAGATGGAATTTGACTGGACTTGAAAGAATGGAAATGTTTAGATAAATAAAAGAGATAGGGGACCATTTTAGATGCTGAATTTTCAAGGTGACAGATTATGCACAGTGTATAACAGATTGTGTGTCATGAGTTGATGGTTAATATTCTGAGATACATCGCTTAAAAACTAAATGCAGGCAATGATGAGAGAGATTTTGAGGTTAGAATACCTTTGATTCTTGTAGTCTAAAGTTATTTGAAGATGAAGCAAGCTAAACATATATAAGGGACCTGCCAAATACTAGGTTAAGCAGTAGGTTTACAAAAAATTAGGTATGTCCTGAAAAGATGAAATGAAATTAAAAATTCAGTTTTCTAACATTTTTGAAGTTTTTATGTAGTTGGTGTCAGTTATATTTTACATCCTACTGAATAGTATTAGAAATTTGGATTTTAACGTATTTCACAAGAGGATACGCATTTCAAAATATTTTTCTCCTGTCTTTGTAGGTTATTTCATAGTAATTCTATTTCTGTTATCCCTGATGGGGCATTTGATGGTAATGCACTCTTAAAAACTATGTAAGTAGCTTTGAAATTTTGTTTTAATATATACTCATGTAAAGCAATGTTGATATGAGGCCAAACATCTGGATGAAGGATGAAAATTCAGGCTGTTAGATATACTAACTTTGTGAACATAGATTTATGTTGGAGTGCTTGTGAACACATGAAAACTTTGTGGGGTTTTTTTGGCTTTTTTTTTTTTTACAGACATTTGTATGATAATCCTTTATCTTTTGTGGGGAACTCAGCATTTCACAATCTGTCTGAACTACATTCCTTGTAAGTATTAAGGAAATTTAAAAACAACCTGAATATTTATACAGTTGCTTTAATGGAAAACTAGAATTTATTATTGTAGCTCTTGAAAGTAGAATCTTTTCTTTCTTTTTCCTTGGGTGGAGGTCCAAAATATAATTCTGAAAATTTATGATGGTTCTTATTTATTCATGAACACTTGGTCAAAAATGATCACACTTTCAGAAACTAATCTTCTGTTTAGATATAGCGGTAGTATCATTTTAGGCTGTTTAACTGATTTTTAAAAAATCAGTTGAAAATATGATATGTGAAAATTCTTTATTGTAAATGACTTTTTAATCTCCCTGTTTCTTAAAGAGTCATTCGTGGTGCAAGCATGGTGCAGCGGTTCCCTAACCTGACTGGAACTGTCCGTCTGGAGAGTTTGTAAGTGTGGCCCTTTGAGTGTGTAAAGAACACCACACTGGTCTGCTCGTAGGTTCTCAGTGCTTTTTGGTGATGATAATTAATTCTTGTTGAGGCCTGCATCCTTGCTTTGTGAATGTCACACATAGAGATGGATCATATTGGGTTTAGAGTCAGTCAACTCAGGTAGAAGACATGCTAGTATGTACAGGTAAGATCTGAAAAACTCACTGAAAATGACAGTTCAGTTCAGTCAGTCAGTCATGCCTGACTTTTTGTGACCCCATGGCCTTCGACATGCCAGGTTTCCCTGTCCTTCATCTCCCAGAGTTTGTTGAAATTCATGTCCATTGACTCAGTGATGGCATCCAACATCTTGTCCTCCATCATCCACTTCTGTTGCCTTGCTTTTCCCAGCATCAGGGTCTTTTCCAGTGGGTCATCTCTTCATATGCAGTGACCAAAGTATTAGAGCTTCAGCTTCAGCATTGTTACTTACTTATGTTATTTACTGGAAATATAAGGTAGTAAATAAGCACCAGAGTAGAAACAGTGCTTTATGAGTTCAGAAGTGGAGTGATCCATGTAAGCTCTCAGAAAAGGCTTTATGGAAGAGGTGAAAATGTTTGAAAATTGAATTTCATAGAGCTGGGTCTTTCATTTAGAAAAGCAGGCCTTAGTAAGATGGGAAATACTGCAAATATACTCAAGGATGGCATGTGTGTGAGCTCAAGTCACCTGATTATAATGTTTAGCTAGAATTTATTATTGTAGCTCTTGAAAGTAGAATCTTTTCTTTCTTTTCCTTGGGTGGAGGTCCAAAATATAATTCTGAAAATTTATGATGGTTCTTATTTATTCATGAACACTTGGTCAAAAATGATCACACTTTCAGAAACTAATCTTCTGTTTAGATATAGCGGTAGTATCATTTTAGGCTGTTTAACTGATTTTTAAAAAATCAGTTGAAAATATGATATGTGAAAATTCTTTATTGTAAATGACTTTTTAATCTCCCTGTTTCTTAAAGAGTCATTCGTGGTGCAAGCATGGTGCAGCGGTTCCCTAACCTGACTGGAACTGTCCGTCTGGAGAGTTTGTAAGTGTGGCCCTTTGAGTGTGTAAAGAACACCACACTGGTCTGCTCGTAGGTTCTCAGTGCTTTTTGGTGATGATAATTAATTCTTGTTGAGGCCTGCATCCTTGCTTTGTGAATGTCACACATAGAGATGGATCATATTGGGTTTAGAGTCAGTCAACTCAGGTAGAAGACATGCTAGTATGTACAGGTAAGATCTGAAAAACTCACTGAAAATGACAGTTCAGTTCAGTCAGTCAGTCATGCCTGACTTTTTGTGACCCCATGGCCTTCGACATGCCAGGTTTCCCTGTCCTTCATCTCCCAGAGTTTGTTGAAATTCATGTCCATTGACTCAGTGATGGCATCCAACATCTTGTCCTCCATCATCCACTTCTGTTGCCTTGCTTTTCCCAGCATCAGGGTCTTTTCCAGTGGGTCATCTCTTCATATGCAGTGACCAAAGTATTAGAGCTTCAGCTTCAGCATTGTTACTTACTTATGTTATTTACTGGAAATATAAGGTAGTAAATAAGCACCAGAGTAGAAACAGTGCTTTATGAGTTCAGAAGTGGAGTGATCCATGTAAGCTCTCAGAAAAGGCTTTATGGAAGAGGTGAAAATGTTTGAAAATTGAATTTCATAGAGCTGGGTCTTTCATTTAGAAAAGCAGGCCTTAGTAAGATGGGAAATACTGCAAATATACTCAAGGATGGCATGTGTGTGAGCTCAAGTCACTGAGTTATGTCTGCCTCTTTTGCAACCCCACAGACAGTAGCCCAGCAGGCTCCTCTGTCCGTGGGATTTTCTAGGCAAGGATACTGGGTTGCTATTGCCTTCTCTAGGGGATCTTCCCAGCTCAGGGATTGAACCTGCATCTCTCTCATCTCCAACACTGGCAGGTGGATTCTTTGCTACTGCGCCATCTGGGAAGCCTAAGTATGGCAGGCAGGTGATTAAATATAGCTAGAACTGCATGGTTATAATAGTATGGGGAATGATACAGAGACATTTGGAAAATTGTTGGGCCTGTAATTTTAAAATGACAGACCTTGAACATTGAATATTTGGCTATGGCAGAGTTTCTTAGTGGGTGGTCTGTAAATGGGTTGCAGGTGCATCTAAGATCTTGATGACCTCAGCCCTCCAGAAGCCACGTGGGGTCAGACGTGGCTAGCATCTCTGCCACAAGGAGCCTTACCACAGTGTGCTGCATAGGTTACAATTTCATGTGTGCCAAGATGTAAGAAAAGAAGTTGGGAAGCACTGAGTTAAGGAGTTTAAATTTGACTCTCAAGGAAGTGTGGAGGTGATAAAATGTTGGATGAGGTAGTGTGAGGAGAGAGAACTAGAGCTAGGACAGTGAGGAGGCCATGAGAATATTCCACTTGGCTAAATGAAAACATTTAACCATGAGAGTTCTGTGTCTTCTGTCCATCCCTGGAATTCCTCCATGTGGCCTGAGATTCCTCTACCCTTCTCTGCATCATTTTATCCTTGATCTGCATAGTAGCAGTATAAATGAAGAGGGTCAGATGCTGAGACCTACAGAAGAATAAAGAACAGAAATTGATGGTTGACTTCAGATGGGAACATAGATAGGAAGGGGATTGCCGAGCTGCACCCCACTGGTCTTTAAGGCCTGAGCTTGCCCAGCTTTAAGACTGAAGAGCCCAGAGTTAACAACAGAGACATCAGTATTTTAATGGATGGGGGAGCTTACACATCTGAATCAAGATCTTGGAGCGACACCCCAGTAGCACACCGCTAGCAGGATATGGTGCAGTTTTCCCTCCCAGGGTGGTAGAAAGGAAGGGGAAGTTAGCAGTTACATTGATAGGAATAGATATTAAGTTGATTCATAAGTTACCAGGGCCTTGGATAAGATCACTAGCTGGGGCCTGGGGCAAGGACATAGGAAGGTCAGTCATGTGAGTAGCATGTAGGTGAAACAGGCACTGGTCGGGCAGGGATTGTACAGAGAACAAGGGAGCAACCATCTTGAGGGGCCTGATCATACAGGAATTAAATGAAAATTCCAGATCATTGAGTCAGGTTCATAGAAAAGACAGAAATAAGCTTTGCGGGCCAGGATGCTAACATGATTTCAAATGTTTCGGGTGTCAGGGGATGACTGTGATTAGGCTTGACTATGGATCTGTTTTTTTCTGTTGCTCCACATGAGAACTCAGCCTTATCATCTGGACACTATGAACATTTCATCACAAAGCTTTTCTGCATTACTATGAAAATCACATGTGTATTGAGGGTTCGTTCGTTCCTCTTGCCACTTTAGGGAGTAGTTAGGCAGTGGGATACATAGACTCTGATCCATATGTAAATATGTGGACATATACTTTTCTATACGAGAATAACATTTTGTTTACCATCTCAACCTGAATTATTTCTTAGACAAACAATGTTTCTTCACAGGACCTTGACAGGTACGAAGATAAGCAGCATATCCAGTAATTTGTGCCAAGAACAAAAGCGGCTTAGGACATTGTAAGTTAGTTTCCTCTTCCCATCTCCTGCCTTTCTTTTATATACTTCACAGAGGTTGGATTTTATTTTATTCTTTTGGGTTTTTTTTTTTACTTTTTTGCTGTTTTTTGTTCTCTTTTTTAGTCTTTTTTTTCTTTTATTTTTTTAAAATTTTGAACTTTATTTTTAATAAACTCTTTTCATTTGGTGACGTTAAGTGCAATTCTTACTTGTTCCCTTCATGGAAATGAACAGGTGTCTCAGTATCCCTTTGGGTCAGAAATAATGTTTATTTCAATTTCATTTTATAGTTTTGTATATCTCCCATCTTGTGCCTTGACTTTGAATAAAGTGAAACCATACTGGGCTCTTTCCTGATTTCCTTTTTTTTTTCATCCTGACCCCTCATCCTTATTCTAGTTGTCCTGGGGAGTTAGCTCTCTGTAAACTTTTCTTTCATTCATAACCTAAGGAAGACCCCAAATCTTTCTCAGATTAGGAACCAACTGGAGCTTTCCAAAAATCTTGAAGCTACCCTGGAAATTAAAAGTAAATAAAGGATGTAAAAAATGTCACAAGAACCAACAGTTAAGTTACTAAGTCATTAATAAATGTCCAGGGGTGAGAGATACTAACAAAATAAGTGACTGATCGATCAAGCAAGTAATTAAATGGTGTCATGGAGTATCAAAAACAATGATACCAGTGAAGAAAAACTGCAGTGAGATTAACGTAGTTAACTAGTCCTGATTTTTAATTTTTTTAAATGTGAGTGTGCATATCACTCCTCTTGTAGCTTTTAATTATATAGCAACCTAGGTATTATTTATGATATAAATAATATTATAAAATTATAAATTAAAAGTTTTTTTTTTCCCACATGAGAACTCAGCCTTATCATCTGGACACTATGAACATTTCATCACAAAGCTTTTCTGCATTACTATGAAAATCACATGTGTATTGAGGGTTCGTTCGTTCCTCTTGCCACTTTAGGGAGTAGTTAGGCAGTGGGATACATAGACTCTGATCCATATGTAAATATGTGGACATATACTTTTCTATACGAGAATAACATTTTGTTTACCATCTCAACCTGAATTATTTCTTAGACAAACAATGTTTCTTCACAGGACCTTGACAGGTACGAAGATAAGCAGCATATCCAGTAATTTGTGCCAAGAACAAAAGCGGCTTAGGACATTGTAAGTTAGTTTCCTCTTCCCATCTCCTGCCTTTCTTTTATATACTTCACAGAGGTTGGATTTTATTTTATTCTTTTGGGTTTTTTTTTTTTTTTTTTTTTTTTGCTGTTTTTTGTTCTCTTTTTTAGTCTTTTTTTTCTTTTATTTTTTTAAAATTTTGAACTTTATTTTTAATAAACTCTTTTCATTTGGTGACGTTAAGTGCAATTCTTACTTGTTCCCTTCATGGAAATGAACAGGTGTCTCAGTATCCCTTTGGGTCAGAAATAATGTTTATTTCAATTTCATTTTATAGTTTTGTATATCTCCCATCTTGTGCCTTGACTTTGAATAAAGTGAAACCATACTGGGCTCTTTCCTGATTTCCTTTTTTTTTTCATCCTGACCCCTCATCCTTATTCTAGTTGTCCTGGGGAGTTAGCTCTCTGTAAACTTTTCTTTCATTCATAACCTAAGGAAGACCCCAAATCTTTCTCAGATTAGGAACCAACTGGAGCTTTCCAAAAATCTTGAAGCTACCCTGGAAATTAAAAGTAAATAAAGGATGTAAAAAATGTCACAAGAACCAACAGTTAAGTTACTAAGTCATTAATAAATGTCCAGGGGTGAGAGATACTAACAAAATAAGTGACTGATCGATCAAGCAAGTAATTAAATGGTGTCATGGAGTATCAAAAACAATGATACCAGTGAAGAAAAACTGCAGTGAGATTAACGTAGTTAACTAGTCCTGATTTTTTAATTTTTTTTTTAAATGTGAGTGTGCATATCACTCCTCTTGTAGCTTTTTAATTATATAGCAACCTAGGTATTATTTATGATATAAATAATATTATAAAATTATAAATTAAAAACCTGTATCGCCACCATTTGAACATAATTTTAATGTATTTTCTTCACTGTATTTTTCATATTTATTATATATTCTTAGTGTTTTAAAATATTTTACAGTGTCTATACTCAGTATTATATACTTAAAGTTTGCCAGTTTTAAGCTTGCTCTATCCTTAAGGTGTCTAGGAAGCTTATGTCTAAGGGAAAAAAGTTGCTTTTCTTGTTTAGCCACATTTCTTTATTACAGATCTTAGCAGTGTGTTCAGTGCCTTTGAGTACAGCTCGCTTAATATAGTATTCTGATAACATAAGATTAATTTGTTAATTTCCATTGTCTTAAGGGATTTGTCTTACAACAATATAAAAGACCTTCCAAGCTTTAATGGTTGCCATGCTCTGGAAGAAATGTAAGTTGGTCTTTGACTTACTCTTTTACCTGTGGTCTACTCTTAATTCGTTGAGTCTTTCCTATTTTAAATAATTTTTAAAATATTTATTCCATAGTACAACCTTAAAAATTTACATAGTCAGGTGTTCTTGTGAATAAATGTTCAGTGTACCAGGTGTCTTCATGTGACTAGTATTTATTGGGCATCTATCTGTCAGACAATCTATGAGACTAATGGAGGGAGGGCAGTGTATAAAAAAAAATCAGTCAGGGGCTTCCCTGGTGGTCCAGTGGGTAGAGAGTCTGCCTTGCTGTGCAAGGAGCACTGGTTCAATCCCTGGCCCGGGAAGATCCCACGAGCCGCGGAGCGACTGAACCAGTGTGTCCAATTATGAGCCAGTGCTCTGGAGCACATGTGCCCAGAGCTGGTGCTCTGCAGTGAGTGAGGCCACTGCAATGGGAGACCCACACAGGCCAAAGAATAAAGATGGATGAAAATAAATGATGACTTAGAAGCAAAGAAGAAAAAGAAAGAAAAAAATTTTTAAAAATCAATCAAACAAAAACTGGTCCAGATGCATATGTCTGTCATGTGGCTATATGGTACAGTTCTGGTGGGAGTTGACTGGGAGGTCAAGAAAGGGAGGAACTGATGCTCCCGTGTTTTATCTCCTCCTCCTTCTGACCTTTTTCCTATGGTACTTGGCATGGTTATGTTGCCGTGGGTCCTTTCTGTTTATTTTTCTTTTTCTAGTAGACTTTATTTTTTTAAACAGCTTTAAATTCACAAGATTATTGAACAAAAGGTACAGAGATTTCTTATATTCCCTGCAGTCATACATACATAGCCTACCATAAGTCAACATTCTGTTACAGTTTGTGAACCTACCTTGAAACATCATTATCACCCTGAATACATAGTTTAATAAAGATTAATTTTGGTATTGAACATTTTGTGGCCTTGGACAAATATATAATGATGTGTATTCATTATTATGGTATTATACAGACTAATTTCACCACCCTTAAAAAACCCTGTCTTTTACCTATTCTTCCTTTCTTTCCATCCCAGTGTTTGGGAACTACTGATTTTTTTTCCTGTCTCCATCATTTTGCATTTTCCAAAATGTCATATAGTTGGAATCACATAGTCTAGTTTTTCTAGATTGTCTTCTTTCACTTAATCTAATACAATTAAGGTTATATGAAGTTAATGTTATTCCATGTCTTTTGAAGGCTTGATAGTGTCTTTGATCATTTCTCAGTGTGTTACCTTTCTGCTCTCATTCCTCTCATTGGGTTGGTGAGGAATTTAGATAGTGTACCTGAACTTTCAGTTTCGTTTTGGGCGGAATACGAATCTGTATAGTCCTTTACCTGTACTACAGATGAGGAAACAGCAATTCTCTTTACTTTCAACAGGATCAGTTAATGTTACTTGTGAATGAATATTTGCATTTAGAAAAAATTTAATAAAGAAATGTTATATTTCAAAATAGAAAATATTTTCTCTCTTTCTTCTTATTCTTTTTTTAGTTCTTTGCAACGAAATCAGATCCACCAAATAAAGGAAGATACATTTCAAGGCCTGACATCCCTTAAGATTCTGTAAGTTCCTCTATGATTATTATGGAAAAGTAAAATTTTTGTCAAGCTGCAAATTAATATATCATTACAATTCCCATGTTAAAGACACTTAAATATAGGATTTATTATGCATAAATATTCTTTTTTAAAATGTTATGACATGGTACTTTATAATTTCCTTTCAGCATTTTTTTTAACTAATTTATGAGATAGCCTATTTGTGAGTCAAAAAAAATGTAATGCGTATAGCTTGAGAAATGCATCTTTTGTGTTTTCAGGTCATAATAATGAAATTTGCCAGCTCTTTAGGTGATGGGTGGGCAAACTATAGCCTGTGAGTTAGAATCAACCTGCTTCCTGTTTCTGTCAATTACGTTTTATTAGAACACAGCCATGGCCTTTTGTTTAACTTTCCTTTAAAGCTGCTTTCATGGTGCTGCTAAGGCAGAGTTAAATGTTGCAGTAGAGACCACATGACCCCCAGAGGTGACAGATATTTACTATCTGCTGCTCCACAGAAAAAGTTTGTTGATCTCTGCACTGGGGTATCTATCCTGGCAAACACAGCTAACAAGCAGCAGAAGCACTCATTTAAAAAGTGATTTATAGTTGAGTGTATATTTGTGCCTGATACTCTGTTAGGCACTTGGGAATATAGAGATGACTGAGACAAACCGTATCAGTGCCTACATGAAATGCTGAAGACACAGTACACTTAATTAAGGAACAAGTTTTTTAATACAGAAAAAAATTGGAAGCATTGACAGTGAAGTGAAATTACAGATACTGATACCATGTTTTCTAGTAGATCCCCATTAAGAAAGTAAACATGCATTCTGCTTGAAAAATGCTTTATTAGTAGTTGCGGGGCTGGATCTTGCCTTGTTGAAGACAGGTTTCCTGTGGGTCTGGGCAGTGGTGGGGAAGGGAGCTGACTTCCAGATGCCATCACTTCCAGAACACCGATAAGTGACAACAATGCAAAGCTAGCCTGCCTTGTCACAATTTGGAACCAAGTCAGTCAAATTTCCCTGTTATCCAGGAGATGTGTCATGGAATGAATTTACCCTATCTTTAAATTTCCATTAAGGCTCCATGTGTGTGTGGTTGCAGACTGTTTCTCTGTTTTATTAATTCTGTAATATAGGCATTCCACAGGGTGTGTTCCTGAATGTAGTCAGTGATCTGTAGCTGCAAATTAATATATCATTACAATTCCCATGTTAAAGACACTTAAATATAGGATTTATTATGCATAAATATTCTTTTTTAAAATGTTATGACATGGTACTTTATAATTTCCTTTCAGCATTTTTTTTAACTAATTTATGAGATAGCCTATTTGTGAGTCAAAAAAAATGTAATGCGTATAGCTTGAGAAATGCATCTTTTGTGTTTTCAGGTCATAATAATGAAATTTGCCAGCTCTTTAGGTGATGGGTGGGCAAACTATAGCCTGTGAGTTAGAATCAACCTGCTTCCTGTTTCTGTCAATTACGTTTTATTAGAACACAGCCATGGCCTTTTGTTTAACTTTCCTTTAAAGCTGCTTTCATGGTGCTGCTAAGGCAGAGTTAAATGTTGCAGTAGAGACCACATGACCCCCAGAGGTGACAGATATTTACTATCTGCTGCTCCACAGAAAAAGTTTGTTGATCTCTGCACTGGGGTATCTATCCTGGCAAACACAGCTAACAAGCAGCAGAAGCACTCATTTAAAAAGTGATTTATAGTTGAGTGTATATTTGTGCCTGATACTCTGTTAGGCACTTGGGAATATAGAGATGACTGAGACAAACCGTATCAGTGCCTACATGAAATGCTGAAGACACAGTACACTTAATTAAGGAACAAGTTTTTTAATACAGAAAAAAATTGGAAGCATTGACAGTGAAGTGAAATTACAGATACTGATACCATGTTTTCTAGTAGATCCCCATTAAGAAAGTAAACATGCATTCTGCTTGAAAAATGCTTTATTAGTAGTTGCGGGCTGGATCTTGCCTTGTTGAAGACAGGTTTCCTGTGGGTCTGGGCAGTGGTGGGGAAGGGAGCTGACTTCCAGATGCCATCACTTCCAGAACACCGATAAGTGACAACAATGCAAAGCTAGCCTGCCTTGTCACAATTTGGAACCAAGTCAGTCAAATTTCCCTGTTATCCAGGAGATGTGTCATGGAATGAATTTACCCTATCTTTAAATTTCCATTAAGGCTCCATGTGTGTGTGGTTGCAGACTGTTTCTCTGTTTTATTAATTCTGTAATATAGGCATTCCACAGGGTGTGTTCCTGAATGTAGTCAGTGACTCTGGTGTTGATAGGCTTTTTATTTCCAGCTTGGGAGAAGAATGATATCTGAAGCCCTTCTGGAATGCTCTTGTTTGCAAATTGATTATTTGTCTCCCCACCCGGCCTTATCGCTAACCTTTGAGAAGGCAAACAACATGAAGCCTGTTTTTATTTTCACCTTTGTCAGGAGCTGTGCTTTCCTCACCTAGTTAATAGTACCAGAAGCTATATCATACGGTTTGTATTTTTGAACTGGTACCAGAGTGATAAGGAAGAGAAAATTCACAACTGTTTTGAGACAGATGCCAATTGAAATTGCTTCTCCCTGGAACACGTTCCAAGAAGTGGACAGTTGTGAAGGGGGAAGACCTTCAACGTGAATACTTAAAAATGTTGTTGAACAAGATTAAAGATCTGTGTTATTTTGTCAGGGGTATTGTGATTGCAAAAGATGGAGTTTCTTTGAAAAGAGTAATGGTTTTTTTAATTGCAGAGATCTGAGTAGAAACCTGATCCATGAAATTCACGACAGAGCTTTTGCCAAGCTTGGGTCAATAACGAACCTGTAAGTTTCTTGCACAATCACATGAAGGTAGTGAATAGTCTACAGAAATTTGTGTTTTACCAGTGTCCAGCCCAAATCGTCTCTGTTGAGTGTCCCTGTGTAAATGCTACCCTGCTGGGATGTGGTGACACATCCAAAGCTTCTGAAACATCTTAGCACACCTAAACTTCCTCTCAGAGGGTCATATTTATGATGTTAACACATGCATAGTTTTGTGTTTTAGGAGTTAATTTGAAGTCTTATTCACATTTTAGAGATGTAAGTTTCAATGAATTAACTTCATTTCCAACGGGAGGCCTAAGTGGGCTAAATCAACTGAAACTTGTGGGCAACTTCAAGCTGAAAGAAGGCTTAGCAGCAAAAGACTTTGTTAATCTCAGGTGTGTTTTTCTCTTTTTTCTTTTCTATGGAATTTCCATTAAGGCTCCATGTGTGTGTGGTTGCAGACTGTTTCTCTGTTTTATTAATTCTGTAATATAGGCATTCCACAGGGTGTGTTCCTGAATGTAGTCAGTGACTCTGGTGTTGATAGGCTTTTTATTTCCAGCTTGGGAGAAGAATGATATCTGAAGCCCTTCTGGAATGCTCTTGTTTGCAAATTGATTATTTGTCTCCCCACCCGGCCTTATCGCTAACCTTTGAGAAGGCAAACAACATGAAGCCTGTTTTTATTTTCACCTTTGTCAGGAGCTGTGCTTTCCTCACCTAGTTAATAGTACCAGAAGCTATATCATACGGTTTGTATTTTTGAACTGGTACCAGAGTGATAAGGAAGAGAAAATTCACAACTGTTTTGAGACAGATGCCAATTGAAATTGCTTCTCCCTGGAACACGTTCCAAGAAGTGGACAGTTGTGAAGGGGGAAGACCTTCAACGTGAATACTTAAAAATGTTGTTGAACAAGATTAAAGATCTGTGTTATTTTGTCAGGGGTATTGTGATTGCAAAAGATGGAGTTTCTTTGAAAAGAGTAATGGTTTTTTTAATTGCAGAGATCTGAGTAGAAACCTGATCCATGAAATTCACGACAGAGCTTTTGCCAAGCTTGGGTCAATAACGAACCTGTAAGTTTCTTGCACAATCACATGAAGGTAGTGAATAGTCTACAGAAATTTGTGTTTTACCAGTGTCCAGCCCAAATCGTCTCTGTTGAGTGTCCCTGTGTAAATGCTACCCTGCTGGGATGTGGTGACACATCCAAAGCTTCTGAAACATCTTAGCACACCTAAACTTCCTCTCAGAGCGCTCATATTTATGATGTTAACACATGCATAGTTTTGTGTTTTAGGAGTTAATTTGAAGTCTTATTCACATTTTAGAGATGTAAGTTTCAATGAATTAACTTCATTTCCAACGGGAGGCCTAAGTGGGCTAAATCAACTGAAACTTGTGGGCAACTTCAAGCTGAAAGAAGGCTTAGCAGCAAAAGACTTTGTTAATCTCAGGTGTGTTTTTCTCTTTTTTCTTTTCTATGGAAATTTCGGTAGACCACCAGATTATAGAGTATCCTGGGTTTGGATTTTTTTTTTTTTGCTATGGTTCACATATTATCTGGGAAGCTATCATTTTGAAATATTTTCAACCCCAATCCTCACAATTTGGAAAAAATTTAGAGCATTATTCCATCATTGTTGTGAACACGAACTGCAGATTGTGATGCTGTCAAAGAGATAACATAGCCCTTCCTCAGAATGGTTTTCTACATATTGGGATCTATCACTTAAAGCAAGATAGCTGAAACTGCATGTAAACCTACGAAAAAGTGATACAGTGCGATAATATAGAGACAGAGTTAGAGAGGGTACATCATTAGATATAGGAGAGAGAGGACTTGGGAATATGGTGTGGGAGAAGAGAATTTTCATTATATTTCTGTGAGAGCATGAGTTTATTTAACGCGTAAAGTCACAAATGACCTGGAACATTCATTTTAAATGAAACTTAATCAGTTTCGTATGATAAATTGAGGTGGATAATTCATTTATAAAAGGAGTCTGATAAGATTTTACTTCAAATGGCAATATTGGCGTTACGCTTTAAAGATGGCTTGATTCACATTCCAGTTTTAGAAGCCTGCCTTATCTAATGGGAGAAACTCATGGTGTCTTCTGATACCAGCGCTTTGTGTTTTTAACAGATGAGGAAATCAAGTCCAGAGAGGATAAGGACCAGCTTAAAGTATTTACTTTTTACAAAACAAAAGCATGGCTGTGAAGTTGGTATTTCAGTATAGATTTTGCCTTTTTCTCCCCAGGTCTTTATCTGTACCATATGCTTATCAATGCTGTGCATTTTGGGGTTGTGACTCTTATGCACATTCAAACACAGATGGTAACAGCCTGCAAGACCACAGTGTGTCAAAGGATAAAGGCAAGTGCATGAACTTTTTAAAACAGACCACTCTTTACGGCATTAATCAAAGTCTCTGTTGTAATCCATGTGAAGGGTCAATGTGAAATCTATGGAGAAGAATGGCTTTTGTGTACTGTGTCCCCGACGTCTTTAATATGTTATTAAACACGGTGCACACTGAACTTCCATCATGTGCAAGAGGAAACACTACAGGAAGGGGTGGCTCTTTTGAACTGCCTGAAGCCTGAATTAAACAGTTTGTATTCGATGTTTAGGTCTCGCTGATGTAGCAGGTGTCACCACCAGTGCTGAAAATGAAGAGCACAGTCAAATCATTATCCACTGCACCCCCTCGACAGGTAAACACAGTACCTTTGGCTGCAGTTTCTTGCTTTAAATGAACATTAGGCAAATGTATCTAAAGCTCATGACGATAGATGTGATTTCTGTAACAGGAGTGGGGCTACGGTGATTTCATAAGACCCGACTCACCGTGTGGTCTGTATGCCAAGAGCTTAGGCATCTCCTGCAGGATCTTGGGCCAGACCCAATGACTCAGAATCTGTGTTAGCAAGCTTCCCAGATGAGGGTTTGACTCATTAAGAATGGAGAAGCACTTTCTTCATGCAATTTTAACCCTAGGATAGTTCTAGAAGGTACTGGTCTATAAGGATTTGTAGTGTTATCCTTTTATTTTTTCATACACACTTGCCTTAAAACTTTTGTTTCTATTTTATTGCACTGGACTTTAGTAGACTTGAGACAGTTACTAAAATGACACCACAGTTTAGGATTAGGTCATGACTGTGATGTTGAATTCTGCCTAATCTATCAGAGAAGATGGATTTAGAATTCTGCTGTTAAAGAAAAACCTAAATAATGGCTAAGTTGTGTGCTATGAAGTAGATATCTCTTTAGTCACAGAGAATGATCTGGACATCAATTGTATAACTTAGAATCATAAGTATTACAAATTCCTTGATGCTTACTACTGAATTGTGAGTTTCTTCATAGGCTGTGTAAGTGGTCTTTTAATACTTAGTATAGTTCCTGGTGTAGAGAATATATTTATAGCAATCAGATGAGTGAATGGGATTGACAGAATCATTTATAAAATCTATACAATCTATTGATTGTTAGAAGTCAGTACATTACACAGAATGTAGTTCCCTCACTTGCCCACTGGGGTTTTGTATTGGACATAAGGAAGAGAAGATTATTAAGTAGTCTAGACATGAATATGTAGAGATTCCATTTCTTCCTGTCTGATTTTAGACCTTGGGGGTCAACCAGGAGGAGAGTTGGTCTGAGCTCATCTACCCAGCGGGCAACAGGAGTGAATGCTTCCCCCGCTCCACTCAGTTGTAGTCACACAGAGACAACCATCTGCTGACACAGAAGCAGGAAATGAGGCGAGCAGGAACCTTCTTTTAAAACTGGGAGGCAGCAGGTTTCCTAAGACAGAGGATGGAGCCGGCTTCCCAGGCTTTTAGGGAAGCTCACCCCTCGACAGGTAAACACAGTACCTTTGGCTGCAGTTTCTTGCTTTAAATGAACATTAGGCAAATGTATCTAAAGCTCATGACGATAGATGTGATTTCTGTAACAGGAGTGGGGCTACGGTGATTTCATAAGACCCGACTCACCGTGTGGTCTGTATGCCAAGAGCTTAGGCATCTCCTGCAGGATCTTGGGCCAGACCCAATGACTCAGAATCTGTGTTAGCAAGCTTCCCAGATGAGGGTTTGACTCATTAAGAATGGAGAAGCACTTTCTTCATGCAATTTTAACCCTAGGATAGTTCTAGAAGGTACTGGTCTATAAGGATTTGTAGTGTTATCCTTTTATTTTTTCATACACACTTGCCTTAAAACTTTTGTTTCTATTTTATTGCACTGGACTTTAGTAGACTTGAGACAGTTACTAAAATGACACCACAGTTTAGGATTAGGTCATGACTGTGATGTTGAATTCTGCCTAATCTATCAGAGAAGATGGATTTAGAATTCTGCTGTTAAAGAAAAACCTAAATAATGGCTAAGTTGTGTGCTATGAAGTAGATATCTCTTTAGTCACAGAGAATGATCTGGACATCAATTGTATAACTTAGAATCATAAGTATTACAAATTCCTTGATGCTTACTACTGAATTGTGAGTTTCTTCATAGGCTGTGTAAGTGGTCTTTTAATACTTAGTATAGTTCCTGGTGTAGAGAATATATTTATAGCAATCAGATGAGTGAATGGGATTGACAGAATCATTTATAAAATCTATACAATCTATTGATTGTTAGAAGTCAGTACATTACACAGAATGTAGTTCCCTCACTTGCCCACTGGGGTTTTTGTATTGGACATAAGGAAGAGAAGATTATTAAGTAGTCTAGACATGAATATGTAGAGATTCCATTTCTTCCTGTCTGATTTTAGACCTTGGGGGTCAACCAGGAGGAGAGTTGGTCTGAGCTCATCTACCCAGCGGGCAACAGGAGTGAATGCTTCCCCAGCTCCACTCAGTTGTAGTCACACAGAGACAACCATCTGCTGACACAGAAGCAGGAAATGAGGCGAGCAGGAACCTTCTTTTAAAACTGGGAGGCAGCAGGTTTCCTAAGACAGAGGAGTGGAGCCGGCTTCCCAGGCTTTTGAGGGAAAGTAACTCCACCCACTCATCAAACACTCTCCAAAGGATGTCCTGTTCTCCAGGGTCAAGTGAGCGACTCCTTGTTCCTTGCCAAAGGATGAGTCCAAATGCAGAAATAAAGCGAAAGCTTCCTCTTAGCAGTTCCTAGAGGAAGGAATAAAAGAAATAACTAGAAAAAAATCAAGTTTCTTGAGTCAAATTGATAGAAATAGTCCTGCTTTGGTTTGTTAGTTCTGTGACTATCTAATGATAAAGTATTCACGGGATGTATCAAACTTTGGGACAATCCATAAACATAAATTAGAATGTCTTTGGGACAGTTGGAGTGCATCATTTCCAGCTTGTGCTCTGGAGACAAAATTTTGGTTTTCTTTACTAACCTTTGAATAGAACAGTTGTCATTTGGGACATAGCTAGCATGCCAAAGTCAGTTGCTAGAACATACAGCTCAGCTACTAAATTAGTTCTTACAGTCCCAGTTTAAGTTATGCAGGGTGCTATTGGACATTGTTTTATATGACTTGTTAACATCAATGTAATTTAGCTCTGTCCGTACTGTTTTGCTCAATGACCTCTGTCAGGTCTACCAAATAATTTGAAATCCCTGCATGAAGAATGACAATAACTAGACTTATCTTAGCCTGCTTCATCAGCTTGCTTTTGGAAGCTGTAAGAAATGTATCAAACATATGTGTTACACATACATATTAACATATAGTTAGTATATATAAAGTATATTAGGAACTAGGAAGAAAGAAGATAAGGAGGTAACAAAATATTGAAGTCCAGCTGTGTACCCAGTAGCCTGTTCAAATACCTTGTGTGTATTTGAGCTACACAACCCTATGAAATGGGTGTTATTATTCACAAGTAGGAAAATGAAATTCACAGAGGATTCAGTTGCTCTCTTAAGAGTACCAAGTTATGAACCCTAAACTCAATGCTCGTTCATCTGATTCCAAACCCCTATATATATGAAGTAACGTTCACATACTAGTCATTGTGCTGTGTGTTAGCTTCAGGATAAGAAAAAGTGGCCCTTTTATTTATTTATTATTTTTTTAAGCATTTATTTATTTATTTATTTTGGCGGGGTCGGGAGGGAGGGAGGGAGGTGGGTGGGCCACTTCCACTGGTCTTTCATTTGTCTAGTTTCATTCATCTTTGTTCTTTGGCCCGTGTGGGCCGCCCATCGCGGTGGCGTCTGTTGTCACAGAGCGCTGGCTCTGGGCGCACACACTCCAGAGCTCCGGCTCAGTAATTGGACACACTGGTCCAGCCGCTCCGCGGCACGTGGGATCTTCCCAGGCCAGGGATTGAACCGGCGCCCCTTGCACTGCAAGGCGGTGTCATTACCCACTGGACCACCAGAGAAGCCCGAAAAAGTGGCCCTTTTAAATGTCACTGTATGACTTTGCCAAGTAGTTCATAAAATAAATTAATATATATTATGATGACATATTCCAATACAATTTTAAACAGGCCAGTCCCATGATTAAATGTCTAAGAAATGACCATCTTTTCAGTTTGGATCAATTCAGTTTGTTAATAGATTAATTATTCTATTAATAGTTTCTCTCTCAAGCCATATTTTATGGAAGATAGTCTTTTATAAACTGTCTTTTATTTTCTTTCTTTCATTTTAGGTGCTTTTAAGCCCTGTGAATATTTACTGGGAAGTTGGATGATCCGTCTTACTGTGTGGTTCATTTTCTTGGTTGCACTGTTTTTCAACCTTATTGTCATTTTAACAACATTTGCATCTTGTACCTCCGTGCCTTCCTCTAAATTGTTCATAGGCCTGATTTCTGTGTCTAACTTATTCATGGGAGCCTATACCGGCATCTTAACCTTTCTGGATGCTGTGTCCTGGGGCCAATTTGCCGAATTTGGCATTTGGTGGGAAATAGGTAGTGGCTGCAAAATCGCTGGGTTTCTTGCCGTTTTCTCCTCCGAAAGCGCCATCTTTTTATTAATGTTAGCAGCTGTCGAAAGAAGCTTATCTGCAAAAGATATGATGAAAAATGGGAAAAGCAATCACCTCAAACAGTTCCAGATTGCTGCCCTATTTGCTTTCCTGGGAGCTGCAGTGGCAGGTTGTTTCCCCCTTTTCCACAGAGGGGAGTATTCTGCATCTCCCCTGTGCTTGCCGTTTCCCACAGGAGAAACCCCCTCATTAGGCTTTACCGTAACCTTAGTGCTGTTAAACTCGCTGGCATTTTTATTAATGGCCATTATCTACACTAAACTCTACTGCAACTTGGAAAAAGAAGACCTCTCTGAGAACTCACATTCTAGCATGATCAAACATGTTGCTTGGCTCATCTTCACCAACTGCATCTTTTTCTGCCCCGTTGCATTTTTCTCATTTGCACCATTGATCACGGCCATCTCTATCAGCCCCGAAATAATGAAGTCTGTTACTCTGATATTTTTCCCACTGCCTGCTTGCCTGAATCCAGTCCTGTACGTCTTCTTCAACCCAAAGTTTAAAGAAGACTGGAAGTTACTGAAGCGCCATATTACCAAGAAAAGCGGATCGGTGTCGGTTTCCATCAGCAGCCAAGCTGGCTGTGTGGAGCAGGATTTCTACTACGACTGCAGCCTGTACTCACACTTGCAGGGGAACCTGACTGTGTGCGACTGCTGCGAATCCTTTCTGCTGACAAAGCCAGTGTCCTGCAAACACTTAATAAAGTCGCACAGCTGTCCCGCCTTGACAGTGGGTTCTTGTCAAAGGCCGGACAGCTATTGGTCCGACTGTGGCACGCAGTCGGCCCACTCTGATTATGCCGATGAAGAAGATTCCTTTGTCTCGGACAGTTCTGACCAGGTGCAGGCCTGTGGACGAGCCTGCTTCTATCAGAGTCGAGGCTTCCCTTTGGTGCGTTATGCTTACAATCTCCCAAGAGTTAAAGACTGAATACTTGTTTCCCCAATCAACCAAAATGACAGTGTTTATAGAATGAACCCTGGTCCGATCTCTCATCTGGAAAGGAGGTCTGTGATCACTGCCTGGTATCACAGGAAGGAGAAAGGAGGCAGTTGATTTCTTCAACCAGACCTTTGCAAAGGACAAGTGCCTGAACTATCGATTGATGACAAAATTCAGTGTCCACGCAATGTGTAATCTATCTGAAACAAAACGGTTAACTTGAAAAAAATTTTATGTATATCATAGCAATATAACGTTGGGTTTTTCTGATCCAGAAGAAGCAAATTTGTACCTGTTTCTGAATTAAGCACAGGATAGAGAACAGCTGTTAATATTTTTTTAAGACTAGTTTAAGTGGTGATTTTATATAACTGAAAAAAAAGTCTTGCTAATTTTACGTAATGTTTCATTAATCTCAGGACAACTTACTGCAGGGCCAAAAAATAAGGGGGGGATCATTTCCCAGATAGGACTGTGAGAGTGGATGTAGGCATTATATTCTTACATTTTCTAATCCATCTCTGACATAATAGAATCATCAATTTTCTGTGAGAGATTTCAGTCTAACCCCTGAGGATGTTTTTAAAACAATATTAACAACTGTTAGTTTTTAAAAGAAGAATAACCAAACACATTTGTTTTCAGTCATTACGCGTTGCTTTGTTTTGATCACAGTAATATTTTTCTTCAGTGCTTTGTGATCATACTATTAGGGAAAACTAAAGGACTCATTGTCATGTGATTTTAGATTTGGTCAAACTAACATGAGATTTTAAACATATCTGAGGAATTTGATGGCTCCATGTAATGTTCTCATTGATAAAACTCTTCTGACTATCATTGGCTCTATCAGTATTTTCCAGTTTGTCAGTATGTGATCTACTTGTAGTTGGAATTATACAGAAAGTGAATTGTGGCAAATGGTTTCATTAAGGTGGAAGAAACTGGGAGTAACTATGACACAAAGCACTTACATTCATTTCTTCATGAGCTGGATTCTCCTGAACCTATGCTCATATATGAGAACTACCATACCTTTTCCCTTTCCTTTGATTTACAGGAGCCTGTGCAACAGCTCTGGAACTGTTTCTTGTGAGAAAAGACAGATATGTCACTAAGGAAAAGAAAAAGGCACCAAGCTTAGGCCTGTTTCTTTAAAAATTAACAATTTTACTTGATATTCATCAATGGACTTTTGACATGTTAATATCTGGAGTCTTACAGTTTAAAATGTTCAGTACATTTTTTTGAACAGTATGCTAAATCAGTAGCAAATCCACCGCCGTTTTAGTTGTTCAGGAGATACTAAAACACATTAAGCTAGGTTGCAGTTTAATAATTAAACTGTATATAATGTGCATATAATGAATTTTTATCATATGTAAATTATTTTAAGAACACAAGTTGGGAAATGTGGCTTCTGTTCATTTCGTTTAATTAAAGCTACCTCCTAAACTATAGTGACTGCCAGTAGCAGAATGTTAAATTGTGGTTTATATACTTTTTTGCATTGTAAATACTCTTGGTTGTACATTGTCAGTGTAATAAAGACTGAATCTTTGTATATCAAAATCATGTAGTTTGTATAAAATGTCGGAGGGATTTATTTACAGTGTGTTGTAATTTTGTAAGGCCAACTATTCACAAGTTTTTTAAATTGCTATCCTGTTTGTATATTTACACCTCTGATAAATATTAAATCATAACTTGGTAAAAAAAAAAATCTAGCTAGAAGTTTTTTTCTTCAAAAGTCATGTTACCGAATACTTTCATTGCATTCATTTAAACAATAGAATGGCAGATATCTAAACTGTGTGGTTAACTGTGTTACACATATGGTGGGACATATTGTATGCAGTGTGTTGAATTATTAAACTTTCTGGAAAGCAGTCTATTTTGCCTTAATTTATAACTACGTATGTTAATGAATTTGCTTAGTGATAAACTAAGTAAATTGAAGTAATTTTTTTTTTTTAATTTTGGCCTCTTTCATTGGTCCTTCATTTATTTATTTTCATCCATCATCATTCTTTGACCTGTGTGGGCCTCCCATTGCAGTGGCTTCTCTCACCGCAGTGCACCGGCTCCAGGCGCATGTGCCCCAGAGCTCCGGCTCATAATTGGACACACGGGTCCAGCCGCTCTGCGGCACATGGGATCTTCCACGGCCAGGGATTGAACCGGTGCCCCCTGCACTGCAAGGCAGACTCTTTACCCACTGGACCATCAGGGAAGCCCGAAGTAAAATATTTTTAAGAGTATTAGAAGAAATGTTGGGAGATTTTGCTGAAGTTTTACAAGGTTTTTTTAAAAGTGAAGTTTCGTTGTCTCAAGTCTGAACAGTACTCGTGGAAAACAAACCGTGAAATTTAACAAGTCACCCTCAATTAGATCTTATTTGAAAGTAAATGATTTTTAAAAAAGAAAAGCTGCATATTCGAGATACAGTCAATTGCCCAAATACAGTTCTCGCCCCTTTCTTCTCTTATCTAGGGTTTTACTTTCCATTGTTTTAGTTGCCCGTAGTCAACCGTGGTCCAAGAATATTAAAATGGAAACTTCTAGAAATCAACTCATAAATTTTAAATTGTGTACCTTCTGAGTAGTGTGATGAGATCTTGCGCTGTTCTACTCGGAATCATCCCTTGTCCACCGTTTCCTGTCTGTTAGTCACTACTAGCTGTCTCTGTGCTTGCGTTGAAGTGATCCTTATTTTACTTAATAACAGCCCCAAAGCAGGTGAATAGTGATGCTGGTAATTCACATATTCTCTTACTGTGCCTAATTTTATAAATAAAACTGCTACATTTAAAATGACAACCAATAAGGACCTACTCTGTAACACAGGGAACTCTGCTCAATGTTATGTGGCAGCCTAGATGGGAGGGGTGTTTGGGGAAGAATGGATACATGTATATGTATGACTGAATCCCTTCCCTGTTCACATGAAAGTATTATAACATTGTTAACTGGCTACGCCCCCAATACAAAATTAAAAGGGTGTTGTTCTTGTTTTAACAACAACAACAACAACAAAAGTATAGGAAAAAACAGTGTTTGCAAGGTTTGGTTCTGTGCAGTTTCTGGCATCCACTGGGAGTTTGGGACCTTCATGGATAAGAAGGGACTACTGTGTTTAGTCTGAGTTTGAGCAAGCTCGGGCAAGCTCAGGGAGATGGTGAAGGATAGGGAAGCTTGGCATGCTGCAATTCACGGGGTTTCCAAGAGTCAGCCACAACTGAACTGAATTGTGCTTAGAAATAACTCAGTATTCACAGTTATTGAGCCCTCATTTTACATGTGGAAAAATAGTGAAATTTAACTTGAGTACCTGACATATACACAAATTAGAACCCAAACCAGCACCCAGTTCCCCTTGAGATATTTTTTGTTTTGTTTTTGTTTGTTTTAAACTTCAGTATATGTTTGGAATTCCCATACCCAAAAGTAGACTACTATAATTACCCCTCCTCCCACGCCCTAGGCCCTCACTGCCCATAGCCATCATCCAGCTTTGGGAGTTGTCAACAGCACTTGGCAAATCTTCATCCCATTTCACTCACTTTCTGCCTCTTGGATTATATTGAAGCAAATCCTAGACATATTGTTTCACCTGAAAATGTTTCAATATGTCCAGGGCTACATTTTTTTTTTTTTTTAAAGAAGTATAATACACCTTAGGACTCACTGGTAATGATGTTACTTTTGTAAAAAGATTTTCAAGGAAAGATCATTCCTCACTTACACAAAATTACAAAGCCACACACACACACACACACACACACACACACACACAAGCCTCCAATATGCCATTAAAGTGGAAATAAATGAGTAGTAAGGAGAGAAGTAGCTAAGTTAATACCCTGAAACTTAAGGGGAGAGGCCTTTTTGAGCTTATTTATTCATCTCATGTAATCCTATTAAACCTGATTATGGTTTTGCAGTCCCAGAAATGAAAAGGCTGTAAGAAAGGAGACCACAGGATTTGATTATGTTCAAACACCACCAGCAGCAGCTCTTTGCCTCCTAGTTCCAGAGTTGTTACAGCATAATGCAATACTTGGTCATGATGATGCTTCTCAGGCACCAAGGAAAGGACGTAATTGGTTTGAAACATTTTAGATTGCCACAGCAAGAGGTTACAGTGGAAAAGTTTTGGAGTTTAAATGAAACAGGTTATTATTCTCTTGTCTGGTCCTATGCTAGAAGCTTTGAAAATTAATAACTGGGAAATAGATCGCAGAAATCCCGTTTTACAAAGGAGTAAGTCAGGACGTTGAAAGGCCAAGCAGCTTGTTCAGGGAAACTTAGGAAATAAATACCATGGATTCAAGTCCAGGTCCTTTCATACCGAAACTTATTTTCCTACTCTGCTTCAGAAACATGCAGTGATGTTTGCTGGGAACAGTTTCTCAAGTTTACTCCCTTATGAAGCCCTAAAATGACCCTGGAGGATGCTGTTATTTATTGATTCTCAAGATCCTCTCCTAAAAGGTTTTAACCAGACATGCCAATATTGAATAACTCAAGCCATTTTTATTTCTCCATCAATTTTATCACTAATTTAAACCGTTCCAGTTTTCTTCAATTTTCATTATTTTTACTAAATATTTTAACAAAATTTACATTCCATTTAAATAGTTTTAATCATGCCATGTTTTATTAACTATAGCTTCTGCCTTCAGAATAGCCCTTGGATACTACATCTTTTTTAATGGTTTGACTCTTCACTACAAAAGAATGGAGACTGCGGGGCTTTTATTTTTTCTATCTCCAGTGCCTAGGATACTAGATGCTTCAGAGAGGTCCGTATATTCACCTGTATAAGCAAGTTCCCGTAAGCTGCCAGGCAGACGAGGAGCGACCCAAAACAATCAAAGATACACTTGTAAACTTGGATAAAGTTCGTCCCCGCCCGCCTCCATTCCCTAAAAGATGGCCTTGTGTGGCCCTGTGCTGAGGGAAATCACACTGATCCTTAGAATGAAGCCTGACCTTGTAATGATATGGGGGTTATTTTGGCTTCTCTTTCTCCTCGAAAGTATCTGCCTTATTCAGGGACAGCGCATTTCCTGTACCAAATCAACCACAGCAAGCAAGGGATAGGCCCTCCAAGCTATCAGCCAGGAACTGGGACCCCGTCTGTGAGCGTGAGCGGAGCTCGGGGTAATTCACAAGCAGCATGCGGCTGCAGGCAGGGGAAGAAGCGAGGGCAGCGAACGGCAGAAGCGATTGCCCGGAGCAGGAAGCCACGCTCTGCCGGTAGGGACGAAGCCCAGGAAGCCTCCACGCGTCGCCATGGCAACGCGAAGTGCACGCCCGCCCGGATTGGCCGCGCCGGCGCGCGCGAGGTCTGCTGGGAGAGCACGTCCCCGCCGCGACTCCGCCGGTTTGAACTTGGCGGCCCCTATGCGGGCCGCAGGGCGCTTGGGGGTTGCTTCGCCCCTTGTGGAATCCCAGGTCATGGCCGGCTGCGGTCCCAGGTCTCGGCCCTCCTCGGGCCTCTTGTCCATCCTCACGGCAGGCCCCCGGGGGCCGGAGGCGGTGGAGGTGTGCTCGTCGTCGCCGCCGCTGAGCTGCAGCAATTCCACCCTGTCGCTGTTGTCTCCCCTCGGCCACCAGAGCTTCCCGTTTGACGACGACGATGCCGACGGGGAGGAGGAGGAGGAAGATGTAGACGAAGATGCTCATGACATAGAGGCCAAGGTGGAGAGCTTGAGCGGAATGGAGTTACAGGGGTGCGCCAGGTAAATCCGGGTCCGCCGGTCGATACAGCCCCCGCAAGATAACTTAGGTCGCACTAAATACCTTCCTCGGCGGCCAGACACCCCCTGTCTTCCCTCTCAGAGGCTGCAGGGGCACCTGCATCTGCAGGTGCAGCTCCTTTTGGCACAAAGAGTCCTGGACCGGTTCTTACTCATGACCACGGATTTTCCCATGGTTCATAATCCATTTTCCCGAGAATATGATGATTGCTACAGTCTTACTCCCCAGAGAACCGCACCTTGTCTTAAACACACAAACTTTTGGTACAATTTCAGGCATTTTATAAAACACTCAGAAGCCAGACTGAGGACACTAGAACTCATGTTCAAACCGTTAACACCCAAATGTGGTTTACAGCATCTTAGTAATACCTGTTGGGATTATAAAAAAAAAAATAAAATAAAGAATCCGGTTGTCAGTGAAGTAGGTTGTAGTAAGCAGTATACTTTTTATGTCATAGATTAAGAGCTGAAGCTTGGAGGTTAGTAATGACTTCAGCATCCAGAGACAATGTCAGGTCTGCTCGGAGCCCTTGCTAACAGTGGGAGTCATCGCATGCTAGGATCAAAGGGGTTATTCAAGACATCTTAATTTGTTTATTTCTACAATTGTTCTTTCAACAAACAGTTTGTGCCGTACAGGGTCTATAAATAGGATAGACATGGTCTCTCCAGTGTGGAATTAAAGCCTAGGTCAAGCCACTCATTTTACAGATAACAAAACTGTGGCTCAGAATACAAATGAAAAGTCTTATTCAAAGGCATACACCTAGTTATTAGAGCAGCCGGGCCTAGTACCAGGGCACACTGATCATGTTTCCTCTTGCCAGTGCCACGTGCCTGTTGGGTATATAGAAATAGGAGCAAAGGGCCTATCCCTTCAGAAGGGAGTATCTTTTTCTGAGACACTTAGTGATGCAGGTCCATTCTGAGGTAGACTCATTATGTCCTCTTCACAAAACATTTACAGGGTTGTAATTGTCAAGCTGCACAAGGCACAATACAGAAGATCTAAGGCATACAGACCAGAGAACCCAGGCTTTATGTATAAGCAACCATGTAGCCCCCCTTGCTATAAGGCATGCATACCCAGGGTGAATAAATTGAACATGGAGCCATACGAAGGGACCCACATACTCAGTTATAACATGAGTCTCTTCAGAAGTTAAAGTACCTTAGTAGGCATGGAGACCAATAGAGTAACGAGGCAAGCCACTTACTCACACAGGTTGTATCAACAAGAAACACTTTTGGGAGTCCATTTTCATGTGGGCCTTTGTATAGATTCTTCGACACTGAGGTTGTCCCAGTGATTTTTTATTTTTAAAGATATTTATTATTTATTGGGCCGTGCCAGGGCTCTGTGGTGGCACAAAGGATCTTTGGTCTTAGTTGTGGCATGTGGAATCTAGTTCCCTGACCGGGCATTGAACCTGTGTCCCCCACATTGGGAGCACAGTTTTAGCCACTGGGACCATCAGGGAAGTCCTGGTGCCAGTGATTTTTAAAATAAAGTTTAAGGCTTTGGAAATTACCTTCTGAGCCAAATCCACAGGACTAAGCCGTGTGGACAGTTGAGCAGCCTAGGGAATGATGGCTATCCAGAGGCCATCCACAGCTCTGCTGTTGAGAGCTTGCACCAACTTCCAAGAGCCACAGCCCTGACCAGATGGAGGTCGCCACGGGAGGAGCTTTTGTCAAACCTCAGACAAAGCTAGAATGAGCCGGTAGCACCCCAGGGCTCTAGCTGCCTTCCTTATCACAGTTCGTCCCTTCTGACTCAAAGCAGCAGGTAGGACATGATCTGGAAAGAGGGCAGGAGCTGTCAGGCCTGTGTGTGGCAAGTGGCAGATGCCTCTGAAGTATTCAGTCAACGCCTACTGAGGGAGTGCCTGTTTCCCACTTCCTAGAGAACAGACAGAAGCTGTGGTTGTTCTCAAATGCTTCAGAAATCCCAGCCCTTCTTTTCAGGAAAGAGAAGTGTTTAGAACATTTCCTTATTCCTCCTCCCTGCCTCTCCACTTTTGTTGTGGCCCTGAGAGCTTGGGGATGATGGGATGAAGAGAACAGGCCCCTGAGCCGTAGTCCAGCCACAGTTCTGGGCAGTAAGCATCCTCTGGTGGACCAGGGAGCAGAATTTTCTGCCCTTTTCCGCATCTTCACCTACTACAGGGATCTGGCTCTGTCAAGACTAATAGGGTGAGGCTCTTTGGGGATAGACTCAGCTCAACATAGTGGAGTTGAGCTCTGGGTAGTTTAGGTGTATAGAGCCATGCTTAAGAGAATACATTGACCTTCAAGAGAGATGCACAAGATTGAGGTGAAGCTCACAGGTGACTTCAGATAAGGTAATGAGAAGTGTTTTCCTGGAGTGTACTCTAATATGCATTGGGCCCGCTGTTGATTGAGCTTTATCCTGGTTTTTATGTCATTCTATCCATTAGGAAACTCATGCCTTAGTAAACACCTTGGGCATAAAGAGCTGCTTGTAAAGCCTCCCTTGATTGTGGGTAGAGCTGTAGCATATGTGCACACGCTTTGAATATATTTGTTAGAAACTGAGGAGGCAAGAAGTGTAATATTTAAAGTGTCTTTAAAAAATGATGCTAATCTCACTGATTTCTTTTTTCAACAAACATTTCTGCAGAGCCTTCGATATTCTAAGCCCTAAGCTAGACTCTTGAAATAAGTAAGTTAAGACATGTCTTCTGTTTGCAAGGAATTCATGGCTTCTGGCAGAGATGGACAGGTAACAGAAAGCCCAAGGCACTAAGTCCAGATTTTTTGCAGAATTTCACTGTGAGGCAATAACAATTAAACGCTGAGTTGACTCTTGAAAGGACAGTGGGAATTAACTCTACTCTTCGCAGTACTGCTAACTGACGTGGGCTTACTGAGTGCTCAGAACTGAGCTAAACACTTCAGTGTGGATTACTCATGCTGCAGTACCTATGAGGTGGCCACTGCTATTTTCTCCACTTAACAGATGAGAATCAGAGGCTTAAAGTGGTTAAAAAAATGTATTAGGAAATAGCAGGGAGCGATTTGCCCAAATCTAAGCTCTTAACGTTGGCCAGGTATGGAGGTGGGGGAAAGGAATTTCAGAGTTTTAGGCAAAGCTGCAGAGCACAAGAACGTGGCATATTCATCAGCCTGCCTCAGTTAACAGGACCGAAATGTAGAGGCTGGATCTGCCGTTGGTGGGAAAAGAGACTGGAAAATAAGCAAGGGCCCATCAATAGGTGTCAGTCTATAGAGTTTGGATTTCATTTATGGGCAAAGGAGCCATTGAAGAACTTCGAGATGGAGAGTGACATGTTGGAAGGATGCATTTGAAGGGTGAATCTGTTGACAGTGAATAATTTCAAAGTAGAGGTAGAGCAGTTATGACCAGATAGCAGTTATAAGGTTATAGAAGAGAAGAATGGCTTGAGAAAACTGAAAGAAGTAAAATAGGATGAGTTGATTATATAGGTGTGGGAGGGAGGGTACCACATGTGGATGGGGAGCAGAGGTCACTGATCTGTGTTTCCGACCTGGCTAACTGGGTGGGTGTTGATACTCTTCACTGAGGTAGGATTATAGGAGGAGGGTACTGAGTGGTTTGGTAGATGACTAGACTTGTTTTGGACTGATTGAATCTGATATTTAACTGGAGCTGTCTGTCAGATGGTAGAAAATAAAAGTTGTAGAAAATAGAAGTTGGAGCTCAGGAGCAAGATTTAGCCTGGAATGCCTTAAGTAGGCCTTATCAGTACCTTCCTAAGCAATGAAGCTATGGGCGGGTGAGTTGGTGTTCTGCAAGACTGAGAAGGAAAGATACATAGAAAATAAACAGTACACCAGCAGTGTCCCTTTACCACTAGAATACTACTTCCATAATGACATAGATGAATGGAGAAAGAGAAATAAAAAACAAGTAAGTGGAAGCTACAAGGCAGAAAAAGCTGAGCATGGCAGTAGGGGAAGCAGTTGGTTCCTGAAGCAAGAGTGCTGAAGATAGAGGGGCTGAATCTATAATAGCTTAGTATTTCTAGCTGCCTCGGGTCCTGCACAACCTTTTTTCCCATGGTGCTCATGGTTAAACTTTGCCTATGGGCTCTTGGTTTAACTTTGCCAAGACCTCATGTTCTTTAATGTATGTATGCACTCACAGTACTTCCCTTCCCTCTTGTTGAGCTTGAGTGAATGGTTACTTTTCCACGTACTCAGACTGACAACTCTGGGGAATCATGGTTACTTTTCCACGTACTCAGACTGGACCGAAATGTAGAGGCTGGATCTGCCGTTGGTGGGAAAAGAGACTGGAAAATAAGCAAGGGCCCATCAATAGGTGTCAGTCTATAGAGTTTGGATTTCATTTATGGGCAAAGGAGCCATTGAAGAACTTCGAGATGGAGAGTGACATGTTGGAAGGATGCATTTGAAGGGTGAATCTGTTGACAGTGAATAATTTCAAAGTAGAGGTAGAGCAGTTATGACCAGATAGCAGTTATAAGGTTATAGAAGAGAAGAATGGCTTGAGAAAACTGAAAGAAGTAAAATAGGATGAGTTGATTATATAGGTGTGGGAGGGAGGGTACCACATGTGGATGGGGAGCAGAGGTCACTGATCTGTGTTTCCGACCTGGCTAACTGGGTGGGTGTTGATACTCTTCACTGAGGTAGGATTATAGGAGGAGGGTACTGAGTGGTTTGGTAGATGACTAGACTTGTTTTGGACTGATTGAATCTGATATTTAACTGGAGCTGTCTGTCAGATGGTAGAAAATAAAAGTTGTAGAAAATAGAAGTTGGAGCTCAGAGCAAGATTTAGCCTGGAATGCCTTAAGTAGGCCTTATCAGTACCTTCCTAAGCAATGAAGCTATGGGCGGGTGAGTTGGTGTTCTGCAAGACTGAGAAGGAAAGATACATAGAAAATAAACAGTACACCAGCAGTGTCCCTTTACCACTAGAATACTACTTCCATAATGACATAGATGAATGGAGAAAGAGAAATAAAAAACAAGTAAGTGGAAGCTACAAGGCAGAAAAAGCTGAGCATGGCAGTAGGGGAAGCAGTTGGTTCCCTGAAGCAAGAGTGCTGAAGATAGAGGGGCTGAATCTATAATAGCTTAGTATTTCTAGCTGCCTCGGGTCCTGCACAACCTTTTTTCCCATGGTGCTCATGGTTAAACTTTGCCTATGGGCTCTTGGTTTAACTTTGCCAAGACCTCATGTTCTTTAATGTATGTATGCACTCACAGTACTTCCCTTCCCCTCTTCGGTTGAGCTTGAGTGAATGGTTACTTTTCCACGTACTCAGACTGACAACTCTGGGGAATCATGGACACTCTGTCTGAGAACTGGCAAAAGGGAGTCTACCAAACCATGAAAGAACACAAGGCCATATATTTTATGTACCGTTTTATTTCAAAACACTTCAAACTTACAGAAAAAACGAGTATAAAGAACGCTGTCCACCTTTCACACCAAAACCCTAATTGTTATCACATTGGCTTTACCATGCTCACTGTGTAGATACGTATGCATTCCTTTGTGAACTACTTAAAAGAGGATCTGGTTAGGATCATGTGTTGTTATTGTCCAGGCATAAGGTTTTTAAGAATAAAAAAGAAAATTATTGTAATTGAGACAAATGGACGGCGTGTGATTTTAGAAGGTGAGAGAATTCAGAGGCAGTCTAAAGGATAAACTAATAACTGTGGACTTTTTTGTTCATAGTTTTTGAAATATATATTTATATAATGAATTTAGCATATTTATATATAAAAATCACCATATTGTAAGTATATTGTGGAATTCTACTTTTATTGTACAGCTAAATCATTTTGACTGCTAAAGCAAAGAGTTTTGAGTACAAGGTCTAGAGTATCCTCTCTTGTGTAATAGTGTGGTTGGATCTGAAGATAACCAAGAAGAACAGAAGCAGGTGCACTTACCAGAAAGGAGCCTGACACCGTGGGAAGTGTGGTTTGTTGGCAAAGAAAAAGTAGAACGTGATCGTCTGCAACAGAAGGCTCTAGAGGTAAAACTAGACAGTCTTCTTTCTATTTAATCCATGAGCTCACAAAATTGAGCTGCTGTTGAAATCAAAATGTTAATGTTATTATCCCTCACAACAAAGTTTTTGTGTTTCTTTTGTATTGGTTTGTTATATTGATATTTATAACCTACTGGGGAAATGATACATGTTTATTATAAGAAATAACAGCTAAGCATAATTAGGAAAATTAAAATATCTAATCTCACCCTCTGAAGACAGCTGTTGTTAATAGTATGGCATATAGCCTTCCAGATTTTCTTCTCCGTAAATTTTTAAAAACATATGTGTAGGGCTTCCCCTGGTGGTCCAGTGGGTAAGGACACCGCCTTGCACTGCAAGGGGCGCCGGTTCGATCCCTGGCCTGGGAAGATCCCACGTGCCGCGGAGCGGCTGGACTGATGTGTCCAATTACCGAGCCCAAGCTCTGGAGCACATGCGCCCAGAGCCAGCGCTCTGCAACGACAGATGCCACCGTGATAGGAGGCCCACAGGAGTCAGAGAACGAAGATGGATGAAAATAGAGAAACGGGGCCTTCCCCTGGTGGTCCAGTGGGTAAGGACACCGCCTTGCAGTGCAAGGGGCGCCGGTTCGATCCCTGGCCTGGGAAGATCCCACGTGCCGCGGAGCGGCTGGACTGATGTGTCCAATTACCGAGCCCAAGCTCTGGAGCACATGCGCCCAGAGCCAGCGCTCTGCAACGACAGATGCCACCGTGATAGGAGGCCCACAGGAGTCAGAGAACGAAGATGGATGAAAATAGAGAAACGGGGCCTTCCCCTGGTGGTCCAGTGGGTAAGGACACCGCCTTGCAGTGCAAGGGACACCGGTTCGAGCCCTGGCCTGGGAAGATCCCACGTGCCGCGGAGCGGCTGGACTGATGTGTCCAATTACCGAGCCGGAGCTCTGGAGCGCATGCGCCCAGAGCCGGTGCTCTGCAACAACAGAGGCCACCGCGATGGGAGGCCCACAGGAGCCAAAGAACGAAGACTAATGAAAATAGAGAAATGAAAGACTAATAGAAGTGGCCCGCCCACTCCCCTCCCTCCCCAACCCGACCCCCGCCCAAAATAAATAAATAAATAAATAAATCTTTAAAAAAAAAAAAGTGTAAATGTATATTCATATAGAGTGTTACCACATATACATTAATAGAGGAGAGAGAGAAAAACAAGTAGAGGCAGGAAGCCTACCCGATATGATTCAGAGCATGCACCCCAGAGTGAGTTTGTGCTGGGAGAAGGGAATCTGAGGGCGTTTCAGGTTTTCTCAGTTTCTCTCTGCCTCACTTCTAGATATTTTTATATTTTTCTCTCTGAACTCTCACTCTCGAAGCTCAAAAAAGTTTATTTTCACATTAGTCTGTCATTGTTTGAACTCTTAATCTTGGCTGTTTAGAACCTAGGAGCCAAATAGATTAGGGTAGTTTGAAATCCTCCAGTATCTAGGTTATCTGAATTCTCCCTATCCAGACACAGAAACCAGGTAAATCTGTGTGATGAGGGATATATCTTGTTTTTAAATAAACAGGATCACTCTTTTATAACCTGTTTTTTCTGGCTATTATTAATATGTTTCTATATCATTGTTTTCATATCATTTTAAAATGGCTAAGATTATTAAACTGTATTTAAAATGTATCACGTATATAATAGAACATAATTACCCAGTTCACTTTTGTGGCATGTTTAAGTTTATTCTTATCTATTAGGGACTTTCTTGGTGACTCATCCATCTACCAGTGCAGGAGATGTGGGATCAATCCCTGGATTGGAAAGATCCCCTGAAGAAGGAAATGGCAGCCCACTCCAGTATTCATGCCTGGAAAATCCCATAGACAGAGGAACCTGAGGGGCTACAGTCCATGGGGTCACAAAAAAATTAAATAAAACATGGCTTAGCAACTAAGCAACAACTAATCTATTAGTATCCCTTTTGCTGCTCTCCATGATCTTCCTGGAGTAAATTTTCCATTTCAGTTTTGAAACTGGTCGTTCTTTCTGTGACTGCCCTCTAGCCAGGTAGGTTGTCTTTTTTTTTTTTTTTAAAAACTTTTATTTTACTTTTAACTTTTACAGGTTTTGTTGTTTACAGATATGTATGTTCCCAGATTAGTCATATGTATATCCCCCCCCTCCCCACCCCTCCCGACTGTCACACAGCATCCCTGAATGATCTCCTTTTCTCACAGAGCAATGACTATAGCTATTTTCATCACATATGATAGCACAGGCCTTCATGCTACTTCCTTTACGCCTCCCACCCATTGTTCCTTTCCCACAATGTCTATATGTCCACTGTCCATGTCTGTTTCTCCATTGCTTCACTGCATGTGCCATCATCACCATCTTACTAGATTCCATAGATACGTGTTAGTATATTGTACTTGTCCTTCTCTTTCTGACTGACGTCACTTTTTATGATAGGTTCTAGATCCAGCCACCTTATTAGGACTGATTCTTCTGCATTTCTCTTTACAGTTTCTCTCTGCCTCACTTCTAGATATTTTTATATTTTTCTCTCTGAACTCTCACTCTCGAAGCTCAAAAAAGTTTATTTTCACATTAGTCTGTCATTGTTTGAACTCTTAATCTTGGCTGTTTAGAACCTAGGAGCCAAATAGATTAGGGTAGTTTGAAATCCTCCAGTATCTAGGTTATCTGAATTCTCCCTATCCAGACACAGAAACCAGGTAAATCTGTGTGATGAGGGATATATCTTGTTTTTAAATAAACAGGATCACTCTTTTATAACCTGTTTTTTCTGGCTATTATTAATATGTTTCTATATCATTGTTTTCATATCATTTTAAAATGGCTAAGATTATTAAACTGTATTTAAAATGTATCACGTATATAATAGAACATAATTACCCAGTTCACTTTTGTGGCATGTTTAAGTTTATTCTTATCTATTAGGGACTTTCTTGGTGACTCATCCATCTACCAGTGCAGGAGATGTGGGATCAATCCCTGGATTGGAAAGATCCCCTGAAGAAGGAAATGGCAGCCCACTCCAGTATTCATGCCTGGAAAATCCCATAGACAGAGGAACCTGAGGGGCTACAGTCCATGGGGTCACAAAAAAATTAAATAAAACATGGCTTAGCAACTAAGCAACAACTAATCTATTAGTATCCCTTTTGCTGCTCTCCATGATCTTCCTGGAGTAAATTTTCCATTTCAGTTTTGAAACTGGTCGTTCTTTCTGTGACTGCCCTCTAGCCAGGTAGGTTGTCTTTTTTTTTTTTTTAAAAAACTTTTATTTTACTTTTAACTTTTACAGGTTTTGTTGTTTACAGATATGTATGTTCCCAGATTAGTCATATGTATATCCCCCCCCTCCCCACCCCTCCCGACTGTCACACAGCATCCCTGAATGATCTCCTTTTCTCACAGAGCAATGACTATAGCTATTTTCATCACATATGATAGCACAGGCCTTCATGCTACTTCCTTTACGCCTCCCACCCATTGTTCCTTTCCCACAATGTCTATATGTCCACTGTCCATGTCTGTTTCTCCATTGCTTCACTGCATGTGCCATCATCACCATCTTACTAGATTCCATAGATACGTGTTAGTATATTGTACTTGTCCTTCTCTTTCTGACTGACGTCACTTTTTATGATAGGTTCTAGATCCAGCCACCTTATTAGGACTGATTCTTCTGCATTTCTCTTTACAGCTGTATAGTATTCCATTGTATATATGTACCAGAGCTTTTGTATCCATTCATTCATCGATGGGCATCTAGGTTCCTTCCATGTTCTAGCTATTGTATAGAGAGCTGCAGTGAACATTGGGGTACAGGTGCTTCTTTCAGATTTAATTTCATCAGAGTATAAGCCTAACAATGGGATTGCTGGGTCATATAGTGCTTCTATTTTTAGTTTTTTTTTTTATTATTATTCTTTATTTTAAAGGTTTTACAGAGTTTTGTTGTTCACAGACATGTATGTTCCCAGATCAGTCATATGCATATCCATGGTCCCCACCCCTCAAGTTCCCCCCATCCCACCTCTCCGGACCATCGCCCCATGCCACTGTAAGCACTCCTATTCCCTTAGCACTATGACAATAGCTATCTTTTCCACACATGACAGTATAGGTTTCCATGTTACTCCCTCCATGCTTCCCCCTCCCTGTTTCTTCCCCACAATGTCCCTATGTCTATGCTCTGTCTGTTTTTCCATGAGTTCCCTGCATGTGTTATCAAGGCTGTCCTACTAGATTCCATATATGTGTGTTAGTATACTGTATTTGTCTTTCTCTTTTTGACTTACTTCACTTTTTATGATAGGTTCTAGAGCCAGCCACTTCATTAGGACTGAGTCTTCTGAATTTCTTTTTACAGCTGAGAAGTACTCCATTGTATATATGTACCAGAGCTTCTGGATCCATTCATTCATTGATGGACATCTAGGTTGCTTTTATGTTCTGGCTATTGTATAGAGAGCTGCAATGAACATTGAGGTACAGGTGCTTCTTTCAGTTTTGATTTCATCAGGATGTAAGCCTAATAGTGGTATTGCTGGGTCATAGGGTGCTTCTATTTTTAGTTTTTTTAAGGAATCTCTGTACTGTCTTCCATAGAGGCTGTATCAATTGACATTCCCACCAGCAATGCAAGAGGGTTCCCTTTCTCCACACCCTCTCCAGCATTTATTGTCTGCAGATTTTTTGAAGATGGCCATTCTGACGGGTGTGAGGTGATATCTCATTGTGGTTTTAATTTGCTTTTCTCTAATTATAAGCGAGGTTGAGCATCATTTCATGTGGTTTTTGGCCATCTGTATGTCCTCTTGGAGAGGTGTTTGTTTAGGTCCTTTTCCCATTTTTTGATGGGGTTGTTCATTTTTCCGATGTTGAGTTGTCTGAGTTGCTTGTAGATTTTGGAGATTAATTCTTTGTTGGTTGTTTCATTTGCTATGATTTTCTCCCACTCTGTGGGCTGTCTGTTCAGCTTTTTTGTGATTTCTTTTTCTGTACAAAAACTTTTAAGTTTCATTAGGTCCCACGTGTCAATTTTTGTTTTTAGTTTCGCTATTCTAGTAGGTGGGTCAGAGAAGATCTTGCTTTGATTGATGTCCTCGAGTGTTCTGCCTGTATTCTCCTCTAAGAGTCTTAGGGGTTCTAGTCTTACATTTAGGTTTTTAATCCATTTTGAGTTGATCTTTGTGTATGGTGTCAGGGAATGTTCCAACTTCATTCTTCTGCATGTAGTTTTCCAGTGTTCCCAGCACCATTTGTTGAAGAGGCTGTCTTTGTCTCATTTTTTATTTTCACCTTCTTTGTCAAAAATAGGTACCCATAGGTGCGTGGGTTGATCTCTGGGTTCTCTATCTTGTTCTATTGGTCGATATTTCTGTTTTTGTGCCAGTACCATACTGTCTTGATGACTGTTGCTTTGTAGTATAATCTGAAGTTAGGGAGGCTGATCCCTCCAGCTCCACTCTTCTTCTTCAGGGTTGCTTTGGCTATTCGAGGTCTTTTGTGTTTCCATATGAACTGTGTTATTCTTTGGTCTAGTTCTGTGAAGAATTTTATTGGTAGTTTGATAGGGATCACATTGAATCTATAGATGACATTTGGTAGTATGGTCATTTTCACAGTATTGATTCTTCTGACCCAGGAACATGGAATACGTCTCCATCTGTTTAAGTCTTCTTTAATTTCTCTCATGAGTGTCTTGTAATTTTCTGTGTACAATTCTTTTGTTTCTTTGGGTAGGTTTATTCCTAGATATTTGATTCTTTTTAAGAAGGTTCCCTGTATCAATTGACATTCCCACCAGCAATGCAAGAGGGTTCCCTTTCTCCACACCCTCTCCAGCATTTATTGTCTGCAGATTTTTTGAAGATGGCCATTCTGACGGGTGTGAGGTGATATCTCATTGTGGTTTTAATTTGCTTTTCTCTAATTATAAGCGAGGTTGAGCATCATTTCATGTGGTTTTTGGCCATCTGTATGTCCTCTTGGAGAGGTGTTTGTTTAGGTCCTTTTCCCATTTTTTGATGGGGTTGTTCATTTTTCCGATGTTGAGTTGTCTGAGTTGCTTGTAGATTTTGGAGATTAATTCTTTGTTGGTTGTTTCATTTGCTATGATTTTCTCCCACTCTGTGGGCTGTCTGTTCAGCTTTTTTGTGATTTCTTTTTCTGTACAAAAACTTTTAAGTTTCATTAGGTCCCACGTGTCAATTTTTGTTTTTAGTTTCGCTATTCTAGTAGGTGGGTCAGAGAAGATCTTGCTTTGATTGATGTCCTCGAGTGTTCTGCCTGTATTCTCCTCTAAGAGTCTTAGGGGTTCTAGTCTTACATTTAGGTTTTTAATCCATTTTGAGTTGATCTTTGTGTATGGTGTCAGGGAATGTTCCAACTTCATTCTTCTGCATGTAGTTTTCCAGTGTTCCCAGCACCATTTGTTGAAGAGGCTGTCTTTGTCTCATTTTTTATTTTCACCTTCTTTGTCAAAAATAGGTACCCATAGGTGCGTGGGTTGATCTCTGGGTTCTCTATCTTGTTCTATTGGTCGATATTTCTGTTTTTGTGCCAGTACCATACTGTCTTGATGACTGTTGCTTTGTAGTATAATCTGAAGTTAGGGAGGCTGATCCCTCCAGCTCCACTCTTCTTCTTCAGGGTTGCTTTGGCTATTCGAGGTCTTTTGTGTTTCCATATGAACTGTGTTATTCTTTGGTCTAGTTCTGTGAAGAATTTTATTGGTAGTTTGATAGGGATCACATTGAATCTATAGATGACATTTGGTAGTATGGTCATTTTCACAGTATTGATTCTTCTGACCCAGGAACATGGAATACGTCTCCATCTGTTTAAGTCTTCTTTAATTTCTCTCATGAGTGTCTTGTAATTTTCTGTGTACAATTCTTTTGTTTCTTTGGGTAGGTTTATTCCTAGATATTTGATTCTTTTGGTTGCAATGGTGAAAGGGATTGCCTCTTTGATTTTGTATTCTGATTTTTCATTGTTTGTGTATAGGAATGCCAGTGATTTCTGTGTATTGATTTTGTATCCCGCAACTTTGCTGAATTTGTTGATTAGCTCTAGTAGCTTTGTAATAGTGTCTTTGGGATTTTCTATGTATAATATCATGTCTGTGAATAGAGAGAGTTTTACCTCTTTTCCAATCTGGATTCCAGGTAGATGATTCAAATGATTTTATAAACCAGTACATTCTGCTGTTTCCCTGTTGCAGTATACATTGTATTCTAAAGACTTCCCTTGTAGCTCAACTGGCAAAGAATCCACCTGCAGTTCAGGAGACACCAGTTCGATTCCTGGGTTGGGAAGATCTGGAGAAGGAATAAGCTACCCACTCCAGTATTCTTGGACTTTCTAGTACCCACTCTGTTATTCTTGCCTGGAGAAATTCATGGCTCAGCCATCGGTTGCAAAGAGTCAGATACGACTGAGCGACTTTCACTTTTGTATTCTAAATACGAATTTATTCCTGGAAAAGTACACTATAGTACTTGTTTCTATTTAGAAAGGCTGGAATTGAGAAAAACCTTATGGTTTGATGTCACACAAGCTTATTTAAACTTTTACACTTCAGTTTCTTCATGTCTACAGTAAGGATAAAATAATAGTACCTGGTCACAGAGTCTTAGAGTTTTAGAGGATTAAATGAGACAAAATGTAAAGATGGCTAGTGATTCTATTGGTCTTGTTATTGATATCATTGCTAGTCAAAGTCTTTTTTCCTTTTTTAAATTGAAATATAGTTGATTTACAATGTTGTGTTAGTTTCAGATATTAACAAGTTAATTCAGTTTCTATGTATATGCATACATGTGTGCTCAGTTGCACAGTCGTGTTTAGTTCTTTGTGACCGCATGGACTGTAGCCTGCCAGGGATCCTTCAGGCAAGAATACTGCAGTGGGTTGCCATTTCCTCCACCAGAGGATCTTCCTGATGGTCCGTGGGTGGGTGACCCAAGGATCAAACCCATGTCTCTTGCGCCTCCTACATTGGTGGATGGATTCTTTACCACTGAGCCACCGTGGAAGCCTTTCTCTCAACACGCATACCTACCCACACACATATATACATACACATTTTTAAATTCTTTTCTGTTATAGATTATTATAAGATATTGCCTATAGTTGCCTCTGTTATATAGTAAATCCTTGTTGTTTATATATTTTATATATAGTAGTATGTACCTGTTAATATTAAACTTTTTATTTTTCTTCCCTCCTCCTTTCTCTTTTGGTATGCATAGATTTATTTTCTGTGTATTTCTGTTTTGTAAATATTGAGTTGGCCAAAAAGTTTCATTTGGATTTCTCCATAACATTTTATAGAAAATCTGAATGAACTCTATAGCCAGCCCAGTATCATTTTCCTAGATTCTACATATGAGTGGTATCGTATGATATTTGTCTTCTTCTGTCTTACTTCACTTGGTATAATAATCTCTAGGTCCATCCATCTTGCTACAAATGGCATTATTTCATTTATTTTTATGGCTGAACAGTATCTGTGTGTGTGTGTGTGTGTGTGCGTGCGTGTGTGTACACCACATCTTCTTTATCCATTCAATTGTTGATGAACTATAGGTTGCTTTCATGTTTGGCTGTTGTAAATAGTGCTGCTGTGAACATTGGGATGCAAGTATCTTCTTAAATTAGAGTTTTCATTTTTTCTGGATATATGCCCAAGAGTGGAATTGCTAGATCATATGGCACCGTAATTTTTAATTTAGGAACCTCCATACTGTTCTCATAGTGGCGACACCAATTTCTATTCTCACCAACAGTGTAGAAGGGTTCCTTTTTCTCCATATCTTCTTCAGCATCTATTATTTATAGACTATTTATTTATTTATTTATTTATGGCTATTCTGGGTTTTTCACTGCTGCTGCAGCTCCTCTCTAGTTGCAGGGAGCGGGGGCTACTCTCTAGTTGAGGTGAGCAGCTTCTTATGTGCAACTCTGGCTCTAGGGCAGATAGACTTCATTAGGTGTGGCATATGGGCTTAATAGTTGTGGCCCCGAGGCTTCTAGAGTGCAGGTTCAGTAGTTGTTGGGCTTAGTTGCTCCGCAGCATGTGGGGTCTTCCTGGACCAGGGATCGAACCCATGTCTCTTGCATTGGCAGGTGAACTCTTCACCAGGAGCTACCAGGGAAGCCCCTATTTATAGACTTTTTGATGATGGCCATTCTGTTTAGTGTGGGTTATTGTAGTTTTGATTTTTATTTCTCTGTAATTAGTGATGTTGATCATCTTTTCATGTACCTGCTGGCCATCTGTATATCTTTGGAGAAATGTCTGTTTAGACTTTCTGCCCAGTTTTTGATTTGGTTGTTTGTTTTTTATATATATTAAGCTGTGTGAGCTTTTTGTATGTTTTTGAAATTAACCATTTATTGGTTGTATTGGTTGCAAATATTTTCTCCCACTCTATAGGTTGTCTTTTCATTTTGTTTATGGCTTCCTTTGATGTGAAAAAGCTTTTAAGTTTAAACAGTTGTTTTTGCTTATTATTACATTTGCTTAGTATTCCCATTACTATAAAACATGGATCTAAAATAATATTTCTGCAATTTATGTCAAAGAGTGTTCTGTCTGTGTTCTCCTCTAAGAGTTTTTGTAGTATCTGACTTTACATTTAGGTCTTTAACCCATTTTGAATTTATTTTTGTATATTGTATCAGAGAATGGTCTAGTTTTATTCATCTACAGGTAGTTATCCAGTTTTTCCAGCACCACTTGTTGAATAAGCATCTTTTCTTCATTGTGTATTCTTGCCTCCTTTGTCATAAGTTAATTGACGCTAGGTGTTTTGATTTATTTCTTGGCACTCTGTTCTGTTCTATTGATGTATGAGTCTTATTTTTTTCCCCAGTGCAGTACTGTTTTGATTATTGTGACTTTGTAGTATAGTCAAAAGTCAGGGAGCATAGTCCTCCAGCTCTGTTCTTTTTTCTCAAGATTGTTTTGCTATTCAGGGCCTTTTATATTTTCATACAAATTTAAAATGTTTTGTTTGTAGTTCTGTGAAAAATGCCATTGGTAATTTGGAAGGGATTGCATTAAATCTCCGGATTCCCTAGGTAATATGGTCATTTTAACAATATTGATTCTTGCAACTGAAGAACACGATAGTATGTTTGTGTCATCTTCAGCGTCTTTCAGCATTGTCTTATACTTTTCAGATACACGTTTTTTACCTCCTTAGATGGGCTTATTCCAAGCTATTTTATTCTTTCTAATGCATTGGAAAGTGATATTTTTTCCTTAATTCCTCATTCTGATATTTTGCTGTTTTGTATATAGAAATGCAACAGATTTGTGTAGAATAATTTTGTGTCTGCAACTTTACTGAATTCATTGAGCTCTAGTGGTTTTCTGGTATAATAGCATCTTTAGGATTTTCTATGTAGAGTATCTTGTCATTTGCAAACAGTGACAGTTTGTGTCTTCCTTTCCAATTTGGATCCCGCTCTTCCTTTTTTACCTTTCATTTTCTTGTCTGATTACTATGTTGAGGACTTCCAAACTGTGTTGAATAAAAGTGGTGAGAATGAACATCTTTCTCTTCTTCCTATCTTAGAGGAAATGCTTTCAGCTTCTCACCACTTTGTATGATGTTAACTTTGGGTTTGTCATACATGGCCTTTATTCTGTTGAAGTATATTCACTCCATGCCAAGTTTCTAGAGAGTTTTTTTTTATTATTGTAAAAGGATGTTTTATTTAATCAAACACTTTTTCTGCATTTGTTGAGATGATCATAAAGTTTTTCTTTTTCATTTTGTTTATGGGTTGTATCAAATGGATTTGCTGATAATCAAATGACCTAGGATAGCTGGGAAAAATCTCACTTGATTATGATATATGATCCTTAACTTTCTAATTTAATCTTTACTTTTTATGGGGCATAGTTGATTTGCAGTGTTGTATGTCAAGTGTATAGCAAAGTGGTTTAGTTATACATTTATATATATATACATTCTGTTTCTGATTCTTTTAGTCACAGTCAGGAGCATCAGAGCATACCTCCAGCTCTGTTCTTTTTTCTCAAGATTGTTTTGCTATTCAGGGCCTTTTATATTTTCATACAAATTTAAAATGTTTTGTTTGTAGTTCTGTGAAAAATGCCATTGGTAATTTGGAAGGGATTGCATTAAATCTCCAGATTCCCTAGGTAATATGGTCATTTTAACAATATTGATTCTTGCAACTGAAGAACACGATAGTATGTTTGTGTCATCTTCAGCGTCTTTCAGCATTGTCTTATACTTTTCAGATACACGTTTTTTACCTCCTTAGATGGGCTTATTCCAAGCTATTTTATTCTTTCTAATGCATTGGAAAGTGATATTTTTTCCTTAATTCCTCATTCTGATATTTTGCTGTTTTGTATATAGAAATGCAACAGATTTGTGTAGAATAATTTTGTGTCTGCAACTTTACTGAATTCATTGAGCTCTAGTGGTTTTCTGGTATAATAGCATCTTTAGGATTTTCTATGTAGAGTATCTTGTCATTTGCAAACAGTGACAGTTTGTGTCTTCCTTTCCAATTTGGATCCCGCTCTTCCTTTTTTACCTTTCATTTTCTTGTCTGATTACTATGTTGAGGACTTCCAAACTGTGTTGAATAAAAGTGGTGAGAATGAACATCTTTCTCTTCTTCCTATCTTAGAGGAAATGCTTTCAGCTTCTCACCACTTTGTATGATGTTAACTTTGGGTTTGTCATACATGGCCTTTATTCTGTTGAAGTATATTCACTCCATGCCAAGTTTCTAGAGAGTTTTTTTTTATTATTGTAAAAGGATGTTTTATTTAATCAAACACTTTTTCTGCATTTGTTGAGATGATCATAAAGTTTTTCTTTTTCATTTTGTTTATGGGTTGTATCAAATGGATTTGCTGATAATCAAATGACCTAGGATAGCTGGGAAAAATCTCACTTGATTATGATATATGATCCTTAACTTTCTAATTTAATCTTTACTTTTTATGGGGCATAGTTGATTTGCAGTGTTGTATGTCAAGTGTATAGCAAAGTGGTTTAGTTATACATTTATATATATATACATTCTGTTTCTGATTCTTTCCCATAGAAGTTATTACAAGTATTGAGTAAATTTCCCTGTGCTATACAGTAAGTGCTTGTTGATATCTATTTTGTATATACTTGCGTGTATATAAATTGTGAAAGTCAGTCAGTCGAGTCTTACTCTTTGTGACCCATGGATGAGCCATGGAATTCTCTAGGCAAGAATACTGCGGTGGGATTCATCTTTAGTGCGTCTTGTGAACCAGTGCCGAGAGCAGGCTCCCATGGCAGGGCGGACAGCAGGGAGGACCACGGAGACCTACAGAATGCCTCCCCCTGCCCATGCCCCAGCTTCTTTTCTCAGACACCTCTCACATGTCATTCGAGGAGCTGTTGGTTCCAAGTGGGCCCAAGGTCTACCAGCAGTTGGTAACTGGAAACAGCACTAAGCAGCAGAGTTCTAGACCACCTGTCCAGAAAGCCTGTGTGGCAGATAAGCACAGGCCTCTGGAAATGTCAGCCAAGGTCCGGGTGCCGTATATTTGTCAAGTTGTCCCCATCAGTAAGAAGGTGGCCCAGGACCCCCACTTTAATGATCTGTCAGGGGAGTGTAACCCTGAGGTGTTTGATAAAACCTATCAATTCCTAAATGATACCCAAGCCAGAGCGAAAAAGCAGCTGAAGAAGCGCTGTTCAGGGGAGGAGTGTGAGAAGCTGCAGCAGCTGCTTCAGTGAATGGAGCAGCAAGAAATGGCCCAGCAGGATCTGTGTCTGGCCCTGAAGCAGGAGCGGCGGGCTCAGGCCCAGCAGGGCCATCAGCCCTACTTCCTGAGAAATCTGAGCAGCACCAGTTGATCCTGGCCAAGAAGTTCAAGGAGCTGGAACACAGCAAGAAGCTAAAGAGCTACTTGTGTCAAAAGAGGCGCCGAAATGCAGGCAAGGACAGACGACATCTCCCTTTGAGCAAAGAGTAGTAGGAACCCTGCTCACCGCTGCTGCTGCCATAGTGAAAAGTGCATCTGTGGGGACACCTTTGGGCTTGGCCTGTTCTGGTTCTCTCCCATTCAAGGGCACAGGTCGCAGTTGCCCTGGAACACACCGTCTCAGGGAGGACTAGAGGGCTCTTGGACAGCCTGATGGCAGAACAGGAAGAGCAGCTGAGCCTCTTGCCACGCCACACCTCCTCTCCTTGGACCTAGGTCATCGTCCTCATGTCTTTCTTCCATCCTTGCCTAAAAGTAATGAGTCTGATACAGAAGGAAAAGGACCAGGGAGTGGCCTTGAGGCTGGTTGAAGGCCATAGAATCTGTGAGTGGCTCCCACGACTGGGACCTTATGTAAGAGCCAGTTCATAAACATGCCTGTCACCTGCCTTTTTATCCTGCTGCCTTTGTGGGTGGCCTAGAACTACAGTTTCAGGGGCCATGTGTGGGGTGGGTAATAAACCTGAGGCTCCTACAACATGGGAAGTCAGATCAGAGACCCCACTACTTTAGCCCAACAGATGACACCATCATTCAAAGAAGGAACCGAGCCCACAGCTCATCCATTCAGCTTTGACTTTGGATGCAAAGGGAGGTAGGTGGGGACAGAAAGCTTACCTGGTAAGCACAGCTGGCTCTCAGCACTGTTTGGAGAATTCATACTGCTTGTGTGGACTGGAAAATCTTCATGCTGACAACACAACTCAGTTTAAAGTGGTTTCTGGTTGGAAGTGCCTCGAGGTACCTGGCAGAAGCAAATATGTTCCTCTTTCTCTCTCCCTCTTTTTTTTTTTTTTTTTCTGTTAAAAAAGAATACTGGAGTAGGTAGCCTTGCCCTTCTTCAGGGTTCAGGGTGTATATAAATTAGGAAACTGTTAATCTTACCCCCTATTCTTTCCCCTTTGGTAGCCATAAGCTTGTTTTCAAAGACTAGGAGTCTGTTTCTGTTTCGTAGGTAAGTTCATTTGTATCATCTTTTTATTAGATTCCACATATAAGTGGTATCGTGTGATATTTGTCTTTCTCAGTTTAGTTTACTTCACTTGGAATGATAATCTCTAGTTTCATCCATGTTGCTGCAAATGGCATTATTTCATTCTTTTTTGTGGCTGAGTAATATCCCGTTGTACATGTGTACTACCTCTTGCTTCTGTTTGGTGAACATTGTGGTGTAACTATATTTGTAAATTATGGTTTTCTCTGGTTAGATGCCTAGGAATGAGATTGGTAGGTCATATGATTGTTTTATTTTTAATTTTTAAAAGAATCTCCCTACTGGTTTTGATAGTAGTTGTACCAATTCACATTTCCATCAATAGGCGGTAAGGAGGGCTCCCTTTTCTCCACAGCCTCTCCAGTATTTATTGATAATGTTTCAGCCTTTTGATGATGGCCATCCTGACTGGTGTTAGGTCATACCTCACTGTAGTTTTGATTTGCATTTCCCTGACAATTGTTGAATATATTTTCATGTACTTTTTTGGCCCTCTGTATTTCTTCTTTGAAGAAATGTCTGTTGAGATCTTCCACCCATTTTTCGATTTTTGTTACTGTTGTTATTGAGCTACATGAGCTGCTTGTACATTTTGGTGAGTAGTCTCTGGTTGGTCAGTGTGTTTGCAATTATTTTCTCTTATTCTGTGTTTGTTTTTCCTTGTTGTTCATGGTCTCCTTTCCTGTGTGAAAGCTTTTAAGTTTAATTAGGTGCTACTTGTTTCTCTTTGTTTTTGTTAGTCTAGGAGATGGATTGAAAAGTATCTTGCTGCAGTTCATGTCAGTGAGTGTTCTGCCTTTATTTTCCTCTAAAAGTTTTATAGTATCCAGTCTTACATTTAGGTATTTAATCCATTTTGAGTTTATTTTTGTATATGGTGTTAGAGAATGTTCTGATTTCATTCTTTTAGATGTAGCTGCCGAATTTTCCCACTACCACTTATTGAATAGGCTTGTCTCTTCTCTAATGTATATTCTTGACTTCTTTGTCATAGATTAATTGACCATAGATGTGTGGGTTCATTTTGGGGATTCCTATCCTATTCCATTAATCTGTGTTTCTTTTTTTGTCCCAGTATTATACTGTTTTGATTTCTGTGACTTTGTAGTGTAGTCTGAAGGCACTAATTTGTCCACCTCCATTTTTATTTTTCAAGATTTCTTTGACTCTTTGGAGTCTTTTGTATTTCCATACAAATTTTAAAATTATTACATGTAGTTTTGTGAACAGTGTCATTGATAATTTGATAGGGGTTGAATTGCAGCTGTAGGTTGCTTTGGATAGTATAGTCATTCTAACAGTATTGATTCTTCCAACCAACAGCGTATCTTTGGTGTATCTTCCTTCTCTGTGTGTCATCTTCAATTTCTTTCATCAGAGTCTTATAGTTTTCAAAGTAAAGATCTTTTGCCTCCTTAGGAAGGTTTTTTTGTTTGTTTCTTTTAGATGTGATGGTAAATCGGACTATTTCCTGAGCTTTTCTTTCTGATTTTCATTGTTAGTGTATAGAAATTCAGGTAATTTCTGTGTACTAATTTTGTATCCTGCAACTTTGCAGAATTCATTACCTATCTCTAGTAGTTTTCTGGTAGTGTCTTTAGGGTTTTCTCTGTGTAGTTTCGTGTCATCTGCAGTGACATCTTTACTTCTTCTAGTTTGGATTCCTTTTATTTCATTTTCTTCTCCAATGACTATGGCTAGAACTTCCAAAACTGTTAAATGAAAGTGATGAGAGTGGTCATTCTTATCTTGTTCCTAATCTTAGAGGAAATGCTTTCAGTTTTTTACTCTTGAGTATGATGTTAGTTGTGGGTTTGTCATGTACGACTTTTAGTATGTTGAGGTAGGTTCCCTCTAGGCACATTTTCCAGAGTTTTTTTTTATCATAAATGGGTGTTGAATTTTATCAAATGCTTTTTCCACATCTATTAAGGTGATAATATGGTTGTTAGTTTGTTAATGTAGTTAGTTTGTTAATTTGTCAATTTGTTAGCATAGTGTATCATAGTAATTGATTTGCATTTATTGAAAAATTGTGTCTCTAGGATAATCTCACTTGATCATGGTGTATGATCCTTTTAATATATTGTTAGATTTGGTTTATATTTTGTTGAGGATTTTGCATCTGTGTTCATCAGTGATATTAGTCTGTAATTTTGTGTGTTTTTTTTGGTGGTATCACTGTCTGGTTTTGGTACTAGGTAGCCTCATAGAATGAGTTTGGGAGTGTTCCTTCCTCTTCAGTATTTTTTGGAATAGCTTGAGATGGATCAGTGTTAACTCTTCTCTACATGCATGCTCGGTGGTAAAGAATCAGCTTGCCAATGTAGGAGACTTGGATTTGATCCCTCTGTTGGGAAGATCCCCTGGAGAAGGAAATAGCAACCTATTCCAGTATTCTTGCCTGGGAAGTCCCATGGACAGAGGAGCCTGGTGGGCTACAGTCCATGGGATTGCGAAAGAGGTGGACATGACTTAGTGATAAGACAACCACACATATTTAATGGAATTCACCTATGAATCCATCTTGTCCAGACTTCGTTTGTCGGGAGTTTTAAAATCACAGTTTCAATTTCAGTACTTGTGATTGGTCTGTTCATGTTTTCTATTTCTTCTGGTTCAGTCTTGCAAGATTGTACCTTTGTAAGAATTTTTCCATTTCTTCTAGGTTGTCCATTTTATTGACCTATAGTTGCTTATAGTAGTGTCTTGTGAGCCTTTGTATTTCTGTGTTGTCAGTTGTAACTTCTTTTTCTTTTCTAATCTTATTGATTCCTGCCCTCTACCTTTTTTCCCTTTCTTTTTTAAAAAATATTTGTCTTATTTATTGGTTTTGGCATGCCAGGTCTTCATTACAGCATAAGCGATCTTTAGCTTTGGTGTGCACACTCTTCTGTTGTGGCACATGAACTCAGCAGGTGGGACTCAGCTTGCTCAGTTCCCCTGACCAGGTCCCCCTCCTCTGGCCATGCAGAGTCTTTGCCGCTGGACCACCACGGAAATCCCTCTCAGTTTTCTTGATGAGTCTTGCTAAGTCAATTTGTTTTTTCAAAGAACCAACTTTTAGTTTTATTGATTTCTTAATGTTTATTACATTTATTTCTACTCTGTTTAATTTCCTTCCTTTGGGTTTTGTTTGTTGTTCTTCATCCACGTGCTTTAGGTGTAAGCTTAGGTTGTTTGTTTGAGATTGTTCTTGTTTCCTAAGGTACAGTTATATTGCTGTAAACTTTCCTCTTAGAACTGCTTTCGTTTTGTCACAAAGCTTCAGAGCTTTTGGATAATTATGTTTTCATTTTTGTTTGTCTCTAGGTTTTTTATTTTATTTCCTCTTCAATTTCTTCAGTGATCCATTAGTTGTTTAGTAACATATAACATATTGTTTAGCCTCCACATGTGTGTGTTTTTTTATAGTTTTTTTTTTCTTATGGTTGGTTTCTAATCTCTTAGTGTTGTGGTTAGAAAAGATGCTTGGTATGATTCCAGTTTTTTAAAATTTACTGAGATTTGCTTTTTGGCCCAGCATGTGATCTACCCTGAAGAATATTCCGTGTGCACTTGAGAAGAATGTATAGTCTTCTGCTCTCAATGAAATGTTTTATAAATATCAATTAACTCTATCTGCTCTAGTATATCTTTAAAGGCCTGTGTTTTCTTATTGATTTCCTGTCTGGATGATCTGTCCAGTGAGATAAGTGGGGTTTCAAATTCCCCAATATTATTGTGTTACTGTTGATTTCTCCTTTTATAACTATTAACAGTTGCCTTAAATATTAAGGTATACCTATGTTGGGTAGATATATATTTTTCACTGTTATATCTTACTTCTGGAATCTATCCCTTATTGTAATGTATCCTTCCTTGTCTATTGTAACAGCCTTAACTATAAGGTCTGTTTTGTTTGATACAAGTATTGCTTCTCTGGCTCTATTTTGATTTCCATTTGCATGGAGTATACTTTTCCGTTCCCTATGTGAATCTCTAATTCTGAAATGAGTCTTTGCAGGCTTCATATATATGCTTCTTGTATTTGTATGCATTCAGCCATTATGTGCCTTTTGGTTGGAGCATTTTACCCATTTACATTTAAGGTTATTATTGATATGTTAATGTTTATTACATTTATTTCTACTCTGTTTAATTTCCTTCCTTTGGGTTTTGTTTGTTGTTCTTCATCCACGTGCTTTAGGTGTAAGCTTAGGTTGTTTGTTTGAGATTGTTCTTGTTTCCTAAGGTACAGTTATATTGCTGTAAACTTTCCTCTTAGAACTGCTTTCGTTTTGTCACAAAGCTTCAGAGCTTTTGGATAATTATGTTTTCATTTTTGTTTGTCTCTAGGTTTTTTATTTTATTTCCTCTTCAATTTCTTCAGTGATCCATTAGTTGTTTAGTAACATATAACATATTGTTTAGCCTCCACATGTGTGTGTTTTTTTATAGTTTTTTTTTTTCTTATGGTTGGTTTCTAATCTCTTAGTGTTGTGGTTAGAAAAGATGCTTGGTATGATTCCAGTTTTTTAAAATTTACTGAGATTTGCTTTTTGGCCCAGCATGTGATCTACCCTGAAGAATATTCCGTGTGCACTTGAGAAGAATGTATAGTCTTCTGCTCTCAATGAAATGTTTTATAAATATCAATTAACTCTATCTGCTCTAGTATATCTTTAAAGGCCTGTGTTTTCTTATTGATTTCCTGTCTGGATGATCTGTCCAGTGAGATAAGTGGGGTTTCAAATTCCCCAATATTATTGTGTTACTGTTGATTTCTCCTTTTATAACTATTAACAGTTGCCTTAAATATTAAGGTATACCTATGTTGGGTAGATATATATTTTTCACTGTTATATCTTACTTCTGGAATCTATCCCTTATTGTAATGTATCCTTCCTTGTCTATTGTAACAGCCTTAACTATAAGGTCTGTTTTGTTTGATACAAGTATTGCTTCTCTGGCTCTATTTTGATTTCCATTTGCATGGAGTATACTTTTCCGTTCCCTATGTGAATCTCTAATTCTGAAATGAGTCTTTGCAGGCTTCATATATATGCTTCTTGTATTTGTATGCATTCAGCCATTATGTGCCTTTTGGTTGGAGCATTTTACCCATTTACATTTAAGGTTATTATTGATATGTATGTTCTTATTACCATTTTGTTAATTGTTTTTATTTTTCTAGGTCTTTTTTTCCCCTTTTATTCTTGTGATTTAATGACTATTTTTAGTGCTTTGTTTGAATTCCTTTTTATTTCTTGCATGTTTATTTATTATGCATTTTTGACTTGCAATGACCATGAGTTTTTTAATAAAGCAGTCTTTTTTAAGTTGCTAATCTCTTCAAGTGCTTTTTAAAAATCCAGCATTTGTACTCTCCCTTCATGATTACTGCTTTTTTATTTATTTATTTTTATCCATCTTTATTCTATGGCCTGTTTGGGCCTCCCATAGCAGTGGCTGTTCTCATCACAGAGCACCAGCCCTTGGCGCATGCGCTCCAGAGCGCTGGCTCATAAGTGGACACACCAGTCCAGCCGCTCCATGGCACGTGGGATCTTCCTGGGCCAGGGGTCAAATGCGGAATCTTCCTCAGGCCAGGGATTGAACCAGTGCCCCTTGCATTGCAAGGTGGAGTCCCTACCCACTGAACCACCAGGGAAGCCCTATTACTGCTTTTGATGTAATATTTTACATCTAACTGTTTTCTGTATCCCTTAACTGCTTAATAATGGATACAAATGACTTTATTACTTTTGTCTTGTAACCTCACTACTAACTTTGTGAATAATTTCCTGCCATATACCTGCATAGGTCCTTCTGTTGTGACAGGCTGACGATGGGTGGTCTGGTCAACTTGGTCAGCCGCTAGTCTAGCTGGTTGCCAGGCACTGCCTTGTGTGGATTTTGCCAGCTCCTGTTTGGTGGGGCCTGGTCATGAAGCAACTGTTGCAGAGCCCTAGGAGGCTCCAGGGGTAGTGCTGGCTCACTAGTGACTGGAGTTGGGGTCCTGAAGACTCTGGGACTGTTGCCCATATATTGGCAAGTGAAGCCAGATCCTGGAGTTAGTGCAGGGCCACTGGCAGGCAGAGCTGGGTGCTGGAGCCTGGTTTCAGGGCCCAGGGATCCCAGAGCTCATTGCAGATGATTGATATTGGAGGACTAGTTCCTGACACAGTATAGTGTCCTGGGTGTCCCAAAGTTTGTTGGCCTGCTAGTGGGCAGGGCCAGGGCCTAGCTGGTCCCAGGGTAGGGTCTGACCTGCTGTTGCTGGACTCAATGTGCAAGCTGTGGTATTTTAGCTTTTTGCTCCTGGTATCTACCCTCTTGGTGTGTGAGGTGGTCGAAAGGCTTGTGTGGGCTTCATGGTGCAAAGGGCTATGACCCAGCTCTTGGCCTCCTGTGAGGAAATCTGTGTTTAGGGCCTTGCCTAGAGGTGCCTGTGAGCTCAGGAATTCTTTAAGCAGTCTGTTGGTAGGTGAGGCTGTGTCTCTGTTCAGTTAGTTATTTCTCCTGAGGCATCCTACAGATTCTTCGGTGGGTCTTGGCAATAGTGAGCCAAGATGGCAGCTGCTATCAGCCCATGCAGCTGAATGCCCCTACTATGCCTGTCACCAGTGTCCCCATCCCAGGGGTAAGTCACAGCACCTCATGCCTGCCTAGCAGACTAAGACTGGTATGTAGGTCTAGCCTAGGCTCATTTCAGATTACTGCTTTTACCATGGGTTCCAGTGTGCATGATATTTTGTATGTTCCCTTTAAGATTGAAATCTTTTTTCTCCTAGTTCTGTGGGGCTCCTGCAATTAAGCCCTCTTGACCTTGAAAGCCAGATGCTCTTGGGATTCTTCTTCCCAGCGCTGGACCGCAAGGCCTTACGTGGGACCCAGAACTCTCATTCCTGTGGGAGAGCCTCTGCAGTATATTTATTCTCTACTTCATGGGTTGCCCATCCCCAGGGGTAATGCAAGTCTGTCCCTCCTACCTGTCTCATTATAGTTCCTTCTTTATGTCTTTAGGTTCCAGTCTTTTTATCAATGGTTATTCAGTAGATGTGATTTTTGGTGTACTCATAAGAACAGGTGAGCTCAGGGCCTTTCTCCTCCACCATGTTGGTCACTGTCTTCAGTCATAGCCTTAATGCTTTTACATTTATTTTCAGAATTCGTTTATTGTAAGACCTCAGACTCTTAATTTTCTTACTTCAACCTTAAGTTCTAACGTTACTAATTCCATTATTTAGTTTTTTGTTGCTTTCAATTGCTAAGTTGTGTCCTACTCTTTACGACCCCATGAACTGCAGCACGCCAAGGCTTCCCTGTCCTGCACTATGTCTTGGAGTTTGCTCAGAATCATTTCCATTGAGTCGGTGATGCCATACAGCCATTTCATCCTCTGATACCACCTTCTCTTGCCCTTAAACTTTCCCAGCATCAGGGTCCTTTTCCAGTCAGTCAACTCTTCACATCAGGTGGCCAGAGTATTGGAGCTTCAGTTTCAGCCTCAGTCCTTCCAATGAATATTCAGGGTTGATTTCCTTTAGGATTGACTGGTTTGATCTCCTTGCCGTCCAAGGGATTCACAAGAGTTCTTGGAGCCACGGTTCAAAAGCATCAATTCTTCAATTTTCAGCCTCCTTTATGGTCCAACTCTAATATCTATGCATGACTACTGGAATTACTTTAGTAGTTTTCAAAAGATGTGTTCACAGTGAGAAATCTATACTTTGCTTCATGAAAGAAATCTGAAACTCATTTCAGATACTGCTTTTACCCAGGGTGCACAGCACCTCATGCCTGCCTAGCAGACTAAGACTGGTATGTAGGTCTAGCCTAGGCTCATTTCAGATTACTGCTTTTACCATGGGTTCCAGTGTGCATGATATTTTGTATGTTCCCTTTAAGATTGAAATCTTTTTTCTCCTAGTTCTGTGGGGCTCCTGCAATTAAGCCCTCTTGACCTTGAAAGCCAGATGCTCTTGGGATTCTTCTTCCCAGCGCTGGACCGCAAGGCCTTACGTGGGACCCAGAACTCTCATTCCTGTGGGAGAGCCTCTGCAGTATATTTATTCTCTACTTCATGGGTTGCCCATCCCCAGGGGTAATGCAAGTCTGTCCCTCCTACCTGTCTCATTATAGTTCCTTCTTTATGTCTTTAGGTTCCAGTCTTTTTATCAATGGTTATTCAGTAGATGTGATTTTTGGTGTACTCATAAGAACAGGTGAGCTCAGGGCCTTTCTCCTCCACCATGTTGGTCACTGTCTTCAGTCATAGCCTTAATGCTTTTACATTTATTTTCAGAATTCGTTTATTGTAAGACCTCAGACTCTTAATTTTCTTACTTCAACCTTAAGTTCTAACGTTACTAATTCCATTATTTAGTTTTTTGTTGCTTTCAATTGCTAAGTTGTGTCCTACTCTTTACGACCCCATGAACTGCAGCACGCCAAGGCTTCCCTGTCCTGCACTATGTCTTGGAGTTTGCTCAGAATCATTTCCATTGAGTCGGTGATGCCATACAGCCATTTCATCCTCTGATACCACCTTCTCTTGCCCTTAAACTTTCCCAGCATCAGGGTCCTTTTCCAGTCAGTCAACTCTTCACATCAGGTGGCCAGAGTATTGGAGCTTCAGTTTCAGCCTCAGTCCTTCCAATGAATATTCAGGGTTGATTTCCTTTAGGATTGACTGGTTTGATCTCCTTGCCGTCCAAGGGATTCACAAGAGTTCTTGGAGCCACGGTTCAAAAGCATCAATTCTTCAATTTTCAGCCTCCTTTATGGTCCAACTCTAATATCTATGCATGACTACTGGAATTACTTTAGTAGTTTTCAAAAGATGTGTTCACAGTGAGAAATCTATACTTTGCTTCATGTCACACACAAATGTGTACATATTTGTAATTCCTGCTTACATACATATCTGAAATGTCTTAATTTTGTGCAGAACTATTCTAATTTTTCTTTTCTCTCTTTTTTTAAAAGCTAGTCATAGCTCATGCATTGGTTTTAGACTCACAGTTTTGGAACATGCTGATCTAGTGAATCAGTGGTATTGTGGAGCTCAGTTTATGGTATTTAGCTTTATCTCCAGCCTCACTAGAAGTCACTTGTTATGCTAAGAAAAGGAGGGTCCCTTCAAGTCATTCTTAGAGTCGGCATACCATAAATGAGGGTAACTACTAAAATTTTAAGAAACCCTGAGCTTTGGAATTTCTAGTCTTGCTAGTTCTAGTCTTGCTGTTCTAAATCTGTGATCTTGGAAAAGTAACTTCTCTGAGCCTCAGTCTCATCTATGAGCCAGATGTTAGAGAATAGTAGAGTGGTGAAAAGCATAAGTTCTTGAGTCATACATCCTAGATTCAAAAACTAGACCTTTGATCTTTAACCTCTTTGCTGGATTATCAGTGAAAGGAGAGAGTAACATTCACCTCATAGTGTTTATAATGAGTAGAAAGAGTAAAACCTTTTTGTATATTTAGTAGTTGGACATTTTTATGGCTATGTCACTACTTAATTCTGAAATAGTTATGAATTTAGCATGAGTCTTAGCCGTATCAGTCATGCCAGAGATATCATAACATACAGCTATTCACTTTGTTACAAACTTATTTTGAGCTATCATGGTATTCACATTTTTTTTAATGCCTTCCTCTTGTTTTAATTTTCTAAGTCATACTTCTTACTTTTCAGCTTTCCATTGAGTCGGTGATGCCATACAGCCATTTCATCCTCTGATACCACCTTCTCTTGCCCTTAAACTTTCCCAGCATCAGGGTCCTTTTCCAGTCAGTCAACTCTTCACATCAGGTGGCCAGAGTATTGGAGCTTCAGTTTCAGCCTCAGTCCTTCCAATGAATATTCAGGGTTGATTTCCTTTAGGATTGACTGGTTTGATCTCCTTGCCGTCCAAGGGATTCACAAGAGTTCTTGGAGCCACGGTTCAAAAGCATCAATTCTTCAATTTTCAGCCTCCTTTATGGTCCAACTCTAATATCTATGCATGACTACTGGAATTACTTTAGTAGTTTTCAAAAGATGTGTTCACAGTGAGAAATCTATACTTTGCTTCATGTCACACACAAATGTGTACATATTTGTAATTCCTGCTTACATACATATCTGAAATGTCTTAATTTTGTGCAGAACTATTCTAATTTTTCTTTTCTCTCTTTTTTTAAAAGCTAGTCATAGCTCATGCATTGGTTTTAGACTCACAGTTTTGGAACATGCTGATCTAGTGAATCAGTGGTATTGTGGAGCTCAGTTTATGGTATTTAGCTTTATCTCCAGCCTCACTAGAAGTCACTTGTTATGCTAAGAAAAGGAGGGTCCCTTCAAGTCATTCTTAGAGTCGGCATACCATAAATGAGGGTAACTACTAAAATTTTAAGAAACCCTGAGCTTTGGAATTTCTAGTCTTGCTAGTTCTAGTCTTGCTGTTCTAAATCTGTGATCTTGGAAAAGTAACTTCTCTGAGCCTCAGTCTCATCTATGAGCCAGATGTTAGAGAATAGTAGAGTGGTGAAAAGCATAAGTTCTTGAGTCATACATCCTAGATTCAAAAACTAGACCTTTGATCTTTAACCTCTTTGCTGGATTATCAGTGAAAGGAGAGAGTAACATTCACCTCATAGTGTTTATAATGAGTAGAAAGAGTAAAACCTTTTTGTATATTTAGTAGTTGGACATTTTTATGGCTATGTCACTACTTAATTCTGAAATAGTTATGAATTTAGCATGAGTCTTAGCCGTATCAGTCATGCCAGAGATATCATAACATACAGCTATTCACTTTGTTACAAACTTATTTTGAGCTATCATGGTATTCACATTTTTTTTAATGCCTTCCCTCTTGTTTTAATTTTCTAAGTCATACTTTCCTTACTTTTCTGTCCTTATTTATATTCTCTGACTTACTTAAAAATCATATCATTAAAAGCACAGATTTTTAACCACAAGAAACAATTCATCTCAGATCCCTTTTAAAAGATGGAACATACATCTTGGTGAACAACAAAACTCTGTAAAATCTTTAAAATAAAGAATAAATAAAAAAAAAAAAAGATAAAGGGCAGCCGCTGGATTCACTCTGCGATGGCCCACACTGTCTGTGGAGTGTGCTTTCTCTGAATCTGAATAAATCAATTTCTTACCTATCACTTTGTCTCTCACTGAATTCTCTGCAAAGAGACATGAAGAACCTGAACCTCAGTGGGTCCAGACGTTAGCAAATATGCCCAACTGTCTATAATAAAGAAAACACGCTCGGCGCAGTTCAGGGTTTGGTGTAAGCGTGCCCAAAGGGAGCCCAGGTGTTCTTTTATATTTGGGGGCCTAACAGAGGATGCCGCGAGACAGGCATATTTCTGGGGCCTCACCTTGGACTCCACGTCCGCATAGTTGTCGTTCTACAGCAGCAGGGCGGCGGCTTTCGTGTTGTGATGTGGAGAGCAGGGAAGACACACTTTTCCCTTAGTGTCATTTTCTAGCAGGAGGGACACTACTTGATCGTGACCTCGCTGCAAAGCTACTGCCAGCGGTGTGAAGCCATCCTGCAAATGGATGGATGGGTCAGGACAGGCCCCTGTGGATATTTTCTCCTTGATTAACAAATAAAGTGATCGAGTGTTAAGAAACAAAAAGATAAAGGGCAGACAGTAGCTTTGTCAGTGTTTCAGTTAGTGGCAAAGCTGGGACTGGATCCTGGTTCTTTTGACTTTGAATTTTTTTGCCCTTCAATTTTATTTATTTATTATTTTTGGCTATTCTGGGTTTTCACTGTTGCCACAGGCTCTTCTCTAGTTGTAGGGAGTGGGAGCTGCTCTCTAGTTGAGGTGAGCAGTCTTATTGCCGTGGTTACTTTTCTTGTGGAACTAGGGCTCATGGGCTTCAGTAGTTGTGGCACATGGGCTTAATAGTTGCGACCCCGAGGCTCTAGAGCTCAGTAGTTGTGGCTCACGGGCTTAGTTGCTCCTCAGCATGTGGGATCTTCCCAGATCAGGGATTAGACCTGTGTCTCCTGCATTGGCAGGCAAACTCTTCACCACTGAGGTAGCAGGGAAGCCCTTGACTTCCAATTTAATAAGTGTTTATTCTGTATTACCAAGATGCATTTTAGAAATAAATGGGTCAGACTCAGCATTTAACTTTGAATTTTCCCATGCTTTCATATATTCTTCCTTAAAGTCTTAAAGGAAACTTTAAAGGTAGCTGAGTCATTAAAAATTTTCATCACTTCTCATAAATTTGATTTCAGCAAATTTTGATTTATTTTGCATGTCCCTGTAAGATTGAATTAATACATCAAAATTAGGTTTATAATTTTTCTGTATTTGTAACTGTGTTGAAGTGATAAAATAGTAAATATTGAACATTAGAATTGTGAAAAGCCACATGTTGTTTTTGTAGAGCATATAAATTTTACTTAAATTTTTATTATTTAAAAAATATTCTAAAAAAAAAAAAAATTCTTTAGCAAACTGACCTAAATTCTCTACAACTTTTGGCTAAGTTTTGTTTTTAACTTTTACTTTAATATTTTAGTACAGTCTATTCTAAGCAATAAAAATTATCTAATTTGTTTTAGATAAAAAACAGAAAATCCAGGCTCCCGCCACCACCCCACCCCCATCTTGCTTTGGCCTTTCCATCCATCAGCCCGTAATGAAGGAACAGGGCAGGATATAGAGTTGGTGAGACTCAGAAACTCAGTTTTTCTGATTGTTATCTTAGTCAGCAAAAGCTATTGAAATAAAAAAATCCACATTTTAGTATCTTCTTTGGATTTTGGTTTTCTGTAATCAAGTGTTTACTCTGTGGGAAGATGTATAATTCTGTTAAAATTCAGTGGTGTACCAGAAGACGACATAGGGCCTTGTGAGAGGAGACTCCAGCTGTGTCTGGAAGAGGCTTGCCTTTGGTGGCAGACAGATGGAGATATTTAGGGTGGTTCTGAGAGGGGCCAGCCTTGGAAGGAGGATTGTTTCTCAGAATGTAATGTGTATTCTGAGGTGGCAAATTACTTGAACAGACATCCTGTTTAGAGCAATGTTTGGGTCAGTGGCAGCATTTTCTAGGTACTTTTGATCCTTCTTTCATCTTTAACTCTTATATCAACATTAAAGTTTGTCAACCATAAAATCAGAATACAAAGTCTGATTTTTTCCCCCTGACTTTTGAGGTTAATTATATGGAGAAATTGAAAAGGTTCATAAATGTAATCAATCTTATTGTTAGTTGTATATTTAAATCATTACTTTTCTTGACGATAAAATTTACGACTGTTTTAGAAAATGTGGTTGTCAGATCTATGTCTGACGTGTCCGAAGCACATCCCCCCTCATTGCCTGACACAAGTCCAGACTTTTGTCTCCTTCCGGCTCCTGTACTGCGGAAACCCTCTCATCAGTCTCCCTCAGAATAATTCTGATCCCTTCAAATGCAGTTTTCAGCCTTTAACATTAAGAGTTCTGAATCATCCCCTTTGCCTTGGATTCCTGCGCCACAGTGTTTAGTCTGCCTGTCTCAAAAGACCTTTACCTTTCTGGTTAGTATTAATACCACATCCTGATTTTCTGGTCCTCACTCTTCCTCTTTTAGTCAAGCTGTTTCCTCATGGTCCCTCTCATGGTGCTTTATGTTTTTTGGTTTTTTTTTTTAACCACCTTGGACCATACTCTCTCCTCTCATCTTCCTTTCCTCCTTTCCATTCCATTTTCTGAGTTCTTATTCTACATAGTACCTTACAACGCAGCACTTAGTTCTTTTGTGTATACAGAATGGATTCGGTCAGAGACTTCTGGAATTTCATCCCTGCCTCTCAGTTCTGGCTCTCTTTTTAATGGAGGTACTCCACTAAAAATAATAATAATAAGTGAGTAATCAAAGGCTAACAGCTGCAGAGGTAATGAAGAATTCTTTAAAACCAAGATGGATATTTAACGTGGTGTATGGGGGAGTATAGTGTTGAAAAGTTGGAAGACTGAATGAGTGAGGGCGGCTCTTACCTATGCAGAAAGATTTTAGGATGAAAGATCATGGAAGACAGGTATCCTGAGACCAGTTGTTCTAAAACAATCAAGATACATTCTTGGTGTCAGGTTCTGTCTTCATTTCATTTAATACACTGGAATTGTCTGAGAGTTGACAAGTTGTCCTTCCTACTGCCACCCAAGCTGAGGTAGAGGTAGGTAGGTCCTTGGGAAAGGGAAGCATGGGGATGGGATGAAGAGCGAGGGCCTATGGAAGACGTATAAAAGTATCTGACTGCTGTTATCTAAGAAGAGAGAAGAAAAATAACCAGTAATTATGGTAGTAAAGTTCTAGGAGTCTAGTTTGAACAGCATTCTCAACTAATGCAGTAATTTAACTGATGAATGACAGAGTGGTGGCATTCAGCTTGTAGTTATATTTGGCCATACTTTCTACATTCTTTCTCCTGAGGAAATGCCCAAACGTGTAGATTCAAGTGACAGCAAGGCAGTTAAATAATCTAGTATATGAATGTGGTTTTGTTTTACACTGCAACAGCTATAAAAATCAGTGAAGGAAAAATCTGGATCCTTTTTTTTTTCTCCCTTATAGAAAATTGAATGGCTTCTTTACATTTCTTCTTTGGTGTAACTCTGAATTAAAAGTTTAATTTAGGGATTATTTAATTCCTTTATCTTCATGAAGAATCTAGAAGCTTTTTATAACTGTTAAAAAGTTGCAACTCTCTTGAGCTTCTGCCAGTAGCATACAGTGATGCCAAAATTTATGTGTGGGAAAGTTGATTTCAATGAGGGTAATTTAGCTGAAGTTTAGTCTAAGAAACTAGTGTTTTGCTGCCAAGCAATTATTTGCATTTCTGAAAAATGACTTATACTTTTTTACCAGTGCTTTCCTTTCATCATAAACTAGTTACTTAAGTAAGTAATTGTCACTAATGGTATATTTTCTATAAAGGAAACTATATTCTTATTTAATTTGGTTAACCTCAGACTTTTTCTTTTTAAATAGTGAGGTTGACCAAGATGGATATTTAACGTGGTGTATGGGGGAGTATAGTGTTGAAAAGTTGGAAGACTGAATGAGTGAGGGCGGCTCTTACCTATGCAGAAAGATTTTAGGATGAAAGATCATGGAAGACAGGTATCCTGAGACCAGTTGTTCTAAAACAATCAAGATACATTCTTGGTGTCAGGTTCTGTCTTCATTTCATTTAATACACTGGAATTGTCTGAGAGTTGACAAGTTGTCCTTCCTACTGCCACCCAAGCTGAGGTAGAGGTAGGTAGGTCCTTGGGAAAGGGAAGCATGGGGATGGGATGAAGAGCGAGGGCCTATGGAAGACGTATAAAAGTATCTGACTGCTGTTATCTAAGAAGAGAGAAGAAAAATAACCAGTAATTATGGTAGTAAAGTTCTAGGAGTCTAGTTTGAACAGCATTCTCAACTAATGCAGTAATTTAACTGATGAATGACAGAGTGGTGGCATTCAGCTTGTAGTTATATTTGGCCATACTTTCTACATTCTTTCTCCTGAGGAAATGCCCAAACGTGTAGATTCAAGTGACAGCAAGGCAGTTAAATAATCTAGTATATGAATGTGGTTTTGTTTTACACTGCAACAGCTATAAAAATCAGTGAAGGAAAAATCTGGATCCTTTTTTTTTTCTCCCTTATAGAAAATTGAATGGCTTCTTTACATTTCTTCTTTGGTGTAACTCTGAATTAAAAGTTTAATTTAGGGATTATTTAATTCCTTTATCTTCATGAAGAATCTAGAAGCTTTTTATAACTGTTAAAAAGTTGCAACTCTCTTGAGCTTCTGCCAGTAGCATACAGTGATGCCAAAATTTATGTGTGGGAAAGTTGATTTCAATGAGGGTAATTTAGCTGAAGTTTAGTCTAAGAAACTAGTGTTTTGCTGCCAAGCAATTATTTGCATTTCTGAAAAATGACTTATACTTTTTTACCAGTGCTTTCCTTTCATCATAAACTAGTTACTTAAGTAAGTAATTGTCACTAATGGTATATTTTCTATAAAGGAAACTATATTCTTATTTAATTTGGTTAACCTCAGACTTTTTCTTTTTAAATATGTGAGGTTGAGTACTTCTATTAAATATTGCCTTTTGTTTGAATAAAATCTACAGGAATTAAATCAACAACTAGAAAAAAGGAAAGAAGTGGAAGAACGTGAAAAGAGAAAGATAATTGCTGAGGAAAAGCACAAGGAATGGGTTCAGAAAAAGAATGAACAGGTGAGGAGAAAAGTCTGCACACATATTGACTTCTCCTTTGCCAAGTCTTCATCCTGTTACTCCTTGTCCTTATCTATATGCTTCCCATTTTCTCCTAGATTCTTTCTTCTCTGACATGACCCCCTGTCCCCTCACTCCCACCCTGGGAAATTGATCAGATCTTCTGTCCTTTGTTCTCTCCCTTTTCCTTCATGTGGCTTTGACTCTTAGGTGGCTGCAGGCAACCAAGTCTGCATCTCCAGACCTGACCTCCCAGAACCCTGGATTTCCATCTGTTTGGTAGGTATGCACCTCTGGGCCTGCACATCTGAAACAACCCGTTTTTATCCATTCTTCTCTAATCGAACCCTCATCCTGACTCCTTGATTTCTGGTATTGGTACTGCTATCTTCTCAGTCACTGAGTCATACTCAAAATTCTCTTGTTTCTAATTGCCCATGCCTTTCCTTTATAATCACTGTTTGTGAACTCTTCTTGTCTGGACTCATTACATTTTTCAACTTACATACTGTTTACTTCCCCATACTGGAACGTAAGCCTCATAAGGGCAGGGATTTCTGGCTCTTTTGTTCAATTATCCAGCAGATAGTATCTTGACGCTTAAAAGTGCCCCAAGATTTGACTTCATCCACTGTGTCCTTGCCAGAGAAATCATGCCAAAAAGCCAAATGTCATTCCTCAGTTCAAAATACATCTTTTATGCCCCAAAATTCTCCTGACTGGTTAAATGCCTTCTGCTCTCTCCAAACCATGAGGGTAATTTAGCTGAAGTTTAGTCTAAGAAACTAGTGTTTTGCTGCCAAGCAATTATTTGCATTCTGAAAAATGACTTATACTTTTTTACCAGTGCTTTCCTTTCATCATAAACTAGTTACTTAAGTAAGTAATTGTCACTAATGGTATATTTTCTATAAAGGAAACTATATTCTTATTTAATTTGGTTAACCTCAGACTTTTTCTTTTTAAATATGTGAGGTTGAGTACTTCTATTAAATATTGCCTTTTGTTTGAATAAAATCTACAGGAATTAAATCAACAACTAGAAAAAAGGAAAGAAGTGGAAGAACGTGAAAAGAGAAAGATAATTGCTGAGGAAAAGCACAAGGAATGGGTTCAGAAAAAGAATGAACAGGTGAGGAGAAAAGTCTGCACACATATTGACTTCTCCTTTGCCAAGTCTTCATCCTGTTACTCCTTGTCCTTATCTATATGCTTCCCATTTTCTCCTAGATTCTTTCTTCTCTGACATGACCCCCTGTCCCCTCACTCCCACCCCTGGGAAATTGATCAGATCTTCTGTCCTTTGTTCTCTCCCTTTTCCTTCATGTGGCTTTGACTCTTAGGTGGCTGCAGGCAACCAAGTCTGCATCTCCAGACCTGACCTCCCAGAACCCTGGATTTCCATCTGTTTGGTAGGTATGCACCTCTGGGCCTGCACATCTGAAACAACCCGTTTTTATCCATTCTTCTCTAATCGAACCCTCATCCTGACTCCTTGATTTCTGGTATTGGTACTGCTATCTTCTCAGTCACTGAGTCATACTCAAAATTCTCTTGTTTCTAATTGCCCATGCCTTTCCTTTATAATCACTGTTTGTGAACTCTTCTTGTCTGGACTCATTACATTTTTCAACTTACATACTGTTTACTTCCCCATACTGGAACGTAAGCCTCATAAGGGCAGGGATTTCTGGCTCTTTTGTTCAATTATCCAGCAGATAGTATCTTGACGCTTAAAAGTGCCCCAAGATTTGACTTCATCCACTGTGTCCTTGCCAGAGAAATCATGCCAAAAAGCCAAATGTCATTCCTCAGTTCAAAATTCATCTTTTATGATTCCCTCCTCTCCTCTGAATAACATTTGGACTGTTCTAGCCTGACTGGTTAAATGCCTTCTGCTCTCTCAACCATGTCTGCTTCACCGGTGCTGTCCTTCATTCCATGCTGGCAGCTTCTGACTGGTGTCTTTGGGGAGCACACTCAGTAAACATGGCTCATCTTGGAGTATTAATTTTGCTGGAAAATATTGACAGGAAAATGTTGTTTTAAGTTAAAGCAAGCACAGATATTTGATAGTATAGAATATAAATTTTATTTTTAAAACATATAATAGAATTCAAAGAAATGCTGGGCTCTGAATTGTGCTCCCCCAGCCCCTAGGAATAGGTGTTTGTAGGAACTTTTGAGAACATTTCTGTTCTCTTTCTCACTTTTTTTTTTTTCAATATATCTCATCAAAGTAGGATCTCATCATAATTTCCACGTTATTTTTGGTGGCTCAGATGGTAAAGAATGTGCCTGCAATGCAGGAGACCTGAGTTCAGTCCCTGTGTCAGGAAGATCCCCTGAAGAAGGAAATGGCAACCCACTCCAGTATTCTTGCCTGGAGAATTCTATGGACAGAATTCTATAGACCATGGGGTACCAAACATTTGGACACAACTGAGTGATTTTTCACTCACCTCCTTTTATTATCCAACTCAGAGTATTTCCTAAATGAAGTATTCACTGAAAACATGCTGGGAATTCTTTTCTTTGAGTCCTTGTTTAATTTAAATCACTTCATCATATACCGCCTTGTATTAGGTATATATTTTGTTGCTATTTAGTATTATGTGTGTTCTTCCCTTCTCTTGCAATTTTAAGACTCTTAAGGATGGGTGTTAATTTTCTAGGAGTCCCCCCACCACTTTTTAAACTTTTTATTTTGTATTGAGGTATCGCTGATTAACAGTGTTGTATTAGTTTCAGGTGAACAGCAAAGGGAAATGTATATGCCAAACATATACATGTATCCATTCTCCCTGAAACTCCACTCCCACCCAGGCTGCCACATAACATTGAACAGAGTTCCTTATTCCCTATATTGTAGGATCTTGTTGGTTATACATTTTAAATATAGCAGTGTGTACATGTCCATCCCAAGCTCCCTATCCCTTCCCCCTATTCTACATCCCATAATACAGTAAGAGAGTTCTTTAATGCCATTGAAAGAATGTAGAATTGTGTCCTACAGTCTTATTATTTACTAGGTATTCTTTTATTCTTTAAATTCCAAATCAAAAATAAGCCTGTGTGACCACTACTAAGCCTTGAGTGGTACTTTTTTTGAAGTGTATAGTTATTAAACAGTTTTACATGTATTGTATATAGTATGTTCTCGCCTCTAAAAGCTTTTCTTATCTTCTGACTCCATTAAGCTCATTTTATCATGCCAGTCAAGCATAGTTGTTGTTTGTCTAACAATGTAGAGATGATATATTCCCTGTTTTAATTAGTAGCAGTAGATCTAATCCAATTATTTGAGAAAAAATTTCTTTCTTTTGGAAGGAAGTGGCTTGCCCTGACATAAATCACTAATTATCAAAAGCAAGATTCCGTAAGGTTGAGAAGAGTTTAAAAATGAACCTTGAGAAATTAAAATTAAACTTATTCTTCAGAATTCTTATGCATGCTAAGGAATAATTGAGATTCATGTTTTTTTTCTTCAAGAACTATCAGATTTCTTATTTCAGTCTTGGTTACATTTACCTCTATATGTAAAGACTGCTCTTCTGGTTCTTCTCTTCCTGTCTGGCATCTAGCTTTTTTCTCCTCTGTTTACATTACATGGTGTGTGGTCCTCTACTGCCTCCAGCTTCATTCACATTTTAGCTGTATCTGTGGTGTTATTTTCTCTAAGTCATTTTCACTGTGTTCTATCAAAAAATCAGACAAAAAGAATTTATGTATCCATTAGCAAAACTGGTTTCTTATACTGTGACTGTAAATTATTAAATCTTTTTCAGATAAACAACTTATATCTCCTGGTACTTTGACATTTGTGTTGCCATACTAATTCATTTTTTAGATTTGTTTTTTACCATGTGTTACCGTGCATTTTGTAAAAGGGTATTTGCCTTCGTTGAGAATTAAAGTAAGTTTATTTTTAGAGTTTCTTTTTAAACCAAGGAACTGCCACATAACATTGAACAGAGTTCCTTATTCCCTATATTGTAGGATCTTGTTGGTTATACATTTTAAATATAGCAGTGTGTACATGTCCATCCCAAGCTCCCTATCCCTTCCCCCTATTCTACATCCCATAATACAGTAAGAGAGTTCTTTAATGCCATTGAAAGAATGTAGAATTGTGTCCTACAGTCTTATTATTTACTAGGTATTCTTTTATTCTTTAAATTCCAAATCAAAAATAAGCCTGTGTGACCACTACTAAGCCTTGAGTGGTACTTTTTTTGAAGTGTATAGTTATTAAACAGTTTTACATGTATTGTATATAGTATGTTCTCGCCTCTAAAAGCTTTTCTTATCTTCTGACTCCATTAAGCTCATTTTATCATGCCAGTCAAGCATAGTTGTTGTTTGTCTAACAATGTAGAGATGATATATTCCCTGTTTTAATTAGTAGCAGTAGATCTAATCCAATTATTTGAGAAAAAATTTCTTTCTTTTGGAAGGAAGTGGCTTGCCCTGACATAAATCACTAATTATCAAAAGCAAGATTCCGTAAGGTTGAGAAGAGTTTAAAAATGAACCTTGAGAAATTAAAATTAAACTTATTCTTCAGAATTCTTATGCATGCTAAGGAATAATTGAGATTCATGTTTTTTTTCTTCAAGAACTATCAGATTTCTTATTTCAGTCTTGGTTACATTTACCTCTATATGTAAAGACTGCTCTTCTGGTTCTTCTCTTCCTGTCTGGCATCTAGCTTTTTTCTCCTCTGTTTACATTACATGGTGTGTGGTCCTCTACTGCCTCCAGCTTCATTCACATTTTAGCTGTATCTGTGGTGTTATTTTCTCTAAGTCATTTTCACTGTGTTCTATCAAAAAATCAGACAAAAAGAATTTATGTATCCATTAGCAAAACTGGTTTCTTATACTGTGACTGTAAATTATTAAATCTTTTTCAGATAAACAACTTATATCTCCTGGTACTTTGACATTTGTGTTGCCATACTAATTCATTTTTTAGATTTGTTTTTTACCATGTGTTACCGTGCATTTTGTAAAAGGGTATTTGCCTTCGTTGAGAATTAAAGTAAGTTTATTTTTAGAGTTTCTTTTTAAACCAAGGAACTGCTTTTTTAATGTAAAAAATGAATTCAAATCAACAAAGCATATAATTGAGAACTGTCATGAGCTATCATTCATGTGTTTAACACTTTGATCATGTGCCAGGTACTGTTGAGGGAATCAAAACAGAAATTCAGGTTTGTTAGTTTCCTTTTGTTGGAAGAAACAAAGGTTCTCTCAAGGCGCCATCTTAAAAAAAAAAAAGGAAGATTTATTGTTGTGCTCTGTGTGGTATAAAATTGGAGTGCCAGAAAATCTGAAGCCACTTAGTGGCTGGCTACTCTCTCGGTACTTCTCAGTGCCTTTTCTAGTCTCCTTTTACTAACTCAAGATATTCCATTCTCTCTTCTGTCGTTTAAATGCTGCAGAGAGACTGTCTGATGTTTTAAAATCAACTTCATTGAGCTGTAATTTACATACAATAAAATACACCTATTTTAAGTTTGACAAGGTGTGACAAGCTTATATACCTGTAAAACTGGCACCACAGTCAAGATACAGAACATTTTCTTCACTCCAAAGAGCTGCCTTGTGCACCTTTGCATTCAACCTCTGCTTCCCACCCCCCAAATAACCCCAGCTCCAAGAAAGGCGTTAGTCTGCTTTCTGTTCCTATAGATTAGATTTGCCTTTTCTAGAATTTCATATAGATAGAATCACTAAATGTATATTCCTTTTGTGTCGGGCTACTTTTTTAAAAAAAAAAATCATTTTTATTTTTGGTTGTGTTCTGTCTTTGTTGCTGAGCCCGAGCTTTCTCTAGTTGTGGCGAGTGGGGGCTGGTCTCTGTTGCAGTGCATGGGCTTCTCATTGCGCTGGCTCCTCTCATGGCAGAGCATGGGCTCTGGGGCAAGCAGGTTCTGTAGTTGTGGCTCATGGGCCCTAGAGCTCATACTCAGTAGTTGTGGCGCTTGGGCTTAGTTACTCCTTGGCAAGTGGAATGCTCCTGGACCAGGGATCAAACTTCAAACTTGTGTCCCCTGCATTGGCAGGCAGATTCTCATCCAGTCTACCACCAGGGTAGTCCCAGGCTGCTTTGTTTATAAAGGTTGCTAATATTTCATGTATTAAGATTGGTGTTTTTTTTTTTTTTCTGAATATCATAAATTGTGTATCCAGTCACTAGTTGATGGATAATTAGATTGTTTCCAGTTTGGCGATATTATGAATAAAATTCTATGACCACTTATGTATAAGTGTTTTTGCTGATACTTGCTTTCATTTCTCTTGGGTAAATGCCTAGGAATTGAATTGTTGGGTTGTATGGTAAGTACAACCCAGCAATTCAGTTTTTAACTTTAAAAAAAGTTTGACTATTTCTTATAAAGTGCTTGTGCCATTTTATGTTTCTGCCACTAATGTCTGACAGTTCCAAGTGCACCATATCCTTGCCAGATTCTTTTTCATTTTAAGTCATTCTGTTACAAGTATAGTAGTATGGCATTGGCCTTCCCAGGTGGCTCTAACTGCCAGTTCAGGAAGCAGACTTGTGGGTTGGGAAGATGCCCTAGAGTAGGAAATGGCACTCCACTCCAATATTCTTACCTGGGAAATTCCATGGGCAGAGGAGCCTACCGGGCCACAGTCCATGGCATTGCAGAGAGTCGGACATGACTAAGTAGCAGCAGTATGTCATTGTTTTAATTTCCATTTTCCTGAGATCTTAACTATATTTAGTCAAAACTTTTTCTATCCAAAGAGCTGCCTTGTGCACCTTTGCATTCAACCTCTGCTTCCCACCCCCCAAATAACCCCAGCTCCAAGAAAGGCGTTAGTCTGCTTTCTGTTCCTATAGATTAGATTTGCCTTTTCTAGAATTTCATATAGATAGAATCACTAAATGTATATTCCTTTTGTGTCGGGCTACTTTTTAAAAAAAAATCATTTTTATTTTTGGTTGTGTTCTGTCTTTGTTGCTGAGCCCGAGCTTTCTCTAGTTGTGGCGAGTGGGGGCTGGTCTCTGTTGCAGTGCATGGGCTTCTCATTGCGCTGGCTCCTCTCATGGCAGAGCATGGGCTCTGGGGCAAGCAGGTTCTGTAGTTGTGGCTCATGGGCCCTAGAGCTCATACTCAGTAGTTGTGGCGCTTGGGCTTAGTTACTCCTTGGCAAGTGGAATGCTCCTGGACCAGGGATCAAACTTCAAACTTGTGTCCCCTGCATTGGCAGGCAGATTCTCATCCAGTCTACCACCAGGGTAGTCCCAGGCTGCTTTGTTTATAAAGGTTGCTAATATTTCATGTATTAAGATTGGTGTTTTTTTTTTTTTTCTGAATATCATAAATTGTGTATCCAGTCACTAGTTGATGGATAATTAGATTGTTTCCAGTTTGGCGATATTATGAATAAAATTCTATGACCACTTATGTATAAGTGTTTTTGCTGATACTTGCTTTCATTTCTCTTGGGTAAATGCCTAGGAATTGAATTGTTGGGTTGTATGGTAAGTACAACCCAGCAATTCAGTTTTTAACTTTAAAAAAAGTTTGACTATTTCTTATAAAGTGCTTGTGCCATTTTATGTTTCTGCCACTAATGTCTGACAGTTCCAAGTGCACCATATCCTTGCCAGATTCTTTTTCATTTTAAGTCATTCTGTTACAAGTATAGTAGTATGGCATTGGCCTTCCCAGGTGGCTCTAACTGCCAGTTCAGGAAGCAGACTTGTGGGTTGGGAAGATGCCCTAGAGTAGGAAATGGCACTCCACTCCAATATTCTTACCTGGGAAATTCCATGGGCAGAGGAGCCTACCGGGCCACAGTCCATGGCATTGCAGAGAGTCGGACATGACTAAGTAGCAGCAGTATGTCATTGTTTTAATTTCCATTTTCCTGAGATCTTAACTATATTTAGCATCTTTTCATAAGTTTATTCTGTTTGTCTGTTAGGGCTGTCATAACAAAATGCCACCGATTGAGTGACTTAAAAGTCCTATCTCAAAATACAATTACAGGCTCAAGAGGGTGGAGGAGTACAGAAGGCTCACCTATTCTCAAAAACATTGACCCACCAGTATGTAGAGTGAGTCACACAGAATGTCTAGTGAATGCCAAAAAGGACAAGACTGAGATGCCTAAAAGGACAAGAAAACCTCCATATGACAGGGTAGGACAAAAGGAAAAAGGAAAGGAGAGGAATCAAGACAGACTATGCCCTGGGGAGGGAGCTGTGAAAGAAGAAAGGTTCCCAGACCCTGAGGAGACCCTTCACTGGCAGGGAATCAGCCTGGATGGAGAGGGAGAGTCAGAGCCTAGGAGGAGAATGCAGCAACTGGTTTGCAGAAGGCAAAATAGAGAGTAACCTGCACAGAAGGTCAGCATCACTGCCCCGTGTTCCCCAGCCTGATAGACGCCTTCGTTGATGCAGGACAGCACTGGAGGCTGAAGCTTAGGCTTCAGAGGTTAGACTCCAGGAGAGGATCAGACTGTGTGGCAACCTCCTGAAGAGGGTGGCAACTTAGGGTGTACTCAAAAGCAGCCAGCACTTGCCGGAGAGGCAGGTGCCATTGCTGGGGCACACAAGGAGAGGGGTGGGGTCACCAGGAGAACTTCTTTCTTTGTAAGTGCTCCCAGGCAACAGGACACCACCTTCAGAAACTCTGGGGTAAGTGCCCGCCTCAACCAGTCAGTTCAAAGTTTGAATTTTGTGCCATTTTATGTTTCTGCCACTAATGTCTGACAGTTCCAAGTGCACCATATCCTTGCCAGATTCTTTTTCATTTTAAGTCATTCTGTTACAAGTATAGTAGTATGGCATTGGCCTTCCCAGGTGGCTCTAACTGCCAGTTCAGGAAGCAGACTTGTGGGTTGGGAAGATGCCCTAGAGTAGGAAATGGCACTCCACTCCAATATTCTTACCTGGGAAATTCCATGGGCAGAGGAGCCTACCGGGCCACAGTCCATGGCATTGCAGAGAGTCGGACATGACTAAGTAGCAGCAGTATGTCATTGTTTTAATTTCCATTTTCCTGAGATCTTAACTATATTTAGCATCTTTTCATAAGTTTATTCTGTTTGTCTGTTAGGGCTGTCATAACAAAATGCCACCGATTGAGTGATTTAAAAAGTCCTATCTCAAAATACAATTACAGGCTCAAGAGGGTGGAGGAGTACAGAAGGCTCACCTATTCTCAAAAACATTGACCCACCAGTATGTAGAGTGAGTCACACAGAATGTCTAGTGAATGCCAAAAAGGACAAGACTGAGATGCCTAAAAGGACAAGAAAACCTCCATATGACAGGGTAGGACAAAAGGAAAAAGGAAAGGAGAGGAATCAAGACAGACTATGCCCTGGGGAGGGAGCTGTGAAAGAAGAAAGGTTCCCAGACCCTGAGGAGACCCTTCACTGGCAGGGAATCAGCCTGGATGGAGAGGGAGAGTCAGAGCCTAGGAGGAGAATGCAGCAACTGGTTTGCAGAAGGCAAAATAGAGAGTAACCTGCACAGAAGGTCAGCATCACTGCCCCGTGTTCCCCAGCCTGATAGACGCCTTCGTTGATGCAGGACAGCACTGGAGGCTGAAGCTTAGGCTTCAGAGGTTAGACTCCAGGAGAGGATCAGACTGTGTGGCAACCTCCTGAAGAGGGTGGCAACTTAGGGTGTACTCAAAAGCAGCCAGCACTTGCCGGAGAGGCAGGTGCCATTGCTGGGGGCACACAAGGAGAGGGGTGGGGGTCACCAGGAGAACTTCTTTCTTTGTAAGTGCTCCCAGGCAACAGGACACCACCTTCAGAAACTCTGGGGGTGGGCACAGTCGCCACTGCCACAATGGGCTCCAGCGCCAGGCATGGGCTGCCACTGTGAGAGCCGCAGGCTGGTGCCAGGCACTGCCACTGCTGTCCTGGGAATGTGGAAGGGCTGCTGCACCTGCACCTCCCACATCAAGGGAATGACAGCCAGCTCATGCTGAGGAAAGAGACAGCAAGTATCCAAACTAACAGCAGCCCCTTGATTCTGGAGAAGATGGGCGAGCAGGAGGAGATGAGCTCACTTACTCTCATGAAAATGGCAAAAGCACAACACATTGCTGAACAACCATTGACAAAGAAACCTGGAACCTACCGAAAAAGATAGTTTACATTCAGAGACAAAGAACTATACAAAAGAACTCTATAAAAAAGATCTTAATGACCCAGATAACCACAACAGTGTGATCACCCATCACAATGGCCATCATCAAAAAGTCTACAAACAATAACTACTGGAGACAGTGTGGGGGAAAGAGAATCCTCCTACACTGTTGATGGGACTGTAAATTGTTACAACCGCTATAGAGAACAGTATAGAGGTTCCTTAAAAAAAAAAAAAAAAAAACTAATAATAGAACCACCATATGATCCAGCAATCCCACTCCTGGGCATATATCTGAAGAAAATCATCATTTGAAATGATAACATATATCCCAGTGTTCACTGCAGCACTATTTACAATAGATAAGATATGAAACAACCTAAATGTCGATTTACAGATGAATGATAAAGAAGATGTGGTATATGTTTACAATGGACTATTACTCAGCCATAAGAAAGACAATAAGCCATTAAATTGGGGTAGTGAGTAACCTGCACGGGTCCCCGCCGTGTTCCCCAGCCTGATAGCCAGGACAGCACTGGAGGCTGAAGCTTAGGCTTCAGAGGTTAGACTCAGGAGAGGATCAGACTGTGTGGCAACCTCCTGAAGAGGGTGGCAACTTAGGGTGTACTCAAAAGCAGCCAGCACTTGCCGGAGAGGCAGGTGCCATTGCTGGGGCACACAAGGAGAGGGGTGGGGTCACCAGGAGAACTTCTTTCTTTGTAAGTGCTCCCAGGCAACAGGACACCACCTTCAGAAACTCTGGGGGTGGGCACAGTCGCCACTGCCACAATGGGCTCCAGCGCCAGGCATGGGCTGCCACTGTGAGAGCCGCAGGCTGGTGCCAGGCACTGCCACTGCTGTCCTGGGAATGTGGAAGGGCTGCTGCACCTGCACCTCCCACATCAAGGGAATGACAGCCAGCTCATGCTGAGGAAAGAGACAGCAAGTATCCAAACTAACAGCAGCCCCTTGATTCTGGAGAAGATGGGCGAGCAGGAGGAGATGAGCTCACTTACTCTCATGAAAATGGCAAAAGCACAACACATTGCTGAACAACCATTGACAAAGAAACCTGGAACCTACCGAAAAAGATAGTTTACATTCAGAGACAAAGAACTATACAAAAGAACTCTATAAAAAAGATCTTAATGACCCAGATAACCACAACAGTGTGATCACCCATCACAATGGCCATCATCAAAAAGTCTACAAACAATAACTACTGGAGACAGTGTGGGGGAAAGAGAATCCTCCTACACTGTTGATGGGACTGTAAATTGTTACAACCGCTATAGAGAACAGTATAGAGGTTCCTTAAAAAAAAAAAAAAAAAAAAAACTAATAATAGAACCACCATATGATCCAGCAATCCCACTCCTGGGCATATATCTGAAGAAAATCATCATTTGAAATGATAACATATATCCCAGTGTTCACTGCAGCACTATTTACAATAGATAAGATATGAAACAACCTAAATGTCGATTTACAGATGAATGATAAAGAAGATGTGGTATATGTTTACAATGGACTATTACTCAGCCATAAGAAAGACTGAAATAATGCCATTTGCAGCAACATGTGTGGACCTAGTGATAATCGTAGTGATGTCAGACAAAGAAAAACGTCCTATGATATCACTCATATGCGGAGTCAATTTTTTTAAAAATGATACAAATGAACTTAATACTAAATAGAAAGAGACTTACCGATACTGAAAACAAAGTTATGGTTACCAAAGGTAAAATATAGCAGGTGGGGCAGTAAACCAGCAGCTTAGAATTAACGTATACATACACTACTATATACAACCAGAGTCTACTGTATAGCACAGAGAGCTAGACTTAATATTCTGTGAGAACCTATATGAGAAAAACAACAGATGTACATGTATAACAAATCACTTAGCTGTACACCTGAAACTGAACAACACTGAATATCACCTGTACTCTAATTAAAACAAAACAAAAACCAGTACACTGAAGATTAGAGCTTTAATGTATGCATTTTGGTGGGACAGAATTCAATCCATAACACTGCTGACTATTTCTACATCTCTTATGGGGTTTTTGTTTTGCATTTAAACTTTTGCCCATCTTAATCATAAGTTGTAAGAGTTCTTTATGTTTCTTGAAGTCCTGTAACATGTGTTATAAATAGCTCCTCCGTTTAATTTTTAGTGCTATCTTTTAAAGAGCCAAAGTTTTTAATTTGGGATAGGTTCCGTATTTGTTTTTTCTTTTATAGTTTGTGAATTTTGTGAAGCTGTTGGAGGTTGGAATTCTCGTAGTGTGAAGGTTTTTATTTCTTAATTGTCTTTAGAAGTAGAGGGTCATTCAGTTACTCTGTTTCTTTTTGAATCAGTTTTGGAAAATGGTGTATTTTTAAGGAATTTTAACATCTTACTTAAATTGCTTTTCTCTCATATGTATATGAGGTCTGTAGTTATTTTTCACCTTAGCATTTGTGTGACCTTGGGCACATTACTTAACTTCTTTGTGCCTTAGTTTCCTCATTCGTAAAATGAGATTTTAATAGTATCTTTCTCATATTGTAGTTATATACCTTATTGTGGTGTGTGTGTATATATATATGTACATTGTGTGTATGTACACAATGTACAGAATAGTAACAAGCAGAGTTAGCACTGAATAAATGTTAGCTGTTAAAATTTGAGAATAATGTAGAGATCAGATGATTTCTTGTTGATGAGCTTGTGGAGGAGTCTTATGAGTCAGACAGAGATTAAGAGATATGCTTCAAGATCTTTTTTAATTTTGTGGATTTTCTGACTATAGGAATTAGTTAAATTTCAGTATTATTTCAACAGATATTGAGTTCTCAACAGGAAAGTATTTCCTTTTACAGGTATTGGCTGCCCAAAAATGAGAAAATACAGCAACTTGGGAAATGACATGGCCTTTTCTTTCCTTTTCTGGCCTTGCCATGAGCCTTGGGGGATCTTTAGTTCCCCAACCAGGGAATAAACCCTTACCCTTGGCAGTGAAAGCTCAGAGGCCTATCCACTGGACTGCCAGGGAATTCCTGGGCTTTGATTTTTAGCCCCTGCCTTTCCTGCACAGCACTGGACATATGTTAACTATAATTGATATTTGTTACTTGGATCTTATTTGATTGGCTTGTATTAATGTATTCTACAAGATGCTTTCAAGGGAAGAATTTCTTGGCTCATATTTCTTTGTTCCATGAAGGGTAATATATATGGCATTTGTATTACATATACTTTATGCCTTGTAGATTATTTTCTAAACCTTTGATAAACATTTGATAAAGAGAGCTAACCAGGGGTTTCCCTGATAGTCTGGTGGGTAAAGAATCCACCTTGCAGTGTAGGGGGCATTGATTCAATCCATGGCCTGGGAAGACTTCATGTGCTGAGGAATGGCTGGACCAGTGTGGCCAATTATGAGCCAGCGCACTGGAGCACTTGCACCCAGAGCCGGTGCTTTGCAGTGAGAGAGGCCACTGCAATGGGAGGCCCACACAAGCTGAAGAATAAAAATGGGTGAAAAATAAATAAATAATAATAAAAAAGAGGGAGCTCGTCGTGTCATTGGTCATTTAGAATTAAGCTGTGTTGGTAGGTTTTTTTTTTTTTTTTTTTAAAGATTTATTTATTTATTTTGGTGGGGGAGGGGTGGGGAGGGATTGGGAGCAGGCGGGCCACTTCTATTGGTCTTTCATTTGTCTAGTTTCATCCATCTTTGTTCTTTGGCCGGTGTGGGCCTCCCATCGCAGCGGCCTCTCACTGCAGAGCACCAGCTCTGGGCGCATGTGCTCCAGAGCTCCAGCTCAGTAGTTGGACACATCGGTCCAGCTGTTCCGTGGCACGTGGGATCTTCCCAGGCCAGGGATTGAACCGGCGCCCCTTGCACTGCAAGGCGCTGTCCTTACCCACTGGACCACCAGGAAAGCCCGGTAGGTTATCTTTTGAATGAGAAAAAAAAACATTCAATTAGAATCTATGTCAAGCTTTTTCTGCAAAGGGCCAAATAAAATTTTAGGCATTGTGGTCCATACAGTCTCAGTTGTAACTGTTTAACTTTGCTGTTGTGGTCCAGTAGCAGCCATAAGTAATAAATATGTAAATAAACATGTGTGACCACATTTGAATAAAACTTTATTTACAAATACAGGTGGTAATGGACCACATTTGGCCTGCAGGCCATAGTTTGCCTACCCTTAATCAATGTAAGACTTACAAGAATTGCATAGCCAGACATTTGTCTGTATGTGCCCTTACAGCAGTATTTAATGGGCTGAAATTTGTTCTTTGTAACTCTTTGATGGTGAAGATTTATCCAGATACTTGTACTGGCAAATTGTCTGTGAAATGCATACATATGTGGCTCCTATTTTAGACTGAGGTTAAACATCCATTAAACAAATGCTAAGATTCGGGCTTCCAGTTCAAGATGGTGGAGTAGAAGCACATGCACTCATCTCCTCCTGCAAGAGCACTGAAGTCACAACTAGCTGTTGAACAACCATCGACGGAAGGACGCTGGAACCCACCAAGAAAAGACACCCCACATCCAAAGACAAAGAATAAGCTGCAGCAAGACAGTAGGAGAGGCACAGTCACAATAGAATCAAATCCCATACTCACTGGGTGGGTGACACACAATATGGAGAACAAAAATACCAAAGAAGTTCTCCCACTTTTGTGAAGGTTCTTAAACCCAGCCTTGGGATCCATCAGAGGGACTGGGATTCCCAGGGAATCAACCTTGAATTTCAGGCAAGGGGAGACTGAGGGAAACAGACTCCAGTCTAGGAGGTCACCAAGATCCAGAGGAAAGGAGCAGTGACCCCACAAGAGACTGAACCAAATCTAACCTGCTAGTGATGGAGGGCCTTCTGTGGAGGCATGGGTCGGCAGGGTCTCACCACAGGGACAGGGGGACTGGCAGCAGCAAGCCCTTGGTGTGAATCCTCTTGGAGTACTCCATTAACCCTACTGTGGAACCAAGGGCTGAGTTGCCTCAGGCTGAACAACTACTAGGCAGGGAGTGGAACCCAACCCATCAACTGATAATTGGATTAAAGCTCTACTGAACAAGGCCCTGCCCACCAGAGCAAGACCCAGTTCCCACTGTCAGTCCCTCCTATCAAGAAGCTCACAGAAGCCTCTTAGCCTTATCCATCAGAAGGCAGACAGAAGAAGCAAGAAGCAGCAGCACAGTCCCACAACAGCAAAACCAAAACTGTATTACACACAGAAAATTATAAGACACTAATGAGAGAAATTAAAGAAGACTTAAACAGATGGAGAGATATTCCATGTTCCTGGGTCGGAAGAATCAATATTGTGAAAATGACCATACTACCAAAATATCATCTATAGATTCAATGTGATCCCTATTGATCCCTATCAAAGTACCAATGACATTCTTCACAGAACTAGACCAAAGAATAACACAGTTCATATGGAAACACAAAAGACCTCGAATAGCCAAAGCAACCCTGAAGAAGAAGAGTGGAGCTGGAGGGATCAGCCTCCCTAACTTCAGACTATACTACAAAGCAACAGTCATCAAGACAGTATGGTACTGGCACAAAAACAGAAATATCGACCAATAGAACAAGATAGAGAACCCAGAGATCAACCCACGCACCTATGGGTACCTATTTTTGACAAAGAAGGTGAAAATAAAAAATGAGACAAAGACAGCCTCTTCAACAAATGGTGCTGGGAACACTGGAAAACTACATGCAGAAGAATGAAGTTGGAACATTCCCTGACACCATACATAAAGATCAGCTCAAAATGGATTAAAAACCTAAATGTAAGACTAGAAACCCTAAGACTCTTAGAGGAGAATATAGGCAGAACACTCGAGGACATCAATCAAAGCAAGATCTTCTCTGACCCACCTACTAGAATAGCGAAACTAAAAACAAAAATTGACACGTGGGACCTAATGAAACTTAAAAGCTTTTGTACAGCAAAAGAAATCACAAAAAAGCTGAACAGACAGCCCACAGAGTGGGAGAAAATCATAGCAAATGAAACAACCAACAAAGAATTAATCTCCAAAATCTACAAGCAACTCAGACAACTCAACGTCGGAAAAATGAACAACCCCGTCAAAAAATGGGAAAAGGACCTAAACAGACACCTCTCCAAAGAGGACATACAGATGGCCGAAAACCACATGAAATGATGCTCAACCTCGCTTATAATTAGAGAAATGGAAATCAAAACTACAATGAGGTATCATCTCACACCCGTCAAAATGGCCATCATCAACAAATCGACAGACAATAAATGCTGGAGAGGGTGTGGAGAAAAGGGAACCCTCTTGCACTGCTGGTGGGAATGTCAATTGATACAGCCTCTATGGAAGACAGTATGGATATTTCTTTAAAAACTGAAAATAGAAGCACCATACGACCCAGCAATCCCACTATTTGGCTTGTACCCTGATGAAATCAAATCTGAAAGAAGCACCTGTACCCCAACGTTCATTACAGCACTCTATACAATAACTAGATCATGGAAGCAACCTAGATGTCCATTGAGGAATGAATGGATACAAAAGCTCTGTTACATATATACCATGGAGTACTTCTCAGCTGTAAAAAGAAATGCAGAAGAATTAGTCCTAATGAGGTGGCTAAATCTAGAACCTATCATAAAAAGCGAAGGAAGTCAAGAAGAGAAGGACAAGTACAATATACTAACACACATATATGGAATCTAGTAGGATGGTAATGATAACACACACAGTGAAGTGATGGAAAAACAGACATGGACAGTAGACATATGGACATTGTGGGGAAGGAACAGTGGGTGGGAGGCATAAAGGAAGTAGCATGAAAACCTATACTATCATATGTGAAAAAATAGCTATTGTCATTGCTCTGTGAGAAAAGGGGATCCTGCAGGGGTGCTGTGCGATGGCCTGGAGGGGTGGGATGGAGGGGTATACATATAACTAATCTGGGATCATACATATCTGTAAACAACAAAACTCTGTAAAAGTGAAAAATTAATTTTAAAAAAAACTATTACAATTACAGAAAGTTAATCACTATGCAAAAGCAGAAAGTTATGCCCTGGATGAAGGGACAAGATAAAATCCCAGAGAAACTACCAAATGGAGATAGGCATCTCTCCAGAAAAAGAATTTAGAATAATGATAGTGAAGATGATCCAGAATTTTGGAGAAAAACAATAGAGAGGATGCAAGAAATGTTTATCAAAGACCTACAAGAACTAAAAAACAAACAGAGATGAATAATACACTAGAAGGAATCCATAGCAGAATAACTGAGGCAGAAGAACGGATAAATGACCTGGAGGACAGAATGGTGGATATCACTGTGACAGAACAGAAAGAAGAATGAAAAGAAATGAAGACAGCCTAAGAGACCTCTGGGACAACATTAAACACATTAGCATTCACATAGGGGTTCCAGAAGGAGAAGAGAGAGAGAAAGGACCTGAGAAAATGTTTGAAGAGATAATAGCTGAAAACTGCACTAATATGGGAAAGGAAATAATCAGCCAAGTCCATGAAGCACAGAGTGTCCCAGGGAGTATAAACCCAAGGAGGAACACACCAAGACACAAGTAATCAAACTTGGATTTGATTATACAAATACAAATACAAGGAGACACATAGTAATCAAACTGGCAAAAACTAAAGACAAAGATAAAAACAACCAGGGGACTTCCCTGGTAGCTCAGTGGTGAAGAGTTCGCCTACCAATGCAGGAGACACAGGTTTGATCCCTGATCCGGGAGGATCCCACATGCTGAGGAGCAACTAAGCCCATGAGTCACAACTACTGAGCCTTTGCTGTAGAGCCTCAGAGCCATATTTATTAAGCCCATGTGCTCGTGTGCCCTGGAGCCCAAGTTCCACAACAAAAGAAGTCCCTGCAACAAGAAGCCTGCTCACCTCAACTAGAGAGTAGCCCCCACTCCCTGAAAAGCTAAAGAAGAGCCTGCAGCAGCAGTGACAACCCAGAATAGCCAAAAATAAATAAATAAATAAAATACATTTCTAAAAAAACACAAAAGACATACAAGGGAATACCCCTCAGGCGTTCAGCTGATTTCTCAACAGAAGCTCTACAAACCAGAGAGAAATGCCACAATATATTTAAAGTGATGAAAAGGAAGAATGACAACCAAGAATACCCTACCTACCAAGACTTTCATTCAGATTTGATGGAGAAATCAGAAACTTTCCAGACAAGCAATAGTTAAAGAGTTCAGCCCCACCACACCAGCTTTACAACAAAAACTAAAGGAACTTCTCTAGGCAGGAAACACAAGAGAAGGAAAAAACCTACAGAAAATAAACCTAAAAAACAGTTAAGAAAATAGTATCAGGATCATACACATCAATAATTACCTTAAATGTAAACGGATTAAATGCACCAACCAAAAAACATAGACTGGCTGGGTGGATGAAAACGTGTGTATCTATACACTTCCACTTACCACATCACTCTATTTGATCCGCCAAATTGTATGCAATTATTTATAATGTTAAGTTAATCATGTTGCCATTATGGATTATAATTATAATTATCTTATATTTTTGTCTGGCTATTGATTGTAGAAATTGATAAACATCTTTTACTATTGTGATTATGTAACTATTACTCAATACCATTTTATCATGATTGGTCAACATAAAAATAATAGAATTCTGTATCACCAAAAACTAGGATTTAATAGAAAAACCTGTAATAATCACTTTTTTAAATCCAGATGTATATCAGAATTATCCTGAAAATTTTTGAAAAATACAAATCCCCAGGTATTGGGTTTTTTCCCCACAGCTCTAGATATGTTTCTAGTGAGCATTCATGTTTAAAAACAACTGGATTATATAATAATCTTTATCTTTTATCTAGTTTTACATTTTTAAAGATGTCAAGTTTATTTTATTTATTCTTTAAATTTTGGGCTATTCTGGGTTTTCACTACTGCCATAGGCTCTTTCTAGTTGTACAGAGTGGGGGCTACTCTCTAGTTGAGGTGTGTAGGCTTCTTGTTGCGGTGACATCTCTTGTTGTGGAACTCAGGTCTAGGGCACACGGGCTTTGGTAGTTGTGGCACATGGGCTCAATAGTTGCGGCCCTGAGGCTCTAGATCATAGGCTCAGTAGTTGTGACTCATGGGCTTAGTTGCTCTGCAGCATATGGGATCTTCCTGGATCAGGGATGGAACCCACGTCTCCTGCATTGGCAGGCAAACTATTTACCACTGAACTACCAGGGAAGCCCTAGTTTTACTTTTTTCTATTTCATACTCAGTGTGCCCATTTCATTTATGTTTTCAGGTTTTTATAAATCTCATTTACTTTTTCTATTTCATATTCAGTGTGCCCATTTCATTTATGTTTTCAGGTTTTTATAGATCTCATTCTTAATGTTCTTTCTCAAGCATTCATTAAATGCAGTAGAAAAGCTTTTCTATACATATATATACATAATATGTATAATATATATTTTAGAAAACATGAATTTTTGCTGAACTAAAACATTTATGACATTTTGATGCCACTTGTTTGACTTAGTATGACTAGAATGCTATATTTCTAATTAAAAAAATAGATATGCAACAAGCAACAAAGGTTTACTGTATAGCACAGGGAGCTATAGTCAATATTTTTAATAGCCTATAATAGAAAATAATTTCAAAAATAATATATTTGTATTTATATATACCTTGCTGTGCACCTGAAACATTCATCTTTTTTGTCTGGCTATTGATTGTAGAAATTGATAAACATCTTTTACTATTGTGATTATGTAACTATTACTCAATACCATTTTATCATGATTGGTCAACATAAAAATAATAGAATTCTGTATCACCAAAAACTAGGATTTAATAGAAAAACCTGTAATAATCACTTTTTTAAATGCAGATGTATATCATAATTATCCTTAAAATTTTGAAAATACAAATCCCCAGGTATTGGGTTTTTTCCTCACAGCTCTAGATATGTTTCTAGTGAGCATTCATGTTTAAAAACAACTGGATTATATAATAATCTTTATCTTTTATCTAGTTTTACATTTTTAAAGATGTCAAGTTTATTTTATTTATTCTTTAAATTTTGGGCTATTCTGGGTTTTCACTACTGCCATAGGCTCTTTCTAGTTGTACAGAGTGGGGGCTACTCTCTAGTTGAGGTGTGTAGGCTTCTTGTTGCGGTGACATCTCTTGTTGTGGAACTCAGGTCTAGGGCACACGGGCTTTGGTAGTTGTGGCACATGGGCTCAATAGTTGCGGCCCTGAGGCTCTAGATCATAGGCTCAGTAGTTGTGACTCATGGGCTTAGTTGCTCTGCAGCATATGGGATCTTCCTGGATCAGGGATGGAACCCACGTCTCCTGCATTGGCAGGCAAACTATTTACCACTGAACTACCAGGGAAGCCCTAGTTTTACTTTTTTCTATTTCATACTCAGTGTGCCCATTTCATTTATGTTTTCAGGTTTTAAATCTCATTTACTTTTTCTATTTCATATTCAGTGTGCCCATTTCATTTATGTTTTCAGGTTTTTATAGATCTCATTCTTAATGTTCTTTCTCAAGCATTCATTAAATGCAGTAGAAAAGCTTTTCTATACATATATATACATAATATGTATAATATATATTTTAGAAAACATGAATTTTTGCTGAACTAAAACATTTATGACATTTTGATGCCACTTGTTTGACTTAGTATGACTAGAATGCTATATTTCTAATTAAAAAAATAGATATGCAACAAGCAACAAAGGTTTACTGTATAGCACAGGGAGCTATAGTCAATATTTTTAATAGCCTATAATAGAAAATAATTTCAAAAATAATATATTTGTATATTTATAACTGAATCACCTTGCTGTGCACCTGAAACATTATTGTTATTATTTTTTATAGTATAGTGCAAGGTTTTGCCAGATATCAATACAGGGGTTATATTTATTTATTTTATTTTTGGGCGGGGGTCGGGTTGGGGAGGGATGGGAGCAGGCGGGCCACTTCTGTTGGTCTTTCATTTCTCTATTTTCATCCATCTTTGTTCCTTGGCTCCTGTGGGCCTTCCGTCGCGGTGGCATCTGTTGCTACAGAGCGCCGGCTCTGGGCACACGTGCGCCAGAGCTCTGGCTCGGTAATTGGACACATCGGTCCAGCCGCTCCACGGCACGTGGGATCTTCCCAGGCCAGGGATCAAACCGGCACCCCTTGCCCTGCAAGGTGGTGTCCTTACCCACTGGACCACCAGGGGAAGCCCCACCTGAAACATTATAAGTCAGTTATACTTCAATAAAATATTTAAATAAAGAAAAAGACACTGAGAATCAGGACACTCTAACAGGTTATCAGTTCTGTTCACTAATTTATTCTGCAAATCTTTATAGAACATCTGCTGTTTACTTAACACTATCCCAGGCTCTGATAGTACTTTGTTGAGCAAGATCTTGGTTAGACCATCATAAAACATACTCAGACTGGTACACTGAAATTGATCAAGTTAAGTTCAGGTATATTATGTATTTTCATAAGTTACGTTGTGTCAACCACTGTATTACACCTATTTTTAGAAAATTGCTGTCTATAACACACTTTCCTTATCTGAGGATGAATGCAGATATTCCAATGAAAATTCCTTCATTTTTATTTAAGAAAAGAAAAGAAAGGGAACAAAAAATTAATAAAGAAATGGAGGAAAAAGCAGCAAAGGAACTGGAGAAAGAACATTTACAAGAAAAAGCAAAGGAAAAATATCAGGAATGGTTAAAGAAAAAAAATGCCGAAGAATGTGAAAAGAAGAAGAAAGAAAAGGTATTTAAACACATGACTTGGTGTCTACATGTCCCAACTATATTGTGCAAATAATTTCTAATGGAAAATTGGCACTATCTTAGCATAAGTACATGTCGCTATCCCTACTTGTTATATTATGATTAAGCCTCACAAATAAATATGCATTTGCGGTTTTCTTAGGTTGAGAAATGTTAATAAGCCTGTTGATATATCTGCAGTCAGGTGGAAAGTTTTTACTATTGTTTATGCTTTTAGGTATTATTCAGTATACTTTCATGGAAAGTTTTATTACACTATTGTAAATTACTGTTCTGTTTTAAAACAGCAAATTTCTTTTTTCTTATTGGGTTTAATGTTGTTGTTTAGAGGCAGCCATTTCCATATCACATCCATGATCATGTTAAATTCTGCTCTCTATAGAAATATGAGTCAGTGTTTCTGATCAGTAAGCCATTGGGATGGGGAGCTGCCAGGGAACAAGTCAGTAGACTCAGAATAGAATTTTTAGCCTACAGAATATCCCTGGAGATTCTTTGATCTTGTCATTTTAAGGAAAAAGAAAAACAACGGCAGGCTGAATTACAGGAAAAAAAGGAAATAGCAGAAGAAAAGTTTAAGGAATGGTTGGAAAATGCAAAAATAAACCTCGTCCAGCTGCAAAGAGCTATGGTTATGCCAATGGAAAACTCACAGGTTGGTTTTACGTTGTGTGGCTTACATAAATACGGCTTGCAGGAGCGTTTTCGTTTGAAATAGAAATGCACTATTCCTATCAGGATATACTTTGTTGAGCAGATCTTGGTTAGACCATCATAAAACATACTCAGACTGAAAATTCCAGGTATATTATGTATTTTCATAAGTTACGTTGTGTCAACCACTGTATTACACCTATTTTAGAAAATTGCTGTCTATAACACACTTTCCTTATCTGAGGATGAATGCAGATATTCCAATGAAAATTCCTTCATTTTATTTAAGAAAAGAAAGAAAGAACCTACAGAATTATTAAAGAAATGGAGGAAAAAGCAGCAAAGGAACTGGAGAAAGAACATTTACAAGAAAAAGCAAAGGAAAAATATCAGGAATGGTTAAAGAAAAAAAATGCCGAAGAATGTGAAAAGAAGAAGAAAGAAAAGGTATTTAAACACATGACTTGGTGTCTACATGTCCCAACTATATTGTGCAAATAATTTCTAATGGAAAATTGGCACTATCTTAGCATAAGTACATGTCGCTATCCCTACTTGTTATATTATGATTAAGCCTCACAAATAAATATGCATTTGCGGTTTTCTTAGGTTGAGAAATGTTAATAAGCCTGTTGATATATCTGCAGTCAGGTGGAAAGTTTTTACTATTGTTTATGCTTTTAGGTATTATTCAGTATACTTTCATGGAAAGTTTTATTACACTATTGTAAATTACTGTTCTGTTTTAAAACAGCAAATTTCTTTTTTCTTATTGGGTTTAATGTTGTTGTTTAGAGGCAGCCATTTCCATATCACATCCATGATCATGTTAAATTCTGCTCTCTATAGAAATATGAGTCAGTGTTTCTGATCAGTAAGCCATTGGGATGGGGAGCTGCCAGGGAACAAGTCAGTAGACTCAGAATAGAATTTTTAGCCTACAGAATATCCCTGGAGATTCTTTGATCTTGTCATTTTAAGGAAAAAGAAAAACAACGGCAGGCTGAATTACAGGAAAAAAAGGAAATAGCAGAAGAAAAGTTTAAGGAATGGTTGGAAAATGCAAAAAATAAACCTCGTCCAGCTGCAAAGAGCTATGGTTATGCCAATGGAAAACTCACAGGTTGGTTTTTACGTTGTGTGGCTTACATAAATACGGCTTGCAGGAGCGAATATTATACATTATGCTTCCTTTTGACAGAAATAGAAATGTGTAAAAATCATTTTTCTTTCAAATGACTATTTTCTGGAAGATTATAACATACTATGTTCCTCTGGAGATACTACAAATTTGTTGTCATTCCCTAAAATCAGATACACTTTTAAGGCAACAGTGGCATAACTGCAAAGTAATGATTTCTAATGTTAAGGAACAAGTAAAATTTTCTTACATTCCTTGGACCTCAAAGCCTTAATCAGGATATATTTAAGGGGTCATTTTCTTTCCCTTTTCTAACCGTCTCTGAGGCAGAGTTCCCAGTGTCTTTGGCTCATTATTTTTGTACAGAGGAATACTAGAGAGTACACAAACCAGCAACAGACCTGGTTAGCTTTTAGGCTTGGTCTGATTATAAATGGCAGTGCGTGTTTTTCCCTGTACTTCCATGATGGAAGCTCATACCTTGCTGACAGCTGCCGTCACTTGTTTAAGTGATTTATTATTAAAAATACTCCCATTATGTTTTGTTCACACAATAGAACATATTCCAGACTTTGTTTTGACTGTCGTGGTGAAGTGTGTGTTGACATATCTATGCAGTGAAAGTGAGTTGCCACTGTCTGAGTGGCACATTCCTTCTGTCAGGACTTAGGCCTCTCCTGCACGTCACAAAGGTCATCGTTACAGCTACCGAGCAGGGTCTGCTTCTTTATGTTGCTTTCTTGTTTGAAGTAAGAGTGATAAGCAGTGGTTCCAACAAAATGATTGGACAGTAAAGTTAAAACGTAGGTAGGATATATGTATTGACTAGAGTCAACTGCTGAAATAATGGATTATTTTACTAAATTGTTTGTGTTTAAATGTTATTATAATAAAAATTATTATAATGACAATGATTTAGAATTTCAGTGGTTCTAAACCACAGTTTTGATTCATTTCAATTACATATGAAACATATGTTATTTTCTGCAAACTTTCGTGTCCAACTAGGGGAACTAGTACACAGTCCACACCTTCCCAGACTGAATTAATGAAGATTTTGTTCAATTTAAAGGTTCCAAAATTAACTTCTTAAGAGAAATTTTATACGAGTTTTTAGTTTTGAACTTTAATGTTCTTTGAATGTTCAGAATTATCACTTATATTTTAATTTTTAGTGTAATATTTACTGATTCTAAAAGTGTTGTTTGGAAATACTTAAGAGTTCAAGTTTTAAATGAGTCAGGTTTATCAATGGTATTTTTGTCTTTTTAATATTTTAACATTTTTCTATGAATTTTAAAATAGTTTCTTTGATCTCAAAAAGGTTTTCTTGTTTTGTTCTCATTTTTAAATAACTTTTAGGTTTTTACTGTGGGAATTCTTATCCAGAACCAGCCTTTTATAACCCAATTCCATGGAAACCAATCCCTATGCCTCCTTCCAAAGAAGCGAAAGATCTATCAGGAAAGAAGACTAAAAGGCCCGTGATAAGCCAGCCACACAGGTCTTCCTCTCTGGTAATGCATAAAGCTAGAAGCAATCTTTGCCTTGGAACTCTGCGCAGAATACAAAGATAGTAGATGTGGGAAATTATAAGCTTTTACCTGGAGCTATTTAATATTAAAATCAGAAATTCTTTTTTTCTGCTCAGTTATTAGTAGCTCAACATTTGATGTGTTATTGGTAAGTTCGAATTTTTGCATTTGTATATGGAATCCTTAGAGTTAATTGAGGAAGATATTTTATACATTTTCATTTTAATAGATGTGTCAAGGTTGGTCTTGGCATATTTTTGCAGGATAAGGGACTGAATATCTAGCAATTGTGTTTGTATTTAGCTTATATTAAAACTACCTTCTAATACCAATAAAACCAATAATTTTTCAGACTATATGTATTTATGTTTATGAACACAGTAAGATTAAGTTGTTCAAACAAGCATTTCTAAGCTGTACACTCAAGATAATTCTTAGAAGAATCTAAAATGGGTTAGAATCTCAGAGTAATCAAAAACAGTCTTTGTTGATAGCTTTGAGTATGTTTTTCCCTGTATAAATATTTGTAAATTAGTAACTAGAATCATGTTTGGTAACAAAGAAATGAAGGTTGGGTTTTGAAAACAAAATTCACAAACATTGTTTGGGGCTCTCAATCTTAGATTGATATGTAGTAATCTTTAGACACTAATATTTTGCTATACTTTGTGTAGATACTTACACATTAAAATTAGGTTGTTAATTTTGAAATTAGAAATGTCTGCATTTTTTAATGTTAAAATTAAGTGGTATTTTTACTGAAGTTGAGATCAAAAATCTTTTAATAAATAATGTTAAGGATAGTAAAGGATTACTAAAATAGCACTCAACCCTTTTATTAAATTTTTAAAGTCGGTACTTTTTTAGGGGCCCATCAAGAAATGAAAATTTGGTGTGGCAATATAAAGTTCAGTAAGCTCATTTAAAAGTGATTCCTGTTTAGAATGTACTCCATGTTTCTGCGAGGTTAGTCATGTGCCAAGTTTCTGGTAATTAACCTGCAGTGGTATTGATCAGCATCAGGAAACACAATGGGATCTTTGAAAAGTATTCATATCATCAAAAATCTAGAAAAATTAACTTTTTTTTTCCTGCTCATGGATGTCTGTGAGCCCCATAAGGACTGAGCACTCAGCCTGAATTATCATTCAGTTCAGGCACCTACATTTGGTTTTACTTTTTTCACATCTAAGCGGAGAACAGTTTCGGAGGAGTCAGAGTTTATTGGGTCAAAACATTGCTGAGATTTAGAGACCTCACAGTCCTTCTCATAATCTCTTAGATGCAGTGAAACTTCCAGGTGATCATTCTACTGAATCTAATTCACATATGTACTGAGAAGGTAGAATTTGCCAGGGTAGCAATAAACTTGTATGTGAAAAATAGCATACATAGGCCTGTGTTCCTGGGGGTTTTAGATATAGTTGTTCTATCTAAAAAGTCTTCCATTTCACACAGTGGATTAAGTCATTTAGGCACCTTTCAACTGTAACCATAATTCTAATAATTCTTTTAATTTGATCAGTAATTAATTAGTTTGACTTATACTAGTTGAACATTTACTCTGTGAGACAGGTATTTTGCATATTGATTTAGGAAATGGAATGATACATTTCTTTTATCCAGTAGACATAGTCTAGCCAAGAAACATGTTTGGTAACAAAGAAATGAAGGTTGGGTTTTGAAAACAAAATTCACAAACATTGTTTGGGGCTCTCAATCTTAGATTGATATGTAGTAATCTTTAGACACTAATATTTTGCTATACTTTGTGTAGATACTTACACATTAAAATTAGGTTGTTAATTTTGAAATTAGAAATGTCTGCATTTTTTAATGTTAAAATTAAGTGGTATTTTTACTGAAGTTGAGATCAAAAATCTTTTAATAAATAATGTTAAGGATAGTAAAGGATTACTAAAATAGCACTCAACCCTTTTATTAAATTTTTAAAGTCGGTACTTTTTTAGGGGCCCATCAAGAAATGAAAATTTGGTGTGGCAATATAAAGTTCAGTAAGCTCATTTAAAAGTGATTCCTGTTTAGAATGTACTCCATGTTTCTGCGAGGTTAGTCATGTGCCAAGTTTCTGGTAATTAACCTGCAGTGGTATTGATCAGCATCAGGAAACACAATGGGATCTTTGAAAAGTATTCATATCATCAAAAATCTAGAAAAATTAACTTTTTTTTTCCTGCTCATGGATGTCTGTGAGCCCCATAAGGACTGAGCACTCAGCCTGAATTATCATTCAGTTCAGGCACCTACATTTGGTTTTACTTTTTTCACATCTAAGCGGAGAACAGTTTCGGAGGAGTCAGAGTTTATTGGGTCAAAACATTGCTGAGATTTAGAGACCTCACAGTCCTTCTCATAATCTCTTAGATGCAGTGAAACTTCCAGGTGATCATTCTACTGAATCTAATTCACATATGTACTGAGAAGGTAGAATTTGCCAGGGTAGCAATAAACTTGTATGTGAAAAATAGCATACATAGGCCTGTGTTCCTGGGGGTTTTAGATATAGTTGTTCTATCTAAAAAGTCTTCCATTTCACACAGTGGATTAAGTCATTTAGGCACCTTTCAACTGTAACCATAATTCTAATAATTCTTTTAATTTGATCAGTAATTAATTAGTTTGACTTATACTAGTTGAACATTTACTCTGTGAGACAGGTATTTTGCATATTGATTTAGGAAATGGAATGATACATTTCTTTTATCCAGTAGACATAGTCTAGCCAAGAAAACATAGAATGAATGCTGTAATACAGTATACTTAAAATCATGCTCAGAATTCATCTGGGAGCACAGATAGGAGATAATTCAGCTTGAGAAGGGATTAACAAAGAGGTGACATTTGAGTTGGTGAAAGATAAGCAGGAATTTTCTAGGTCCTTATGAGGTTGCCCTTTGTCCGGGGGATTCTCCAGGCAAGAAAACTGAAATGGGTTGCCATTCCCTTCTCCAGGAGATCTTCCCGACCCTGGGATCTAACCCACATCTCTTTCATTTCCTCCATTGGCAAATGGGTTCTCTACCACTAGCACCACCTGGGAAAAGGCGCCTGTCAGGCTGCAGTCCACAGGGTCACAGAGTTGGACACGACTTCAGGAACAGCATTTACGCACATGCAGCTGACCACTCACGAATATGTTATGAGAAGTAGCTGGGGGAGAAGCAGGAGTCAAGAGTACAAAGGCTCTGTATGCTACAGAATTTGTGCTTGATCCTGTGGACTTGTGATACCCTATTTTTACTGTACCCAAATGGTGCATGTTTAAAAGATTTTGACTGCCAAACATTTATTACTGAAATTCCATTTTTTTTCAAAGACTTCTTCATACCAATTAATATACCTATTACTAGATTAGTGTTTTTAAGTTAAATCAATTTTTCTTAAAGATACATGGTATAATGGGCATTGATAAACTGTATTAACAATATTTGAAATTTCTATTGAGGTTTTTAAATTGTCTCTTTGACTCCTACCACTACTTTTGATTGGAACTGCTCTACAATATCTAGGTAGCTTATAGTGTCAACAAATTCATGATCAAATAGAAAGAACACAGGTATTACAGACCTGGTTTTATGTTTACTTATCTCAAAGGAGTCTTTTTTTTTTTTCTGTGTTATGTACCTTATCTCATGTAGAAACTTAGGGAGATGCAGGGGAAGTTCAAGAGGGAGGGGACACATGTATATGTCTGGCTGATTCATGTTGATGGTTGACAGTAGACAATAAAACTCTATAAAACTATTATCCTTCAATTAAAGAAATAAAAAATTTATGAAAAAAGAAACATATTGTGGGGATATAAAATAAGTGGAAATATCCAGAAATGCAAGTTTGTTTCCTTTCCGTATGGTGATAATTCTGATAAGATGTACCAATATTCTTTCTTTAGTGATAATTGACTTACATAATAACTGACTTTGGTTAACATACTCTTGATTGTTGATAAATCAAGAGTAAGTTAACTTGTCAGCACTTGGGTGGAATCTTCATTTACCCCTGTGCGAAGGGCAAAATGTGAATACTGTTGTTTTTATTTTCTTCAAATTGAATTGGTACATATTATTGAATACCTACTATGTGCATTCTAGATGCCACAGGTTCATCTGTGAATAGGAAGGGATCCCTGGTAATACATCCACAGTGTTTTACATGACAGTGGTAGGAAACAGATATTAAAACATGTAAATAATGTATTTGTCTCTAGTGCTATAAAGAAAGTAAAAGAGGGTATTGGGATAAATAGTGACTGGGTGATGCCATGGGTCCACTACTTTAGAAGGATGGACGTCTCTGAAGTGGTAACATGTAACTGAGCTAGCCTTGCCTTGTTGAGATCTGTAGAAAAAGACATCCAATCAGAAGAAACAGCAGAGAAAAAAAAAAAGAAGAAGAAGAAGAAACAGCAGTACAAAGGCCCCAAGGTAGAAATGAATTTGTTTTGTGTCAAGAAAGGTTGGCTTGGCTGGAGTGGAGTAAGTAATTAAGTAATTAATTAAGTAATTCCTACTTAATAGTAGGAATTAAGGTCTGATAGTCAGGCAAGGCCAGATCGAATATATTCCTGAGGCCAGTAATTCAAATTTTGTTCTAATGGTATTAAGATCTAGTCTTTGACATGGACAGTGGACATATGGACATTGTGGGGAAGGAACAGTGGGTGAGAGACATAAAGGAAGTAGCACGAAGGCCGGTACTATCATATGTGAAGAAAATAGCTATAGCCATTGCTCTGTGAGAAAAGCAGATCCTTCACTGGTGCTATATGACGGTCTGCAGGGGTGTGATGGGGGGGAAATACATATGACTAATCTTAGAACATACATATCTGTAAACAACAAAACTCTGTAAAGTTAAAAGTAAAATAAAAGTTAAAAAAAAAAAGATCTAGTCTTTGGAAGGTTTTAAGCAGAGAATTGATATGGTCTGGTTGATACTCTGAGATTGCTCTGGATGTATGAGGAAATTGGCTTGCTGGGGGTGAAGAATCAAAGCAGGGAGGATTTTGTAGTTTCCAGGAAAGAAATCATGATAGCTTGGATTAACACGGTAGCAGTGAAATTGATGAGCAATAGAGGTAGATTTGGGGTGGATTTGAAGGTGGAGTAAACAGGACTGCTAACATTTGGGTTTCAAGTTGAGGGAAGGAGGAAAAATTAGATATGACATGTAGCTTTTAGAATAATGATAACTGTCACTAATTTGGGTTTGTTTTATTTTCTTCAAATTGAATTGGTACATATTATTGAATACCTACTATGTGCATTCTAGATGCCACAGGTTCATCTGTGAATAGGAAGGGATCCCTGGTAATACATCCACAGTGTTTTACATGACAGTGGTAGGAAACAGATATTAAAACATGTAAATAATGTATTTGTCTCTAGTGCTATAAAGAAAGTAAAAGAGGGTATTGGGATAAATAGTGACTGGGTGATGCCATGGGTCCACTACTTTAGAAGGATGGACGTCTCTGAAGTGGTAACATGTAACTGAGCTAGCCTTGCCTTGTTGAGATCTGTAGAAAAAGACATCCAATCAGAAGAAACAGCAGAGAAAAAAAAAAAGAAGAAGAAGAAGAAACAGCAGTACAAAGGCCCCAAGGTAGAAATGAATTTGTTTTGTGTCAAGAAAGGTTGGCTTGGCTGGAGTGGAGTAAGTAATTAAGTAATTAATTAAGTAATTCCTACTTAATAGTAGGAATTAAGGTCTGATAGTCAGGCAAGGCCAGATCGAATATATTCCTGAGGCCAGTAATTCAAATTTTGTTCTAATGGTATTAAGATCTAGTCTTTGACATGGACAGTGGACATATGGACATTGTGGGGAAGGAACAGTGGGTGAGAGACATAAAGGAAGTAGCACGAAGGCCGGTACTATCATATGTGAAGAAAATAGCTATAGCCATTGCTCTGTGAGAAAAGCAGATCCTTCACTGGTGCTATATGACGGTCTGCAGGGGTGTGATGGGGGGGAAATACATATGACTAATCTTAGAACATACATATCTGTAAACAACAAAACTCTGTAAAGTTAAAAGTAAAATAAAAGTTAAAAAAAAAAAGATCTAGTCTTTGGAAGGTTTTAAGCAGAGAATTGATATGGTCTGGTTGATACTCTGAGATTGCTCTGGATGTATGAGGAAATTGGCTTGCTGGGGGTGAAGAATCAAAGCAGGGAGGATTTTGTAGTTTCCAGGAAAGAAATCATGATAGCTTGGATTAACACGGTAGCAGTGAAATTGATGAGCAATAGAGGTAGATTTGGGGTGGATTTGAAGGTGGAGTAAACAGGACTGCTAACATTTGGGTTTCAAGTTGAGGGAAGGAGGAAAAATTAGATATGACATGTAGCTTTTAGAATAATGATAACTGTCACAGGTCATAAGATGTGCAAGTGTATAGGCTGAGATGGGAAGGGGGATGACCTTAAAAATTCTGTGCTAGAACTGTTAGAGTTGTGATACAACTTAATATTCAAGTAAAAATGGCAAATAAGGGCTTCCCCTGGTGGTCCAATGGGTAAGGACACCGCCTTGCAGTGCAAGGGGTGCCGGTTCGAGCCCTGGCCTGGGAAGATCCCACGTGCCGCGGAGCGGCTGGACTGATGTGTCCAATTACCAAGCCGGAGCTCTGGAGTGCATGCGCCCAGAGCAGGTGCTCTGCGACAGCAGAGGCCACCACGATGGGAGGCCCACGCGGGCCAAAGAACAAAGATGGATGAAAACAGATAAATGAAAGACCAACAGAAGTGGCCCACCCGCCCCCTCCCTCCCCAACCCGAGCCCTGCCCAAAATAAATAAATAAATAAATCTTTAAAAAAAAAAAAGGCAAATAAAAAGAAATACAAGAAGGCAAAGTGGTTATCTTCTTTCAGATATCTTTAGAAAGAAAGAAAGTGAAAAAAAGCAAGGGAGAAAGGAACGGAATACCCAGGAGAATATGGAGTTCCAGAGAATCGCAATTTGGCAATTTGGTCTCTGGTTCCTCTGCCTTTTCTAAACCCAGCCTGTTCATCTGAGAATCGCAAGGAAAGACAAGAAGGCTTTCTTCAATGAACAGTACAGAGAAATAGAAGAAAACAGAAGGGGAAAGACTAGAGATCTTTTCAAGAAACTGGAGATATCAAAGGAATATTTCATGCAAAGATAGGTACAATAAAGGATAAAAACAGTAAAGACTTAATGGGGAATGCAAAGATGGCAAGAATTGAATGGTCTGGTTGATACTCTGAGATTGCTCTGGATGTATGAGGAAATTGGCTTGCTGGGGGTGAAGAATCAAAGCAGGGAGGATTTTGTAGTTTCCAGGAAAGAAATCATGATAGCTTGGATTAACACGGTAGCAGTGAAATTGATGAGCAATAGAGGTAGATTTGGGGTGGATTTGAAGGTGGAGTAAACAGGACTGCTAACATTTGGGTTTCAAGTTGAGGGAAGGAGGAAAAATTAGATATGACATGTAGCTTTTAGAATAATGATAACTGTCACAGGTCATAAGATGTGCAAGTGTATAGGCTGAGATGGGAAGGGGGATGACCTTAAAAATTCTGTGCTAGAACTGTTAGAGTTGTGATACAACTTAATATTCAAGTAAAAATGGCAAATAAGGGCTTCCCCTGGTGGTCCAATGGGTAAGGACACCGCCTTGCAGTGCAAGGGGTGCCGGTTCGAGCCCTGGCCTGGGAAGATCCCACGTGCCGCGGAGCGGCTGGACTGATGTGTCCAATTACCAAGCCGGAGCTCTGGAGTGCATGCGCCCAGAGCAGGTGCTCTGCGACAGCAGAGGCCACCACGATGGGAGGCCCACGCGGGCCAAAGAACAAAGATGGATGAAAACAGATAAATGAAAGACCAACAGAAGTGGCCCACCCGCCCCCTCCCTCCCCAACCCGAGCCCTGCCCAAAATAAATAAATAAATAAATCTTTAAAAAAAAAAAAGGCAAATAAAAAGAAATACAAGAAGGCAAAGTGGTTATCTTCTTTCAGATATCTTTAGAAAGAAAGAAAGTGAAAAAAAGCAAGGGAGAAAGGAACGGAATACCCAGGAGAATATGGAGTTCCAGAGAATCGCAATTTGGCAATTTGGTCTCTGGTTCCTCTGCCTTTTCTAAACCCAGCCTGTTCATCTGAGAATCGCAAGGAAAGACAAGAAGGCTTTCTTCAATGAACAGTACAGAGAAATAGAAGAAAACAGAAGGGGAAAGACTAGAGATCTTTTCAAGAAACTGGAGATATCAAAGGAATATTTCATGCAAAGATAGGTACAATAAAGGATAAAAACAGTAAAGACTTAATGGAAGCAGAAGTCGTCAAGAAGAGATGGCAAGAATACATAGAAAAACTGTACAAAAACGGTCTTAATAAAAAAAAAGTCTCAATGACCCAGATAACTACATTGGTGTGGTCACTCCCCCTAGAGCCCGACATCCTGGAGTGTGAAATCAAATGGGCGTTAGGAAGCATTTGACTAAAATCTAGTGGAGGTGATAGAATTCCAACTGAGCTATTTAAAATTGTAAAAGATGATGCTGTTAAAGTCCTACATTCAATATGTCAGCAAATTTGGATAACCCAGCAGTGGCCACAGGACAGGAAAAGGTCAATCTTCATCTCATTTCCCAAGAAGAGGGCAGTACTAAAGAATATTCAAACTACCGGACAATTGCGCTCACTTCTCAGGCTAGTAAGCTTATGCTCAAAATGCTTCTAGCTATGCTTCAGCAGTACTTGAATTGAGAAATTTCAGATGGATAGGCTGGGTTTAGAAAAGGCAGAGGAACCAGAGACCAAATTGCCAGCATCCATTGGCTCATAGAGAAAGCAAAGAAATTCCAGAAAAGCATCTATTTCTGTTTCATTGAAGTCTTTGACTGTGTTGATCATAACAAACTCTGGAAAACTCTTAAAGAGATGGGAATACCAGGCCATCATAATCTGTTTCCTGAGAAACCTGTATGCAGGTCAAGAAGCAACAGTTAGAGCTTTATATGGAACAACTGGCTAGTTCAGAATTAAGAAAAGAGTACAAGGCTGCATATTGTCACTCTGCTTATTTAACTTATATGTAGAGTACATCATGTGAAATGCTGGGCTGGATAAGTTAGAAACTGGACTCAAGATTGCTGGAAGAAAATATCAACAATCTCAGACATGCAGGTGATACCACTCTAATGGCAGAAACTGAAGAGGAACTAAAGAGCCTCTTTATGAGGGTGAAAGAGGAGAGTGAAAAAGTCAGCTTTAAACTCTTATTAAAAAAACTAAAATCATATCATCTTCTCCCATAACTTCATGGCAAATAGAAGGGGAAAATGTGGAAGCAGTGACAGATTTTCTCTTCTTGAGCTCTAAAATCACTGTGGCCAGTGACTGCAGCCATGAAATTAGAAGATTGCTTGCATCTTAGAAGGAAAGCTATGACAAACCTAGACAGTGTATTAAAAAGCAGAGACATCACTTTGCCAACAAAGGTCGATATAGTCAAAGCTACGGTGTTTCCAGTAGATGTGAATTGGACTATAAAGAAGGCAGAACACCGAAGAATTGATGCTTTCAAACTGTGGTGCTGGAGAAGACTCTTGAGAGTCTATTGGTCAGCAGTGAGATCAAACCAGTCAGTCATAAAGCAGTTGAACCCTGAATACTCATTAGAAGGACTGATGCTAAAGCTAAAGCTCCAATACTTAAGCCACCTGATGTGAACAGCTGACTCATTGCAAATACCCTGATGCTGGGAAAGATTGAAGGCGGAAGGAGAAGAGGGTGACAGAAGATGAGATGGTTGGATGGCATCACCAATTAAGGGGGCATGAACTTGGGCAAACTCTGGGAGATAGTGAGAGACAGGGAGACCTGGTGTACTGAGTCCATGGGGTCACAAAGAGTCGGACACCACTTAGCAACCAACTCAACAACAACAAAAAATGGCAATTAGATACTTGTGTTCGACATTCAGAGGAGAACCAGTATTGGAAACTCAAATTTAAGCAAGATCAGTATGTAGGCAGTATTTAAAAGCATGGGACTGGATCGGGTTACCTAAGAGTTTAGATAGTAAAAAGAGAGGGTTGACTATTTGAATGTTTAGAAATGGAGCAGCTAGCTAAAATCCTGAGAAGGGGGAGCTGTGAAGTAGGAGACCCAGTAGTGTACAGTGTCACAGAAGCCACAAGAAGAGTTAGAAGCTGGGAGTTCTGCACTCTGTACAGTGCTCCATGAGACATAAGTTAGAAACTCTCATTTTAAATAAATCTTGCAGGTGATACCACTCTAATGGCAGAAACTGAAGAGGAACTAAAGAGCCTCTTTATGAGGGTGAAAGAGGAGAGTGAAAAAGTCAGCTTTAAACTCTTATTAAAAAAACTAAAATCATATCATCTTCTCCCATAACTTCATGGCAAATAGAAGGGGAAAATGTGGAAGCAGTGACAGATTTTCTCTTCTTGAGCTCTAAAATCACTGTGGCCAGTGACTGCAGCCATGAAATTAGAAGATTGCTTGCATCTTAGAAGGAAAGCTATGACAAACCTAGACAGTGTATTAAAAAGCAGAGACATCACTTTGCCAACAAAGGTCGATATAGTCAAAGCTACGGTGTTTCCAGTAGATGTGAATTGGACTATAAAGAAGGCAGAACACCGAAGAATTGATGCTTTCAAACTGTGGTGCTGGAGAAGACTCTTGAGAGTCTATTGGTCAGCAGTGAGATCAAACCAGTCAGTCATAAAGCAGTTGAACCCTGAATACTCATTAGAAGGACTGATGCTAAAGCTAAAGCTCCAATACTTAAGCCACCTGATGTGAACAGCTGACTCATTGCAAATACCCTGATGCTGGGAAAGATTGAAGGCGGAAGGAGAAGAGGGTGACAGAAGATGAGATGGTTGGATGGCATCACCAATTAAGGGGGCATGAACTTGGGCAAACTCTGGGAGATAGTGAGAGACAGGGAGACCTGGTGTACTGAGTCCATGGGGTCACAAAGAGTCGGACACCACTTAGCAACCAACTCAACAACAACAAAAAATGGCAATTAGATACTTGTGTTCGACATTCAGAGGAGAACCAGTATTGGAAACTCAAATTTAAGCAAGATCAGTATGTAGGCAGTATTTAAAAGCATGGGACTGGATCGGGTTACCTAAGAGTTTAGATAGTAAAAAGAGAGGGTTGACTATTTGAATGTTTAGAAATGGAGCAGCTAGCTAAAATCCTGAGAAGGGGGAGCTGTGAAGTAGGAGACCCAGTAGTGTACAGTGTCACAGAAGCCACAAGAAGAGTTAGAAGCTGGGAGTTCTGCACTCTGTACAGTGCTCCATGAGACATACGGAAAAGCAGGAAAGAGCCTTCATTACTGCATAGCATTAGATGAAGGAGGGTCATTGTTTACCTCAATAGCAAACATACATCGAATACTTGTATATTTGGCAGTATTCTATCCACTTCTGTATGTGTTCAACTGATACATCCTCCCAACAACCCTACATCTAAGATACTTTTAGTAGCACCGTCTTATAACTGAAATTACTAAGTTCGAAATCCAGGTTCAACAACCATGTTCTGTTTTCCTACTAAGTAATACACACACACACACACGTTGAAGAGACAGTAGGAAAACACACCTGAAGATGACTCTTGAGAGAAGTTTTAGAGCAGAGAAGATAAATTGGGTGGTAGCTGGAAGAAGACATAAGGTCAAGGATGTTTCCTTTGTGTTTTGCTTACGATTGGTGATATTAAACAGGTGTCCCTGCTGATGTTGATGATCTGTGAAAGAGGGGACTTGAAGATTTAGGAGAAATCAAGGATGGTTTTAGGAATGCAGGACTTAAATAGGAAAAATGATGGCTTATGTGGGAGCAAGGAAATTTTTTTCTATTTTAACTGGAGAGAATGCATAGTACATAAGCTCAGATATAGATGGATTTAATAGCATTGGTGGTAGGAGGATATGGGCAGTTCTTGTAGCTTCTGTTTCTCAGTGAGGCATGAAAGAGGGAGGCAAGGCCATCAGCCAACGGAGAGAATACATTGTTACAAGTAGGAAAGGGAAAAGGTCACAGAGAAGTGAGCATTTTGGAGAAGGGAAGACAGATTTATCAGGGAAATTAGGGGGACTGATGAAGGGGAATGTTATTTGACATTTAATACTTTAGTTCCAAGGTGTGACCAATTAGAAGGATTCTGTCATGTTTTTCTCCATTTCTGGTGAAAAGTTTAGCTGCTTGGGTTTGGCAGCAAGTAGAACAGAGAGAGAACAGAGAAAAGTGATTTCAAGGGAGTGATTATAGCACTGAAACATGGTATTTCTCAAGGGGCAAGCAATGGGTTGTGAGGAAGAGGCCTTAGTCAATGAGTGGTCAGGGGTACTTGAGGAAAGCTGGAGAGGAAGGAACAGGCAGTCCGAAGGTGGTGACAAGATCCAGAGTATGACCATGGCAGTGGTGCCCAGACGGAATATATTGATGGAGGTGAAATTAAAAACACTTAACAGGCAGGAGTACTGGATTTTTATACAGATGTTATAATTGCCAAGAATTAAGACAGAAGTGGTGGCAGAATGAAAGATGTTGAATCAGGTGCTAGAATTTCAGTAAACTAAGGTAACTTATTAGTAAATCGGTAATTAAAAAGAGCAATTTTGGCTAATATGTTCAGGTGAAATACTCTTCAGAAGAGCTGGGAGATTTGAAAGGGTTAGGAGGTGCGGAAGTTTGGGAGTGACAGTAGAGAATGTATTAGGTAGGGACAATACCTACCAGTTTGAAGATTCAAGGTGTATGTACCCTGAAGGTATATCCAAAAAAAATCTACTTCTGCTTCATTGATTATGCCAAAGCCTTTAACCATGTGGATCACAACAAACTAGAAAATTTTTATAGAGATAGGAGTATCAGACCACGTTACCTATATCCCAGGAAACCTTTATGCAGGACAAGAAGCAACATGAAACTGGACATAGAACAGCAGGCTGGTTCAAAATTGGGAAAGGAATACATCAAGGTTGTATATTATCACTCTGCTTATTTCACTTTTGTAGAGTACATCATGAGAAATGCTGGGCTGGATGATTCACAAGCTGGAATCAAGACTGCTGGGAGAAATATCAACAATCTCAGACATGCAGGTAATACCACTTTAATGGCAGAAAGTGAAGAAGAACTAAAGAGCCTCTTGATGGAGGTGAAAGAGGAGAGTGAAAAAGCTTGCCTAAAACTCAACATTCAAAAAAACTAAGAACATGGTATCCAGTCCCATCACTTCGTGGCAAATAGACAGTCAGACAATGGAAACCATGACAGACTTTATTTTCTTGGGCTCCAGAATCACTGTGGATGGTGACTGCAGCCATGAAATTAAAAGAGGCTTGCTCCTTGGAAGAAAAGTTATGACAAATCTAGACAGTATATTAAAAAGTAGAGACATCACTTTGCCAACCAAGGTCCATAAGTCAAAGATATTATGGTTTCTCCAGTAGTCATATATGAATGTAAGAACTGGGCCATACAGAAGGCAGAGCATGAAGAACTGATGCTTTCGAATTGTGATACTGGAGAAGACTCTTGAGAGCCCTTGGATTGCAAGGCAATTAAACCAGTCAATCCTAAAGGAAATCACTGAATATTCACTGGAAGCACTGATGCTGAAGCTCCAGTACTTTGGCCACCTGATGCGAACAGCTGATTCATTGGAAAAGACCCTTATGCTGGGAAGGACTGCGGGCAGGAGAAGGAGGTGGCAGAGGATGAGATTGGACGGCATCACTGACTCAGTGGACATGAGTTTGAGCAAATTGTAGGAGATAGTGAAGGACAGGGAAGCCTGACATGCTGAAGTCCATGGGGTCGAAAAGAGTCAGACATGACTTAACAACTAACAACAGCATACCCTGAAGGCAGGGGCCTGCAAAAGGAGAGCACTGTCAGGAGTCATACATCCAACATAGGAATAGCTCAATATGTAAGGTAAATATTAACAGAAATAAAAGGACAGATTAACAGTAACATAATAGTTCAGTTCAGCAGGCAGTTCAGTCACTCAATCATGTCCTCTGTCCATGGGATCCTCCAGTCAAGAATACTGGAGTGAGGGCTTCCCCTGGTGGTCCAGTGGGTAAGGACACCGCCTTGCAGTGCAAGGGGCGCCGGTTCGAGCCCTGGCCTGGGAAGATCCCATGTGCTGCAGAGCGGCTGGACCAATGTGTCCAATCACCGAGCCGGAGCTGTGGAGCGCATGCGCCCAAAGCCAGGTGCTCTGCGACAACAGAGGCCACTGCAATGGGAGGCCCACAGGAGCCAAAGAACAAAGACGGATGAAAATGGAGAAATGAAGGACCAATAGAAGTGGCCCGCCCGCTCCCCTCCCTCCCCAACCTGACCCCCGCCCAAAATAAATAAATTAAAAAAAAAAAGAATACTGGAGTGAGATGCCATTTTCTAGTCCAGGGGATATTCCTGACCCAAGTATTGAACTCATGTCTCTTACATCTACCTGCACTGGCAGGTGGATTCTTTACCATTAGTGCCAGCTGGGCACAGTGAAATACCACCTAACATCTGTCAGAATGGCTTTTATCAAAAAGAACACAAATAAATACTGGTGAGGATGTGGAGACAAGGGAACCGTTGGACACTTTTTTGGGGAATTAAATTGGGGCAGCCATTATGGAAAACTCTGTGGATGTCCTCCAAAAACTAAAAATAGAAGTACTGAATACATCCAGAAATTTCACTCCTGGATATATGTTTTTAAGAAACACTAATTCAAAGATATTCATGCACCCCAATGTTCATGCCAGGATGATTCATGATTGCCAAATATGAAAGCAACCTAAGTGACCATCAAACAATGAATGGATAAAGATGTACACACACAGAGAGACTAGTACTTAACCATAAAAAATGCAATTTGGTCACAGCAATATAGATGGAATTGGGGGGCATTATGCTGTGAAGTAAGTCAGAGAAAGATATTATATGATATAACTTATGTGTGGAATCTAAAATATGCAACAGACCAGTGACTAACAAAAAAGAAGGAAACACAGAGATACAGAGAACAAATTAGTGGTTATCAGTCAGGAGAGGGAAGCAAGGAGAAGAGAAAGGGGTACAAACTGTAAGATATAGCATAAGCTATAAGGATATATTGTATAGCATTGGGAATATAAAGTACATTTTATAGTAACTATAAATGGAATATAACCTTTAAAAATTGTGAGTCACTATATTGTATACCTATAACATTATGCATCAACTATAATTTAAAAAATGTAGGGATGGACTTCCCTGGTGGCTCAGTGGTGGGAAATCCACCGTGCAATGCAGAGGACACAGGTTCGATCCCTGAGCTGGGAGGATTCTACATGCTATGGGGCATTTAAGTCCTCAGGCCATAACTATGACCTGATGCAGCCAAATAAATAGTTTTAAAAATGTAAGGATAAGGATATAAAGAGGGAGAGAAGCCACTGGGGAATCAGTGAGGAAGGTGGGAAGATGTACAAGGAGGTGTTCTCGCCATGAGACAAGGATGTTTTAAGAGAGAGTTGGTGATTCTATAATATCAAATGCTTCAGGGCTTCCCTGACAGCTCAGTGGCAAAGAATCTGCCTGCTAGTGCAGGACATATAGGTTTGATCCCTAATCCAGGAAGATCCCACATGCCGTGGAGCAACTAAGACCTGAGCCATTTATCTGTTGAACCTGTGCTCTTAAGCCGGAACCACAGCTGTTGAGCCTGTGTACACACTGAGCCAGTTCTAACCATGTGGATGTCCTCCAAAAACTAAAAATAGAAGTACTGAATACATCCAGAAATTTCACTCCTGGATATATGTTTTTAAGAAACACTAATTCAAAGATATTCATGCACCCCAATGTTCATGCCAGGATGATTCATGATTGCCAAATATGAAAGCAACCTAAGTGACCATCAAACAATGAATGGATAAAGATGTACACACACAGAGAGACTAGTACTTAACCATAAAAAATGCAATTTGGTCACAGCAATATAGATGGAATTGGGGGGCATTATGCTGTGAAGTAAGTCAGAGAAAGATATTATATGATATAACTTATGTGTGGAATCTAAAATATGCAACAGACCAGTGACTAACAAAAAAGAAGGAAACACAGAGATACAGAGAACAAATTAGTGGTTATCAGTCAGGAGAGGGAAGCAAGGAGAAGAGAAAGGGGTACAAACTGTAAGATATAGCATAAGCTATAAGGATATATTGTATAGCATTGGGAATATAAAGTACATTTTATAGTAACTATAAATGGAATATAACCTTTAAAAATTGTGAGTCACTATATTGTATACCTATAACATTATGCATCAACTATAATTTAAAAAATGTAGGGATGGACTTCCCTGGTGGCTCAGTGGTGGGAAATCCACCGTGCAATGCAGAGGACACAGGTTCGATCCCTGAGCTGGGAGGATTCTACATGCTATGGGGCATTTAAGTCCTCAGGCCATAACTATGACCTGATGCAGCCAAATAAATAGTTTTAAAAATGTAAGGATAAGGATATAAAGAGGGAGAGAAGCCACTGGGGAATCAGTGAGGAAGGTGGGAAGATGTACAAGGAGGTGTTCTCGCCATGAGACAAGGATGTTTTAAGAGAGAGTTGGTGATTCTATAATATCAAATGCTTCAGGGCTTCCCTGACAGCTCAGTGGCAAAGAATCTGCCTGCTAGTGCAGGACATATAGGTTTGATCCCTAATCCAGGAAGATCCCACATGCCGTGGAGCAACTAAGACCTGAGCCATTTATCTGTTGAACCTGTGCTCTTAAGCCGGGGAACCACAGCTGTTGAGCCTGTGTACCACACTGAAGCTCGAGTGTCCTAGAGCCCATGCTTCTCAACATGAGACGCCGCCACAATGAGAATCCTGTGAACTGCCACAAAGAGTTGCCCCTGCTCACTGCAGCTAGAGAAAAGCCCGCACAGCAATGAAGACCCAGCAGGGCAATAAATTAAATTATTTTTTTAAATGCTGCAGAAGTGTTTAGATGGAATGAGGGAGGCCTTCTATTGCTTATTCCACTGTGTTACTGCATTTCTAGTACTGCTAGATTCTGGGTGCAATGGGGAACAACACTGACCTAAACTTGAACTTGTTAGAGCTTCCATTCTAGTAGGGATGACCGTTAAACCAATCCTCATCCTAAGCACAAGCTGTGAGGCTATCTCAGGAGGAACTCACCTTTATTGGGGTCAGAAAAAGATACCAAGATGTGATTAAGCTGAGACTCCGTTTGGGCTGCAGTCTCAAGTAAATAACCCAAATAAACAAAGCTTAGCACTTCATCATTTTGGCAGCGGAAGAGTAAGAAATGGGCTTAGTTAGAACAATGGTGATTCCATGTGTAACCTTTCTTTCTGAGACCAAGGATAGGTGATATGACAGCTTTTGAACATCAAAGGGACTTTCAGAGGGCTTATCTACATGAACAGGGTCTGCTACAGAGTTACAAGGGAAATTTCTAAAATCTTAGTCATTTCTAAAGAAAACCTTTAGACTTCCATGGGAAAGTAAACCTTGAAGTTTGATGATAAAAATAGACCATCTGTGGCCTCGGCATCTGAAGTAATACAGATGGGACCATTTATTTTAAAAATAAGTCGCTGGTGATCTCATTAGCAATTCAAAGACTGCACTTTGAGACTTTCTTCTCAGGCGGTATACCCGTGGCCCAGGTGCATGACAAAGCTTTGAGTAGTTTATGTTCATAAATTATACTTTATAACTTATTCTTGATCCAAAAAAAGAAAACATGGCAAATATTCAGGTGTTTACCATGCCTATTAATATTCTAAATTAAATTCTTTAAAAAAATGTCAAAGTAGCTTTATAGTGAATACTACAAAGATTGAAAGAAAACATGTTGGGAGCCTGTGTACCACACTGAAGCTCGAGTGTCCTAGAGCCCATGCTTCTCAACATGAGAGCCGCCACAATGAGAATCCTGTGAACTGCCACAAAGAGTTGCCCCTGCTCACTGCAGCTAGAGAAAAGCCCGCACAGCAATGAAGACCCAGCAGGGCAATAAATTAAATTATTTTTTTAAATGCTGCAGAAGTGTTTAGATGGAATGAGGGAGGCCTTCTATTGCTTATTCCACTGTGTTACTGCATTTCTAGTACTGCTAGATTCTGGGTGCAATGGGGAACAACACTGACCTAAACTTGAACTTGTTAGAGCTTCCATTCTAGTAGGGATGACCGTTAAACCAATCCTCATCCTAAGCACAAGCTGTGAGGCTATCTCAGGAGGAACTCACCTTTATTGGGGTCAGAAAAAGATACCAAGATGTGATTAAGCTGAGACTCCGTTTGGGCTGCAGTCTCAAGTAAATAACCCAAATAAACAAAGCTTAGCACTTCATCATTTTGGCAGCGGAAGAGTAAGAAATGGGCTTAGTTAGAACAATGGTGATTCCATGTGTAACCTTTCTTTCTGAGACCAAGGATAGGTGATATGACAGCTTTTGAACATCAAAGGGACTTTCAGAGGGCTTATCTACATGAACAGGGTCTGCTACAGAGTTACAAGGGAAATTTCTAAAATCTTAGTCATTTCTAAAGAAAACCTTTAGACTTCCATGGGAAAGTAAACCTTGAAGTTTGATGATAAAAATAGACCATCTGTGGCCTCGGCATCTGAAGTAATACAGATGGGACCATTTATTTTAAAAATAAGTCGCTGGTGATCTCATTAGCAATTCAAAGACTGCACTTTGAGACTTTCTTCTCAGGCGGTATACCCGTGGCCCAGGTGCATGACAAAGCTTTGAGTAGTTTATGTTCATAAATTATACTTTATAACTTATTCTTGATCCAAAAAAAGAAAACATGGCAAATATTCAGGTGTTTACCATGCCTATTAATATTCTAAATTAAATTCATATGTTGGATTGAGAAAAAAAATAAAATGTACAAAGTAGCTTTATAGTGAATATTTACCTACTACTGTTGATAATGGCATCCTGCCTGAGAGAGAAAATTTTTCAGAAAGCGAGTGGTATCTTGAATTTCCTCTTAATATTGGAAAGGGGGTAGGAGTGCTGGAGAAGGGAAAATACTCCATTATCTATCAGTAGGGAGAAAGCTGTACCTTACATGCAGGACGAAAAAATCAGCAAGGGACACTGCCCTTTTCTTTCCCAGAAACCACAGAGCCACCTCCCTTCGACTTCTCACCTCTAATGCTCTGAACTGATAGAAGCAGCACAGGAGCCCAGATAAAAGGAGGAGCTTGTCCCTGCCACCAACTCCAAGGTCCTGGGAACCACCCAAGGGCCAGAGGGAGATGGGAGCCTTCTTTGTTTCTCTTTGGTGGCTGTGGTTAACAGGGTAGTGTGGGAGTGGAATGTTTTCTTTGTTTGAATAAATTTACCAGAACAACTGTCCAGCAGCATACCTGTTTATAATTCCCACTCCCTCAGCCAAGAGCTTTCCTCTCTGGCTGTGGACTGAGATGCAAAATGCTCACACAGGTAAATCCAAAAGATGTGTGTCTCTCATATACTAGAAGAACTTCTCAAATTCTTTAGCTGTCCAACATTAGATGTTCTTAAAAGCTCGTTTCTGCTTCAGGTTTCTGTTATTCTTTATGGTTCATTTTTGTGTTTTTAGAAATGCAGACTGAGGTCACTGCTTATTCCTAGTAAGGCTGATGAAGCCAATGTCCCTTTCTTCTTAGAATGTGAGATAAAAACAGTTGATTTCAGGAAGCCTTCCTATGGGCTGTGGCCAGTTCCTGCCAGAAGGCAGCCTGGCTGGGAGGCATACAATAGATACTCACTTAAGTCTGAGTATGTGTTCTGCTACCTAGGCTGTGGGAATTAGATGCTTCTCCACCTCTCTAAGCCTCAGTTTATTTTCCTTGTTTTTTTTTTTTTTTTATAAAAAGTGGGACTTCCCTGGTAGTCCAGTGGGTAAGAGTACGCCTTGCAGTGCAAGGCGCTGGTTGGATGCCTGGCTTGAAGATCCCATGTGCCACAGAGTGGCTGAACTGGTGTGTCCAGTTAGGAGCCAGCTTTATAGTGAATATTTACCTACTACTGTTGATAATGGCATCCTGCCTGAGAGAGAAAATTTTTCAGAAAGCGAGTGGTATCTTGAATTTCCTCTTAATATTGGAAAGGGGGTAGGAGTGCTGGAGAAGGGAAAATACTCCATTATCTATCAGTAGGGAGAAAGCTGTACCTTACATGCAGGACGAAAAAATCAGCAAGGGACACTGCCCTTTTCTTTCCCAGAAACCACAGAGCCACCTCCCTTCGACTTCTCACCTCTAATGCTCTGAACTGATAGAAGCAGCACAGGAGCCCAGATAAAAGGAGGAGCTTGTCCCTGCCACCAACTCCAAGGTCCTGGGAACCACCCAAGGGCCAGAGGGAGATGGGAGCCTTCTTTGTTTCTCTTTGGTGGCTGTGGTTAACAGGGTAGTGTGGGAGTGGAATGTTTTCTTTGTTTGAATAAATTTACCAGAACAACTGTCCAGCAGCATACCTGTTTATAATTCCCACTCCCTCAGCCAAGAGCTTTCCTCTCTGGCTGTGGACTGAGATGCAAAATGCTCACACAGGTAAATCCAAAAGATGTGTGTCTCTCATATACTAGAAGAACTTCTCAAATTCTTTAGCTGTCCAACATTAGATGTTCTTAAAAGCTCGTTTCTGCTTCAGGTTTCTGTTATTCTTTATGGTTCATTTTTGTGTTTTTAGAAATGCAGACTTAGGTCACTGCTTATTCCCTAGTAAGGCTGATGAAGCCAATGTCCCTTTCTTCTTAGAATGTGAGATAAAAACAGTTGATTTCAGGAAGCCTTCCTATGGGCTGTGGCCAGTTCCTGCCAGAAGGCAGCCTGGCTGGGAGGCATACAATAGATACTCACTTAAGTCTGAGTATGTGTTCTGCTACCTAGGCTGTGGGAATTAGATGCTTCTCCACCTCTCTAAGCCTCAGTTTATTTTCCTTGTTTTTTTTTTTTTTTATAAAAAGTGGGACTTCCCTGGTAGTCCAGTGGGTAAAGAGTACGCCTTGCAGTGCAAGGGGCGCTGGTTGGATGCCTGGCTTGAAGATCCCATGTGCCACAGAGTGGCTGAACTGGTGTGTCCAGTTAGGAGCCAGCGCTCTGGAAAGCATACACCTGGAGCCAGTGCTCTGCAACGAGAGAGGCCACTGCAGGGGGAGGCCCACACAGGTCAAAGAATAAAGACAGACGAAAATGAATAAATAAATTTTTAAATCCTTTCTGTATAAGATGGTTGCCAAAATCAGTATACCATGTAAAGTACCTTGAACAACATTTGACACATGGAAAATACTTCATATATCATTTTGTATATTTATTTATGGGTGGAAATAACATTATACTTCCTGGCAGTGTACGAAGCTACAAATTTTCCAAGTTGCATAATAAAGGAGACTTTTTTGTGATTGCCATCGTGATGTTTTCTGCATTGTAGTGCTAGTTTTTTGCAATTGCTTTCTGAAACATTCAGTCTTTGGAAGTTGTAGGAGTACTTTCAGATACGTGTATGTTTTATAGGATGTCAGTCTTTTCAATACATTAATGTAATTGGTTTCTTTGTAAAGACTACAGAAATCTTTCATGCGATTCTGGTGAGGAAAAATCCTAGTGTGTCTTGGCTTTTCTCTGTCTATGTTGGTTTGCTTAATTAAATTTGAAGCATTGCCAGTGTGCTCCTTGTAAACTTGTTTAAGTTGTCTTTGGCCAAAATGATGAAGAGTTGTTTCCCATATTTCATAAGATTCAAAGAGAAAAATTAAAATTTAACAAAGTTAAAATCTTACTTTAGTTTGAATTCTGAGAAACAGACCCAAGACATAATTAGGCAAGAGATTATTTGAGTAATAGCCTATGAGAGAAAACAGGGAAGGAGTCAGAGGAGGCCAGGAGAGCCATCAGACTATGATGTAGGTCTGACCGCTGTGCAGAAGAGAGGGAAGGAAGGAAGGCTCTTGGGTTGCACCACAGTTCTAAGAAAAGTTCAGCGAGGATAATGAATCCCCTTGTCCAACTTGCCCTCCAGAGGAGTCGACCACTGTGGTTACGGATCTGCCTTAGAGCCCCTCCTTTACTCAGTCAGGAGGGACCAGCATGTGCAAAGAGTGGCCTCACTGGTTAATATTTTCCCCAAGTATTAGTTTCACAACAAACTGAAGAGGAACATATATTCCTGTACTGAGACACTTTTTTTTTTTGCATTTTGGCCTCCTTTATTGGTTTTTTATTTATTTATTTTCATCTATCTTTATTCTTTGGCCTGTGTGGGCTTCCCCTTGCAGTGGCCTCTCCCGCTGCGGAGCACTGGCTCTGGGCGCATGCGCTCCAGAGTGCTGGCTCACAATTGGGCACATCGGTCCAGCCGCTCCACAGCACGTGGGATCTTCCCAAACCAGGGATTGAACCGGCGCCTCTTGCTCTGCAAAGCGAACTCTTCACTCAGTGGACCGCCAGGGAAGCCCAGACACTCTTGACAATGTTCTAAAAGCACTTTCAATTGCAGAGTGAGGCTAGAGTAGGGGTCAGGCCTCTGTGCTGATCTCTCAGCTCTGCCAAAGTGTCCAGTGCTAGAAATACAGACTTCAGCCATGCATCACATCTCTCACATATTCTCAACTCCATCTAATCAGTCAGTCATTAATGTAGGCTTACTGTATTCCACAAGCCAATGATTCCCTTTGTGTGTCTGCTTATTAGACTCCTCCCAGGAGCTTTGAAAAATTCAAAGGCCAGGCCACATCCCAGATCAGTGAAATCAGAACACCCCGGCCAGCCTCAATGATTCCAATGTGTAGACAAGCTTGGAAACTCCTGTCCTGAATATTTTTTCAATCTGACATCTCTCATCCCTACTGCCAGTCATTTCTCACATGGATAACTGCACCCACCAATTTCCTATCTGGTGACAGTGCCTCTAATCTTATCCCCTCCTGTTTACCTTCTTTAGTGACTGTTGGCTCCCCCAGAAATGCCAAATTTGATCATGCCATGGCTTTGCTTCCAGCTCTTCCACTGCCTGCCACACATTCAGCATGGGCTCTAACTATCCCTGTACCCCCCAACCCTGGCCTCCACAGTGTTCACCACATGACAGTGTCCTTCAGCGAGCAGTGTATGTGGTAGTTTTCAACCCCTGGGAAAAGAGTGTCAGAGGATTGGAAAACTCCATGTGGGCAGTTTGGGGGAAAGCTTTCTCCCCACCACTGCTTTTTCTCCCTGTCTACTTCCCACTAAGTCAAGTGGGCCTTAGGAAGCATTACTACCAATAAAGCTAATGGAGGTGATGGAATTCCAGCTGAGCTATTTAAAATCCTAAAAGACGATTCATTCCAGTCCCCCAAAAGAGCAGTGGTAAAGAATGTTCAAACTACAGGACAGTTGTGCTCATTTCCCATGTTAGTAAAATTATGCTCAAAAATCCTTCAAGCTAGGCTTCAGCAGTACTTGAATCAGGAACTTCCAGATGTACAAACTGGGCTTAGAAAAGGCAGAGGAACCAGAGATCAAATTGCCACTATGTTTTGGATCATAGAGAAAGGAAAAGAATTCCAGAAAAGCATCTACTTCTGCTTCATTGACTACTCTGAAGCCTTTGACTGTGTTGATCACAACAAACTGTGGAAAACTCTTAAAAGAGATGTGAATACCAGACCACCTGCCTCCTGAGAAACCTGTATGCAGGTCAAGAAGCAACAGTTAGAACCAAATGGGAAAACTGACTGGTTCAAAATTGAGAAAGGAATACAAGGCTGTATACGCTCACCCTGTTGATTTAACTTATACACAGAGCACATCATGCTAAATGCTGGGCTGAATGAGTTGCAAACTGGAATCAAGATTGCCAGTAGAAGTATCAACAACCTCAGATATGCAGATGATACAGTCTAGTGACAGAAACTGAAGAACTAAAGTGCCTCTTGATGAGAGTAAAAGAGGAGAGTAAAAAAGCCAGCTTAAAATTCAACACTAAATAAACTAAGATCATGTCATCTGGTCTCATCACTTCATGGGAAATAGAAGAAAAAATAGAAGCAGTGATAGATTTTCTCTTCATGGGCTCCAAATCACTGCAGACAGTGACTGCAGCCATGAAATGAGAAGACGCTTCTTGGAAGGAAAGCTATGACAAAACTAGGTAATTGAAACTAGGAAATGTATTGAAAACCAGAGACCTCACTTTGCCAAAGGTCCATATAGTCATAGCTTTGGTCTTTCCAGTGGTCATGTACAGATGTGAGAATTGGACCATAAAGAAGGGTGAGTGTCAAGGAATTGATGCTTTCAAATTGTGGTACTGGAAAAGACTCTTGAGTATCCCTTGGACAGCAAGGAAATCAAACCAGTCAGTTCTAAAGGAAATCAACCCTAAACACTCTTTGTAACGACTGCGGCTAAAGCTAAAGCTCCAATACTTTGGCTGCCTGATGCAAAGAGCCGATTCCTGGCAAAAGATCCTGATGCTGGGAAAGACTGAAGGCAAGAGGACGAAGGGATGACAGGATGTGATGGTTGAATAGCTTCACTGACTCAGTGGACATGAACTTAGGCAAACTCCTGGAGATAGCGAGAGACAGGGAAGCCTGGCCTGCTGCAGTCCATGGAGTCATAAAGAGTCAGACACAACTTAGTGACTGAACAACCACCAACCCTTCCCCCATCCTGATGGGTGCTGTCAAACCAGGTGGCTTACTCTTTAGTACAGGACTACCTTTTCAGCTGGCCCTGTCTCCCTAATCTCATTGTTCACCTTTGTACTTGTGCTCCTTATACTCCCAACTTCTGCCAGTTCCCAGTGTAAACCATATGATTCCCATCTTTTATGTCTTTGCTTATTTCATCACCTCCTCTACTTCTTTTCTTTTAGAAGGCCTCACGTTTTACTTTCTCCTGCAATGCTGTCCCTTAAATTTCAAGTTTTGAAAGCAGCCTTTAAATCTCAACTCTGGGGTTTACATCAGCAAAGCCCCCTTTGACCCCAAGTTTGGCCAAATTGAGACCCGTCTTTCATCATCCAGCACCCTGCGTACTCATCTCATTGATCTTGCAATGGTGTGCTGTCATCAGCTGCTTTAAGGGCTCTTGAGTCACCATTCTCTATGTTTTCTAGATTTAAAATTCTTAAAATACTTTGATCTCATTTACTCAGATTTTGAGCCCAAGTCATTCAGAGTAGGGCATTCTGATTAACAGAAGCCACAATCATAAAATATCAATATTGGGAGATTTTCAAAGGTAATGTTATTCAATCACAAAATTTTGTTGTGTTATTTTCTATTTAGTGACCTTGAGGAAGGTGTGATGTATCCAGATGGAAATACCCAGTGTGTTTGGGAAATACAAAAGGATTGCAAACTCTGGAGAAATTTATAGAAAAAGATAGATGAATCCTCCAAAGGAAAAAGTGTCAAAAGAAAACAAAGGACAGGTAATTCATCACTAGACAGCATCATGCTTCCCAGGTGGCACTAGTAATAAAGAACCCACCTGCAAACACAGGAGATGTGAGAGATGCAGGCTTGATCCCTGAGTTGGGAAGGTCCCATGCAGAAGGGCATATAAACCTACTTCCATATTCTTGCCTGGAGAATGGACAGGGGAGCCTGGCTGGCCACCGTCCACGGGGTCTCAAAGAGTTGGACACGACTGAAGTGACTTAGCAGACAACATCAGCCTTCAGGAAACATGGAGTACTTAAGAGATGCCAGTTCAGGAGATAGAATGTTTGCAGAAGCCAGAGTCAAGAGTGTTTTAAGAAGCAGAGAGGGACCATGGGTCCAGTTCTCCGGGGAGGCTCAGACTGCAGTGGTCCTGTGATGTACCTGTGTGGTCCTGTGTGTTCAGGTGGCTCACCTGCTCCTGGGAAGAAGCATCTAGGAGGAATCAGATTGGACACATTTATGGAGATCCCAACCCTCCCAAACCAGAACCTAAATCTACATAGTTCTTGACCTTTTACACAACTCACGTTTACTTTCTCCTGCAATGCTGTCCCTTAAATTTCAAGTTTTGAAAGCAGCCTTTAAATCTCAACTCTGGGGTTTACATCAGCAAAGCCCCCTTTGACCCCAAGTTTGGCCAAATTGAGACCCGTCTTTCATCATCCAGCACCCTGCGTACTCATCTCATTGATCTTGCAATGGTGTGCTGTCATCAGCTGCTTTAAGGGCTCTTGAGTCACCATTCTCTATGTTTTCTAGATTTAAAATTCTTAAAATACTTTGATCTCATTTACTCAGATTTTGAGCCCAAGTCATTCAGAGTAGGGCATTCTGATTAACAGAAGCCACAATCATAAAATATCAATATTGGGAGATTTTCAAAGGTAATGTTATTCAATCACAAAATTTTGTTGTGTTATTTTCTATTTAGTGACCTTGAGGAAGGTGTGATGTATCCAGATGGAAATACCCAGTGTGTTTGGGAAATACAAAAGGATTGCAAACTCTGGAGAAATTTATAGAAAAAGATAGATGAATCCTCCAAAGGAAAAAGTGTCAAAAGAAAACAAAGGACAGGTAATTCATCACTAGACAGCATCATGCTTCCCAGGTGGCACTAGTAATAAAGAACCCACCTGCAAACACAGGAGATGTGAGAGATGCAGGCTTGATCCCTGAGTTGGGAAGGTCCCATGCAGAAGGGCATATAAACCTACTTCCATATTCTTGCCTGGAGAATGGACAGGGGAGCCTGGCTGGCCACCGTCCACGGGGTCTCAAAGAGTTGGACACGACTGAAGTGACTTAGCAGACAACATCAGCCTTCAGGAAACATGGAGTACTTAAGAGATGCCAGTTCAGGAGATAGAATGTTTGCAGAAGCCAGAGTCAAGAGTGTTTTAAGAAGCAGAGAGGGACCATGGGTCCAGTTCTCCGGGGAGGCTCAGACTGCAGTGGTCCTGTGATGTACCTGTGTGGTCCTGTGTGTTCAGGTGGCTCACCTGCTCCTGGGAAGAAGCATCTAGGAGGAATCAGATTGGACACATTTATGGAGATCCCAACCCTCCCAAACCAGAACCTAAATCTACATAGTTCTTGACCTTTTTACACAACTCAGAAATTTTTGATAATCTGATGAATCTACTGATTCTGTCCTCAGAAAATGCACATAAGGACACAGGCAGACACAGTTTTACATACAACTTCTCCACGTTCACTCTACATCCCCCACGACCATCCAAGCGCACGCCTATACACGAACCTCAAGATTAACAGGCATAGTTTCACTGTCCAGTACCATAGCTCGCTCAGGCAATGAGGACAGGTGATAATACTTGAGGATTAAGAACTGTTCCTCTCCCTGCTCATATCTTAACTGGTCCAAGATTTCTAGTAAAAATCTGCTACTTTACCCATCTGAGGAGCAGTAGGCTGAGGAGAGGTATTCCTCAATGCTTCCAATTTGCTCAGTCTAAACAATTGAATATTTTCTGGATTCCTGTCTGTTGACTAACCAAGTCACTAATTTAGGTCTGCTAGCCAGTGTACTTCTCTGTGCCTTGACTTGTGAAAAGGCTCCTTGTAGAATTTTAACCAGCAAACATGACTTAACCTCTTTTCCACCTGTCTGGCTTCTGACTTCTACTTCTTTTAAATGACTTGCCCTCATTTATTCCTTTTTCAAATTAAAGAATTTAGGAGAGCAATGAAAACATTCCAGTTTTCAGAAATAGAAACTGGGTTGTTAAAGTTTTATGGGAAAGAGAGCAGCGTTACAGTCAGCTTTTGTTGATCTCAGCCCAAAAGCAGAGCAGCAACATGGAAACTTGCAAAAGCACTAGGGAGTTTTTAAAAAATACTATATTTGTAATTTATAAAGTTATTTTTGTACCTATTTTTCTGATTTTCTTTGGCTTACCATGGAAATGTTTCTGCAATGACTATATGGAGAATAGGAGGCATATTGGGAAATGGACTTGGGCTACAGAATATGCTTTGTTAATCCATATGTATCATTAGTAATTGAGGCTTGATATCTCTTCAAGAGAGAATTTTAGAGTTTGACAAATAATGGAGATTGGAATCCCTTCCCAACTTTAAAACTCTAGGAAACATGACACATTTATGGAGATCCCAACCCTCCCAAACCAGAACCTAAATCTACATAGTTCTTGACCTTTTTACACAACTCAGAAATTTTTGATAATCTGATGAATCTACTGATTCTGTCCTCAGAAAATGCACATAAGGACACAGGCAGACACAGTTTTACATACAACTTCTCCACGTTCACTCTACATCCCCCACGACCATCCAAGCGCACGCCTATACACGAACCTCAAGATTAACAGGCATAGTTTCACTGTCCAGTACCATAGCTCGCTCAGGCAATGAGGACAGGTGATAATACTTGAGGATTAAGAACTGTTCCTCTCCCTGCTCATATCTTAACTGGTCCAAGATTTCTAGTAAAAATCTGCTACTTTACCCATCTGAGGAGCAGTAGGCTGAGGAGAGGTATTCCTCAATGCTTCCAATTTGCTCAGTCTAAACAATTGAATATTTTCTGGATTCCTGTCTGTTGACTAACCAAGTCACTAATTTAGGTCTGCTAGCCAGTGTACTTCTCTGTGCCTTGACTTGTGAAAAGGCTCCTTGTAGAATTTTAACCAGCAAACATGACTTAACCTCTTTTCCACCTGTCTGGCTTCTGACTTCTACTTCTTTTAAATGACTTGCCCTCATTTATTCCTTTTTCAAATTAAAGAATTTAGGAGAGCAATGAAAACATTCCAGTTTTCAGAAATAGAAACTGGGTTGTTAAAGTTTTATGGGAAAGAGAGCAGCGTTACAGTCAGCTTTTGTTGATCTCAGCCCAAAAGCAGAGCAGCAACATGGAAACTTGCAAAAGCACTAGGGAGTTTTTAAAAAATACTATATTTGTAATTTATAAAGTTATTTTTGTACCTATTTTTCTGATTTTCTTTGGCTTACCATGGAAATGTTTCTGCAATGACTATATGGAGAATAGACGAGGCATATTGGGAAATGGACTTGGGCTACAGAATATGCTTTGTTAATCCATATGTATCATTAGTAATTGAGGCTTGATATCTCTTCAAGAGAGAATTTTAGAGTTTGACAAATAATGGAGATTTGTGGAAAAAAGTAAAGGTAGTGTGAAAGATTATTAGTCTAGAAATGATTTTAGTCAGTTGCATATTTGATTTTTAAAAGGTTATGAGTCTGAATAAAGAATTAAAAGCCCTGCCTGCATAGCACAAAAGAATTTTTATGATGATAGACTTGGTCTGTATGATATTATGGTATTGGATTCTGTAACTCTATGAATTTTTCAAAATTCATAGAATTATACACCACAAGAAAAATTTTTGCTGCATGCCATAAAAACAAAAACTCAGGATACTAGGGGAATCCAGGATGGAATGCACACTGTGACAAATGAATATACATTACAAATATATGACAGGCTTTTTCTGAAGTAGAAGAAAAAGAGAGGAATTGACCTAAGTAACTATGGAAAATAGTGTTTTCCATAGATCCTGTAAGGATAAAGACAAAAAGAATTGTACAAAAGCACTAGTAAATGTTTCTTCTCTTCGGGATACAGTTTAGCAGCTCTGACACTTTCCATACTTGCTAGAGTTGTACCAATAATTGTAGATAATGGGAGCCAGGTGCCAGTTTTCTTTTTTTTTTTTTTAACCACCAGAGAAAGAAGCAGGTTGGAATTAGGGTTTCCTATTCAAGCATATAGGTACAGATATAAATGTAGACAGGCGTGTTTGCATTCGTTAGTACAATAATGTAATTTGCAGCCCTGTTCTTTGAGAGGGCTGTGAAGCATGGGCACTCAGTAGCAAGGAGTTCACCCAAGATCTTGGCTTCTAAATGCCATTCAACAGTTTTAAAAGGCCAGCTTTCCTTAGAGAAATGACCTGTTTGATTCTAGGGCTGGGGCAAGAAAAACACAGGATGAGCCTGGAATATCATAGAGTATCAGAAAGTAAAGGGTGAGGAAGAGGGAGGACAAGAGGACACAGGGGCCAGCCTGAAGATCTGTGGGTGGCCAGACCTTGTGAAAGTGTGAAGGACAAAGTAAATAAAAACAACACTGTATTATAATCTAGAGAATAAATATCCCTGGATCTATATACATAACAGATTACTAAGTACATAAATAAGCGTGCAGGGTGGGGAGGGAGAAACCTTCCTATGAAAGAATTCCAGTTACAAATAAATATTAGTGGACATAAAGGAGTAATCAATCGAGACACAGTAATGGTAGGGCAATTTAACACTCCACTTATGCCAATGGACAGATCATCCAGACAGAAAATCAAGAAGGAAACAGTGGCCTTAAATGACTCACTAGTTTAGATAGACTTAATTGATATATAATAGAGCTTTCTATCCAAAAGCACAATACATAGTCTTTTCAAGTGCATATGGAACATTCTCCAGGAGAGAACACATGCTAGGCCACAAAACAAGCCTCCTAAATTAAAAAGCGACAATCAAGTCATTCCTAACCTGACAAATGAATATACATTACAAATATATGACAGGCTTTTTCTGAAGTAGAAGAAAAAGAGAGGAATTGACCTAAGTAACTATGGAAAATAGTGTTTTCCATAGATCCTGTAAGGATAAAGACAAAAAGAATTGTACAAAAGCACTAGTAAATGTTTCTTCTCTTCGGGATACAGTTTAGCAGCTCTGACACTTTCCATACTTGCTAGAGTTGTACCAATAATTGTAGATAATGGGAGCCAGGTGCCAGTTTTCTTTTTTTTTTTAACCACCAGAGAAAGAAGCAGGTTGGAATTAGGGTTTCCTATTCAAGCATATAGGTACAGATATAAATGTAGACAGGCGTGTTTGCATTCGTTAGTACAATAATGTAATTTGCAGCCCTGTTCTTTGAGAGGGCTGTGAAGCATGGGCACTCAGTAGCAAGGAGTTCACCCAAGATCTTGGCTTCTAAATGCCATTCAACAGTTTTAAAAGGCCAGCTTTCCTTAGAGAAATGACCTGTTTGATTCTAGGGCTGGGGCAAGAAAAACACAGGATGAGCCTGGAATATCATAGAGTATCAGAAAGTAAAGGGTGAGGAAGAGGGAGGACAAGAGGACACAGGGGCCAGCCTGAAGATCTGTGGGTGGCCAGACCTTGTGAAAGTGTGAAGGACAAAGTAAATAAAAACAACACTGTATTATAATCTAGAGAATAAATATCCCTGGATCTATATACATAACAGATTACTAAGTACATAAATAAGCGTGCAGGGTGGGGAGGGAGAAACCTTCCTATGAAAGAATTCCAGTTACAAATAAATATTAGTGGACATAAAGGAGTAATCAATCGAGACACAGTAATGGTAGGGCAATTTAACACTCCACTTATGCCAATGGACAGATCATCCAGACAGAAAATCAAGAAGGAAACAGTGGCCTTAAATGACTCACTAGTTTAGATAGACTTAATTGATATATAATAGAGCTTTCTATCCAAAAGCACAATACATAGTCTTTTCAAGTGCATATGGAACATTCTCCAGGAGAGAACACATGCTAGGCCACAAAACAAGCCTCCATAAATTTAAGAAAGCTGAAATCATATCAAGTATCATTCCTAACCATGATGTTATGAGACTGGAAATAAACTACAAGGAAATAATTGCAAAGAAACAACACATGGAGGCTAAACCAACATGCTATTAAACAACTAATGGATCACTGAAGAAATCAAAGAGGAAATCAAAAAAACTAGAGACAAATGAAAACAAAAACACAATGGCCCAAAACATGGGATGCATCAGAAGAAATTCTAAGAAGGAAGATTATAGCAATACATACTTAGCTCAGGAAACAAGAAAAACTCAAAACAACCTAATTTTACACCTAAAGAAACTAAAGAGAGAAGAGCAAATAAAATCTAAAATTGACAGATGGAAAGAAATCATAAAGACAAGAAACAAATGAAATAAAGACTAAAAAAAAAAAATAGAAAAGATCAATGAAACTAAAAGCCAGTTCTTTGAAAAGATATAGAAAATTGATAAATCTTTAGCCAGTTTTAAAAAATGGGATACAGCCCACATCAATAAAATCAGAAATGGAAAATAAGACCACAGAAATGCAAAGGATCATAAGGCACTATTATGAATAACTACATGCCAATGAAATGGACAGCCTAGAAGAGATGGACAAATTCTTCAAGAGGTGTGATTTCCCAAGATTGTACCAGAAAGGAGTAGAAAATTTGAACAAATCCATTACCAGTAATGAAATTGAATCCATACTTTAAAAACTCCCAATAAATGGAAAGTCCAAGACCAGATGACTTCATAGGTGAGTTCTACCAAATATTTAGAAGAGTTAAAACCTATTCTCAAACTATCATCACCCCCCGTCCCCAAAAAAGCCTACAGAGGAAGAAACACTTCTGAACTTGTTTTATAAGGCTTATATCACAATGATACCAAAAAGAAAATTATTGGCAAACATAACTGATGTACATAAATGCTGAAATTCTTAACAAAATAATAGCAAACCAAATCCAACAATACATTAAGAGCCCACACACTATGATCAATGAGGATTTATCCCAGATATCCAAAGATTTTTCAGTTTCTGCAAATCAATCAATATGATACAGCACATTAACAGATTGAAGAATATAACCCATATGATTATCTTAATAGACACAAAATACTTCTGACAAAATTCAACATCTGTTTGTGATAAAATTCCAGAATATGGACATAGAAGGAGTGCATCTCAACATAAGGCCACGTATGAGAAACCCACAATTAACACCATACTCAACAGTGAAAAGCTGAAAATGTTCCCTTTAAGATCAGAAACAAGACAAAGATGCCACTCTCACCACATTTATTCAACATATTTTTGGAAGTCCTAATCACAGAAATCAGAAGAGAAAGAATATTAAGAATCCAAACTGGAAAGAGATAAAACAGTCCCTTTGTATAGATGGCAGATACTATACATAGAAAATACTGAAGAGGCCACCAGAAAACTGTTAGGACTCATCAATGAATTCAGTAAAGTTCTTAGGATACAAAATTCATATACAGAAATCTGATGTATTTCTATACACTAATAACTTATCAGAAAGAGAGATTAAGGAAACAGCTCTATTTACCCTTACATCAAAACAAATAAAACATACCTAGAAACAAGTCTACCTAAGCAGGTAAAATGTCCTGTACTCAGAAAAGTAGGATACTGATGAAAGAAATTGAATCCATACTTTAAAAACTCCCAATAAATGGAAAGTCCAAGACCAGATGACTTCATAGGTGAGTTCTACCAAATATTTAGAAGAGTTAAAACCTATTCTCAAACTATCATCACCCCCCGTCCCCAAAAAAGCCTACAGAGGAAGAAACACTTCTGAACTTGTTTTATAAGGCTTATATCACAATGATACCAAAAAGAAAATTATTGGCAAACATAACTGATGTACATAAATGCTGAAATTCTTAACAAAATAATAGCAAACCAAATCCAACAATACATTAAGAGCCCACACACTATGATCAATGAGGATTTATCCCAGATATCCAAAGATTTTTCAGTTTCTGCAAATCAATCAATATGATACAGCACATTAACAGATTGAAGAATATAACCCATATGATTATCTTAATAGACACAAAATACTTCTGACAAAATTCAACATCTGTTTGTGATAAAAATTCCAGAATATGGACATAGAAGGAGTGCATCTCAACATAAGGCCACGTATGAGAAACCCACAATTAACACCATACTCAACAGTGAAAAGCTGAAAATGTTCCCTTTAAGATCAGAAACAAGACAAAGATGCCACTCTCACCACATTTATTCAACATATTTTTGGAAGTCCTAATCACAGAAATCAGAAGAGAAAGAATATTAAGAATCCAAACTGGAAAGAGATAAAACAGTCCCTTTGTATAGATGGCAGATACTATACATAGAAAATACTGAAGAGGCCACCAGAAAACTGTTAGGACTCATCAATGAATTCAGTAAAGTTCTTAGGATACAAAATTCATATACAGAAATCTGATGTATTTCTATACACTAATAACTTATCAGAAAGAGAGATTAAGGAAACAGCTCTATTTACCCTTACATCAAAACAAATAAAACATACCTAGAAACAAGTCTACCTAAGCAGGTAAAATGTCCTGTACTCAGAAAAGTAGGATACTGATGAAAGAAATTGAAGATGACACAAACATATGGAAAGCTACATCATGTTCTTAGATTACCAGAATTAATATTGTTAAAACAACCTTACTACCCAAGGCAATGTACAGATTGAATACAATCCCTATCAAAGTACAAATGGCATTTTTCACAGAACTGGAACAAATTATTTTAAAATTTGTATGGATATACAAAAGGCTATAAACAGCCTAAGTCAATTTTGAGAAAGAAAACAGAGCTGGAGGAATCAAATTCTCTGCTTTCTAACTATACTACAAAGCTATAGTAATCAAAACAGTATGTTACTGGCACAAAAACAGACACATATTAATAGATCAATGAAACAGAATAGAGAGCCCAGAAATAAACCCCCACACACACTTAAGTTAAACTAATCTATCGATAAATTAATCTACGGCAAAGGAGGCAACAATATACAAGGGAGAAAACACAGTCCCCTCAATAAGAACTGGTGGAAAAACTGGAGGGCTACATGTAAAAGAATGAAATTAGAACATCCTCTAACAGTATATGCAAAAATAAACTCAAAATGGATTAAAGAGTGTAAGACTGGAAAATCATAAAACTCCTAGACACTCATAGGTAGGACACTCACATAAGTTACAGCAATATTTTTTGGATCCATATCCTAAAACAAAGGAAACAAAAGCAAAAATAAACAAATATGACCTAATTAGACTTAAAAACTTACATAGCAACCATCACCAAATGAAAAGACACCCTACAAAATGGGAGACAATATTTGCAAATGATATGACAAGTAAGGGGTCAATATCCAATATATGTAAACAGTTCATAAATCTTAAAAAAGAAAAAAAAAACTTGATTAAAAAAAATGGGCAGAAGAACTGAATAAACATTTTTCCAAAGAGGACATGCAGCACATGAAAAGATGCTCAACATTAGTCATCAATGAATTCAGTAAAGTTCTTAGGATACAAAATTCATATACAGAAATCTGATGTATTTCTATACACTAATAACTTATCAGAAAGAGAGATTAAGGAAACAGCTCTATTTACCCTTACATCAAAACAAATAAAACATACCTAGAAACAAGTCTACCTAAGCAGGTAAAATGTCCTGTACTCAGAAAAGTAGGATACTGATGAAAGAAATTGAAGATGACACAAACATATGGAAAGCTACATCATGTTCTTAGATTACCAGAATTAATATTGTTAAAACAACCTTACTACCCAAGGCAATGTACAGATTGAATACAATCCCTATCAAAGTACAAATGGCATTTTTCACAGAACTGGAACAAATTATTTTAAAATTTGTATGGATATACAAAAGGCTATAAACAGCCTAAGTCAATTTTGAGAAAGAAAACAGAGCTGGAGGAATCAAATTCTCTGCTTTCTAACTATACTACAAAGCTATAGTAATCAAAACAGTATGTTACTGGCACAAAAACAGACACATATTAATAGATCAATGAAACAGAATAGAGAGCCCAGAAATAAACCCCCACACACACTTAAGTTAAACTAATCTATCGATAAATTAATCTACGGCAAAGGAGGCAACAATATACAAGGGAGAAAACACAGTCCCCTCAATAAGAACTGGTGGAAAAACTGGAGGGCTACATGTAAAAGAATGAAATTAGAACATCCTCTAACAGTATATGCAAAAATAAACTCAAAATGGATTAAAGAGTGTAAGACTGGAAAATCATAAAACTCCTAGACACTCATAGGTAGGACACTCACATAAGTTACAGCAATATTTTTTGGATCCATATCCTAAAACAAAGGAAACAAAAGCAAAAATAAACAAATATGACCTAATTAGACTTAAAAACTTACATAGCAACCATCACCAAATGAAAAGACACCCTACAAAATGGGAGACAATATTTGCAAATGATATGACAAGTAAGGGGTCAATATCCAATATATGTAAACAGTTCATAAATCTTAAAAAAGAAAAAAAAAACTTGATTAAAAAAAATGGGCAGAAGAACTGAATAAACATTTTTCCAAAGAGGACATGCAGATAGCTAACAAGCACATGAAAAGATGCTCAACATTAGTCATCCCTTGGGGAATGTAATTTAAATTGACAATGAGGGGCTTCCCTCATAGCTCAGAGGTAAAGAATCTGCCTGCCAGTGCAGGTGACACAGGTTCAATCCCTGATCTGGGACGATCTCACATGCTGCAGAGCAACTAAGCCTGGGAGCGACCATTACTGAATCCACATGCCACAACTACTGAAGCTCTTGGGCCCTAGATCTCGTGCTCTGCAACAAGAGAAGCCACTGCAATGAGAAGCTTGCTTACTGCAACTAGAGAAAAGTCCTGCAACAACAAACACCCAGAACAGCCAAAAAGAAATAAATTTTTAAAATTCAAGAGATATCACCTCACACCTGTCCAAATAACAATCCTCAAAAAAGAACATAAATAACAAACATTGGTGAAGGTGCCGAGAATGGAGAACCCTCATACACTATTGGTGAGAGTGTAAATTGGCTCAGTCACTGTGGAAAACAGTATAGAGGTTTCTCAATAAACTTAAAATAAGACTATCATATGATCCAGCAATTCCACTCCTGGGTATGTATCTGAAAAGAGCAAAAATACTAATTCAGAAAGATGCTTGCCCCAATGTTCACAGCAGAACTATTTATAATTGCCAGGGAATGGAAGCAACCTACCTGTCCATGAATGGATCTGAAGGGCATTATGCTAAGTGAGTTAAGTCAGACAGAGAAAGACAAATACTGTATAATATCACTTACATGTATAATCTAAAAAGTACAACAAACTAGTGACTATAACAACAACAAAGCAGACTCAGATATAGAGGACAAACTAGTGGTTACTAGTGGAGAGAGGTAAGTGGGAAGGTCATTATAGGAAAAGAACAAACTATTATGTGTAAAATAAGCTATAAGGATATAACATGGGCAGACAGGGAAATACAAACATGTTAGCTGCATCTGGGTTTCATTATAATCACTTGTTTATAATTATTTATAATTACCATAAACGGAGTATGACCTTTAAAAATGGTGAATCACTATATAACACATATATATAATCACCTATAACACATATTATATGTCAAATATACTTCAATTTTAAATTGGCTCAGAAAGTAAAAACATCTGCCTGCTCAGTGCAGGAGACATGGGAGACATGAGTTCAATCCCCAGATCGGGAAGATCCCCTAGAGGAGGAAATGGCAAGCCACTCCAGTATTCTTGCCGGGAGAATCCCATGGACAGAGGAACCCGGTGGGCTATAGTCCAAAGGGTCACAAAGAGTCAGACATGACTGAGCACACACATACACACACACACACATACACACACACACACACACAGAAAAAGAATGCCAGTTAATAAATGTAGAAAGAATGGGGAAACAGAAAATCCCTGTTAGAACACCATAGTAGCAATTACTGCAGACAAGAGCCACTGCTGAGTACTAATGTCAGAAGATAAAACTTTGAGGAGAAACAGGATATTTGCATAGTTTCACACTACCTCCTCACAAAGTGTTGTTTATTGATTGTTATAGCGGTCTTCACATGGTTATAAGTGTTTTGATACTCTTCCCTCCAGAAGGTAGACTTTAATTCCTCTCCCACTGAGTGTGGGGAGGACTTAGCATCTCACTTTTGAGGAAGAGACTATAAAGACATCTAACAATTCCCTGGGGACTTCTCAGATGGCACTAGTGGTAAAGAATCTGCCTACCAATGCAAGAGATGTAAGTAACTCAGGTTCAGTCCTTGGGTTGGGAAGATCCCCTGGAGAAAGAAATAGCAACCCACTCCAGTATTCTTGCCTGTAGAATCCCATGGACAGAGGAACCTTGCAGGCTGCTGTCCATAGGATTGCAAAGAGTCAGACACAACTGAAGTAACTTAGCACAACAGCACCTTAACCAAGTGATCAAGGTTAATATCACCAGTAATAACACAGGTTGACCTCATGGACTCTCTGATGTGATGCAACTGGAAGGGCACTTCACCTCTGTGGATTCTCCCCTTAAATCCACAACTACAGTCTATTCATGATTGTTTTAACAAAGTTAAAATAATGCTGCCCTTGAAATTTTATACTTATAAATTCAGAGCTTTTGAAATTTTTGATTTATTCTCATAAATAGTATATGTTTTGTTATTCTATTTTAACATAACTTGTCATTTGATAGGAGGATATTTAAACATAGTTACCTGGGACAAAGCAGCCTGGTGGGCTATGGTCCATGGGGTTATAAAGAGTCAGACACAGCTGAGCATACACACATGTGTATGTACCTGGAATTTGTTTAAAATAAGGGTTCCATTTTATTTGTAGGTCTTAAACAGAACTAAGACAAAATTGAATAATGATCAAGGCTAAGGAATTCAGGTTATACGTACACATGGATGGTTGCATTTCATTCAACGTAATGCTTCTGCTGAGCGGAGAAGAACTTGTGATTGGAAATATTTCCAACAGAATATGATCCACAAGGAAAAAATGCATAATTTCAGATTACATACACCAAAGGGCACTGTAATTTCATGGTGTCATTGAGAGGGAGAAAAAAAGCTTATTGTTTTATGTTACAGTGTCTTCTATTGAAAAATCCACATATGTTTACATGTATATATATTCATGAAATCAAATTGCCTTTTAAATTAATCCATATCTAATCATTTTAACAATGAAACAATATAGTGAGTTTATAGAGCATTAAAAATACCCAGATTTAAATTGGGGTGGGCAATGCCAGAATTAACAAATTAGTGGTCCATGGACTGCAGTTACCTCTGGGGTACATTTTCATTGGCTAGCAAATTTAAATTTTTGAATTGATTGCCAATATTTAAAATAGTGAGCTTTACATAAAAGTGTATGAGTTTCAGGCTTCCCTGGTGGTCCAGTGGGTAAGGACACCGCCTTGCAGTGCAAGGGGCGCCGGTTTGATCCCTGGCCTGGGAAGATCCTACGGGCCACGCAGTGACTGGACTGATGTGTCCAATTACCGAGCCAGAGCTCTGGAGTGCATGTGCCCAGAGCTGGTGCTCTGTGACAACAGAGGCCACTGCGATGGGAGGCCCACATGGGCCAAAGAACAAAGATGGATGAAAATAGACAAATGAAAGACCAATAGAAGTAGCCCACCTGCTCCCCGCCCTCCCCACCCCCCCAAAATAAATTTAAAAAAATAATAATAATAAATAAATCTTTTTTTTGAAAAAGTGTATGAGTTTCTATTCTCTTTCAAACAGTAAGATCTGATGGCACTAAGAAGACTTGTGACATGGCCAGACTTGGCAAGGGCTGGGAGGTAGAAACCTATCATGCGGTGCATCATTGTTCCCAGGTTATTGTTGTGGTTGTATTCAGGTCTTTAAAAATTGAGATGAAAGTAACATGACAAAAATAACCACTTCAAAGTGAACAGTTCAGTGGCATTTAGTGTATTCAAATTCATGATAATCTGCAATCCCCACCTCTACTTCCAAAATAATTTATCCTCCCAAAGTAAAACTTTTCCAGCTGAGCAGTCACTCCCTCCAACCCACTTCCCCCATCATCTCCAAATCTGCTTTCTTTCTCCTTGGATTTACCAATTCTGGACATTTCATATGAATGAAGTCATCTATGACCTTTTATGTCTGGCTTCTTTTACAGACCACACTTTTTCAAGATTCCTCAATTGAGAGGGAGAAAAAAAGCTTATTGTTTTATGTTACAGTGTCTTCTATTGAAAAATCCACATATGTTTACATGTATATATATTCATGAAATCAAATTGCCTTTTAAATTAATCCATATCTAATCATTTTAACAATGAAACAATATAGTGAGTTTATAGAGCATTAAAAATACCCAGATTTAAATTGGGGTGGGCAATGCCAGAATTAACAAATTAGTGGTCCATGGACTGCAGTTACCTCTGGGGTACATTTTCATTGGCTAGCAAATTTAAATTTTTGAATTGATTGCCAATATTTAAAATAGTGAGCTTTACATAAAAGTGTATGAGTTTCAGGCTTCCCTGGTGGTCCAGTGGGTAAGGACACCGCCTTGCAGTGCAAGGGGCGCCGGTTTGATCCCTGGCCTGGGAAGATCCTACGGGCCACGCAGTGACTGGACTGATGTGTCCAATTACCGAGCCAGAGCTCTGGAGTGCATGTGCCCAGAGCTGGTGCTCTGTGACAACAGAGGCCACTGCGATGGGAGGCCCACATGGGCCAAAGAACAAAGATGGATGAAAATAAATAAATGAAAGACCAATAGAAGTGGCCAAAAAAAATAATAATAATAAATAAATCTTTTTTTTGAAAAAGTGTATGAGTTTCTATTCTCTTTCAAACAGTAAGATCTGATGGCACTAAGAAGACTTGTGACATGGCCAGACTTGGCAAGGGCTGGGAGGTAGAAACCTATCATGCGGTGCATCATTGTTCCCAGGTTATTGTTGTGGTTGTATTCAGGTTTTTAAAAAATTGAGATGAAAGTAACATGACAAAAATAACCACTTCAAAGTGAACAGTTCAGTGGCATTTAGTGTATTCAAATTCATGATAATCTGCAATCCCCACCTCTACTTCCAAAATAATTTATCCTCCCAAAGTAAAACTTTTCCAGCTGAGCAGTCACTCCCTCCAACCCACTTCCCCCATCATCTCCAAATCTGCTTTCTTTCTCCTTGGATTTACCAATTCTGGACATTTCATATGAATGAAGTCATCTATGACCTTTTATGTCTGGCTTCTTTTACAGACCACACTTTTTCAAGATTCCTCAATGGTGTAGCATACATCAGTGCTGCTTTCCTTTTTCTAGCAGAATAATATTCCGTTGTATGGGCATACCGCATTTGTTTATCCATTCATATAGTGTTATGGACATTTGCCTGTTTCTAAGCTTTTGAGTACAGTATTATGAGTAGTTTTGTCAAGAACATTTGTGTCCAGGGTTTTATTTGAATGAATATTATATTTTTGACATTTCCTATGGACATTAGAGTTGTTTCAGCCAAGGTCTTAACACTGCCTGTTGCCTCCCACCCTGGCCTGCTTCCCACGTTTGCTTTCTCTCACTGTCCCCAGTGACTTCTGCATTTACCTTTTCTGGTCTGTATGTCCTGAGGGTGGGCATATCCATCTCCCCTCCATTCTTGTACATTTGTTGCCCAAAACTTGAATTAACTAATGAAAACTTTTCTTCATTTTACTTAAAAACATGCTTCTACACTGGACTTTTTGGACTTTTCTTCCTCAATTTTGTTCATTCTTTGATTAATAAGGATGAGGGTTTGGTTTTCCTCTGTCTTTGACATTAAAAATTTGGGCAGTTTGAGAAAATTCAAAATTAGGAGTAAGTAGCAACTGGATGTATGCACCTGGGTTTAATTAAGGCTGGCATCTGTAATGGTTGTAGAGATGTCATGTATTTTTAGCAGTGCAAGAGTGTAATCACTCTAATGGAGATTCACTTCTGACTTTCTTGAACCTGGGTCTTAATTAAGGCTGGCATCTGTAATGTTACAGATGTTCCCAGGTTATTGTTGTGGTTGTATTCAGGTCTTTAAATTGAGATGAAAGTAACCAAAAATAACCACTTCAAAGTGAACAGTTCAGTGGCATTTAGTGTATTCAAATTCATGATAATCTGCAATCCCCACCTCTACTTCCAAAATAATTTATCCTCCCAAAGTAAAACTTTTCCAGCTGAGCAGTCACTCCCTCCAACCCACTTCCCCCATCATCTCCAAATCTGCTTTCTTTCTCCTTGGATTTACCAATTCTGGACATTTCATATGAATGAAGTCATCTATGACCTTTTATGTCTGGCTTTTTTTACAGACCACACTTTTTCAAGATTCCTCAATGGTGTAGCATACATCAGTGCTGCTTTCCTTTTTCTAGCAGAATAATATTCCGTTGTATGGGCATACCGCATTTGTTTATCCATTCATATAGTGTTATGGACATTTGCCTGTTTCTAAGCTTTTGAGTACAGTATTATGAGTAGTTTTGTCAAGAACATTTGTGTCCAGGGTTTTATTTGAATGAATATTATATTTTTGACATTTCCTATGGACATTAGAGTTGTTTCAGCCAAGGTCTTAACACTGCCTGTTGCCTCCCACCCTGGCCTGCTTCCCACGTTTGCTTTCTCTCACTGTCCCCAGTGACTTCTGCATTTACCTTTTCTGGTCTGTATGTCCTGAGGGTGGGCATATCCATCTCCCCTCCATTCTTGTACATTTGTTGCCCAAAACTTGAATTAACTAATGAAAACTTTTCTTCATTTTACTTAAAAACATGCTTCTACACTGGACTTTTTGGACTTTTCTTCCTCAATTTTGTTCATTCTTTGATTAATAAGGATGAGGGTTTGGTTTTCCTCTGTCTTTGACATTAAAAATTTGGGCAGTTTGAGAAAATTCAAAATTAGGAGTAAGTAGCAACTGGATGTATGCACCTGGGTTTAATTAAGGCTGGCATCTGTAATGGTTGTAGAGATGTCATGTATTTTTAGCAGTGCAAGAGTGTAATCACTCTAATGGAGATTCACTTCTGACTTTCTTGAACCTCAAGGTCTGTGTTACCCCCTCTGTCTGCCACTACACTCATCTGTAGGCCTTTTTTCCCACTTCAGTCTCTCTCAGTGCCCCTCTGATTTCCCCTTATTTGCCATTTAATCATTCACTGTAAGTAATTTGCAGTTGTATATTGCCTCCCTTACTAGATTATGAAACCCTGCTGAATAGAATCTAGTTTTGTTTATTCTTTGTATGCTTCAGTGCAGAGCATATGTAATAAACGTGCAGTAAATATTTGAAGTAGTGACTCACAAACTGAAAAAAAGAGTTCCCTTTAAGTATAGCTAACTTTTTCAGTATTAAGTTGAACAAGTTTAAAGTGTTCAAATCCATTTCAGTGTAATACTTGCCCTTAAGATTAATAGATAGAAAGGTGAAAACAGTTTTGTATTATAAGTATGGCAACTAAGTTCCTCTGTGTGTCTAATCGATGTATAAGTTGGTGATTCTAAAAATGTGTTGCAAACCATCTTAATGAGAATTGGCCTATGGTGATCATCAAAATAGAGACCCTTAATCCCCACCCTTGAATTTATATACTAATATAGCCTGACAGTTGAGCCCAGGAATCTGCATTTTAAGAAATCTCTCCTGGAGTGTTACGTACTCAGTTTTGAGAACCACTGGAAATGTTTGATAAGAAGCTAATACCTTCGTTTGGAATAATTCAGGTTGATATGGAAGTTGAACTTAAGTTGGATACAGGAATAATACACAAAACTGCATTGTTAATGAATGATCTTTTCAGTTTGGGAAGTTAATTTTTTGGCATAAGTCTACAAATGAATGTTACAGATGCTATATAATTTTAACGGCATGGAATTCATATCCTAGAAGTGTAACAAATCCCGACTAACCTGAGAATTATAGAGGTGACACAATAAAATCATCAAAAAATATACCACTATCTATGATTAACACAAGTTACTGCTAGGGCATAATTAGACTGTAAAAGTCAACTGGATGTATGCACCTGGGTTTAATTAAGGCTGGCATCTGTAATGGTTGTAGAGATGTCATGTATTTTTAGCAGTGCAAGAGTGTAATCACTCTAATGGAGATTCACTTCTGACTTTCTTGAACCTCAAGGTCTGTGTTACCCCCTCTGTCTGCCACTACACTCATCTGTAGGCCTTTTTTCCCACTTCAGTCTCTCTCAGTGCCCCTCTGATTTCCCCTTATTTGCCATTTAATCATTCACTGTAAGTAATTTGCAGTTGTATATTGCCTCCCTTACTAGATTATGAAACCCTGCTGAATAGAATCTAGTTTTGTTTATTCTTTGTATGCTTCAGTGCAGAGCATATGTAATAAACGTGCAGTAAATATTTGAAGTAGTGACTCACAAACTGAAAAAAAGAGTTCCCTTTAAGTATAGCTAACTTTTTCAGTATTAAGTTGAACAAGTTTAAAGTGTTCAAATCCATTTCAGTGTAATACTTGCCCTTAAGATTAATAGATAGAAAGGTGAAAACAGTTTTGTATTATAAGTATGGCAACTAAGTTCCTCTGTGTGTCTAATCGATGTATAAGTTGGTGATTCTAAAAATGTGTTGCAAACCATCTTAATGAGAATTGGCCTATGGTGATCATCAAAATAGAGACCCTTAATCCCCACCCTTGAATTTATATACTAATATAGCCTGACAGTTGAGCCCAGGAATCTGCATTTTAAGAAATCTCTCCTGGAGTGTTACGTACTCAGTTTTGAGAACCACTGGAAATGTTTGATAAGAAGCTAATACCTTCGTTTGGAATAATTCAGGTTGATATGGAAGTTGAACTTAAGTTGGATACAGGAATAATACACAAAACTGCATTGTTAATGAATGATCTTTTCAGTTTGGGAAGTTAATTTTTTGGCATAAGTCTACAAATGAATGTTACAGATGCTATATAATTTTAACGGCATGGAATTCATATCCTAGAAGTGTAACAAATCCCGACTAACCTGAGAATTATAGAGGTGACACAATAAAATCATCAAAAAATATACCACTATCTATGATTAACACAAGTTACTGCTAGGGCATAATTAGACTGTAAAATGCTACTTTCTCTTCCAAAAGCAGAAAATGCAGTTGAAGAATTACTGCATGACACCTTCCAATTTATACTGAGTGTTTACAGATATTTTTAAAACTCTACATCGTTTACTGCTACTGTGAATAAGCTCTGGGACTGACCTAAGGAGTGGTATTACATTTAGATAGTGCAGAGGTTTGTGTCAGGGAGTTAAATAAACAAACCATTAATAAGTAATCCAGCAGTAGAGTGAAAAGATCACCAAACAAAAGTGACACAGTACATTGCTTGCTGTGGCAAGTAATTAAAATGAAACAAGTTTGTTACATTTTGGATAATAAAAGAAGGTAACTACAAGCAACTGAAAGAGGGCTTTTGTTAGAAAAACCAGGAGTTTTCTGGTTGTGTTTTTCATCCGCATTACAATGTTTTCCTCCCTCCTGGCCTTTTGACATCTTGCACTTTTTAAAATGCATCACTTTTAAACGTTTCACTTGGGCATTGGATAAATGGTGTCTTTCATTTATTCTGCAAAGATGTTTATGATGTATTTTTCCTGTAAGATTATATTTAATTCTTCTCTTATAGATTGATAATTCACCATATTATTTGGCAGAAGTCAAACTTCATTCAACCTCAAACCAATAAAATGGAACTGTCATTTCTACAGAACTAAATATGCACCAAGGACTAGGCTAAGGCTTGTCCCAGGATGGCATTTCACCGTCATTAGAATCAGCTTGTACAGGAAGGAAAGTGAGGATATAGAATGCAGTAACCCATTTAAGGCCATTTAGTACCTGTTTTTTTGTTTTGTTTTGTTTTCTTACTTTATACATCATGTGGTCTTCCTGTTGGCACTAGAAAGGGAAGCTTTTCCACTCTCAAACAGTATTTTCTCCTTCACTTAATGAAAGATATAAGACAGAAACATTGCAGGCTGAAAAAGGGAAAGCTGGTAGTCTGGCAAAGAAGTCCTAACTTCTGGTAGAACTGAAAGCAAAGTTGGAGACAAGTTCAAGGTCAAGAATCTGGATGACTTTTCCTGATTCCTTGAGTTAAACAGTGTGACCTCCTCATTTGTTTCCATTTCTAATCCTGAGACCTCCAGATATATCTAAGATCAATGGGTAAAAAAAGAAAAGAAAAGGAAAGAAAAAGCACCACATTCCAAAATCAAATAAATGATTTTTTGATTATCTGGGTCACTCGTCCTCTCCCCTAACACATATAATCAAGAGCTGATGATGCAACATATGGTAAGTAATTCTTTGATGAAAAATTTGATACTTAATTTCTGGTAGGAGTTTTATTTTTGTTTTTACAAGTTTTAGTTCTGACAAGCCTATTTCTGAAGAACACCCTGTTTAGGTCTCTGGGTTTTAGAATATTATTTGAAATACTTCTAGCCATTTAAGAAAAAGGAAGACAAAGTCATGCTTCAGGAAAAAAAAAAAAAAATCTAACCGGGAGTAACAGTTTAATCCAGACTGGGTAGCAGAAAGCATGACCTGTGGCTGTTGAAATAACAAGTTAGCACTCATAAACTAGACTCCTGTCAAAATGAAGCTCTTACACTTTCCGGGCCCCTCACTGTCCTCTTCCCTCTTTCATACAACTTTTATAATGCACTTGTCAGGCCAGTCGTTAAATTCACATTTGTATGCTGACCGTGAGGTGTTTGGCTTCCAAGCTGGTCAAGATGAACGGCTTTGAAGCTAGTAATCTGCTGAATTAGCTGCCTTCTTTCATGGTATTCCAGAACAAACAGATCCCCTTTAAAAAAAGTCTCCACTCTTGTTATTTCAGGTGGTTTGAGTCTGTTATTTTACATAAAGATGTTAGAGTTCCTCCAAAAAAGGTTCAAAGAGAAATTTAGGAATAAAATGTTAAGCAGATTAAAAGAACCTTTAGTATAATGCTCATGTCACTGAGTAAAAGATGAGGTTAAAATTGGCCATCACTTTACTGTGTAGCCGGTTATGTATTTTCCTGAACTTGCATAGAAAGTCTCAAGTGAGTCCTAAGTTTTAAAAAGGAATGTCATCACCAGGACAAGTGTCAGAATAGGAATGTTCATAGAGGTTTACTCTACCAACCCTGGGAAGTAGGCACTATTATATGTCCCATTTTACAGATGAGAAAACTGAAGCACAGAGGGGTTAAGACTGTATGCCAAAGGGAAGAATAAAAAGTTAGACTGGGACTTCCCTGGTGGTCCAGTGGGTAGAGAGTCTGCCTTGCAATGCAATGGGCACCAGTTTGATCCCTGAAAAGAAAAGAAAGAAAAAGCACCACATTCCAAAATCAAATAAATGATTTTTTGATTATCTGGGTCACTCGTCCTCTCCCCTAACACATATAATCAAGAGCTGATGATGCAACATATGGTAAGTAATTCTTTGATGAAAAATTTGATACTTAATTTCTGGTAGGAGTTTTATTTTTGTTTTTACAAGTTTTAGTTCTGACAAGCCTATTTCTGAAGAACACCCTGTTTAGGTCTCTGGGTTTTAGAATATTATTTGAAATACTTCTAGCCATTTAAGAAAAAGGAAGACAAAGTCATGCTTCAGGAAAAAAAAAAAAAAAATCTAACCGGGAGTAACAGTTTAATCCAGACTGGGTAGCAGAAAGCATGACCTGTGGCTGTTGAAATAACAAGTTAGCACTCATAAACTAGACTCCTGTCAAAATGAAGCTCTTACACTTTCCGGGCCCCTCACTGTCCTCTTCCCTCTTTCATACAACTTTTATAATGCACTTGTCAGGCCAGTCGTTAAATTCACATTTGTATGCTGACCGTGAGGTGTTTGGCTTCCAAGCTGGTCAAGATGAACGGCTTTGAAGCTAGTAATCTGCTGAATTAGCTGCCTTCTTTCATGGTATTCCAGAACAAACAGATCCCCTTTAAAAAAAGTCTCCACTCTTGTTATTTCAGGTGGTTTGAGTCTGTTATTTTTACATAAAGATGTTAGAGTTCCTCCAAAAAAGGTTCAAAGAGAAATTTAGGAATAAAATGTTAAGCAGATTAAAAGAACCTTTAGTATAATGCTCATGTCACTGAGTAAAAGATGAGGTTAAAATTGGCCATCACTTTACTGTGTAGCCGGTTATGTATTTTCCTGAACTTGCATAGAAAGTCTCAAGTGAGTCCTAAGTTTTAAAAAGGAATGTCATCACCAGGACAAGTGTCAGAATAGGAATGTTCATAGAGGTTTACTCTACCAACCCTGGGAAGTAGGCACTATTATATGTCCCATTTTACAGATGAGAAAACTGAAGCACAGAGGGGTTAAGACTGTATGCCAAAGGGAAGAATAAAAAGTTAGACTGGGACTTCCCTGGTGGTCCAGTGGGTAGAGAGTCTGCCTTGCAATGCAATGGGCACCAGTTTGATCCCTGGCCCGGGAAGATCCCACATGTCACAGAGCAGCTGGGCCGGTGTGTCCAATTACGAGCCAGGGCTCTGGAGCACATGCACCCAGAGCCTATGCTCTGCAATAAGAGAGGCCACTGCAATGAGAGGCCCACACAGGCCAAATAATAAAAAAGATGGATGAAAATAAATATAAAAGAGACATGATGGGGAAAAAAAAAAGTTAGACTGAGGAAGCAAGATCACATAACGTGGAAGGTGGGCTTTAAAAGAATGCAGAAATGAGTTCAGTTCCAGCTCCAAGGCTTATTAGCTAAGTAACTTGGAGTGCATTTCTGAGTTTCTGAGCCTCAATGTCTTTATCTAAAATGGGATTATAATTTCTTCAAACTGTGTATTTTTTCTTTTAAATTTGTATTTATATATTTATTTATTTTTGGCCATTCTGGGTTGTCAGTGTTGCCACAGGTTCATCTCTAGTTGCAGGGAGTGGGGGCTACTCTCTAGTTGAGGGGAGCAGGCTTCTTGTTGCAGTGACTTCTCCTGTTGTGGAGCTCAGGCTCTAGGGCACATGGACTTCAATAGTTGCAGTACATGGGTTCCATAGTTATGACTACGAGGCTCTAGAGCACAGGCTCAATAGTTGTGGTTTACGGGCCTAGCTGCTCCTCAGCATGTGGGATCCTCCCAGATCAGGGATCAAACCCGTGTCTACTGCATTGGCAGGCAAACTCTTTACCACTGAGCTACCAGGGAAGCCCAAATGTGGTTTTGAAGACAATTTAAATAGTAGTAAATTAATAATGATGAGTTTAGTGATAGACCAGCTTTATTCTAAGCAGTTTTAAAAAGGAATGTCATCACCAGGACAAGTGTCAGAATAGGAATGTTCATAGAGGTTTACTCTACCAACCCTGGGAAGTAGGCACTATTATATGTCCCATTTTACAGATGAGAAAACTGAAGCACAGAGGGGTTAAGACTGTATGCCAAAGGGAAGAATAAAAAGTTAGACTGGGACTTCCCTGGTGGTCCAGTGGGTAGAGAGTCTGCCTTGCAATGCAATGGGCACCAGTTTGATCCCTGGCCCGGGAAGATCCCACATGTCACAGAGCAGCTGGGCCGGTGTGTCCAATTACGAGCCAGGGCTCTGGAGCACATGCACCCAGAGCCTATGCTCTGCAATAAGAGAGGCCACTGCAATGAGAGGCCCACACAGGCCAAATAATAAAAAAGATGGATGAAAATAAATATAAAAGAGACATGATGGGGAAAAAAAAAAGTTAGACTGAGGAAGCAAGATCACATAACGTGGAAGGTGGGCTTTAAAAGAATGCAGAAATGAGTTCAGTTCCAGCTCCAAGGCTTATTAGCTAAGTAACTTGGAGTGCATTTCTGAGTTTCTGAGCCTCAATGTCTTTATCTAAAATGGGATTATAATTTCTTCAAACTGTGTATTTTTTCTTTTAAATTTGTATTTATATATTTATTTATTTTTGGCCATTCTGGGTTGTCAGTGTTGCCACAGGTTCATCTCTAGTTGCAGGGAGTGGGGGCTACTCTCTAGTTGAGGGGAGCAGGCTTCTTGTTGCAGTGACTTCTCCTGTTGTGGAGCTCAGGCTCTAGGGCACATGGACTTCAATAGTTGCAGTACATGGGTTCCATAGTTATGACTACGAGGCTCTAGAGCACAGGCTCAATAGTTGTGGTTTACGGGCCTAGCTGCTCCTCAGCATGTGGGATCCTCCCAGATCAGGGATCAAACCCGTGTCTACTGCATTGGCAGGCAAACTCTTTACCACTGAGCTACCAGGGAAGCCCAAATGTGGTTTTGAAGACGAATTTAAATAGTAGTAAATAATAATAATGATGATGAACATTTACTGAGTGTTTACAATAGACCAGCTTTATTCTAAGCAGTTTTTGTTCATTTAGACCACTCCATATATAGGCACTTTTATTATCTCCAATTTTATGCTCAAGAAAGCATTAGTATAGAGAAGCTACCTTGCTAGTTAATAGTTGAACTGGGTTTCAAAATATCTAACATAACACTTGACATTTGGTAGTCATTGAAAACTATGTTACTGGTACCTAGAGAAAGGGAAATGTCGGCAATAAATCAGAATATCAGTAATGTTTCCCGTTTATCATGATAACTTTATATTGGAGAAGGACAAGAATAATAATAAAAGAAAACCTACAAGTGTTATAAAGCCTATTAGGGTAATCAAAACTTATGCATCAGAATGAAATCATAATAGAGTTAACTAATTTTAAACAAATTTGATTTCCACCCTGGTACAAATGATACATCAAAACAATTGGTACTACTTTTCCTCATAGGAGGCAGTCAAACAGATGTACCTAAGCAAAGTATTGAGAATGACAAGCAGACCTAGATAGGCATCCACATGTTTGTGTGTAAATAGTTTTTGTTGTCATCTAAATGAACTTGGAAAGTATCTTAAAATTACGTTTGGGAACTGTTACTTTTGCACATTTTTTAAAGATCTGTTTTAACTATGAATGACTGCCATGTGAGTTGCCTTTTAAAATATAGTCAGTCCTCTGAAACCCATTTTCTATCTTCCTCTTCTGTCTCCCCAGCCAACACACACACACACAAAGTTATACAAAGTATAGCTTTTAAAACTCCATCATTAAGCATAAAAAGGGCAAGGAATGTTTGGAACTGGTATTCTGGAGCCAAAAAGGTTTATCACATTCCAAAAAAGAATCTTTGGCATTAATGGAGAAATCACAACCAATTGTAAAGCGTAATTACTGCACAAACAGGCCGTATGTGTGAAGCTATGATCATTCCTTTAATCTCTCATACCAGAAAAAAACCTAGACAATGTGTCTGTTGTTTAAATTCCCACGCACACTCCCTCCCAGGTACTGTGAAAACCTTGCTTTGTTTATACATACGTTTATACAAAATACAAGCAAACACTCAAGTTCAGCTTCTTGGAAATACGGTTTGAGTTCTTCAAGGCGATTCAGCGTTTTGGCTCCTTATGCAGGTTGAAAAACAAAGGTGGGTCACATAACTAGTTTTAGGGCTTTGATTTCAACAACCAAATGGTCTCATGCAAATAGATGGTTACTTTCTATTCCCAAGCAATGACTACCACTTCAGGAAGCTATGTTGTAAACATTAAAAAGGGAAGTCCCTATTTTTTTAGATTTCTGGAATAAATGTCTCAACTGAAGTCATATTAAGTGTCTTAAATGTCTTCCCAACCTATTAAGATTTCTCTAACATTGATAGTTTTTTGGTGCTCTATGATAGAATTGCACATCAGTAATAATCACAATCATGATAGCTAAAGTGGAAGATAACTGTGTTCAAAGCACCTTGCTAAGTCCTTTATGCATCAGAATGAAATCATAATAGAGTTAACTAATTTTAAACAAATTTGATTTCCACCCTGGTACAAATGATACATCAAAACAATTGGTACTACTTTTCCTCATAGGAGGCAGTCAAACAGATGTACCTAAGCAAAGTATTGAGAATGACAAGCAGACCTAGATAGGCATCCACATGTTTGTGTGTAAATAGTTTTTGTTGTCATCTAAATGAACTTGGAAAGTATCTTAAAATTACGTTTGGGAACTGTTACTTTTGCACATTTTTTAAAGATCTGTTTTAACTATGAATGACTGCCATGTGAGTTGCCTTTTAAAATATAGTCAGTCCTCTGAAACCCATTTTCTATCTTCCTCTTCTGTCTCCCCAGCCAACACACACACACACAAAGTTATACAAAGTATAGCTTTTAAAACTCCATCATTAAGCATAAAAAGGGCAAGGAATGTTTGGAACTGGTATTCTGGAGCCAAAAAGGTTTATCACATTCCAAAAAAGAATCTTTGGCATTAATGGAGAAATCACAACCAATTGTAAAGCGTAATTACTGCACAAACAGGCCGTATGTGTGAAGCTATGATCATTCCTTTAATCTCTCATACCAGAAAAAAACCTAGACAATGTGTCTGTTGTTTAAATTCCCACGCACACTCCCTCCCAGGTACTGTGAAAACCTTGCTTTGTTTATACATACGTTTATACAAAATACAAGCAAACACTCAAGTTCAGCTTCTTGGAAATACGGTTTGAGTTCTTCAAGGCGATTCAGCGTTTTGGCTCCTTATGCAGGTTGAAAAACAAAGGTGGGTCACATAACTAGTTTTAGGGCTTTGATTTCAACAACCAAATGGTCTCATGCAAATAGATGGTTACTTTCTATTCCCAAGCAATGACTACCACTTCAGGAAGCTATGTTGTAAACATTAAAAAGGGAAGTCCCTATTTTTTTAGATTTCTGGAATAAATGTCTCAACTGAAGTCATATTAAGTGTCTTAAATGTCTTCCCAACCTATTAAGATTTCTCTAACATTGATAGTTTTTTGGTGCTCTATGATAGAATTGCACATCAGTAATAATCACAATCATGATAGCTAAAGCCAGTGGAAGATAACTGTGTTCAAAGCACCTTGCTAAGTCCTTTATGAGCATATCTCACAGAATTCATTCAATACTGCCTCTAGATAGATGCTTTTACTGTGCTGACCTTACTACTGTGAGTCACTAAGTTGTATTTGAGTCTTTTGCAACCCCATGGGCAGTAGCCCACCAGGCTTCTCTGTCCATGGGATTTTCCAGGCAAGAATACTGGAGTGGGTTGCCATTTCTTTTTCCAGGGGATCTTCCCAACACAGAGAACTCACATCTCTTGCAATGCAGGTGGATTCTTTACCACTGAGCCACCAGGGAAGCCCCGTACTCACCTTACTGGTGATTTTTGTCTGTGTCAAATTCATTAAAAACACCATGACCCCACTCTTTAGAGAAAATATGTTTCCTTGAGTGTCATTGTAATTATATTGTTTCATTTATCAATTCCTATGAGTTTTCATAAAACACTTTCACTTCTTCAGTGCATAGTTTTAGACCAATGTTATAACCTAGGAATTTCACTGTTCTGTTTGCTGGGAATACAGAGATCAGTAGGTACTTTTCCTATCCTCAGGATTCACTGCATAGGAGAGAAGGTAAACATTTAAACAAAAAATTATTGCATAATAATTCAGCGACAGAAATATGTGCAAGATGCAGAGATGGCGGAGAGGAAGAAATGTGGGAGAGGGATGCAGGCATTAAAGAGCAGCTGAATGAGCTTACATACAAGTTGGAAACTAAGAGAGAAAAAGAGGTAGGCAGGTGAGAAAAAGAGGAAAAACATCCCACACATACCATGTGCACAAAGGCATAAAAGCTTAGAACCATTTGATATGTTTAATAAGCAAGAATCCCTCATATATATATATATATATATATATATTTTTTTTTTTTTTAAAGATTTATTTATTTATTTATTTTGGGCGGGGGTCGGGTTGGGGAGGGACGGGAGCAGGCGGGCCACTTCTATTGGTCTTTCGTTTCTCTATATTCATCCGTCTTTGTTCTTTGGCTCCTGTGGGCCTCCCATCGCGGTGGCCTCTGTCGTCGCAGAGCACCGGCTCTGGGCACATGCGCTCCAGAGCTCCGGCTCAGTAATTGGACACATCAGTCCAGCCGCTCCGCGGCACGTGGGATCTTCCCAGGCCAGGGCTCGAACCGGCGCCCCTTGCACTGCAAGGCGGTGTCCTTACCCACTGGACCACCAGGGGAAGCCCCCTCATATATTATTGACAATCAAGTTTTAAGGGTAAGGGAAGTAAAAGAAGGGAGATGTCTGACTGTGAAGGGCCAAGGAAGCAGTGCTAAGGTGTTTAGACTTATTCCATAGGTAATGAACTTGTGTAGGTTTTAAATGATTCGGAGACGAGACAGGTTTATGTTTTAGAACACTTACTTCAATAATCACTGTGTGTACACTACTGATGTATTTCTTGGGGAGCTGGTGCTCTCCCTGTCTTATCCCTCTGCCTTTAGATCATGAACTCCTTATTGCAAAATTGAGATTTAAATTGAAGAAAGTAGGGAAAACCACTAGGCCATTCAGTTATGACCTAAATCAAATCCCTTACCTTGGAGGTTACAAATAGATTCAAGGGATTAAATCTGATAGACAGTATGCCTGAAGAATTATGGACAGAGGTTCATAAGACTGTACAGAAGGCAGTGATCAAAACCATTCCCAAGAAAAAGAAATGCAAAAAGGCAAAATGGTTTTCTGAGAAGGCCTTACATATAGCTGAAAAAGAATAGATGCAAAAGGCAAAGGAGAAAAGGAAAGATATACACATCTGAATGCGGAGTTCCAGAGAATAGCAAGGAGAGATAAGAAAGCCTTATTCTTAAGTGAGCAATGCAAAGAAATAGAGGAAAACAAAAGAATGGGAAAGACTTGCGGTCTTTATAAGAAAATTGGAGATACCAAGGGAACATTTCATAGAAAGATAGTCACAATATACAATAGAAATGGCAAGGACCCAACAGAAGCAGAAAATACTAAGAAGAGGTGGAAAGAATACACAGAAGGAGTATACAAAAAAGAACTTAATGAGCTGGATGACCACAATGGTGTGATCACTCACTGAGAGTAAGACATCTTAGAGTGAGAAGTCAGGTGGGTCCTAGGAAGCATTACTATGAACAAAGCTAGTGGAGGTGATGGAATTCCAGCTCAACTATTTCAAATATTAAAAGATTATGCTATTAAAGTGCTATACTCAATATGCCAACAAATTTGGAAAACTGAACAGTGGCCTTAGGACTGGAAAAGGTCAGTTTTCATTCTAATACCAAAGAAGGGCAATGCCAAGGAATGTTCACACTAACACACCGCTGCACTCATTTCACATGCTAGCAAAGTAATACTCAAGATTCTCCAAGCTAGGTTTCAATAGTATGTGAACCGAGAACTTCCAGATGTACAAGCTGAATTTAGAAAAGGCAGAGGAACCAGAGATCAAATTGCCAACATACATTGGATGATAGAAAGAATTCCAGAAAAAATCCACTTCTGCTTCATTGACCACACTAAAGCCTTTGACTGTATGCATAACAACAAACTGTGGAAAATTCTGAAAGAGATGGGAATACCAGACTACCTTACCTGCCTCATGTGAAACCTGTATGCAGGACAAGAAACAATAGTCAGAACTGTAAATGGAACAACAGACTGGTTCCAGATTGGAAAAGGAGTACATCAAGGCTGTATTATATTGTCACCCTGATTATTTAATTTATATGAAGAGTACATGGTGCAAAATGCTAGTCTGGATGAAGCAGATGCCAGAATCAAGATTGCCAAGAGAAATATCAATAACCTCAGATATGCAGTTGATACCACCCTTATGGTAGAAAGCAGAGGAACTGAAGAGCCTCTTGATGAAGGTGAAAGAGGAAAGTGAAAAACCTGGCCTAAAACTCAACATTCGAAAAATGAAGATCATGGCATCCAGTTCCATCACTTCATGGCAAGTAGATGGGCAGACAATGGAAACAGTGACAGACTTTATTTTCTTGGGCTCCAAAATCACTGCGGATTGTGACTTCAGCCATGAAATTAAAAGATGCTTGCTCTGTGGAAGAAAAGCTATGACAGACCTAGATAGTGTATTCAAAAGCAGAGACATCACTTTGCTGACAAAAATCCATATAGTCAAAGCTATGGTTTTCCCAGTAGCCATGTGTGAATGTGAGAACTGGACCATAAAGAAGGCTGAGCACTGCAGAATTTATGCCTTTTGAACTGTGATGTTGGAGAAGACTCTTGAGAGTCCCTTGGACTGTAAGGAGATCGAACCAATCAATCCTAAAGGAAATCAACTCTGTATATTTATTGGAAGATATGATGCTGAAACTCCAGTATTTTGGCCACCTGATGCTAAGAGATGACTCATTGGAAAATACTCTGATGCTGGGAAAGATTGAGGGCAGGAGGAAAAGGGAGAGACAGAGGATGAGATGATTGGATGGCATCACTGAGTCAATGACATGATTTTGAGCGAGCTCTGGGAGATGGTGAAGAACAGGGAAGGCTGGTGTGCTGCCATCAATGGGGTCTCAAAACATTAGACAGGACTGAGCGACTGAACTGACAGAAATAAAAATGAAGGAAACTTGAGAATTAGTGATGAAATGAAATAAACAAGAAGCAAAAAGAAATAACTATCACTATGCATACCAAAATGGGTAAATCTCAAAAAAATTATTTTTTCATAGTCACAGAAAAAATTTTAAATAATAAGGAACAACAGACTGGTTCCAGATTGGAAAAGGAGTACATCAAGGCTGTATTATATTGTCACCCTGATTATTTAATTTATATGAAGAGTACATGGTGCAAAATGCTAGTCTGGATGAAGCAGATGCCAGAATCAAGATTGCCAAGAGAAATATCAATAACCTCAGATATGCAGTTGATACCACCCTTATGGTAGAAAGCAGAGGAACTGAAGAGCCTCTTGATGAAGGTGAAAGAGGAAAGTGAAAAACCTGGCCTAAAACTCAACATTCGAAAAATGAAGATCATGGCATCCAGTTCCATCACTTCATGGCAAGTAGATGGGCAGACAATGGAAACAGTGACAGACTTTATTTTCTTGGGCTCCAAAATCACTGCGGATTGTGACTTCAGCCATGAAATTAAAAGATGCTTGCTCTGTGGAAGAAAAGCTATGACAGACCTAGATAGTGTATTCAAAAGCAGAGACATCACTTTGCTGACAAAAATCCATATAGTCAAAGCTATGGTTTTCCCAGTAGCCATGTGTGAATGTGAGAACTGGACCATAAAGAAGGCTGAGCACTGCAGAATTTATGCCTTTTGAACTGTGATGTTGGAGAAGACTCTTGAGAGTCCCTTGGACTGTAAGGAGATCGAACCAATCAATCCTAAAGGAAATCAACTCTGTATATTTATTGGAAGATATGATGCTGAAACTCCAGTATTTTGGCCACCTGATGCTAAGAGATGACTCATTGGAAAATACTCTGATGCTGGGAAAGATTGAGGGCAGGAGGAAAAGGGAGAGACAGAGGATGAGATGATTGGATGGCATCACTGAGTCAATGACATGATTTTGAGCGAGCTCTGGGAGATGGTGAAGAACAGGGAAGGCTGGTGTGCTGCCATCAATGGGGTCTCAAAACATTAGACAGGACTGAGCGACTGAACTGACAGAAATAAAAATGAAGGAAACTTGAGAATTAGTGATGAAATGAAATAAACAAGAAGCAAAAAGAAATAACTATCACTATGCATACCAAAATGGGTAAATCTCAAAACAAAATATTGATTTTGTTTCCTGGATTTTGTTTAAATATAAGAAGTGAGTCACAGAATATAAATTAATATGGTTCCATTTACTAACATTTAAAACTAAGCAAAACTTCAGTAATAGGTTGCTTAGGTCCACATACATACATACATAAGCATTAGAACAATAAGGAAGGCTAGAGCTGACTCTTGAATGGGAGAGAGATACAATGGAGACACAGAGCAAGTCTGATGGAGCCTTTCTAAGAAAGTACGAGGTGAGGGGACCTACTGGGAATGAAAAGGAAGGTTTGGGTAGAAAACTTGGGTTAAGGTAGCAAAGGCTTAGGATGGTATTTCACAAAATGGAGCAGTTATGCCACTGATGACACTTGAAGGTGATTTTGGGGAGTACATAGGCAGGGTCATTTTAAAGACTGTTAATATGAGTTATGAATTTTTATGCAAAGGTTTTTTTTTTGGCATTTTAATAGTTTTGATTTAGTACTCTATGCCATAGTTCTTCAGAAGTTGGGAAAATGGCCTTGCAGGTTGCTGTTGTTCTCTGTCAGCAGGCATTTCTAGACTAAGTTCTGTTGAAAAAAATAGGTTTGCTTTTGTTTTAATGCATGTTAATAAAAAGTCCATTAGCACATCAAACCTCATAGTTTATGGATAGTAGAGCAAAAGTGCTGATTGAAAACTGTGATACCCTTTCCAGAAGGGCTAAGGCAGGAGACTGTTATTGCTTAGGTTTGTCTGTAGCCCAGTCTAGACTGTGGGTGTAGGTCCCAGAATAAAGAACAGAACTTTTCATAAGAACATTCAGCCACATATCTGGAACCTGAAGTTGCCTGGAGGTCACTGATTCATTAGGGAGGAAAATAGGACGTTACCTAGAGGGGCTGACTCAATGAAGACCATTCACATATTCATTCATTAACTATCTGCTGAGTGTGTACTAGGGTTGGGGACCATGTTTGATGCTAGGAATATGACTGATCCCTCGGGACATGGTCCTCACACTCCTGGAGCCTAAGTAGAAAAGACTTACGTGAACTTGAAAGCCATCACTGCTCAGTCAGGCTTTTCAAAAGCCAGGATGAAAAGAACTAAGACTTTGGAGGCAGTCCTCGTTTTTGTTCACTGACAAAAGCCCTTCATGTATTTACCATGTTGCTTGTTAAGACTCTCCACAAAAGCCAGCCCAGTGAGCCTATGGTATGCTCTTATATTAAAAAAAAAATGCTTTCAAATTGCTACTTTCCTAGAAACTTCTCAGTTTGCCACTAATCCCAAGCATGCCTGTGGGAATGCTAGAATGCCTTGATGGCAACGCCCANAGGCTTTTCCGTAAATGTTAGCAAATATATACTAATTTTTTCAATCCTCTTAAATACTCTGAACGATGCTGAAGTGATACCTGGATGAGCTTGGAAAACACAATGAAGAAAAAGTGTCATGCTCCTTGAGTTCTAGATATCTTAAGATTCTATCCAGGAGATGTGGATACACTTGAAGGTGATTTTGGGGAGTACATAGGCAGGGTCATTTTAAAGACTGTTAATATGAGTTATGAATTTTTATGCAAAGGTTTTTTTTTTGGCATTTTAATAGTTTTGATTTAGTACTCTATGCCATAGTTCTTCAGAAGTTGGGAAAATGGCCTTGCAGGTTGCTGTTGTTCTCTGTCAGCAGGCATTTCTAGACTAAGTTCTGTTGAAAAAAATAGGTTTGCTTTTGTTTTAATGCATGTTAATAAAAAGTCCATTAGCACATCAAACCTCATAGTTTATGGATAGTAGAGCAAAAGTGCTGATTGAAAACTGTGATACCCTTTCCAGAAGGGCTAAGGCAGGAGACTGTTATTGCTTAGGTTTGTCTGTAGCCCAGTCTAGACTGTGGGTGTAGGTCCCAGAATAAAGAACAGAACTTTTCATAAGAACATTCAGCCACATATCTGGAACCTGAAGTTGCCTGGAGGTCACTGATTCATTAGGGAGGAAAATAGGACGTTACCTAGAGGGGCTGACTCAATGAAGACCATTCACATATTCATTCATTAACTATCTGCTGAGTGTGTACTAGGGTTGGGGACCATGTTTGATGCTAGGAATATGACTGATCCCTCGGGACATGGTCCTCACACTCCTGGAGCCTAAGTAGAAAAGACTTACGTGAACTTGAAAGCCATCACTGCTCAGTCAGGCTTTTCAAAAGCCAGGATGAAAAGAACTAAGACTTTGGAGGCAGTCCTCGTTTTTGTTCACTGACAAAAGCCCTTCATGTATTTACCATGTTGCTTGTTAAGACTCTCCACAAAAGCCAGCCCAGTGAGCCTATGGTATGCTCTTATATTAAAAAAAAAATGCTTTCAAATTGCTACTTTCCTAGAAACTTCTCAGTTTGCCACTAATCCCAAGCATGCCTGTGGGAATGCTAGAATGCCTTGATGGCAACGTCCACAGGCTTTTCCGTAAATGTTAGCAAATATATACTAATTTTTTCAATCCTCTTAAATACTCTGAACGATGCTGAAGTGATACCTGGATGAGCTTGGAAAACACAATGAAGAAAAAGTGTCATGCTCCTTGAGTTCTAGATATCTTAAGATTCTATCCAGGAGATGTGGATAGCTTCTCCATGTGAGGTCCTTGGGTTCAGTGGATACACTTCACGGTGGTCCAAAGATTTCCTTGTGTTGTGTGGAAATATGTGTAGGTATGGGCCCATAGCTCACAACCGGTTCTCAAAAGGACCCTCAACAGTCATGAATCACTTCTATAAATCCTTTGAAAGTACGTCTATGAGTGCTTTCTATGAGCATATTCATGGATAAGTTTACACAATTGTCCCAGAATGTGAGGAATGGGGCAGAATCCAGGGAGCTGAAATTGGCGATCCAGTCCTCTTATTATCAGTCAAGTGGCCTTGTACAGGTCTTGTACCTCAGTTTACTTTATCTATTAAACAGGGGAAAGAACAGGTTTACTTCCTCCTTCCTGCAGTTTTCATGGCAAATGATGAGATGTATGTATAAAATGCTATTGAAGCTCTCAGGCGAAACTTCCAGGTGAAATCAAGAGCAAGCAAGAGGCTTTAGAAAAATGTTTTTTCTCCATACCTGTTTAGGTAGTGTTGTGCTCTTGGTCACTAGAGGGAGCTTTAGGATTCAGGGGAATGAAAAACTAGTTGTGTGTCTCCTGGAAAGCCTGAGGCCCCTATAAGGAATTCTTCCAAAAAGCTCTCGCTTTTTATAAATAGTCACCTAGATTTTCCCTTCTTTTCCTTCTTAAAGTTCAGATAAATGTCTATCAAAGCAAATATGACTGGGTTTCTGATGACACAGATTTTTTTTTCTACTCTTAAGATTTTTTTTGATGTGAGTCATCTTTTTTAAAGTTTTCATTGAATTTCTTACAACATTGCTTCTCTTTTGTGTTTTGTCTTTTTTGGCCACGAGGCACGTAGGATCTTAGTTCCCTGACTAGGGACTGAACTCACACTCCCTGCGTTGAGAGGTGAAGTCTTAACCAGCAGACTGCCAGGAAGTCCCTATTCATCACTGTTTAAGATTCTTCCTTTTTTCTTTTGCAAATTTAGTTTTTACATAAACACAAGGGTTTTCCACAATCAAATGGAAAGTGAAAAAAAAAAAAAAGATAGAAAACAACTTCCAAGAGGGCCATAGGAAGAAAGTGCTTTTCCCTTTGCAAAAGAAAAAAAAAAAGACTCATTGTACATTCTGTGCCATGTGGTGACGGCTGGTTGAGGATATTGTACCCAGGCAGGATGGGGAAGTGCATTGTCTAACTTTGGCAGCACCGAGCACTCAGACTCTGGATTTCCTGATGGCACTCCCTGCAGTTCTTAATTGGTGTGCTTTTCTCAGGCTGGGCCTAGAGAGAGGACTCTTACTCGTTTAAAGAGCTTGCCCGTTACACCAGAAAACTAGGATGGCTTGCGAAGAAGAAAATGGCAACCCGCTCCAGTATTCTGCCTGGAAAATACGGAAAGGCCTGGTAGGCTATAGTTCATGGAGTCATAAATATACATATATATATATAGGGGCTTCCCTGGTGGCTCAGTGGTAAAGAATCCACCTGCAATGCAAGAGACCTGGGTTCGATCCCTGGGTTGGGAAGGTCCCCTGGGGGAGGACATGGCAACCTACTCTAGTACTCTTGACTGGAGAATCCCGTGGATGGAGGAGCCTGAGTACAGTCCATAGGGTTGCACAAAGGCAGACATGACTGACTAAGCAGCAGCAGCAGGATTGCTTGAAGCGGGAGGAACTATAGAGTGAAAGATGCTGACGTTGCTTCTGAAGGAATCAGAATTTCACTGACTCCCTGTGTTTGAGGGACAGTTTTATTCCCTTTTAGGACCTCAGGCCCCCCCCTGGGTTCCCCGTCATTAGGTTTGCACATACAGATAAATGTCTATCAAAGCAAATATGACTGGGTTTCTGATGACACAGATTTTTTTTTCTACTCTTAAGATTTTTTTTGATGTGAGTCATCTTTTTTAAAGTTTTCATTGAATTTCTTACAACATTGCTTCTCTTTTGTGTTTTGTCTTTTTTGGCCACGAGGCACGTAGGATCTTAGTTCCCTGACTAGGGACTGAACTCACACTCCCTGCGTTGAGAGGTGAAGTCTTAACCAGCAGACTGCCAGGAAGTCCCTATTCATCACTGTTTAAGATTCTTCCTTTTTTCTTTTGCAAATTTAGTTTTACATAAACACAAGGGTTTTCCACAATCAAATGGAAAGTGAAAAAAAAAAAAAAGATAGAAAACAACTTCCAAGAGGGCCATAGGAAGAAAGTGCTTTTCCCTTTGCAAAAGAAAAAAAAAAAGACTCATTGTACATTCTGTGCCATGTGGTGACGGCTGGTTGAGGATATTGTACCCAGGCAGGATGGGGAAGTGCATTGTCTAACTTTGGCAGCACCGAGCACTCAGACTCTGGATTTCCTGATGGCACTCCCTGCAGTTCTTAATTGGTGTGCTTTTCTCAGGCTGGGCCTAGAGAGAGGACTCTTACTCGTTTAAAGAGCTTGCCCGTTACACCAGAAAACTAGGATGGCTTGCGAAGAAGAAAATGGCAACCCGCTCCAGTATTCTGCCTGGAAAATACGGAAAGGCCTGGTAGGCTATAGTTCATGGAGTCATAAATATACATATATATATATAGGGGCTTCCCTGGTGGCTCAGTGGTAAAGAATCCACCTGCAATGCAAGAGACCTGGGTTCGATCCCTGGGTTGGGAAGGTCCCCTGGGGGAGGACATGGCAACCTACTCTAGTACTCTTGACTGGAGAATCCCGTGGATGGAGGAGCCTGAGTACAGTCCATAGGGTTGCACAAAGGCAGACATGACTGACTAAGCAGCAGCAGCAGGATTGCTTGAAGCGGGAGGAACTATAGAGTGAAAGATGCTGACGTTGCTTCTGAAGGAATCAGAATTTCACTGACTCCCTGTGTTTGAGGGACAGTTTTTATTCCCTTTTAGGACCTCAGTTTCTCTTTCTGCTTTTGACCATCCCCCCAATACACACTCATGGTCAGATGGTCTTTCTCCATCAAGTGTGGATCATTACATGACCAGACCCAGGTCCGAATTTACAAAAGGCAAAGTTTTACAGAGCTTGAAACTTGGAGACTTACCTGATTTTCAGCCCAGATTTCTTTGGAGAAAGTAGAATCTTGATATTTCTCTTCCTTGGCAGTTCTTTGGGTTGTATGTCAGTCTCACAGCAACACAGATGCCTGCAGAAAATGGTGAACACCATGCACATTTGTAAGGAGGCGTGTAAAGACAGAATTGTTAATCTCCATCAGCAAACCTTGCCAATGAAATTGTCAAGCACTGGCCTACTAAATTCTCTAGATTCTGAGATGTGGTTTTAAAAATCCTGACTTCCTCAATGTTAACGTTTTAAAAATGGCACGTGCCTGTGACTTATATAAGGGAGTATTGATCACCTCTCCTGACATGCTTCTGTTAGATCTATGGCGTTTCTGCCATCAGCGGCCTTTTGGAATTGACAAAGGAATTACTTCTTCTAGGAAATACTTCATTTTTGTTTCGTATATTTCCTCTTACATGGAGGCTCAAAAAGCTCGCCTCCAGTGGCATATCCAAGCTCTCACTGTGACTCTTGACACCTCGGGAGTAACCCTTGCTGGAAAGCGCTTCTCTCTACTGACAAAGAAGCAGAAGGTTGCAGGTTATGAAGGATAAAGCCCTTGTCGTTCATTGCAACTTATGAGAAACACCTGCCTGTCTTTGTCGAGACCCTTGTTGGAGGCTTTTCCATCCTTTCCCCTGAAAGTCTGATAACTAACCAAGACTAATCAGCTGATTTGGGTCAGAGCAAACCAGAGTCTCTGCTCATACCATGTTAGCAGTAGGAAATTTGCTAAAACAATGCGAATCATGATTCCATTAAATGATTACAGTTGAAGTGATTTTCTCCCCTTTTTGTTTCCCAGAGGCCACTGATTCTTCTTAAAGCTTTCAGATGGTGAAGGTCAGAAGGTGGGCAACAGAGTCGCTGGTCCCTAGTTGCGTGTGTGCATGCATGTGTGCTAAGGCACTCAGTTGTGTCCAACTCTGTACAATCCTATGGACTGTAAGCCCGCCAGGCTCCTCTGTCCATGGGATTCCCCAGGAAAGAATACTGGAGTGGGGTGCTGTGCCCTCCTCCAGGGGATCTTCCTGACTCAGGGATGGAACCTGGATCTCTTACATCTACCTGCACTGGCAGGCAGGTTCTTTACAACTAGCATCACCTGGGAAGTCCCTATTCCCTAGTTGAGGTCTTCTCAAGTTTCAAGGTCTACACAAATCACCTGGGCCCTGTTACAAGGCAGATTCTGATTCAGAAGATCTGGAGGTGGGGGCCAGGGTGGGAGGAACTGGAGATATCAATGCTGCTGGTCTGTGGACCATGTTGAGTGACAAGGTCCCAGTTAATTTTCATCTCTAGCTCCTGTTTCGGGCTTAGGCATCTTAGTAGGATGAATGATGCTTTTTCTACTCCTCAGACACTAAATAAAGAATGAGTAAATAATGATTTCAAAGCCCACAGGAAATCGTGAGGTCAGAGATTCTATCTTCTCTTTTTGGGGGGTGGCGGGTTGGGGATGGAGGGGGGCTGGCCGGCCACTTCTATTGATCTTTCATGTATCTATTTTTCATCCATCTTTGTTCTTTTGGCTCATGTGGGCCTCCCATCACAGTGGCCTCTGTTGTCACAGAGCACCGGCTCTGGGCGCGTGCACTCCAGAGCTCCGACTCGGTAGTTGGACACATCGGTCCAGCCGCTCCATGGCACTTGGGATCTTCCCAGGCCAGGGATCGAACTGGTGTCCCTTGCACTGCAAGGTGGTGTCCTTACCCACTGGACCACCAGGGGAAGCCCCCTCCATCTTCTGATAAGGGTTAAGTTTGGAAAGCCATGACTTTGGATTCTAGTTTCTTACAAAGCAAAATATTGAGAATAGACTAGCAATGTGCACAAATACAGAAAACAGAATCCAAGCGGATCTGATTTTTCTCATGAGATGGCAAAGCCGCTGTTTATTTGAGGTTATCATTATTATTTTATTGGCAAGCACTATGCTCTGTACTTCATTTAAGTAGGAATCTGGTGGGCACTGCCTGAGGGTTTGTGGACTAATTTCTCTGGCTCTGAATCATATGTGTACTTTATCCTCACTACCAGGAGTCCAGTCTAATTATTGCTTCTGCAGAGGAATGAATCTTCTTCAGGTGGGAAGGAGTTTCAGGTTTGTCTTGAATATTCTCAGGAGAGCTGCCTTTAGGAATTATTGTCCTGAATTTTTAGACCTTCAGTTTGGATCTGCTAAAATTTCTGTTTTCTTGGTTAAACTGTAAGTTTGTTTGGAGGCTATACCTCTTTTTTTTATATCTTCCCAGTTCCCAAAGGTCTACACAAATCACCTGGGCCCTGTTACAAGGCAGATTCTGATTCAGAAGATCTGGAGGTGGGGGCCAGGGTGGGAGGAACTGGAGATATCAATGCTGCTGGTCTGTGGACCATGTTGAGTGACAAGGTCCCAGTTAATTTTCATCTCTAGCTCCTGTTTCGGGCTTAGGCATCTTAGTAGGATGAATGATGCTTTTTCTACTCCTCAGACACTAAATAAAGAATGAGTAAATAATGATTTCAAAGCCCACAGGAAATCGTGAGGTCAGAGATTCTATCTTCTCTTTTTGGGGGGTGGCGGGTTGGGGATGGAGGGGGGCTGGCCGGCCACTTCTATTGATCTTTCATGTATCTATTTTTCATCCATCTTTGTTCTTTTGGCTCATGTGGGCCTCCCATCACAGTGGCCTCTGTTGTCACAGAGCACCGGCTCTGGGCGCGTGCACTCCAGAGCTCCGACTCGGTAGTTGGACACATCGGTCCAGCCGCTCCATGGCACTTGGGATCTTCCCAGGCCAGGGATCGAACTGGTGTCCCTTGCACTGCAAGGTGGTGTCCTTACCCACTGGACCACCAGGGGAAGCCCCCTCCATCTTCTGATAAGGGTTAAGTTTGGAAAGCCATGACTTTGGATTCTAGTTTCTTACAAAGCAAAATATTGAGAATAGACTAGCAATGTGCACAAATACAGAAAACAGAATCCAAGCGGATCTGATTTTTCTCATGAGATGGCAAAGCCGCTGTTTATTTGAGGTTATCATTATTATTTTATTGGCAAGCACTATGCTCTGTACTTCATTTAAGTAGGAATCTGGTGGGCACTGCCTGAGGGTTTGTGGACTAATTTCTCTGGCTCTGAATCATATGTGTACTTTATCCTCACTACCAGGAGTCCAGTCTAATTATTGCTTCTGCAGAGGAATGAATCTTCTTCAGGTGGGAAGGAGTTTCAGGTTTGTCTTGAATATTCTCAGGAGAGCTGCCTTTAGGAATTATTGTCCTGAATTTTTAGACCTTCAGTTTGGATCTGCTAAAATTTCTGTTTTCTTGGTTAAACTGTAAGTTTGTTATAATTGGAGGCTATACCCTCTATTTTATATAGGGCTGGGAAATTGGAAGGAAACTTCAGCTTCATTGAGTTCAATTTCCTCTTTAAAATCTGAATTTCTATAAACCAGCCTCTGCTTGAGACACATTTGATGATGGGAATCTTACTACTTTATACTTTTTGAACATTTGCAACTGTTAGGATGCCTCTCGATACTGGGTCATCACCCTATTTGCCCACTAACCCAGTTTTTGCTCACTGGGGATCATCCCTTTAACTTGAATAGAATATGAACACAATACATATTGTTGGGCAGCTGACTTGTTTAGGCCCAGGGCTTGCTGGTTCTCTGTGCCTGCAGTTATTCTTCCTGCAGAAGAGTAGCCTCCAGCTCCTGGCTTGAGGAATAAACTTACAGCGAGGTCCAGAGAGGATGGGTTGCAGTGTTACCCAGGCAGTCACTGCTTATCAGGACTTAAGTCCATTTCATTACAGCGGCTTCAGACTTCCTGTATTTCTTTCTTCAATGCAGCCTGACTTAAGCCTGAAATGAAATGCAGGATGAGGATTCATGATCACTCATGAATTTTTACACAATCAGATTTTTCAATAGGAATCTTAGAAATGATTCCAATTTCCAAAATATTTATCTTGAGTTCTCACCTAAAGCAAAGGTTTTAAACTGGTAAAGTTGGATTCTAGTCTTCTCACCCAAGCCCCCTTTGAGCACTATTCTACCCTTTTAATTGTATGTTCTACAGGTGACCTGATCTCCAGTTGCCCCTTTGCAGTATTTTTCTTCACCTTGAGCCATTTATTACCTCTTTCTGGCCCTTTTCCCTCATTGAAACTTATCTGTCCTCTGTGTGGTTCTCTCAACAGTTGGCTTTATCCAACGCAACCCTGGCCAGCCAATAATGAGTTTCAGTTATCTACCCATACAAAGTCATGGACTTCTAAAAATTTTGGTTATTAATGATTGTTGATATATCCTCTGCAATATATCTAAACTGAATTATTAGACCTTCAGTTTGGATCTGCTAAAATTTCTGTTTTCTTGGTTAAACTGTAAGTTTGTTATAATTGGAGGCTATACCTCTATTTTATATAGGGCTGGGAAATTGGAAGGAAACTTCAGCTTCATTGAGTTCAATTTCCTCTTTAAAATCTGAATTTCTATAAACCAGCCTCTGCTTGAGACACATTTGATGATGGGAATCTTACTACTTTATACTTTTTGAACATTTGCAACTGTTAGGATGCCTCTCGATACTGGGTCATCACCCTATTTGCCCACTAACCCAGTTTTTGCTCACTGGGGATCATCCCTTTAACTTGAATAGAATATGAACACAATACATATTGTTGGGCAGCTGACTTGTTTAGGCCCAGGGCTTGCTGGTTCTCTGTGCCTGCAGTTATTCTTCCTGCAGAAGAGTAGCCTCCAGCTCCTGGCTTGAGGAATAAACTTACAGCGAGGTCCAGAGAGGATGGGTTGCAGTGTTACCCAGGCAGTCACTGCTTATCAGGACTTAAGTCCATTTCATTACAGCGGCTTCAGACTTCCTGTATTTCTTTCTTCAATGCAGCCTGACTTAAGCCTGAAATGAAATGCAGGATGAGGATTCATGATCACTCATGAATTTTTACACAATCAGATTTTTCAATAGGAATCTTAGAAATGATTCCAATTTCCAAAATATTTATCTTGAGTTCTCACCTAAAGCAAAGGTTTTAAACTGGTAAAGTTGGATTCTAGTCTTCTCACCCAAGCCCCCTTTGAGCACTATTCTACCCTTTTAATTGTATGTTCTACAGGTGACCTGATCTCCAGTTGCCCCTTTGCAGTATTTTTCTTCACCTTGAGCCATTTATTACCTCTTTCTGGCCCTTTTCCCTCATTGAAACTTATCTGTCCTCTGTGTGGTTCTCTCAACAGTTGGCTTTATCCAACGCAACCCTGGCCAGCCAATAATGAGTTTCAGTTATCTACCCATACAAAGTCATGGACTTCTAAAAATTTTGGTTATTAATGATTGTTGATATATCCTCTGCAATATATCTAAACTGAATTATGATAGCAGATAAAGTTACAGATGGGCATAAAGCTTGTATATCATCCATTATCATGTGTAATCAATAAAATATTTTAATACCCTCTTGCAAAAAGAGAAATCCTTGATAATGTGTAAAATAGCTCCTGCTTTATCTGCCTGCCTCAGCATCACAGGTTTTTGGTTTTTTAAAAAATATTTATTTGGCTGTTTCAGGTCTTAGTTGTGACACATGAGCTCAGCAATTTCAGTGTGCAGGTTTAGTTGCCCCATGGCTTGTGGAGTCTTAGTTTCCTGACCAGAGATCGAACCCAAGTCCTCTGCTTTGGAAGACAGATTCTTAACCACTGGACCACCAGAAAAGTCCCCATAATCTCTTAATCCATTCAAATATATGTCTCCAAAAGTCCATTAGGTGGTGGCTCTTTAGTAGGGAGGGACAGGCATCAAGATAAGATCATGGATGGAAACTATTCTGGTCTGTGGGCTCCTACATACAACTTCACATCAACTATTTCCTCTTCATATGGAACTGGTTCTGTTTTCCTTAAAGAATAACAATAGCTCTTATTGCATGGGATGATTAGTTATAGTTACTATGTTCCAAGTATTGTGTCGTTGCTGTTGCTGTTGTCCTGCATTGTTGTTGCTGTTGTTCAGTTGCCACCCCATACATGGCAGCATGGCAGGCTTCTTTGTCCTACACTATCTCCCAGAGTTTGCTCAAACTCATGTCCATTGAGTCAGTGATGCCATCCAACCATCTCATCCTCTGTCATCCCCTTCTCCATTTGCCTTCTATTTTTCCCAACATCAGAGTCTTTTCCAGTGAGTCATCTCTTCGCATCAGGTGGCCAAAGTATTCTAGCTTCAGCTTCAGGGCTTCCAATGAATATTTAAGGTTGACTTCCTTTAGATTGACTGGTTTGATTTCCTTGCATTCCAAGGGACTCTTAAGAGTCTTCACCAACACCACAATCTGAACAGTTGATGCTTTCAAATTGTGGCTCTCATTTAATGTTTATAACACCCCGTGATGTAGGAAGAATTACTTTCAGCAATTTATTGATAAGCCCCAACAGGTTTACCCGCAACCCTGGCCAGCCAATAATGAGTTTCAGTTATCTACCCATACAAAGTCATGGACTTCTAAAAATTTTGGTTATTAATGATTGTTGATATATCCTCTGCAATATATCTAAACTGAATTATGATAGCAGATAAAGTTACAGATGGGCATAAAGCTTGTATATCATCCATTATCATGTGTAATCAATAAAATATTTTAATACCCTCTTGCAAAAAGAGAAATCCTTGATAATGTGTAAAATAGCTCCTGCTTTATCTGCCTGCCTCAGCATCACAGGTTTTTGGTTTTTTAAAAAATATTTATTTGGCTGTTTCAGGTCTTAGTTGTGACACATGAGCTCAGCAATTTCAGTGTGCAGGTTTAGTTGCCCCATGGCTTGTGGAGTCTTAGTTTCCTGACCAGAGATCGAACCCAAGTCCTCTGCTTTGGAAGACAGATTCTTAACCACTGGACCACCAGAAAAGTCCCCATAATCTCTTAATCCATTCAAATATATGTCTCCAAAAGTCCATTAGGTGGTGGCTCTTTAGTAGGGAGGGACAGGCATCAAGATAAGATCATGGATGGAAACTATTCTGGTCTGTGGGCTCCTACATACAACTTCACATCAACTATTTCCTCTTCATATGGAACTGGTTCTGTTTTCCTTAAAGAATAACAATAGCTCTTATTGCATGGGATGATTAGTTATAGTTACTATGTTCCAAGTATTGTGTCGTTGCTGTTGCTGTTGTCCTGCATTGTTGTTGCTGTTGTTCAGTTGCCACCCCATACATGGCAGCATGGCAGGCTTCTTTGTCCTACACTATCTCCCAGAGTTTGCTCAAACTCATGTCCATTGAGTCAGTGATGCCATCCAACCATCTCATCCTCTGTCATCCCCTTCTCCATTTGCCTTCTATTTTTCCCAACATCAGAGTCTTTTCCAGTGAGTCATCTCTTCGCATCAGGTGGCCAAAGTATTCTAGCTTCAGCTTCAGGGCTTCCAATGAATATTTAAGGTTGACTTCCTTTAGATTGACTGGTTTGATTTCCTTGCATTCCAAGGGACTCTTAAGAGTCTTCACCAACACCACAATCTGAACAGTTGATGCTTTCAAATTGTGGCTCTCATTTAATGTTTATAACACCCCGTGATGTAGGAAGAATTACTTTCAGCAATTTATTGATAAGCAACCTGAAGTTCAGAGAGGTTAGGTGATCTGCCTCGCCTCACACAGCTACTGCATGGCAGAGATAGAGTTCAAACCAAGATCTGTCTTGACTGAGGCCCTTGCTCTTAAAATGAAGCCCTCCCCCCTTTATTTTGTCTAATCAACCAACGGAGCAGAAGCTTAACATCAGTGAATTTTCTCAGACAAACCCTACTGTGCTCACCTTAGCTGTAACCTTTCTACTTCACTTAAGAGTGAAAAAAACAACTACTTTGCTTAGCCCTATCTTCTCAACTCTCACCCCTCGCTTTACTATGCTGAGAAAAGCTGCTTCTGGCTCCTGCGTGCACAAGAGTAATAAGTATTTGTTATTTAATTACAAGGATTTATGATGGAATGAGAGGAGGGATACTAACACATCCCATCTGGGGCCAATTAAGAAGAACTGAGTTCCTGAGTGTATGTGGTTTTTCTTTTTTCAGAAGAGGAACCGTTCCAGCCAGGCTTTGGCGCACGAAGCATGGCATGGTTTAATAGAAGTCGGGTGACTGAGACATCTTGATGCGATTTCTGAGAAACACAGACGGTTCATCACCTTTAATGTGCAGGAAATGAAGTTGCCTACAGGGTCAGCCATGGGCAGGTGGATTTATACTTGTGCCTGGGTTCCTTCCTTTTTTTTCTGTAAAGAACGGCATTTGCATGGAAGTTGCCTTTTGGAACAAAGAGAATATAAAGATGCCAAAATCCTGCTTTTCAGGATAAATGCATCAGTTTGCAAAAACTCCCAGGGTTTCCCAGAGTGGCCACCCACAGAGGAAGCACCATCTGGTTGTCATGCTGTCACAATGGGGGAGAGAAATGATTGGGCACAGGGCAAAACAGAATGTTCCTTGGAACTGGATGGAAGACACGTAGTTAGAACAGAAGCCAGGAAGCAGCAGACCACCCCAGGCCCAGGAAAACACTGCTGAATAAGGTCATGGACCTGAGGTACATCCATACTTGTCATGTGGCACCTTAGCAATTTTGAAACAGAATTAATGTGGAAATCAGAAAAAGATATACGTCTGGAGAGATGGTTGCAAGTTTTCAGGACATGAGAATACACTTTTTAAAGAAGAATAAAGAAACTTCTACATCTTTGGAAATATATTTAGCTGAGGTCCTGAATTCCATGAAAGACAATTTCCATCCACTTGTTCATTCAGTCATCAAATGTTTACCAAGTGTTTCCTGTGTGCTAGGACCTGTGCTATGTGCTTGAGATATGAAAAAGAACAGGTAAGTGCCTCAACAGTCAGTAGGCTCATAGACTAATAGGAAAAGTAGAGTAAAATAGCTGTGATTTGCATGCTGGCAGGAACCCTGGGAAGATCCCTGAACTACCCTGTAGGCAACCATGGAAACCTCCTAGAGGAGGTGTGACCAGAGCAGGTTCCTACAGTGCAGGCAGGAGTTATCCTCCAGAAGCCTATATTTGCGGAGTATACCTTTGCCTTTCTAACAAAAGAAGGGATGAAAAGGCTAAGTAGATGTGTGTGGGTTGGAAGAGGAAGGGGTCTTAAGAATAGCAATTTCAACATTCAAATTAGAACTTTGGAGGAAGAGTCCAGGCTCTGGTAGGCTCTGGCTTTGGATGACTAAAGCTGGAATCTCTACCATGTCCTAGATGTGTGGACCTGAGTAGACTGCCGAGAATCTTCAGTTCAGTCACTCATAACATTTCTCCGTTCAATGAAAGACTGTGTGTAAAGCATTTGCTCAAGCTCTGGTTTATTTAAATGTTAACGAATGCCAATTCATTATTAATCCTGTTATCATCAGCAGTGTTGTTTCACTGATTACCCTTCTAAGCTCCCTGAATCTTCTATTCCTAGTTTTTGCCTCCAGGGAAAAACAGAAGGACAGGGAAAATATAGAACAAAGAGAAGATAAAAATAGAGTGTGATATTATCATCCTCTTGTTTGGAGTTGATAGAATAAAAAGATCCTCCAAATAATAGGAAGACAATGCTCTTTTCCCTGTCCCATCACAAATCCTGCTTTCACTCTACTGATCATAGGCAAAACTGTTAGTGACACACAATTATAAAATATAATTAAGACAACTTCTAGATCTGCTGGAACTGGATAACCCAACGTCCTCCCAATGAAAAGCTCTTAAAAGTACTAGCTGCAGTAAATAAAATTCCTAAGGGGCCAAAGGGGATGGGGCCAGGAAAACCAAAAGAGAAAGATTGTGGGCTGATGCTGTGGTTACATGAAGGGATATAGGGGTGATAGAGGAGTCTGTGGTGGGCCTGCCTGAGTTGAAGAACTAGAACTGAGTCCCCTTCCTAAAGCTGTCACTGAAGAGAGACTAGAAAAAAAAATCAACCCTCAGTACAGGAAGATGACAAAGAAGAGAGGCCTATCTCACATGGGTTTAGAACTTGGATTTATCAGTATATGTGGTCCTGGATGTCCAGCCATCCCTGCCCAGCTGAGACATCATTACATGAAGTGACCTCAAGACAGTGGTATCCCAGGCAGTGGTCACTTCAAAGCACTTGGCTGAAGCAACCACTTTGACAAATAGATTTTAAGACAAAATGCATTATTAGAGATAAAAAAGTTAATTTCATACTCAAACATAAGTAATTCACCCCTTGTTTGCACACAATTTAATGAAGAAATCAATTGGTTTATAAAGAGAAACCAAAAAGCCTGTAGGTTTTTGGTTTATAAAAACATCTCTCTTAGTAATTGATAGACTTAGGGAATACTTTTTTTCTTTTTTTAAAATTTTGTCCCCTTTTATTGTTTTGTTATTTATTTATTTTCATCCATCTTTATTCTTTGGTCTGTGTGGGCCTCCCATTGCAGTGGCCTCTCTTGTTGCAGAGCATCGGCTCTGGGTGCATGCACTCCAGAGCCCTGGCTTGTAATGGGACACCCTGATCCAGACGCTCTGTGGCACGTGGTATCTTCCCTGGCCAGGGATTGAACAGGTGCCCCTTGCATTGCAAGGCAGCCTCTTTACCCACTGGATGACCAGTAAAATAAAAAACTAGTAAATATATTGAAGGTTTGAACAACCCCAATTAACTAGCTTAATCTGTGTGTGTGTGCTAAGTCGCTTCAAATCATGTCTGACTCTTTGCGACCCTATGGACCCTATGGACTAGGCTCCTCTGTCCATGGAATTCTCCAGGCAGGAATTGGAATGGGTTGCCAAGCCCTCTTCCAGAGGATTTCCCAACCCAGAGATTGAATCCCTGTCTTGTATGTCTCCTGCATTGGCAGGCAGGTTGTTTACCATTAGCACCACACATATATGACCCCAAAATTGATCATTTGCTAGCTCCCAAAGGAAATCTCATCAAATACCAAAGACTTAGTAACATATAGGATATAGTCTCTGCCCATTCTCCAACAGAGTAAAAACTTGGGGGAAAAAAATGATAATGGGAACTACATTTGAAAATTAGAAAGAGAGAAGGAAAAATACTTCTATAGATTATGGCAGATGCAACAGTCGGATTAGTGTAAATTATGCTGCAATGCACAGACCTAAAATACCTCAAGATATTAATACAATGGAGGTTTACTTTCCATTTATGGTACATTTCCAGAATAAGGCAGCTGGGAGCTCTGCTTCCCATTTTCCTCACTCTGAGACTCAAGATGATTGAGCTTCTGCCACCTGGCATAGAATCAGTTGCAGTCGTGTAGAGGAGAGTATGTGACTGCTAAAGTTTTCTGCCACCAAATGACACCCATAACTTTCACTCATCTTATGTTGGCCAAAGCACATCTATTGCCATGGCTGACTTTGGGATGAAAGCCTGACTAAGGAGGAGAGCTGGATCTATCAGTAACCAGCACTAATGATTATCACAAAGAGGAAATAATCAGGAAAATGAGGCTACATATGAAAACCTGTGGGAGGTAGCTAAAGCAGTATTTAGAGTCAAATTTATAGCCTTAAGTGGTCATATTAGAAAAAAGGAGACTAGCAATGAAAGAGCTAAGCATTCATTCAAGAAAATAACTTCTGCCAAAAATAATGGAAAAAAATAATAAAAGTGAAATGCATTAGGGATAGTCACAGAAAACAAAACAATACAGAGAACTTTAAAAAGAAACTTTGTCTTAAATTGTTTTTCTCCAAAGCAAATGCTGAGTTGAAGATGAGTGTGTCCTTGATTTGTTATGGAAATGCACCTAGAGAAGCACGTGAAGGAGTAGTGAAAATCAGGGAAAAAGAAGCTAAACAAGGGTGCAGTCTCAGGACAGGTCCTATACAAAACAGCTTCAACCTGATCCAGAAGTGTGAGTTATGCTTCAGAGCTGCTTCTCTTGGTTGGGGGTGGGGTAGTAAGGGGTGCTTCCATATTCCCACAGCTATCAGTTATTGGCTAAGAGTTAACTGAAGTGAATGTGAGTTTCAGATATTTTGGTTGCTCTGCATAGGTGGGCAATGTCTGAGGACAACCCTCTGAGGAAAAATTTTAGCTCCTGGCCTGGTGGCTCAGACCAGGGTTCAACTCCTGGGTCAGGAAGATCTTATGGAGAAGGAAATGGCAACCCACTCCAGTATTCTTACCTGGAGAACTCCACCAGAAGAATCTGGTGGGCTACAGTCCATGGAGGTTGCAAAGAGTTGAACATGACTGAGCAATGAAGCACAAGCATGTTGAAAGCAAAACCACCCTGACTCCAGAAGAGGAGTTAAAGGACCCTAGAGGATCTGGGTAGAGTACAGTGTTCATTTCATTTGATATTTTGAAATAAAAATTAATTTAGAAAAACTTGAAAAAATTCACAAACAATATTAGAAATGAAAAAGATATAACTATGGATGTCATAAATACAAAGGATAATATGCCCATAAGTTTGAAAAAACAGAAAGAATCAATGTCTTAGAAAAACATGACATCCAAACTATCTCAAGAAGAAATGGAAACAGGAGTACAAACTTCACCACTAAAGAAATGGGATCAATCATTAAAAGTTAACCCCCTAACCCTCCATAAGACCAGATGAGTCTGGTTAATCATTCAAGAAACAGATAATGGCAGGTTGGTAACAATTTTATCAAAGAATAAAAGGAAAGGAAACATTTTGCAACTCAGAGAGTATAAGAAAATAAGATTATAAACTAGTCACTTATAAATATTTGGTTGGCCAAAAAGTTTGTTTGGGTTTCCTAATCTTAGGAAAATGTCCTTTAAAAATTTGTCTAATTGTCCAAAGCAAATGCTGAGTTGAAGATGAGTGTGTCCTTGATTTGTTATGGAAATGCACCTAGAGAAGCACGTGAAGGAGTAGTGAAAATCAGGGAAAAAGAAGCTAAACAAGGGTGCAGTCTCAGGACAGGTCCTATACAAAACAGCTTCAACCTGATCCAGAAGTGTGAGTTATGCTTCAGAGCTGCTTCTCTTGGTTGGGGGTGGGGTAGTAAGGGGTGCTTCCATATTCCCACAGCTATCAGTTATTGGCTAAGAGTTAACTGAAGTGAATGTGAGTTTCAGATATTTTGGTTGCTCTGCATAGGTGGGCAATGTCTGAGGACAACCCTCTGAGGAAAAATTTTAGCTCCTGGCCTGGTGGCTCAGACCAGGGTTCAACTCCTGGGTCAGGAAGATCTTATGGAGAAGGAAATGGCAACCCACTCCAGTATTCTTACCTGGAGAACTCCACCAGAAGAATCTGGTGGGCTACAGTCCATGGAGGTTGCAAAGAGTTGAACATGACTGAGCAATGAAGCACAAGCATGTTGAAAGCAAAACCACCCTGACTCCAGAAGAGGAGTTAAAGGACCCTAGAGGATCTGGGTAGAGTACAGTGTTCATTTCATTTGATATTTTGAAATAAAAATTAATTTAGAAAAACTTGAAAAAATTCACAAACAATATTAGAAATGAAAAAGATATAACTATGGATGTCATAAATACAAAGGATAATATGCCCATAAGTTTGAAAAAACAGAAAGAATCAATGTCTTAGAAAAACATGACATCCAAACTATCTCAAGAAGAAATGGAAACAGGAGTACAAACTTCACCACTAAAGAAATGGGATCAATCATTAAAAGTTAACCCCCTAACCCTCCATAAGACCAGATGAGTCTGGTTAATCATTCAAGAAACAGATAATGGCAGGTTGGTAACAATTTTATCAAAGAATAAAAGGAAAGGAAACATTTTGCAACTCAGAGAGTATAAGAAAATAAGATTATAAACTAGTCACTTATAAATATTTGGTTGGCCAAAAAGTTTGTTTGGGTTTCCTATAACATCTTAGGAAAATCCAAATGAAGTTTTTGCCCAGCCCAATACATGTGCCTAAAAGCAAAATACTAGAATATTGATGAACATATTAAAATAAAATTGGATTTATCATAGGAATGCAAAGATGAGTTGATACGAAAAAGATGAAAAGAGAAAAATATGTGATTGTCTCAACAGTGATAAAATTCAATACATATTCATGATCAAAAACTTAGGGAAACGGAAAGTTGCTTAATTCATAAAGGCATCTACTAAAAACCTACAGAAAACATTTGTTAAGGATGGCATGTTAAAATCTTTTGCTTTAAAATCAGAGATAAGACAAAGACTCTTTTTGTTAATGGGGGGAAAAACAACAGAAATGGAGAAACATACCATGTTCATTGATGTGATGACTCAGTATCAAGAAGGTATCAATTCCCCCAAATTAACCTGCAAATTATAGTGAAAACTTCAATAGAGTTTTTCCTGGAACTTAATCAAGTCATCTTAAAATTGATGTAAAAATTCAGTATCAAAAAAGAATACATAAGATTGGTGGGGAGGGTGTAGGAATTCTTTACCAGATGTAAACTTGCTATAAAGCTGTAGTAATTAAGATTGTGTAGCATCATGACAGGAATAAACATAACAGAGCCCAGAAGCCAACCCACACTGGTAGTTAAACTTGGCATATATGGAATGTGACATTACTGGTGTGGAAAGGATGGTAGTATTGGGAATAAATGATACTAGGTAAGCTGGTTATCCTTTTGGGAAACAATATATTTGTTTCCTATCCCACATGTTAATCCAAAGTAAATTTTATGATAAATTATAAACCTAAATATGAAAATTGAATATTAGAACTTTGTGGAAGAATATTCAGGAAAAATTTTTTTTATTTTAGGGATTTTTTAAATTTTTGAACACTGTTTTGACTCTGTTATTTCCTAACAAGAGAGGAATAGATGAAAAGATTGATACGTATGACTCCATTAAAACAAAAATGTCAACAGAACTTCTGGACACTATTAGCAATCCTTGTTTTTGAGATTAAATATATTAACATGGAAAGTACTTAAACTTGAACACATAGTAAGCACTACAAAATATTTGCGTTATTATTTATTTTATGGGTATTTTCCCCCATGATAATTATAATAAAGCTAACTTTTTTTTCGGGGGTGGGGAGGGGTTGGCCACTTCTATTGGTCTTTTGTTTATTTATTTTCATCCATCTTTGTTCTTTGGCCTGTGTGGGCCTTCCATCGCAGTGGCCTCACTCGCTGCAGAGCACCAGCTCTGGGCACATGCGCTCCAGAGCTCCAGCTCGGTAGTTGGGACACATTAGTCCAGCGGATCCATGGCATGTGAGATCTTCCCAGGGCAGGGATCGAACCAGCGCCCCTTACACTGCAAGACAGTGTCCTTACCCACTGGACCACCAGGGAAACCCTAAAGCTAATTTTATCATGTATTTTTTTTTTTCTCTTTAAGGCACACATCTGCATATGCAGTAAATGATGTAACTAAAGGAGGAGAATATAACCCCAAAATCAACGTGAAAATGTGTTTTTCATTCTTAGGCCAGCTTGACAATTGTTTTAATCTCTTCCATGGGAACCAGTCTTCATTTGCATGAACTCTGTAGCTTGTGGTCTTTTCTTGGTAATGTTAATATGGAGCAAATTCCTCTGGGTAACTTGTTTTGTTTGCCCAGAATATAGCTACTGGGAATGTAACTCTTGGCATCCCTTTAGTGGGTCTGAGACTGCCTTACTACTGGGGCTTGAACTGGTTAGTGTGAGATCCAGGAGCCTTCTGTGTATTCACTTTTGACCCCAAGTCATCATTTTTCATTCCCATCTGGGCCCTTCCACATTTATCTCTTGCATGCTGCTGAAATTAACAAGTGAACTGCATTCCTGCTTCTGTGTTAGACTGCACCAAAATATTGCCATAATCAGAAGAGAACAAAACTCTGCGGATTTTGGTTATTTTAGGATTTTTAAAATTTTGAACACTGTTTTGACTCTGTTATTTCCTAACAAGAGAGGAATAGATGAAAAGATTGATACGTATGACTCCATTAAAACAAAAATGTCAACAGAACTTCTGGACACTATTAGCAATCCTTGTTTTTGAGATTAAATATATTAACATGGAAAGTACTTAAACTTGAACACATAGTAAGCACTACAAAATATTTGCGTTATTATTTATTTTATGGGTATTTTCCCCCATGATAATTATAATAAAGCTAACTTTTTTTTCGGGGGTGGGGAGGGGTTGGCCACTTCTATTGGTCTTTTGTTTATTTATTTTCATCCATCTTTGTTCTTTGGCCTGTGTGGGCCTTCCATCGCAGTGGCCTCACTCGCTGCAGAGCACCAGCTCTGGGCACATGCGCTCCAGAGCTCCAGCTCGGTAGTTGGGACACATTAGTCCAGCGGATCCATGGCATGTGAGATCTTCCCAGGGCAGGGATCGAACCAGCGCCCCTTACACTGCAAGACAGTGTCCTTACCCACTGGACCACCAGGGAAACCCTAAAGCTAATTTTATCATGTATTTTTTTTTTTTTTAAGGCACACATCTGCATATGCAGTAAATGATGTAACTAAAGGAGGAGAATATAACCCCAAAATCAACGTGAAAATGTGTTTTTCATTCTTAGGCCAGCTTGACAATTGTTTTAATCTCTTCCATGGGAACCAGTCTTCATTTGCATGAACTCTGTAGCTTGTGGTCTTTTCTTGGTAATGTTAATATGGAGCAAATTCCTCTGGGTAACTTGTTTTGTTTGCCCAGAATATAGCTACTGGGAATGTAACTCTTGGCATCCCTTTAGTGGGTCTGAGACTGCCTTACTACTGGGGCTTGAACTGGTTAGTGTGAGATCCAGGAGCCTTCTGTGTATTCACTTTTGACCCCAAGTCATCATTTTTCATTCCCATCTGGGCCCTTCCACATTTATCTCTTGCATGCTGCTGAAATTAACAAGTGAACTGCATTCCTGCTTCTGTGTTAGACTGCACCAAAATATTGCCATAATCAGAAGAGAAACATTTGTAGAAGCTCTGGGAGTCTTAGATATTAATCATTTGACAGATAAAAATCAGAAGATTCTGGGCTTATGTTGATTCCTGAGGTGAAGGGTGGTCTTAAAAACAAAAAAAACAATGGTCATTCCTCAAAAGGATATTATTTCTGGCCCCTTGGGCCCAAATCCAAGGTTCAAAAGGCAGTCTCGCTAAACCCAAGTTCTTCTGCATCACAAACACACTAGCATTACCAGCACCCTATAAGCAGCAGCAAGAGCTGTTTTTGCTTCAACCCATAGCACAGTTCAGAAGGTCAGACGTGACCACAGTATCTCCTGTTATTTCAGGGCTCACATGTGTTTGCCTTGGCGCCATTTCCCTGGCATTTGGTTTCCGTTATTTTTCCATGGGTTTGGCTTGCAGAAATCAAAGAAGCATATTTTTGAAAATAAGTGAAGTTCAGACAGATGAAGTATTCTGAACTGGTGGTGACTGGACCCAGTGGGAGGCAATGCATGCCTCCCCGTCCGCATCCAGTAGCATGGCCCTGACCCTGCATATGGAGGATGTGAGTGATGGTGAAGGTAGAAACTGCCACTCTCCATAGGGCTTGCTAGAGCCTCCTTCTTGCTCCCTAGCCAGATTCCTGCTCAGCTCTCCGCCTTCAGGGTGCCTACCTACTGAGGCTGAAGCTAAACACTCAGGAAAGTGAAGGACCTCCTCGATGAAGCTTCTCCCGCCTTGGGGGGCCTACCGTACTGAGGTCTTCCATGGGAACCAGTCTTCATTTGCATGAACTCTGTAGCTTGTGGTCTTTTCTTGGTAATGTTAATATGGAGCAAATTCCTCTGGGTAACTTGTTTTGTTTGCCCAGAATATAGCTACTGGGAATGTAACTCTTGGCATCCCTTTAGTGGGTCTGAGACTGCCTTACTACTGGGGCTTGAACTGGTTAGTGTGAGATCCAGGAGCCTTCTGTGTATTCACTTTTGACCCCAAGTCATCATTTTTCATTCCCATCTGGGCCCTTCCACATTTATCTCTTGCATGCTGCTGAAATTAACAAGTGAACTGCATTCCTGCTTCTGTGTTAGACTGCACCAAAATATTGCCATAATCAGAAGAGAAACATTTGTAGAAGCTCTGGGAGTCTTAGATATTAATCATTTGACAGATAAAAATCAGAAGATTCTGGGCTTATGTTGATTCCTGAGGTGAAGGGTGGTCTTAAAAACAAAAAAAACAATGGTCATTCCTCAAAAGGATATTATTTCTGGCCCCTTGGCCAAGTCCAAGATTCAAAAGGCAGTCTCGCTAAACCCAAGTTCTTCTGCATCACAAACACACTAGCATTACCAGCACCCTATAAGCAGCAGCAAGAGCTGTTTTTGCTTCAACCCATAGCACAGTTCAGAAGGTCAGACGTGACCACAGTATCTCCTGTTATTTCAGGGCTCACATGTGTTTGCCTTGGCGCCATTTCCCTGGCATTTGGTTTCCGTTATTTTTCCATGGGTTTGGCTTGCAGAAATCAAAGAAGCATATTTTTGAAAATAAGTGAAGTTCAGACAGATGAAGTATTCTGAACTGGTGGTGACTGGACCCAGTGGGAGGCAATGCATGCCTCCCCGTCCGCATCCAGTAGCATGGCCCTGACCCTGCATATGGAGGATGTGAGTGATGGTGAAGGTAGAAACTGCCACTCTCCATAGGGCTTGCTAGAGCCTCCTTCTTGCTCCCTAGCCAGATTCCTGCTCAGCTCTCCGCCTTCAGGGTGCCTACCTACTGAGGCTGAAGCTAAACACTCAGGAAAGTGAAGGACCTCCCTCGATGAACTGTTGTCCAGTTTAGCCTCAACGACAGCCAATGGTTGTTAGTGGGAAGACACTGAGATTGGCCTATTGCTGTCGCTTGTTTGTGTTGCTGCTGGGAGCTCTCTTGCAGAATGCATGTCTGGGAAATAGGCTCTCATGCTTTATAAAACACGATTAAGGGGCTTTCCCTGGTGGTCCAGTGGGTAAGGACACCACCTTGCAGTGCAAGAGCCGCCAGTTCTATCCCTGGCCTGGGAAGATCCCACGTGCCACGGAGCGGCTGGACCGATGTGTCCAATTACCGAGCCGGAGCTCTGGAGCGCATGCACCCAGAGCCAGCGCTCTGCGACGACAGACACCACCGCAATGGGAGGCCCACAGGAACCAAAGAACAAAGACGGACGAAAATAGAGAAATGAAAGACCAATAGAAGCGGCCCGCCTGCTGCCCTCCCTCCCCAACCCGACCCCTGCCCAAAATAAATAAATAAATAAATCTTTTTTTTTTTTTTTTTTTTTTAAACACGATCAAGATCACGACGGTGGGGTTCAACTGACAGCAGAGCCTTCAGGGCCTGTAGTTACCACAGAGTAGATGAGGCAATAGGTGGGCTGGGGAGGGTTGAAGGGTAGGTGACACAGTGGTTCCCAAGCTTGCCTGAACACTGAGGTCACTTGGGGAGTTTCAAAACTGTGCATATGTGTGTTCTATCTCAAGTAGTGTCTGTGCTCAGTCTTATCCAACTCTTTGTGACTCGTGGACTATATAGCCCTTCAGTCTTCTCCTGGTTTTCCCGGCATTTGGTTTCGTTATTTTTCCATGGGTTTGGCTTGCAGAAATCAAAGAAGCATATTTTTGAAAATAAGTGAAGTTCAGACAGATGAAGTATTCTGAACTGGTGGTGACTGGACCCAGTGGGAGGCAATGCATGCCTCCCCGTCCGCATCCAGTAGCATGGCCCTGACCCTGCATATGGAGGATGTGAGTGATGGTGAAGGTAGAAACTGCCACTCTCCATAGGGCTTGCTAGAGCCTCCTTCTTGCTCCCTAGCCAGATTCCTGCTCAGCTCTCCGCCTTCAGGGTGCCTACCTACTGAGGCTGAAGCTAAACACTCAGGAAAGTGAAGGACCTCCCTCGATGAACTGTTGTCCAGTTTAGCCTCAACGACAGCCAATGGTTGTTAGTGGGAAGACACTGAGATTGGCCTATTGCTGTCGCTTGTTTGTGTTGCTGCTGGGAGCTCTCTTGCAGAATGCATGTCTGGGAAATAGGCTCTCATGCTTTATAAAACACGATTAAGGGGCTTTCCCTGGTGGTCCAGTGGGTAAGGACACCACCTTGCAGTGCAAGAGCCGCCAGTTCTATCCCTGGCCTGGGAAGATCCCACGTGCCACGGAGCGGCTGGACCGATGTGTCCAATTACCGAGCCGGAGCTCTGGAGCGCATGCACCCAGAGCCAGCGCTCTGCGACGACAGACACCACCGCAATGGGAGGCCCACAGGAACCAAAGAACAAAGACGGACGAAAATAGAGAAATGAAAGACCAATAGAAGCGGCCCGCCTGCTGCCCTCCCTCCCCAACCCGACCCCTGCCCAAAATAAATAAATAAATAAATCTTTTTTTTTTTTTTTTTTTTTAAACACGATCAAGATCACGACGGTGGGGTTCAACTGACAGCAGAGCCTTCAGGGCCTGTAGTTACCACAGAGTAGATGAGGCAATAGGTGGGCTGGGGAGGGTTGAAGGGTAGGTGACACAGTGGTTCCCAAGCTTGCCTGAACACTGAGGTCACTTGGGGAGTTTCAAAACTGTGCATATGTGTGTTCTATCTCAAGTAGTGTCTGTGCTCAGTCTTATCCAACTCTTTGTGACTCCGTGGACTATATAGCCCTTCAGTCTTCTCTGTCCATGGGATTTCCCAGGCAAGAATACTGGAGTGGGCTGCCATTTCCTCCTCCAGGGGATCTTTTCAGTCCAGGGATCTAATCCGCCTCTCCTGAGACTCCTGCATTGGCAGGCAGATTACTTTACCACTTGAGCCAACCTGGAAAGAAGTTGTGATTTAATTGTTTTGCAAACTCCCCAGGACTTTGGCACTTTTAAAGTCCCCAGGTGATTCGGAAACCACTAATGTGGTAGTGAAGAGCCCAAATTTTGAAGTTGCACAACCTTGGTTTGAGTCTCAACTCCAACGTTTAAGGGTTGTGTGACTTTGGCCAAGCCATGAAAGCTTTATGAGTCTCATTTCTCATTTTAAATATGGGGATGATCTTTTCTCCTTTATGTGGCTGTTGCTGACAGTGAGTATAAGCATGCTATGTTTTTAATACTAAAAACATTACATCCATAGTCAGAGATCCAGGTAGCCATGCAAGATCTGCCATTTCCTAGGGCATATGGTGAAGTCACTACTGACTCTTTGCAACCCATGGATGAGCCATGAAATTCTTCAGGCAAGAATACTGGAGTGGGTAGCCTTCTTCTTCTCCAGGGGATGTTCCCAACCCAGGGATCAAACCCAAGTTTCCTGCATTACAGGTGGATTCTTTACCAACTGAACCACCAGGGAAGCCCAAGAATACTGGAGTGGGTAGCCTATCCCTTCTGCAGGGGAACTTCCTGACCTGGGAATTGAACTGGGTTCTCCTGTATTGCAAGGGAATCCCTTCTAGGCCATATGGTGGAGTTGTTAGTAGTTTGGGCTCTGAATCCTGGCTCCACTGTTTGACGTTAAGCAAATGTCATTACCTCTAAATCTTCATTCCTCTTGTTGATAAAATGGGGATCTGTTCTTACTTTATAGGGCTGATATGAGGATTAAATGACAGATACAGTTAGCATTTATGTTGGACAAAATGAAGTGACTATTTTGTAGCTTTAAAGGGGTAGGATATCAGCATTTTCTTGTGTTTAGCCTAATACTGAGTTTTTTAAAATGTTAGTAGTAATTATTATTACTATTGATCAATATGACCTGGAGGAAATTATTTTACTTCAGAGTGGCTCAGTTTCCTCATCCATAAAATAAACATATTTAGAGTTTGCCTTCTTCAGAGAACCACTATCAGGTTTCAGTCTGTGAAATCGCTTTGGAATTATAAAATATGAAGAAATCATGATAACAAAACATTCTTGGAAACTGGCCATCTCACATATATAATGGTTAATATTTAGTTAAAGGAGTATGTCTGTACAGTATGACACTTAGGAAGGGAATTGGGCCATATGGAGAATTCCTTGTCCTTTGGGCTTCAGACAAAATTACTTTTGAAAGTCTATTCCAAGTTTACTGCGACTCCAGCATCATGGGCAACAGAGAGCAGTGAACCCCAAGGCTCCTAGATGGGGAAATTTGCCTTATTGTTAAGGAGATATGTCACCCTACTTATAGGAATAACTAATATATGGCACAGCCATGTGCCAGACTCTGCCAAAGTTGCTTACATACATGACGTCATTTCAGTCTTGGTGAAATTCCCATTTTTCACAAGAGAGGGAGTAGGAGCACAGAGAGATTAAATAACATGTTCAAAGTCACACAGGTGTAATAATAAAAGACATTCAAGAAATGGTGATTGTGGAAATCATTTGTGGTGAGAAAGACATTCAAAATCACATCAAATTATAACAAATGATAAAACATTTTATCTAGAGCTCTTCTGTGCTTTTATACCCTTCCCTTTTCTTTTGACTGGGCCACATGGGATGCAGGATCTGAGTTCCCTGAGCAGATATTGAACCCTTCTAGGCCATATGGTGGAGTTGTTAGTAGTTTGGGCTCTGAATCCTGGCTCCACTGTTTGACGTTAAGCAAATGTCATTACCTCTAAATCTTCATTCCTCTTGTTGATAAAATGGGGATCTGTTCTTACTTTATAGGGCTGATATGAGGATTAAATGACAGATACAGTTAGCATTTATGTTGGACAAAATGAAGTGACTATTTTGTAGCTTTAAAGGGGTAGGATATCAGCATTTTCTTGTGTTTAGCCTAATACTGAGTTTTTTAAAATGTTAGTAGTAATTATTATTACTATTGATCAATATGACCTGGAGGAAATTATTTTACTTCAGAGTGGCTCAGTTTCCTCATCCATAAAATAAACATATTTAGAGTTTGCCTTCTTCAGAGAACCACTATCAGGTTTCAGTCTGTGAAATCGCTTTGGAATTATAAAATATGAAGAAATCATGATAACAAAACATTCTTGGAAACTGGCCATCTCACATATATAATGGTTAATATTTAGTTAAAGGAGTATGTCTGTACAGTATGACACTTAGGAAGGGAATTGGGCCATATGGAGAATTCCTTGTCCTTTGGGCTTCAGACAAAATTACTTTTGAAAGTCTATTCCAAGTTTACTGCGACTCCAGCATCATGGGCAACAGAGAGCAGTGAACCCCAAGGCTCCTAGATGGGGAAATTTGCCTTATTGTTAAGGAGATATGTCACCCTACTTATAGGAATAACTAATATATGGCACAGCCATGTGCCAGACTCTGCCAAAGTTGCTTACATACATGACGTCATTTCAGTCTTGGTGAAATTCCCATTTTTCACAAGAGAGGGAGTAGGAGCACAGAGAGATTAAATAACATGTTCAAAGTCACACAGGTGTAATAATAAAAGACATTCAAGAAATGGTGATTGTGGAAATCATTTGTGGTGAGAAAGACATTCAAAATCACATCAAATTATAACAAATGATAAAACATTTTATCTAGAGCTCTTCTGTGCTTTTATACCCTTCCCTTTTTCTTTTGACTGGGCCACATGGGATGCAGGATCTGAGTTCCCTGAGCAGATATTGAACCCATGCCCCCTGCATTGGGAGTGCACAGTCTTAAACTCCTCAGCATAAGCCAGGAAATACTTTCTATGGGAAATGTTTAGACCCTGGTTAAAAAGCTTACATTAACATTCTTCAAGAAAATGTCTCCTGGCTTATGCTGAGGACAACTTGCCCCTATGTTTTGGTTTTGACCTCATTTTCATCCCTGACACTTTGGGTGGCCTTGGGTGGGAAAAATAACTTCTTCATATCTGTAGTTTCTCCACCTATAACATGGGTCTAGTAATGCCTGCCTTGAAAGCATGTTGTGGAGACTAATTAGCATAATGTCATTTTTTGTGTGTGCCTCTGATGCGCACTGGAAACCCAAAAGGCCACCCACACTTCAGCCCTGTGGTAAAATCTTGGCTTCTCTTGGACACGGACAAGAGTATTGCTTTTTGGTGGGCTTCCAAACCCTCTCACTGTCATCTCTTTGCATAGGGCAGAGCTGGGTCTCTTTTTTCACACACAGCATTACTTGGAGTAAGTTACCATAAATACTTTGTGGTCAAGGAGTAAGTGATACTGCTTATTACAAAGTTATGTGGGAGATGGTCTGCACTAGTAGGGATCATGAAGGCAGTGACTATATCACTTGATGTGCCTGTGATCCAATGAGGAGAATCCTGTTCACAGAGGAAACACACAGGATTGACTTTCTTTCAGGGCAGAAAGAGTGGTTCCTACCACGCATAGTCTAGCAGTTTCCATTAAAATGTCACCCTACTTATAGGAATAACTAATATATGGGCCCCAAGCCAAAAATGTGCCAGACTCTGCCAAAGTTGCTTACATACATGACGTCATTTCAGTCTTGGTGAAATTCCATTTTCACAAGAGAGGGAGTAGGAGCACAGAGAGATTAAATAACATGTTCAAAGTCACACAGGTGTAATAATAAAAGACATTCAAGAAATGGTGATTGTGGAAATCATTTGTGGTGAGAAAGACATTCAAAATCACATCAAATTATAACAAATGATAAAACATTTTATCTAGAGCTCTTCTGTGCTTTTATACCCTTCCCTTTTCTTTTGACTGGGCCACATGGGATGCAGGATCTGAGTTCCCTGAGCAGATATTGAACCCATGCCCCCTGCATTGGGAGTGCACAGTCTTAAACTCCTCAGCATAAGCCAGGAAATACTTTCTATGGGAAATGTTTAGACCCGGGTTAAAAAGCTTACATTAACATTCTTCAAGAAAATGTCTCCTGGCTTATGCTGAGGACAACTTGCCCCTATGTTTTGGTTTTGACCTCATTTTCATCCCTGACACTTTGGGTGGCCTTGGGTGGGAAAAATAACTTCTTCATATCTGTAGTTTCTCCACCTATAACATGGGTCTAGTAATGCCTGCCTTGAAAGCATGTTGTGGAGACTAATTAGCATAATGTCATTTTTTGTGTGTGCCTCTGATGCGCACTGGAAACCCAAAAGGCCACCCACACTTCAGCCCTGTGGTAAAATCTTGGCTTCTCTTGGACACGGACAAGAGTATTGCTTTTTGGTGGGCTTCCAAACCCTCTCACTGTCATCTCTTTGCATAGGGCAGAGCTGGGTCTCTTTTTTCACACACAGCATTACTTGGAGTAAGTTACCATAAATACTTTGTGGTCAAGGAGTAAGTGATACTGCTTATTACAAAGTTATGTGGGAGATGGTCTGCACTAGTAGGGATCATGAAGGCAGTGACTATATCACTTGATGTGCCTGTGATCCAATGAGGAGAATCCTGTTCACAGAGGAAACACACAGGATTGACTTTCTTTCAGGGCAGAAAGAGTGGTTCCTACCACGCATAGTCTAGCAGCATACATATTCCTTGGGAGCTTGTCAGAAAGACAGACTCTCAGGCCCCACTCCAAGACTATTGCCTCAGGTTCTGCATTCTAACAGAATCCACAGGTAGTTGGAAGACTCATTAAAGCTTAAGAATCACCTTTCTTCTTGGAACTGTAGCAGTGATGACACACTTTGTGGTGGAGCTGGGAATCCATCCGGTCAAGGTTGATCAGGCTCCAAAGCTCGGGTCCTCTCCACTGCTCTGCATCCTCTCAAGTGATGGAGATAAAGTTTGATGTATTGCTGAAATGCAACGTGACCTTCCAGGAAGAGGTTTGATCATGGCTACTGCTGAGGGGTACATGCTCCTCAGTTCAGGAAACTTCTGGATAAAAGCAGCTTTTATCACAGTGTTTATAATTTTGTCACATTTGTGAGATTGGTTGCCTTTATTTTTGAAAAAGCTCAAGATATTTCCTTGCCTGAAAGAAAAAAATAAGAGACCAATGTGGGGAAGAGGAGGGAGGTCAGAAGTAGAGAAAGAAAAGAGAGAATGAAAAAGAGGAGAAAGGAAAGAAAAAGTAAGCATTCGAGGAAACCCAATATTTCAGACTACAGCTATCCATTCTGGTTGTGGGGATGAAGGAATTGTTAACCTTCAGGGACTGATGTTTCAATAAAAACATTTTTAATGAGGATATTTTTAAAATAATTGAACTGTATCAGTGAAAGAGTATGTCAAAATAATGTTTTCCTTTTTTTCTTCCCTTTGAACTTACTTTTAGACTATTAAAATTGACCAAAGCAGGATGACGTACTCAGTGTATTTTTATATCATTGTGACTTGATTTTGACTGTCGTTCTCATGAAGACGCACATCATTGTGACATTTATTCCTTTTTTTAAGGTAACATACTATAGCCAGAATGATCTCTGAAAAGGGCAAATTTGAGCTCTTGATGGATTACTTTGTATAGACATTTCATCATTAATTGTTGCTATTGTTGTTCAGTTGCTAAGTCATGTCCAACTCTTTTTGAGCCCATGAACTGCAGTATGCCATGCTTCCCTGTCCTTCACTACCTCCAGAGTTTGCTCAAATTCATGTCCATTGAGTTGGTGATGCCATACAACCATTTCATTGTCTGTCTGCCTCTTTCCCTCTTGCCTCCATCTTTTCCAGCATCAGAATCAGCTCTTCACAACAGATGGCCAAAGTATTAGAGCTTCAGCTTCAGTCTCAGTCCTTCCAATGAATATTCAGGGTTGATTTCCTTTAGGATTGGCTGGTTTGATCTCCTTGCTGTCAAAGAGACTCTCAAGAGTCTTCTTCAGTATCACAATTCGTCAATGGCTCTTATTATGAAAAGACAAACAACCAGGAATTGCATCCCTTTCACTGGAAGTACAGAACTTCCTAAGAAATACTTTTACCAAAAGACAGGAACTGAATCTCATCAAGATTTTGTATCTATTTTCAACGTACAGGTAACACAGAGGCTGCAACTGTCCCCTGGGTCTTTTGGAATGCTTGCTCTTGGGTCAGTCTGTCTTGGAATCCAGCTACCTTGCAGCGAGAAGCTCCAGTCACATGGAAATGCTATGCATAGTCACTTTGGTTGACAGCCCCAGCTGAGCTCCCAGCTGGTAGTTGTCATTAGCTGTCAGCATGTGAGCGTCCAGACGTCTTGGACATTCAACTGACACAGGACCACAACTGCATGAGAGACCCCTGATGTGGATTACCCAACTGATTGCTGTTAACACACAGAACCAAGAGAGTTAATAATAACTGTTTTGAGGCACTAAGTTTTGGAATGATTTCTTAAGCGGTGTTAGAGACTGAATAGTCCCCCTGTACAAATTCCTATATTGAAGCTCTAAGCCCCAATGTGATGCAATTAGGAGGTGAGGCTTTTGGGCTATAATTAGGTTTAGATGAAGTCATTAAAGGTGGGGTCTCCATGAGGGGACTGGTGTTCTCATAAGATGAAGAAGAGAAACTACAAGGTCCTACTCTGTAGTACAGGGAAGTATATTCAGCATCCTATATGATAAGCTACAATGGAAAAGAATACAAAAAAAGAATCTGTATGTGTGTGTGTGTTTGTGTACATGTGCACATGTGTATGTAACTGCTGTACAGCAGAAATTAACACAACATTGTAAATCAATTACACTTCAATAGAATAAAAAGGGGAAGAGAGACTGAGATCAGACTCCTTCTCTCTCTCTGCCATGTAAAGAGACACCAAGAAGGCAGCTGCTTGCATGCCAGGAAGTAGGTTCTCATCAGGAATTGAATTTGCTGACACCTTGACCTTCCCAGCCTCAGGAATTCCAAGAAATAAATGCCTGGTTAAACACCCCATCTGTGATATTTTGTTATATAGTAGCCCCATCTGACTAAAGCAAATAGCAACAATCAGATCAGTGCTCCATTGGCTGTGGAAGATGAGGCAAAATGAGGAAGCTAAGATCAGCCCAGGTTTTGATCTTGGGAGAGTGTGTGACCAGTGGTCCATTTGACTAAACTAGGAAGCCTAGGAGGAGAAGTTTGGGGATAGGAGGGCAGTAAGAAATAACTTAAATGTTTTTCATGATTATCTTAATAATAGATATTAGTTTTAGAATTAATAGATAATTCAAAAAAATCACTTGCAACCCTACCACACAGAGCAAACCACTCTCTTTGTTTATAGTAGTTCCCTTCAGCTTTGCTTGTTATTTATATTTTTTAAAAAATTGCAGGGGTAATCTTCCCCCAACTACCCTAAAACAAACCAATCTGGCAACCTTTTTGGAGAAGATTTATTTAACTCAAGATTTTGGACCTAAACAATCCAGCATGAACCTCTAACAGTAACTCTGGCTTCCTTCTGTAAAATTTCAAATAAAGACAAATGAAATAAATGCTGCTGTTGGGAATTATTTGTTTTGGAAAAAACAGCTTACTGTTACTTACATGTATAACATGGTAAAACACATTCAAACAGCACATTAATAGTAAGTCTCCTTCCTACCACCAACCTCTTGACCCAACAGGTGTTAGCAGTTTCTTGTACATTCTTCTAGAAAATTTTCATGCATTCTTGAGACTATATAAATTCCAATTTAATACCTTATTTCTATTGCTTATGATAACCACAGAAGATATTGAAAAATCACAAAGCTAAGATTTGCACATATTTAAAAATGAAAATGATATAAAATGTTTTTAATGAAAATCAAAGCCCCTTCAGGAGTAACTGTTGTTTACTGTGTTTTTTTCTTGAAAAAACTATCTATATGCCATCATACAGAGAAAAAAGACTCTTGGTCAATAACTCATATATTCAAGAAGTAAGACAGTCTTAGTTGCTGCTCACAACTAAAGATATAAAAGGATATCCTGGGAATGTAAAATAGTTTCATGACAGTGGCTGAGGGTTGGGTGATCTCTTCAAATACAGTTATTCTTTCTGACTAAACTAAATCCTTATTGGCTTCAAGTTTTAGGAACTAAAACTACAAGGAGACTTAAAGATGATTTCTACTTTTCTGCACTATCTTGTTCCTTTTCTAAGACCATGATCATGGAGATTACTGTTGCTTAAGTGGTAATGGCTAGGGATAATAAAACAAAATAGAAAGAGAAATTATTAACATAAAAAATCTTACTCTAACACATAGATGAAATGTCAGCTTGCTACCTGGCATTTAAGTCCATATCTGGAGTTTGTGTTGTCAAGTGGGACACAGTGACCGTGAAATGGATGGAGGTTGCCAACGTGTGTTCCAATCTTAGCCTTGCTCACAGCCAGCTCTATGACCCGAGGCAAGTGCCTCCCTCTATCAGATTGAAACTTGACCAATTGAAAGATGACTAGGTTAGGGTATGGCATTGAAATGAATAGGAAATATTCTTTTGCTAATATTAATGCTATTACTCTGTAAGGCATTTGAAGAATGTGTGTGTGTATGTGCGTGCATGTGTTGGGTAGGTTACTGCATAAAATATATTTCTCAGGGGAGCCATGATGATAAAATCTGGAAGTCACTGGACTAAAGGACACTATGCTACGGATCTGTAAGTAACTGGCCAACGATTGTGAAAATAGAAGAATCTGACATTGCTATAGCAGTGGCCTGCTGGTGCTATCGGCTATGAGGATGGAGTCACTTTGTCTCACTTATGCCAAAGGAAACCACCTAACTCTCAGTTACTTCTTCCCTAGCCTAAATTTGTGTGTTTTTCTTCTCTTCTGTTTTCCTCTTTCTGTCTTTCTTCTTTCTCTTTCTCTTCCCCTCTGTTTCTCCTCTATTCTTCCCCTTTCCCCCCTTCCCTTCCACCATATTGCTTTGTGGGTACACATTTTATTGACATGCTTCCCCTCACATCACCACTAAAGACACCAAAGATATTGTCATGTCTTTACATTAAATGCTTCAGACCCTCAGTGTGGTCCATTGGCCAGCAGCCTCAGCATCACCTGGGAGCCAGTTAGAAGGCAGCTATCTCAGGCTCTGCCCTCATACTTCTTGAAATAGAATCTGCATCTTCACAAAATGCTATATGAGTCTTATGAATGTTCAAGTGTGAGAAGCACTGCCATAGTATTGACATTCTTCTTAAATCAAGCAAACCCTTGAAAATCTGTCATCAAATCCTTAAATACAATTATCGAAAGATGCTTCCCATCAGCTTGGTCATGGAAGGCAATTCACTCCCTTGGAAAATAGATGGGCTTAGGGGTGGGGCAGGTGTGAAGAAGTAGGGGTTTGGATGTCTATGTGTGTGTGTGTGTGTGTGTAGGGGGTCGCTTTCCCTGGGGCTCTGGACAAAGGACGTTCATGGAGACACATGTCTGACTGTCCTGATAAATATCAAGTCTTTGCTTGTTTGTCAAGGCATGGTGGGTGATGTGGTTTGTGGTTTTAGGACCTGTTGTATGTTGTCAGACACCAGCCTGAGGACATGGTAGTTGGTTTCAGTTAGCTCAGAAAGGGGCATCATTCTACTTGTTTTTCCTTCCCTGGGAAACATGGGACAATTTGGAGGTCGTCCCCTGAGGGCACATCTGTTGGAAGAAGGGTAGCAAGTCCTGGATTTCCTGGGACAGTCCCAAGTTGACACCCGCTTCCCAGAAAAAAAATATTAATAGTGGTCACTTTTATGTTGAAATGTGTCTCCAATAAATTGTGGTCATACCAGTTGTAATAGATTCCAGAAGGAAGCAGACCTCTCTAAGACACTGGGTAAAAACAAATCTCACAAATGAAAGAGAGAAACATGCCTGATTCTATTGGCCGCCAAAGCCCAAGGCCAGAAAACAGATTTCCTCTCAGTCAATGGACCTGATACTAGATATCTGAGGGTGTTTCGGTTAGCTGGAGTGTTTTGGGGCAATTCCCAGATTAATGATAGTTCTAAGATTTTACTTTCTCATCTTGGTCTAACTTCTGACTTCTCCAGGCTTGGTTTTATTTCTGGTTAGGCTGCCTCCCCCTAGGACCAGACCATGTTTTTGACTCCCTTGAACTGTTGCCACCACGATGAAGAATGCATTTCTGTGAATCTTAGATGCCTTCTTTGGTCTTTGTGTCTCCGATTCACACTTAAAGGAGATAGTGGTAGAGAAAACTTAGTCTCCTAAGATTATTGCCATTAAATCAGTGTAAACAATTACCCCACTAGCTTCTGCAAACTTGTAGCTGCCTCTGGGGAAACGCATCCTTCAGCCAAGATAAGGATCAGTTCTGAGCCCTGAACCCAATGGTGGGGTCCCTTCCCATGCGTAGGCGCCATAGTCTCTGGATTGAGGTCCTTGCCAAGTGACAAATTATACTGGTCCAGACAGTCAGTTCCCTGAAGGGCCACTGGGCTGGACCCAGTCCCCGCAGCCCACCTCCCTTGGGCCCTGCCTCTAGGCATTCAGTTGACTTTCCAAACCCCGACCCCGCTAATCCTTGGAAGTGGGGTTCAAATCCCTACTCTCCAACTCTTGCCCCAGACATGATCAAGCCTCTACAATAAGTGTCCTTGAAGACCTGGATGAAACAGAAAAGGTTAATAGCCACATCTTTCAAATGGTTATGAGTAGCAAGACAGAGAGCCCTCAAGACATAAGCTTGCCAGGACTCCCAGCGTATTCATTTTTTTGAAAATTTTTCTGTTGCATTTAAAGGGCTATAATGCAGATCACATGATACAATGCTCTAGGCTCTGAAGCTCCTCCCAGAAAAAATATTAATAGTGGTCACTTTTATGTTGAAATGTGTCTCCAATAAATTGTGGTCATACCAGTTGTAATAGATTCCAGAAGGAAGCAGACCTCTCTAAGACACTGGGTAAAAACAAATCTCACAAATGAAAGAGAGAAACATGCCTGATTCTATTGGCCGCCAAAGCCCAAGGCCAGAAAACAGATTTCCTCTCAGTCAATGGACCTGATACTAGATATCTGAGGGTGTTTCGGTTAGCTGGAGTGTTTTGGGGCAATTCCCAGATTAATGATAGTTCTAAGATTTTACTTTCTCATCTTGGTCTAACTTCTGACTTCTCCAGGCTTGGTTTTATTTCTGGTTAGGCTGCCTCCCCCTAGGACCAGACCATGTTTTTGACTCCCTTGAACTGTTGCCACCACGATGAAGAATGCATTTCTGTGAATCTTAGATGCCTTCTTTGGTCTTTGTGTCTCCGATTCACACTTAAAGGAGATAGTGGTAGAGAAAACTTAGTCTCCTAAGATTATTGCCATTAAATCAGTGTAAACAATTACCCCACTAGCTTCTGCAAACTTGTAGCTGCCTCTGGGGAAACGCATCCTTCAGCCAAGATAAGGATCAGTTCTGAGCCCTGAACCCAATGGTGGGGTCCCTTCCCATGCGTAGGCGCCATAGTCTCTGGATTGAGGTCCTTGCCAAGTGACAAATTATACTGGTCCAGACAGTCAGTTCCCTGAAGGGCCACTGGGCTGGACCCAGTCCCCGCAGCCCACCTCCCTTGGGCCCTGCCTCTAGGCATTCAGTTGACTTTCCAAACCCCGACCCCGCTAATCCTTGGAAGTGGGGTTCAAATCCCTACTCTCCAACTCTTGCCCCAGACATGATCAAGCCTCTACAATAAGTGTCCTTGAAGACCTGGATGAAACAGAAAAGGTTAATAGCCACATCTTTCAAATGGTTATGAGTAGCAAGACAGAGAGCCCTCAAGACATAAGCTTGCCAGGACTCCCAGCGTATTCATTTTTTTTTGAAAATTTTTCTGTTGCATTTAAAGGGCTATAATGCAGATCACATGATACAATGCTCTAGGCTCTGAAGCTCCTCCTTATTCTTGGCTCCTGCATATTTAAGGTAGGGTTCAGAAAATCCTTTATCTCTTCCAGCTCCACCCAGAAGCCACTAGGCGAACATTCTGGTGGTACTAGTGGAATTTCAGAGTCGAGCTGCCTTTGTCAATCTGGGGCAGGCCTCAGCAGATGTGGGATGAGGAAGCACAAACAGGTGGGCTCTGAGGGACGTCTGCATTTGGCTGGAACACACTGTGATGCTGTCTTGGGGAGCTGGTGTTTATTTTTCCAGTCATGCTTAGTCCTAGGAGGTGTTAGATTTCATTAAAGCATTCATGACTCATGACTCCAGAAAAGCTTGAATTCCATTCCTTCCTCCTTCTCAACCCCAGTTTGCCTTGCTCCTCAAAATTAAATAGAAAAATCTCTTGGTGTGGGCACTTGTGGGAAAGGACTGTCTCTTGATCAATTTGAGGGAAGCACTTTACAAACTCAAAATCACCTCCTCATTGGGAGGCGGAATTATCGGTTGATTTTACACAAATGTTTTCAAAGAGCCAAATCAAGCTTATCTTTTGAAACAGGAGGCTTGTTTCCAGCCCCACATGGACTGCCAGGGCTCAGAGAGTGTTGAGATTACCTTTAGAGACAGTGTTGGAGACAGAGGAGAGATTTGGTTCCCGTTAAGTTTTACCTCATTTTTGACCTCAATGCCCCTGTCTGGCTTGGTCTCTATACTCATTTATCAGACTTGGTACAAAATGTCAGTTGGCTTTTCCAGAAATCAAAACTCTCTGCAGATTGGAGTCTTGCCATTATTGACAGGATTTAATAGAATATGCCATTATTGAGAGGATTCAATAATGTATACCAAAACTTCTCAGGCAAGTTGCAACGGGGAGTTTAGAAATTCACTGAAGTATAAAGTGTGTCTTTGGGACAAGGGGCTAGCTTTAAGAGGTGACCAGTGTGGAAGCCAATATGTATTTAGAACATACACACACATACACACACACACTTGCAGACCAATTAATATATTACAATAATCTTAACCATGTCACCCCATACCATTTCCCTAGTGCATTAACATACGATTTTGTATTTCTTTTGTTTTGGCAAGAGTATTAAATTTGTTCATTAGCTCATTTATTATTTATTCATTGATTCAGTCAGTCAGTCAAAATCTGCTTGGCATTTGACTTTCAATGGCCAAAAAAAGAAAAAAAAAAGCAAAACATGGTCACTGACCTGATTCCAATAGAAAAGATAGCTGAATGTTAATCAAAGAATCACCCAAATAAATGTAAATAAAAATGACTCACTGTGATAAATGCCATAGAGGAGAGGAACCTACATGTTCCTAAGAGATGGTCTAAAGGAGACAGCTCCTGATCAGCAGGGATCTTGAGGAGGAGGGGCAGTGATTAGGTGAGAGGGAGGGGAATGTAGGAGCATTCCCACTAGAGAACAGCTTAGATAAAGCCCCTATAGCCAGAGAGATAGTGGATAGTTGGAAGAAGAGAAAGAAGTCCAGTGTGCCTGCTGCTCAGAGCATGGCAGGAAATGAGGATGTGGACACCAGCAATGGAAGGACCACATGGGACCTTATAGACATGGGGACCTCATGCTTTATTGAACAGACGGAAACATTTGTGAATGCAAAATGAAGGGCTATTGATAATGACACTAATAGGCATTGTTGATGTTCACTCACTCAGTGGTATCTGACTGTGACACCAGGGACTGCAGCATGCCAGGCTTCCCTGTCTGTCACTATCTCCTGGAGTTGGCTCAAACTCACATCCATAGAGTCACTGATGCCATCGAACCATCTCCTCCTCTGTTGCCCCTTTCTCCTCCTACCCTCAATCTTTCCCAGCAACAGGCTCTTTTCCATTGAGTCAGCTCTTTGTATCAGATGACCAAAGTATTGGAACTTCAGCTTTCGGCTCAGTTCTTCCAATGAATATTCAGGGTTAATTTTCTTTAGGATTGACTGATTTGATCTCCTTGCAGTCCAAGGGGCTCTCAAAGGTCTTCTCCAGTACAATTTGAAAACAACAATTCTTCAGTACTCAGCCTTCTTTATGGTCCAACTCTCACATCCATACATGACTACTAGAAAATAAATCTCAACTATTCTGGGCCAAAATCTCCTTATAGGGTACATTTGACAATAATCTTAACCATGTCACCCCATACCATTTCCCTAGTGCATTAACATACGATTTTGTATTTCTTTTGTTTTGGCAAGAGTATTAAATTTGTTCATTAGCTCATTTATTATTTATTCATTGATTCAGTCAGTCAGTCAAAATCTGCTTGGCATTTGACTTTCAATGGCCAAAAAAAGAAAAAAAAAAGCAAAACATGGTCACTGACCTGATTCCAATAGAAAAGATAGCTGAATGTTAATCAAAGAATCACCCAAATAAATGTAAATAAAAATGACTCACTGTGATAAATGCCATAGAGGAGAGGAACCTACATGTTCCTAAGAGATGGTCTAAAGGAGACAGCTCCTGATCAGCAGGGATCTTGAGGAGGAGGGGCAGTGATTAGGTGAGAGGGAGGGGAATGTAGGAGCATTCCCACTAGAGAACAGCTTAGATAAAGCCCCTATAGCCAGAGAGATAGTGGATAGTTGGAAGAAGAGAAAGAAGTCCAGTGTGCCTGCTGCTCAGAGCATGGCAGGAAATGAGGATGTGGACACCAGCAATGGAAGGACCACATGGGACCTTATAGACATGGGGACCTCATGCTTTATTGAACAGACGGAAACATTTGTGAATGCAAAATGAAGGGCTATTGATAATGACACTAATAGGCATTGTTGATGTTCACTCACTCAGTGGTATCTGACTGTGACACCAGGGACTGCAGCATGCCAGGCTTCCCTGTCTGTCACTATCTCCTGGAGTTGGCTCAAACTCACATCCATAGAGTCACTGATGCCATCGAACCATCTCCTCCTCTGTTGCCCCTTTCTCCTCCTACCCTCAATCTTTCCCAGCAACAGGCTCTTTTCCATTGAGTCAGCTCTTTGTATCAGATGACCAAAGTATTGGAACTTCAGCTTTCGGCTCAGTTCTTCCAATGAATATTCAGGGTTAATTTTCTTTAGGATTGACTGATTTGATCTCCTTGCAGTCCAAGGGGCTCTCAAAGGTCTTCTCCAGTACAATTTGAAAACAACAATTCTTCAGTACTCAGCCTTCTTTATGGTCCAACTCTCACATCCATACATGACTACTAGAAAATAAATCTCAACTATTCTGGGCAAACCAGGACATGTGCTTCTCTTACTTATAGATCATGCTAGGGACTTCAGTCTTCATTACCTAAAAACAATGGTAAACAGGGTTTAAGTTTGGGAATGAGAATGAGAGCATGATCATATTTGCATTTTGAAAAGTTCTTCCAGGTCACATAGTCAGGATGGGATGGGTGATCATTTCCTTAAGTACTCGGAGTCCTGGCTTGGTTTGGATAAATCTTCTTTATGCTCCAGCGTCTCTTTTCTGCTCCCATCCCAGTGCTCAGCCCACATCTGGGCAGCAGCTGCAGAGCTGGGATTCCAGAGGCTCTGGTTAATTTGTAGAATGATGGGGACGGTGCCTCGCAATGGAGCTCCCCTATTAGTGCTGCTCATGTTAGAGTTGTAAGCTTGATGCCTTCCACATGCTCCCATTTTATTCTGACCCTCCTGGGGTCAGGCCAGCAATTAACTCTTGGGAGGAATTTAGTCCAACTTAGTGTCTTTCATGGCTAAAATTTTCAGAAAAATGGGACTTGTTAATGCAAATCAATGGGAACAATGTCTTGAAGCCACAAAGGACTTTATTCACATGCCGAGGTCTCTTCTGGAATTTCTTCTCTGTCTTTGTTAGCATCACGGAATTATGGGGACTTTAAGATATCTGAATTCCTTCTAGGGTCCACTGCAGAGTGGTTGTTCTAGCTCTGACTGAGCTCTTCTGGAGACCTGGAATGTTCTCCCTCCTAGAATTGTGTCTCTGCTCATGTTCCTCAGCCTCTATTTCCCGCCATCTTCTCCTCACTGGACCACTGCAGTGACTTCCCTCATCTCTTTACTTCTGCTGTAGCCTCTCTCCTGTCCTTCTTCATACCACAGCCAGAATGCTTTTTTGTTTAAATGTTTTTCAAAAACTTTTTTTCCCATCATGTTTTTTAAATTTCTATTTATTTTCATCTATGTTTTTATTCTTTGGTGTGTGTGGGCCTCCCATCGCAGTGGTCTCTCTCGTTGCAGAGCACTGGCTCTGGGAGCATGCACTCCAGAGCACTGGCTTGTAATTGGACACACCAGTCCAGCTGCTGTGCGGCATGTGGGATCTTACCAGGCCAGGAATCAAACCAGTGCCCCACTGCAAGGCAGACTCTTTACCCTCTGGACCACCAGGATAGCCTGCCAGAGTGCTTTTTTGTGTGTTTTTTTAGGTCACTTATATTGATCTTTCATTTATTTATCTTTGTTCTTTGGCCCTGTATGGGCCTCCCATTGCAGTGACCTCTCTCGTTGCAGAGCACTGGCTCTGGGCACATGTGCTCGAGCTTCGGCTCGGTAGTTGGACACATCAGTCCAGCCACTCTGCGGCACGTGGGATCTTCCCAGGCCAGGGATCGAACCGGTGCCCCTTGCACTGCAAGGTGGTGTCCCTACCCACTGCACTGCCAGGGAAGCTCCCAGAGTGCTCTTTTAAAAACAAGAACTGGGGACTTCCTGGGTGATCCAGTGGTTAAGAATCCACTTTGCAATGCAGAGGATGTGGGATCATCTTTGGTCAGAGAACTAAGATCCCACATGCTTTGGAGCAACTAATCCCACAAGCTGTTAGTGAAGGATCCTGCATGATACAATGAAGGTCCTATGTGTCACAATTAAGACCACATGTAGCCAAATAAATAAATATTTAAAAATAAAAACAAGAGTCAGTCAAGTCAGTCTCTGCTTAAGTTTTATAACAGCTTCTCATTGTCTTTTGATTAAAATGTACTCTCTTTACTTACAAAGACCTGCTTTCCACCTGTTTATCCAGCCTTCACTCTCACCATTATCCCATTCACACACTGTGTTCCAGCCCCAATGCCTTCTTTTGTCTTTTTTTTTTTTCAGACACACAAAATTGCTCTTTGCCCTAGAGCTGTTGCCTGGAATACTCTTTCCATGACTATTTATGAAACTGACTGTTAGGCCTCCATGAAGGGGACATGGACATAAGGCTTTTCCTGTCCGTTTGTATATAGTGGGTGCCTCTTGCTCATCTTTGTGTCAGGTCCTTTTATTGTTTATGGCATATAACTTGTGATTTTTATTAGTTTCATTGTTTTTTTTCAGCCTGTCTCTGAGGGTGGGGACATGTTTGCCTTGTTCATGGCTGTGTCCTCTGTACCAGCCACAGAACTAGCCTGTAGTAGGTGAGCTGAATAAATATTTGTGGAATAAATGAGTAAACAATAGTAGATTTCTTTTTGTTTAACAGTTCCACTTGCTGTGAAGTAATTTCTTTTTTAAAAATGAAGTAATTTCTTATTAAAACCTTATATTCGTAGTTATCTTATTACAGTTCTCTTTGGAATTCCTTTTCATAACTAAACCCCTCCCCATCTCTAGATTTAAAGACCATTATCTTATCCATTTGTAAGGCTTCTTTTATCTCCTCAAAGAATTTCTAGCTCTGGAGTTACCATACGGTCTAGCAATCCCATTCCTGGGTTATATCCAGAAAAGATGAAAGGTCTACATGCACCCCAATGTTCACAGCAGCACTGGTCACAATAGCTGAGATAACTCAGACATGGAAACAACTTAAATGTCCATTGACAGAAGAATGGATAAAGAAGATCTGATACATATAAACAATACAATATTACTCAGCCATAAAAAGAATGAAATAATGCCATTTGTGGCAACATTGATGGACCTAGAGATTATCATACTAAGTGAAGTCAGAAACAACAATATGATATTGCTTGTATGTGAAACCTAAAAATAGTATGAATGGACTTACTTACAAAAAAGAAATAGACTCACAGACATAGAAAACAAACAATTACCAAAACGGAAGTGGTACAGAGGGGTAATTTGAGAGTATAGGATTAATCGATGTACTCTACCATAAAAAGAAAAATCCCTAGTTCTTTCAAGTCTTACCTTATAATGTGTTGTCTTCTTTTTCCTTGATGAGGATTCAGTAACTTTATTGGACAATGAGCAGTTTAGCAGTTTAGTTCTCATCCACATAACTGTCATTAGTTTTTGGGTTTTTTTTTTTTGATTTTGGCCTCTTTTGTTTGTATTTTATTTACTTATCTTCATCTATCTTTATTCTTCGTCCTGTGTGGACCTCCCATTGCAGTGGTCCCTCTCGTTGCAGAGCAACAGCTCTGGGCACATGTGCTCCAGAGTGCTGACTCATAATTGGGCACACTGGTCTGGCTGCTCCATGAAATGTGGGATCCTCCCAGGCCAGGGATTGAACTGGTGCCCCTTGCACTGCAAGGCAGACTCTCCACCCACTGGACCACCAGGGAAACCCAGTCTGTAGATTTTTGAAGGTGGTGATGGGGCATGTAGGTCTGCACACGGATCTGGTATGGGATATTTCTTATTCCTTTGGCCCAGATGGGCTTTGTTGAGCCTGGTGTCAATGTGCACATCCTGATATTCGTAGTTATCTTATTACAGTTCTCTTTGGAATTCCTTTTCATAACTAAACCCTCCCCATCTCTTGATTTAAAGACCATTATCTTATCCATTTGTAAGGCTTCTTTTATCTCCTCAAAGAATTTCTAGCTCTGGAGTTACCATACGGTCTAGCAATCCCATTCCTGGGTTATATCCAGAAAAGATGAAAGGTCTACATGCACCCCAATGTTCACAGCAGCACTGGTCACAATAGCTGAGATAACTCAGACATGGAAACAACTTAAATGTCCATTGACAGAAGAATGGATAAAGAAGATCTGATACATATAAACAATACAATATTACTCAGCCATAAAAAGAATGAAATAATGCCATTTGTGGCAACATTGATGGACCTAGAGATTATCATACTAAGTGAAGTCAGAAACAACAATATGATATTGCTTGTATGTGAAACCTAAAAATAGTATGAATGGACTTACTTACAAAAAAGAAATAGACTCACAGACATAGAAAACAAACAATTACCAAAACGGAAGTGGTACAGAGGGGTAATTTGAGAGTATAGGATTAATCGATGTACTCTACCATAAAAAGAAAAATCCCTAGTTCTTTCAAGTCTTACCTTATAATGTGTTGTCTTCTTTTCCTTGATGAGGATTCAGTAACTTTATTGGACAATGAGCAGTTTAGCAGTTTAGTTCTCATCCACATAACTGTCATTAGTTTTTGGGTTTTTTTTTTTTGATTTTGGCCTCTTTTGTTTGTATTTTATTTACTTATCTTCATCTATCTTTATTCTTCGTCCTGTGTGGACCTCCCATTGCAGTGGTCCCTCTCGTTGCAGAGCAACAGCTCTGGGCACATGTGCTCCAGAGTGCTGACTCATAATTGGGCACACTGGTCTGGCTGCTCCATGAAATGTGGGATCCTCCCAGGCCAGGGATTGAACTGGTGCCCCTTGCACTGCAAGGCAGACTCTCCACCCACTGGACCACCAGGGAAACCCAGTCTGTAGATTTTTGAAGGTGGTGATGGGGCATGTAGGTCTGCACACGGATCTGGTATGGGATATTTCTTATTCCTTTGGCCCAGATGGGCTTTGTTGAGCCTGGTGTCAATGTGCACATCCTGGGTCTGCCCCCATCTCCTTCATGGCGAATTTATGGATTTCTTTGCATACTCTAGTGGCATGTTTCTTGAAACCCACTCTACAGATGCGCTTGTGAATGTTGATTGTGTATTCTCTCGTCACTACCTCGTTGATGGTGGACTGGCCGTTCTCCCCGCCCTTCTTTGCTGGAGCCATCCTGCAGGGCCGAGGTTGGAAAGCCTGTTGTCTTCTTTGATGTGGCCTATTATTCTTTCAGCCTATCTCATTATTTTTGGATTCAGAATCTGTAATCTACCATAGTGGCTATCCCTCCCACCTTCTGGGCCCCTCACACATTTGATAAATATGCTAGTTAAGTCCTCATCAAGAAAATGCATTGACTGTCCTAAAGGGGAGTCCTTTCTTCAGTTATTAATAACCTAATGAGCCTATGAAAAAAATTAGAGAACGTTCCATTAAATAGAAGCCAAGAATTGAATGCTTAAATTAAGACACAAAATTTATCTATAGCTCTCTGGATAATGTTTCCAAAATTGTTCAGTGTGTGGATGTATTGCCTGCTTCACGCACTGAACATATTTGAAAGGAAAGCTATAAATTATGATACATAGGAGTAGGTGGTCATTTATTTTTTTAAAAATATTTTTTATTCATTTACATTATTTAGCTAAACTGGGTCTTAGTTATGGCATGCAGGATCTAGTTTCCTGACCAGGGATTGAACCAGAACCCCCTGCATTGGGAGTGTGGAGCTTTAGCCATTTGGTGACCTGAGTAGTCCATAGGTGGTTATTTAAATGGTGGTTTTGCAAACTATATTGCAACACAGAATAATGTTTCTGCTGTGTGATAGATGGTAAATGGCAAAAGCACAATGCAAAATTATGAACAAATTTTCTTCTCTATCTTGAAATATGTAGCTTTCAGATTTATAATGAAAAATATACATTGATACAAAAGCTTTACTTATATGCCTCTTATAAAATTCAGTGCTTTATATTAAAGAACTTAGCTTTCTCACAGAAATAGGGTTGAGGCAATGTTCTTCACATACAGTTGGGAAAATCAATCCCCTTCTATCTTATCACTCAGAGAGCTTAAAATATGTTTGTGTCTCATTTTCTAAGTTTGTGGTTTCTTTCTTTTGGATGGTATTGACACTTTTTTTATGAGGTGTATTTTTAGGGAAAAGATGTGGATCAGATAAAGTTCTTTTTTGTTTTTTTAATTCCCCCTTTCTTTGACCTTTTTTCTGGCTTCAGGTAAAATGTCACACTGTCCCCATCACAGCCACTGATTTAATTTCCAGAGCTCCTCATCCTTCTCCTGATCTGCATCAAAACTTACCTGTCCCCAGTGCCATTTCCTCACAACATCTGTCTCTATCACATTATGCATATTTCCTAGGCTCCAAAAGAGTATTGATCATTATAGAAGTTATCAAGTTCGGAAAAGTAAAAAGAAGGAAGATATTACTCATTGCTCAGTCACCCAGAAACCCTCTGTTTTCCCCCCAAAAAGAGTTATTAATAACCTAATGAGCCTATGAAAATTAGAGAACGTTCCATTAAATAGAAGCCAAGAATTGAATGCTTAAATTAAGACACAAAATTTATCTATAGCTCTCTGGATAATGTTTCCAAAATTGTTCAGTGTGTGGATGTATTGCCTGCTTCACGCACTGAACATATTTGAAAGGAAAGCTATAAATTATGATACATAGGAGTAGGTGGTCATTTATTTTTTTAAAAATATTTTTTATTCATTTACATTATTTAGCTAAACTGGGTCTTAGTTATGGCATGCAGGATCTAGTTTCCTGACCAGGGATTGAACCAGAACCCCCTGCATTGGGAGTGTGGAGCTTTAGCCATTTGGTGACCTGAGTAGTCCATAGGTGGTTATTTAAATGGTGGTTTTGCAAACTATATTGCAACACAGAATAATGTTTCTGCTGTGTGATAGATGGTAAATGGCAAAAGCACAATGCAAAATTATGAACAAATTTTCTTCTCTATCTTGAAATATGTAGCTTTCAGATTTATAATGAAAAATATACATTGATACAAAAGCTTTACTTATATGCCTCTTATAAAATTCAGTGCTTTATATTAAAGAACTTAGCTTTCTCACAGAAATAGGGTTGAGGCAATGTTCTTCACATACAGTTGGGAAAATCAATCCCCTTCTATCTTATCACTCAGAGAGCTTAAAATATGTTTGTGTCTCATTTTCTAAGTTTGTGGTTTCTTTCTTTTGGATGGTATTGACACTTTTTTTATGAGGTGTATTTTTAGGGAAAAGATGTGGATCAGATAAAGTTCTTTTTTGTTTTTTTAATTCCCCCTTTCTTTGACCTTTTTTCTGGCTTCAGGTAAAATGTCACACTGTCCCCATCACAGCCACTGATTTAATTTCCAGAGCTCCTCATCCTTCTCCTGATCTGCATCAAAACTTACCTGTCCCCAGTGCCATTTCCTCACAACATCTGTCTCTATCACATTATGCATATTTCCTAGGCTCCAAAAGAGTATTGATCATTATAGAAGTTATCAAGTTCGGAAAAGTAAAAAGAAGGAAGATATTACTCATTGCTCAGTCACCCAGAAAAAAACCCTCTGTTAAAAAAAATTACATACTCACACTCACAAAATCATTTGGTTTAAAGAGTTTATTGATGGCAATGCCTTAGTCTTTCCTTCCCCTATGGTAACTTTCAGTTACTTAGTGGCCTTTAAATTCCTGTTATTGGTGGGCATTCAATCCATTGTCATGGAGCAGACAGCTCAGTTTCTTAGGAAGAAGGACTGTCTGCCTTCTTTAAATGAAACCAGAAGGGCCACCACTTACACTGTCTTCTTGGAAGTTCATCCTTTCTCTTCAAGATCCCATGTGGAGAAGATACAACTTAATACTCTTCCCCTAATTGTTCATTCAATTATCCATTTCAGTCCTTACTTCTCACTCCAAAGCAGCTCTCCAACTCCCAGCGATGTTTACTAGGGACAGGCCACCCAGCTAGTCTAAGTCTTCTCTGGATTCCTATTATATTTTATTGTCTCTTTCACTAGCCTTTTCCCAGCCTTACATTTTCCTTTAGCTGTTTCTTTTTTTTTTTTTTTAGTTGTTTCTAATAAAGAAGGCCTGCCTTCCATCCAGACATGACTCCAAAGGCCAAATCTGTGCCTTACACAGGAAAATCTCATTTAATCCAAATGCTTGAGGCCAGAAGGCTGGTGGATTTTACTGTAAATGTACACTCAAAACTAATTGAAAGTTTTCTCCCCCAAATGTATCCAAGATAACTAATTCTTCTTTCATGCCTTCATAATAAAGACTAGAGAATGTCATGAAATTTTCCATATTTTTAAAACATGTTTATTTATATGTATTTATTTACTTTTTGCCTCTAAGTCATCATTTATTTTTTATCCATCTTTATTCTTTGGCATGTGTGGGCCTCCCATTGCAGTGGCCTCTCTATTTATAGAGCACAGGGTGCACATACTCCAAAGTGCTGGCTCCTAATTGGACACACCGGTCCAGCCATTCCTCAGCATGTGAGATCTTCCCAGGCCAGGGATAAAACTGGTGCCCCTTGCACTACAAGGCAGACTCTTTACCTACTGGACCACCAGAGAAGCCCAATTTTCCATATTTTTAAAGGACTTGCAGTTTCAGCATTCTTGAAAAGGTTCTTAGCACCTACATTTGAATGTTGAAGCAAGAATATGGGATCTAAGTTTGCATCATTTCTCTTATTCTTTGTCTCCAAGACTTGACCATCAGTCATCAACAGCACTTCATGTATCCAAGTTCATGACAAAAGTGACAATGAAAGATGATGCCAGTGAAGCAAGAGCATCTCAAAGTCATGCAGGACCTACTCCCATGCAGGAGGGATTGAGCAGAGAAGCAGAGAGATAGATTCCCAGATCAAAAGGTAGATTCACTGAAATCCCAAGGAAGAGTGTAAGTCATGAAGCACAGGTGGGTTGCTGCAGTGTAGTGTTAGGTCCTAGAGACTCAACTCTTGACTAAGGGCAGAGACATTTCACTGTAGTTTTTTCTCAGCATCCATTCTTTCTCTTTTGACATATAATTGAGAAGCTACTGTTAAACATGTAATGGGTAAAAATACAGAATAAAGATTTAGAGTTTGACTAGCTGGCGCTAGGGGTAAAGAACCCTCCTTCCAAGATGGGAGACCTAAGAGATGTGGATTTGAGGCCTGGGTCAGGAAGATCCCCTGGAAGAAGTTCTAGTTGTTTCTAATTCTTCTTTCATGCCTTCATAATAAAGCTTGAGGCCAGAAGGCTGGTGGATTTTACTGTAAATGTACACTCAAAACTAATTGAAAGTTTTCTCCCCCAAATGTATCCAAGATAACTAATTCTTCTTTCATGCCTTCATAATAAAGACTAGAGAATGTCATGAAATTTTCCATATTTTTAAAACATGTTTATTTATATGTATTTATTTACTTTTTGCCTCTAAGTCATCATTTATTTTTTATCCATCTTTATTCTTTGGCATGTGTGGGCCTCCCATTGCAGTGGCCTCTCTATTTATAGAGCACAGGGTGCACATACTCCAAAGTGCTGGCTCCTAATTGGACACACCGGTCCAGCCATTCCTCAGCATGTGAGATCTTCCCAGGCCAGGGATAAAACTGGTGCCCCTTGCACTACAAGGCAGACTCTTTACCTACTGGACCACCAGAGAAGCCCAATTTTCCATATTTTTAAAGGACTTGCAGTTTCAGCATTCTTGAAAAGGTTCTTAGCACCTACATTTGAATGTTGAAGCAAGAATATGGGATCTAAGTTTGCATCATTTCTCTTATTCTTTGTCTCCAAGACTTGACCATCAGTCATCAACAGCACTTCATGTATCCAAGTTCATGACAAAAGTGACAATGAAAGATGATGCCAGTGAAGCAAGAGCATCTCAAAGTCATGCAGGACCTACTCCCATGCAGGAGGGATTGAGCAGAGAAGCAGAGAGATAGATTCCCAGATCAGAGAGGTAGATTCACTGAAATCCCAAGGAAGAGTGTAAGTCATGAAGCACAGGTGGGTTGCTGCAGTGTAGTGTTAGGTCCTAGAGACTCAACTCTTGACTAAGGGCAGAGACATTTCACTGTAGTTTTTTCTCAGCATCCATTCTTTCTCTTTTGACATATAATTGAGAAGCTACTGTTAAACATGTAATGGGTAAAAATACAGAATAAAGATTTAGAGTTTGACTAGCTGGCGCTAGGGGTAAAGAACCCTCCTTCCAAGATGGGAGACCTAAGAGATGTGGATTTGATGCCTGGGTCAGGAAGATCCCCTGGAAGAAGGCATGGCAACCCACTGCAGTATTCTTGCCTGTAGAATTCTCATGAACAGAGGAGCCTGATGGGCTACAGTTCACAGAATTACAGAGAGCTAGACACAACTAAAATGATTTAGCACTTATGCATACATAAAACATTCAAAAAATAGTGACTGAATAAATTAGTATACAAATTTGAACTTTTTCTTTGCCTCTAATTTCTTGAGTGACCTTGGAAAGCTACTTAAACTCTCTAAGCCCCAGTTTTCTGATCTGTAAAATGGGGATGTTAATACTTTTCTTATAGGATTGTTGTGAGAATTAAATGAACAATGTAAAATACAGAAGAAAGTGATTTTACAAAAATAAAATAGCAATCACTAGCCAGATTCACCAAGAAAAAAAGAAAGAGCCAGACTAACAAAATCAGAAATGAAAAAGGAGAAGTTACAACAGACAATACAGAAATACTAAGGATTATAAGAGACATTTATGAACAACTATATGGCAACAAACTGGACAACCTGGAAGAAATGGACAGTTTCTCAGAGAAGTTTAGTCTTCCAAGACTGAACCAGGATGAAATAAAAAGTATGAATAACCAATGACAAGCTCAGAAATTGAATCTGTGATCAAAAAACCTATCCAAAAATAAAAGCCCAGGGTCAGATAAAAGCCCAGGGTCAGATGACTTCACACCTGAATTCTACAAACACTCAAAGAAGAGTTAATGCCTGTCTTTCTAAAACTCTTTCAAAAAATTGCACAAGAAGGAACACTTCCAAACACATTCTACGAGGCCACCATCACCTTGATACCAAAACCAGGCAAAGACAACAGAAAAAAAGAAAATTACAGGCTGATATCACTGATGAATATAGATGCAAATATTCTCACCAAAATTCTAGCAAACAGAGTTCAACAACATATAAAAAAACTCATACAACATAATCAAGCTGGGTTTATCCCAGGCAAGCAAGGATTCCTCAATATACACAAATCAATCAATGTGATACACCACATTAACAAACTGAAAGACAAAATTACATTACAATCTCCATAGATGCAGAAAAGTCTTTGACAGAATCCAACACCCATTCATGATAAAACTCTTAATAGAAGGAACCCACTGCAGTATTCTTGCCTGTAGAATTCTCATGAACAGAGGAGCCTGATGGGCTACAGTTCACAGAATTACAGAGAGCTAGACACAACTAAAATGATTTAGCACTTATGCATACATAAAACATTCAAAAAATAGTGACTGAATAAATTAGTATACAAATTTGAACTTTTTCTTTGCCTCTAATTTCTTGAGTGACCTTGGAAAGCTACTTAAACTCTCTAAGCCCCAGTTTTCTGATCTGTAAAATGGGGATGTTAATACTTTTCTTATAGGATTGTTGTGAGAATTAAATGAACAATGTAAAATACAGAAGAAAGTGATTTTACAAAAATAAAATAGCAATCACTAGCCAGATTCACCAAGAAAAAAAGAAAGAGCCAGACTAACAAAATCAGAAATGAAAAAGGAGAAGTTACAACAGACAATACAGAAATACTAAGGATTATAAGAGACATTTATGAACAACTATATGGCAACAAACTGGACAACCTGGAAGAAATGGACAGTTTCTCAGAGAAGTTTAGTCTTCCAAGACTGAACCAGGATGAAATAAAAAGTATGAATAACCAATGACAAGCTCAGAAATTGAATCTGTGATCAAAAAACCTATCCAAAAATAAAAGCCCAGGGTCAGATAAAAGCCCAGGGTCAGATGACTTCACACCTGAATTCTACAAACACTCAAAGAAGAGTTAATGCCTGTCTTTCTAAAACTCTTTCAAAAAATTGCACAAGAAGGAACACTTCCAAACACATTCTACGAGGCCACCATCACCTTGATACCAAAACCAGGCAAAGACAACAGAAAAAAAGAAAATTACAGGCTGATATCACTGATGAATATAGATGCAAATATTCTCACCAAAATTCTAGCAAACAGAGTTCAACAACATATAAAAAAACTCATACAACATAATCAAGCTGGGTTTATCCCAGGCAAGCAAGGATTCCTCAATATCCACAAATCAATGTGATACACCATATCAACAAACTGAAAGACAAAAATTACATTACAATCTCCATAGATGCAGAAAAAGTCTTTGACAGAATCCAACACCCATTCATGATAAAAACTCTTAATAAAAATGGGCATAGAAGGAACCTACCTCAACAAAGTGAAAGCCATATCTGAGAAGCCCACAGCGAGCATTTTTATCCATGGTGAAAAACTGAAAGCATTCCCCCTAAGATCAGGGACAAGTCAGGGGTATCCAATTTCACCACTATTATTCAATATAGTCCTGGAAGTTCTAGCTACAGCAATAAGAGAAGAAAAAGAAATAAAAGAAATCCAGATTGGAAAAGAAGAAGTAAAACTCTTTATTTGCAGATGATATGATACTATACATAGAAAACCCCAAAGATACTATTCAGAAAGTACTAGAACTAATCAACAATTCAGCAAATTCACAGGATACAAAATCAACACACAGATATTACTTGCATTCCTACACACAAACAATGAAAAACCAGAAAAAGAAATCAAGGATGCAATCCCATTCACCATTGCAACCAAAAGAATAAAATACCTAGGAATAAACCTACCTAAAGAGACAAAAGAACTATACACAGAAAATTACACGATGTTAATGAAAGAAATCGAAGATGACATAAACAGATGGAGAGATATTCTATGTTACTTGGTCGGTAGAATCAATATCATGAAAATGACCATGCTACCAAGTATCATCTACAGATTCAATGCAATACCTATCAAATTGCCAATGACGTTCTTCACAGAACTAGACCAAAAATAGCACAGTTCCTGTGGAAACACAAAAGACCCCAAACTGCCAAAGCAATCCTGAGAAAGAATGGAGCTAGAGGAATCAACCTCCCTAATTTCAGACTATACTACAAAGCAACAGTCAGCAAGACAGTATGGTAATGGCACAAAAACAGGAATATAGACCAATGGAACAAGACAGAGAATCCAGAGATAAACCCACGCACCTATGAGTACCTTATTTTTGACAAAGGAGGCGAACATATAAAATGAGACAAAGACAGCCTCTTCAACAAATGGTGCTGGGAAAACTGGACAGTTACATGCAGAAGAATGAAGTTGGAACATTCCCTGACACCATACACAAACATCAACTCAAAATGGATTAAAGACCTACATGTAAGACCAGAGATCATAAAACTCTTGGAGGAGAATGTAGGCAAAACACTCAAGGACATCAATCAAATCAAGATCTTCTATGACCACTAGAATAGTGGAACTAGAAACAAAAATAAATAAGTGGAACCTAATGAACTTAAAAGCTTTTGTACAGCAAAATAAACTACAAAAAAGCTGAACAGACAACCCACAGAATGGGAGAAAGTCATAGTAAATGAAACAACCAACAAAGAATTAATTTCCAAAATATACAAGCAACTCAGACAACTCAACACTGAAAAAACAAACAACCCAATCAAAAAAAGGGAAAAAGATCGAAACAGACACCTCTCCAAAGAGGACATACAGATGGCCAAAAAACACATGAAATGATGCTCAACCTCACTTATTATTAAAGAAATGGAAATCAAAACTACAATGAGATATCACCTCACACCCATCAGAATGGCCATCATCAAGAAATCGACAGACAATAAATGTTGGAGAGGGTATGGAGAAAAGGGAATCCTCTTGCATTGCTGGTGGGAATGTCAATTGATATAGCCTGTATGGAAGACAGTATGGAGATTTCTTAAAAAACTAAAAATAGAAGCACCATACGACCCAGCAATCCCACTTTTAGACTTATACCCTGATGAAATCAAATCTGAAAGAAGCACCTGTACCTCAATGTTCATTGCAACTCTCTATACAATAGCTAGAACATGAAAGCAACCTAGATGTCCATCGATGAATGAATGGATACAAAAACTCTGTTACATATATACAATGGAGTACATCTTAGCTACAAAAAGAAATGCAGAATCAGTCCTAATGAGGTGGTTGGAGCTAGAACCCGTTATAAAAAGTGAAGTCAGTCAAAAAGAGAAAGACCAGCACAGTATACTAACACATATATATGGAATCTAATAAGATGGTAATGATAACACATGCAGTGAAGCAATGGAAAGACAGACATAGAGAACAGACATATGGACATTGTGGGGAATGAACAGTGAGTGGGAGGCATAGAGGGAGTAACATGGAAACCTATACTATCATATGTGAAAAAGATAGCTATTGTCATTGTGCTATGGGAATCAGGAATCCTGCAGGGGTGCTATGTGACTGCCTGGAGGGGTGGGATGGGGGGGATATACATATGACTAATCTGGGATTATACATATCTGTAAACAACAAAACTCTATAAAAGTAAAAAGTAAAATAGAAATTAAAAAAAACATAAAGAAGCAACAAAAATAGACCTTCTATGACCCACCCTCTAGAAAAATGGAAATAAAAACAAAAATAAACATGTGGGACCTAATGAAACTTAAAAGCTTCTGTGCAACAAAAAAAACTACAAACAAGGTGAACAGACAACCCACAGAATGGGAGCAAATAATAGCAAATTAAACAACAGACAAGAGTTAATTTCCAAAACATACAAGCAGCTCAGACAGCTCAATACTGAAAAAACAAACAACCCAATCAAAAAATGTGAAAATGACCTAAAGAGACATCTATCAAAGGAAGACATACAGATGGCCAAAAAAAAAAAAAAAGAAGAAAGGTTCTCAACATTGCTTATTATTAGAGAAATGCAAATCAAAACTTCAATGAGATATCACCTCACACCAGTCAGAATGGCCATTATCAAAAAGTCCACAGATAATAAATGCTGGAGAGGGTGTGGAGAAAAGGGAACACCATTCAAATCAAAATTGAAAGAGATACCTGTACCCCAATGTTCATTGCAACACTCTATACAATAGCTAGATCATGGACCCTTCTAAAGATAAAATTAAAATCAATTCCTTTTATTCTTTGTCCACCCCTTCAGACCATACAGCCTTTCTCACGATTCACTGGATTATCCCAAAGAATCTGATTAATGGTTGCAAACTGTTTCATGTATGACAAATACCAGATAGCTCCTAGAATACTGAAATTGTCATTTAGGTCATGGGCATATATATCTGGGGAGGAAATGCTTGATGGTTTCAAGAGGTTGATCTACCCCAGCTGGAAGCAATGAACTCCAGTGGCCTGATGAAATCTGGAGAACAAAGGAAACAGGTTCTTTGAGAGCGGATGATCAAGCTTTGTAGAAGCATCTTAACCTACAGGGTCCTGTATGCATTTCATACTTCTTGTTCTTACAATGGGGTCATTTCTCCTGGTATTTGTGCTCTTGTATAGTCCCCGTCCCCCAAACTGGATCTGGGCTTGGCCAAGTAACTTGTTTGACTAGTGGGACAATAATCAAGCAGAGGCTTGGTACAAGTTGCACACAGGAGCATGTCCTCTAGAAACACTTCTTAGAATCCAGGCTCCAAACTACAAACAAACTCAGGATTCACCACAGTGAGTGATGAGAGGCCAATAGGAAGATACTGAATGACTAGAGCCAACTTGGACATTCCTGCCTCTGAACTCAAAGCTGAAGGCACCATTCAAATGACCACTACACTCTACCCTAGCAGGAAAAGATAAAACTCCCAGCTGAGCTCACTCAACCCATAGATTTATGGAATAAAACCACACATTGTCGTTTTAAGATGTTAAGTTTGGGGTGGCCTTTTATGTAATAATAGATAGTAGATATAGGGTCTCTTCCCTCCCTTCCTTCAGACCCCGTGGGCAGACCAAATGGAAGCATTCACTAATATATCTCCAAAAAAATATTGGTGTTCACAGTAGTCAGTGCTATTTAGTCTGGAAAGACATTATTCATTTCCTCAGATGCCTTCATTTTACAAACAGTAATCTCGAGATTCCTTGAGAAGTAACTTGTCCAAAATCACATGTCTAGGTCTCCTGATTCAGCAGTCAATGTTCCTTCCCTGAAGAGCCATCAGAATACCTTTGGTTTCGAAGGGAATTTCAAACCAAAATCACATCATAATGTTCAGTTCATATACAAAAGTTTTTATCTTCTCACAGAACAATCTTTGTTGACTGGACATGACTCTTATTTGAAAAATCATAAACTACCTCATGAGAATCATGTTGTCCATGGAAACACATGGTTCAGCTAACACAGGGAATAAAGTGGGGGGAAAATTACAAATGGATGTCTTCAGAAGGAATAGAAAAATAATTCATACTAATTCCTATGAAAAGCTACACCCGGCCTTTAAGTACAAATCATGCCTTACCTAGTTCTTCAAACCCACTCTCTGTCAAGCACTTCCTTTGTGCCAGGCACAAGGTAGACGCTGGATCTACAGTGAATGAGATAGTCCTCAAAAGCATTAGAGACGAAAGTGACTTTTCAGGTTCATAGAGCTAGTTAGTGTCAGACCTGAGGCTACACCTGAGGGCTGGGTACCACAGTGCCTGCCAACCAAATGATGGCCCTCTAGAGTTGTCAGCCATGTTTAATTTTAGCAATTATGGCCTTAAGAGGGACATTACCCTCAGCGTCTATCTCCAAAAAAGGGTTATAATTTTAGCATGATTATCAGAGCCCTATAGCCAGTGAATAGGAAGATACTGAATGACGAGAGCCAACGTGGACATTCCTGCCTCTGAACTCAAAGCTGAAGGCACCATTCAAATGACCACTACACTCTACCCTAGCAGGAAAAGATAAAACTCCCAGCTGAGCTCACTCAACCCATAGATTTATGGAATAAAACCACACATTGTCGTTTTAAGATGTTAAGTTTGGGGTGGCCTTTTATGTAATAATAGATAGTAGATATAGGGTCTCTTCCCTCCCTTCCTTCAGACCCCGTGGGCAGACCAAATGGAAGCATTCACTAATATATCTCCAAAAAAATATTGGTGTTCACAGTAGTCAGTGCTATTTAGTCTGGAAAGACATTATTCATTTCCTCAGATGCCTTCATTTTACAAACAGTAATCTCGAGATTCCTTGAGAAGTAACTTGTCCAAAATCACATGTCTAGGTCTCCTGATTCAGCAGTCAATGTTCCTTCCCTGAAGAGCCATCAGAATACCTTTGGTTTCGAAGGGAATTTCAAACCAAAATCACATCATAATGTTCAGTTCATATACAAAAGTTTTTATCTTCTCACAGAACAATCTTTGTTGACTGGACATGACTCTTATTTGAAAAATCATAAACTACCTCATGAGAATCATGTTGTCCATGGAAACACATGGTTCAGCTAACACAGGGAATAAAGTGGGGGGAAAATTACAAATGGATGTCTTCAGAAGGAATAGAAAAATAATTCATACTAATTCCTATGAAAAGCTACACCCGGCCTTTAAGTACAAATCATGCCTTACCTAGTTCTTCAAACCCACTCTCTGTCAAGCACTTCCTTTGTGCCAGGCACAAGGTAGACGCTGGATCTACAGTGAATGAGATAGTCCTCAAAAGCATTAGAGACGAAAGTGACTTTTCAGGTTCATAGAGCTAGTTAGTGTCAGACCTGAGGCTACACCTGAGGGCTGGGTACCACAGTGCCTGCCAACCAAATGATGGCCCTCTAGAGTTGTCAGCCATGTTTAATTTTAGCAATTATGGCCTTAAGAGGGGACATTACCCTCAGCGTCTATCTCCTTTAAGATTATAATAGTGATTTCAGAGGGGTATGCCATAATCCTTTGTGTGTCAAGAAAAGCTTTCCTATAGATTAGACTCAGCTCTTCAGTCTCTCATTCATTAGGGCAGAGATATGATCTGTGCTGCAGTGTTATAGTTGCATTCCTAAAACAGCTTTTTCATTAAAAAGAAATCATCTTAAAACTAACTATTTCAAAGAGAAAATATGGGATTTGAGGTCGGAGCATTCAGACTCACAACAATAGGGTAATTTTGCCTGCAGGCATTTCAATAATACTGGTATTTTTATAGCTTTAAGTCTATAGTTATAAAGCTAAATATCCCTGGGCAAATCCAGCCTTGATTACATCTAGCTTTTGATCAGGAGGAATGGCCTTTGTTTTTCAATCCTCATCAAGACCATCATTGGCACAAAGCTCCTTAGTCATTTTTTTCCACATTTTTCACCCATTGTTGGATAAACATATTCCAAAGTCACTCAAACAAAGCAGCTGACAGAAAGGTTTTTTCCCCCCTCTTTGTCTGATACAATGTTAGCTCTAGCATTGTAGCCACATGCATAATGAAAATCACGTGTCCCATTATTTATTTGTCAAATATTTTTTGGTGCCTACATAGTCAGGCACTGGGCCAGGCATGGGGGATATGGTGGTAAGCAAGCTAGACAAATCCCTGTTGTCATGGAGCTTGCATTCCAACAGAGGGGCTGGTCCATAAACAGAAAATGCACAATACAATGTAATATGGTATAAGTGGTACAGAGAAAAATAAAACAGAGAGGAGCTAGAGATGGGATCACGCTGAATTTTGGGCATTGCTGAAGGGACTGTGGATTTTATTCTAAGTGTGATGGAAGCTATTAGAAGTGCTTGAGCAAGAGAATGACATGCCATGATTGATATTTTAGAAGACATCTCTGACTGCTGGAGAATGGGTGACAGAAGGATCAAAGAGATAGCTGGGGAGAGTTAGGAGGCTGTTGTAGCTTGGGTTCCTCTACAAAGCTGAGCCTCAAGCAAAGGCTTTGTGTAGGTAGCTTGAGAAGTAATCCAAGCAGTAGACATGGAGGACGAGGAAGTGTTAGATAAGAAAGAAGGCAAGGTTGGTCAATCCAGGGGTGTGGAAGATGCTCATAGACTCTGTGCACCTGGGCCTATATCCCACTGGGGACCTCTAAGGTCACATGGGAATGCGCTTTCTTTTTGCTAGTATTTAAAATTTTTTTATTTCGTTTTTATTGTAGTGTAATTTACTTACAATGTTGTGTTAGTTTCTGCTGTACAATGAAGTGAATTAGTTACAAATACATACACATATATCGTCTTTTTGAGCTTCCCTCCCACTTCCTAATCCTACCTCTCCCTCCTGAGCCTTTCTTCCACCCTATCCCTCATCCTACCTCTCAGGGTCATCAAAGAGCACAAAATGGAGTTCCCTTGTAGTACCCAGCAGCTTCCCACTAGCTATCTATTTTCCATATGGTAGTGTATATGTGTCAGTACTACTCTCAGTTCATCCCACCCTCCTTTCCCTGCCCCAACCAGGTCCACATGGTTGCTCTCTATGCCTGTGTCTCTATTCCTGCCCTGCAAATGGGCTTATCTGTACCATCTTTCTAGATTTGTATTGTGTGTGTATACTTAGCCAGTCATGTCCAACTGTTTGTGACCCCATGGAGTGTAGACCCACAGGCTCCTCTGTACATGGGATCCTCCAGGCAAGAATACTACAGTGGGCAACCATTCCCTTCTCCAGGGAATCTTCCCGACTCAGGGATCGAACTTTACAGGTCTCCTGTGTTACAGGAGGATTCTTAACCATCTGAGCCACCAGGGGAAACCCTCACATATGCATGAATATATGATATTTCTAAGGCCAGAAGAGGATCCACTTCGAAATGTTCAGCTACTGCCTCCATTGGTCCAGGATCACCCTTTGAGACGTTAACTCCCTTGCACTGGCAGCTTTGGGGCAGGATGAGTCAGGATAACTGGGTGGTTCCCAAGAGCAGCCCACTTTCCAAGCAGCAGGACCAGAGCAAGAGTCTACAGAGCAGCTGAGGCAGAGTGAGGGCAGGCTGTATGCAAGAGGCATTTGATACAGAAACTGCAGTGAGAGGTGATGGGGACCCAGAGCTGGATGGTGGTGGTGAGGCATGGACAGAGCCATGGCTTACATCTAAATGACTCAGTGAGAAGTAATCCAAGCAGTAGACATGGAGGACGAGGAAGTGTTAGATAAGAAAGAAGGCAAGGTTGGTCAATCCAGGGGTGTGGAAGATGCTCATAGACTCTGTGCACCTGGGCCTATATCCCACTGGGGACCTCTAAGGTCACATGGGAATGCGCTTTCTTTTTGCTAGTATTTAAAATTTTTTTATTTCGTTTTATTGTAGTGTAATTTACTTACAATGTTGTGTTAGTTTCTGCTGTACAATGAAGTGAATTAGTTACAAATACATACACATATATCGTCTTTTTGAGCTTCCCTCCCACTTCCTAATCCTACCTCTCCCTCCTGAGCCTTTCTTCCACCCTATCCCTCATCCTACCTCTCAGGGTCATCAAAGAGCACAAAATGGAGTTCCCTTGTAGTACCCAGCAGCTTCCCACTAGCTATCTATTTTCCATATGGTAGTGTATATGTGTCAGTACTACTCTCAGTTCATCCCACCCTCCTTTCCCTGCCCCAACCAGGTCCACATGGTTGCTCTCTATGCCTGTGTCTCTATTCCTGCCCTGCAAATGGGCTTATCTGTACCATCTTTCTAGATTTGTATTGTGTGTGTATACTTAGCCAGTCATGTCCAACTGTTTGTGACCCCATGGAGTGTAGACCCACAGGCTCCTCTGTACATGGGATCCTCCAGGCAAGAATACTACAGTGGGCAACCATTCCCTTCTCCAGGGAATCTTCCCGACTCAGGGATCGAACTTTACAGGTCTCCTGTGTTACAGGAGGATTCTTAACCATCTGAGCCACCAGGGAAGCCCTCACATATGCATGAATATATGATATTTCTAAGGCCAGAAGAGGATCCACTTCGAAATGTTCAGCTACTGCCTCCATTGGTCCAGGATCACCCTTTGAGACGTTAACTCCCTTGCACTGGCAGCTTTGGGGCAGGATGAGTCAGGATAACTGGGTGGTTCCCAAGAGCAGCCCACTTTCCAAGCAGCAGGACCAGAGCAAGAGTCTACAGAGCAGCTGAGGCAGAGTGAGGGCAGGCTGTATGCAAGAGGCATTTGATACAGAAACTGCAGTGAGAGGTGATGGGGACCCAGAGCTGGATGGTGGTGGTGAGGCATGGACAGAGCCATGGCTTACATCTAAATGACTCAGTGAAAATTTTCAGTGGAATAGAAGCGTTTGTATTTTCATAGGGAACAGACCACCTTGTGTCTGTGAGGTTGTCTCCACTTTCTAGGTGTGCTCTCATTCCCACTCACACAGCTACTCACTCTGTAGGTGTCCAAGTGTACCATTTAAAGCAAGGAAATGGATGAAGATTTTATTACCTGCAAACAAGTCTCTTTCACCTTATATATCTTCTGTGTTTCAAATATTTGATAGATTATAGAGACCAGCAAGGAGAGGAGGGCTGCAGAGTATGAATCGGTGGATAGTTATCACTGATTCAATGGACACGAACTTAGGCAAACTCTGGGAGATGGTAAGGGACAGGGAGGCCCAGCATGCTGCAGTTCATGGGGTTGCAAAGAGTTGGACATGATTTAGTGACTGAATAACAACACAGAAGCCAATGTAGGTGATGTGATGAGAACACACTCAAGCTCATCATACATTTGGATAGGAAAATGAACTTTGGTTTAGACAAATGTCTGAAAGGGTAGAAGACTTATGGACAGTTTCCAAAAATGTCTTCTTAAATGTTAAAAAATAAAAGATTATCCCTCAATTGGTCATGGTTATTCAGATTTCTTATATCATGTTAATCCAAGGCCAGGTTTACACTTTTCACGGCACAAGACACGACATTTGAAAAATAACATGCATTAGGGCATTTCTCAGGAAAAGAAAAATATCTGTAACTTGTTTTAAAAAATCTCCTTGTGGATGAAGGTACCTAGGAGAATGATTCTGGAGAAGACCAGTACAAAGAATGCTGTCAAAAGTTATAGTGAAAGGGTAGAGTGGGGGCTTATTGTTCAACTCTTTTTTGACCCCATGAACTGTAATCTACAAGGTTCCTCTATCCATGGGATTCTTCAGGCAAGAATGCTGGAATGGGTATCCATTCCCTTCTCTAGAGGATCTTCTTGACCTGGGGATTGAACCCAGGTCTCCTGCATTCCAGGCAGATTCTTTACCATCTGAGTCACCAGGGATGCCGCTAAAGGGGTTGAGTAGAAATGCATTATGGCGTCAGAGGTTGCTATATGTCCTCTGGGAAGGATGCTCTCAGGGAAGCATTGTCTCTCTTACTTAGAACTTGACTCTGTTGCATTTACGTTTACAGTTTACTTCATACTTTCTCATTCAGGTGTGCTCTCATTCCCACTCACACAGCTACTCACTCTGTAGGTGTCCAAGTGTACCATTTAAAGCAAGGAAATGGATGAAGATTTTATTACCTGCAAACAAGTCTCTTTCACCTTATATATCTTCTGTGTTTCAAATATTTGATAGATTATAGAGACCAGCAAGGAGAGGAGGGCTGCAGAGTATGAATCGGTGGATAGTTATCACTGATTCAATGGACACGAACTTAGGCAAACTCTGGGAGATGGTAAGGGACAGGGAGGCCCAGCATGCTGCAGTTCATGGGGTTGCAAAGAGTTGGACATGATTTAGTGACTGAATAACAACACAGAAGCCAATGTAGGTGATGTGATGAGAACACACTCAAGCTCATCATACATTTGGATAGGAAAATGAACTTTGGTTTAGACAAATGTCTGAAAGGGTAGAAGACTTATGGACAGTTTCCAAAAATGTCTTCTTAAATGTTAAAAAATAAAAGATTATCCCTCAATTGGTCATGGTTATTCAGATTTCTTATATCATGTTAATCCAAGGCCAGGTTTACACTTTTCACGGCACAAGACACGACATTTGAAAAATAACATGCATTAGGGCATTTCTCAGGAAAAGAAAAATATCTGTAACTTGTTTTAAAAAATCTCCTTGTGGATGAAGGTACCTAGGAGAATGATTCTGGAGAAGACCAGTACAAAGAATGCTGTCAAAAGTTATAGTGAAAGGGTAGAGTGTGGGCTTATTGTTCAACTCTTTTGTGACCCCATGAACTGTAATCTACAAGGTTCCTCTATCCATGGGATTCTTCAGGCAAGAATGCTGGAATGGGTATCCATTCCCTTCTCTAGAGGATCTTCTTGACCTGGGGATTGAACCCAGGTCTCCTGCATTCCAGGCAGATTCTTTACCATCTGAGTCACCAGGGATGCCGCTAAAGGGGTTGAGTAGAAATGCATTATGGCGTCAGAGGTTGCTATATGTCCTCTGGGAAGGATGCTCTCAGGGAAGCATTGTCTCTCTTACTTAGAACTTGACTCTGTTGCATTTTCACTGTTTCTACAGTCACTTCATACTTTCTGTGTCATTTAGGTTCACTGCTACTACTGTTGTTGCTACTCCTGACCAGATAATGTGTCTTCTTCTCTGTAAGCACTATGCCAAGTACTATACATGCATATGCATTGATAAAAAGCACATGTTTTCCTAGTATCTTATGAGAGAATTCTTTGTGGAGAGAGACATTTTTTGCAGAAAAGTTTCTTCCATCCACTGAACCGTGGAGGGAAACCTCTAGGAATGGGGGGAGGATAGTGTCAGGGTATTTCCAGGTTTCAAAATAAGGAGGGTGCTTGTGTTAGCAAGTACAGAAGAAAAGGAAAGTTATAAAGGATCCAGGAACTGCTGAGCACACAGGGTGAGGGAGGAAGAGGTACCCTGTGACTAGAACCAGCAAGAGTAACTTGGGAATAAAACCTATCTAATGGGAACTCTTTGAAGTGAACTATTTGTGCTCCTTGTCCTGTGAGCCCTCTTGACAACAAATTTTTGTTAAAACTATGAGCCATGATTTTCAGGGAATGTTTGGTCTCAAGATGGACTGAGAGCTGACACACTCACACTTTGCAGAAATTAAGGAGAAAAGCTAACGACTACATTATGCTCAAGAGGCAATAGAGTGAGCAGTTATGAACAGGAATTTTAATCCTAAGTTTTAATTTTTTCCACTTGCCCTTCCTGGTCTATTCTCAGCTGATTCTATGCCCCATGAGGCATAAAATCTCTACGTCCCATGTCACCTGGGCTCCCCTGACCTCTAAGTTGTTGTTGAGTTTGATCTATGAGATGGTAGATGATGCCAGAAGATTAGAAAGTGAGAGAGAATATCAGAATATTAATCCCCTCTCTTCTTTCCTGCCATGCTGTGGTTTTTGAAAGTGACTGCATTTCTGTCTCTGTGGCCCTCTCTTTTATGTGTATAGCTCTCACCTGGTTTCAACTACATCAGTCTCTCCGCTTGTCTTTCCACATCTAGAAATGATAATGACCTTCTGTTGGGTAGTCCCTGGATCCATCATTATACTTGTCCTCTTAATTCTCCCCACGCCTTTAGTAAAACATTCTATTTTGCCTTTGAATATCCTTATCTCCCTGATTGTTAAAGGGGGTGACTTTGTTCAAGTTACTTGACTATTTTGTGTCTCTGTTTTCATATTTGAAAAACAGGGTTTGCATTAGTGTGTATCATATGCAATTGATTGTATATGTTAATCTATCTAATTCCATAGCAATACTTTGCATGTAATATTAATTATATTCTTATTGTTATAGTAACAGTAAGTAAACAAAATGTCTCATTGAATCCTTAAAGTAACTCCATAATGTAGGTTATTTTCCTTATTTTACATATGGAGAAATGAATACCCTGTGAAGTTTAGATAACAGAACTGTGTCTCAAAAACCAGGTCAGATTCAGAAACTCTTTTTCACCTCTTTGCATAAAATGAAATTTCCCACCTAGTTAAAGAAGAGAGAATGAATGTAAGATAAGCATACTGAAATAACCTAGTGATGATGGACTGCCCAGCAGATTTGTTTGTAAAGAAACCAATCTCCTAGAAGTAACTTTGGATAGTAGAATGAACATTTATCAATGTCATGTCATTCATGCCTTGATATATGGCTTTCCAATCTCCCTTCCCAACAGAACTTGTCAATGATAGTTTTATTTTTTTTAAGGCAATTCATGTTTTTTCCCTTTGGCATCATGGACTTTTGTTTTTTCAGCATGCTTTTGAGTTTTTGAGCCTTGGTTTTGGTAAAGGACTATTTTCATTTTCCTTATTGCTCACTGAAGAGATCTGAAATCCCATGACTAGCAAAGCAATTCTCAGTCTTATTTTCCAAGGTAGGGTTTTTGTCCTGATGGCAAAGTGAAACAGGAAAGGCTCAGTTTCACATTAAACCTTCACTGAAAAATCTGACTGTTGTGCAAGGGGGGACAAGGAGACAATAAATGTAATCAAACTGGATTTGTCTAAGCCAGTGATACAAGCATCTCCTGAAACTTCTTTTGAAGGAAATGAATTCCTTTTGGCTTGTACAGCTTGGGGGGGTATTATCTTTCAGACTGAAAACAAAATGATGGGTCCCAGACAAAGATACCCTGGTAAAATGTGTGTGCCAAGCCAACAGTATTCTCTGCAGCCCCTGGATCAGAAGGAAGAAGTATGGGGGTGCTGTGTCAGAAAGGAGACTGGCCAGAGGTTTCAAGAATGATGGTTCTAGACCCCAGAAAGGGAGCCTGTGGAGATGTCCTTCATTCATAGCCTCTCTTCTACAATAATAGCTTGGCATCCATCCACAAACAAAAATACCTTTATGGGGGCTGTGGGATCCAGTTCTAAATACCAAGGGACTCAGGAAAAGTATCACCCTCTAGGTCACTGGTAATATTCATACATACCACAGTCCCAATTGTAGATGCTAAGGGAGCTGCAGCCCCTCTTGGCCATGGTCTGGAAGCCCTGGATATACGAGTTGTCTTACATAATCCCTCATGGATGAGAGTGTCTTAGTGGATGCTCAGGAGTCCAGCAGAGAAGTTCTAGAGTACCACTGGGACAAAAGCAAATATAGAAGCAAGTAAGCAAGCAAACAAGCACATGAATGACTTTGGATGCTTTGGAGAAGGTAAGAGGGCCAGTGTGACTTTATCTGTAACTCCTCCCCCAAGTTAGCCATCAAGTGTGAGTGAAATTGCAGCTGGCCCTCCATCTCCTATTGCTGACCATCCTTCAGCTTTGATATCATCCCACCTCCATTCCCTCCTCCATTCAGTAACTCTTTTCACCTGTTTGCTTGATGCTAGCCCCTGTGTGCCAGCTGCTGTTCTGTACTACTATACTTTTCAAGGTGCTGTACTGTAAGAATAAAAATGTTTATTTTTTTATGTTGGCTTGTCTTTTATGTATTATCCATATGAAAAACGTTATAAACCTATTACAGTACAGTACTACATAGCTGACTAGCAAAGCAATTCTCAGTCTTATTTTCCAAGGTAGGGTTTTGTCCTGATGGCAAAGTGAAACAGGAAAGGCTCAGTTTCACATTAAACCTTCACTGAAAAATCTGACTGTTGTGCAAGGGGGGACAAGGAGACAATAAATGTAATCAAACTGGATTTGTCTAAGCCAGTGATACAAGCATCTCCTGAAACTTCTTTTGAAGGAAATGAATTCCTTTTGGCTTGTACAGCTTGGGGGGGTATTATCTTTCAGACTGAAAACAAAATGATGGGTCCCAGACAAAGATACCCTGGTAAAATGTGTGTGCCAAGCCAACAGTATTCTCTGCAGCCCCTGGATCAGAAGGAAGAAGTATGGGGGTGCTGTGTCAGAAAGGAGACTGGCCAGAGGTTTCAAGAATGATGGTTCTAGACCCCAGAAAGGGAGCCTGTGGAGATGTCCTTCATTCATAGCCTCTCTTCTACAATAATAGCTTGGCATCCATCCACAAACAAAAATACCTTTATGGGGGCTGTGGGATCCAGTTCTAAATACCAAGGGACTCAGGAAAAGTATCACCCTCTAGGTCACTGGTAATATTCATACATACCACAGTCCCAATTGTAGATGCTAAGGGAGCTGCAGCCCCTCTTGGCCATGGTCTGGAAGCCCTGGATATACGAGTTGTCTTACATAATCCCTCATGGATGAGAGTGTCTTAGTGGATGCTCAGGAGTCCAGCAGAGAAGTTCTAGAGTACCACTGGGACAAAAGCAAATATAGAAGCAAGTAAGCAAGCAAACAAGCACATGAATGACTTTGGATGCTTTGGAGAAGGTAAGAGGGCCAGTGTGACTTTATCTGTAACTCCTCCCCCAAGTTAGCCATCAAGTGTGAGTGAAATTGCAGCTGGCCCTCCATCTCCTATTGCTGACCATCCTTCAGCTTTGATATCATCCCACCTCCATTCCCTCCTCCATTCAGTAACTCTTTTCACCTGTTTGCTTGATGCTAGCCCCTGTGTGCCAGCTGCTGTTCTGTACTACTATACTTTTCAAGGTGCTGTACTGTAAGAATAAAAATGTTTATTTTTTTATGTTGGCTTGTCTTTTATGTATTATCCATATGAAAAACGTTATAAACCTATTACAGTACAGTACTACATAGCTGACTGTGTTAGTTGGGTATCTAGGCTAAATTTCTTGGCCTTACAAACAAATTGGACTTACAGATCTGCTCTTGGAATGGAACTTGTTCATATGTAGGGGAATTTCTGTACAAGGAATGATCATTAGAAGGAATGCATTACCTACTCCCACTTAATAGGTTAAGAAACCAAGGCTTAGAATCACATAATAAAGTCAAGTTGGAATTTAGACCCATATCTATTTAAGTCCTAAGTTTTGAATTCTTTACCACTTCTCTGTGGTGTCCTGCTATGTCTTAAAAATAGAGAAGAAAATCAAAAAGGGTAAAAGAAGACTGTCAATTCACTTTGCCTTTAGATGTGGAGAAAGCACTGGAAAATTTAGTCAGTTCTTGGGGATTGAATTTGGTGTCACCATGATCCCTAACCCCTGTGATGTGAATTTGCTAACACACAGGCTATCTCTTTTCTTCATCCACTGAGCAGTGAAACTCAAGCCTTTCCTGGATTTGCGTAAAAGCCCCACTCACACAAAGTCATGTACATACTTACTGGATCTTACTCAAATTCTTGGACTTCCCAGGTGGTGCTAGTGGTAAAGAACTTGTCTGCCAATAGAGGAGCTATAAGAGACACAGGTTTGATCCCTCAGTCGGGAAGAAGCCCTGGAGGAGTGCATGGCATCCCACTGCAGCATTCTTGCCTGCAGAATCCAATGGACAGAGGAAACTGGAGGGCTACAGTCCATGGGACCACAAAGCAGCAGACACAACTGAAGCTGCTTAGCACGCAAACATGCATGCAGTGAAAAGTCTGAGGTGTGGTTGGGGCATGTTCCTGCTCCTAGACAACCCGCCGCCAACCTGGGACTTTGCACCAGGTGCTTCACCTTAGCTTCAGGCCACCTCTTCTCTTGCTCCCCTTTCACCTTCTGTCCTGGACTGTTCCCCAGACCTAACATTTTCTGATTCTCTTAGGTAAAGCCATTCCATTTTCTCCAGCTTCAAGTTTACCTTCATGTCCACCTTTGTGAATCCAACCATTAGGGTACTCAGTAGGGCAGAACTGCTTTTCATACACCAAATTCCTGGGGGATATTTTCATACAACATCTTGCCTGGAAGACAGATGGTATATTTTTCTGTTCTACCTTCTCTACGGTTACCAACCTGGTGAGACAGGCTCATTCCTGCCAAGACCTAGCAGGACCTTGCATCAGGGCTAGCAGCAACTTTGGTATCCAACTTCTGTCTCAACAGCCTGAATCAAGCAGATCCCCTGGAGATTAAGTTGACTGAATCTGGGTCTAGGTTTCTGTCTCCCACTACCTCTGGACTAGGCTGGGGTTTCTGGAACCCAGGAGACTGCTTTGGGCTTCTGAGCTCCTTAGAGGTCATTGAGCACCCTGTAAAAATTGCTTGTTGAAAGAAACAGTAGGAAAGCTTCCCCTTTAAGTGGCAAGCCATAGAAAAGTTTGACCCATCTGGGGAGTTGAGCTGTGGAAGCCTATGCACTTAAAGATAGTGGATCCAGCTTGGTTGGTAGGGCAGAGGCGAGGCCCCAGGGAAGATGCAGCCCCTCAAGCTCTGACAACAAGCTCCTGGTGGTCAGGGAAGCCCACAGAGGACTCTATAATAAATAATGACAGCAGTCAAGCCATTCAGAAGTCCAGCTTTGTGTAGAAATTCCAGAGTTTGCCTTTTTTCTTTTCCACTCTTGAGGCTTGGCTCACCGCATTTTCCCCCTCTCCTGAGGCCTTGTTGACACATGAGTGTTGTTAAGGCTTCCGGAGGAGGGTAGGGTGAAGGGTGACCATGTCACAAAAGAAAGCTAATTTCTTGGGACTCCCCCTCCCCTTCCTCCAGCTGAACTGAATCTCTTTGGTTTTTCAGTTCTTCCTAAAAGGTCTTGGCTTTGGTAGCCTGCCTCTTTTCAAAATAATTAAAACGAAAGGAATTCAAATTAGGTCTTTTCATGCTGTCAATGCTGTATTGCCCTAGTTTGCGAGGTAAGCAAGAACAGGGTACCGTTGGGACATTTGGACTGGCCCTGAGCCCAGTTAAGTCCTCCTAGGTAAAGCCATTCCATTTTCTCCAGCTTCAAGTTTACCTTCATGTCCACCTTTGTGAATCCAACCATTAGGGTACTCAGTAGGGCAGAACTGCTTTTCATACACCAAATTCCTGGGGGATATTTTCATACAACATCTTGCCTGGAAGACAGATGGTATATTTTTCTGTTCTACCTTCTCTACGGTTACCAACCTGGTGAGACAGGCTCATTCCTGCCAAGACCTAGCAGGACCTTGCATCAGGGCTAGCAGCAACTTTGGTATCCAACTTCTGTCTCAACAGCCTGAATCAAGCAGATCCCCTGGAGATTAAGTTGACTGAATCTGGGTCTAGGTTTCTGTCTCCCACTACCTCTGGACTAGGCTGGGGTTTCTGGAACCCAGGAGACTGCTTTGGGCTTCTGAGCTCCTTAGAGGTCATTGAGCACCCTGTAAAAATTGCTTGTTGAAAGAAACAGTAGGAAAGCTTCCCCTTTAAGTGGCAAGCCATAGAAAAGTTTGACCCATCTGGGGAGTTGAGCTGTGGAAGCCTATGCACTTAAAGATAGTGGATCCAGCTTGGTTGGTAGGGCAGAGGCGAGGCCCCAGGGAAGATGCAGCCCCTCAAGCTCTGACAACAAGCTCCTGGTGGTCAGGGAAGCCCACAGAGGACTCTATAATAAATAATGACAGCAGTCAAGCCATTCAGAAGTCCAGCTTTGTGTAGAAATTCCAGAGTTTGCCTTTTTTCTTTTCCACTCTTGAGGCTTGGCTCACCGCATTTTCCCCCTCTCCTGAGGCCTTGTTGACACATGAGTGTTGTTAAGGCTTCCGGAGGAGGGTAGGGTGAAGGGTGACCATGTCACAAAAGAAAGCTAATTTCTTGGGACTCCCCCTCCCCTTCCTCCAGCTGAACTGAATCTCTTTGGTTTTTCAGTTCTTCCTAAAAGGTCTTGGCTTTGGTAGCCTGCCTCTCTTTTCAAAATAATTAAAACGAAAGGAATTCAAATTAGGTCTTTTCATGCTGTCAATGCTGTATTGCCCTAGTTTGCGAGGTAAGCAAGAACAGGGTACCGTTGGGACATTTTGGCTCCCTACCTGGCCCTGAGCCCAGTTAAGTCCTCCTACAGAGTAAGTCCAGGTAGTGACATTCCCTAAAGGAGGAATGGCCAAGTGTGGGCACACACGAGGCTCTTCCCATTCTCAAACGTTTGGCAGAAGTTATTAATGGACCAAGACTTTTTTCCTCCCAGCTGAGCCTGGGGAGACTATCATGAGCCTTCTTAACACAACAGTCTCAGCAGCTACTATCAGTAGTTGAGGCCAGCATAGAAGCTGAAATTTGTTTAGCATCATCATTGTTGATATTGTTGAGTCACTAAATCATGTCCAACACTTTTGTGACCCCCCCCCTGGACTGTAGCCTGCCAGGTTTCTCTGTCCATGGGATTTCCCAGGCAAGGATACTGGAGTGGGTTGCCATTTCCTTCTTCAGGGGATCTCCTTGACCCAGGGATCCAACAGGCATCTCCTGTATTGCAGGTGAATTCTTTACCACTGAGTCACATAGGGGGCCCTTAGCAACATTGTCTTTCCCCTAAATTGCTCTGACACCCAGATGGCATTGCCTTGTTGATAGGGACTTAGCCAAAGGCAAGGTTAACTGAATAAATTGTAGGTTTGCTTCTGAATTCACTCCAGGCCTTTAGGGCTTCTCCTACGTTCTTTCTTCTCTCCTCCTGTTGCCTCCACACCTCCTCTTCTTCAAAATACCCCACTCCCCAGGGAAGGTTCTCTGATTTCCAAGGTACAAGCTATCATTAAGGCAAGGACCCACCTCAGTCCATGTTGACTCCCTCAGCCAGAAATGTGTACCCCTTACAGGGAATCTTTTGGATTCGGCCCTCAGTTAAAATGAAAAACATGTTATCTAGAAGAAACAGAGCTGTCTGGAGTTTTTGGAATGTTGAGTGGGTGACAGCAGAGTGGTTAAGACTCAGGGTGCTAGGGCAGATAGAGCAGGACTCAGATCACAGCTGGACCCCTTTCTGGGTGATGTTTGAGAAGTTATGTGACCCCCTTTGAACATCCACTTTCTCTTCAGTAAAATAATATGGAGTCCTTATCTCCTGTTGTGTTGTGAGGATAAAATGAGTTCACGCCTGTAAGGCACTTGGCATTGTCTGGCAAATTCTGAGCACACATGTGAGTCACATCCCAACATGTGGCAGAAGTTATTAATGGACCAAGGCACTCAGTGAATCTGTGATTTTAGCCTCTGCTTATTGTCCACTTGACAAAGAGGTGATATGAGTTGTCCAAGGCACACAGCTAATAAAGAAAAGAATTGGGCTTTGTGTGCAGATGTGAGAGTTGAACCATAAAAAAGGCTGAGCGCCAAAGCATGATGCTTTCAAACTGTGGTGCTGGAGAAGACTCTTGAGAGTTCGTTGGACTGCAAGGAGATCAAACCAGTCAATCCTAAAGGAAATCAACCCTGAATATTCATTGGAAGGACAGATACAGAAACAAAAGCCCCAATACTTTGACTGCTTGATGTGAAGAGCCTACTCATTGGAAAAGACCCTGATGCTGGGAAAAATTGAAGATAGGAGGAGAAGGCAATGACAGAGGATGAGAAAGTTGGATGGCATCACTAACTCAGTGGACATGAACTTGAACAAACTGTGGGAAATAGTGGAGGGCAGAGGAGCCTGGAGTGCTGCAGTCCATGGGGTCATAAAGAGTCGGACATCACTTAGTGACTGCACAACAAGCACAAAATTGACCTTAGACAAGATACTTCACTCTTCATTTTCCTGGAGGGAGAAGTAATTTTCTTACCCATGGAATGGACAGGGACTTCCCTTTCGTCCAGTGGTTAGGAATCCACCTTGCAGTGCAGGGGAGGTGGGTTTGATGCCTGATTGGGGAACTAGGATCCCATATGTTGTGGAGAGGCTAGGCACCACACCACAACTACTGAAGCCCGTGTGCCAACAGCTAGAGAATCCATGTGCAGCAAGGAAAATCTTGCATGGCACAGTAAAGATCCCATGTGCTACAACTAAGATCTGATGCAGCTTAATAAATAAATGAATATCAAAAACATACATAAAATAGACATAATATAATTTATCTCATTTTTTTATTGTAAAGTTTAAATAAGCCAGTGCTTATAATACATATTATAACAGACCAAGACTTGTGCCATCATATGTTTGTTATCACCACCCTTGTTTGTTTGTTTGTTTGGTTTTTTCCTTCATCTGCTCTCTCCTCCCCAGCACCAAACACTGTGGTTGGCACTCCCAAGTGTTCAGTATGTGTGATTATGTCTGTTGGGGCAACATATGGTATTGTTACTCAAATTCTGAGCACACATGTGAGCCCCTGTGTTTAACCCCCGTCCACTTGACAAAGAGGTGATATGAGTTGTCCAAGGCACACAGCTAATAAAGAAAAGAATTGGGCTTTGTGTGCAGATGTGAGAGTTGAACCATAAAAAAGGCTGAGCGCCAAAGCATGATGCTTTCAAACTGTGGTGCTGGAGAAGACTCTTGAGAGTTCGTTGGACTGCAAGGAGATCAAACCAGTCAATCCTAAAGGAAATCAACCCTGAATATTCATTGGAAGGACAGATACAGAAACAAAAGCCCCAATACTTTGACTGCTTGATGTGAAGAGCCTACTCATTGGAAAAGACCCTGATGCTGGGAAAAATTGAAGATAGGAGGAGAAGGCAATGACAGAGGATGAGAAAGTTGGATGGCATCACTAACTCAGTGGACATGAACTTGAACAAACTGTGGGAAATAGTGGAGGGCAGAGGAGCCTGGAGTGCTGCAGTCCATGGGGTCATAAAGAGTCGGACATCACTTAGTGACTGCACAACAAGCACAAAATTGACCTTAGACAAGATACTTCACTCTTCATTTTCCTGGAGGGAGAAGTAATTTTCTTACCCATGGAATGGACAGGGACTTCCCTTTCGTCCAGTGGTTAGGAATCCACCTTGCAGTGCAGGGGAGGTGGGTTTGATGCCTGATTGGGGAACTAGGATCCCATATGTTGTGGAGAGGCTAGGCACCACACCACAACTACTGAAGCCCGTGTGCCAACAGCTAGAGAATCCATGTGCAGCAAGGAAAATCTTGCATGGCACAGTAAAGATCCCATGTGCTACAACTAAGATCTGATGCAGCTTAATAAATAAATGAATATCAAAAACATACATAAAATAGACATAATATAATTTATCTCATTTTTTTATTGTAAAGTTTAAATAAGCCAGTGCTTATAATACATATTATAACAGACCAAGACTTGTGCCATCATATGTTTGTTATCACCACCCTTGTTTGTTTGTTTGTTTGGTTTTTTCCTTCATCTGCTCTCTCCTCCCCAGCACCAAACACTGTGGTTGGCACTCCCAAGTGTTCAGTATGTGTGATTATGTCTGTTGGGGCAACATATGGTATTGTTACTCAAGTAAGGGTGGAGGAACAGAGGACTGTTGGGATTGAGAACTCTGGCTGACCTTGTGGCATCCTCATAAACAATTCCAGGAAACCGCTTTCGAGCTACCTTGGGAAAAGCCTGGAGAAGTATCTCAGCCAAGCAAGGATCAGAAACTTTTCCTCATCTCTGCAGGAGCTTGGCCCTTTGTAGTTATCTGGTAGGGGCTGGTCTTCTAAACAGTCAGTGAGATAAGACCTGTTCTTAAGTACCTGAGGGAATAGCTCCTAGATCTCAAGAGTATGTAAAGCACAGATGACTGAATCTTGTAGGAAAGGAGATCTCATTAACTTCTGTGCCCCTATTGTTAACACCAATACCTGGAAGAGAACTCTCTTGTTGAGGTTGTTAGGGGAGGTATGTTTTCTCCACTAAGAGTTCCAAGAAAAGTAGAATTCCCTGAGCTTTGGCCTGAACTATATTCAAATGCTAATATAAAATTTATTATCTAGATGATTATACTTCCCCAGCCCTAGAAGGGAGATCACTATGATTTGGGCAGTTTTCCTTAAGCTCTTAGGGTTCATTTCCTTCTTAAAAATATCTCAACTCTGGTGATGTCAACTTTGTAACCCCATTGGCCAAATGAAGGTGGTATACCTTGCTTCTGGTCTGCATGTATCTGTTCTTCTTTATGGTTCACCTATAATTTTTTAAGTTAAGATTTTCATTTTCAAGTAACTGCAGATTTACAGAAAAGTTGCAGTGATAGCACAGTTTCCATATACCTTCATCCAATTTTCCCTAACATCTTACACGAGTATGATGTATTGGTCAAAACTAAGGAAGTAGCCTTCATACCATGCTATTAACTAAGCTACAGATTTTAAATATTTATTTATTTATTTATTTATTTTACCAATTTTTCCACTCTTGTGTTCTTTTGCTGCATGATCTGATCCAGATTTCATATTGTTTTAAATTGTTGTGTTTCCTTAGTCCCCTCTGATCTATGACAGTTTGAGTTTTTCTTTATCTTTTTTTTTTAATGAATGACAAACATTTTGCAGACCGTATCTCTGTTGTGGTTTGTCTGATGCACCTATTTAAATAAACTTTAAAATTATACTGGGTCTTATTTTAGATTTATAAAAATTGCAAAGATAGAAGAGAGGTATTATTATACACCATATCCAGCTTTTCTTATTAGTAGCACCTTATATTATTACAGTTTGTCACAGTTAATGAACAAATATTGATACAGTATTATTAACTAAACTCTATGATTTATACTGCTTCCTAAGTGGCTCAGTAGTAAAAAATCTGCCTGCAATACAGGAGACATGGGTTTGATCCCTAGGTCAGAAAGATCCCCTGGAGGAGCAAATGGCAACCCACTCCAGTATTGTTGCCTGGAGAATCCCATGGACAGAGGAGCCTGGTGGCCACAGTCCACGGGGTCGCACAGAATTGGACACGACTGAGGGACTAAAACAACAACAAAAACAACATAGTTTATTCAGATTTCCTTAGTTTTTACCTATTGTCCTTTTTCTGTTCTGGGACCCCATCCAGGAAACTACATTACATTTAGTTTTTATATCTCCTTAGGCTCTCTGGTCTGTGGCAATTTCTTAGGCTTTCCTTGTTCTTGCTGACTTTGATAGTTTTGCGGATTGCATGTGTGCTAAGTCACTTCAGTCATGTCCGATTCTGTGACTCTATGGGCTATAGCCTTCCAGCCTCCTCGGTTCATGGAATTCTCTAGGCAAGAATACTGGAGTGGGTTGTCATACCCTCCTCCAGGGAATCTTCCCAACCCAGGGACTGAATTTGCATCTCTTATGTCTCATTCATTGGCAGACATGTTCTTTACCACTGGCGCCAACTGGAAAGCCCAGGTTTAAGGAGTACTGTTTATTTGTAGAATGTCCCTCATTTGGGCTTTGTCTGGCATTTTTTTCATAATAGATTTTTCTCCCCTGTAGAGTAAGACTATAAAGTGTCATTCTTATCAGATTTATAAAGTTTACATAATATTATCAACATCAGCACTGTTGATATTGACTTTGACACCTTGGCTGACATGGTGTTTGTCAGGTTTCTCCTCTGTAAAATTACTCCTTTCCTCCCTCTGCACTCCACCTTTCCACACTTTATATTTGGCTTTACTTTTTTCTTCACTTTTTATAGGAAAGTCACTATGTGCAATCCACATTTAAAGAATGGGGAATTATTCTCTATTGCCTTGAGGACTGAGTATCTACATATATCCTTTGGGATTCTACTACTTGTAGGATTTGTCTTATCTCTTTGTGTTACTTATTTATACCAGTATGAACTTATTGATATTTTATACTTTGGTTATGATCCAATCTTATGTTACTTATTGGTTGCTCAAGTTCTTCCAACTTTGGACATTGGAAGCTTGATCACTTGGCTCTTAGATAGTTCCATCAGTTTCTTTTTTTTAATTTTAAAAAGTATATTTATTTGGTTGCACTGGGTCTTAGTTTGGTATATGAAATCTAATTCCCTGTCCTGGGATTGAACCCAGGTCTCCAGCATTGGGAGCACAGAGTCTTAGCCACTGGACCACCAGGGAAATCCCCCATCATTTTCTTTTATTTAGTTTTGGAACACACTTTATTTTCCAGCACTAGTAGATGCTCAGGCTCATCTTATATCATTCCTGTCCCAGTTTTAAATCATTCATTTCTCCAAGAAGCCCTGGTTCCTTTTATTGGAAAATGATACTAGAAACCAAGATCTAGGTGCTAGGTAAGCTCATTGCTACTGGGGTGTTATTGCTTTGTGGTCCTCTTGTGTGTCTGCGAGAAAATATTTGTGTGCAGTAATCATGTATCTATCCATATTTCCATATGTAACTATCTGTATGAAGCCAAATATGAATTCATATTTATGTCTCCAATTCTAATCTAGCCTTGCCTTTTTGCTTATAAATTCTTCAACAGAAAGAAACCTGGATTCTACCATCTGTGATTTATTTATTTGGCTGTGAATTCTAGTATACACATAAAGTCTCACACTCCACTCATTTCCAAAGCTACATAGGTCAGTTTCCCCCAAATAGAATTCACATTCTACCATTTGCAAACTCTTTAAGTCATATATTATCAACATCAGCACTGTTGATATTGACTTTGACACCTTGGCTGACATGGTGTTTGTCAGGTTTCTCCTCTGTAAAATTACTCCTTTCCTCCTCTGCACTCCACCTTTCCACACTTTATATTTGGCTTTACTTTTTTCTTCACTTTTTATAGGAAAGTCACTATGTGCAATCCACATTTAAAGAATGGGGAATTATTCTCTATTGCCTTGAGGACTGAGTATCTACATATATCCTTTGGGATTCTACTACTTGTAGGATTTGTCTTATCTCTTTGTGTTACTTATTTATACCAGTATGAACTTATTGATATTTTATACTTTGGTTATGATCCAATCTTATGTTACTTATTGGTTGCTCAAGTTCTTCCAACTTTGGACATTGGAAGCTTGATCACTTGGCTCTTAGATAGTTCCATCAGTTTCTTTTTTTTAATTTTAAAAAGTATATTTATTTGGTTGCACTGGGTCTTAGTTTGGTATATGAAATCTAATTCCCTGTCCTGGGATTGAACCCAGGTCTCCAGCATTGGGAGCACAGAGTCTTAGCCACTGGACCACCAGGGAAATCCCCCATCATTTTCTTTTATTTAGTTTTGGAACACACTTTATTTTCCAGCACTAGTAGATGCTCAGGCTCATCTTATATCATTCCTGTCCCAGTTTTAAATCATTCATTTCTCCAAGAAGCCCTGGTTCCTTTTATTGGAAAATGATACTAGAAACCAAGATCTAGGTGCTAGGTAAGCTCATTGCTACTGGGGTGTTATTGCTTTGTGGTCCTCTTGTGTGTCTGCGAGAAAATATTTGTGTGCAGTAATCATGTATCTATCCATATTTCCATATGTAACTATCTGTATGAAGCCAAATATGAATTCATATTTATGTCTCCAATTCTAATCTAGCCTTGCCTTTTTGCTTATAAATTCTTCAACAGAAAGAAACCTGGATTCTACCATCTGTGATTTATTTATTTGGCTGTGAATTCTAGTATACACATAAAGTCTCACACTCTCCACTCATTTCCAAAGCTACATAGGTCAGCATCTTTCCCCCATCACCTTGACTGATGTTTCTTTCATTCATTTGCAATTCATTTATTCAGTTGGATTTTTGGGGTCACATTCTTCATTTCACCTGAGATTTCCCTGATAATTCCTCATAAACCATTTATTTCTAATTTGGACATATTAAAATTTTACTTTTTGTGGGACCTCCCTGGTGGTCCACTGGTTGAGAATCTGTCTGACAATGCAGGGAACACAGGTTCAATCCTTGGCCCAGGAAGATCCCACATGCATGCCTTGGAGCAACTAAACCCATGAGCCACAACTAATGAGCCTATGCTCTATGCATAGACTCTATGCATAGCCTGTGTACTGCAACAAGAGAAAGTATTGCAATGAGAACCCCATGCATTGCAACTAGAGAGTAGCCCTGATGCGACAACTACAGAAAGCTGGCATGCAGAAATGAAGACTCAGTGCAGCCAAACATAGATCAAAAAAATTAGAAAAAGTAACATGGAAACCTATACTACCATATGTAAAAGAGAAAACCATTGTGAATATGCTGTAAGATTAAGGGAACTTACACGGGGACTATGCAACAACCTGGAGGGGTGGGATGAGGAGGAGCTGGAAGTGGGGTTCAGGTGGGAGGGGTCAAGGGTATGCCTATGACTGATTTGGGTTTATGCATAGCTGTAAACAACAAAACTTTAAAAGTCAAATAAAAATAATTATTAAAAATATTTTTTAAATTCATGTTTTGCTGAAAATTTCTATGAGTTTTAATAATAATAATACATAGTGTTGCCCATTTGTTTTTTTCTACCTGCTATATTTTAAGTAATTAAAAAAAAGTTACTTTCATACAAAAACAGGATGTATCATAGCTTGGACCAAGATGGAATTAGGGAAAGGAAAATGGAGGAAGTCTTGCTAAGGTTTAAGAAGCAGAAGAACAGGCCTCTGACCTACTTCTGACCTGCCTGAACACCACCCAGATTCTGTAATTGAAGCCAAATAGATTCATATTTATGTCTCCAATTCTAATCTAGCCTTGCCTTTTTGCTTATAAATTCTTCAACAGAAAGAAACCTGGATTCTACCATCTGTGATTTATTTATTTGGCTGTGAATTCTAGTATACACATAAAGTCTCACACTCTCCACTCATTTCCAAAGCTACATAGGTCAGCATCTTTCCCCCATCACCTTGACTGATGTTTCTTTCATTCATTTGCAATTCATTTATTCAGTTGGATTTTTGGGGTCACATTCTTCATTTCACCTGAGATTTCCCTGATAATTCCTCATAAACCATTTATTTCTAATTTGGACATATTAAAATTTTACTTTTTGTGGGACCTCCCTGGTGGTCCACTGGTTGAGAATCTGTCTGACAATGCAGGGAACACAGGTTCAATCCTTGGCCCAGGAAGATCCCACATGCATGCCTTGGAGCAACTAAACCCATGAGCCACAACTAATGAGCCTATGCTCTATGCATAGACTCTATGCATAGCCTGTGTACTGCAACAAGAGAAAGTATTGCAATGAGAACCCCATGCATTGCAACTAGAGAGTAGCCCTGATGCGACAACTACAGAAAGCTGGCATGCAGAAATGAAGACTCAGTGCAGCCAAACATAGATCAAAAAAATTAGAAAAAGTAACATGGAAACCTATACTACCATATGTAAAAGAAAAAACCATTGTGAATATGCTGTAAGATTAAGGGAACTTACACGGGGACTATGCAACAACCTGGAGGGGTGGGATGAGGAGGAGCTGGAAGTGGGGTTCAGGTGGGAGGGGTCAAGGGTATGCCTATGACTGATTTGGGTTTATGCATAGCTGTAAACAACAAAACTTTAAAAGTCAAATAAAAATAATTATTAAAAATATTTTTTAAATTCATGTTTTGCTGAAAATTTCTATGAGTTTTAATAATAATAATACATAGTGTTGCCCATTTGTTTTTTTCTACCTGCTATATTTTAAGTAATTAAAAAAAAGTTACTTTCATACAAAAACAGGATGTATCATAGCTTGGACCAAGATGGAATTAGGGAAAGGAAAATGGAGGAAGTCTTGCTAAGGTTTAAGAAGCAGAAGAACAGGCCTCTGACCTACTTCTGACCTGCCTGAACACCACCCAGATTCTATGCCTGCTTGCAAGCATGGTAAGTCATGTGACACTTTAGATAAGAAAGGGAGTGGGTCTTGGAATTCTTGAGGCCCTGGAGGTCTGATGAGCCCCCAGGGGTCTAAGAAGTCTTATGACTCACAGGTGAACCAAAGATCTTTTTTTCTTTCAACATTTGATTTTTATTAATAATGATCATTTAAAAAGTAAAACCATAACTGCATTTTTGAAGGCAAACTGATGATGATATCAGTTTGCCATTGGGATTATAAGCAAGAGCCCCCCCAAACTAGAATTTAAAGTCTTACCTGTGGGGTGGATGCACTGCCCAGGACTCTTTCCTGACTGAGACTCCAGATTGCTGTCACTGTTGGACTTCCCAGTGCTGTTCAAATCTGGATGGAATTGTTGGTTCAATCTGGGGTTGTATAAGTTGTTACTTCTCTCTTTGCTTCTGTTTTCTTTTTCTAAATGACTGTATATTGAAATTAAGTTAAATAATTTTTTATTGAATATTGAGATTGTTTCTTTGTGTGTAATGAGTGGTTTCTTTTGTTTACAAATCCTTTGAACTTGAAATGAAAACCTCCAGCAAAACAGATGGCAGAGACCAGAGCTCACTTCCTCTTATGGGTACTACAAAATCACAACTATGTGCAGAACAACCATTAGCAGAAAAGACTAGAAAATTTGGTTAAATTGGGATGAGGAGGCGCTGGAAGTGGGGTTCAGGTGGGAGGGGTCAAGGGTATGCCTATGACTGATTTGGGTTTATGCATAGCTGTAAACAACAAAACTTTAAAAGTCAAATAAAAATAATTATTAAAAATATTTTTTAAATTCATGTTTTGCTGAAAATTTCTATGAGTTTTAATAATAATAATACATAGTGTTGCCCATTTGTTTTTTTCTACCTGCTATATTTTAAGTAATTAAAAAAAAGTTACTTTCATACAAAAACAGGATGTATCATAGCTTGGACCAAGATGGAATTAGGGAAAGGAAAATGGAGGAAGTCTTGCTAAGGTTTAAGAAGCAGAAGAACAGGCCTCTGACCTACTTCTGACCTGCCTGAACACCACCCAGATTCTATGCCTGCTTGCAAGCATGGTAAGTCATGTGACACTTTAGATAAGAAAGGGAGTGGGTCTTGGAATTCTTGAGGCCCTGGAGGTCTGATGAGCCCCCAGGGGTCTAAGAAGTCTTATGACTCACAGGTGAACCAAAGATCTTTTTTTTTCTTTCAACATTTGATTTTTATTAATAATGATCATTTAAAAAGTAAAACCATAACTGCATTTTTGAAGGCAAACTGATGATGATATCAGTTTGCCATTGGGATTATAAGCAAGAGCCCCCCCAAACTAGAATTTAAAGTCTTACCTGTGGGGTGGATGCACTGCCCAGGACTCTTTCCTGACTGAGACTCCAGATTGCTGTCACTGTTGGACTTCCCAGTGCTGTTCAAATCTGGATGGAATTGTTGGTTCAATCTGGGGTTGTATAAGTTGTTACTTCTCTCTTTGCTTCTGTTTTCTTTTTCTAAATGACTGTATATTGAAATTAAGTTAAATAATTTTTTATTGAATATTGAGATTGTTTCTTTGTGTGTAATGAGTGGTTTCTTTTGTTTACAAATCCTTTGAACTTGAAATGAAAACCTCCAGCAAAACAGATGGCAGAGACCAGAGCTCACTTCCTCTTATGGGTACTACAAAATCACAACTATGTGCAGAACAACCATTAGCAGAAAAGACTAGAAACTACTAGAAAAGATCCTCTATAAATAAAGACATAAATAAGGAACCACAATGGGATGTGTAGGAAGGAGGACTTGCAATACAGTAAAATTGCATGTCGCCCAAATTGGTGATCTGTAAGCTGGAAAATAATTACATTGCAGAGGTTCTCCAACGGGAGTGGATTCTGACTTCCATGTCAGGTTCCATGGCCCAGGGGCCCAGCACCAGGAGGATGACTTCCCACCCAGAGCATTTAGCTTTGAAGGCCAGGAGGCTTAATTGCAGGAAACCCATATGACTACGGGAAATAGAAACTTCACTCTTAAAGGGCCCATGCAAAAATCTCATGCACTGAGCCTTAGAGCAAAGCAATAATTTGATAGGAGACTGGGCCAGACCTGCCTGCTCATCTCAGAAGGTCTCCTGAGAGATGGAAAGGTGGCTGCAGGGCACTCTAGGGACATAGACACTGGCTGTAGACATATTAGGGAACATTCAGCCATGTGGACACTGCTGTTGGTGGCTGCCATATTGGCTTATAGTGCCAAGACCTGGCCTCAACCAAATGGACCAGTGCTGGGATGTGTTAGGCCAAAAACTAACTGGGTAGAGCTCTAGCCCCTCCCATAAGCAGACAAGCTGCCTAGAGACTGCATGAGTCCATAGTCGCTATAGCCACTCTCCTAGACACATCCCTCCTACCCTGGTGGGAGTATAAATTGGTGCAGTCACTATGGAGAAGATTCCTTTTTAGAGATTCCTTAAAAAACTAAAAAAATTGAGCTACCATATGATTCAGCAATTCTACTCCTTGACATATAATCCAGAAAAGACAACACCTCTAATTTGAAAAGACATGTGCACCCCAATTTCATAGCAGCACTATTTAGAATAGGCAGGACATGGAACCAGCCTAAATATTCATGGACAGATGAATGTATAGAGAAATGTGGTGCATATATACAATGGAATGGAACATTACTCAGCCATAAAGTAGAATGAAATAATGCCATTTGCAGCAACATGGGTGAAACTAAAGATTATAGTACTAAGGAAAGTAAGTCAGAAAGAGAAAGACAAATATCATATAATATCACTTATATAGGAAAGTTAAAATGATATAAATGAATTTATTTATAAAACAGAAATAGACTCATAAACATAGAAGATAAACTTGAGATCCAAAGGTGGAAATGGGGCGGGGGCAGGAGGGAAAAATTAGAAGTTTGGGATTAACAGATATACACTATTATATATAAAATGGATAAATAAGGACCTGCTGTATGGTATAAGGAGACATATTTTGATATTTTTTAATAACCACCCAGGGATCAAACCTATCTGTCCTATAGTTCTTGCGTTGCAGGTGAATCCTTCCCTGCTGAGCCACCAGGGAAATCCATATAAATGTGTATATGTGTGTATGTATATGTAAAACTGAATCACTTTGCTGAAACTAACACAACATTACAAATCGAATGTACTTCACTTAAAAAAGAGATGTGTCAGAGATTGATTTAACTCATTAATTACTAAAGGAAACTAAGATGTTTAAACTAGCCCAAAAAATCTAAGTACCAAATATTAGATTGAGTGCTAAATTAGATACAAAACTGGTTATTGTCCAGTAGGGCCATGAGTCCTCAACTCTAGATTATCTGTTTCATGGGAAAGAAATTATTTTTATCTCAACCATACAAAAATATCCACGCTAACTTCTGCCTCAGTAGAGCTGTAAAATAGTTCAGGCAATAGATTGTCAAGATCATTGTACTAGAGAACATTCAATAACATTTTTTTTTTCAAGTCTTAGCTTTTCAGACTGAGTTGGTAAAAATAAAATGAATTTGAGGTGTCTAACAAAACCACCTAAATAGAAATAGGGTGAAATAGATAAGTTTAAGAGAGAGAAATAAATATAGAGTGAATCCAGAGGTAAAGCTCTACTCAGAAATTTATACCTGAAAAAAATGTGTATAAATCCTAAAGAAAAATGACAAATTCTACTATGAGGTTTCTAGCTCTCAAAGGAGAGAAGGAACTAGGGGACTCCTAAAACTTTTGTTATGTTTATAGGTAGTTCTGAAATACAGACTTTAGGTCTGCTATTTCACTGGGAGTAGAAAGAAGCTATTGATTAATCTGTTGACAGAAATGTCTGTAATAACTTTAGGAGCTAAATCTTATGGGACCATAGAAGATCTCAGAGCCTAAAGCTTTTCTGTCACACTCTACTCTCCCTTGGATGCTTCTAGCCACAGTCCTTTGTTAACTAGACCAAGGCCATGGGTCCAAATATGCTTTAAGGGAGACAGAGCAGAGACAACTCTCTGATTTGGCCCACCACAGTGTATCTGGATAGGTTCTTGGTTTTTTTTTTTTTTTTTGGTATAGATATCACCTCAAGGGGTGATAAGGTTGTATTAATGGTGAGAAAACATCAACCCCCAACCAAACTGCCTATTACTATAGCTGGTGTTCCCTATGTCCTGAAAGATTACTATCTAGGGGGTGGGGGACTAGGAATTCCCAAGAGAGCTCTTCAGGCAAGGAACAGGGCTCAGAACAGAATTAGAGTAAAAGGTGAACCATAGGTGAATCAGAAGCCTGTTCCTTGCCTGATGTTGCTTCTAAATTGTTTTGACATTTTCTTGTTTAACCTCCCTATCATTTCTACATTTTAGCTAAAGATCCTTTGGAAATGTCTAACTTTTGCTCCTTTGTCTGCATTTGGGTTCCAGAGATGGGGCATATTGGATCTCTGTAGGCGAGTCTTATCCAAAGTTTAAGAGAAATAAGAGAGAGAAAAAAAACAAAAACAAAATAAACCTCTCTGAGGCCAAAGTGGAGGCTACTTGTGTGGTTGGAGCTTACCCCGAGCTACACTTCCCAGAAGTACATCTTTGCTCTAGTTTTAAAGGAAAACTTTATATAATAGGTTATTTTAAGGGTGATTTCCTTGACTGTGTCTGGTAGACCTGGAGTTGAGATCCTTTTTGCTTGAATCATCATTTTTCAGTCTGGAAGTGCTGTGGGATTTCTTCCCTGTATAGGAGTAATGGAAAAAGGCTTTACTCTTTGAAAGGTTGTTGGACATACAATCCCTTCACTGGTCTCCGATTCAGGCAGATCATTTCCAAGATAAGTATTTTTTATTGAACTGTTTTTGTCTTCCCAGTGAGGTCACCTCTCTGCCGCCCCAGGAGGCCTCCCACACAGGGAACATCACACCATCCCGCTCAGTCCTGGAGATCCTATCTGGCTGCCTTGGCCTGTGTCCCGAGCCTGAGACATGGTGAGAGAAGATATGGTGGGCTCCTCCTTGTCTCACCCGCAGAGATGTGAATCTCAGCACTTTGGGTGACAGTTCTGTGGTTTACAGATGGTGAGAAGTACTCATGGAATCAAAGCAATAATCATTTTAGCTAAGGGTGCTGTTTAAACCTCAAATGTTGGGTTTAAGGCTGCAAAAACTCAGAAGAACTTTCCATTTTCAAAAGTATTTCTATGATAAATTACAATAACAGTTCTCTCCTCGAACGTTCTGAAGGCCAAGGTAATCCTGCCTTTCATAGGAGAAAAAAATTCTAAACATCACAAAAATCTAGTCACGCATATGCCCAGATACATTTCTTTCATTACTTATCTCATTACCATCACATAAAACAACAGAAGAAAACTGCCTACAGCCACCTCAAAATGTCTCCATATTTCCTGGGATTTTATTTATGAAAGAGAGTTCTGAGTTAAGAAATCTCTCTAATATTATAAATTACCCTCTACACTAAGGGGTGTGTGTGGGCATGCTAAGTTGCTTCAGTTGTGTTTGACTCTTGTGAGACTCTTGTGAGAGTTTGACTCTACGATCCTATGGATCGTAGCCTGCCAGTCTCCTCTGTTCATGGCATCTTCCAGGTGAGAATACTGGAGTGGGTTCCCATGCCCTCCTCCAGGGCATCTTCCTGACTGAACCCATGTCTCTTATGTCTCCTGCTTTGGCAGCTGGGTTCTTTACCACTAGCTCCACCTAGGCATCAATCATTCACACTTTGTTGCTGTTTAATTATATAACTTTCCCCCCTAACATTCTTTGGATCAGCCTCTAAGGAAATGAGTTTTATAGGAAGGGAGTAGGGATCAGGGTGAGAACTTCAATAGGAGACACTGTACCATAGCTAAGGATCCCTTCAGATGTTGCCCTTGAGATATTCTTTTCTTAAAAAAATGTATGTTCTGTATGAAAGCCAATCTGGAGTGTAATATGTGGCTATGTTAATACACACCTGAGGATAGTCACCTGATGGAAACAATTAGGGTCTTCAGCTCAGTGTAGGTAGTGACAAGAGAGTAGAGCCTGATGAAGGACTTACTGTTCCCAGTCTAGGACTTATTGTTCCCCACTGGAGCTCTTAGTGGCTGGGACCATGAAGTGAGCTAGGAATTTGGAAAGGAAAGTGGTACCTAACTTTGCAGGTGGTCACAGGCCATCAGCCATACCATTCTCTGCAGCTCCCTCAGCTCCGCCATTGTGTCTGGATCCTATTACCTTATCCCCTCCAGAGTCTTCTTTGGATGACGTTTTACTTGTAACACAACCTCATTCATACATTTATTTCCAAACAGGCATAAATTAAAGTTTTAAAGTTATAAGCAACAGAAACAGACTAATTTTTAAAAAGGGTTATATTATTAATAGAAGATGAAACAGAAACTCAGTAACAAAGCTAGTACTTTGCAGATATGGCTATAGTTTTCCACTCCTCTTTGTATCCACACCCTTAGCAATGTGTCTTTGCAGTTTCTCCCATCATAGAGGAAAGCCTAATTCCCACTGCCTTGAATCAGAATAGATCCTATGACTTGCTGTGACCAAGAGAATTCCATGGAAATGATGATGTTGTGCTAAGTTTGAGCCGAGGGCTCAGCAAGCTTGGTAAGCTATTGCTTTCTCTCCTGGGACTCTCCCAGCTGCATACGAGGAAATCCAGTCTAGACTTCTGGAAGCCAAAGCATCATGTAGAGCAGAGGTAGTTCCAGCTGAGGTTAACCTAGACTGGCCAGCCTCCAGTTTACTGATAACTGATCATGGATGTATGTGTAAATCCTTCTAAGACCAGGACTAATATCTAGTTTAACTAAGCCCAAATTACTGATCTCCAGATTCTGAGATACATAAATGGATATTATTTGATGGTTATAAAATTTCTGGATTATTTGTGACACAGCAAAAGCTGATACAAAAGCCTTGAGAACAGGAAAGAAGGCATTTGTGGCTCTTTGAGAGAGGTGCACCAGATGACATATATCCAGTTGCCCTTCATTCTTTTAAAATGCTTTCTATTTGATTTGTCCATCTTGGGCCATGCGTCATATCCTAGGGTGGGAATGGATCTCTCTGGTTTAATGCCCTTGCCTGAACCATAAAGAAGCAGAGGAAGGATATTTCTTTAAAGGAGGGAGGGGTATTCATGAGGTTTTTTTTTTTTGGCCTCTTTTATTATTTTTTTTATTTATTTATTTTCATCCATCTTTAGTCTTTGGCCTGTGTGGGCCTCCCATTGCAGTGGCCTCTCTCATTGCAGAGCACCAGCTCTGGGCACATGCTCTCCAGATCTCTGGCTCGTAATTGGACCCTCCCGTCCAGCCACTCTACAGCACATGGGATCTTCTCAGGCCAAGGATCAAGCCGGTACCCCTTGCACTGCAAGGCAAACTCTCTACCCACTCAACAACCTGGGAAGCCCATCCATTGTTATTTTTAAGTAAAGGGAAGAGGAGGTCCAGGGTAGACAAGAGGAGTAAGACCTATATTTTCAGCAAAGGAATCTCGGTCTAATGGAGAAGTCCAGCCAACAACGGTATCAGGCAAGGAACAGTGTGGTTATGGTTGTCACAGAGAGGTAATAGGCCTAGCAGAAGGATATAACCCATACTCGCTCCAGGAAAAGATTCTTTGAGGAGACAGCACTGAAATTGAACTCCAAGATAAATAATGAGCTAGGTGAAGAAGCAGGAGGGTTTGCTAAGTTTGAGCCGAGGGCTCAGCAAGCTGGTAAGCTATTGCTTTCTCTCCTGGAACTCTCCCAGCTGCATACGAGGAAATCCAGTCTAGACTTCTGGAAGCCAAAGCATCATGTAGAGCAGAGGTAGTTCCAGCTGAGGTTAACCTAGACTGGCCAGCCTCCAGTTTACTGATAACTGATCATGGATGTATGTGTAAATCCTTCTAAGACCAGGACTAATATCTAGTTTAACTAAGCCCAAATTACTGATCTCCAGATTCTGAGATACATAAATGGATATTATTTGATGGTTATAAAATTTCTGGATTATTTGTGACACAGCAAAAGCTGATACAAAAGCCTTGAGAACAGGAAAGAAGGCATTTGTGGCTCTTTGAGAGAGGTGCACCAGATGACATATATCCAGTTGCCCTTCATTCTTTTAAAATGCTTTCTATTTGATTTGTCCATCTTGGGCCATGCGTCATATCCTAGGGTGGGAATGGATCTCTCTGGTTTAATGCCCTTGCCTGAACCATAAAGAAGCAGAGGAAGGATATTTCTTTAAAGGAGGGAGGGGTATTCATGAGGTTTTTTTTTTTTGGCCTCTTTTATTATTTTTTTTATTTATTTATTTTCATCCATCTTTAGTCTTTGGCCTGTGTGGGCCTCCCATTGCAGTGGCCTCTCTCATTGCAGAGCACCAGCTCTGGGCACATGCTCTCCAGATCTCTGGCTCGTAATTGGACCCTCCCGTCCAGCCACTCTACAGCACATGGGATCTTCTCAGGCCAAGGATCAAGCCGGTACCCCTTGCACTGCAAGGCAAACTCTCTACCCACTCAACAACCTGGGAAGCCCATCCATTGTTATTTTTAAGTAAAGGGAAGAGGAGGTCCAGGGTAGACAAGAGGAGTAAGACCTATATTTTCAGCAAAGGAATCTCGGTCTAATGGAGAAGTCCAGCCAACAACGGTATCAGGCAAGGAACAGTGTGGTTATGGTTGTCACAGAGAGGTAATAGGCCTAGCAGAAGGATATAACCCATACTCGCTCCAGGAAAAGATTCTTTGAGGAGACAGCACTGAAATTGAACTCCAAGATAAATAATGAGCTAGGTGAAGAAGCAGGAGTGACCAGCATTCCTGAGGTCCTTCCGGCTTCTTGGAGTGGCATGACTGAAAGTCTAGAGTCATCATGAGTCATTTCATATCATGCTAATGTCTGGTTCAGTACAGCTCAAAAAAATCCCCATTAAAAAAAACCAGACCCCACCAGTTTATTGTTTTGTTTCCTTCTGTTACAGAAAGCCTTGTGTACTTGCTAAGGAAAGTGTATTTTCTCCTACAGGGAATGGGAAGCTATTGCAGGTATTTGAACAAGGGGGCAGTTGTGCTTAGACTTGTGTTTCATAAAAAGTGTTCTGGTAGCAAGTAGAAGGAAGATAGCCAGGGGCAAGAAAGTAGTCAGGGAGACCAGTTAGGAAGCAATTACTGTTTTCTAGACAAGAAGTAATGGCTTCAACTAAAGGGAATGGATAAGAAAATGGTGAGGACGGGATAGATTTTTGTAGTATTGTCAAAGGATATATGAAGACACCATTTACCTCTAACACTTCTGTTGTCCTTTAGAGCAAAGTCATAATTTAAAAGGCCTTTGTTTCTGATAAACAGATCTTCCTTTATATCAAATAAGACACACCTATTCTGGAGCAATTGATGATAAGCCAAAGGCTACATGATGCTGAGACAGAAAAAAAAAAAACCCAAAACCCTCCTTATTCTTGTTTGGAAATATAAATAGCTCTCCTTGGACCCACTCAATTTGCCAGAAAGCTAAGCAGTTTCCACACCCACTTAGAGTCACGCGCTTTAACCAGTACCCACTTTGGGATCTTCTCAGGCCAAGGATCAAGCCGGTACCCCTTGCACTGCAAGGCAAACTCTCTACCCACTCAACAACCTGGGAAGCCCATCCATTGTTATTTTTAAGTAAAGGGAAGAGGAGGTCCAGGGTAGACAAGAGGAGTAAGACCTATATTTTCAGCAAAGGAATCTCGGTCTAATGGAGAAGTCCAGCCAACAACGGTATCAGGCAAGGAACAGTGTGGTTATGGTTGTCACAGAGAGGTAATAGGCCTAGCAGAAGGATATAACCCATACTCGCTCCAGGAAAAGATTCTTTGAGGAGACAGCACTGAAATTGAACTCCAAGATAAATAATGAGCTAGGTGAAGAAGCAGGAGTGACCAGCATTCCTGAGGTCCTTCCGGCTTCTTGGAGTGGCATGACTGAAAGTCTAGAGTCATCATGAGTCATTTCATATCATGCTAATGTCTGGTTCAGTACAGCTCAAAAAAAAATCCTCATTAAAAAAAACCAGATCCCACCAGTTTATTGTTTTGTTTCCTTCTGTTACAGAAAGCCTTGTGTACTTGCTAAGGAAAGTGTATTTTCTCCTACAGGGAATGGGAAGCTATTGCAGGTATTTGAACAAGGGGGCAGTTGTGCTTAGACTTGTGTTTCATAAAAAGTGTTCTGGTAGCAAGTAGAAGGAAGATAGCCAGGGGCAAGAAAGTAGTCAGGGAGACCAGTTAGGAAGCAATTACTGTTTTCTAGACAAGAAGTAATGGCTTCAACTAAAGGGAATGGATAAGAAAATGGTGAGGACGGGATAGATTTTTGTAGTATTGTCAAAGGATATATGAAGACACCATTTACCTCTAACACTTCTGTTGTCCTTTAGAGCAAAGTCATAATTTAAAAGGCCTTTGTTTCTGATAAACAGATCTTCCTTTATATCAAATAAGACACACCTATTCTGGAGCAATTGATGATAAGCCAAAGGCTACATGATGCTGAGACAGAAAAAAAAAAAACCCAAAACCCTCCTTATTCTTGTTTGGAAATATAAATAGCTCTCCTTGGACCCACTCAATTTGCCAGAAAGCTAAGCAGTTTCCACACCCACTTAGAGTCACGGTATGAGACTGAAGGCTGTCAAAGGCCAGCCCTGAACTAGAACCAGATGGGAGAGAATTCTTGCCAGAGACCATCATCCCAGATTCTTTCTTTTTAGTGATTTGAGGCTGAATATTCAGAGAAAGTACATCTGATGCCTTAGTCACAACTCCATCAACTGAAATGACAACTCGTTGAGTGTCTGCCTAATGAAGGATGACCAGAACAGCTTTCAAGAGCTCCATGCTAGCTTTCTGGGGAGAGGAGGCTAAGGAAACAGTGGGGTCCTTGCTCCAAAGAGTTTGCACAGAAAGCAAAGAAAAAGATTGAGTTAAATTTTCCTGCTTTAGGGCTTCCTCTGGTGGTACAGTGGGTAAGGACACCGCCCTGCAGTGCAAGGGGCGCCGGTTTGATCCCTGGCCTGGGAAGATCCCACATGCCACGGAGCAGCTGGACCGATGTGTCTAATTACCAAGTCGGAGCTCTGGCGCGCGTACGCCCAGAGCCGGTGCTCTGCAACAACAGAAGCCACCGTGATGGGAGGCCCACAGGAGCCAAAGAACAAAGACGGATGAAAATAGAGAAATGAAAGACCAATAGAAGTGGCCCGCCATCCCCCTCCCTCCCCATACCACCCCACCCCCCAAAAGATAAATAAATAAAATTTATATAAAAAAAATTTTTCCTGCTTTAGTATCATAAAGTAGGCTTGAAGAATGGATGGAGATAAGATGTGTATGAATTGGGAGGCTGAAGAAAAAATATGAATTTATAGTGGAGAGAAGTACATTTTTGTTAGTTAGGACTTAAGAGAAGCTTGATATTCAACAAGTATTGCACTTAGTTTGTATGTGTTTGTTATAAGTGTGAAAAGTCATAGCAGAGTATATGACCCTTTTGATCTGGTGGAGAAGCCCAGACATTTGCAAGGAAAAATGCCAGAATTAATACAAGGAATAATGACGAATAGCAGCCAGAATCTATCGGTGTTGGTGAAGGAAGGAGGTGCTTAAGGAAGGCAGTTTGGCAATGAAACCTAATTTTAGACTTGTTCTTATTTCCAAATGATTGAATCGCTGAGCTTCACTGGCATGCTTGGAAGAAAATTTTGTTACTTTGGTATCCTTAGTGTAAATCTGTGTGCTCTCCTTGGACCCACTCAAGAGACTAAGCAGTTTCACCCTGCCAACTGAAGGCTGTCAAAGGCCAGCCCTGAACTAGAACCAGATGGGAGAGAATTCTTGCCAGAGACCATCATCCCAGATTCTTTCTTTTTAGTGATTTGAGGCTGAATATTCAGAGAAAGTACATCTGATGCCTTAGTCACAACTCCATCAACTGAAATGACAACTCGTTGAGTGTCTGCCTAATGAAGGATGACCAGAACAGCTTTCAAGAGCTCCATGCTAGCTTTCTGGGGAGAGGAGGCTAAGGAAACAGTGGGGTCCTTGCTCCAAAGAGTTTGCACAGAAAGCAAAGAAAAAGATTGAGTTAAATTTTCCTGCTTTAGGGCTTCCTCTGGTGGTACAGTGGGTAAGGACACCGCCCTGCAGTGCAAGGGGCGCCGGTTTGATCCCTGGCCTGGGAAGATCCCACATGCCACGGAGCAGCTGGACCGATGTGTCTAATTACCAAGTCGGAGCTCTGGCGCCACGCCCAGAGCCGGTACTCTGCAACAACAGAAGCCACCGTGATGGGAGGCCCACAGGAGCCAAAGAACAAAGACGGATGAAAATAGAGAAATGAAAGACCAATAGAAGTGGCCCGCTCACCCCCATCCCTCCCCCACCCCACCCCCCAAAAGATAAATAAATAAAATTTATATAAAAAAAATTTTTCCTGCTTTAGTATCATAAAGTAGGCTTGAAGAATGGATGGAGATAAGATGTGTATGAATTGGGAGGCTGAAGAAAAACTATGAATTTATAGTGGAGAGAAGTACATTTTTGTTAGTTAGGACTTAAGAGAAGCTTGATATTCAACAAGTATTGCACTTAGTTTGTATGTGTTTGTTATAAGTGTGAAAAGTCATAGCAGAGTATATGACCCTTTTGATCTGGTGGAGAAGCCCAGACATTTGCAAGGAAAAATGCCAGAATTAATACAAGGAATAATGACGAATAGCAGCCAGAATCTATCGGTGTTGGTGAAGGAAGGAGGTGCTTAAGGAAGGCAGTTTGGCAATGAAACCTAATTTTAGACTTGTTCTTATTTCCAAATGATTGAATCGCAGAGCTTCACTGGCATGCTTGGAAGAAAATTTTGTACATCATAGAGGTTTACACTTTGGTATCCTTAGTGTAAATCTGTGTGAACCACTTTGTCTACATAATGGAAACTCAATGCATTATTCGTTTTTCATAAATCTTGAAATTATGTTGTCAATTACACACTTGTGGCTCTGCATGTGTATGAATGATCTACTAAACAAAGAATTTCAAGTAGACGACATGCTTTATAACCCTGTTTGTTGGGCTGCCTCCTGCAGACCAGCACCCTTAAGAGTGAAGAAAGAGCCTGGAGGCAGTGACAGAGACATTAATGGTTTAAGGGACAGAGAAACTTACCAGTCTGAAGAAAGGTCCTAGAGGAACACCCCGCCATGTGTGGCAGGTGATTAGCAGGACGGAGGAGCAGTGCCTTTGCTACTCAGAGAAGAAGGAGGCTACCACTTATGGAGGAATTGACATCAGGTGGGCTCATCAGCTGTCTGGCACTAGTGAAGCCCTATAATTAAGAGGATTGGGTAATCATGTGAGTGAAGCCGGGTCTGGCTGTGCAGATGTACAGAGAACAAGAGAACAGATATCCTGAGTGACCATACTGCATTTTTCCATTTTCTAATTTTTAATTTTATTTTTGTACTAAACAAAGCAGTTTCAGAGAGCAGATGTGAATCTACCCTCTGTTGACAGTGGAGGGTTCCAGATTGCAATGGAGGAAATGCTAGGGCTGATGAATGACCAAATAATCCTAATTACTCTTTATTGACAACCTATATGAGCCAGTTACTTTACCCATTGCCTTTACAATTAAAATAAAGTTAAAGCAAATGCACTTATAGCAGAAACTACAGAGAAATCAGATAAAAAAGAAAATAAATTACCTGTAATACTGCAGGAAATCCCATCGCTGGAAACCCTTGTTTGGAAGGCATGATATGATCTCAAATCATGATACCACAAACTTGGACAAAGTACAAACACTGCTTTGTCCTGGTCCATGGGACGGAGGTCATGGAAGAAAGTGAGGAAGACGCTGTTTCAGGGAATGAAGTCCAGAAAGGTTCCTGTGATACTGGGCACTACTCACTGGCAAGGGAGTGCAATTTTGAGGTACCAGTGAGGGCAAGGACCCCTAGATATAAGTGGGGAAGATGGAGGACTGCCCTTTAGAAAGTGCCTCCAGACTTCTTTAAAACTTTCTCCTTTCCAGTTGACATGCTGAAAGCTCTTGTAATCCATTGGGCCTGGCTTGCTCATACCTAACGCTGAGCACCTGGGGGTGAGAGCGTGCTTCCCCCCACCCACCCAGGAGGCAGAGGACAAGCCAATAGAGGCATTGCTCAGACCCAAGCCCTAGAGCTTCTGGTCGCTCTATCCCCTGGGATTTTGTTCTTTTGTTAACAGTTTATTGTATCTTCATTACGTGGTTTTCTTTCTACTCCTGCTAAAGGTCAGGGGAAATATTTCTCCTGGTAAAGACATCTCCTTTCACTGAAGGGTTTCCAGGAGAGGGTATAGTTTAAAGGCAACAGGACACTATGTTTAAAGCAGAGACTTGGTGAGCCCCACATTTTCTTACTTCTGAAGGCCCCACCACATAATGTATCAAACAAACCAGCTGCACCCGTATTCCACATAATATATACTTTTTAAAGAATTTTTATAAAGCTTTTATATTTGTACTTTAGAAATTATTTGGCTCTGCATTACTCTTTTAATTTATGATTGCCTATGAGTTCCTGATAATTACTGTGCATGCTTGGCGGGGGGTGTGAAATAGGAAAATTAAACTTGTAAACTGTATTTGATGGAATGAGGTCATTATAAATACTAAGTTGAACAGTGAATGAATCTGGCATGTTGGTACTTTGTAACTGTATTTGATGAATGAACTGATTAATAAAAAGTTAAAGCAAATGCACTTATAGCAGAAACTACAGAGAAATCAGATAAAAAAGAAAATAAATTACCTGTAATACTGCAGGAAATCCCATCGCTGGAAACCCTTGTTTGGAAGGCATGATATGATCTCAAATCATGATACCACAAACTTGGACAAAGTACAAACACTGCTTTGTCCTGGTCCATGGGACGGAGGTCATGGAAGAAAGTGAGGAAGACGCTGTTTCAGGGAATGAAGTCCAGAAAGGTTCCTGTGATACTGGGCACTACTCACTGGCAAGGGAGTGCAATTTTGAGGTACCAGTGAGGGCAAGGACCCCTAGATATAAGTGGGGAAGATGGAGGACTGCCCTTTAGAAAGTGCCTCCAGACTTCTTTAAAACTTTCTCCTTTCCAGTTGACATGCTGAAAGCTCTTGTAATCCATTGGGCCTGGCTTGCTCATACCTAACGCTGAGCACCTGGGGTGAGGCGTGCTTCCCCCCACCCACCCAGGAGGCAGAGGACAAGCCAATAGAGGCATTGCTCAGACCCAAGCCCTAGAGCTTCTGGTCGCTCTATCCCCTGGGATTTTGTTCTTTTGTTAACAGTTTATTGTATCTTCATTACGTGGTTTTCTTTCTACTCCTGCTAAAGGTCAGGGGAAATATTTCTCCTGGTAAAGACATCTCCTTTCACTGAAGGGTTTCCAGGAGAGGGTATAGTTTAAAGGCAACAGGACACTATGTTTAAAGCAGAGACTTGGTGAGCCCCACATTTTCTTACTTCTGAAGGCCCCACCACATAATGTATCAAACAAACCAGCTGCACCCGTATTCCACATAATATATACTTTTTAAAGAATTTTTATAAAGCTTTTATATTTGTACTTTAGAAATTATTTGGCTCTGCATTACTCTTTTAATTTATGATTGCCTATGAGTTCCTGATAATTACTGTGCATGCTTGGCGGGGGGTGTGAAATAGGAAAATTAAACTTGTAAACTGTATTTGATGGAATGAGGTCATTATAAATACTAAGTTGAACAGTGAATGAATCTGGCATGTTGGTACTTTTTGTAGACATTTAATGAAACATTCATTCATTTTGACATTTATTGCTTTCTTTTGGTACATTTGGAGCCAACGACTGCTTTCCTATCTGGGTCTCACACATTTTTTTCTTGCCCCCTGGAAAACTCTTACCTCGGGGATCTCATTGCATTGGGGAAGGTTCCAATGTAATAGTGGTTCTTAAGCATTTTGGCTTCAGAACCCTTTTACATTCTTAAAACTGACTGTGGGCCCCAAAGAGCTTTTTTTTTTTTCGCCAGTTCTTTTGATCTTTCACTTATCTATTTTCATCCAACTTCATTCTTTGACCCGTGTGGGCCTCCCATCGCAGTGGCCTCTGTTGTCGCAGAGCACCGGCTCTGGGCACATGTGCTCCAGAGCTCCGGCTTGGTAGTTGGACACATCGGTCCAGCTGCTCCACAGCACGTGGAATCTTCCCAGGCTAGGGATTGAATCAGCGCCCCTTGCAGGGCAAGGTGATGTCGTTACCCACTGGACCACCAGGGAAGCTCCAAAGGGCTTTTTTAAACTTTTTTATTTTAAAAATGGGTTATATTTACTAATGTTTACTGTACTAGAAATTATAAATGAGATTTCAAAATAATTTATGAATTCATTTAAACATAACAATCATGAGCTAATTATGTGTTATACAATTAACATTTTATGATAAATAACTGTATTTTTCAAAACAAGTTTTTGAGAAGAGTGGCATTTTTGCAAATCTTTTGTTTTTTTTCACAATCCCAAGTTTTTTTTTATTTTTCTTTTTTGATTTTACAGAGTTTTGTTGTTTACAGATATGTATAATTCCAGATTAGTCATATGTATATCTCATTGGAAGTCTTTTTAATGTGTGACTTCATAGAAGACAGATTATCATAATCTCACAATTTAGCATTCACTGTGTTGCCATATACTGTTTTATTTGCAGTATAGGAAAAAAAAATTAGCCTTATGCTGATACGTAGTTGGAAAAAAGAGATACCCAATAGGTTTTGATAGTAAATCAAAACTTGACTGTCAGGTTCTTTAAAACCTGTAATGTGGAATCTGAAATCATATCAGTGAAATTTTCATAATATGTTACTTTAAAATCCATTGGCGAGGGTTTCTCTGGTGGTCCAGTGGGTGGGGAGTCAGCCTTGCAGTGAAGGGGGCACTGGTTTGATCACTGGCCTGAGAAGATCCCACCTGCTGTGGAGTGGCTGAACTGGTATGTCCAATTAGGAGCCAGCGCTCTGGAGCACATGTGCCCAAAGCCGGTGCTCTGCAATGAGAGAGGCCATTGCAATGGGAGGCCCACACAGGCCAAAGACTAAAGATAGATGAAAATAAATAAATAAATAAACAATAAAAGAGGCCAAAATTTTAAAAAAGTCCATTGGTGGTTTTACACTTTGAATCAATGTTTTACTTGTGCATGATTTTGTAACTTGATGCTTCAGACATCCAAGAAACACTGGTACCTTGAATTATGTGAATCACTGAGATACTCACAAATGTTTTATATACTATCAAAATATCACATTTATTATTGTCACCACTGATCTCATCAGAAAAGTGAGGACTGGGAAGCTGGCAAGTTAATCGACACATCCGTGTTTTCCAAAGTTCTAGTTTTCACTTAAAAGCGCAATTGTTACCATTAGCAACAGACATTGTCAGCTGTTTACCTTTATGTAACACAGTCAATTTTTGAGACCATATTTGCCAGTTTCCCTCATCTGAGTGCCCATAGTTTTTTATTTGTTCTTTCAAGAACAAATGGTAATCCAGGAGGAAAAAGAATTCAGATCGGATTGCGGGCAACTCACTTGTTTGTCCAGGTGTCTTTCCTTGAGACAACCACAGAACTTGGACACAGGTAGAAGTGAACGATGCCATCTTGCCAGGTCCTCATGCAGAATCTAGAAAGATATGTGCTCAAGGGTTGAGATTTCACAGAGATAATAATTATTCTGCTTCATCAAAGTTACAATGAGGTGAAATGGCTCTTTTTCCCCACTGGAAGAATGCAGGGACCATGAGGGCCTTTTGGTACACTGCCTTGATGTGTGCTATGGCAATGCTGGGTTTTTCCACCTGTTCTTTTACACCATTCAGTGCAATTGTCAATACCCTGGGGAAGGAAAGAAACTATTTTAGTGTTACTATGAATATTGCAGATCCCCTATCAAGGTACGCACAGCCTCCCTTGGATATACAGCCTGATATACGCGCCTTAGATGATGCCAGGCTCATAATAAATGTTCAGTCAATTGTAACTGAAACCATGCTTTCTTTGGCTTTCTAAGCAACATTTTTTCTTTCTGACCTGTTATACACAGTGGATTAAGTCAGAAAGAGAAAAATGTGTACTGTATACTAATGTGTGTTTATATCATCCAGAAAAACGGTCCTCATGAACCTATTTGTCAGGTGAGAAGAGAGACATGGATGTAGAGAAAGGACTTGTGAACACAGTGGGGGAAAGGGTGGGACAAATTGGGAGACTAGCATTGAAATAAATACGCTACCATGTATAAAAGGGACAGCTAGTGCCATAACACAGGGAGCTCAGACTAGTGCTTTGTGATGCACTAGAGGAGTGGGGTGGAGGCTCAAGAGGAAGGCTGATTCATGTTACCAACACAATGTTGTAGAGCAGTCATCCTCCAATTAAAAATAAAATCTTAATGAAAGCAGGGTTACGACAATTCACTTTATAGGGTGCTTGTGGAGATCAAATGAAGCAAAGTATGTAAGATGCTTGACATGTTGTTCAGCACACAAGGCATTTGTCATAAATATGAGATTTTCTTAACATAGTCATGTAAAAGTTTCCCTGAGAGCATCCACAGGATCTCTCCCTACTCCTACTGGCCAGTGCATGACTGGACTCCCTTTCCTATTGAGACTCTTAAATGAGTTGCTTCCCTTTTTCTCTTCATGCCTCAGATCAAAGATGCTGCTGCGGGGTATCTGCTCCTATGCATTCTGCAAAGAGGGCCTCCGCCAGGAATTCCCACTTGTTCAAGGGCCACAGAAGGCTGAGGTCATTCCCCCTTCCCGCTCCCGCCCCCAGCTCTTACAGTCTCGTCTAGACACTCTGAGAAGGTAGAGGATATAATTACAGCTTGAAGCCCGTCACATGCATTAGCAACTCCACTTCTTCTACACATGTGTGACTCAGGCCCCAAGAGGCCAGTGAAATCTGATGACTCACTTGCCCAGATAAGCTGAAAGTGAAACCTTAGAGGTCCTTAGAGTTGCCTTTAGCACACAGCGCCCTTGACTCGAAACCAATTTCTTCATTTGGTTCAATTGGATTCAAAGTAGCAAACGTTTCATGTATATTTCCTGGACGTCCACCCTTGGTGTCCCACGTTGCGCCTGCCATTGAGCTGGTTATTCCCTGGGGGCTGCTGCACCCTCCTGCCTGCTTCCTTCCGCCCTGCTCTGTGTTTGGATGGTTGATCTCTATGGGTGGCATCATCGGGCTCTTTCGTCCTCTGGCCTCCAGCGTGATTCCTCTTTGGCAGGAGTTGGCAGGACAGAGTTTGGAAAGCTCGAGGAGAAAGAGGTGGGCCCTCTTCACTCACAGCTGGTTCTTCTTGGGCTATATCTTCTGTGGGCTGACTTCCTATCATAATCTAGCAATGCCATGTTCACCCCTTGTCCCTTTCAGCTGGGAGCAAGCAGCCTGCCTCTGTGACTAGTCCCTGGTTGGTCTATACCTCCTGCTATTCCTTTGTCCTGCCTGCCCCTTTAAACACCATCTTCATTGCACTCTTTCTGACTGTTCAGCACAGCATGTGGTATCTCAGTTCCACAATCAGGAACTGAGCCTGTGCCCTGTGCAGTGGAAGCATGAAGTCTTAACCATAGGCCTGCTAGGGAAATCCCAACACTCTTTTTATTTTTAAAAATTTTAATATATTTATATTTTTGTCTATTCTCAGTTTTTTCCTGCCACGGGCCCTTCTCTAGTTGCAGGGAGTGGGGGCTACTCTCTAGTTGAGGTGAGCAGGCTTCTTGTTGCAGCGACTTTTCTTGTTGTAGAACTCGGGCTCTAGGGCTCACGTGCTTCCATAGTTGTGGCACATGGGCTCCATAGTTGCGGCTCTAAAGCGCAGGCTCAGTAGTTGTGGCTCATGGGCTTAGTCGCTCTGCAGCATGTAGAATCTTCCCGGATCAGGGATCGAACCCATGTCTCCTGCATTGGCAGGCGAACTCTTTACCACTGAGCTACCAGGGAAACCTCCCAATACTCTTTTTAATTAAGACTTTCAGTGAGCGATCTGTTCCTTGGTTGGACCCTGACTGACCCGGACAGGATCCTGCCTCAGAGAAGCTCATAGTTGGCTTGTACTGGTTATCCCCAAATCCGTCAGGTGCATGCCACTTCACAGCTGCTATATTCAAGAACCAGTTGTATTATGTGCTAAATATTTGTGCTTCACCTGCCTTGCTTTTTTAAAAAAACATTTATTTATTTATTTTGGCGGGGGTGGGGAGGGAGGGGGGTGGGCAGGCCACTTCTGTTGGTCTTTCATTTATTCAGTTTCAGCCATCTTTGTTCTTTGGCCCACGTGGGCCTCGCATCGCGGTGGCCTCTGTTGTCGCAGAGCACCGGCTCTGGGTGCATGGGTTCCAGAGCTCCGGCTCGGTCATTGGACACATAGGTCCAGCTGCTCCGCTGCACGTGGGATCTTCCCAGGCCAGAGATCGAACAGGCGCCCCTTGCACTTCAAGGCGGTGTCCTTACCCACTGGACCACCAGGGAAGCCTCTTGGTTTTTTTTTTAACCATTCATTAAGTTAGGTTCAAGAAGAGACTTTTTATCACCAGCGAAATAGAAAAAGTGTGTATTTGATGAAATAGAAGACAAGGATCAAAACAAAACAGTATTGTTAAGCTTTACCTTAGCAGTGTTGTAGTTAAAAGCACACATTTTCCATACGCTACCTCAGTTGGAATCCTGGTTTGCCCACTTTTCAGCTGTGTGACCAGAGTGCACCACATAACCTCTCTGTGCCTCAGTTGCTTCATCTGTACACTGGGAATCTACTTAATAGGGAGGATTTGCTGTTTGGGAGGATTTGCTGTTGTTCAGTCACTCAGTTGTTTCCAACTCTTTGTGACAGCACGCTAGGTTTCCCTGTCCTTCACCTCTTCCCAGCGTCTGCTCAAACTCATTTCCATTGAGTTGGTGATGCCATCCAACCATCTCATCCTCTGTCATCCCATTCTCCTCCTGCCTTCAATTTTTCCCAGCATCAGGGTCTTTGTGGGGATTAACCAAACTAATTAGTGTGTGAGGATTAACTGAATTAATCAGTGTAAATATATGTCAAGCCCTTAGAGCACTTGTAGGCACACAGAAAGCACTATCTGAGTTTCAGATGCCATTGTTTGATGATGTTGAGAATGACGATGCTGATGATGGTGGTGATGGAATTTCCTGACTCAGGCCCTGAGCTGGAGAGTTAATAGCAAGGAGGTGAAATCCACCAGCTCCAGACTTTCTCTTGGATGTAAGCAGAGTTTGAAAAGAACTGAAAACAATAATTTCAAGTTAATTGAATTTGGTTCATTGTTGTTTGTTTCTCTGTGTACCATCTAAAAAGACGGATGTACCACAAAATCTGGCTTCAGGCTAGCACCAGTGAAACACGTTCCACACTCTAGGAAAGAGTGGGAAACATATAACTGTTACGCAGAACAAACCAATCAGCAAAATGTGAGAGGCAGCCTAGGGAAATGAATGACTCAGGCGTGGAGAGTCAGAGGGAAGCTACTGTCCAGGCTTATCAGAGGTTGAACTGCGGTTGGAAAAGCAGCAGACAAAGGGGCTCTTGGGGGCTTGCCTGTTCAAAGGCATGGATAACTTAGTGTGATATGTTCAGGAAAGAACAATATTCACAAAGAAATAGCCTCCCTGAAGGACTTTTTTAACCATTCATTAAGTTAGGTTCAAGAAGAGACTTTTATCACCAGCGAAATAGAAAAAGTGTGTATTTGATGAAATAGAAGACAAGGATCAAAACAAAACAGTATTGTTAAGCTTTACCTTAGCAGTGTTGTAGTTAAAAGCACACATTTTCCATACGCTACCTCAGTTGGAATCCTGGTTTGCCCACTTTTCAGCTGTGTGACCAGAGTGCACCACATAACCTCTCTGTGCCTCAGTTGCTTCATCTGTACACTGGGAATCTACTTAATAGGGAGGATTTGCTGTTTGGGAGGATTTGCTGTTGTTCAGTCACTCAGTTGTTTCCAACTCTTTGTGACAGCACGCTAGGTTTCCCTGTCCTTCACCTCTTCCCAGCGTCTGCTCAAACTCATTTCCATTGAGTTGGTGATGCCATCCAACCATCTCATCCTCTGTCATCCCATTCTCCTCCTGCCTTCAATTTTTCCCAGCATCAGGGTCTTTGTGGGGATTAACCAAACTAATTAGTGTGTGAGGATTAACTGAATTAATCAGTGTAAATATATGTCAAGCCCTTAGAGCACTTGTAGGCACACAGAAAGCACTATCTGAGTTTCAGATGCCATTGTTTGATGATGTTGAGAATGACGATGCTGATGATGGTGGTGATGGAATTTCCTGACTCAGGCCCTGAGCTGGAGAGTTAATAGCAAGGAGGTGAAATCCACCAGCTCCAGACTTTCTCTTGGATGTAAGCAGAGTTTGAAAAGAACTGAAAACAATAATTTCAAGTTAATTGAATTTGGTTCATTGTTGTTTGTTTCTCTGTGTACCATCTAAAAAGACGGATGTACCACAAAATCTGGCTTCAGGCTAGCACCAGTGAAACACGTTCCACACTCTAGGAAAGAGTGGGAAACATATAACTGTTACGCAGAACAAACCAATCAGCAAAATGTGAGAGGCAGCCTAGGGAAATGAATGACTCAGGCGTGGAGAGTCAGAGGGAAGCTACTGTCCAGGCTTATCAGAGGTTGAACTGCGGTTGGAAAAGCAGCAGACAAAGGGGCTCTTGGGGGCTTGCCTGTTCAAAGGCATGGATAACTTAGTGTGATATGTTCAGGAAAGAACAATATTCACAAAGAAATAACAATTCCCTAGCCACCACCACCCACTACCAAAAAACAGCAAAAGAGGCCACAATGGCTCATGAAGAGCTGTCTAACAGAAGCGGTTCTCAAAGTGTGGTTCCCAGAACTGTGGCATCAACAAGATTTAGAAATGTGTTAGAAATGCAAATTACAGGCTTCCAGATCAACTGAATCAGGAACTTGTGGAGATAGGTCCCTCCTAGCGATCTGAGGTTTGACCAGCCCTCCAGGTGAGTCCTGTGCACCCTAGAATTTGAGAACCACAGACCTAGAGGAAGGTGGGAGAGTACTTCTTATGTGCTGTGTACTGTACTATTCAGTCTGCCTGTTCTCTCACCTCTAATCTTCGCAACAGGTAGATGTACTACTGATATTATGCCCATTTTATAAATGAGCAAATTGAGGCTTGGGTTGATAACCGTATGTGCCCAAGGCAATAGAGCTTAGAATAATGAGGACATTGGGTAGTGGGAAGAAAGCCAGAGGACGGACTTCACTTGATTGTCAAAAACTGTCTGCAGCAGCATCATGCAGTAGAACTTTCTATGCTGACAGCAGTGTTCTGATATGATCGCCCTTAGTCACAAGTAGTTAACGTGTTGACTAGTGACTACTCCTGTGATGAGCATGGCAGAGGACCTGAACTTAAAAGTTATTTAATTTTAATGAATTCCAATATAAATAGCCATCTGGGGTTCATGGCAACTATCTTTGTGCAAAACTAAAACCATAGAGCAAGCAAGTTGAGAGGCAGCCCTTGACTTTAGGTCTGTCTGACTCCCACAGCCATGGACTGGCCTGCTAGTGCCCTTGCTCAGTGTCTGAGAAGAACTGGGATCACTTCTGGGCAAGTCCCTGAGGAAATACCTCTCTGACTCAGGACGGTGCACTTAGTGTCGTGTCCTTAACTGACTGGGGTTTGCCCAGTGGTTGGAGGTAAGGCATAGAGAGGAGCCCCAGCAAGCTGGGCCCCAAAGGTCCTCAGGGTACAGTGTTGAGCGTTCAGAGCAAAGAGTCCACAGGCTGACCCTATCCTCTCTGAGCCCTTACTTAGTCCCTGTTGGCCCTGATGTCAATATTAGACATTGACCTAACCAGAGACTCCAGGAGGTCTTAAAAAGATATTTTTTAAACTAAGTTCCAGAGTGTGAGCACATTTTATTTTTCTCCTTGCTTGATTCTCCACGGAGCTGATGGAACATTGAAAATTCCTGCTCCCAGGAATTCTTGGCCTCATCAGTCCTACAAACTGTTCAATTTCACCCCCTGCCTTTCTTTCCACCGTCCAATGACCTCATTATTCTGGGCTAGGGGGCTAGAGTTTGGCAGACTTTTCCCCCAAACGAGCCAGGTAGTAAATATTTTAGCCTTTGTGAGCCATGGAAGGTCTCTGTTTCATGTTCTTTGTGTGTTTGGTCTTTTTTTAGACAATGTTTTAAAATGTAAAACCATGCTGAACTATCCAGCAGGATTTGGCTCACCAGGCACCGTCGCTGTCTATTCTAGGCTCCTTGCCTTGGACATAAGTGCTTCACAGACTTCTTTGAGCACAAGGATTTGGTACTTCATCTTAGAGGCTAGACAAATTAACGTGTTGACTAGTGACTACTCCTGTGCATGCAGCATCATGCAGTAGAACTTTCTATGCTGACAGCAGTGTTCTGATATGATCGCCTTAGTCACAAGTAGTTAACGTGTTGACTAGTGACTACTCCTGTGATGAGCATGGCAGAGGACCTGAACTTAAAAGTTATTTAATTTTAATGAATTCCAATATAAATAGCCATCTGGGGTTCATGGCAACTATCTTTGTGCAAAACTAAAACCATAGAGCAAGCAAGTTGAGAGGCAGCCCTTGACTTTAGGTCTGTCTGACTCCCACAGCCATGGACTGGCCTGCTAGTGCCCTTGCTCAGTGTCTGAGAAGAACTGGGATCACTTCTGGGCAAGTCCCTGAGGAAATACCTCTCTGACTCAGGACGGTGCACTTAGTGTCGTGTCCTTAACTGACTGGGGTTTGCCCAGTGGTTGGAGGTAAGGCATAGAGAGGAGCCCCAGCAAGCTGGGCCCCAAAGGTCCTCAGGGTACAGTGTTGAGCGTTCAGAGCAAAGAGTCCACAGGCTGACCCTATCCTCTCTGAGCCCTTACTTAGTCCCTGTTGGCCCTGATGTCAATATTAGACATTGACCTAACCAGAGACTCCAGGAGGTCTTAAAAAGATATTTTTTAAACTAAGTTCCAGAGTGTGAGCACATTTTATTTTTCTCCTTGCTTGATTCTCCACGGAGCTGATGGAACATTGAAAATTCCTGCTCCCAGGAATTCTTGGCCTCATCAGTCCTACAAACTGTTCAATTTCACCCCCTGCCTTTCTTTCCACCGTCCAATGACCTCATTATTCTGGGCTAGGGGGCTAGAGTTTGGCAGACTTTTCCCCCAAACGAGCCAGGTAGTAAATATTTTAGCCTTTGTGAGCCATGGAAGGTCTCTGTTTCATGTTCTTTGTGTTTGGTCTTTTTTTTTTTAGACAATGTTTTAAAAATGTAAAAACCATGCTGAACTATCCAGCAGGATTTGGCTCACCAGGCACCGTTCGCTGTCTATTCTAGGCTCCCTTGCCTTGGACATAAGTGCTTCACAGACTTCTTTGAGCACAAGGATATTCAGGGCGAGCTTGCTGAAACCATAGCTTCCAGTGCTTCTTGAAGATTAAGGTTTAGTGCGCTTAGTCTGGAGTGTAGGAACTACATGCTTTAACAGATGTTCTCAGTGACACTTTTAGTGCAGATGGCCTGTGAACCACCTTTTGGGAAACATTGTTGGTGGTGGAAGGGCTCTGAGAGTTCATTCAGCGACCAGCCCCACCCCTGGACAAATCGGGGAACTGAGGTCCGGAGGAGGGAAGGGATCCACCCTGAGAGCACTGAGTTAGGGCTGTAAGGGAAGTGAGCCATAGCAGGAAGAGGCCGCTGCCAAAGACAGAGCAAAGGAGGTGAAGAGAAACTGGATCTTTGGTGACTTAATTTAACTGCTGGGAACAGACCTCCTCTGAAGGTGGCCAGACCGTTGCACTTTCCACAAGATCCCCTTTCTGACTTAAGCCAGCTTGAGTCAGATGCTCTGCTGCTGGCGGTTGAAAGCGCCCCAACTGATACAGACCCCTCTTTCCACCAGTCTGCTTTGATCCACCCCTTTTGAGAGAGCTGTCTTTGAAGGAAAACTCTCAAGGCAACATCCAACTGTTTAATCCTTTCAATGTCAAGGCCTTTGTTAATCGACTGGGCAGGTCACACATACCTCCCTCACCTGAAGGCAGAGTGTGTGGAGCTGAAAGTGGGCCAGGTCGGGAATTAGGAAATCTGGCTTCTCATCTTGCTTCTAGGACTGTTTGTCATGGGTGAATGACTTAATTTTCTGAGCCCAGTATTCTCATCTGGAAAACGAGGGGTGGAAAGAGACATTTTAGGCCCTTTTTGTTCTGGATATCAGCATTGTGTTTTAAGTGTCAACACTATTAGTGATTTTCTTCATCCACATCTCCGCTCCCCTCTCTCCTCCCTCCCTTCCTTTCATCTTTCCTTCCTTCCTCCCCCTTTCTGTCTCCCCTTCCTCTCTCCCAAAGAAGAAACACAAAACATGAACACCTTGACTATGGCCCAGTCTGTTCTTTATGGCAGAAATTATATCCCCATGGGGCTCGTTTATCTTCCCATTTGAATCAACAGCCCTTAAAATTTCTCTAGGGAATTTGAACATTTCCTTCCTGGTTTGAAGAATGGAGCTATGTGATACAACATGAATTTTGAGCAGGTAGACACTGTTTTTTTTTTTTTTTTTCCATTATTTTCCAAAAAATTATCAGGTTAGTCAATTGAACAGAGACAGTGATTGGAAAAAAAAATGTGCTCACCTTTCAGTCTGGTGGTGCAGGTGGAATGAATGACCTGTGCCCAATACCCCTGGAAGCGTAGCCACCCAGTCTTGGCAGGTTCTCCTCATGTGACCTAATCCTGCCTTCAGCAGGTTGTGGCAGGAGCCAGGGAGCTCTGGGTGGTTAGCAGACACTCATATGAAATCATTCTTGTTTGACTTTTCATAAAGTTCGTTCTTTTTTTCTTTTTTAAATCCCCAAGTATTACATGTTCAAAGAAGAAAATCAGTAAAACAGAAAACACACAAAGGAAAGAAGAGGCAACACACATCACCAGTAATCCTCCCATCCAGAATGACCACATGCTGTGTGCCGTTTTGTTTCAACCACTTCTTTTCTAATCACCAAAACGATAGATGCTCAATGCTCAAGCAAACAGGCAAAAACACTCACTCAGCATGGTGAATCCCACAGCCCAGGAGTGTGTCCCAGGAAGTCTTTGAAGACACGCCCGCTGGCTGCCTCTGCTTATGGCTGTGTTGTCCCCATGTTCCAGGATTTCACTGAAGCCACGGGCTGGCAGAAACCAGGCAACATTTTGTTAATCGACTGGGCAGGTCACACATACCTCCCTCACCTGAAGGCAGAGTGTGTGGAGCTGAAAGTGGGCCAGGTCGGGAATTAGGAAATCTGGCTTCTCATCTTGCTTCTAGGACTGTTTGTCATGGGTGAATGACTTAATTTTCTGAGCCCAGTATTCTCATCTGGAAAACGAGGGGTGGAAAGAGACATTTTAGGCCCTTTTTGTTCTGGATATCAGCATTGTGTTTTAAGTGTCAACACTATTAGTGATTTTCTTCATCCACATCTCCGCTCCCCTCTCTCCTCCCTCCCTTCCTTTCATCTTTCCTTCCTTCCTCCCCCTTTCTGTCTCCCCTTCCTCTCTCCCAAAGAAGAAACACAAAACATGAACACCTTGACTATGGCCCAGTCTGTTCTTTATGGCAGAAATTATATCCCCATGGGGCTCGTTTATCTTCCCATTTGAATCAACAGCCCTTAAAATTTCTCTAGGGAATTTGAACATTTCCTTCCTGGTTTGAAGAATGGAGCTATGTGATACAACATGAATTTTGAGCAGGTAGACACTGTTTTTTTTTTTTTTTTTTCCATTATTTTCCAAAAAATTATCAGGTTAGTCAATTGAACAGAGACAGTGATTGGAAAAAAAAATGTGCTCACCTTTCAGTCTGGTGGTGCAGGTGGAATGAATGACCTGTGCCCAATACCCCTGGAAGCGTAGCCACCCAGTCTTGGCAGGTTCTCCTCATGTGACCTAATCCTGCCTTCAGCAGGTTGTGGCAGGAGCCAGGGAGCTCTGGGTGGTTAGCAGACACTCATATGAAATCATTCTTGTTTGACTTTTCATAAAGTTCGTTCTTTTTTTCTTTTTTAAATCCCCAAGTATTACATGTTCAAAGAAGAAAATCAGTAAAACAGAAAACACACAAAGGAAAGAAGAGGCAACACACATCACCAGTAATCCTCCCATCCAGAATGACCACATGCTGTGTGCCGTTTTGTTTCAACCACTTCTTTTCTAATCACCAAAACGATAGATGCTCAATGCTCAAGCAAACAGGCAAAAACACTCACTCAGCATGGTGAATCCCACAGCCCAGGAGTGTGTCCCAGGAAGTCTTTGAAGACACGCCCGCTGGCTGCCTCTGCTTATGGCTGTGTTGTCCCCATGTTCCAGGATTTCACTGAAGCCACGGGCTGGGCAGAAAGGCCCAGCTTCTTTGCTTTAGTGTTTTTGGAACCATGCTTCCTCGAGGGCCAGATCTCAGGGAGAGGCTCTGCCTCAGAGAGCCAGCTCTGCACAGACTTCCAGGCCTATGACTCCTCATGGGAACTGGTACAGAGCGTTGGGCTTCCCAGGTGGCTCTCGTGGTAAAGAGCCCACCTCTCCATACAGGAGATGTAAGAGAGAGACACAGGTTTAATCCCTAGGTTGGGAAGATCCCTCTGGTAGAGGGCACAGCAATCCACTCCGGTATTCTTGCCTGGAGAATCCCACTACAGTCCATATAGGGTCACAAAGAGTAAGACATGACTGAAGCAATTTAGCACTCACGTCTGGATTGCTCCCAAAATGGGGTTTGCAAATTGGTTTGAATACCTGCTGCTACTCCCAGGTGGCAATATAGTAAAAAACAAGGTTGTTTTATTTGCAAGTTATCTTCAGATGCCCTATTGTAAACGGACCGTCTTTCTCCCCAAACCAGTTCCCCTTTTGTCTTTCACTTCTGCCAGAAATACCATCACTCTCTCTAACATCCAGGCTCCACTTTCATTGGGCCTGTCTTTTCTGCTTAGAAAAAGTCTCAAATATTTTCTTACCAGGTGTGTAATAAAGAGTGGTGTGATAAACGTTCCATTGGCTCTGAAGTTAGGTTCACTTGGATTTAAATTCTGCTTCCTGCCGCTTACTGTGTGTGAGCTTGGATGCCCTAATAAACCTCCTTGAGTTTGTTTCAGTCTCTGTAAAAGTGATAGTAACCAAGATGTATTGAGTGTTGATTATGTGCATAATGATTCTCTGGTGACTTAGCCAGTAAAGAACCCACCTGCAATGAGGGAAGCTGGGGTTCGATCCTTGGGATGGGAAGATCCCCTGGAGAAGGGAAAGGCTACCTAGAGAATTCTTGCCTAGAGAATTCCATGGCTGGTCCATGGGTCACAAAGAGTCGGACACAACTGAGCACTTTCACTATGTGCACAACACTCTTCTTACTGCTTAGCACATATTCACTCATCCAGTCCTCATGGACACCTTATGAGTATTATTTTCATTTTACTGGACAAAGACATTGGCTCAGAGAGGTTAAGCCACTTGCCCAGGTCACACAACTAAGTTGGCCAAGTCAGAGTTCAGATTCAGACAGTCTGTTTCCAACCATTCCTCTACTTATCCCTCCGGTAGGGGAAGTATTTACTCCAAAAGGCACCATGAGAGTTGAATGGGAATTTATATATAGGGCAAGAGCAGACAGAACCCAACCAATCTGTTTGCTTTACTTTTCTTAAAAAAAAAAAAAAATTCTTAGAAATCTTCCTTTCTAAATGTATTATTTTTGTCCTTTCTTGGCTTAAAAAAAATTGGGGTGGAGGGGACTGGGGTAGGAGTTGCAAAAATTGGAATTTTAGGAATGTAAATGGTCTATAAATTTTTAATGGCCAGGTCATAAAAACAGTATAATATACTGTGCATGTACTATGTTCCAAGTATTATGCTAGATATTTTAAGGAATGATCTTAATGAGTCCTCGTGGTAGCCTGATGTGATGTACACTGTAGAGTCCTCATCGTGTGAATGACAAGATTCTGCCTGCCCAAGGTAACCTGGCCGGGAGCACCCAAGTAAGTGACAAAGTAAAGTTCAAACTCAGGCTGCTTTAGTTCAGAGCTTGAACTCTTTCTCCCTTTTGCTAAAAGAGGTATTCTTCATGATATTAATGCCTTTGGGGGCAGGTAGATTTGGGGGGAAAGAGATGGAATTCTCTTTGAAAGAATGTGAAATGGTCATCCAAAAAGGAACACTGGTAGATGCTGCTTTGGCATCTGTGTGGGGGACCGTTACCACAGAGCCCTGAGTCATGGAGACATCAGATCTGGAACAACAATGAGGACTTGCAGGCTGAAAGCATTTGTAGGGACTTGATATCCTGCATCTCCCAGCCTCCCCCAACCTTCTCTTTGTATAAGAGCTACCCTGATAGACATGGGGCAGGAGAGGACATCAGACTTCTTTTTTCTTGCATGGAAACCAGAGTGTGGGGATTTAGGGCTTAGGCAGTGAGATTAGAAAATGAAAGTGAAATCACCGTAAATATTGAGGGGAGTGGGGTTTGGGTTGCAAGTGTTTTTTTTTTTTTTTCATTCTTTCCTTTCTTTTTTTTTTTTTTAATTTTGGCCTCTTTTATTGTTTGTTTATTTATTTATTTATTTTCATCTATCTTTAGTCTTTGGTCTGTGTAGGCCTCTCATTGAAGTGGACTCTCTCTCTCACTAGTGCTCCAGAGCACTGGCTCATAATTGGACACACCAGTTCAGCCGCTCCATGGCACGTGGGATCTTCCCGGGACAGAGATCAAACCGGTGCCCCTTGCACTGCAAGTGGACTCTTTACCCACTGGACCAACAGGGAAGCCCCTTTCTTTTCTTTCTATTTTCTCCCTTCCTTTCTTCCTCCTTCCTTCCTTCCACCTTTCCTTCCTTCTTTCTTTCTTTCTTCCGCTAATATCTCCTTTGCCTGTTATGAGTAGGGTAAGGAATTCCATGTGTAGAGTTCCTACTATATTTCTGATGCTTTGTACCAACATTATTTCTTGTGAGCTTTGCATTGTCTTTTCAAGGTAGAATGTACTAGCCCCATTTTGAACATGGGAAAACTGAGGTTCAGGAAGCATAAATGATTTGTTCAGGATCTCAAAGAACTAAAATGGATGAGCTGGGATTTGAAATTAGATCTTGTGTCCCCAAAGGCCCAAGCACCTTTTTCTGGAAATGCAAACTCAGGCTGCTTTAGTTCAGAGCTTGAACTCTTTCTCCCTTTTGCTAAAAGAGGTATTCTTCATGATATTAATGCCTTTGGGGGCAGGTAGATTTGGGGGGAAAGAGATGGAATTCTCTTTGAAAGAATGTGAAATGGTCATCCAAAAAGGAACACTGGTAGATGCTGCTTTGGCATCTGTGTGGGGGACCGTTACCACAGAGCCCTGAGTCATGGAGACATCAGATCTGGAACAACAATGAGGACTTGCAGGCTGAAAGCATTTGTAGGGACTTGATATCCTGCATCTCCCAGCCTCCCCCAACCTTCTCTTTGTATAAGAGCTACCCTGATAGACATGGGGCAGGAGAGGACATCAGACTTCTTTTTTCTTGCATGGAAACCAGAGTGTGGGGATTTAGGGCTTAGGCAGTGAGATTAGAAAATGAAAGTGAAATCACCGTAAATATTGAGGGGAGTGGGGTTTGGGTTGCAAGTGTTTTTTTTTTTTTTTCATTCTTTCCTTTCTTTTTTTTTTTTTTAATTTTGGCCTCTTTTATTGTTTGTTTATTTATTTATTTATTTTCATCTATCTTTAGTCTTTGGTCTGTGTAGGCCTCTCATTGAAGTGGACTCTCTCTCTCACTAGTGCTCCAGAGCACTGGCTCATAATTGGACACACCAGTTCAGCCGCTCCATGGCACGTGGGATCTTCCCGGGACAGAGATCAAACCGGTGCCCCTTGCACTGCAAGTGGACTCTTTACCCACTGGACCAACAGGGAAGCCCCTTTCTTTTCTTTCTATTTTCTCCCTTCCTTTCTTCCTCCTTCCTTCCTTCCACCTTTCCTTCCTTCTTTCTTTCTTTCTTCCGCTAATATCTCCTTTGCCTGTTATGAGTAGGGTAAGGAATTCCATGTGTAGAGTTCCTACTATATTTCTGATGCTTTGTACCAACATTATTTCTTGTGAGCTTTGCATTGTCTTTTCAAGGTAGAATGTACTAGCCCCATTTTGAACATGGGAAAACTGAGGTTCAGGAAGCATAAATGATTTGTTCAGGATCTCAAAGAACTAAAATGGATGAGCTGGGATTTGAAATTAGATCTTGTGTCCCCAAAGCCCAGCACCTCTCTGGGGACACAGAATGATAGGACAAGAGTGTGACTGGAACCAGATGAGGTCTAGATGCCTTGTTGCAGTTCAGTGGGGCCACTGTTTGGCTGCCCAGTGCAGCCCAAAACACATAGTGTAGGGTCAAGGCCAGTCCAACTTTGGTGAGAAATGGAATTCTGCCTATCTCCACACTGTTTGCAGAAGTGATCTGCTTGTTTGTTGTTTGTTTTAAATTTCAGTTAGTGTAAAAAAAGGGTCTAAACGAATTAGAAGTGGCTTTGGGTAATCTAAGCTTGCTTGGTGCACCAGGTAAACAAAAGAGTAATGAATGAGGGGCTTCCCCTGGTGGTCCAGCGGGTAAGGACACCGCCTTGTTGTGCAAGGGGCCGCCGGTTCGATCCCTGGCCTGGGAAGATCCCACGTGCCGCGGAGCAGCTGGACTGATGTGTCCAACTACTGAGCCAGAGCTCTGAAGCGCATGCGCCCAGAGCCGGAGCTCTGCGATGACAGAGGCCACCGCGATGGGAGGCCCACAGGAGCCGAAGAACAAAGATGGATGAAAATAGAGAAATGAAAGACCAATAGAAGTGGCCTGCCCATCCCCCTCCCCACCCCCACCCACCAAAAAAAAAGAGTAATGAGTGACCTCCCAGAAAGGAATTCCTAGTTTTAAAGTCCTGGAAGCTTTTGGGTTCAGACTCTGCGGCTTCTGAGTGATTCCACTGGCAGCTCCACTTGACAGTCTTGTTGGACACCTTTGCTCTGCCTGGGGGGGACCTCATCTCTGCTGCTCTCTGTGGTCAGTTGAGGCAGCACAATCCAGGGGATTAGTGGGATTTGTGACCGGCCAGTGAGCTCTGCCCTGGTGGGTAGGTCAGCAACTTCTGAAAGGCCCACTGCCCTGACACAAACAGGCACCAGCTCCCTTAGCTGTTTCCGAGAGTTTCTTGGCTTAGTTATTCTGCATGTGTCTAGTGATATTTTTGTTTTTTTCTTTTTTTCTTAAAAATTTTATCTTTAATGGAGGATAATTGCTTTACAATGCTAGGTTGGTTTCTGCTGTACAGCAATGTGAGTCATTTATAAGTATAAATATATTCCCTTCATTTTGAGCCTCCCTTCCCCCCACATCCCCATCCCGCCCCCTAGGTTGTTACAGAACACAGAGCAGAACTCCCTGTGTTATATAACAGCTTCCCACAAGCTAGCTATTTTACATACGGTGGTATGTATATGTCAGTGTTACTCAGTTCACCCACCCTCTCCTTCCCCAACTGTGTCCACAAGTCTGTTCTCTATGTCTGTGCCTCTATTTCTGCCTTGCAAATAGGTTCATCAGTACCATTTTTTTCTAGATTCCATATACATGCATTAATATACAATATGTATTTCTTTCTGACTTACTTCACTTTGCATGACAGACTAGAGGGGCAGCTTGCCATCTTTCCCTGGGAGAAGGAACTCTGGGCTGTGCAGTCCTTGCACTCCAGGCAACCACCCATGGAATTTTCCCTGATGTCTGTGTGGTTCTCAAGTTTCCTAACCTGTTCACCCCAGCCCTTGGAGTTGGCTTTTCAGCTCAGAGAAAATACTCGGAGCTGCCAGGCCACCAGTTTATCCTTAGGGTGGGAGCTCAATAAATACGGGGGCCCTTCCCCCAGCCAGATCCGTTTATTTTCAAGGACAGGGCTTTCACAGATGTGGCAGAGAGGCTGGCAGGGAGGCCTGGGTGGGCGGCAGGCTGCTGCGGTTGCGCATGGGCCATTGGGACCTACCCGGTGCTAAGTCCCATGGTGATTGATGATTGGAATGGAAAAAAAAGGCCACTGTAGATGGACAGGCATTTGGGATAAGTGAAAAACAACAGTGCCTTTTCCTGGCATCCTTCCCTGCTTGAGGCTGGAGGGGGCTGCAAGTAGTTGAGGAGCAGCGTGGGTTTTAAAGTCAGACAATGAGTTCAGATCTGGTCACCCAGGGGCGAGGCGGCTCGGATGAATTTGTATCACTTTCCTGAAAGGGGACAGGGATAGTAATACCTGTCACCTAGGGTTGTTCTGAGGATACCATGAGGTGACACTGGAGAGAGCAGAGCCTGGCAAACAGCTGTGATTGTTTTGTGATTATATAAAAATACCCAGGCCCCAGCACTGAGGAAATGCTTCATAAATGGTAGCTGTCTCATGGCATCTTAGAATGCCAGCTTTGGGAGGGTGGGGAATCGCATATGAAGCAGGTTAATTTCATCTCCTCTAAGGGGTGAGCGCCATTGGCTGGTCCAGGACCACACTCCTAGCTCGTGGCAGAGAGGGCTGACCACATCATGCTTCCTGCCTTCTCTCCCTTTGAACACTCTGCTTTGCTCATTAAACATAGCTTGGGGTTTTAAAAGCCGGATTTGCTAGGGGAAATTCTATTGTGCAGAGTCTCTGAAAGGGTCCTGGTTGCCAGTTCCATTTAATTTGGGAGTCAATGACATGATGGGAAAAAAACCTGCTAGACTTGGCAGCTGCAGACATGGGTTCAGATTTTACCTGCAAATCATCCATGGTTTGGGGTCAGTGACTAAACTCTGAGATTGTTTCCACAGTCCTTCACGGGGTCTGTCTATTTTGGGATGCACAAGACGGCTGGAGTACTCCTGAGGCCCCCATGTGTGGTGCTGAGTTCCACCACTCCCACCAGGCACTTTTGTTCATGGGTGGATGTGTAATGAGTTGTTAAAAGAGGGGAGGGAAAAGAAGAGCATCTTAAGCTTCCATGATGCTGATATTGGCCCCAGGACTCAGCTTCTTCTTTGGTGACATGGGGGTATTTACAATACCCACCTCAAAATGTGTTGATGAAAATTAATAAGTTTGTATAAAGAGCTTAGAACAGTGCTAGGCATATTATACTCAATAAAAATTGCTGTTGCTATTATTACTGTCATTATTATTACTAAAGGCCAGGTGCTGGGCCTAGATACTGGGAAAACTTTCCTGCCTCGGGTTAATTTCATGCTCTGGCAGTTGGATTGATGGTCTTGGTCACAAGACAAGGGGGTCGCCGAGCAGCTGGTGGAGCAGTGACGTGTGACTTACCCAGGACGCACGGGACCTGGAAGGCATTGACCTATGATCACGGCCTGGATTTGGATGGAAATACGAAACCCCTGTGGCTGGTGGCCATGAGAGACACATATTGCATCACTCTTGTTATTTTTTATGTTTTGCGGCTGGAGCAGAGCAAAAACGTTTCTTGGTTTTAAACAGGAGTCACAGGCAAGGCCAAGCCGAGAAGCAGGGCAGCTGTCAGGAGCCTTGAGCCTGGGGTGGGCTCAGTGCCCGGGCCAGCAGCCTGTGATAGGGAGGAACCCTTCCCAACCTTGACCTACACGCCTGCCCTTGTCCAGCTGCTTGGGAGGAGGAAGGAAACTAGCATTTTCCCACCGCCATTGTGTACCTGACAGGTTCATCAATCTTAGCTCAGCGCATCCTCTTAACTTCTCAAGCTGGCTCAGAGGTTCTTATTTTTCTTTTTTTTTTAATGGAAGAGGAAGGGGAGAGAAGCATCCAAGGGCACTTACAAGCCTGGAGTCTCGATGACAAAGCCCACCTTCCTTTCATGGTACTACATAGGCCTCACTGGCCCATCTGCCTATCAGTGCTACATCTGACTTATCTTTAATCAACACGTGCATGGCCAGAGGAGACAGAAATTGACTAAATGGGAGCCAGCTCCTGGTGCTGATGGTCAAAAGGAAGGGGAAGCTTGAGCCTAAGACTTCTTTTTAGTTCAACTATCCCTCGCTGGCTGACCCCATCTTTTGCCTTCCGGCTCCCGGGGACCAGGACAGACCATTGGCCGGGAGAGGGCAGCCTGTCCCAGTGCCAGCTCAGCGGGCTTGGCCCTCGTAACAATAGCTGGAAGGGCCTTTTGGAGCAAGTACTTCCTGAAGTGCCCAGAACAGCTGCCGTCCTGGGGCGCGGGAACAATCACAGCGCACGCCAGCTCCCGCCTCCTGGGAGCCTTGGGACTGTGGCTTCAGGCTCCAGGAGTGCTGGGAGGGCTGGGAAGGCCAGGAGGGCCAGGCAGACTAGAAGAGCAGGGCTCAGACTGACCACAAGCCTGCACAATACAGGACAGACCTCAGATTGTTTTTTGTTTTTTTTTTTTCTCTGTCTCACTTTTCACATTAAAGCTGGAGAGAAAATCCTAGATTCTCACTTTTCCTTACCTTTCCTGTAAACCAACTGCCTCATCCTTGATCTGTCATCAGGCATTGACCTATGATCACGGCCTGGATTTGGATGGAAATACGAAACCCCTGTGGCTGGTGGCCATGAGACACATATTGCATCACTCTTGTTATTTTTTATGTTTTGCGGCTGGAGCAGAGCAAAAACGTTTCTTGGTTTTAAACAGGAGTCACAGGCAAGGCCAAGCCGAGAAGCAGGGCAGCTGTCAGGAGCCTTGAGCCTGGGGTGGGCTCAGTGCCCGGGCCAGCAGCCTGTGATAGGGAGGAACCCTTCCCAACCTTGACCTACACGCCTGCCCTTGTCCAGCTGCTTGGGAGGAGGAAGGAAACTAGCATTTTCCCACCGCCATTGTGTACCTGACAGGTTCATCAATCTTAGCTCAGCGCATCCTCTTAACTTCTCAAGCTGGCTCAGAGGTTCTTATTTTTCTTTTTTTTTTAATGGAAGAGGAAGGGGAGAGAAGCATCCAAGGGCACTTACAAGCCTGGAGTCTCGATGACAAAGCCCACCTTCCTTTCATGGTACTACATAGGCCTCACTGGCCCATCTGCCTATCAGTGCTACATCTGACTTATCTTTAATCAACACGTGCATGGCCAGAGGAGACAGAAATTGACTAAATGGGAGCCAGCTCCTGGTGCTGATGGTCAAAAGGAAGGGGAAGCTTGAGCCTAAGACTTCTTTTTAGTTCAACTATCCCTCGCTGGCTGACCCCATCTTTTGCCTTCCGGCTCCCGGGGACCAGGACAGACCATTGGCCGGGAGAGGGCAGCCTGTCCCAGTGCCAGCTCAGCGGGCTTGGCCCTCGTAACAATAGCTGGAAGGGCCTTTTGGAGCAAGTACTTCCTGAAGTGCCCAGAACAGCTGCCGTCCTGGGGCGCGGGAACAATCACAGCGCACGCCAGCTCCCGCCTCCTGGGAGCCTTGGGACTGTGGCTTCAGGCTCCAGGAGTGCTGGGAGGGCTGGGAAGGCCAGGAGGGCCAGGCAGACTAGAAGAGCAGGGCTCAGACTGACCACAAGCCTGCACAATACAGGACAGACCTCAGATTGTTTTTTGTTTTTTTTTTTTCTCTGTCTCACTTTTCACATTAAAGCTGGAGAGAAAATCCTAGATTCTCACTTTTCCTTACCTTTCCTGTAAACCAACTGCCTCATCCTTGATCTGTCATCAAGGATGATGATCCTTCCATCATCTTTCCTCAGGCTTTGTAAACAAGGAGAGGGAAAAAGAAAATAATTGGCCAAAGGAAGAAATAATTTCTGGAATCAGACAATGCACTCAGTTAATTATTTAGCAACATCGAGTGAGGCCTGTTATATATGAAACACAATGGGGAGGAAAAAGGGATGACTCAGTACTCAGTCACTTAATGGACTTATCTGCTCATTTCATACAAATGACACAGCCCTGCCCTAGTGCCAGGCGTTGCGGATGTGGCGATGCCTGGGTGGCTTGGGTTCTGCCCAGTGTGGGAGGCAGACAAGTGAGCCAGCAGTTGAAATGCTTGGTTTACGTGGCAAGTGCTGGGAAGTGAAGTGTTGCAAAGAGTCAGACACAACTGAAGCAACTTTGTATGCATGCACGCTCTAGCAAACCAAGTAGAATCAGAAAGACTCAGCTCCCTGCTCTTAAGAAACCTACAGTATTGAGTTGGTAAGACCTTGGACCTGGAGTCAGAGAGAGGTAGATTCCAGTCTCACCTCATCTGTGTGATCTTGGGCAAATTACTTGCCCTCTCTGAGCCTTACCTTTTATCCTATGTAAAATGACCATAATGACAGTACATTCCATATAGGGTTAGGGTGAGGACCAACTGAGATAATGTATGTAATGTAAATAACATTGAAAACACAGCATTAAAAAAATGGTAGTTATTATGGAAGTTGGTATAGGATGAAAGAGAAATAACAGATATAAAAATCAAGAGGATGGTGCTCTTGGATGTTGTGGCTGCAAGCTCTCAATGGTTTCTAGGATAACCATGTCCTTTCTCACTGACTTCATCGTCTGTCTTCAGCTTTCCTGCTCACTCTCTACTTCAGCTATCCTGCTTACATCTACACTTCCTGGAAGGTTCTACTTCCAAACGTTCGGTTCACAGGTGAATTGTCACTTACCAGAAGAAGACTTCTCTAACCACAGATGTGATCAAGTTTATGTCCTGCTGCTATATGCTCTCTAGTTGCCTTTATTTTGGTTAGTGTCTCATCCTTATAGCCTCTACGCTCCATGAAGCCAGAGATCATATTCAGTTTACTTATTATTATATCTCCGGCACATACTCTAGTCCCCAGGTTAAGAAGCAAATATTTATCACATGAATGAATATACAAGAATGCAGCACAAGGTTCAATTCTTAGACAAGGAGAAACTGCCCCTCTACTTTCTCTAAGTCAAAAGAACAGATCTGAGACCCCATTTTTTTGCCTGGATAGCAGTGTAATTGATTTATCCCACTGTAATGAACTGGAGGGCTGATTAAAAGCTTGTGTAAATGTCAAAACCTTTGGCAGCCTTCGTTTCCCTCCGGTTTTGCCATGACTCAAAGCATGGGAATTTGTCAAAAGAGAAACCTTTCAGCGAAGACCCACACCCAATGGTGGGAACCTTAGAAGAGTGGAGTGCAGGGGAATGTTCGTCGGTGAAGGATTAGGGGACTCTGGACAGGTTTTCAAAGGCATATGGAAACAAGATGTCAGTGTGAGCTTGTTTCTCTGACAGAATCTGAAATGCTTTTAACCAGCAAGTTTCTAAGAGGCTTTTAAGTGAAGAGGTTAATGTTGTAGGTTTATAAATAAGTGGATGTTTGTGGTGACTTCACCGTGGTTCATGTGACAGGGTGAACTGAGGGGAAAGGAGATGATGCCTTATTTAACTGCTTCTTTTACCTCTTGATTCAGTGAGCAGGAGGAGCGAGCCCTCCATGAGGAATTGGAGGTGGGGGATTATACATAAAAAATTTAAAAGCTGGACTGGATCTGGAGAGGGTCAAGATCCAAACGGGGAGGGTTCTAATAACAGATATAAAAATCAAGAGGATGGTGCTCTTGGATGTTGTGGCTGCAAGCTCTCAATGGTTTCTAGGATAACCATGTCCTTTCTCACTGACTTCATCGTCTGTCTTCAGCTTTCCTGCTCACTCTCTACTTCAGCTATCCTGCTTACATCTACACTTCCTGGAAGGTTCTACTTCCAAACGTTCGGTTCACAGGTGAATTGTCACTTACCAGAAGAAGACTTCTCTAACCACAGATGTGATCAAGTTTATGTCCTGCTGCTATATGCTCTCTAGTTGCCTTTATTTTGGTTAGTGTCTCATCCTTATAGCCTCTACGCTCCATGAAGCCAGAGATCATATTCAGTTTACTTATTATTATATCTCCGGCACATACTCTAGTCCCCAGGTTAAGAAGCAAATATTTATCACATGAATGAATATACAAGAATGCAGCACAAGGTTCAATTCTTAGACAAGGAGAAACTGCCCCTCTACTTTCTCTAAGTCAAAAGAACAGATCTGAGACCCCATTTTTTTGCCTGGATAGCAGTGTAATTGATTTATCCCACTGTAATGAACTGGAGGGCTGATTAAAAGCTTGTGTAAATGTCAAAACCTTTGGCAGCCTTCGTTTCCCTCCGGTTTTGCCATGACTCAAAGCATGGGAATTTGTCAAAAGAGAAACCTTTCAGCGAAGACCCACACCCAATGGTGGGAACCTTAGAAGAGTGGAGTGCAGGGGAATGTTCGTCGGTGAAGGATTAGGGGACTCTGGACAGGTTTTCAAAGGCATATGGAAACAAGATGTCAGTGTGAGCTTGTTTCTCTGACAGAATCTGAAATGCTTTTAACCAGCAAGTTTCTAAGAGGCTTTTAAGTGAAGAGGTTAATGTTGTAGGTTTATAAATAAGTGGATGTTTGTGGTGACTTCACCGTGGTTCATGTGACAGGGTGAACTGAGGGGAAAGGAGATGATGCCTTATTTAACTGCTTCTTTTACCTCTTGATTCAGTGAGCAGGAGGAGCGAGCCCTCCATGAGGAATTGGAGGTGGGGGATTATACATAAAAAATTTAAAAGCTGGACTGGATCTGGAGAGGGTCAAGATCCAAACGGGGAGGGTTCTAGATAATCCCAGGCAGACATATGTGCATGTGCACTCAGTCGCTTCAGTCGTGTCCAACTCTTTGCAACTCCATGGACTATAGCCTATCGGGCTCCTCTGTCCATGGGATTCTCCAGGCAAGAATACTGGAGTGGGTTTCCATGCCCTCCTCCAAGGGAATCTTCTCGCCCCAGAGACTGAACCCATGTCTCCTATGTCTCCTGCACTGCAGGTAAATTCTTTACTCACTAAGCCACCTGAGAAACTCCCACCCCAAGGAGACATATATGACCTAAACATGGAAAAGTGGTATTTGGCTGTGAGTGCCAGGTGTTAGTTGAAGACAGAGTGTGGGATAAGACTCAGGTGCTATATTCAGCACTGGAAGATAACCAGATAAAACCTGAAATTCTCTGGCCTTACCAGTCTGGGAGCAGACATTCAGGAGGGGGTCACATTGGAACGGGAAGGAAAACTGGCTTTGGTTCTTCCCATGACTACATGGTGATAATAATATGTGTATGTATTGAACATTTACTGTGGGTCAGGGACTGTCTGCAAAGCAGGAAATGCAGGTTTGATCCCTGGCTTGGGAAGAGTCACTGGAGAAGGAAATGGCAACCCACTCCAGTATTCTTGCCTGGGAAATCCCATGGGCAGAGGAGCCTGGTGGACTATGGTCCATGGGATCACAAAGAGTCAGACATGACCTAGCAATGACATAGCACAGGAGCACGGCAGCTGGGAAAACGCAATCTTCTTTAATATTCATAGCAAGACTACAACATTAAGACCTATTTTCTCCATTTTATAGACAAAGAACCTCTTGAGTTCAGGGATATGAGATTATTAAGTGTTGGTCAAATATTTAGAAAACAGGAGGGCTGGACCAGTGATTTCCAACCCCTTGGCTTCCTCTCTTGGCTTGTATTCTGGGCTCTTGTTCCTTCTCCATTCACATCCTTTATTTTCCCCTGGCCAGGTCCTTATGGTTTAATTAGTAATCAGAAAATTTGCTGGCTGTTACCCTTTCTTCCACTTAGAGGTTCTTAACAAAGAGCTGATATGCCTTTTCTCCCTCCACCAGCTCTGGCCAGCTGATCTGAGGACAGCTTCTCCTACTAGTGTTAGGATTTCAAGGGTGTGCAAGTTTCCTGCATTTAAGCCAGATGACTCTGGAGTATCATCATAAAGGGTTCTTCACAAGAATAACCAACCCGCTAGCAATTAATGGCATGTCAGGACAGAATCTTGAGTCATATTCTCCTCCCAATGAATGATGTCCTTACCCATTGAGAAGTCTTCCCCATTGATGCCTGTTTACCTGTGTCTCTCAGCATTCATCCCAGGCTTCTGGGGAAAGCCTGTCTGACCCAGTGTCCTTACAACATTTGACTCAAGGTCGTTTGTGTTGTTATGCAAACAGAACACCTCAGGCAATGTCCTAAATGACCACTTAGAGGCTGGAAAAAAGAATAGACTCCCTTTAAAAAAAAAAAACTTTTAATTTTATATTGGAGTAGAGATGTGGGTTCAGTCCCTGGGTTGGGAAGATTCTCTGGAGCAGCAAATGGCAACCACTCCAGTATTTTTGCCTGGAAAAGTTCACAGACAGAGGAACCTGCTGGGCTGCAGTCCATGGGGGTTGCAAAGAGTCAGACATGACAGAGCCAGTAAACATGCCCATGAGTACAAGAGCTGATTAACAATGGTGTGAGGGCTTCCCTGGTGGTTCAGTGAGTATGGACACCACCTTGCAGTGCAAGGGGTGCCGGTTCGATCCCTGGCCTGAGAAGATCCCACGTGCTGTGGAGCGACTGGACCTATGAGTCCACTTACCGAGCCTGAGCTCTGGAGCGCATGCGCCCAGAGTTGGCGCTCTGCAACGACAGAGGCCACCGCGATGGGAGGCCCACAGGAGCCAAAGAACAAAGATGGATGAAAATGGAGAAATGAAAGACCAATAGAAGTGGCTCGCCCACCCCCCTCCCTCCCCAACCCATCCCCTCACCTCCAACAAATTTATTAAAAAAAAAAAAAATGGTGTGATAGCTTCACATAGATAGCAGAGGGACTCCACCATACATATACATGTCTCCATTCTCCCCCAAACTCCCCTCCTATCCAGGCTGCCACATGAATTGAGCAGAGTTCCCTGTGCTAGGCAGTAGGAGCTTGTCGGTTATCCATTTTAAAAATAGTAGCGAGGGGCTTCCCCTGGTGGTCCAGTGGGTAAGGACACCGCCTTGCAGTGCAAGGGGCGCTGGTTCGATCCCTGGTCTGGGAAGATCCCACGTGCCGCGGAGCGGCTGGACCGATGTGCCCAATTGCCGAGTCGGAGCTCTGGAGTGCATGCGCCCAGAGTTGGCGCTCTGCAACGACAGAGGCCACCGCGATGGGAGGCCCACAGGAGCCAAAGAACAAAGATGGATGAAAATGGAGAAATGAAAGACCAATAGAAGTGGCTCGCCCGCTCCCCCCCCTCCCCAACCCATCCCCTCTCCTCCAACAAATATATTAAAAAAAAAAAAAATGGTGTGATAGCTTCACATAGATAGCAGAGGGACTCCACCATACATATACATGTCTCCATTCTCCCCCAAACTCCCCTCCTATCCAGGCTGCCACATGAATTGAGCAGAGTTCCCTGTGCTAGGCAGTAGGAGCTTGTCGGTTATCCATTTTAAAAATAGTAGCGAGGGGCTTCCCCTGGTGGTCCAGTGGGTAAGGACACCGCCTTGCAGTGCAAGGGGCGCTGGTTCGATCCCTGGTCTGGGAAGATCCCACGTGCCGCGGAGCGGCTGGACCGATGTGCCCAATTGCCGAGTCGGAGCTCTGGAGTGCATGCGCCCAGAGCCAGTGCTCTGCGACGGCAGAGGCCACTGCGATGGGAGGCCCACGGGAGCCAAAGAACAAAGATGGATGGAAATAGAGAAATGGAGAACCAATAGAGGTGGCCCGCCTGCTCCCCTCCCTCCATAGCCCGACCCTCGCCCAAAAATGTAAAATAAATAAATCTTTAAAAAAAAAAATAAAGGAGCGTGTACATGTCAATCCCAAACTTCCTGACTAGCCCTTCCCTGCATCCTTCCCTCCTGGCAACTATAAATTCACTCTCTAACTCTGTGGTCTCTGTTTTTATTGAGCAGAAAAGGATAAGACTTGGCCCATGTCCTCAAGGCGTGATATTGTTATAGACACAGTTGGATAGGACATTAGAAACAGCCTTATGGTCAGTCTTGTACCCTATCCTCTCGTCTATGTTTAGAGCCGGAAGGCTAGTTTTGGTGTCTGTCTGGTTGCAGAAGGTGGTTCCTTCCCTCTAACTCATTCACTCAATCTGTATGACTCTGTTGTTTTAGTTGCTAAGTCACATATGACTCTTTTTTGACCACATGGACTGTAGCCCAGCAGGCTCTTCTTTCCATGAAATTTTCCAAGCAAGAATACTGAAGTGGGTTTCCATTTCCTTCCCCAGGGCATATTCCTGACCCAGGGAGTGAACCTGGGTCTCTTGCATTGGAACACAGGTTCTTTATCCACTGAGCCATCTGGGAAGCCCTGTATGACTTAAGGTGTCTACTATGTGTCAGAGAATGTTCTAGATGGTAGTAATATGAGATAGACCCTGCTTTCACAGGTCTTGTAATTCTATAAGGGTGACTGACATGAGAATAGGCTTTTACAAGTATACTAAGTACTCTCATTGGTGAAGTAACAGATGTTACAGGGACTTATAAATGGAACGCCACTTAATGAGATCAGGAAAGACTTCCTGAAAGAAGTTATGATTAAACTATGACCACACTTGTGAGGAGCTGATATGGAGTGAAATTTCCACAAATTGTGTCATCAAGGCTTGAACACTTTTTTACCCCAAAGGGAATAGTTATTGTCACTGTATAAGTTTGAGACTGAGCAGAAGTTTGAAACAAAGATGAAAATTTCTAATTAAAGACTCATGTTTTTAAAAAGGTCAAAGTTTCTCTCTTCTAGCTCCCTTAGCCTTAGGACTGTGAAAACCCACCTGAGTATGGTTACATTCTTTGAATCCTAATTAACACTGTCAAACAAAGGGGTGTTTAAAAAAGAGGATCAACAAGAAATGGAAGAGCTACAAGGTGTTTTATTTTATTTTTAAGAGCTTCCCCCCCGACTAGCCCTTCCCTGCATCCTTCCCTCCTGGCAACTATAAATTCACTCTCTAACTCTGTGGTCTCTGTTTTTATTGAGCAGAAAAGGATAAGACTTGGCCCATGTCCTCAAGGCGTGATATTGTTATAGACACAGTTGGATAGGACATTAGAAACAGCCTTATGGTCAGTCTTGTACCCTATCCTCTCGTCTATGTTTAGAGCCGGAAGGCTAGTTTTGGTGTCTGTCTGGTTGCAGAAGGTGGTTCCTTCCCTCTAACTCATTCACTCAATCTGTATGACTCTGTTGTTTTAGTTGCTAAGTCACATACGACTCTTTTTTGACCACATGGACTGTAGCCCAGCAGGCTCTTCTTTCCATGAAATTTTCCAAGCAAGAATACTGAAGTGGGTTTCCATTTCCTTCCCCAGGGCATATTCCTGACCCAGGGAGTGAACCTGGGTCTCTTGCATTGGAACACAGGTTCTTTATCCACTGAGCCATCTGGGAAGCCCTGTATGACTTAAGGTGTCTACTATGTGTCAGAGAATGTTCTAGATGGTAGTAATATGAGATAGACCCTGCTTTCACAGGTCTTGTAATTCTATAAGGGTGACTGACATGAGAATAGGCTTTTACAAGTATACTAAGTACTCTCATTGGTGAAGTAACAGATGTTACAGGGACTTATAAATGGAACGCCACTTAATGAGATCAGGAAAGACTTCCTGAAAGAAGTTATGATTAAACTATGACCACACTTGTGAGGAGCTGATATGGAGTGAAATTTCCACAAATTGTGTCATCAAGGCTTGAACACTTTTTTACCCCAAAGGGAATAGTTATTGTCACTGTATAAGTTTGAGACTGAGCAGAAGTTTGAAACAAAGATGAAAATTTCTAATTAAAGACTCATGTTTTTAAAAAGGTCAAAGTTTCTCTCTTCTAGCTCCCTTAGCCTTAGGACTGTGAAAACCCACCTGAGTATGGTTACATTCTTTGAATCCTAATTAACACTGTCAAACAAAGGGGTGTTTAAAAAAGAGGATCAACAAGAAATGGAGAGACTTGAACCCTTGTCATACAAGGATAGGATTTTATTTTATTTTTTTAAGGCATGGACATTTGCTTTATTAAAGTGTTTGAAATATGTATTTTTTTTCAGATTTCTCTTTTAAGAAATTGAACCAGTTTATAGTCATGCAGGTATTTTTAGGATTGTATTCTAAAGGGGATACAGTAAGGTAGCAGCAGAGCTTCTCTTAATCACTGAGAAACCTCACATTCTGCCTGGAACAAATGTAGACAAAAAAGGAGACCTCCATCTTCCTCCTACTCTTTATACACACATACATTCCAGATGGAATGCCCTATATGATGACTCAGAGTCATTAATAACCTGACCACTTGTGCAACGCCAAGATTAGACAGCCAAAAGCCGAGAGTCTGTTGTGTTGAAGTGGTGCTGGGTGGGAAGCACTGTCTCCAGAGATCCGGGCAGGGTATGACTTGCCAGGGGAGGGTTCATAGAATGTTTAGACTGTGACTCATGAAGGTTGTAGATGAATAAATAGCTCTCTTTCTGTTGTGACTGTTGACAGGACCCATGACAGCCTACCTTTGCAATTGCCAAAAAATAATCAGACTCTAATTTTGACAAGTCCAACTTTCCTAACCAGCTAGACCCTCCAGAGGGACCACCATGAACAAAGACCTGGTCAAAGGCAAAGGGCAATGAAGCAACAGGTGATCTTAAAAGCCATGAAATCAGAAAAGCAGACATCTCCTCCCAGGGAAAGGAAGAGTTGTTACAGAGAAGGAAAGGATAGAGGAAGAAAGTTTTCCCCTTCAGGATTGGGAGGTAGTTACTTTGTTTCTTCCTGGGGCTCCTTGGCTGTAGACTACTGCTTTGTTCTTTGTTAACAGTTTTAGAATCTCATTATTTCAATGGGAAGAAAAATGACCCTCTTTTTGGAAACAACTATATACTTTAGGATATATTTGGCCATAGGTCAAAAAAAAAAAAAAAATGTGACGGATAGTGGCCTAAGCCATAAGGAGGGTTAACTATCTTAAGTAAGAGGAAGACTGGGAGTAAATAGTAAAGTGTGAACTGCAGGCCAACAGCGTCACCAAGATGCCAGAAGCCTTTCCATCCTCCATACATATGTGGGTCATTGATTCTAGTTTTCCCACGGCTGCAAGATGGCTGCCATATCCTTAGAAATCACAATAGTATTCCAAGATAGGAAGGTGGTAGGAGTTTGGGGTGTGAATGGGCAAAGGATGCTTTTCCTGGAATGACTTTGTCATTTTATCGATAAAGGAACAAAGATAATCACAGAAACCATCCAAGCCAATTTAACACTTATATCTAATTGATCAGAACATTATCAATCAGAATAGGGTCACGTGTCTATCTATACTTAGCTGCAAGGGAGACTGGCAAAGTGAAAATGTTAATGAAAGAACCATGAATGACTTAAACATTATGATTCAACCCCACAGGTCTGGACACTTTGCTCTCTTGTCTGTTGGCAGGAAAGAAATTTGTTTAAGACAGGGAATGGTTTCTATCATATACCCTTAGAAAGCTGCTTAAACATTATACTATGAAGGCACATCATTAATATAAAAATTTTTAAAAATGGATAGAGGTAGAATAAGTAGAATTTTCATGGCAAGAAGATCTATAGCGATGTGACAGATCCCAAAGACAGCGAATGCTCATAGAAGACTGCAGAGAGAAACATCACTTAACATGCCCTTTGCTATACTCATCCTCTGCAAACCTTTCCAGACTCCCCAGGCAGAGCCCCAGACCCTTCCCCCTGCTGTCATTGCAGTCTTCACACACCTTGATCATACCCATCACCACACTGAATTCAGAGTCAACAGGAAGTTATTGTGTCCCTGCTTGGTCCTGGTCCTATGCATCGTGTCTTTCTGCGTCAGTGCTGGGAGATCTTGTATAGCTTTCCATTGTCACCAAGGAATGGACATTCATGGAAGGTAAGCGCAAGTGAACTTTTAATGAAGCACACAAGGCCCTTTGTGCTCCCTCCAAGGTATTCCCTTCTTCAATCTCACATCTCCCCACTCACTTCTCTTTGAATCTGTTGTTTCATACATGCTCAGCTTATGGCCACTGCCCCTATCTCCTCTTGACACCTATGCACCACTATCCTTCCACACAGAACACTCTTCTTTCCCTTCTGTGTCTGGCCAATCTCTACTCACCCTTCCAACTTTAGCTGAGGTGTCACTTCCTCTGGAAAGCCTTTGCCGGCTCCCAGACTGGGCTAGGTAGCCTTGCTCTATGTTCTTTCACACTGCGTATCTCTTGGTAGCTTTACTCTGGGTTTCCCAGCATTGGGACTCAGTTGCATTCACCCCTTCATGGCCAGTGCTGTGTACAGTGCCTGATCTATCCTGGCTGAATGGCTGAATGAAGAAAGGTGTTTTTCTTTTTATCTTTTTAATCAAATATTTTGTACCACATTAGCTGGCAGAGCCCACAGCTGCTGCCCTGGTTCAAAGGAGGAGATCACTGAGCACTCACTAGGGCTGTAGTGAGTGAACCATGGGCCAGCTACCTCGTCATCATGTGATCTTGGATAGAGCATGCCCTTTCTTTGAGCACCGACATTTCTCTTCTCAAAGAGGGAGAGAGAGAGTGGTGGGGGAGCAGGGGAAGGAATTTGTTTACAACTTTTTCTTTAAATAAGAAAATGTCCCTTTTGTTTTATTTCCCCAAAGAAATATCACACCAAAGTCTAATCTCAAAAATGTAATAGTGGAGGACCTCTAGTTGAAGCAAGCACACTAAGAGGCACACCAAGTTTTTGTTGTTGTCATAACAAGTCATCTTAGTGGCTTAAAACCAAGTGAACTGAGTATTTCACAGATCTGTGGGTTAGAAGTCAGAGGGATCTCACTGGGTGAAAATCAAGGTGTTGGCAGGGCTACATCCCTTCTGGACACTTTAGGGGAACATCTATTTCCTTGCCTTTTTCAGCATGGAGAGGTGAACAGTTCTTGGCTTACAGCTCTTTCTCCATCTTCAAAAATAGCACCAGGGCCTCACTCTGACCATCCTCCCATAGGTACAGCCCCTCTGACCACAGCTGGGAAAGATTCTTCACTTTTAAGGCCCTGATTGATTATATTGGGCCCATGTGGGTAATTCTGGGAAACTCCCCTGTCTTGAGGTCCTTAACTTTGTCACACCTGTAAACTTCATTGTACCCCATAAACTGCATCATATCCTTCTGCCATGTAAGGCAACCTATTTACAGGTTCCAAGGCTTAGGACACTGACATCATTGTTGGGGGGTGTTGTTCTACCTACCACAAGTTGGGGGAGAGACATGGCCTTGATAGGGGCCTTCTACTCTGGCTTTACCTGCTTTGGGTAGCCCTTGACCCCATAGTGTTCCCTGAAGTCCTACAGCAGGGTGAAGGATCTCAATGATTTGTCATTTTTCTAAAGAAGACATGCCAGTGGCCAACAGACAGATGAAAAGATGCTCAACATCACTTATTATTAGAGTACTGTCAATCAAAGTCACCAGTCAGAATGGCCAATATTAAAAAATCTACAAATAATAAATGCTGGAGAAGATGTGGGAAAAGGAACACTCTGACACTGTTGGTGAGAATGTAAATTGAGGCAGCCACTGTGGAAAACAACGGATGTTCCTCCAAAAACTAAAATGGAGTTGCCAAATTTGTTTATCAACTGCCCTTTCTTTGAGCACCGACATTTCTCTTCTCAAAGAGGGAGAGAGAGTGGTGGGGAGCAGGGAAGGAATTTGTTTACAACTTTTTCTTTAAATAAGAAAATGTCCCTTTTGTTTTATTTCCCCAAAGAAATATCACACCAAAGTCTAATCTCAAAATGTAATAGTGGAGGACCTCTAGTTGAAGCAAGCACACTAAGAGGCACACCAAGTTTTTGTTGTTGTCATAACAAGTCATCTTAGTGGCTTAAAACCAAGTGAACTGAGTATTTCACAGATCTGTGGGTTAGAAGTCAGAGGGATCTCACTGGGTGAAAATCAAGGTGTTGGCAGGGCTACATCCCTTCTGGACACTTTAGGGGAACATCTATTTCCTTGCCTTTTTCAGCATGGAGAGGTGAACAGTTCTTGGCTTACAGCTCTTTCTCCATCTTCAAAAATAGCACCAGGGCCTCACTCTGACCATCCTCCCATAGGTACAGCTCTCTCTGACCACAGCTGGGAAAGATTCTTCACTTTTAAGGCCCTGATTGATTATATTGGGCCCATGTGGGTAATTCTGGGAAACTCCCCTGTCTTGAGGTCCTTAACTTTGTCACACCTGTAAACTTCATTGTACCCCATAAACTGCATCATATCCTTCTGCCATGTAAGGCAACCTATTTACAGGTTCCAAGGCTTAGGACACTGACATCATTGTTGGGGGGTGTTGTTCTACCTACCACAAGTTGGGGGAGAGACATGGCCTTGATAGGGGCCTTCTACTCTGGCTTTACCTGCTTTGGGTAGCCCTTGACCCCATAGTGTTCCCTGAAGTCCTACAGCAGGGTGAAGGATCTCAATGATTTGTCATTTTTCTAAAGAAGACATGCCAGTGGCCAACAGACAGATGAAAAGATGCTCAACATCACTTATTATTAGAGTACTGTCAATCAAAGTCACCAGTCAGAATGGCCAATATTAAAAAATCTACAAATAATAAATGCTGGAGAAGATGTGGGAAAAGGGAACACTCTGACACTGTTGGTGAGAATGTAAATTGAGGCAGCCACTGTGGAAAACAGTACGGATGTTCCTCCAAAAAACTAAAAATGGAGTTGCCATATGATGCAGCAATCCCACTCTTGGGCATATATCCAGAGAAAACTCTAACTCAACAAGATACATGCACCTCAATGCCCACTGCCACATTATTTACAATAGTCAAGATATGGAGGCAACCTAAATGTCCATCAAAAGATGAATGGATAAAGAAGATGTGATATATATATTATATATATCTAAACACAAGGAAATACTAATCATAAAAAAGAATGAATTAGGCAGAGCCAAGATGGCGGAGGAATGAGGGGAAGATTTCACCAGCTCCCCAACAGAATCACCAGAACTAATCAAGAAAAGAACCACCACCAACAAACCAGCCACTAGACGACAGAAGAACTCCATAGGTCCACGAGAGTAGAAGAGTGAACAGCCATAACTTTCCCGGAGCTAGGGTTCTAAGAATCCTCTATCCTAACCCCCACGCCAGACTGCACCGACAGCGAGCGCGCCAGCAAGTGCCCTAAAAGGGGGCCTAAGCAGAGCCTCGGGGGAGAGAAGGCAGCGCTCAGCGTGAAAAATCCAAGAACCCCCCCGGATCGCCGGCAGAAATTAAGACACTGAGAAGACAGGATACTGGAGCAGGGCCGGACAGAACGAGTGCTGCCTAGCGACCTGAGGCCGGACGGAATGCGGGGAGTGCTGCCTAGTGACCGACCATGAGACGGGAGGGAGCGCCCGGTGTGAAAATCACGCCGCTTGGCCGCCGGGCGAATATCGCGACTTTCCGCCCAGCACCGGGTGAGTTCAAACACTCCTCGTGTGGGACTGGCTGAAGGGGAAGTCGCCGACAGACTGCTGACCAGGGACCGGGCTCGAACCAGACGGGGAAGCTTGTGCCTGCCTTTGGGACTTGGAGGAATAACCAGCAGTGCGCGCGCACCGGTGGCGGAGGAGCCCGTGCACCCCCATAGCTGCACCCCCATAGCTACAACCACATCAGAGGAAGCCGGGAGAAGGGCAGGTATCAGAGGCTACCGGCGGGTGCGCGGCAGAACCAGGATGCCCCCGCCCAACACGGGATTGCGCGCGTGCCGCGGCCCCCAGCCCAACCGACTGGGATCTGCCCGCGCCCCCTCCCACCCCAGGACGGAGTGCACGCCGCAGTCCCCTGCCTGACGGACAGGGATCAGCCCGCCGTCCCGGCCAGCATCTGAGCTTGCAGACCGGTGCCATAAGGGAAAGGCTACATCATCAAGACAACACCATCGAGAGCAGACTGGCTTCCACCAGACAGATGAGAGGATAAAAACCAGGGACAGTATTTAGCTTTTTTGCTTATCTGTTGCGGACGGTTCTGTTTATTCGTTTGATCGGTCAGGTTTGGTTTTTTTTTTTTTCTTCCTCTTTTGTCTCTTCTTATTAAGTTTCTCTTACCTTTTTTAATTTTTAATTTCTTTTTTTTTTGATTTTTAATTCTTATTTTTTTTTTTAATTTTAATTCTTGAACTTCTGATATTCTTTCCTCTTTCCCACTCTTTCCTCTATGTTCTAAATCTAAAACTTTCTCCTATATACCACTACCCCCTAGATAAATATTTCCTACCTTCCTGTCTCCACTATTCTTTTCCAGCTGCACTAAACAATACAACACAGTAATCTTGGCTACATAACCCTATAAAATCCTTCCAAGTCAAATCTATTCCTTCTCATTACCCATACACTCTCCACCTCCTCACCCCCAACACACGTCTTAGTTAAAAATTGCTTTCAATGAAATAGTCCAAGCCAGGACCTTACCCAAGATCTATTTATCCAGGCACTATTTTAATTAATTCAGAGCTTAACGGGCAAGTACCATCTTTGATTGTGTCGTTTGCCAGAAAAATTTCCTATGCTTTGTCACTGTAAGACTGGTTAGATGTGGTTATTGCTGTGTATGTATGTATATCTTATGACAATGTTAGAAAACATCTGCATGCTTTTATGACTGTCACCCATTAGGATCACACCTCTTGCTCCTCAGATGCCAGTATTTGAACTAATATCACGGAACACCATAGCAAACCAGACATAGAGCCTACACCCCCTGACCAATCATCAAACCAAGGATCCTCGGAGTAGAAGCCCTGATTCCAAGACCCCACACTATCAAAGAACATACAACACTAAAGATTGTTCGCCTGTAAACAAGACCTAACACCACCCAAGACACAAACCATTGAACTCTTCTAGAAGGACAGAAAGCCAAAGGAAGGGAGAATTCAACCAAGAAGCCTGGTGGGGAAAAGAACTTCATACACACAGACACCCACAAAGAAACAAAAGCTAACCTAATAATGAAACGTCAGAGAAACACTGCACAAATGAAGGACCAAGGTAGAGAATGACAGCTTCAAATGACAGAGGAGGAGATAGACAAATTATCTGAAAGAGAATTCAGAAAAACTATACTAATGAGGATGCAAAACACCGAAAACAGAATATTAGAGGAAATTAGTGCATTGAGAAAAGACATGCAGGAAATGAAAAATAAGCAAATAGAGACCACCAAGTCAATTGCTGAACTCAAAAATACTATAGAAGGCCTCAACAGTAGAGTATCGGAGGCTGAAGAATGGATAAGGCTTCTGATATTCTTTCCTCTTTCCCACTCTTTCCTCTATGTTCTAAATCTAAAACTTTCTCCTATATACCACTACCCCCTAGATAAATATTTCCTACCTTCCTGTCTCCACTATTCTTTTCCAGCTGCACTAAACAATACAACACAGTAATCTTGGCTACATAACCCTATAAAATCCTTCCAAGTCAAATCTATTCCTTCTCATTACCCATACACTCTCCACCTCCTCACCCCCAACACACGTCTTAGTTAAAAATTGCTTTCAATGAAATAGTCCAAGCCAGGACCTTACCCAAGATCTATTTATCCAGGCACTATTTTAATTAATTCAGAGCTTAACGGGCAAGTACCATCTTTGATTGTGTCGTTTGCCAGAAAAATTTCCTATGCTTTGTCACTGTAAGACTGGTTAGATGTGGTTATTGCTGTGTATGTATGTATATCTTATGACAATGTTAGAAAACATCTGCATGCTTTTATGACTGTCACCCATTAGGATCACACCTCTTGCTCCTCAGATGCCAGTATTTGAACTAATATCACGGAACACCATAGCAAACCAGACATAGAGCCTACACCCCCTGACCAATCATCAAACCAAGGATCCTCGGAGTAGAAGCCCTGATTCCAAGACCCCACACTATCAAAGAACATACAACACTAAAGATTGTTCGCCTGTAAACAAGACCTAACACCACCCAAGACACAAACCATTGAACTCTTCTAGAAGGACAGAAAGCCAAAGGAAGGGAGAATTCAACCAAGAAGCCTGGTGGGGAAAAGAACTTCATACACACAGACACCCACAAAGAAACAAAAGCTAACCTAATAATGAAACGTCAGAGAAACACTGCACAAATGAAGGACCAAGGTAGAGAATGACAGCTTCAAATGACAGAGGAGGAGATAGACAAATTATCTGAAAGAGAATTCAGAAAAACTATACTAATGAGGATGCAAAACACCGAAAACAGAATATTAGAGGAAATTAGTGCATTGAGAAAAGACATGCAGGAAATGAAAAATAAGCAAATAGAGACCACCAAGTCAATTGCTGAACTCAAAAATACTATAGAAGGCCTCAACAGTAGAGTATCGGAGGCTGAAGAATGGATAAGCGAGCTGGAAGATAGACTGGTGGAAATAACTGGTGAGGAACAGAACAAAGCCGAAAAAATTAAAAGAACTGAGGATAGCAGCAAAGACCTATGGGACAATATCAAACGCACCAACATTAGAATGATAGGAGTTCCAGAGGAAGAAGAGGGAAAGAAAGGTTACGAAAAAATTCTTGAAAAGGTTATAGTAGAAAACTTCCCCAGCAAGGCAAAGGAAATAGTCAACCACGTCCAAGAAGCACAAAGAGTTCCATACAGGAAAAACCCCAGAAGAAACACAACAAGGCACATTCTAATCAAACTAACACAGACTAAATATAGAGACAGATTGCTAAAAGCAGCTAGAAGCAAACAACAAATAACATATAAAGGAAACCCCATATGCCTAACAGCGGATCTCTCAACAGAAACCCTGCAGGCCAGAAGAGAATGGCAGGACACATTTAAACGACTAAAAGAGGATAACCTGCAACCAAGAATTCTCTACCCAGCAAGAATCTCATTCAGAATCGATGGAGAAGTCAAAAGCTTCTTGGACAGACAAAAACTAAAAGAATTCTGTACCACAAAACCAGCCCTACAACAAGTGTTAAACGGCCTGATATAGCCAATGAATACAAGAGTAGAAGTCCTACAAATCAAACCCCAAACTTCTAAGAAGATGACAATAAGAACATTTGTATCAATAATTACTCTGAATGTAAATGGATTAAATGCTCCAACCAAACAACACAGGTTGGCTGAATGGATCAAGAAACATGACCCATATATATGCTGTTTACAAGAGACCCACTTCAGACCTAGAGACACCCATAGACTGAAAGTGAGAGGCTGGAAAAAGATATTCCATGCAAATGGAAATCAAAAGAAAGCTGGGGTAGCAATCCTCATATTAGACAAAATAGATTTTAAAGTAAAGAAGATTCTAAGAGACAAGGCAGGTCACTACATCATGATTAAGGGATCCATCCAAGAGGAAGACATAACAGTCATGAATATCTATGCACCCAACACAGGGGCACCTCAATACATAAGACAGATACTTTCAGACTTAAAAGAAGAAATCAATAATAACACAATAATAGTAGGATACTTTAACACTCCTCTCACACCAATGGATAGATCATCTAAACAGAAAATTAATAAAGAAACACAAGCCTTAAATGCCACACTAGAAAAGATGGACCTCATCGATATCTTTAGGACGTTCCACCCAAAAGCAGAAGAATACACTTTCTTCTCAAGTCCTCACGGAACATTCTCCAGAATAGAGCACATCTTGGGCCACAAATCTAACCTTAGTCAATTCAAGAAAACTGAAATTATATCAACCATCTTCTTGGACCACAATGCGATGAGACTAGAGATCAACTACAGGAAAAAAACCGCTAAAAATACAAACACATGGCAATTAAACAACACATACCTAAAAAACCAACTGATTACTGAGGAAATCAAAGGAGAAATTAAAAAATTCCTAGAAGAAAATGACAATGAACATACAAACCATGTAAAACCTATGGGATACCTCAAAAGCAGTTCTAAGAGGGAAATTTATAGCAATACAATCCCACCTCAGGAAACTAGGAAAATATGAAGCAGATGACTTAACCCTCCACTTAAAACAACTGGAAAAAGAAGAACAAAAACATCCCAAAGCCAGCAGAAGAAGAGAAATTATAAAGACTAGAGCAGAAATAAATCAGAAAGAAATGAAAGAAACTATAGTATGGATAAATAAAACAAAAAGCTGGTTCTTTGAAAAGGTAAACAAAATTGACAAGCCTCTGGCCAGACTCATCAAGAAAAAAAAGGTTGGCTGGGAATGGATCAAGAAACATGACCCATATATATGCTGTTTACAAGAGACCCACTTCAGACCTAGAGACACCCATAGACTGAAAGTGAGAGGCTGGAAAAAGATATTCCATGCAAATGGAAATCAAAAGAAAGCTGGGGTAGCAATCCTCATATTAGACAAAATAGATTTTAAAGTAAAGAAGATTCTAAGAGACAAGGCAGGTCACTACATCATGATTAAGGGATCCATCCAAGAGGAAGACATAACAGTCATGAATATCTATGCACCCAACACAGGGGCACCTCAATACATAAGACAGATACTTTCAGACTTAAAAGAAGAAATCAATAATAACACAATAATAGTAGGATACTTTAACACTCCTCTCACACCAATGGATAGATCATCTAAACAGAAAATTAATAAAGAAACACAAGCCTTAAATGCCACACTAGAAAAGATGGACCTCATCGATATCTTTAGGACGTTCCACCCAAAAGCAGAAGAATACACTTTCTTCTCAAGTCCTCACGGAACATTCTCCAGAATAGAGCACATCTTGGGCCACAAATCTAACCTTAGTCAATTCAAGAAAACTGAAATTATATCAACCATCTTCTTGGACCACAATGCGATGAGACTAGAGATCAACTATAGGAAAAAAAACCGCTAAAAATACAAACACATGGCAATTAAACAACACATACCTAAAAAACCAACTGATTACTGAGGAAATCAAAGGAGAAATTAAAAAATTCCTAGAAGAAAATGACAATGAACATACAAACCATGTAAAACCTATGGGATACCTCAAAAGCAGTTCTAAGAGGGAAATTTATAGCAATACAATCCCACCTCAGGAAACTAGGAAAATATGAAGCAGATGACTTAACCCTCCACTTAAAACAACTGGAAAAAGAAGAACAAAAACATCCCAAAGCCAGCAGAAGAAGAGAAATTATAAAGACTAGAGCAGAAATAAATCAGAAAGAAATGAAAGAAACTATAGTATGGATAAATAAAACAAAAAGCTGGTTCTTTGAAAAGGTAAACAAAATTGACAAGCCTCTGGTCAGACTCATCAAGAGAAAGAGAGAGAAGAACCAGATCAACGAAATCAAAAACGAAAAAGGAGAGATTAGAACAGATCATGTAGAAATCCAAAGGATTCTAAGGGACTATTATGAGCAACTCTATGGCAACAAACTGGACAACCTGGAAGAAATGGACAGTTTCTTGGGGAAGATCAATCTCCCAAGACTGAGCCAGGAAGAAACAGAAACTTTGAACAACCCAATCACAAGCTCAGAAATTGAATCTGTGATTAAAAATTTACCCAAAAATAAAAGCCCAGGGCCAGATGACTTCACAGCCGAATTCTACCAAACATTTAAAGAAGAGCTAATGCCTGTCCTTCTAAAACTCTTTCAAAAAATTGCACAGGAAGGAAAACTTCCAAACACATTCTACGAGGCCACCATCACCCTGATACCCAAACCAGGCAAAGACAACACAAAAAAGGAAAATTACAGACCAATTTCCCTGATGAACTTAGATGCCAAGATCCTCAACAAAATCCTAGCAAACAGAATTCAACGACACATCAAAAAACTCATACATCACGATCAAGTCGGGTTCATCCCAGGCATGCAAGGATTCTTCAACATCCGCAAATCAATCAATGTGATATACCATATCAACAAATTGAGAGACAAGAATCACATGATCATCTCAATAGATGCAGAAAAAGCCTTCGACAAATACAACATCCATTTATGATTAAAAACTCTTCAGAAAATGGGCATAGAAGGAACCTATCTCAACATAGTGAAAGCCATATATGAGAAGCCCACAGCAAACATCCTCAATGGTGAAAAACTGAAAGCATTCCCTCTAAGATCAGGAACAAGACAGGGGTGTCCACTTTCACCACTACTATTCAACATAGTCCTGGAAGTTCTAGCAATGGCAATAAGAGAAGAGAAAGAAATCAAAGGAATCCAGATTGGAAAGGAAGAAGTCAAGCTCTCTCTTTTTGCAGACGACATGATATTATACATAGAAAATCCCAAAGACACGGTTATAAAACTACTAGAGCTAATCAACGAATTCAGCAAAGTCACAGGATACAAAGTCAACACACCGAAATCACTGGCGTTCCTATACACGAACAACGAAAAATCAGAAAACGAAATCAAAGAGGCAATCCCCTTCACCATTGCAACCAAAAGAATCAAATATCTAGGAATAAACCTACCCAAAGAAACAAAAGAACTGTACACAGAAAATTACAAGACACTCATGAGAGACATTAAAGAAGACTTAAACAGATGGAGAGATATTCCATGTTCCTTGGTCGGAAGAATCAATATTGTGAAAATGACCATACTACCAAGTATCATCTACAGATTCAATGCAATACCTATTCAACTTCCATTGACATTTTCCACAGAACTAGACCAAAGAATCACACAGTTCATATGGAAATACAGAAGACCTCGAATAGCCAAAGCAACCCTGAGGAAGAAGAATGGAGCTGGAGGGATCAGCCTCCCTAACTTCAGACTATACTACAAAGCAACAGTCCTCAAGACAGTATGGTACTGGCATAAAAACAGAACTATAGATCAATGGAAGAAGATCGAGAACCCAGAGATAAACCCACGCACCTATGGGTACCTTATTTTTGACAAAGGAGGCGAAACTATAAAATGGGACAAAGACAGCCTCTTCAACAAGTGGTGCTGGGAGAATTGGACAGCTACATGCAAAAAAATGAAGTTGGAACATTCCCTGACACTATACACTAAGATCAACTGAAAATGGATTAAAGACCTAAATGTTAGACCAGAAATCATCAAACTCTTAGAGGAGAATATAGGCAAAATCCTCAAGGACATCAATCAAAGCAAGATCTTCTCTGACCCACCAACTAAAATAGCAGAACTGAAAAGAAAAACGAACATGTGGGACCTCATGAATTTAAAAGCTTTTGTACAGCAAAAGAAATCACCAAAAAGCTCAACAGACAGCCCACAGAGTGGGAGAACATCATAGCAAATGAAACAACAGACAAAGAATTAATCTCCAAAATCTACAAGCAACTCAGACAACTCAGCACAGGGAAAATGAACAACCCAATCAAAAAATGGGAAAAAGATCTAAAGAGACACCTCTCCAAAGAGGACATACAGATGGCCCAAAAGCACATGAAATGATGCTCAACTTCGCTTATCATTAGAGAAATGAAAATTAAAACTAAAATGAGATACCACCTCACACCCGTCAGAATGGCCATCATCAACAAATTGACAGACAATAAATGCTGGAGAGGGTGCAGAGAAAAGGGAACCCTCTTGCACTGCTGGTGGGAATGTCAATTGATACAGCCTCTATGGAAGACAGTATGGCAATTTCTTAAAAAACTAAAAATAGAAGCACCCTATGACCCAGCAATTCAACTATTAGGCTTATATCCTGATGAAATCAAAACTGAAAGAAGCATCTGTACCCCAATGTTCATTGCAGCTCTCTATACAATAGCCAGAACATGGAAGCAACCTAGATGTCCATCGACGAATGAATGGATACAGAAGCACTGGTACATATATACAATGGAATACTACTCAGCTGTTAAAAGAAATGCAGAAGACTCAGTCCTAATGAAGTGGCTGGCTCTAGAACCTATCATAAAAAGTGAAGTAAGTCAAAAGAAAAAAAAGTATACTAACACACATATATGAACTACAAAGCAACAGTCCTCAAGACAGTATGGTACTGGCATAAAAACAGAACTATAGATCAATGGAAGAAGATCGAGAACCCAGAGATAAACCCACGCACCTATGGGTACCTTATTTTTGACAAAGGAGGCGAAACTATAAAATGGGACAAAGACAGCCTCTTCAACAAGTGGTGCTGGGAGAATTGGACAGCTACATGCAAAAAAATGAAGTTGGAACATTCCCTGACACTATACACTAAGATCAACTGAAAATGGATTAAAGACCTAAATGTTAGACCAGAAATCATCAAACTCTTAGAGGAGAATATAGGCAAAATCCTCAAGGACATCAATCAAAGCAAGATCTTCTCTGACCCACCAACTAAAATAGCAGAACTGAAAAGAAAAACGAACATGTGGGACCTCATGAATTTAAAAGCTTTTGTACAGCAAAAGAAATCACCAAAAAGCTCAACAGACAGCCCACAGAGTGGGAGAACATCATAGCAAATGAAACAACAGACAAAGAATTAATCTCCAAAATCTACAAGCAACTCAGACAACTCAGCACAGGGAAAATGAACAACCCAATCAAAAAATGGGAAAAAGATCTAAAGAGACACCTCTCCAAAGAGGACATACAGATGGCCCAAAAGCACATGAAATGATGCTCAACTTCGCTTATCATTAGAGAAATGAAAATTAAAACTAAAATGAGATACCACCTCACACCCGTCAGAATGGCCATCATCAACAAATTGACAGACAATAAATGCTGGAGAGGGTGCAGAGAAAAGGGAACCCTCTTGCACTGCTGGTGGGAATGTCAATTGATACAGCCTCTATGGAAGACAGTATGGCAATTTCTTAAAAAACTAAAAATAGAAGCACCCTATGACCCAGCAATTCAACTATTAGGCTTATATCCTGATGAAATCAAAACTGAAAGAAGCATCTGTACCCCAATGTTCATTGCAGCTCTCTATACAATAGCCAGAACATGGAAGCAACCTAGATGTCCATCGACGAATGAATGGATACAGAAGCACTGGTACATATATACAATGGAATACTACTCAGCTGTTAAAAGAAATGCAGAAGACTCAGTCCTAATGAAGTGGCTGGCTCTAGAACCTATCATAAAAAGTGAAGTAAGTCAAAAAGAGAAAGACAAATACAGTATACTAACACACATATATGGAATCTAGTAGGACGGTCTTGATAACACACGCAGGGAACTCATGGAAAAACAGACAGAGCATAGACATAGGGACATTGTGGGGAAGAAATAGGGAGGGGGAGGCATGGAGGGAGTAACATGGAAACCTATACTATTATGTGTGGAAAAGATAGCTAGTGTCATAGTGCTAAGGGAATAGGAGTGCTTACAATGGCTTGGGGCGAAGGTCTGGAGGGGTGGGATGGGGGAACTAGGGGGGTGGGGACCATGGATATGCGTATGACTGATCTGGGTACATACATGTCTGTGAACAACAAAACTCTGTAAAACCTTTAAAATAAAGAAAAAAAATATTAATATTTAAAATATTCCAAAACAAACAAACAAACAAAAGAATGGAATAATGCCATCTGTCATGGATGACCTAAAGACTGCCATACTAAATGAAATAAGTCAAAGATACATCCAATATGGTATCACTTCTATGTGGAATCTAAAAAAATGATGCTAATGAACTTATTTACAAAACAGAAACAGACTCACAGACATAGAAAACAAATGTATAGTTACCAAAAGTAAAAGAGGGTGAGGGAAAAATTGGTAGTTTGGGAATATACAAAGTACCATATATTAAGTAGATAAACAACAAGGTCCAACTAATACTATATAGCACAGGAACTATATTGGGTATTCTGTAGTAAACCACAATAGAAAAATGTGTGTGTATATATATACACACACCAGAAGCTAACACAACAGTAACACTAACTTCTTAAAAACTAAAAATAGAAGCACCCTATGACCCAGCAATTCAACTATTAGGCTTATATCCTGATGAAATCAAAACTGAAAGAAGCATCTGTACCCCAATGTTCATTGCAGCTCTCTATACAATAGCCAGAACATGGAAGCAACCTAGATGTCCATCGACGAATGAATGGATACAGAAGCACTGGTACATATATACAATGGAATACTACTCAGCTGTTAAAAGAAATGCAGAAGACTCAGTCCTAATGAAGTGGCTGGCTCTAGAACCTATCATAAAAAGTGAAGTAAGTCAAAAAGAGAAAGACAAATACAGTATACTAACACACATATATGGAATCTAGTAGGACGGTCTTGATAACACACGCAGGGAACTCATGGAAAAACAGACAGAGCATAGACATAGGGACATTGTGGGGAAGAAATAGGGAGGGGGAGGCATGGAGGGAGTAACATGGAAACCTATACTATTATGTGTGGAAAAGATAGCTAGTGTCATAGTGCTAAGGGAATAGGAGTGCTTACAATGGCTTGGGGCGAAGGTCTGGAGGGGTGGGATGGGGGAACTAGGGGGGTGGGGACCATGGATATGCGTATGACTGATCTGGGTACATACATGTCTGTGAACAACAAAACTCTGTAAAACCTTTAAAATAAAGAAAAAAAATATTAATATTTAAAATATTCCAAAACAAACAAACAAACAAAAGAATGGAATAATGCCATCTGTCATGGATGACCTAAAGACTGCCATACTAAATGAAATAAGTCAAAGATACATCCAATATGGTATCACTTCTATGTGGAATCTAAAAAAATGATGCTAATGAACTTATTTACAAAACAGAAACAGACTCACAGACATAGAAAACAAATGTATAGTTACCAAAAGTAAAAGAGGGTGAGGGAAAAATTGGTAGTTTGGGAATATACAAAGTACCATATATTAAGTAGATAAACAACAAGGTCCAACTAATACTATATAGCACAGGAACTATATTGGGTATTCTGTAGTAAACCACAATAGAAAAATGTGTGTGTATATATATACACACACCAGAAGCTAACACAACAGTGTAAATCAACTATACTTCAATAAAAAATAAAATAAAAGGTCTCAGTGGTCTCTAAGATCTCTTCTGGGCTTGAACAACTTGATTGAATAGCTCTGTGACCTTGGAAAGCTATTATCTCTCTCTTTCTCCATTTTCCCAACTGCAAAAAATGGATAATAAGTCTGTCTACTGGATTGTGCTGAAGTTAAAGGGAACAATCTATGCAAAACGCTGAGTCTGGTGTTTGCACACCCAGTCAACGTTCCCCAAACGTTAGCTATTTTTGTTATTAGGTGCCTAAAGTCCCTTTCCACTTCAATATCTGTAATCCAAAGCATATAAATACATATATATACACACACACACAAACACACACACATACAGCAGAAGGGATGAAAAACTGGTTTTCCTGGGTCACGTAGCCACCATACTGAAAATTTTTGAATGTTTCAGTTATTTGACCTCAAAAACAAAAAGCACAGTTTTGTGCCTCTGGAGTTGGAGACTCATGGGGAAAAGGGGAATACGGTGGGTACCAAGGAGAACGAGGAAGCTGGTAGACAGCAGGGGTCTGCTCACACCAGGAGGCAGCGTGCAGGCACTGGTGTTTATTTAGGAACGTATAAAAAGGGCTGAGGTTGTGACTGTGAGACAGCTTATGAAACACAAACACCAGGGAAGTTTACCCAAGATTAGGCTTGAATTTTATAGCTTTTGGAAGAAGCACCACATTCCAGATGACAATGAAAATCTGCCTTTCTAAAGGTACAGAGTCCCTCGTGTCATTTCTGAAGGCAGGAACCCACAGGAATGTTCAAGGGAGGGGACATTCTTTCTCAAGAGATACATCTCCCTTCTCTAGTCCTCAAAGCCTCCAAGTGGCATCTTGAGCTAAAGCCACAGGGCATCCAGGGACAGTGGCCTTAAGTGGACTCATCCTCTCTGCTGTGGGGTTATACCACTGGGAGGATTTTACCCTAAATTAAAATGTGGAAAAATTCTATGCACCAATATGCTAATTGGAGCTTTCTATACAACAGTCCTAATGGAAAACATCTCAAATTGACTGTATTAAGAGAAGGACTTAGTGAATTACAGCACACCCAGATAATGAAACAGAGGCAGCCAATGCTTCTAAGAAGTTTTGCATAACACGAGAAACTGCTTACAGCATGTTACCTGAAAACACAAAGATGCAGAATACACATTTGTATATGCAATCTAACCTCTGTGCTGTTAGGAAATAGGTGAAAAAGATTTTATACTTGTTCCCAGGTGTCTGAAGTATGGAAAAAGGATTCTCCCTACTTGTTACTCTCTTTCTTTATTTTCTATCTTTTTTAGCCAGAAGAATAGCCTAGTGTTTAAATACACTGGGTATGAAAGCAGACTGCCTATGACCTGCCTCTTAACCTCTCTGAATCTCAGTTTTCTTATCTGTCATGTGGGAATCGTAATCATTCCTAGTTTGTAGGATGGCTGTAGACATGAAAGAATTCAGGTGAAGGGCTTGACCCAGCACTTTGAATGTAGTCAGCATTCAAGGGATGCGAGCTGGGGTCAGCTGTATCTCCAACAAAAGCACAGTTTTGTGCCTCTGGAGTTGGAGACTCATGGGGAAAAGGGGAATACGGTGGGTACCAAGGAGAACGAGGAAGCTGGTAGACAGCAGGGGTCTGCTCACACCAGGAGGCACCGTGCAGGCACTGGTGTTTATTTAGGAACGTATAAAAGGGCTGAGGTTGTGACTGTGAGACAGCTTATGAAACACAAACACCAGGGAAGTTTACCCAAGATTAGGCTTGAATTTTATAGCTTTTGGAAGAAGCACCACATTCCAGATGACAATGAAAATCTGCCTTTCTAAAGGTACAGAGTCCCTCGTGTCATTTCTGAAGGCAGGAACCCACAGGAATGTTCAAGGGAGGGGACATTCTTTCTCAAGAGATACATCTCCCTTCTCTAGTCCTCAAAGCCTCCAAGTGGCATCTTGAGCTAAAGCCACAGGGCATCCAGGGACAGTGGCCTTAAGTGGACTCATCCTCTCTGCTGTGGGGTTATACCACTGGGAGGATTTTACCCTAAATTAAAATGTGGAAAAATTCTATGCACCAATATGCTAATTGGAGCTTTCTATACAACAGTCCTAATGGAAAACATCTCAAATTGACTGTATTAAGAGAAGGACTTAGTGAATTACAGCACACCCAGATAATGAAACAGAGGCAGCCAATGCTTCTAAGAAGTTTTGCATAACACGAGAAACTGCTTACAGCATGTTACCTGAAAACACAAAGATGCAGAATACACATTTGTATATGCAATCTAACCTCTGTGCTGTTAGGAAATAGGTGAAAAAGATTTTATACTTGTTCCCAGGTGTCTGAAGTATGGAAAAAGGATTCTCCCTACTTGTTACTCTCTTTCTTTATTTTCTATCTTTTTTAGCCAGAAGAATAGCCTAGTGTTTAAATACACTGGGTATGAAAGCAGACTGCCTATGACCTGCCTCTTAACCTCTCTGAATCTCAGTTTTCTTATCTGTCATGTGGGAATCGTAATCATTCCTAGTTTGTAGGATGGCTGTAGACATGAAAGAATTCAGGTGAAGGGCTTGACCCAGCACTTTGAATGTAGTCAGCATTCAAGGGATGCGAGCTGGGGTCACTGTTTTCATGACAAAAGTATCTCCAACAAAACTCAAAACTATATATAAAAAAAGGAATATATAGTTTGCTTTCCTACCTTTAATTCAGTCAAAGACTTACCCCAAAGTGTTAACAAATTTCCTTTTTATTAGTCCTTTTATTTTATGTTGTTTTGGGAAGTAGTTATATAGTCAGTGGCTGACAACCTTTTCTTTGAATGAGAATACTCAGCTCTTGGGTTTCCCTGGTGGTCCAGTGGGTAAGGACATCGCCTTGCAGTGCAAGGGGCACCAGTTTGATCCCTGGCCTGGGAAGATCCCATGTGCTGTGGAGTGGCTGGACCGATGTGTTCAACTACTGAGCCGGAGCTCTGGAGCTCATGAGCCCAGAGGCCACTGTGATGGGAGGCCCACACAGGCCAAAAGAACAAAGATGGATGGTGAAAGACCAGTAGAAGTGGCCAAAAAAGAAGGTGAGAATACTCAGCTCTTCTATTAAGAGAAAAATCTAAAACCCTGGCTTTTTCTTCATCTGCCAACAAACCCTGCTCCTCTTTTCCTAAGGCTCAACTTCCATCCTTCAATCTTTGGGAGGTCTCCCGAGAGGCTCATCTATGCATCTACCAACTGTATCAGTTTGGCTCTACCTAACAGAAAGCTGATGTGAGAGCCATAACAAAGTGCATTAGTGATTTATTGCTGCATAACCAAATGCCACAAACTTAGGAGTCTAAACACATGCATTTATTAACTCACACTTTCTGTGGATCAAGACTTTGGGTATGAAAAAAAAGAAAAAGAAAAAGTCTGAGTATGGCTTGACTGAATCCTCTGCTCAGGTTCTTGCAAGGAAACAATGAAAGTGTCAGCTGGGCTGCATTCTCATCTGGAGGCTTGGCTAGGGAAGAATCTACTTCCAAGCTCATTCAGGTTGCTGGCAGAATATATTTTCTTACAAATATATTTGTATATATAAACTCGAGGTCCTGACTTCTTACTGTCTGGAGGCCCCTCTCAGCTCCTAAGTTCACTCATAGCCTCTAGAAGTCTCCCACAGATGCTTAAGGCTTCCTGTAGTTTCTAAAAACCACCCATATTTCCTGGCCTTGTGTGCTTTTCCAACATGACTGTTGATTTTATTGTCATCAAGGAGAGTTCTTTCAAGGCGCAAGTCCACTAAGGAGTGGAAGTCTTGTTACCTATAACATAATGTAATCACGGAGGGACATCTGATCTTGCCCCATTCCATTGGTTAGAAGCAAAGCACACGTCCCGCCCACGTTCAAGTGGAGTAGATGCAAACCCTAGGGCCATTCTCCAGTCTGTCACCTCCACAAAGAAGGGCTATTTTCTTATGGTAACAAGAAGCCTGAGGCAAGGAATCGGGGGTTGAGGGAGCATCTCCATTTGCCATCCATGTCCCAGCCTCTTTCCTTCTTCCTATTTTACCATCCTTTTGATAGTTAAAATGACTGTGCTCCTCTAAACACATGCCCATTCAAAGAAGGAATCACGAAAAAGAGCAAAGGACACATGTCCATGAAATATGATTCTATCGAAACAATAAATTCCCGGAAGCTCCACCCACACGCACGCGAACGGCTTCTCACTGACCTCATCCGTATCACCTGGCTGCGTCTACTGCACTGGTCATCGAAAAACAGATGTATTTTAATAAACCGTATTCATGGGACCCCAACAACACGAGCAATATCTGCCACAAATGTATTCCATAGATGGCATACATACATACATGCCTATACATGGACACGTAGGTTAAAGCTTCCAGGGAGGTTGTAGCCTATGGGTAAGTGATAAAGCTTGGATGAGAAAATTCATGAAAAATTCTTTGCCCAGTACCTGGCACATAGTAGCATCTCAACGACCTCTTTGCCCCCTTCTCCCTTTTGTTTTCTGTTTTGCCCTCACCTCTGGCTTTGAGCTCTCTGAGCACAGCAGCCCCTGTGGAGAGAAGCACCCTGACATGCAGGCAAGTCTGCCCGCGGAAAGCTGACCAGGAGGAATGTGATAGCCACAGCTGGGCCCTGGGCAGGGGAGTAGCAACTGCAACGCCCTTATTTGCTCTGGGAAGGAGCAGCTTGGAAACTTTTTTATGAGATTCCAGAAGCAGCAAGGCTCGAGGTCCTGACTTCTTACTGTCTGGAGGCCCCTCTCAGCTCCTAAGTTCACTCATAGCCTCTAGAAGTCTCCCACAGATGCTTAAGGCTTCCTGTAGTTTCTAAAAACCACCCATATTTCCTGGCCTTGTGTGCTTTTCCAACATGACTGTTGATTTTATTGTCATCAAGGAGAGTTCTTTCAAGGCGCAAGTCCACTAAGGAGTGGAAGTCTTGTTACCTATAACATAATGTAATCACGGAGGGACATCTGATCTTGCCCCATTCCATTGGTTAGAAGCAAAGCACACGTCCCGCCCACGTTCAAGTGGAGTAGATGCAAACCCTAGGGCCATTCTCCAGTCTGTCACCTCCACAAAGAAGGGGCTATTTTCTTATGGTAACAAGAAGCCTGAGGCAAGGAATCGGGGGTTGAGGGAGCATCTCCATTTGCCATCCATGTCCCAGCCTCTTTCCTTCTTCCTATTTTACCATCCTTTTGATAGTTAAAATGACTGTGCTCCTCTAAACACATGCCCATTCAAAGAAGGAATCACGAAAAAGAGCAAAGGACACATGTCCATGAAATATGATTCTATCGAAACAATAAATTCCCGGAAGCTCCACCCACACGCACGCGAACGGCTTCTCACTGACCTCATCCGTATCACCTGGCTGCGTCTACTGCACTGGTCATCGAAAAACAGATGTATTTTAATAAACCGTATTCATGGGACCCCAACAACACGAGCAATATCTGCCACAAATGTATTCCATAGATGGCATACATACATACATGCCTATACATGGACACGTAGGTTAAAGCTTCCAGGGAGGTTGTAGCCTATGGGTAAGTGATAAAGCTTGGATGAGAAAATTCATGAAAAATTCTTTGCCCAGTACCTGGCACATAGTAGCATCTCAACGACCTCTTTGCCCCCTTCTCCCTTTTGTTTTCTGTTTTGCCCTCACCTCTGGCTTTGAGCTCTCTGAGCACAGCAGCCCCTGTGGAGAGAAGCACCCTGACATGCAGGCAAGTCTGCCCGCGGAAAGCTGACCAGGAGGAATGTGATAGCCACAGCTGGGCCCTGGGCAGGGGAGTAGCAACTGCAACGCCCTTATTTGCTCTGGGAAGGAGCAGCTTGGAAACTTTTTTATGAGATTCCAGAAGCAGCAAGGTCATCAGTTTTATGGCCATCCCGCTTCGTTTGTAAATATAGCCTTTGAATGAAAATGTTTGGGCTTCTTGACAAAGGCAAGGCGGATGAACAGGGGGCAATCAAATAAAAGATACTCCGTTCCTCACCACCACGAGGCATCCTGATTCTCCTTCGATCCCTGACAAACACCACCAACAACAAACCAGTCGAACCTTCAGAGATTTTGATTTTACAGCCAAACCCTTCCCCTACCAAGTCTGAGGCAGGTGATCTGATTTGTCCCGTCACAGGCGTAGCAACATGTGTTTACAATCACACTTGTTTTGCAGCCAGCTGCTAGTGTCTGCTAGCCAACTTATAGTCAGGCATGCTTGCTGTGATCACGTCAAGGCTGAGGAGGAGGGCTGTGTCCTAGGCGACCTCCATGTGTCCCCGACAATAGGAACCAGCCTTTCCAGGGACCCCACTTTCTCTCATTGCTCCCTGGATCGAGGTTTTTCCTGCAGCTGAGTATTTACCAGTCTGTACCCAGGATACTCTCAGCCTTCACTATTTGGCTAGCTGCCAGGGTAACCTCTGATGGCAGTTAGCTAGGGGGACAGGGTCACCCTCTCTTTGAGCTTCTTTTCTAAGGACCACAAGGCAACCCAGGCAGAGGCAGCGTGTGTGTGTCATTGGGAACTGAAGGAGGGTGTGGTGAGAGAAGGCAGGATGTAGTAGAGAGGCAGGATGACATTTTTCATCAATGGAAGAAATTTTCCTTAACAGGCACAATTCCAGGGCCCTCATGTATGTTTTCTTTGAACTTTAAGGTTATCTTTATTTTTTTAAATTAACTTTGATTAGAGTATAGTTGATTTATAATGTGTTAGTTTCAGGTATATGGCAAAATGAGTCAGATATATAAAACAGATACATATATATATATATATACACTCTCTTTTAGATTCTTTTCCCACATAGGCCCATTACAGAGTATCAAGTCGTGTTCCTGTGCTATTCAGTAGGTTCTTATGAGTTACCTACCTATTTATAATATATAATAGTGTGTATATGTCAATCCAATATTCCTGCTTATTCCTCCTCCCTTCCTTTTCCCCTTGGTAACCATAAATTTGTTTTCCACGTCTATGACTCTATTTGCACCATTTTTCTTTAAGATTCTGCATGTAAGCAATATCATATAATATATATTTTTCTCTGTCTGATTCACTTCACTTAGTCTGATAATCTCTAAGTCCATCCATGTTGTTGCAAATGGTATGATTTCCTTCTTTTTTCTGACTGAACCCTGATATACTTTGAATGGCTATTTGTTGAAGAATTTAATATTTATCAGATGCCCATCATTTGCCAGAGGGGCTAAAATCTGATTACATAATGCAAAACTTGACAGACAGTATTTGAACTCCTGGATCTTGAATTCTAATGAGGGGACAATGGTCATAACAAATACATAGATAATTAGAGAGAGTGACAAATGCCCTATGAAGACTACAAGGCAGGATGACATGGGAAGGGAGGTTGAAGATGGAGGACTGCTTTAGAGAGGGGCCTTCTTCCTAAGGAAAGGCTATCTGAGCTGAGACCTGAATGATAAGACACTAGTCATGATGGAAGGCAGCTGACAGTAAGGGAGCAAGGAAACTGTACTGCAGACATCTGAGCTAAGGAGGGGGCTCATCTTACTTCCAAAATCTGGTCAAGATGAGGAAGCAAAGCAAAAAAGTGCTGCGGAGTGGCTGGACCAATGTGTCCAATTGCTGAGCGAGAGCTCTGGAGCGCATGCGCCCAGAGCCGGTACTCTGTGACAACAGAGGCTACCGCGATGGGAGGCCCACATGGGCCAAAGAACAAAGATGGATGAAAATAGATAAATGAAAGATCAATAGAAGTGGCCCGCCCGCTCCCCTCCCTCCCCATCCCATCCCCACTCCCCCAAAAAAAAGTATGACAAGGGGTATGGCAAGCAGGTGGTGTTGAAACCAGGGTTTAAGGGAAAGTCTATTCTTATTCAGAATAGGTGGCTCTTCACCTTGACCCAGGGACTCCTGGAAGCCAAGCATCTGTCCCCAAGGCAAGCAAATTAAAATGTGGCTTTCTGAAGACACCGGATAGCCTTAGAGAAATTCCTGCCCTGTTGAGGATTATAGGGAATCCCCCAGTGTGATGGCAGCTTCCAACCTGGTCACCCAAAGGGGAAGCTGGTTGGTTCCAGACTCACCAAGTTACTCCAGGCAGCTGTTGGTTGCCTTCATTGTAAATACTAACAATTTTAAGCTTTACCCAATGTTTGGACAACACTTGCAATTATGAATGAACAATATACCACATATTAAATCCCTGGCCTGTAAAAGTCTTGCCTAGAGCCTGTCAGAATTGGGAGAAGTCCTTGGGAGATAGAAAGGTTGTTTGGTCTCACAAAGCCTGAAAGCTTTCAAAGTTGTTTTTATTTCCATTACCTAGAAATGTACAGACAGGATTGAAAGAAGAAGACATTTAGTATACATCTTGATACTTATATCCTGTTACTGAACCAAATGTCTGAAATACAGTATTAATTAATATATGACATAAATCCTGCAATTAACCTTTGAATAGCATAATTATGGACTTCCCTGGAAGTAAAGAATCTGCCAACAATGCAGTAAACCTGGGTTTGATCCCTGGGCTGGAAGGAAATGGTTACCCACTCCAGTATTCTTGCCTGGAGAATCTCATGGACGGAAAAACCTGGTGGGTTACAGTTCATGGGGTCACATATTCAGACATGACTGAATGATGAACACCCACACAAAGCATAATTATAATGCATTATATTTTTGTGCATTGAAAGTATAACCTTGTTAATGTAAGCATAATTTTAAAAATGATTTTAACATTGATTTGCTAGGAGCATCATGAAATGGAAATGGCTTGGACACCTGAATCATCTAGACTGAAGTTTGAATGTATCAAAGCACCATTACCTATTTGTTGCAATTTCTTGGATGACTCTTTCTCACTTATGGCTAGTTTTGTTTGCATTGAATTTCACCACTCAGAAGTCCTTAAATCTGTGGTTAATCAAAGCAAACCATTACCTATTGTTGCCAGGGTTTAAGGGAAAGTCTATTCTTATTCAGAATAGGTGGCTCTTCACCTTGACCCAGGGACTCCTGGAAGCCAAGCATCTGTCCCCAAGGCAAGCAAATTAAAATGTGGCTTTCTGAAGACACCGGATAGCCTTAGAGAAATTCCTGCCCTGTTGAGGATTATAGGGAATCCCCCAGTGTGATGGCAGCTTCCAACCTGGTCACCCAAAGGGGAAGCTGGTTGGTTCCAGACTCACCAAGTTACTCCAGGCAGCTGTTGGTTGCCTTCATTGTAAATACTAACAATTTTAAGCTTTACCCAATGTTTGGACAACACTTGCAATTATGAATGAACAATATACCACATATTAAATCCCTGGCCTGTAAAAGTCTTGCCTAGAGCCTGTCAGAATTGGGAGAAGTCCTTGGGAGATAGAAAGGTTGTTTGGTCTCACAAAGCCTGAAAGCTTTCAAAGTTGTTTTTATTTCCATTACCTAGAAATGTACAGACAGGATTGAAAGAAGAAGACATTTAGTATACATCTTGATACTTATATCCTGTTACTGAACCAAATGTCTGAAATACAGTATTAATTAATATATGACATAAATCCTGCAATTAACCTTTGAATAGCATAATTATGGACTTCCCTGGAAGTAAAGAATCTGCCAACAATGCAGTAAACCTGGGTTTGATCCCTGGGCTGGAAGGAAATGGTTACCCACTCCAGTATTCTTGCCTGGAGAATCTCATGGACGGAAAAACCTGGTGGGTTACAGTTCATGGGGTCACATATTCAGACATGACTGAATGATGAACACCCACACAAAGCATAATTATAATGCATTATATTTTTGTGCATTGAAAGTATAACCTTGTTAATGTAAGCATAATTTTAAAAATGATTTTAACATTGATTTGCTAGGAGCATCATGAAATGGAAATGGCTTGGACACCTGAATCATCTAGACTGAAGTTTGAATGTATCAAAGCACCATTACCTATTTGTTGCAATTTCTTGGATGACTCTTTCTCACTTATGGCTAGTTTTGTTTGCATTGAATTTCACCACTCAGAAGTCCTTAAATCTGTGGTTATGCAAACTCCTCTTTGTTGGAGAGAGCTAATAATCTGAACAGTATTACCAGCCTACGAGAAAGAGAACATCAGGCATTCTCAGTGTTCTCTTGGAATACTTTCTACTTGGTAAGCATAGTTCTAGGTAATAAATACATGGAATGACACCTTTTAAAAGGTAGGGAATGAGAAGACTAGGGTAAAGAGTGGAAGACTACTGCATACCAAGAGAAGTCCTGACCTTTTTTTGAAACTTACTGTCAGCTTTATGCTGATGCTTTCTGTAAAGACTTCCAAATGAACTTTGGCTGGCTTCCCCATTGTTATTGCCAGTCAGTTAAAAATTCAAGCCATTTTTCAAGGTGCATCTAAATGCTCCATTTTCTTTTTTATTTGAAGCACTGATAAGTAGTCAGATGAAAGTAATCACTCCTTTCTCCACGTTCCTATGGTGCCCTTAATTTACTCTTTCACTATCTCCTCTCTCTTCCAACTCTGGTGGGCACTGATATTTGCACCATGCATTAGAATTCACAAGTACTTTCCTGTGCAAATTCTCATATCATTCACAGCAATCTGTGACACTATGCATAGGGATAGAGATTTGTTGAGACTGTTAGTAGACTGGCTTCATAACCTAGGATTACAAGTCAGACAAAATCATCTGAGATATCTAAAGTCAGTAGCCAAAGAACACAGGATTCTGTTAAGAGTTAGACAGAAAAGACTTTAGATTCTATTACATTAAAATGTCTATAATATAACATTAGGTCGAAGAGGCCTGCAGAAATTCTAGGAACCAAAGAAAACTTGTAATCTAGTCAAGCGATCATCTTGAGATTTAAGTCTAAGAGTAGCTCAAAGCAAATTCATTGATAAGTATAACCTTGTTAATGTAAGCATAATTTTAAAAATGATTTTAACATTGATTTGCTAGGAGCATCATGAAATGGAAATGGCTTGGACACCTGAATCATCTAGACTGAAGTTTGAATGTATCAAAGCACCATTACCTATTTGTTGCAATTTCTTGGATGACTCTTTCTCACTTATGGCTAGTTTTGTTTGCATTGAATTTCACCACTCAGAAGTCCTTAAATCTGTGGTTATGCAAACTCCTCTTTGTTGGAGAGAGCTAATAATCTGAACAGTATTACCAGCCTACGAGAAAGAGAACATCAGGCATTCTCAGTGTTCTCTTGGAATACTTTCTACTTGGTAAGCATAGTTCTAGGTAATAAATACATGGAATGACACCTTTTAAAAGGTAGGGAATGAGAAGACTAGGGTAAAGAGTGGAAGACTACTGCATACCAAGAGAAGTCCTGACCTTTTTCTGAAACTTACTGTCAGCTTTATGCTGATGCTTTCTGTAAAGACTTCCAAATGAACTTTGGCTGGCTTCCCCATTGTTATTGCCAGTCAGTTAAAAATTCAAGCCATTTTTCAAGGTGCATCTAAATGCTCCATTTTCTTTTTTATTTGAAGCACTGATAAGTAGTCAGATGAAAGTAATCACTCCTTTCTCCACGTTCCTATGGTGCCCTTAATTTACTCTTTCACTATCTCCTCTCTCTTCCAACTCTGGTGGGCACTGATATTTGCACCATGCATTAGAATTCACAAGTACTTTCCTGTGCAAATTCTCATATCATTCACAGCAATCTGTGACACTATGCATAGGGATAGAGATTTGTTGAGACTGTTAGTAGACTGGCTTCATAACCTAGGATTACAAGTCAGACAAAATCATCTGAGATATCTAAAGTCAGTAGCCAAAGAACACAGGATTCTGTTAAGAGTTAGACAGAAAAGACTTTAGATTCTATTACATTAAAATGTCTATAATATAACATTAGGTCGAAGAGGCCTGCAGAAATTCTAGGAACCAAAGAAAACTTGTAATCTAGTCAAGCGATCAGGCTACGTTGGACTTTCTGATGTTTGAGACAGGATCAGAGGCTATGTATAACTTGAGTCCCACAGTGGGGCCATGTCCCTTTTGAAGTTACAGATTCATTGACATAACCTCTAAAAATAGAGTTCAGGATGTCATATCAAGGTTACCAAAATCTCTGATCACAAGCAATCCCAAGAATGCTGAGATGGCAACTCCCATACTTCCGTGGGATGATTTAATAGTTTTAATAGTTTTTGCACAAAAGCACCATCCAGGAAGCCCAATCTCTTGTCCAGCTAAATATTTCTGTGCAAGAAAATTTCAGTTAACAGGATATCATTGCCTTTCTTACTGAGCAAGCAGCTTTTATTCCTTGGAAGTTTTAGATTACATATATGCATGTTTAAGGTAATCAAGACTAAAGTATAAATATTTTGGCATTAAGAATGGGGCCATTTTTGGTATCCCTATATGCTTGTAATGTTTAAGAAAATTTGGCCTTTAAAAATGATATTCTTGTAATTCTAATTTAAGATGTATAATTGACAAATTATTGAGATATATCTGTAAGTGAAAATTCATATCAATCACAAAGCCTAACTCATTGGGTTAACTCTGGGGGTATTTGTTAGTCAGACAGTTGATCTTCTTAAAATGAAAAACTGAATTATAAATGAAGTTTAAGCAATTTGAAGAAATCTCATAATAGACATTTGCAAAGAAGCATTGATGAAAGATTCTTTAAAAGACTAAGGAACCAGGTTTCCCTGGTACTTTTCATTTTAAAGGTGGGCACTGATATTTGCACCATGCATTAGAATTCACAAGTACTTTCCTGTGCAAATTCTCATATCATTCACAGCAATCTGTGACACTATGCATAGGGATAGAGATTTGTTGAGACTGTTAGTAGACTGGCTTCATAACCTAGGATTACAAGTCAGACAAAATCATCTGAGATATCTAAAGTCAGTAGCCAAAGAACACAGGATTCTGTTAAGAGTTAGACAGAAAAGACTTTAGATTCTATTACATTAAAATGTCTATAATATAACATTAGGTCGAAGAGGCCTGCAGAAATTCTAGGAACCAAAGAAAACTTGTAATCTAGTCAAGCGATCAGGCTACGTTGGACTTTCTGATGTTTGCGAGACAGGATCAGAGGCTATGTATAACTTGAGTCCCACAGTGGGGCCATGTCCCTTTTGAAGTTACAGATTCATTGACATAACCTCTAAAAATAGAGTTCAGGATGTCATATCAAGGTTACCAAAATCTCTGATCACAAGCAATCCCAAGAATGCTGAGATGGCAACTCCCATACTTCCGTGGGATGATTTAATAGTTTTAATAGTTTTTGCACAAAAGCACCATCCAGGAAGCCCAATCTCTTGTCCAGCTAAATATTTCTGTGCAAGAAAATTTCAGTTAACAGGATATCATTGCCTTTCTTACTGAGCAAGCAGCTTTTATTCCTTGGAAGTTTTAGATTACATATATGCATGTTTAAGGTAATCAAGACTAAAGTATAAATATTTTGGCATTAAGAATGGGGCCATTTTTGGTATCCCTATATGCTTGTAATGTTTAAGAAAATTTGGCCTTTAAAAATGATATTCTTGTAATTCTAATTTAAGATGTATAATTGACAAATTATTGAGATATATCTGTAAGTGAAAATTCATATCAATCACAAAGCCTAACTCATTGGGTTAACTCTGGGGTATTTGTTAGTCAGACAGTTGATCTTCTTAAAATGAAAAACTGAATTATAAATGAAGTTTAAGCAATTTGAAGAAATCTCATAATAGACATTTGCAAAGAAGCATTGATGAAAGATTCTTTAAAAGACTAAGGAACCAGGTTTCCCTGGTGGTCCAGTGGGTAAACAGTTAGCCTTGCAGTGCAAGGGGCTTGGGTTCTATCTCTGGCACGGGGAAAATCTCACATGCCACAGAGCTGCTGGATAGATGTGTCAATTATGAGCCATCACTCTGGAGCGCATGTGCCCAGAGCGGCTGCTCTGCAAGGAGAGAGGCCACTGTGATGGGAGGCCCACACAGGTCAAAGAAATAAGATGGGTGAAAATAAATAAATGAAGGACCAATAAAAGAGACAAAACTTTTTTTAAAAAAGGAGAAAGACTACGGGAACTTATATGGAGGCTATACAACAACGTGGAGGAGTGAGATGGGGAGGGACTGGGAGGACCATTCAGGAGGGAGGGTCAAGGGTATACCTATGACTGATTTGGGTTTGCCTATAGCTGTAAACAACAAAATTGTAAAAGTAAAATAAAAACAATTATAAAAAAGTAAAAAAAGTGACTAAGAAGAGAGATACTTAAAATTTGCTCCACTTATAAACAGAAAAATAAGATTTATAAGTGGAACATAAAATCTAAGAAAATACATGTTTAAGTGTGTAACTTCAGTGAATTGATCCATTAGCTTAAAAATCTAAGGCAGAAGTCTCAGTGGTCTTTTCGATACTCTGAACTCACTCTAAGGACATCAGAATAGCTTAAATTCACAGAATTGACCTGTCCAAAGTCACATGACTAGTAAGTCACCACTTAAAAGTTGGGGTCTACATCCTATATCTTTTGGTTGAACTTTTCTGTCATTTTTTGGTTGTCTGCTTCCCTGGTGGCTCACACAGTATGCCTGTAATAAGGACAGGGTATATGCTTGTAATGTTTAAGAAAATTTGGCCTTTAAAAATGATATTCTTGTAATTCTAATTTAAGATGTATAATTGACAAATTATTGAGATATATCTGTAAGTGAAAATTCATATCAATCACAAAGCCTAACTCATTGGGTTAACTCTGGGGGTATTTGTTAGTCAGACAGTTGATCTTCTTAAAATGAAAAACTGAATTATAAATGAAGTTTAAGCAATTTGAAGAAATCTCATAATAGACATTTGCAAAGAAGCATTGATGAAAGATTCTTTAAAAGACTAAGGAACCAGGTTTCCCTGGTGGTCCAGTGGGTAAACAGTTAGCCTTGCAGTGCAAGGGGCTTGGGTTCTATCTCTGGCACGGGAAGATCTCACATGCCACAGAGCTGCTGGATAGATGTGTCAATTATGAGCCATCACTCTGGAGCGCATGTGCCCAGAGCGGCTGCTCTGCAAGGAGAGAGGCCACTGTGATGGGAGGCCCACACAGGTCAAAGAAATAAGATGGGTGAAAATAAATAAATGAAGGACCAATAAAAGAGACAAAACTTTTTTTAAAAAAGGAGAAAGACTACGGGAACTTATATGGAGGCTATACAACAACGTGGAGGAGTGAGATGGGGAGGGACTGGGAGGACCATTCAGGAGGGAGGGGTCAAGGGTATACCTATGACTGATTTGGGTTTGCCTATAGCTGTAAACAACAAAATTGTAAAAGTAAAATAAAAACAATTATAAAAAAGTAAAAAAAGTGACTAAGAAGAGAGATACTTAAAATTTGCTCCACTTATAAACAGAAAAATAAGATTTATAAGTGGAACATAAAATCTAAGAAAATACATGTTTAAGTGTGTAACTTCAGTGAATTGATCCATTAGCTTAAAAATCTAAGGCAGAAGTCTCAGTGGTCTTTTCGATACTCTGAACTCACTCTAAGGACATCAGAATAGCTTAAATTCACAGAATTGACCTGTCCAAAGTCACATGACTAGTAAGTCACCACTTAAAAGTTGGGGTCTACATCCTATATCTTTTGGTTGAACTTTTCTGTCATTTTTTGGTTGTCTGCTTCCCTGGTGGCTCACACAGTATGCCTGTAATGCAAGAGACCTGGGTTCAATTCCTAGGTTGGGAAGATCTCCTGGAGAAGAGAATGGCAACTCATTCCAGTATTCTTGCCCTGAAAATTCCACAGACAGAGAAGCCTAGTGGGCAAGAGTCCATAGGATGGCGAAGAGTCAGACATGACTGAATGACTAACACTACGTATTTTATAGCCCCTGCATTATTTTGCCTTAGTTTGGGCTTCTTTATCTGTGTCTTATCTTGATACTGCATGGGAAGAGACATGAAGTAGAAGTGGGGGACAGCTCAATAAATGTATTGGATTCAACTTGCCCTAGGTCATAGACAACCTCTGAGAAAGGGTGGCATGGATGGGGAAGGTTATAGAATATTACCTTTTTGTAATACTGTGTAGCTTTAAGGGGGCTGAATCTTTAGGCCTGGACTCCAGCGGGCCAAGCTCTGATGAAGTGGCTGTGAACTCACTCTATGCTGTCTGCCTTCTTTTAAGACTGATTCCACGGATATCCTTCAGAGTGTTCCCATTGCTCATGATAAAGACCCAAAGCTGTCCACTTCTCTAGACTCTTGCTCCACTTGCTCTGAGGACACAACTTTCCTTTAGTTCCCTGGAGAAATCACTGTCTTTCCCAGGTGAAGTCAGGTTTCTAACTGAACACTCGACATCTTTCTGAACTTATAGCACTTCTTAGAGGCTATAGTGATATATTTTTGTTTGTAGCTTTTTATTTAATATCTAGGGAAGACCTTTAGCTCTGGGCATCTTAGATCTTTTCCTCACCATTATACTTGGTGCATGTGTGTGCATGCTCAGTTGCTTTAGTCATGTCCAATTCTTTGCAACCTTATGGACTGTAGCCCACCAGGCTCTTCTGTCCATGGGATTCTCCAGGCAAGAATACTGGAGTGGATTGCCACTGCTTCTTCCAGGGGATCTTCCTGAACCAGGTACTGAACTCACATCTCTTGCATTCACAGAATTGACCTGTCCAAAGTCACATGACTAGTAAGTCACCACTTAAAAGTTGGGGTCTACATCCTATATCTTTTGGTTGAACTTTTCTGTCATTTTTTGGTTGTCTGCTTCCCTGGTGGCTCACACAGTATGCCTGTAATGCAAGAGACCTGGGTTCAATTCCTAGGTTGGGAAGATCTCCTGGAGAAGAGAATGGCAACTCATTCCAGTATTCTTGCCCTGAAAATTCCACAGACAGAGAAGCCTAGTGGGCAAGAGTCCATAGGATGGCGAAGAGTCAGACATGACTGAATGACTAACACTCGTATTTTATAGCCCCTGCATTATTTTGCCTTAGTTTGGGCTTCTTTATCTGTGTCTTATCTTGATACTGCATGGGAAGAGACATGAAGTAGAAGTGGGGGACAGCTCAATAAATGTATTGGATTCAACTTGCCCTAGGTCATAGACAACCTCTGAGAAAGGGTGGCATGGATGGGGAAGGTTATAGAATATTACCTTTTTGTAATACTGTGTAGCTTTAAGGGGGCTGAATCTTTAGGCCTGGACTCCAGCGGGCCAAGCTCTGATGAAGTGGCTGTGAACTCACTCTATGCTGTCTGCCTTCTTTTAAGACTGATTCCACGGATATCCTTCAGAGTGTTCCCATTGCTCATGATAAAGACCCAAAGCTGTCCACTTCTCTAGACTCTTGCTCCACTTGCTCTGAGGACACAACTTTCCTTTAGTTCCCTGGAGAAATCACTGTCTTTCCCAGGTGAAGTCAGGTTTCTAACTGAACACTCGACATCTTTCTGAACTTATAGCACTTCTTAGAGGCTATAGTGATATATTTTTGTTTGTAGCTTTTTATTTAATATCTAGGGAAGACCTTTAGCTCTGGGCATCTTAGATCTTTTCCTCACCATTATACTTGGTGCATGTGTGTGCATGCTCAGTTGCTTTAGTCATGTCCAATTCTTTGCAACCTTATGGACTGTAGCCCACCAGGCTCTTCTGTCCATGGGATTCTCCAGGCAAGAATACTGGAGTGGATTGCCACTGCTTCTTCCAGGGGATCTTCCTGAACCAGGTACTGAACTCACATCTCTTGCATCTCCAGCATTGCAGGCAGATTCTTTACTACTGGGCCACCTGGGAAGCCCATACTTGGTGCATAGTAGGGGCTTAACAAATGTAGGCTTTTATGATTGTTATCATTAGCATTTAATAAGTATCTGTTGTTGGGATGAATGAATGAATGAATCAGTAAAAAGGGAAGGATCGACTTTATGGTGATCATTTAGACTGGCCTGATCTCCACTCAGCTGGAAAGAATTTTAGATGAAATCTTATCAGACAGATAGGGGACATGATGTCTGAGATTTCCTTCCAGGCCAGCGAGCCTTTTGCTCCAGAAACGCTGTTTGTCACTTTGCTTTAGCCATTACTTTTATCACCCTCGTGGGGAAAGAACTGTCTGTGTGTGTGTGTGTGTGAGAGAGAGAGACAGAGAGAAAGCGAGAGAGAGAGACATAAGATAGAGACAGAGAGACAAAGAGACACACAGAGAAAGAGACAGAGAGACAGAAAGGGAAAAAGAGATTGCACTGGCATGCAAGGTGATGAGAAATGACCCAGAAAGCCCCTGGAAACGACCATGGTCTCCTTTCTCACCTCATTCAAGCAAGTGAGATCTCATTTGGCAGACAATAGGCTGGCTGAAAAGTGTCAGGCCCCTGAACATCAATGAATTTTGCATTTCCAAATAATGGATTTATGGTTAAACTCAAACGCGCCCTCTGTGAAGAATGCCAGACTCAGCTGGTAATTCTTATTCTCTTAAATCTCTCTCTCCAACATAAGTTTTTAAGTCTATGCCTCCAAATCTGTCAATCACAGCCATGAGTGAGGAGCTAATGAAATTTTCTGATGACATTGAGCTGCTTCCTCATGATGGTGAATTCATCCTGAATATTGTAGGAAAAGTCATGGAAGAGCAAGAGGCTGGAAAGGCAGACAGTTTCTCTAAAAATAGGCCGCACGATCCCTCCTTTCTTTCTCTGGGAAACTGGTGTAACACTGACCTCTAGCTGAATGGAGAGAGTGAATTCTGCTGGTGCCTTCTACTCGGGCTGGCCATTGCTGGCCATTGCTGGCCAATGCTGGCCATTGGGCCCATTGGGTGATCTGAAGTGAAAAGAGAGCATTTGGAAATCTTTTCTGCCTTAAGAATGTTTCCTGTATCCCGCTTGGCTTCTCTTCTTCACCATTTGTATAATTCGTGAGGTGCTAGGCCTTATGAGTTCCCCTTTTAGTTCTAATTATTCCCAACAACACTGTAAGGTAGATGTAATGGCATCCATCTTCCTGGCAGGAAAACTGAGGCTCAGAGAATTTGGCAATTTGCCCAGCATGTCATCTTAGGAGCTGACTGGACCAGTATTCTAAGTCAGGTTTGTCCACTCTAAAGCCTGTCCTCCATCTCTGGACTCTGAGTCTGGAGGAAACCCCAGGTGGGGGTTGGGTGTCTGTTCCACTCCCCGGGGCCTGCTCTTTGAGAAAGATCTCTCAATCAGCGTGCTTATTTGTTCTGCTTCTACCTGACTAATTCCTGTTTACATTCAGAAGCCTGGCTGAGTCTCCTTCCAGATATGTCAGTTTTTGTAAAAGCAACCAGCTGTCTCCCAGGCCCCAGACTTGTTGATAACATCTCTATCTTTGCAGACAGAGAGCTCTGTGGTAAGCCATTGGATGACTGGTTAGTGGTCAATCAACGAAGCTACCCAATCATGACCTCACTTGGAATTTGAAAATCCATTGGGGGTTGAGTTGAGATTTTTCTGGTTGATAGATGGATTTCAAGCTGTTAAAATGGAATTGGAGGTCAACGTAGAAAAAGAGTTTCATTCTCACCTTGAGAAATGATTCAGCTGAGCATGTGGGTGTTGAGACAGGGGCAATAAGAAGAGGAGTTTTGAACAATAACAAAAACTAATAGAAATTTGATGTAAAACTACATGTATTTTAAGTCTTGCCTCCAAATCTGTAAATCACAGCCATGAGTGAGGAGCTAATGAAATTTTCTGATGACATTGAGCTGCTTCCTCATGATGGTGAATTCATCCTGAATATTGTAGGAAAAGTCATGGAAGAGCAAGAGGCTGGAAAGGCAGACAGTTTCTCTAAAAATAGGCCGCACGATCCTCCTTTCTTTCTCTGGGAAACTGGTGTAACACTGACCTCTAGCTGAATGGAGAGAGTGAATTCTGCTGGTGCCTTCTACTCGGGCTGGCCATTGCTGGCCATTGCTGGCCAATGCTGGCCATTGGGCCCATTGGGTGATCTGAAGTGAAAAGAGAGCATTTGGAAATCTTTTCTGCCTTAAGAATGTTTCCTGTATCCCGCTTGGCTTCTCTTCTTCACCATTTGTATAATTCGTGAGGTGCTAGGCCTTATGAGTTCCCCTTTTAGTTCTAATTATTCCCAACAACACTGTAAGGTAGATGTAATGGCATCCATCTTCCTGGCAGGAAAACTGAGGCTCAGAGAATTTGGCAATTTGCCCAGCATGTCATCTTAGGAGCTGACTGGACCAGTATTCTAAGTCAGGTTTGTCCACTCTAAAGCCTGTCCTCCATCTCTGGACTCTGAGTCTGGAGGAAACCCCAGGTGGGGGTTGGGTGTCTGTTCCACTCCCCGGGGCCTGCTCTTTGAGAAAGATCTCTCAATCAGCGTGCTTATTTGTTCTGCTTCTACCTGACTAATTCCTGTTTACATTCAGAAGCCTGGCTGAGTCTCCTTCCAGATATGTCAGTTTTTGTAAAAGCAACCAGCTGTCTCCCAGGCCCCAGACTTGTTGATAACATCTCTATCTTTGCAGACAGAGAGCTCTGTGGTAAGCCATTGGATGACTGGTTAGTGGTCAATCAACGAAGCTACCCAATCATGACCTCACTTGGAATTTGAAAATCCATTGGGGGTTGAGTTGAGATTTTTCTGGTTGATAGATGGATTTCAAGCTGTTAAAATGGAATTGGAGGTCAACGTAGAAAAAGAGTTTCATTCTCACCTTGACGAAATGATTCAGCTGAGCATGTGGGTGTTGAGACAGGGGCAATAAGAAGAGGAGTTTTGAACAATAACAAAAAAAACTAATAAAAATTGTGTTTCTTTAAAATATGTGTTAACTGATGTAAACACTACTATGGCTATGGCTTATGTAATGGGTTGTTTCAACTTTCCATGGTGGGGCGTCCCCTAGCATGTATTTGGGTTATCCCCCTGACATGGCTTAGACTTCTCCATGGCTTGCAACCTAATGGCGTTTGTCTGCATTGGTTTGCTCTGGAAAGGCTTGCCTATGGCAGTTTAATATGTTCCTATATATATATATATATATATATATATATATATATATATAATTTTTTTTTTTCGGCCAGTTCTATTGATCTTTCATTGTTTATCTTTGTTCTTTGGCTCGTGTTGGCCTCCCATCACAGTGGCCTCTCTCGTCACAGAGCACCAGCTCTGGGCGCATGCACTCCAGAGCTCCAGCTCGGTAGTTGGAAACATTGGTCCAGCCGCTCCACGGCACGTGGGATCTTCCCAGGCCAGGGATGGAGCCGGCGCCCCTTGCACTGCAAGGAGGTGTCCTTACCCACTGGACCACCAGGGAAGCCCTAATATGTTCCTATTAGGGTATAGTGTTTACTTGACTTCACAGTATCTCATTTAAAGATTTTAAACAGTCACCTAACTAATGAAAGACCACCACATATTCTTTTTTTTTAATTTTAATTTTGGCCTCTTTTATTGGTTTTGTATTTATTTATTTTCATCCATCTTTATTCTTTAGCCTGTGTGAGCCTTCCACTGCTCTCTCGTTACAGAGTACTGGCTCATAGTTGGACGCACCAGTCCAGCTGTTCCACAGCATGTGGGATCCTCCTGGCCCAGGGATCAAACCGATGCCCCTTGCACTACAAGACGGACTCTTTACCCACTGGACCGCCAGCGAAGCCCCTACCACATATTCTTTTAGACATTTTCTGTAAATAAAATGCATTACTTTGGTTTACAAAGTGATTATAATCTGCAGACTACATTTTCTATTTATTGACATAATACTGACATCTTTTCTCAGCAAGGTTGTAAATGCTTTTATTTCGTGTACCTTTCACTGTCCCACATGGATTGATTATGCATGCTTCCTGAGGCAGCACTCCAGGCTAGATCCCATTCCATTCCATTGTGTGAATGGACCTGGTGAGATAGAGTCCATGGGGCCACGAAGAGTCCGACCGACTGAGAGCGCACATGCACAATCTCAATTTAGCAAATACCTGAAGACAATAAATAGGAGCGAATATTCTGTGAGCTGGGGAGAAGACAAAGAGTATGAAGACGAGTCATGATTTGTAAAAAAACAAGCCTGTGAAGAGTAGGGGAATTGGACAGGAAAGAACAGAAGGTGTCTGGAGAAGCCCCAGCAGATGGTGCGGCTGGAGTGAATTGAAAGATGGGAAGAAAGAGAGAAAAGCACAGAACTTGATTGTATGGAGATTGATTTTGGAAAAACAATTCTAATTTAGTTTTTAAGAAAAGACTCACAGTTTTCAATTTGTACTTCAGAATCAGTTTGAATTTCTTTCTGTGGGGTTGTATTGGTCTGTTGGTGTGAGTCGACATGAAGGCTTTAGAGAAGGGAAATGTGAGGAGTGGATTTGAGTTTTTGAAAATCATCCTGGTTCCATCTATCTTTGTCCTTCTTGTCTTTATCACCCTTCTGCTTCTGCTTTCTATGGGAAGTAAGAAGAGAGGGTTGAGAAAGTATGTGGTTGTTTGTGCCTGTGTCACTGTTTACTCCTTAAAATTTCAACTGTAATGTAGGGGGATGGTTTCCTTGTTGTGTTGGCCTTTGTGTGGAAACCTAGGGGAGCTTAGGAATAACACAGAAGACCAGCCAGAAATGCTGATGACATTGTAATACGAAAGTAATGGCATATTACTTTTTTGGGGGGGGTCATCTGGGATTAAAAAAATACGGAAATTGATTTTGGAAAAATTACTAATTTAGCTTTTAAAAAAAGATTCACATTTTTCAATTTGTATTTCAAATCCTCAGTCTGAAAACTATTGAATAAATAATAATAATAATCTGACCTTATGGTTCAGGAGATAAAATATTATATATTGCATTCTGGTTAAAGATAAATGAATACTGCAGTTCTGCAAAGGATGTTGTATTTGAAAATCTAACAAGTTAGAAGTATATTAACAAAGAAAACACAAATCAAAGGAAGCAAAGATGGGTATGAAGTGAATAAAGAAAGAAGAGTAATTGAAAGCCTGAGTGTGATTTTTCATATACTTTTTTTCTGAAGCAAAGTCTCCTTTGAGCATTGTTTTTCATTTCTCTGTTAGAAATAAAATGAAAATTATCACATTCTCATAATTACATTACATTTTAGTGTCTGTTTGTATTCCCTTCTTTAGGATCATATAGAAGGGAACTCAAGAGCCATAACACTCTGGCTTCCAGCATGACATGTGACCAGAGTGGATCCCCATCCCAAGCCTGGAGCCTTCCTCTTCTTCTCTCAGTTCAGAGGAAGGCCTCCTTCTAAACCCAGGAGAGGAAATGACAGAGGATAATAGATATAGAAGTGATCTGGAAGGTTAAAAAACAATTCTTTACAGGCAAAAACCTTTAAAAAATTCCTGTCTTCTTTTAAATTGATTTAAAGTAACAGATTGAGACAAATGTGAGACTCTGTTGTCAGGACAGAGATCTCCTGGTGAAATTAATATATCACATCTCTTTCACATTGTCACCAATACCGAATGACTCCAAAGCAGTATGTGTTGTACCGATGTTGCCAGGCAGTCGACAATTGGTTTTCCTTAAACATCTCTGTTTCCAATTCTTCTAAAGCTACAGATCATACTTGTTTTGTTTCACATGTGTGTGTTTTCCCCTTCGAATAACTGAAACCAGACTTATCTGTGACTCTTTCGGTGTAGATAATTTTTGCTAATTGGTTTTCTAAAGTCTTACAAATTGTCTAGGAGTTTATTGACCCTTTTGTTTATAAATGAATACTAATAAAAACAAGAGTGACATAGTCATCCTATTAGAGGATTTCTGGTATAGTTAGCAATTGCACAATGATCTAGATTTCCTAGCATAAATGCCTCATTTGTAGAAACGTGATTCTCACATTCTGTTGTTTCAGAACACATTCGTTTACGCAGATTTGCAGTGTAAGTTGATTATGGGAGCTTAAAGGAATAGACACATGATTGGCTTCTCTAGGTAGGCATTGGTGTTTGACATCTGAACCCCTGTACCATCACTCCTTTAAAAGGTTCAATAAATTTTCCTGAAGAGACTGACCTCTCCCCTGCACTTTTATCTCCCATACATTGAAGATGTGTTGTTTTCTATATACAGCTGGAAACTCCCCAAATCTCTTTAAATCTTGCTAGCTCTAAGTGGGCCCATGATGTTCTATTTGAGGATAAACCTAGTAAAGGGAAGACTGAGGATCCGTCACATTCTCATAATTACATTACTTTTGTGTCTGTTTGTATTCCTTCTTTAGGATCATATAGAAGGGAACTCAAGAGCCATAACACTCTGGCTTCCAGCATGACATGTGACCAGAGTGGATCCCCATCCCAAGCCTGGAGCCTTCCTCTTCTTCTCTCAGTTCAGAGGAAGGCCTCCTTCTAAACCCAGGAGAGGAAATGACAGAGGATAATAGATATAGAAGTGATCTGGAAGGTTAAAAAACAATTCTTTACAGGCAAAAACCTTTAAAAAATTCCTGTCTTCTTTTAAATTGATTTAAAGTAACAGATTGAGACAAATGTGAGACTCTGTTGTCAGGACAGAGATCTCCTGGTGAAATTAATATATCACATCTCTTTCACATTGTCACCAATACCGAATGACTCCAAAGCAGTATGTGTTGTACCGATGTTGCCAGGCAGTCGACAATTGGTTTTCCTTAAACATCTCTGTTTCCAATTCTTCTAAAGCTACAGATCATACTTGTTTTGTTTCACATGTGTGTGTTTTCCCCTTCGAATAACTGAAACCAGACTTATCTGTGACTCTTTCGGTGTAGATAATTTTTGCTAATTGGTTTTCTAAAGTCTTACAAATTGTCTAGGAGTTTATTGACCCTTTTGTTTATAAATGAATACTAATAAAAACAAGAGTGACATAGTCATCCTATTAGAGGATTTCTGGTATAGTTAGCAATTGCACAATGATCTAGATTTCCTAGCATAAATGCCTCATTTGTAGAAACGTGATTCTCACATTCTGTTGTTTCAGAACACATTCGTTTACGCAGATTTGCAGTGTAAGTTGATTATGGGAGCTTAAAGGAATAGACACATGATTGGCTTCTCTAGGTAGGCATTGGTGTTTGACATCTGAACCCCTGTACCATCACTCCTTTAAAAGGTTCAATAAATTTTCCTGAAGAGACTGACCTCTCCCCTGCACTTTTATCTCCCATACATTGAAGATGTGTTGTTTTCTATATACAGCTGGAAACTCCCCAAATCTCTTTAAATCTTGCTAGCTCTAAGTGGGCCCATGATGTTCTATTTGAGGATAAACCTAGTAAAGGGAAGAATGTTAAATGATCTGAGGTCGTTGGATCCGCTTCCAATAGAGTGATCCTAGGTCTTGGTTAAGATGAAGGGAATGGATGATCCTGTCCTGGCTGGAATTATTGATGGAGGACTCAAGTTGCCCGAGCTGACCCTTTGGCCTTCAGATCTGGTGTAACATGGAAAACCCCTCCCAGAGTCATCGTTCTTCACGGCAGTGTCAGCCACCTTCTGTTTGAATATCTGACTTGTTTGGAGCCCTACAAGGAGACAGGGTGAGTTCTGAGAGAGATGATGTTTACCATGAGCAAGAAGACTGATGGCAAGTCCCAGCTTATCTAAAACCCAGGGGCCAGACCTTGAGATAACAGCGCTCTGATTTAAAAGTATTTACATTCAGAAAGAGGAATTTTGCAAGGCCCCAAAGCATTGTAGGCCATTGTAGCATGAATAGGGTTTTCCTAACCACTGTCTAATCCTAGAATGTCTATTTTAGAAAGTGCAAAGATGTTGCTGGGAAAAGGAAATTATACAGTATGTATATAAAATTTTAACAATTGGCAATAGCAAAGTGAGATAATCTTGCTTTGGCAGAAAGTAAGGTAAGACATTAAGGGAGATTTACTTATGAATCTTCCCTCCCCACTTGCTAGCAATAACAATCAACTTCAGGGCTTATTGTTCTAAATGCTTCCTAGAGACTTGTGACCACCTTGATTTTTATCATCTTTTTTTAGGTTCAGAAAACTTAAATAACTTTCTCAGGACACAGAACTGCATATACAAGTACACACACACCCACAGATGAAAGCTGTCCGGACTAAGTGGTATAAATGAGCCATGTGTGTTAACTATTAAGAATCTCTCTCCATATTCCACTGTTAATAGCAAGAGGCCAATTAGCAGACAGCTACAAACCATAGTTTAATTTTCTCAAAAATGCAATAAGGAACATAGCAAAAGTCAATTTCGTGAATTTAGTGAAAACAGTAAAGAGTCATTCCTATGTCTTTTTCATCTGTATCCACTACCCCGAACAGTAACTCGTGCAGTTATTACTGATGAAAAATGGTGCCAAAGCTCTGTCATATTTTCAGTGTATGAGGAACATTACTGCTGTTTTTTGCTGAGTTTGACTTCCAGAGTAGTGCAGAGGGTTCCCACTTTCTGGAAAGACTTTCAACCCCAAAGAGTGGAGACACAAAACTTGTTTTGCTTATTCTTCAGTGACCTGGAGCATTCCAGTTTATTAAGGTTTCTGTGTATTGATTTGATACATGGTGACTGGGCAGAGAGGGTGCCAGGAGAGTGGTAGATGAGGCTGGAGAGGTGGATAATGAGATCCGAGCACGCTGTGTGGGCCCTGGAAAGGATCTGGGGTTTTACTACAGTGCCGAGAAGTCATGAAAGAGATTGGTACCAGAGGGTGACAGGATTAGATGTATAATTTTAAAGGATCATCCAGGCTGCTTTGTGTATTGAATGTGTCCTTATACATTCGAAGAAGACAGGGGGGGTCATGGTATCTTAGACTTGGGGAGGGGCAAAGATGAGAAAGAGGGATGGATTTGAGATACATTTGGAAGTAGGAATTATAGGATTTGGTGATGGATTGAACAGGGATGGTGGGGTTTGGGAGAAGGAAGATTTAAGGATGACTGGAGTTTTCCTGAGCAAACGGGTAGATGAAGGTGACATCTGTTGAGGTGGAGAAGGCTGCCAGAATAAAAGGCTTCTCAGAGATGATCAAGAGTATAATTATAGAAATGTGAAGCAGCTATCCCAGAACAAGCATGCAGTAAGCAGTTGTGAGTTTTGGCTGGGAGGTCATGGAGTTATCTGGAATAGAGTGATAAATATGGGAGTCATCGGCATATGGATGGTCTTTGATGTCTGGGAAATGGGTAAGAACCCTTGCGGTAAAAACGTCAAGTCAAAAGAAAAAGGACTTAGCACTGTGCTTTGAGGAATTTAATATTTAGCAGAGGAGGGGAAGCCAATAAAGGAAACAGAGAATGGAAACCAAGTGGAAACAAAGGGGAAAATGGAAGGTCAATTTCGTGAATTTAGTGAAAACAGTAAAGAGTCATTCCTATGTCTTTTTCATCTGTATCCACTACCCCGAACAGTAACTCGTGCAGTTATTACTGATGAAAAATGGTGCCAAAGCTCTGTCATATTTTCAGTGTATGAGGAACATTACTGCTGTTTTTTGCTGAGTTTGACTTCCAGAGTAGTGCAGAGGGTTCCCACTTTCTGGAAAGACTTTCAACCCCAAAGAGTGGAGACACAAAACTTGTTTTGCTTATTCTTCAGTGACCTGGAGCATTCCAGTTTATTAAGGTTTCTGTGTATTGATTTGATACATGGTGACTGGGCAGAGAGGGTGCCAGGAGAGTGGTAGATGAGGCTGGAGAGGTGGATAATGAGATCCGAGCACGCTGTGTGGGCCCTGGAAAGGATCTGGGGTTTTACTACAGTGCCGAGAAGTCATGAAAGAGATTGGTACCAGAGGGTGACAGGATTAGATGTATAATTTTAAAGGATCATCCAGGCTGCTTTGTGTATTGAATGTGTCCTTATACATTCGAAGAAGACAGGGGGGGTCATGGTATCTTAGACTTGGGGAGGGGCAAAGATGAGAAAGAGGGGATGGATTTGAGATACATTTGGAAGTAGGAATTATAGGATTTGGTGATGGATTGAACAGGGGACGGTGGGGTTTGGGAGAAGGAAGATTTAAGGATGACTGGAGTTTTCCTGAGCAAACGGGTAGATGAAGGTGACATCTGTTGAGGTGGAGAAGGCTGCCAGAATAAAAGGCTTCTCAGAGATGATCAAGAGTATAATTATAGAAATGTGAAGCAGCTATCCCAGAACAAGCATGCAGTAAGCAGTTGTGAGTTTTGGCTGGGAGGTCATGGAGTTATCTGGAATAGAGTGATAAATATGGGAGTCATCGGCATATGGATGGTCTTTGATGTCTGGGAAATGGGTAAGAACCCTTGCGGTAAAAACGTCAAGTCAAAAGAAAAAGGACTTAGCACTGTGCTTTGAGGAATTTAATATTTAGCAGAGGAGGGGAAGCCAATAAAGGAAACAGAGAATGGAAACCAAGTGAAGAATATTTCAGAAAGGAAGGGACTGTCAATTTTATTAATTGGGATCAGGTAAGATAAAGCCTGCACAGGAAGGTTAAATATACATTTACCAGGGAAAATTACGGGCCATGGGTGGTCTCAAAATTAGAGATTTGGGACAGGACATACATTAGGCAAATAATAGAAGTTTACTGTTACCTTATAAAGCATAAAAGCGGTGCTAAATCACTTTTCAACCTAGCTATGTAATTAGTATCATGGGGGTAGGGCTTGGGGCAAAGTCAGGACTCCCTTATCTAGTTAAAATCTCCCAATAGACAGCTCACAAAGAACACCAAGTTCTTAGCAATGTACATCATAATTAGGGAAGGGAGAGAATTCAGGGAGCATTCTTTGCAAAACTGAGAGCTGTGTAGACAGGGCAGGGAATGTTGTCTCTAGGATCACAGCAGAGTTATTAGGCATTTATTTTCATCATTTAACAGGCTTTAAAAAAAAAAGCTATTTTGGAATATAGTGGATCAACAATGTTGCTTCAGGTGTACAGCAAAGTGAGTCAGTTCCACAATGCATGTATCTATTCTTTTTAAAATTCTACTCCCAATTAGACCGTTACATAGCATTGAGTTCCCTGTATTATATGGTAGGTTTTTGTTAGTTATCCATTTTTTTCTTTCAAATTAATTTTTATGGGAGTATAGTTTCTTTATATTGTTGTGTTAGTTTAATAGACTCTTGAGAGCAGATCCAACAGGGAAATCTTAAGAAAAACCAAAGATTGTATTCAGCTTTAAAAAGGGTCAGATCTTGCTTTTGAGGGGTCTAGATCAGGCACTGAGGCCTTTTTAAGAACAAGAGAAGAAAGGTATTCTCTTCTTACATGACTGATACCAAGATTTCCCTTCAGGTGAATTTGAAAATAAACTGACCAAACTGGCTTTGCCCAATTTAGGCTCGTTTTGAGATTGAAAAAAAAAATGTGAAGACTAAAATAGAACAGGAGATTATATCCAGAGGAGATTAAGAGATTTCAAGAAGATAGCTTTGAGGAATTTAATATTTAGCAGAGGAGGGGAAGCCAATAAAGGAAACAGAGAATGGAAACCAAGTGAAGAATATTTCAGAAAGGAAGGGACTGTCAATTTTATTAATTGGGATCAGGTAAGATAAAGCCTGCACAGGAAGGTTAAATATACATTTACCAGGGAAAATTACGGGCCATGGGTGGTCTCAAAATTAGAGATTTGGGACAGGACATACATTAGGCAAATAATAGAAGTTTACTGTTACCTTATAAAGCATAAAAGCGGTGCTAAATCACTTTTCAACCTAGCTATGTAATTAGTATCATGGGGGTAGGGCTTGGGGCAAAGTCAGGACTCCCTTATCTAGTTAAAATCTCCCAATAGACAGCTCACAAAGAACACCAAGTTCTTAGCAATGTACATCATAATTAGGGAAGGGAGAGAATTCAGGGAGCATTCTTTGCAAAACTGAGAGCTGTGTAGACAGGGCAGGGAATGTTGTCTCTAGGATCACAGCAGAGTTATTAGGCATTTATTTTCATCATTTAACAGGCTTTAAAAAAAAAAGCTATTTTGGAATATAGTGGATCAACAATGTTGCTTCAGGTGTACAGCAAAGTGAGTCAGTTCCACAATGCATGTATCTATTCTTTTTAAAATTCTACTCCCAATTAGACCGTTACATAGCATTGAGTTCCCTGTATTATATGGTAGGTTTTTGTTAGTTATCCATTTTTATCTTTCAAATTAATTTTTATGGGAGTATAGTTTCTTTATATTGTTGTGTTAGTTTAATAGACTCTTGAGAGCAGATCCAACAGGGAAATCTTAAGAAAAACCAAAGATTGTATTCAGCTTTAAAAAGGGTCAGATCTTGCTTTTGAGGGGTCTAGATCAGGCACTGAGGCCTTTTTAAGAACAAGAGAAGAAAGGTATTCTCTTCTTACATGACTGATACCAAGATTTCCCTTCAGGTGAATTTGAAAATAAACTGACCAAACTGGCTTTGCCCAATTTAGGCTCGTTTTGAGATTGAAAAAAAAAATGTGAAGACTAAAATAGAACAGGAGATTATATCCAGAGGAGATTAAGAGATTTCTGCCTCAGAGAAGCAGAGAGACACATGTGGACACTTGGAGACAGAGAGACAATGGGACTCAGATCACACAGAGAGAGGCTCCCAGCACTGGTGTGGGAGGCTGGGCTGCTGCTGGGAGGGAATGAGATATTGGAACTTTCCCGGTAGAAGAGTTTTATTATGGAGGACCTGCTTCTCTGGTTAGGTCCCAGATCTTTCCCCAGTATTCTTCAAATCAGGAAAACAATGCACAACAGAAGGAAAAGAATTGAGGACATAGGTGGTTTTATTGGTACTGCAAAGCACTGAATCTCTTTGGACTTCTGAAGTCAATTCAGGGTGAAAAGAACATCCCCACTAGAGGACAGGAGTGTAAGTACAGAACAGAACCCTCCTATCGGAAGATGAGCATGACAAGAAATTGGTGCTGTACCTTTGGGGACTCTTAAGTCATAGAATGGATTTTCAGTTTGTTGTCATTTGGGAATCATTTCCCTGCATCAGGTTGTTTTGTAGCCGTAGACAAGTTGACTCACTTGACTCATTTAGTTCTCCTTCTGAGAAATATATATTGATTCATAAAATCATCAAGTATTGCTATTGAATGCATCTCTTTGTTGCCTGGCTTCAAGAGAAGCCAGGTTATTGTGAGTAGAATTATGTTGTGTTATTTTATCAACTTTTAATTTAATCTTTGCTTCCCCCGTCCCTCCATTATTAGAGATGGTTTCTTGGATAGCCACTCACTTTCACCCCAGCTCTTAGAGCCGCTGGGGTTGTTAAATCTTTAAGGAAACTCTTGAGAGCAGATCCAACAGGAAATCTTAAAAAAAAGTTGTATTCAGCTTTAAAAGGGTCAGATCTTGCTTTTGAGGGGTCTAGATCAGGCACTGAGGCCTTTTTAAGAACAAGAGAAGAAAGGTATTCTCTTCTTACATGACTGATACCAAGATTTCCCTTCAGGTGAATTTGAAAATAAACTGACCAAACTGGCTTTGCCCAATTTAGGCTCGTTTTGAGATTGAAAAAAAAAATGTGAAGACTAAAATAGAACAGGAGATTATATCCAGAGGAGATTAAGAGATTTCTGCCTCAGAGAAGCAGAGAGACACATGTGGACACTTGGAGACAGAGAGACAATGGGACTCAGATCACACAGAGAGAGGCTCCCAGCACTGGTGTGGGAGGCTGGGCTGCTGCTGGGAGGGAATGAGATATTGGAACTTTCCCGGTAGAAGAGTTTTATTATGGAGGACCTGCTTCTCTGGTTAGGTCCCAGATCTTTCCCCAGTATTCTTCAAATCAGGAAAACAATGCACAACAGAAGGAAAAGAATTGAGGACATAGGTGGTTTTATTGGTACTGCAAAGCACTGAATCTCTTTGGACTTCTGAAGTCAATTCAGGGTGAAAAGAACATCCCCACTAGAGGACAGGAGTGTAAGTACAGAACAGAACCCTCCTATCGGAAGATGAGCATGACAAGAAATTGGTGCTGTACCTTTGGGGACTCTTAAGTCATAGAATGGATTTTCAGTTTGTTGTCATTTGGGAATCATTTCCCTGCATCAGGTTGTTTTGTAGCCGTAGACAAGTTGACTCACTTGACTCATTTAGTTCTCCTTCTGAGAAATATATATTGATTCATAAAATCATCAAGTATTGCTATTGAATGCATCTCTTTGTTGCCTGGCTTCAAGAGAAGCCAGGTTATTGTGAGTAGAATTATGTTGTGTTATTTTATCAACTTTTAATTTAATCTTTGCTTCCCCCGTCCCTCCATTATTAGAGATGGTTTCTTGGATAGCCACTCACTTTCACCCCAGCTCTTAGAGCCGCTGGGGTGTAAATCTTGACGTTAATCTGACCTTCAGCCCAGGCCTCATAGTAAGCCTACTCCTTGGTTTGAAATAGCTTCTATTGCTTAAATTAAGGGATGGATTACAGGTGGGTGTTTATTATATTTTATGCCTTGTTATTTATATCTGTGACATGCATTCTTTTATAAGTAGTGACAATTGCATAAGAAAAAAATGAAAAAGAAAGAAGAAACCATGAGATATTTTCAGAAGAAGAAACCAGTCTGTCCAAAGGGTAACCAGGGAGGCAGGAGAACCGTTCAGAGCTTTCAGAGTAGAGAAAGCACCCTCCTCTAGCTCTAGGCTCATCTCCTTAAGGTTATGATGCTTTGAAAACTTACAGTGACTTTGACCAGATTCCTTTCCTTTTTCAGACCTTAGTTTCCCCAACTGAAAAAAAGAAAAACACCAAGTAGGGCTTGGAATGGAAAATCATGTTGGTAAATCCATGTATAGCTAACTACAGTCCATGCCCATGGCAGACATGAGTAATTGATCACAGCACTCATTTTAAGTTGGGAAGAAACCTCCCAACTGTTTTCAACACAGAATTTCAACTGATCACATAAAGCAAGAGAGAAATCTATATTCCTAACACCTGATTCCTAAAGTTCCTGCAGACTTGTCCCTCCCTGCCATTCTCTATTTAATCATCCTAATTAGTTTGGGAGCTCCTTAAAGAGTGGGACCCATTCCTTCTACTAAGTGGAAGCGAGAGTTTCAGTAAAAACTATTCCCTGGAAAGCATCATTTCTTTCGCGTTTTGCACGATCCATAACCCAGATCAAGAACGGGGCAAATCTTCTAGAGCCCAGTAAAGTGGACTCTGGCCGTTTGTGAATTAAACCCTGTCCGCCCATTAGGCGGGGATCTATCCATTCAAAAGGACCAGGATCTAGTCTCTGCTGGAGACGGGGCGGTGGGGGTAGGGGTGGGGGTGGGGTCGGGGGGAGTGGGGAAGACAAGGGAACTTGGAGAAGCCACGTGCAGGGGAGAGGAGCAGAAGGCTGCACTTGGAACTGAATGAAGAGAGGATGTGTCCTGAAGGTCTGCATGGAGAAACAAAGGTAATCGAAATGGCACCTGGCAGATTACGTAGACTTTTCTCTTTACTGACTTTGTCAACTCACATACTCTCTCGGGGCTATCCCTGTTCTGTTACCTCTGTCAAATGAGAGGTGGTTTCTTCCATGTTCTAATTCTAAGGCAATGAACTGCAATTGAAGTTGTGAGCAAGAGAGAGAAAGCCGAGAGAGAGAGTTTACAACCAAGCACGGCACGCCCTCCAGTGGCAGGAAACCGGTAACTCGGGTGAAAATGAACCCTCAATTACCTAAACTAGATTTTGGAAGTAGCATATATATATATTTTTTCCTTTTGCACTCACCTGAATACTTAGGATACTACACAGATTTTTTTTATAAAATGCTGGAATGAAACCCCAAAGTGTGATGTAATGTTATCAATATATAGAATGTCAGAATTGAAGCTAACTATAAAAATATCATCCCATTTTTTCTTACTCCTAATAAATGAAACTTCAGAGAGACAAAGGTGCAGAGCTGATGCTGTCACCACATTCTTCTGGCTCCACATTCAGCACTTGTTTTGCTCTTCACGTTGGCTTCCCTACAGCAGTATTGCTGTCTTTTGATGTACTGAAAACATATTGTGCCCTTTTAAAGCTGTTTTCAACACAGAATTTCAACTGATCACATAAAGCAAGAGAGAAATCTATATTCCTAACACCTGATTCCTAAAGTTCCTGCAGACTTGTCCCTCCCTGCCATTCTCTATTTAATCATCCTAATTAGTTTGGGAGCTCCTTAAAGAGTGGGACCCATTCCTTCTACTAAGTGGAAGCGAGAGTTTCAGTAAAAACTATTCCCTGGAAAGCATCATTTCTTTCGCGTTTTGCACGATCCATAACCCAGATCAAGAACGGGGCAAATCTTCTAGAGCCCAGTAAAGTGGACTCTGGCCGTTTGTGAATTAAACCCTGTCCGCCCATTAGGCGGGGATCTATCCATTCAAAAGGACCAGGATCTAGTCTCTGCTGGAGACGGGGGCGGTGGGGGTAGGGGTGGGGGTGGGGTCGGGGGGAGTGGGGAAGACAAGGGAACTTGGAGAAGCCACGTGCAGGGGAGAGGAGCAGAAGGCTGCACTTGGAACTGAATGAAGAGAGGATGTGTCCTGAAGGTCTGCATGGAGAAACAAAGGTAATCGAAATGGCACCTGGCAGATTACGTAGACTTTTCTCTTTACTGACTTTGTCAACTCACATACTCTCTCGGGGCTATCCCTGTTCTGTTACCTCTGTCAAATGAGAGGTGGTTTCTTCCATGTTCTAATTCTAAGGCAATGAACTGCAATTGAAGTTGTGAGCAAGAGAGAGAAAGCCGAGAGAGAGAGTTTACAACCAAGCACGGCACGCCCTCCAGTGGCAGGAAACCGGTAACTCGGGTGAAAATGAACCCTCAATTACCTAAACTAGATTTTGGAAGTAGCATATATATATATTTTTTCCTTTTGCACTCACCTGAATACTTAGGATACTACACAGATTTTTTTTATAAAATGCTGGAATGAAACCCCAAAGTGTGATGTAATGTTATCAATATATAGAATGTCAGAATTGAAGCTAACTATAAAAATATCATCCCATTTTTTCTTACTCCTAATAAATGAAACTTCAGAGAGACAAAGGTGCAGAGCTGATGCTGTCACCACATTCTTCTGGCTCCACATTCAGCACTTGTTTTGCTCTTCACGTTGGCTTCCCTACAGCAGTATTTTTTTCTCCGTTTGCAATTGCTCTTTTTAGCCTTTATTTGTATCTTGTAATTACACATATTGTGCCCTTTTAAAGCTGAAAATACATTAAATAATAGTCATAAATATTTTTGGCATAGAATATACATACGTAAAAACAGCTTCCCAGGTGGCACAGTGGTAAAGAATCCACCTACCAAAATGCAGGAGATGCAAGAGATGCGGGTTCAATCCCTGGGTGGGGAAGATCCCCTGGAGAAAAAAATGGCAACTCACTCCAGCATTCTTGCCTAGAGAATTCCATGAATAGAGGAGCCTTGTGGGCTACAGTCCATAGGGTCACAGAGTCAGACACGACTGAATGACTGAACATGCACACATAAAACCAGGAGAATGTATAACAGAAGCTATCATAACATACCAGAGAAAGGCATTCAGTAGATGGCATATAGTCTCAAATACTGAGTTTTTAAAAATTCCATTCCTCCACCTACCAAAATAACTCTTAAGATTTTGTCTCCAACCAACAATGTAAATAAGTATATTGTATATAGAATTTCCATCCTTCCTTATAGAAAAACCTCACATTAAAAAATATACCATCGGGACTTCCCTGGTGGTCCAGTGGGTAAGGACACCGCCTTGCAGTGCAAGGGGCGCTGGTTCGATCCCTGGCCTGGGAAGATCCCACGTGCCGCGGAGCGGCTGGATCGATGTGTCCAATCACTGAGCCGGAGCTCTGGAGCGCATGCGCCCAGAGCTGGTGCTCTGTGACAACAGAGGCCACTGCGATGGGAGGCCCACACAGGCCAAAGAACAAAGATGGATGAAAAATATATAAATGAAAGACCAGCAGAAGTGGCTTGTCCTCCCCTCTCCCTCCCTAACCCGTCCCTCCGCCCCCCCCAAAATATCATCAATCATTACGACCCTTGTAATACAGGCTACTGCTGCTTAGTTGCTCAGTCATGTCCAACTCTGTGGATTCCATGGACTGTAGCCCACCAGACTCACTCCAGGATTCTTGCCTAGAAAATTCCATGGACAGAGTAGTCTGGTAAAGAATCCACCTACAATTCATGGGACATGGGTTCCATCCCTGGGTTGAGAGGATCTCCTGGAGGAGGGCGTGGCAACCGGCTCCAGTATTCTTGCCTGGATAATCCCATGGACAGAGCTGCCTGGTGGATTCTTTACCACTGAGCCAGCAGGGAAGATCCTCCATATATATTTGGGACCCCATGGACTGTAACTTACCAGGCCTTTCTGTTCATGGAATTTTCCAGGCAAGAATACTGGATGGGTTGTCATTTCCTTCTCTGCTTGTAATACAGCGGTAAACCCATACGAAAAAGATCATGGTCTTGTAAAAATTACTGTATTTTATGGCATTTTGGAAAATTAGCAAAGAAATTTCCAACTGATTAAGTTGATGAAGGGTTAAATGACAAAACTTTAACCGCTGAAAAGATAACAATTTGAATTTAATAAGCATAGAAATGACTATTCACTGGAAGGACTGAAGTTCCAATACTTTGGCCACCTGACGTGAATAGCCAACTCATCGGAAAAGACCCTGATGCTGGGAAAGATTGAGGGCAGGAGGAGAAGGAGGCCAAAGGGAATGAGATGACTGGAGGGCATCATCGATTCAGTTGGACACGAGTTTGAGCAAACTCAGGAAGATAGTGAAGAACAGGGAAGCCTGGCATGCTGCAGTCCATGGGGTAGCAAAGAGTCAGACACAACTGTGCGATGGAACAAAAAACAACATGAATGACCAAGTTCTGGATCTTAGCAGGTTTCTAATGAGTTCACTTAATAATTCTAATTTTCATAATAATCAACAGAAAGAAGAAATCGTATTTTCTTTTAACATTTGCCATGGACATGACACTGTGCTGGGCATCCTTGAAGAGTAATGGTAACTGTTACCAACCACTGAGTCTTACTCTAGGCAGAGTGCTATTCTAAGCACAGCACATTCATTTCTTGTTAATTCTCACAACAACCTTATGAGATAGTATTATTATTCTGTAGATGAAGAAACTGAGACTCAAAGTGATATTAAAGGAGCTAATAAAAGATGTAGATGATGTGTCCCCACCTTTACACTATCTACAGTCTAGTTGGAAAGACAGATTTTCTTACCTTTGTTGAAAGAAAAGATACATCTATAATCAACTGTAGCTAATTGGTCTAGGTCATAGAGTTCTGGAGGCAGAACATTAAGGCCTGAGAAAGTGGGTTTTCTAGCTGGATTCTTTGCAATGCAATGCAATGGATGGGACTTTCATCAGCACTGCAGGTCAAGGTAACCAGTATGTTTCATCTCACCTTGTCTTCCTGATTGAGTATCACCTGCCCTCAATTGCATTCTACCTGGTGGTCTAATCTGGGCTCAGGGGGAAAATGTGTTTGACCAATTAGTAATCTCTATTATGAGTAAGTGATGTGGGCAGTTGGCATGAGAGCACATTTGCCACAATTGCTCCACATGAGCTAAATTCTACAAAACCTACACATTCTTTAGTGTCATCCTCAGGTGCAGAGGCATTGACATCCCTTGGGAACTTTATAGAAATGCAAAAACTCAGGTGTCATTCCAGACCCATTTTATGAGCATCTTCACTGTAAGTAAAGCCTGAAGTGACTTCTGTGCTCATTAATGTTGAAAAGTGCTGTGGTAAAGCTTGTTTACAAACACAGCTGTGACATGCCAGAGGCTAAGGCCTGTGTTCATCTGCATATGATTCAGTGATGTGGGTTTTTTGTCTTTTCTCCCTTTCATTCATTTTATTTTTAAACAGTTATGCAATAAAATAGACTTATCTTTGATTTTTTTTTGGAGGGGGGCAGGTTGGGGAGGGAGGAAGGTGGGCGGGCCACTTCTATTGGTCTTCCATTTCTCCATATTTTCATCCGTCTTTGTTCTTTGGCTCCTGTGGGCCTCCCATTGCGGTGGCCTCTGTTGTCGCAGAGCACCAGCTCTGGGCGCATGTGCTCCAGAGCTCCGGCTCGGTAATTGGGCACATCGGTCCAGCCACTCCACGGCACGTGGGATCTTCCTAGGCCAGGGATCGAACCAGCACCCCTTGCACTGCAAGGCGGTGTCCTTACCCACTGGACCACAAGGGAAGCCCCTACTTTTGATTTTTTTTTTTTTTTAAAGATTTATTTATTTATTTTACATTTTGGGCGGGGGTTGGGTTGGGGAGGGAGGGGAGCGGGCGGGCCACTTCTATTGGTCTTTCCTTTCTCTATTTCCATCTGTCTTTGTTCTTTGGCTCCTATGGGCCTCCCATCGCGGTGGCATCTGTTGTTGCAGAGCACCGGCTCTGGGCGCATGCGCTCCAGAACTCCGGCTCGGTAATTGGACACATGGGTCCAGCCGCTCCGCGGCACGTGGGATCTTCCCAGGCCAGGGATCGAACCGACGCCCCTTGCACTGCAAGGCGGTGTCCTTACCCACTGGACCACCAGGGGAAGCCCAACTTTTGATTTGAATATAAGTTTTTCTCTAATTTTTTCTAGTTTTTCTAATAGTTTATTTATTTATTTATTTTCATCCATCTTTATTCTTCGGCCTGTGTGGGTCTCCCATTGCAGTGGCCTCTCATTGCAGAGCACAGGCTCTGGGCGCATGCGCTCCAGAGTGCTGGCTCATAATTGGACACACAGGTGAAGCTGCTCCACAGCACACGGGATCTTCCTGGACCAGGGATCTAACTGGTGCCCCTTGCACTGCAAGGCGGACTCTTTACCCACCAGGGAAGCCCTTAATATGAGTTTTAATACAGATACAGATTTGTAGGGCTTCCCAGGCACACTGATGGTAAAGAATCTGCCCGTCAGTGCAGGAAACATAAGAGATGCTGGTTCGATCCCTGAATGGAGAAGATTCCCTGGAGGAGGCTATGAAACCCAAGCCAGTATTCTTTCCTGAAGAATCCCCGTTGACAGAGGAGCTTGGCAGACTGCAGTCCATGGGTCCACAAAGAGTTGTAACCAGACTGTAGCAACTAAGCGCAGCACAAAAAGTCATATAAATGCAGATAATAGCATTTCAAACCGTTGGTGTTTTGATAGATTTTGTTTCATATTCTGATTTTTTGTTCTGTTTAAAACTTGGGTTTCCCTCATAGCTCAATCTGTAAAGAGTCTGCCTGCAGTGAAGGAGACCTGGGTTTGATTCCTGTGTTGGAAAGATCCCATAGAGAAAGAAATGGTAACCCACTCTAGTATTCTTGCCTGGAGAATCCCACGAACAGAGGAGCCTGGTGGGTTACAGTCCATAGGGTGCAGAGTCAGACACAGCTGGAGTGACTTTGCACATAGACTTCTAAACCACCATCTAGGTCAGGATACCATACAGTTCATTTACCCCCAAAGCTCTCTTGCTGTCCCTTTCTAGGTTCACCTGCCCCTATCTTGAATCCCTGGTGACCAGTCAGCTAGTCTCTGTCACTATAGTTCTGTCTTTTTGAGAATGTCACATGAATGGAACCATAGCCTGTGTATCTTTTTGAGTCTTGCTTCTTTCACTCAGCATAATGCCTTTCACTACTGCATTTTAATAACATTTTTCTTTCTTTTTATCCCAGCTGTAAAGAAAATAGAGTAAAATTTTGTGATTCCATAGAAAAATGGCAATTTCTCACATGAATATTGACAGTCTAAATTTTTCTAGGAATATGTCAAAGTATTAAGTGTGACACCACACAGCAGGTTTACCTCCCAGACACATCCATCTGATGTCTTGAGTTAAACTGTCACTTGGTGTTTGCTCTACTTTATTTATTTATATTTTTAAACATTTTTTAAAATATTTATTTATCTTTTTGGTGGGGGGAGGATTGGGGTTGGGAGGGAGGGGGACAGGCGGGCCACTTCTATTGGTCTTCCATTTCTCTATTTTCATCCATCTTTGTCTTTGGCTCCTGTGGGCCTCCCATCGCGGTGGCCTCTGTTGTCGCAGAGCACCAGCTCTGGGCGCATGAGCTCCAGAGCTCCGACTCAGTAATTGGGCACATCGGTCCAGCCGCTCCGCGGCACGTGGGATCTTCCCAGGCCAGGGATCGAACCAGTGCCCCTTGTACTGCAAGGCGGTGTCCTTACCCACTGGACCACCAGGGGAAGCCCTGCTCTGCTTTATAGATGCTTATTCATCTTCCCTTTATTAGGCTCACATTCCATTTCCCCACTTTGTTTCAAATATTATTTTCAAAAAGTGGTGTTCCTTAGCCATCTTTGTAAATTATTGTTCGGATGGAACCTTTAAGTACCTCCCTGCCCCATGCCGCCAACCATTCCCAAATGGAGCAGACTGTAAAAACTCTTTTGAAACACAAAGTTCTAAAGGTGCCTTGTAAGGAGGACTACAACAAGAGCCAAACAGAAAGACGATTATAGAATATAATTGTCATCATCCTGTTCCTCCTCCATGCTTGCAAGTCAGTTTCTCATCCATTCTCTGTTAGGGACTGACTGCCCTGAGAAATGCAGGAACCAAGTCAGTTGTTGTTACTATCACTTTGCAGTCGAGGAAAGTGTAGATGAGATGGGGTAGTGAGCAGTCAAAGGTCACATAGCTGGCTGGTCATGGAGCCAGAAACGAAATGGAAAACTCTGAGCTCTGTTATGTGTATTAGGCACTTGGTATTAATACTATAGTTTTTCTAGTAGACAATCACAAAAATTATTATATCTATTGCATTCTAAGAGACAGGAAAGATTTCTTTACATATGAGAACCCAAGTTTTTTTCTAATCATGGTAATCTCGAAATTCCATGAGTATTTTTAAACAATTTTTATTTATTTATCTATTTTTGGCTGTTCTGGGTTTTCACTGCTGCCGCAGGATCTTCTCTAGTTGCAGGGAGTGGGCCTACCCTCTAGTTGAGGTGAGCAGGTTTCTTGTTGTAATGACTTTTCTTATTGTGGAACTCGGGCTCTAGGGCTCACCGGCTTCAGTAGTTGTGGTACATAGGCTCAATACTTGTGGCTCCAAGGCTCTAAAGCTCAGGCTCAATAGTTGTGGCTCATGGGTTTAGTTGCTCCACAGCATATGGGATCTTCCCGGATCAGGGATTGAAACTGTGTCTCCTGCACTGGCAGGCAAATGCTTTACCACTGAACTACCAGGGGAGCCCTCCATGAGTATTTTGATAGCAAGTCTGTTCTGTCACGTTATTTTAGTTTGATTCTAGTCACACAGAGCAACCTGGTTTGAAGATATAATTCACTTGACATTACAATCGCGTGAAGAGACATTTTTCTTTCTAGAGAGCAAAATTCTGAAGATGGAAGCCATTTCCGATTTCAATTTTCCCTGCTTGTGTTTTAGAGCTTTTCAAGGCTGGTGTCTATGATGAGGCAGAACTTTTTAGGACACGAGTCAGACTCCTTTTCTCCCTTGGAATGGACATGAGATCTGGTAACTGCTTCTTTACACTCTCTGATAAGATTTGTTAGTACATCTTATGATCCAGGGAATAATCAATCATTCCAGTGGCAGTGGTTATAAATTTTAGGTCACATTTTTGGGGATGCTTTTCATGGCATGTGATTGGAAATGTGCAGTACATTTGTAAATCGGGGGAGTGAAAGTCTTCAAAGTTGTGAAAACTAAGTCCGAGAGCCTCTGTGAATTTTGTTAGGATGGTTAACCTTCATGCATAAAGCTTGTGTTCTATTGTCTCAGCCGCTTTTTTTTTTTAACCCATCCCCGTGCATGCCCTACAACACCTGTGATTAGCGCCAGTGCCCAGATGCTGTGCAACTCTTCTGCAAGGATGACAGCCACCATCCCATACTGCAGAAGTCTATTCAGGGCGGCAACAGGCCCAGGATTCATTAATTAACAAGATCGATGGGAAGTTGTAAACACAGCTGTCAGCTGCAGGCTCCACAGACCTGCTTGCATTCAACAAATGAAGAAATGTCAGGTGGTAACACAGCCTCATTGTCTAGGGCCTCCTCAACCGAACTTGAAAGCAGGTCTCTGGCAGGGGAGCCAACAGCACACCCTAGTCTCTTCAGAGCTACCCAGAGGCACGGCTCCTTTTTGTTTGGAGTTTCTATCCTCAGAGCCAACCCATTCTCACATGTCAGAGTCTTAATCAAAGGAGGAAAAAGCAGCAACCTTGTTACAAAAAGGCACATTTCCCAGACATTCAGCACTTGTGTTTTTGGTGAGTCCTTGAAGGAGACTTGGGCTTCCCAGGTGGCTCTAGTGGTAGAGAATCTGCCTGCCGATGTAGGAGACACAGGAGATATATGAGTTTGATCCCTGGGTTGGGAAGATCCTCTTGAGAAGGGAGTAGCTATCAACTCCAGTATTCTTGCCTGAAGAATCACATGGACAGAGGAGCCTGGTGGGCTGCAGTCCATAGGTTTGCAAAGAATCAGACAAGACTGAGCATCCACGCAAACAAGCAATAAGAATAAATATAAAATATAAATATCTATCATGGTGTGCTTAGTCACTCAGCTGTGTCTGGAGAAAGTAAAGGGCTTGTACCTTTAGCACACAGGAATCTGACCCCAAAGAAAATATGATGTGAAAAATGGTCTAGAACTTTGATCAATCAGATGAATAACTCTTCCTCTTTTGAAAGGTTAGGGAGAGAGCCAGAAGTAGATGGCAAAAACTTGTATGATAGAGGGAGAAGGGTAGATGCATTTCCTCTCCTATAGGCAGTGATGGGTGTATTGTGGATGGGAAGTGGATTAGAGTCCATGAAACAGGAGAGCACAGATTTTAGTGGATAGAACCAAACAGGAGGGCTCATGTCCTAGCTAACACCCAGGAGGTGGTCATGTTGGGGGAGCCCGTGAGCCAGCAAAAGGTGGATGGTCAAAGGACCAAGAGATTGACAACAAATCAGGAGCAGAGCAAGAAGAAGAGAAGAAGCAAATGACCCTGACACAGCAAGTGAAAACATTGCTGTCCACCTGTCCTCTTGACTTATTGACCCTGATCCAGGATTCATTAATTAACAAGATCGATGGGAAGTTGTAAACACAGCTGTCAGCTGCAGGCTCCACAGACCTGCTTGCATTCAACAAATGAAGAAATGTCAGGTGGTAACACAGCCTCATTGTCTAGGGCCTCCTCAACCGAACTTGAAAGCAGGTCTCTGGCAGGGGAGCCAACAGCACACCCTAGTCTCTTCAGAGCTACCCAGAGGCACGGCTCCTTTTTGTTTGGAGTTTCTATCCTCAGAGCCAACCCATTCTCACATGTCAGAGTCTTAATCAAAGGAGGAAAAAGCAGCAACCTTGTTACAAAAAGGCACATTTCCCAGACATTCAGCACTTGTGTTTTTGGTGAGTCCTTGAAGGAGACTTGGGCTTCCCAGGTGGCTCTAGTGGTAGAGAATCTGCCTGCCGATGTAGGAGACACAGGAGATATATGAGTTTGATCCCTGGGTTGGGAAGATCCTCTTGAGAAGGGAGTAGCTATCAACTCCAGTATTCTTGCCTGAAGAATCACATGGACAGAGGAGCCTGGTGGGCTGCAGTCCATAGGTTTGCAAAGAATCAGACAAGACTGAGCATCCACGCAAACAAGCAATAAGAATAAATATAAAATATAAATATCTATCATGGTGTGCTTAGTCACTCAGCTGTGTCTGGAGAAAGTAAAGGGCTTGTACCTTTAGCACACAGGAATCTGACCCCAAAGAAAATATGATGTGAAAAATGGTCTAGAACTTTGATCAATCAGATGAATAACTCTTCCTCTTTTGAAAGGTTAGGGAGAGAGCCAGAAGTAGATGGCAAAAACTTGTATGATAGAGGGAGAAGGGTAGATGCATTTCCTCTCCTATAGGCAGTGATGGGTGTATTGTGGATGGGAAGTGGATTAGAGTCCATGAAACAGGAGAGCACAGATTTTAGTGGATAGAACCAAACAGGAGGGCTCATGTCCTAGCTAACACCCAGGAGGTGGTCATGTTGGGGGAGCCCGTGAGCCAGCAAAAGGTGGATGGTCAAAGGACCAAGAGATTGACAACAAATCAGGAGCAGAGCAAGAAGAAGAGAAGAAGCAAATGACCCTGACACAGCAAGTGAAAACATTGCTGTCCACCTGTCCTCTTGACTTATTGAGACCAGGTCCCTGGTGACTCTCAGGTGATGGTGACTGCAGGGAGCTGACTTGGGAGTTAACGCAGTGTCCGGTGTGGAGAGACATCTGTCAGTGGTGGGAAGTGGAGGGTAGTGGGCAGAAGGCCCTTTCAGCTTCCCTCCTCCAACTCTCCCAACCTTTGCTGTGTTACATACACATGAGCAGTGTCAGATACTGTTTTCTTAAAGAGGTATTTGGATCCTTTGAAATGTTTGGAAACAGTTGGTATGGCAGAAAATATTGGATTGGAATTTAGCAAACGAGAGTCTTAATCCCAATTCTTCCAGTTGAGCTTCATGACCTTGAACAATAATACAAACTTAATAAACACCAGGATGACCACTGATAGTGTGTTAAGTGCTGCGTTGCACAGTGTGTGTAGTAAGTACCCTCTATGTACTAGTTTATTTGATCCTCACAGTAAGTCTGTGAAATAGACATATTATTCACATTTTACAGATGAGGAAAATGAGATGCAGATAGGTAACTTTCTCAAGGAGATACAGAGCTGGCATCAGCTCCAGGTCTCAAACTGAGGTTTGTCTGATATTAAGGACTATGTCTCACAGTATCACTCAACTGTTCTCTATGACTTTCACTTTTACTTCTAATAGAGGAATAAATATCCTTGCCTGTGAAAAATGCTATTGGTGTTTTGATAGGAATTGCATTGAATCTGTAGTTTTCCTTGGGTGGTGTTTGACAATATTAATTCTTCCAATCCATGGAAGAATTCTATTTCCCTGCAAATCAGATATAGGTAAATGTTGTTACTTATATGTGGAATATAAAAAATACAGTAAACTAGTAAATATTAAAAAAAAGGAGCTACAGATACAGAAAATAAACTAATGGCTGCCAGTTGGGAGAAGGAAGGGAGATGGGAAATATAGAGAGGTAGGGGATTGAGAGGGACAAGCTATTATATATAAAATAAGCTACAAAGATTTATCATACAACATAGAGAACATAGACAGTATTTCATAATAACTATAAATGGAATATGACTTTTAACAACTGTAAATCACATAACCTTTAACAATTGTGAATCACTGCATTGTATACCTGTAACTTACATAATACTGTACATCCACTATACTTAATTAAAAAATCTTTGTCTATTCTCACAGTATGATGGAGTCTCAAATGAATCAGTGTCTGTGACAAAAACATTGTAAGCTAAAAGCACTTTAAAAAGGAAACAATTATCCTACTTCAACTCTGGTGCTTTAAAATGTTTATTGAATGAATACAAATTGGAAGTTTATCCTTTATACATTTATGTAACTCTTTTTTTTCTTTTTTTGTCCTACCTATGTGAAGAAGAATTGTTGTAAGGCACCAAAAAACAATCTTCTAGAAAATCTTTTAGTAGAACAGCTTTCTTTCACAAGTTTGGCTGGTTCCAGAGGATTAAAAAATGATTGAGGACTTCCCTGGTGGTCCAGTGGTTAGGAATCTGCCTGCTAATAGAGAGGACATGGGTTCAATTCGTGGTCCCGGAGGATTCCATGTGCCGCAGGGCAACTAAACCCGTGTGCTGCACTACTGAAGTCTGTGCACCCTAGAGCCTTTACTCCACAACAGATTTTTCTACTTTTACAGATGCAGATAGGTAACTTTCTCAAGGAGATACAGAGCTGGCATCAGCTCCAGGTCTCAAACTGAGGTTTGTCTGATATTAAGGACTATGTCTCACAGTATCACTCAACTGTTCTCTATGACTTTCACTTTTACTTCTAATAGAGGAATAAATATCCTTGCCTGTGAAAAATGCTATTGGTGTTTTGATAGGAATTGCATTGAATCTGTAGTTTTCCTTGGGTGGTGTTTGACAATATTAATTCTTCCAATCCATGGAAGAATTCTATTTCCCTGCAAATCAGATATAGGTAAATGTTGTTACTTATATGTGGAATATAAAAAATACAGTAAACTAGTAAATATTAAAAAAAAGGAGCTACAGATACAGAAAATAAACTAATGGCTGCCAGTTGGGAGAAGGAAGGGAGATGGGAAATATAGAGAGGTAGGGGATTGAGAGGGACAAGCTATTATATATAAAATAAGCTACAAAGATTTATCATACAACATAGAGAACATAGACAGTATTTCATAATAACTATAAATGGAATATGACTTTTAACAACTGTAAATCACATAACCTTTAACAATTGTGAATCACTGCATTGTATACCTGTAACTTACATAATACTGTACATCCACTATACTTAATTAAAAAATCTTTGTCTATTCTCACAGTATGATGGAGTCTCAAATGAATCAGTGTCTGTGACAAAAACATTGTAAGCTAAAAGCACTTTAAAAAGGAAACAATTATCCTACTTCAACTCTGGTGCTTTAAAATGTTTATTGAATGAATACAAATTGGAAGTTTATCCTTTATACATTTATGTAACTCTTTTTTTTCTTTTTTTGTCCTACCTATGTGAAGAAGAATTGTTGTAAGGCACCAAAAAACAATCTTCTAGAAAATCTTTTAGTAGAACAGCTTTCTTTCACAAGTTTGGCTGGTTCCAGAGGATTAAAAAATGATTGAGGACTTCCCTGGTGGTCCAGTGGTTAGGAATCTGCCTGCTAATAGAGAGGACATGGGTTCAATTCGTGGTCCCGGAGGATTCCATGTGCCGCAGGGCAACTAAACCCGTGTGCTGCACTACTGAAGTCTGTGCACCCTAGAGCCTTTACTCCACAACAGATTTTTTCAAAGGATTGACTTTGGGGTACCCTCCATAGAAAGAATCAAAAGAGAGCTCCCTCTATTAAGCACACTGTATGTTAAGGGTACATTTTAATATCATTTAAGCCTCAAGGGTGGACCTTATTATTTTCATTTTATAGGGGAGGAAATTAAACCTTTGAGAGATTGAGAAATTCACCCAAATTTATCTAACTCAAAGTGCAATCATGAAGCCTGGAAATACTGGGTCCTTGGAATAAGAATCTAGCTTTGAAGGCAAAGCTTGGGGATAATTGATTATGACCTTTCACTTCTTACCAAGCCAGGAAAAGAAAATGGATTCCAGAGACTATTGGCAAAGCATTCCCCAAAGGTTTGGAGAGATAAATGTTTTCAACATCCCTTGACACTGAAGAGCAAGGGCCAGTTTCTCCCTAGAGCCCTGGCAAATGTCTCCACTTCTTCCCAGTAGCCTTAGCTCCCACACTCATCTGGAGAGAATCTTGTTTTCCTCTGCAGCGAGCTGGGCTGTAGTTTTTGATAGTGTTTGACTTCAACAAGTTTCCACATGAGCCTCTGATCTTAGTGCTGGAACAAAGCAACAGTGGAGGGCGGCCCAGCTCGGAATGAGTCAGGTGGAGACTGAAGCCATGTTTCTTGTTAAACACAGTTCCCCCTCCAGGTATGTACTTTTCCCCAACAGTCGAACTCTGTCAACACAAGTCTGGGCTTCTCTCTCCCCACTAACACAAACACTGTTAATAGCAGGAAAGGAACTGAAGTCCATGGCTGAAATGTGAAAACCTATGCTTTCAGGTGGAGGATCAAGAGCCCTTCACCTTGCCAAACATTATTTGAATTTTGTAGAACAAACACTAGAGTTTACGTTACATCCTCAAATTCAGTATTTGGCATAGGATAATAACCACTGCTGATCTCTAGCACTTGGTGTACTGGTGCATCACTTTGAGATAAAGTAACAGAGCCTATCAGAGAATTGTGGGTTCATTTGCCTTATCCCACCTTTTTCTTAACTAGAGAAGAAATTGAGTTTTGGAGAAGTTAAGTGATTCGCCCAGGATTATATAGCCACTTAAGAGTGGGTTATATAGAGAGAACTGGAGGCTGCTAACTTAAAGTGACTTTTCAATCCTACTGAACTTCATTCTGGGTTTGGCTTTTTTTGTGTTTTTGGGTTTTTGGCCTCAAGGGTGGACCTTATTATTTTCATTTTATAGGGGAGGAAATTAAACCTTTGAGAGATTGAGAAATTCACCCAAATTTATCTAACTCAAAGTGCAATCATGAAGCCTGGAAATACTGGGTCCTTGGAATAAGAATCTAGCTTTGAAGGCAAAGCTTGGGGATAATTGATTATGACCTTTCACTTCTTACCAAGCCAGGAAAAGAAAATGGATTCCAGAGACTATTGGCAAAGCATTCCCCAAAGGTTTGGAGAGATAAATGTTTTCAACATCCCTTGACACTGAAGAGCAAGGGCCAGTTTCTCCCTAGAGCCCTGGCAAATGTCTCCACTTCTTCCCAGTAGCCTTAGCTCCCACACTCATCTGGAGAGAATCTTGTTTTCCTCTGCAGCGAGCTGGGCTGTAGTTTTTGATAGTGTTTGACTTCAACAAGTTTCCACATGAGCCTCTGATCTTAGTGCTGGAACAAAGCAACAGTGGAGGGCGGCCCAGCTCGGAATGAGTCAGGTGGAGACTGAAGCCATGTTTCTTGTTAAACACAGTTCCCCCTCCAGGTATGTACTTTTCCCCAACAGTCGAACTCTGTCAACACAAGTCTGGGCTTCTCTCTCCCCACTAACACAAACACTGTTAATAGCAGGAAAGGAACTGAAGTCCATGGCTGAAATGTGAAAACCTATGCTTTCAGGTGGAGGATCAAGAGCCCTTCACCTTGCCAAACATTATTTGAATTTTGTAGAACAAACACTAGAGTTTACGTTACATCCTCAAATTCAGTATTTGGCATAGGATAATAACCACTGCTGATCTCTAGCACTTGGTGTACTGGTGCATCACTTTGAGATAAAGTAACAGAGCCTATCAGAGAATTGTGGGTTCATTTGCCTTATCCCACCTTTTTCTTAACTAGAGAAGAAATTGAGTTTTGGAGAAGTTAAGTGATTCGCCCAGGATTATATAGCCACTTAAGAGTGGGTTATATAGAGAGAACTGGAGGCTGCTAACTTAAAGTGACTTTTCAATCCTACTGAACTTCATTCTGGGTTTGGCTTTTTTTGTGTTTTTGGGTTTTTTTTGGTATCAATATCCACTGATACAAAGCAACTTGTCCTGGGTCAGCTTGAAACCATGTTCTTAAGAAGTCATCTGCTAGTAACTAATAGTATTTGCTATTTCTAAATATTTTGACCTGATTTATTTGACTTTCTGTGTTGTGACTGAGACTAGAACTTTTAGGAGTCTGCCTTGATTTGTATCACAATGGCATCAATTATTAGCTCTGTTATCTTAGGAAATTTTACCTCTTTGCACCCCCATTTCCCTTTTCATAAAGTGGAAATACTTAGAACATACACCTAGCCCCAAGTGACTATGAGAATTAAGTGAAATTATACATACACAGAGGTCAGAAATGGGCCAGGTACAAGGCATATACCCAATAAATATCAAAGGTCCCTACTATTGAGTGGAACCTTAAGACATTTTAGTTTTGCTTCTCTCACTAACTAACCTCTTATTCACTGGGCCTCAATTTCCTCATCTGTGAGATAAAATTCTTATTGCATCACCATTCAAAATGGACTGAGCTTATTTATATGGTATGCAGTGGAGATACTCATTTGGTAATTTATTCTTTGCTGAATGAATCTTTATTAAGTGCCAACTGTGCAGGGTACCCTGTGAGCAAGACAGAGGAGTTCCCTGTTTTCAGAGTTTATAGCCTGTTGGGGAGACAGAAAATCATGCAATAGTTAGAGGATGAGAAAGTTATGAGAGTTATGGGGTGCTGTGGAGACACACAGTAGCACATAGTCTGAGGGTGTGGGTACAGAGGTTAAGGAAGACTTCTTAAAATCCAGAATTAAGCCAAAACCCAGAGGATGGGTAAGAGTAACCAGGCAAAGAAAGAGAAAAATGTTCTAGGAAGGAAGAGAGGAACACACTTGAAAGTCCAGAGACTGGAGAAAGCAAGAACGTCCAACAGTTCTACCATATTTCATCAGCTTTGAGTCACCATTCTTTTGTAGGTTGTGCCCTTATTTTATATCCTAAAAATGCATGGTGCCTTAAACTAGATGAAATACGGTAGACCTGAAGCAGGTGGGGAACGTTGTCAGTTGAACTATGGCATAAAGTTCTGGCACTTAAGGTTTTAATACTGTTTGAAAGAACACATTAATGTTATCATACAGTACTCTATCAAATATAGCCCAAGACAAGTATATGTGAAATAGTTTGCTTTCAGTATTCTTGAAACTTATTGTTAGATTCCTCTGAAAGGTGTTTTTGATTCAGAGGCATGGATGTCAAGCTTTTCCAGTACAATCAAGAGCCTTGGTGAAACAGTGTTTCTTAAAAGAATTCATGGCTGAACTGAAAGCCATCCAGACTGGGCTCTTCAGCTGGATTTGTAAGTACACGGGATTAGCTGTCTTTTAGTTCCCACTTGGGAAATGTTGCTGAGTGCCTCAGATTCACCACCACCCACTGCATTTGATGACTAGAGGTTAAAAGGGTGGCCCACTATTGTTTCTGGGATTTTCTTCCAAGCTAACACTCATTCTGACAGTTTTGAAACTGCGGCCTTTCATGTTTGTACATGCAAGACCAAAACAATTAGTTGACAACTGTTGCCTATTCTGGAAGGATAAAATTTTTTCATTCAAAATGGACTGAGCTTATTTATATGGTATGCAGTGGAGATACTCATTTGGTAATTTATTCTTTGCTGAATGAATCTTTATTAAGTGCCAACTGTGCAGGGTACCCTGTGAGCAAGACAGAGGAGTTCCCTGTTTTCAGAGTTTATAGCCTGTTGGGGAGACAGAAAATCATGCAATAGTTAGAGGATGAGAAAGTTATGAGAGTTATGGGGTGCTGTGGAGACACACAGTAGCACATAGTCTGAGGGTGTGGGTACAGAGGTTAAGGAAGACTTCTTAAAATCCAGAATTAAGCCAAAACCCAGAGGATGGGTAAGAGTAACCAGGCAAAGAAAGAGAAAAATGTTCTAGGAAGGAAGAGAGGAACACACTTGAAAGTCCAGAGACTGGAGAAAGCAAGAACGTCCAACAGTTCTACCATATTTCATCAGCTTTGAGTCACCATTCTTTTGTAGGTTGTGCCCTTATTTTATATCCTAAAAATGCATGGTGCCTTAAACTAGATGAAATACGGTAGACCTGAAGCAGGTGGGGAACGTTGTCAGTTGAACTATGGCATAAAGTTCTGGCACTTAAGGTTTTAATACTGTTTGAAAGAACACATTAATGTTATCATACAGTACTCTATCAAATATAGCCCAAGACAAGTATATGTGAAATAGTTTGCTTTCAGTATTCTTGAAACTTATTGTTAGATTCCTCTGAAAGGTGTTTTTGATTCAGAGGCATGGATGTCAAGCTTTTCCAGTACAATCAAGAGCCTTGGTGAAACAGTGTTTCTTAAAAGAATTCATGGCTGAACTGAAAGCCATCCAGACTGGGCTCTTCAGCTGGATTTGTAAGTACACGGGATTAGCTGTCTTTTAGTTCCCACTTGGGAAATGTTGCTGAGTGCCTCAGATTCACCACCACCCACTGCATTTGATGACTAGAGGTTAAAAGGGTGGCCCACTATTGTTTCTGGGATTTTCTTCCAAGCTAACACTCATTCTGACAGTTTTGAAACTGCGGCCTTTCATGTTTGTACATGCAAGACCAAAACAATTAGTTGACAACTGTTGCCTATTCTGGAAGGATTTTAAGAGGCCTCCCAATCTCAGAGGGTGGGTGTGATGACGTGAAAAAAAAAAAAAAAGTGCATCTACAAGCTGACAGGGATCTCCTTATAGGAATCCTGTGACAAGCAGAAATGGTCTGGCTCTAGTTCACTACCATACTCAGTCACTGGCTAGAAGCTGCCCTGGCATGAATGCTATCACAAATGCCCAAAGTGCGGCTGCTGGAATCAATTGGCTAATTGTACTCCTCCCTGAAGTTCTTCTTTAAGGAAGATCTCAGCAGCAATCCTCCATGGCTGCCACATCCTGGGAAGTGGAGCAGATACTACTAATCCTATTTTAAACAGGTTTCATATAATCAAAAAAGTTTGGCATGACAGAGGAAGAGTCCCAGCTTTCACGACTCTCTGGTTACGTGGATTTTTAAGATATTTTTCGAAATCCTGTTGTGACAGATGGTCTTCAAAGATGGCTGCCATCTATCTCTTTCATTGCTGTAGGCCAATTGGCTCCTCACATCCAGCCCCTTCCCTTGCATCTGGGTGGGATTTATGCCTTGCTTTGACCAACAGAATGCACTAATATAATGCTTGGCAGGATTTAAGAGGATAGGTAGCTTATCTCTTTCCTCTTAGAAGACAGATATCAGGCAAATAGATTGACCCTAATCTCTTTCCAGTTATGAGAAAACTGGTCTACAAAATAACTGACTAGTACTTGTCAGAAGTATACAAAGGCCATAAAAGACAAAAGCTGTTACAAACTGGAAGAGACTAAGGAGAAACCTTTAGTTCCGGTGAAACAGTGTTTCTTAAAAGAATTCATGGCTGAACTGAAAGCCATCCAGACTGGGCTCTTCAGCTGGATTTGTAAGTACACGGGATTAGCTGTCTTTTAGTTCCCACTTGGGAAATGTTGCTGAGTGCCTCAGATTCACCACCACCCACTGCATTTGATGACTAGAGGTTAAAAGGGTGGCCCACTATTGTTTCTGGGATTTTCTTCCAAGCTAACACTCATTCTGACAGTTTTGAAACTGCGGCCTTTCATGTTTGTACATGCAAGACCAAAACAATTAGTTGACAACTGTTGCCTATTCTGGAAGGATTTTAAGAGGCCTCCCAATCTCAGAGGGTGGGTGTGATGACGTGAAAAAAAAAAAAAAAGTGCATCTACAAGCTGACAGGGATCTCCTTATAGGAATCCTGTGACAAGCAGAAATGGTCTGGCTCTAGTTCACTACCATACTCAGTCACTGGCTAGAAGCTGCCCTGGCATGAATGCTATCACAAATGCCCAAAGTGCGGCTGCTGGAATCAATTGGCTAATTGTACTCCTCCCTGAAGTTCTTCTTTAAGGAAGATCTCAGCAGCAATCCTCCATGGCTGCCACATCCTGGGAAGTGGAGCAGATACTACTAATCCTATTTTAAACAGGTTTCATATAATCAAAAAAGTTTGGCATGACAGAGGAAGAGTCCCAGCTTTCACGACTCTCTGGTTACGTGGATTTTTAAGATATTTTTCAAATCCTGTTGTGACAGATGGTCTTCAAAGATGGCTGCCATCTATCTCTTTCATTGCTGTAGGCCAATTGGCTCCTCACATCCAGCCCCTTCCCTTGCATCTGGGTGGGATTTATGCCTTGCTTTGACCAACAGAATGCACTAATATAATGCTTGGCAGGATTTAAGAGGATAGGTAGCTTATCTCTTTCCTCTTAGAAGACAGATATCAGGCAAATAGATTGACCCTAATCTCTTTCCAGTTATGAGAAAACTGGTCTACAAAATAACTGACTAGTACTTGTCAGAAGTATACAAAGGCCATAAAAGACAAAAGCTGTTACAAACTGGAAGAGACTAAGGAGAAATAACAGCTAAATATAATGTGGGATCTTGGGATAGAAAAAGATCATTAGTAGATAAACTTGTGGAGCTTAATAGTGTCTATAATTTACTCAATAGTATTATACCATATTAGCTTAACTGTGGTCATGTATCAAGGGCATATAGGAAGTTGACATTAGAGTACCTTGGATGATAGATGTGTAGGAACTCTCTTTATTATTTTTGTAACACTAAGTGTCAGGATAATCTGTAACCTGGAACACCAGAATATAGGCAGCAGCTCAGATCACACCAGCAGGGTTCTTCTTGAGTTGGGGCTTTTAGAAAAAAAAAGTACTGATCTTAAGATTGGGAAGTTTGCGACTTTTCTGTAATGTTATCTGAGGGGGCCAGATGACCTTTAATTTCCAAGCAACCTCTTCACTTGTCTCTTTTGAAGTTGACATTCCTATTCTTCTGGTGATCCATTAATTGAAGGCAAGTATCACAAAAGTCATTTTGTATGACAGTCATTCTTGGAGATTCACCACAAAATGAAAATGTTTCACCAAATGTTGGGAAATAATTGTATAACTTACTTCCTCTTGAAGATTATCTATGAATATTGGTATATAAAAGACTCCGAGAGATTCTGCAGTAAATTATGTAACTATTTAACTTAACATTTATTCTCCAAATGTATTCAACCACAGAATTCTAAATGTGTATATACTAAAGTTTTCCTACGGAAGACACTTTAGGGCATGCCAGATGAGAGCATTGTGGACTGCAAAGGATTTAAAGTGGTCAAAGTGAATAGCCATTTCCTGTTGCTTTGTCACTTCAGTTGTGTCTGACTCTGTGTGACTCCATGAACTGTATAGTCCACCAGGCTCCTCTGTCCATGGAATTCTTCAGGCAAGGATACTGGAGCGGGTTGCCATGCCTTCCTCCAGGGTATCTTCCCAACCCAGGGATGAAACCCGGATCTTCTGCATTGCAGATAGATTCCTCGCCACTGAATCATCAGGGAAACCCCATTTTTTTCTCCCTCTTTTCCTAGGAGGGATAAAAAGGAGGCTGAATATCAAGGTTACTCTAAAAAGTTCTCTCATGGTAGGAGACAGTTCAGATTCAATAACTTCTACATATCCTTTCCCACTTCAAAAGTCAGTTAATCTGTGGAATGTTGTGTATTAGTTAAGATTCATAGTAGTAAATAAAAGAATCCGCTCCAGAAATGAGATTTGTTATAGGATATTAGCAGGTTTATTACATGTAAATGAAGGCCAGGAAACTTGTTTTGATATTACACAGCTGGAAGAACATAGCAAAGAGAAACTCCCAGCTGCAGTATGAAGTCATCTAGAGGAAATTCCATTGCTAATGATGTCTGGCTCTTATCACCTGAGGTGCCAGAACCTTAATTATAGCTACTCAGAAGGACCAAGTGCCTCAGATCTCATTTCATGAAGTGTGAACACTACACCAGGCTACTCTATCTTGGGTCACTTTTGCTTTCCAAGGGTTGAGTGGATGCTTTGGGTTAACCAAAGATTTCGTTCTGATTTTCCTATAAAATCTTACGAAAAAACCCAAGCGAACATTTTGGCCAGTCCAATATGTCTTCATTGACTATAAGTCATGAGTACCTGAGCTGCAAATTGTTTTTCCCACTTTTTGCAGTTATTGTTTAGGAAGGCACTTGGGAAAGGCTTTTGAGCAGTTGTTGGGAAAACCAAATTTGATGCTGGTGCTGTATTTACTCATTCTTCATTTGACATATGCAAACATGAGATGGGTTCCATACTATGACTGTCATTATTTTCTATTTCTATGCAGGCCATAAAGCTATTACTAAATTCACAGATACAGAGAACACACTTGTGTCTGCCAGAGCAGTGGGGAGTGGGAAAGGGAAGGATTAGGAGTTTGGGGTTAGCAGATGCCAATTATTATATACAGGATGGATAAATGACAAGGTCCTACTGTATAGCTTAGGGAACTATAGTCTATCCTGTGGTAAACCATCATGGAAAAGAATATGAAAAAAGAACATATTAACATGTATGTACGACTGAATCACTTTGCTGCACAGAAGAAATGAATACAACGTTGTAAATCAACTATACTTCAATGAAATAAAAAATATTGCTAAAACACTAAATGTGGTAGCAGTAATAACATATAGAGCTGTAAAAATGATAATTATTGACATAAAACTAAAATAACTGCACTAAAATAATACATGTAAAACAGTATTAATAGCAAGCCAAGTAAAAGTTGTACTAAAATTCAAAACTATGGTAATAAAACTCAACACTAATAAAATTTATTACTAGAGTAAAATACAATTCAGTATTGTAATGCCAATGAAACTTCATATTTTTAATAGACTAAATAATATGGTTTGAATCTCAGTATTTGAACTTTGTTTTTCCTCTTAATGATTAGCTACTTGGACTCTGGACACAGTATCTGCCTCTATACTGACTCTTTAACATTAAGTTAGTTAGGTAGGCAATTTAGTTCTCAGTTTCTCATTAAGAATTGACAATAATGAGAATTAAATAAGAAAAAGCAAAAAAGTATCCTGCCCACAGTAAGTACTCAATTTTAGGTAATAGTCAGGGAATATGCAAATGAAACTCGTTCTCTGCTTCCCGGTACAGGAAATGTACTTCTGTAATCTTCTATTACAGATTTCCGGGTGTCTCTCAGGTAGCTATTTCCTGCTGAGTTACCCACCATAATGTAGGCATGTAATAGAGAAGAATCATTTGTATTCTTTTACAAGTGAATCACTAAAGGGGTGCTGCCTATAAGCTTAAATTAAGCAAATGGCCCATCTCTGGGAATACTGCTTCCCAGACAATGAACATTAAGCTAAAGTGTCTTTGTTTAGCTCACAGCAAATATCCTGACCAACCCCACCTTTGAATGACTGCAGGGAAGAAGAAAGTAACACATTCGCTAGAGGGGCTTGATGGGAATCAGATGTTTGACTGCTCCTTCTTTTACTGTAAAAGAAAGCTAAATTCTTAATTCAGGCAAGATGGGTCTTTGGGAGGCATGAGCCCACCATCATTTCAGTTTGTTGGCTTTTCTGAATGAAGTCATTATTCCTTGACCAATGAAAAGAATATGAAAAAGAACATATTAAACATGTATGAAACGACTGAATCACTTTGCTGCACAGAAGAAATGAATACAACGTTGTAAATCAACTATACTTCAATGAAATAAAAAATATTGCTAAAACACTAAATGTGGTAGCAGTAATAACATATAGAGCTGTAAAAATGATAATTATTGACATAAAACTAAAATAACTGCACTAAAATAATACATGTAAAACAGTATTAATAGCAAGCCAAGTAAAAGTTGTACTAAAATTCAAAACTATGGTAATAAAACTCAACACTAATAAAATTTATTACTAGAGTAAAATACAATTCAGTATTGTAATGCCAATGAAACTTCATATTTTTAATAGACTAAATAATATGGTTTGAATCTCAGTATTTGAACTTTGTTTTTCCTCTTAATGATTAGCTACTTGGACTCTGGACACAGTATCTGCCTCTATACTGACTCTTTAACATTAAGTTAGTTAGGTAGGCAATTTAGTTCTCAGTTTCTCATTAAGAATTGACAATAATGAGAATTAAATAAGAAAAAGCAAAAAAGTATCCTGCCCACAGTAAGTACTCAATTTTAGGTAATAGTCAGGGAATATGCAAATGAAACTCGTTCTCTGCTTCCCCGGGTACAGGAAATGTACTTCTGTAATCTTCTATTACAGATTTCCGGGTGTCTCTCAGGTAGCTATTTCCTGCTGAGTTACCCACCATAATGTAGGCATGTAATAGAGAAGAATCATTTGTATTCTTTTACAAGTGAATCACTAAAGGGGTGCTGCCTATAAGCTTAAATTAAGCAAATGGCCCATCTCTGGGAATACTGCTTCCCAGACAATGAACATTAAGCTAAAGTGTCTTTGTTTAGCTCACAGCAAATATCCTGACCAACCCCACCTTTGAATGACTGCAGGGAAGAAGAAAGTAACACATTCGCTAGAGGGGCTTGATGGGAATCAGATGTTTGACTGCTCCTTCTTTTACTGTAAAAGAAAGCTAAATTCTTAATTCAGGCAAGATGGGTCTTTGGGAGGCATGAGCCCACCATCATTTCAGTTTGTTGGCTTTTCTGAATGAAGTCATTATTCCTTGACCAAACAACTTGTCTCTCAACTGTTGCCCTGTCCTGTGGTGACTCACTAACAGGAGGATGGATCATCCACTCTCCAGTTGTGGATTGATTCCTGCTTTCAAACATAGAGTTTGGGCCTGCATTTTGTCATAGAACCATGAGGTCTTTTCTGGGTCTCTGTCTTTAGAACTAGGTTTCCCTCAAGCTCAAGGGTCTGCGGGTATCTTTCACTATCCTTTCTCGGGTGTGGTTTTACAAAGAAACAAAGTCTTTGGAGCTAGTCTTGATTGAATTCAAATAGTATCTTCATCATCTCTTACTAACTGTGTGATCTTCAGCAAATTATTTTACCTCTCTGAACCTTGGATTCACATGTGAAATAGTGTTAATAAAACTTATCTAGACGCCTATCAATGAATGAATGGATAAAGAAGCTATGGTACATATGTGCAATGGAATCTTTTTCAGCCGTAAAAGTAAATGCAGAAGAATCAGTCCTAATGAGGTGGATGAATCCAGAACCTATTATACAAAGTGAAGTAAGTCAAAAAGAAAAGGATAAATACAGTACACTAACACATACATATGGAATCTAGTAAGATGGTGCCGATAAATACACGTGTAGAACAGCGATGGAGAAACAGACATAGTGAACAAATCTATGAACATTGCAGGGAGGGAAGAGTGAGTGAGAAGTTTGGAAAGAGTAACCTGGAAACATGTATTATCATATGTAAAAGAGATAAGCATTGTAAATGCTGATCTAAGGGATTTTACATGGGGGTTAGGCAACAACTGGGAGGGGCAGGATGGCAGGGAGTGGGAGGAGGGCACAGGTGGGAGGGATCCAAGATATGCCTATGATGGAGTTGGGATTATATAGAGCTGTAAGCAACAACACTGAAAGTGTTCTACCTCGGATTGGGACTTAAACCCAAAGCCTAGTTTGGGACTCGAACCCATGTGGCTGGGGCTTGAACCCAGCCAAAACCCTGTTTAGGACTTGAACTCACATGGATGGGACTCAAACCCAGCCAAAACTCACCATACCTGGTTTCAGGACCTAACAGAGCTCAGGTTCTTCACGTCTCTTTGCAGAGAAGAATTCAGTGAGAGACAAAATGATAGGTAAGAAATGGGTTTATTCAGATTCAGAGAAAAGCACACTTCACAGACAGAATGTGGGCCATGCAGAGTGCATCCAAAACATGGTGTTCTTAGCTTTTATGGGCTGCGTAATTCCATATGCTAATAAGTGGGGGGATTATTGCAGCTCTTTTGGGGAAGAGGTGGAACTGTCATGGCACCTCTGGGTGTATCATTTAGCTTACTGACAGGATCAAGGTCTAGTCTACCATCTTGGACCCATTTGACTCTATTGGATTTATGCTCTGTCCTTGGACTATGTCATTCTTTTAAAAGTTGTGCCCTGCCCCCTTAGCCCTTACAAAACTATGTAAAAGCAAAATAAAATTTAAAAAATACAAAAAATGTATCCAAAAGAAACATGTATAAGAAACAGTAAAGGGTGGTGGATGGTATCTGGCCCAGTTCTTAGCACAAAGCAGGTACTTTGTAGCCAGCATCCCACCCCTTTCCACTGCCTGCTCTGCTCTACCCCCGGAGCCAGTATTCTTTGTTCTAATACAGTAATGCACATGTGGTGCTAGGGCCTGGAGGCTGGACTTTGACTTTGTTCTGACCCCAGAAGACCTCTGGGTGCTGGGATTGTTGTTTTAGTTCAAGAGAAACAAAAATTCAGCTTGTTCTCCCGTGTGTTTATCCTCTTAAAAGTAGACCTCAGCTAAAATTCTGGAACAGAGCATTCAGGTTAACCAGGTTCTGCTTGAGAGTTTTCCCTATGTCTCTCCATTGAGTAAGTTGTTCTAGGTCTCTTGCTTAGGCAGATATTTTACTGCCACTTAACAGGTTAAAAACAACATTTTCCTCAGAGACTTAGAGACTTCGTACAACTTCTGAGACTGTACCTGGCATCTTAGTAAAACAGTATCATTTTCCTATAATCTCAATATAATTTTTATCACAATGTTCACATTTACTATTTTAGTTGTATGTCAGAGATCTCAAGAGATTATATTTTGGTGTTAGATAAATTTATGTTTAAATCCTAGGCTGACATTGAGAAAATTATATCAGAGCCTCTTGGTGTGCCTTGAAAGGATACAGTAATGCCCCTGGCTCTTGAGTGTCTGGTCCAGGCCTAAGGTGCTATGGACTAAGAAAGACAAACAACTTGAGTTATGGGTTAAGTTTTATTTGGAGCAAAATTAGGACTGCAGCCCAAGAGGCAGCACCCCAGATAGCTCTGAAAGACTGCTCCAAAGAAGCAGCAGGAGGAAAATCAATATATAAGGTTTTGATGAAGGGGGCTTTTCAGTACCATTAAACGTTCATTTTATAAAGGGGGTTTTTGGTTAGTCACAAGGATCTGATTCACCATGAGGGGATTTAGTGCTTTTCTAGGTATGAGGCGATGCAAGGATTGAGATCATAAAATGTGTTCCTAAAAACATCTGCCTGCCTAAAGATATGTCCTACCAGATCCTCTGGAGCACAGAGTGCCTCACTCCAGCCTAAGCCCTGTCAGGGGGTGTTGAGAGTCAGCAGCTGTCACAGCACAGGGTTTAGGCTCCACGGTGGTGGATGGTAGATGCTCTTGTTCAGACATTGGCAATGTAATTGGTCAGTGCCAATTTGTAGTTGATAGTGCCAGTGCCCCCCAGGTGATTTCTTACGGCTGCCAGTACCTACAATATGCTGTAGTCATTGTACCCTTTTCTATTTGTGCATCGATGCAACAAACCTTGTGGTCCTCATCTGTTAAATGGTAACAGTATCTATCCCAATAGGGTGCTGTATGGATTAAGGTAATTTATATTTGCACAGTGTTTAAGGACAGGACCTGCCAAATAGCAATATATGTAAGCAATTTTTGCTATTAAATTTTTTATATAATTGTAAGCCATAAGAGGGAGATTCATGAATATGTAGTTTGTGCTTTGGATAATAATCTATGTTATTCTGCTCAAATTGTTACAGGTTTGGCCACTGGAAGCTCTTTCAGTTTGACACTTGTGTTTTTTTAAACTTTTTAAAATTGAGGCATGTTAATTTACAATGTCTTATGTTAGTTTCAAGTGTAGAGTGATTCACTTACACATACACATACACACACACAGTCTTTGGCAGATTCTTTGCCCTTATAGGTTACTATAAGATATTGAGTATAATTCCCTGTGCCATGCAGTAGATCTTGTTGAATATATCTGTTAGCAGTGTATATGGCCGTGTATATTGGATAATCCCCAAATTCTAAATGTTGACATTCTTTCTCCCCTCCCCATCTGTTTTTGTTGTTGTTGTTTTTACTTGATTTTTATTTTGAGCACTTGTTTGCTTTCTGGCACTGCAAGTTTCTCCAGACTCAATTTATGTTTCTCCTGCCTCAGGTCTGGAATTGCCCATTCCAGAAGCACTGCTTCTTTAGGTGAATAATGGTATGAGAAACCAAGAGGAGGGGGGATAGGTGAACCACTAGATATAGATCCAAATACTTCTGCTATTACGTTAATGACTGTTAAATGAAACACTAATTGAGGTTGGTCAGGGAGGCTCTCTGGGGCAGGGTATAGAATATTATCAAGCCAGTGTCTAAGAAAGAACCTTCACTGGAGCTTGAGCATCTCCAAAGGGGAACTTGCTGAGTCTGTGGAAGATATTGAGCATGCTTTTGTAGCCAACGTGAGACCGGATGGTTGTTGTAGTGGAGACTGCATTCTAGTAATTCCTGAGTTACTCAGTATTGCCTTTCATTTTGTTCCAGTTACCTGCTGCTGCAAATTATGCCAGAGCTTAGTGGTTTAAGATGATGATCATTTTATTACCTATTTTGGTTTCTGTGGGCTAATGACTTGGGGGAAAGGATGATTCTGGATGGTTCTGGAGTCTTTTCTTTGGTTTCAGTCACTTAGCAGCTGCAGCTGAAACAGTAGGAGTCTGCAGCACCTGGGAACCACTCAGGTGACTCTCTCCCTTGTACCTCTCCTTCTCTGTAAGTTTCAGGGCTTTTCCAGGTGGTCTCTTCACAAGAACTAGTTTGGCTTCCTCATGAAATGGCAACCTCTGAACAGTGGGACTGCTGACATCATGATGAGGGGCCCCAGTGCAGATGTTTCAGTGGATGAGGCAGAGGGACCCTCCCATTTTCAGGGCTAGCCTTGGGTGTACCATCATGGCATCCAATTGGCTCTGAGTCACACACCACACAAATTCAAAGGCAGTGGACAGAGACCCAGCTTTCTTTCGGTGGAGTGGCAAAGGCACATTTTAAGAAGAGTCCACGGGATGACTTAATTGGTCATCTTTGTGAAAATAAACAAAAATTTTGCTACAAGTTTATATATATCAAAAATTCTAGCATTTGAAAATGTGCCATAAACTCACAATAGATAAACGCCACTGTCCTAACATCGATAGGTCTTTTATTTTTTCCACAGTCATCGACAGGTTTTTATCTGATGTATTTCTGTGTCTCTTTCCCTCTACGTTCACACTTTCATGGCTTCTTAGAACTCCTTTCTTACCCATTAATATTCATCTGTTTTTCCATGCATGTTTTCTGATTCTCCCTTGATGAGCATGCAGATTTCCTTTAAAAGCACTGTTTGTGGGCTTCCCCTGGTGGTCCAGTGGGTAAGGACACCGCCTTGCAGTGCAAGGGGCGCCGGCTCGATCCCTGGCCTGGGAAGATCGCACGTGCCGCGGAGCGGCTGGACCGCTGTGTCCAACTACCGAGCCGGAGCTCTGGCGCGCATGCGCCCAGAGCCGACACTCTGTGACAACAGAGGCCACCTCGATGGGAGGCCCACAGGAGCCAAAGAACGAAGATGGATGAAAATAGAGAAATGAAAGACCAATAGAAGTGGCCCGCCCATCCCCCTGCCTCCCCACCCCACCCCCAAAAAGATAAATAAATAAAATTAAAAAAAAAAAAAAACACAAAAAGACACTGTTTGCTCTTAGTGTAGTTGAAAGGAGGCACGTCAGATAAAGGAAGCACATAGATAGAGAGATGAAAAACACAAATAAATAATGCAAAACACAGGTAGATACAATAATGTATCTTAACCTGCTACTCGAGAGCATATGAAAAAGATGCTGAAAAACACTAAAGGGTGGAAGTAAGGAAATACTGAAGAACAGGGAAAACATCAGTGCTAAAAATTGTCACAGGCCTATTATTTACAGAATAGTGAACCTAGAGATCTGGGATGGTTTGGGGGGACATCCTTAAACCATCAAAATTGTGTAGCAAATTATATATACATGGGAAAAGAAGGTCCGTAGCGCTTAGAACTGCAGAGGGGTAAGTGGCCAAAGAATCTTCAAAATACACTGATAGAGAATGTTGGCAGCTCATCTGAGAAAGACATGATCACAGTCACTTGCAGGTAGGAACAGGGGTGCTTAGTCGTTCAGTCATGTCCGACCCTTTGTGACCCCATGGGTTGTAGCCTGTCAGGATTCAGTCATGGGGATTCTCTAGGCAAACATTCTAGAGTGGGTTGCCATGCCCTCCTCCAGGGGATCTTACCAACCCAGAGATCGAACCCAGGTCTCCCATATGGATGGTGGATTCTTTACTGTCTAAGCCACCGGGAAAGCCCATCAGGAGTAGGAGGTCTCTGGAAACCCAAGTTCACTTGCTCAGGACTATGAGCCACCTATGTCCTGGCTGATATTGGTCTCATTATGGTGGTCACATTCTGCTTCTCCATGCTGCAAGGCACCATGCTGTCCCACATTTGCACCTTTGTGCATTGCTTGTACTCATTGTCCATTTATTCATTCTCATTCATTCCTTCTGTTGATCTCACTGAACTGTATGCTACATCTCCACTGTTAACAGTTTCCATGGGCCACCCTGTTCCACAACTGAGCTCTTCCTTGGAATGCCCTAACCCAGTACACAGACACACATTACACACTGCAAACACAATGCACACTCACACAGTTTTGTTCATTTTGGTCATTAGAACTCACTTTTCTTCTTTGTGCTAAGAGGTAAACTGGATGGGCTCACCATGAATGGATCAGTTCAGTGCAGTTCAGTCGCTCATTCATGTCTGACTTTTTGCGACCCCATGGACTGCAGGGCACTAGGCTTCCCTGTCCTTCACCATCTCCCAGAGCTTGCTCAAGCTCATGTCCATTGACTCAGTGATGCCATGCCATTTTTTTGAACTCACGTAGAACAAAAGATGCTGAAAAACACTAAAGGGTGGAAGTAAGGAAATACTGAAGAACAGGGAAAACATCAGTGCTAAAAATTGTCACAGGCCTATTATTTACAGAATAGTGAACCTAGAGATCTGGGATGGTTTGGGGGGACATCCTTAAACCATCAAAATTGTGTAGCAAATTATATATACATGGGAAAAGAAGGTCCGTAGCGCTTAGAACTGCAGAGGGGTAAGTGGCCAAAGAATCTTCAAAATACACTGATAGAGAATGTTGGCAGCTCATCTGAGAAAGACATGATCACAGTCACTTGCAGGTAGGAACAGGGGTGCTTAGTCGTTCAGTCATGTCCGACCCTTTGTGACCCCATGGGTTGTAGCCTGTCAGGATTCAGTCATGGGGATTCTCTAGGCAAACATTCTAGAGTGGGTTGCCATGCCCTCCTCCAGGGGATCTTACCAACCCAGAGATCGAACCCAGGTCTCCCATATGGATGGTGGATTCTTTACTGTCTAAGCCACCGGGAAAGCCCATCAGGAGTAGGAGGTCTCTGGAAACCCAAGTTCACTTGCTCAGGACTATGAGCCACCTATGTCCTGGCTGATATTGGTCTCATTATGGTGGTCACATTCTGCTTCTCCATGCTGCAAGGCACCATGCTGTCCCACATTTGCACCTTTGTGCATTGCTTGTACTCATTGTCCATTTATTCATTCTCATTCATTCCTTCTGTTGATCTCACTGAACTGTATGCTACATCTCCACTGTTAACAGTTTCCATGGGCCACCCTGTTCCACAACTGAGCTCTTCCTTGGAATGCCCTAACCCAGTACACAGACACACATTACACACTGCAAACACAATGCACACTCACACAGTTTTGTTCATTTTGGTCATTAGAACTCACTTTTCTTCTTTGTGCTAAGAGGTAAACTGGATGGGCTCACCATGAATGGATCAGTTCAGTGCAGTTCAGTCGCTCATTCATGTCTGACTTTTTGCGACCCCATGGACTGCAGGGCACTAGGCTTCCCTGTCCTTCACCATCTCCCAGAGCTTGCTCAAGCTCATGTCCATTGACTCAGTGATGCCATCCGACCATCTCATCTTCTGTCATCCCCTTCTTCTTCAGTCTTTTGTTTTTCCCAACATCAGGGTCTTTCCCAATGAGCCGTCTCTTTGCATCAGATGACCAAAGTATTGGAGCTTCAGCTACAGGTTAAGAAATCTGCAGTCTTTGGAGATGGTGGGACAAAGTTTGGTGGGTACAGGAGGAATCCTGCCAGACAACAAGAGGGAAATCTATTTGTCTAGATTAAAATTTGTACAAAGATGTGGGTCTGTGTTTAAGGCTGTGGGATAATTTCCAGGGCAAACCACTAGATGGAGGTCCTGCCTAAAGAACACACTCTAAGGCCCAGGGACTGCAATCTTCACACTTTCTCCTCTGGATGGAAAAATGAGCTGGGGCACTCGGTGAAGCCCCAGTCTACCCAAGGGACCCTGTGATCTTGTTTTGTTGTGAAATACACTCCCTCTCAATCTGCTTTAGAACATCTACCTCTTTATTCTTATTCAGAAATTTCTCCAAATATGGGTCACTTGGAGTCTTACGGTTCATTACATTTAGACAGCCATAGGAATGCTTACTTTTTCCATGTGTTTCTCCTTTGAATGTCAGAAAGGCCAGTTTTGTCTTTCATTTTCCATTTTATGAGGTTTAAGTGCTGCCTGCGAAGCATCTTTTGTTCTTTGAAAGGAAACCTTGCAAACACAGGTGATTCTCTCCATATGGGATTTTTGAGTGCAAGCAAGGTAGTAAATAAACTCAGACAAAGTTGAATTTTTCTGACTGATACTGATTACCCAATAGCTAAGGAACTCGGGACAGACTTAACTTTTATTGCAAGGCTTACTAGACCAAGTGTGCATTTATTCTGCAAATAAAACGCCACGAATTTAAACATCCTATAGATTGAGTTAATGAGCTATAAATTCACAAGTATTTGACATTTTGGCCAACAAAAAGTTTCACACTTGAGATTTATGAGTGAACTGACAGTTCATAGGATCTGTCTGTTTCCCTTTTGTCTGTTAGAAAGAGACAACTTTTCACTTGACAAAGAATGATTTGTTTTATCACTTAGCCTGTTAGAAAATTAGGTTACACTAATGTTAGCCTTGGGAAATATTATACTGAGTGGCCTCTGAATCCCTCCTTGCTGAGCTGACCATGATCATGATGGCTGAAAGACTACTGAGGGCTGAAGATTTTTCCCCAGTATTCTCAATGCTTAGGTAGATTCCCTGCCACTGTTTAGTCTCCCCCATCTCTCTTTTTTAAAAATTATTTGTCTATTTGACTGTACCAGGTCTTTGCTGTGGCTTGTGGGATCTAGTTCCCTGACCAGGGATTGAACCCAGGCTCGCTGCATTGGGAGCATGGCGTCTTAGGCGCTGGACCACCAGGGAAGTCCCAGTCTCCCTTTATCTCATCACTTCCTGCAAGTCAGCAGCAGGGGACATGGTTGTCAGTTGCATGCTCACCCCAGCTCCTGTCCAAGACTGGGAAGAGGGCAAGAGTATCCCACCATCCCAGTTAAGTAGACCAGGGGCAATTCCACCAGGATCTACCAGGATAACTTAAGCTACTCCGAGTATTTAAAACAAAGGAAATGTAATGCAGGTAATTGTTTACACAAATGATGAAAGAACTTGGGAGCCTAAGAGTACAACAAGGCAACCCAGAGAGTAACAACAAGTCACTAGAAACAGAGAAGGTGGGGTACTCAGCCCCTGGGTTCATCAGTCAGAATCTGGAGTCACAGAAGGCTGATAAGAGGTACTGGAGCCATGGAGATGATTCATACCCTACCTGAGATGCTACCCAAGGCAGAATAGGAGGAAGAAATATCCTGGCTTTTCTCTTCAATGTCTCTTCAGTGTTCTAATAATGCCTCCCATTAAATGAACTCACCAGAAGCCAGAGACTGGCAGACATTTGCTGTAAAAGTCTGATAATAAACATTTTTGGCTATGTGGGTCCTGTATCTTTTTTTTTTCCCACTGGGCACTTCTGTTGGTCTTTCATTTATTTATTTTCATCCATCTTTGTTCTTTGACCTGTGTGGGCCTCCCATCACAATGGTTTCTCTTGCTCCAGAACACTGGCTCCATAGTTGGACACATCAGTCCAGCCGCGCCAGGGCATATGGGATCTTCCCAGGTCAGGGATCGAACCAGCGCCCCTTGCACTACAAGGCAGTGTCTTTACCCGCTGGACCACCAGGGAAGCTTGGTCCTGTATCTTTGTACAGAGGTCTTCTACCCCTGTAAGCTCATAGGGTTATTTTATTTTATTTTGTTTCTCTAGATATTTTCTCTCCTCCCCACCCCTTCCATGTGATAAGGAAATATATGATTGCTCTTCTATGTAGTTGCAAGCTCCCAGATGATGTAGAACCTGTGGTCGGGTTCATTTTCTGGCTTCTCCATCACCTGCTGATTCTGTCTCTGAACTTAGTCCCACTGAAGACTTGATATTCTAGAAATGCTTATGGCTCCCTGCATGCCCCTAAATGTTGGAGTTTCCTTGAGTTCTGTATCAGGTCACTTTCTTTTTATATACTCCATCCTCTTACACACAGTTGGTATTCAGTAATAAAATCAGGTCTTGTTTTAAAACTTGAAATCCTTGTGTCTTCCTCAAAGTGAGCAACTACGCGGGTCATGGAGAGAGGGTTAGACCTGCAGTCTAGAGATCCAGGTTTTTATTCCCATTCTACTGTTTCCCAGCTGTGTGATCTAGGAAAATCATTTGATCATTTGGAATCTCACATTTCTCCTCTTGTAGGGAGATGATAATTGGAATTGTTAAGAGGGCTAGTTGAGGAACTGCTCTTAGCATAGTGCTGGGAGTTCATCAGTCAGAATCTGACCCAAAACTGGAGCCATGGAGATGATTCATACCCTACCTGAGATGCTACCCAAGGCAGAATAGGAGGAAGAAATATCCTGGCTTTTCTCTTCAATGTCTCTTCAGTGTTCTAATAATGCCTCCCATTAAATGAACTCACCAGAAGCCAGAGACTGGCAGACATTTGCTGTAAAAGTCTGATAATAAACATTTTTGGCTATGTGGGTCCTGTATCTTTTTTTTCCCACTGGGCACTTCTGTTGGTCTTTCATTTATTTATTTTCATCCATCTTTGTTCTTTGACCTGTGTGGGCCTCCCATCACAATGGTTTCTCTTGCTCCAGAACACTGGCTCCATAGTTGGACACATCAGTCCAGCCGCGCCAGGGCATATGGGATCTTCCCAGGTCAGGATCGAACCAGCGCCTTGCACTACAAGGCAGTGTCTTTACCCGCTGGACCACCAGGGAAGCTTGGTCCTGTATCTTTGTACAGAGGTCTTCTACCCCTGTAAGCTCATAGGGTTATTTTATTTTATTTTGTTTCTCTAGATATTTTCTCTCCTCCCCACCCCTTCCATGTGATAAGGAAATATATGATTGCTCTTCTATGTAGTTGCAAGCTCCCAGATGATGTAGAACCTGTGGTCGGGTTCATTTTCTGGCTTCTCCATCACCTGCTGATTCTGTCTCTGAACTTAGTCCCACTGAAGACTTGATATTCTAGAAATGCTTATGGCTCCCTGCATGCCCCTAAATGTTGGAGTTTCCTTGAGTTCTGTATCAGGTCACTTTCTTTTTATATACTCCATCCTCTTACACACAGTTGGTATTCAGTAATAAAATCAGGTCTTGTTTTAAAACTTGAAATCCTTGTGTCTTCCTCAAAGTGAGCAACTACGCGGGTCATGGAGAGAGGGTTAGACCTGCAGTCTAGAGATCCAGGTTTTTATTCCCATTCTACTGTTTCCCAGCTGTGTGATCTAGGAAAATCATTTGATCATTTGGAATCTCACATTTCTCCTCTTGTAGGGAGATGATAATTGGAATTGTTAAGAGGGCTAGTTGAGGAACTGCTCTTAGCATAGTGCTGACTGGCATTGAAAAGACTTTTCTCAAGAGTTCCGCTTTTCTGTTAAAAAAAATATAAAAGTCCCACTGCTTCTCAAACAAGCCTTAGGCTGTCCTGGGGGCCTCTAGAAGTCTCAGTGCTCAGTCACATATACCTAAACTTGAGTAAACCTGCTTTCCTCTAGGGACAAGGTTAAGTACCATGTGCTTTCCTGTCTCCATCTCTGTGCTTAAGCACTTCTGTCATGTTCAGTCACTGTTGATCAAAATGCATGTTTTTGGAACTTCCCTCACAGTACAATCGTTAAGACTCCATTGCAGGGAGCACAGGTTTGACCCCTGCTCAGAGAACTGAGATCCCAGAAGCTCACATGGAAGCTTACATTATCGTATGTGAAACAGATAGTCAATGGGAATTTGTAGTATGACTCAGAGAAGTCAAACAGGGGCTCTGTAACACAGCCTAGAGGGGTGGGATGTGAAGGGAGATTCAAAAGGGAGGAGACATACGTATACCTAGGGCTGATTCACACTGATATTTGTCAGAAAACAACAAAATTCTAAAAGTGACTATCCTTCAATTAAAAAGTAGATAAATTTAAAAAGAAAATAAACAAAAATTGTCTAAAAAAAAGCTAGAAACCATCAAAGCAAAAATTCCACTTTGAACAAAAATATACGTATAAAAAAGGGCATGTTTTTATCCCATGTCTAGATCCATTTCTCTTAGACCATGTTGGGTTCACTTACAACAGACTAAACTTCCTACAAAAAATATAATGGGTAGAAGAAGATGCTTTAAAAAATCTGTTCTAAGGGGTCAGATTACTACTAAGGAAGTTAGGACTCAAGGAGTCAAGATGCTAGAGAGCACGGAATCCCATAGAGGTGGTCAAGTGAAGACCTGCAGGTTTTCACCAATTTCTAAGGGGCAGGTAGAGAAGGCAAGAGAAACATGCAAGAGAAAGGGTGGGTGTGAGGGAAGAAGCACAACTGTTGGCAATCTTACACGTGGGCACTGGGAAGATAGAAATGAGAAATCAGAGGCTGTCAAGGAAATGCTCCAAGTAAAAGACAGACTCACAAGAGAAACTGAATCGTGCTCGGGAATATCTTGACTTTGGGAAGCATCATTGAAGGAGTTTCTACATTTTAATTGGGTATGTTTGTATTCTGTTCCAGAATGAACTGAAAACAAGAAGGCCTAAATTTGGTAGAATCTAAATTTGGTGGCACATTCAAAAGAATCAGAGACAAGCTTTTTGATACCTGTTGCCTTTTAATAAAATATTTATTAAATAACGATAGAGGTAAAAATAAAGTCTTTGGGCACATTTGAGGATTTTTACACATTTAACTAAAAGTAAAACACTACTGTCCTCTATTTGGCAGATTTTTATCTGAGTTTTCTAGAAACCTCAGCATTTGTAGAAAAAGTAAATTAAATATGTACTGATCTACTGAGAAGTGAAAGTTACTCAGTTATGTTCGACTTTCTGACCCATGAACAAGCCATGGGATTCTCTAGGCAATCTGAGCCACCAGGGAAGCCCAATGAAAGCTTATCAATTTATTAGCCTTAAAATGCTACTTTGAAGTTTCAGACAACTTTATGAATAAATTAAAAGTAAGATCATGCAAAACAAAGTGTTCAGTAGCATATTTCATGACACAGGATTCATATTTATGACACACATGCATATTCTAAGACTATTCTGATCACTTTTTGAGGTTCATATTATCAGTTTAAAGAAACTAACAATTGTTAATGTACACAGGTGAATGTCATGTTAACTTTTTAAAATGAATTTAAATATAGTTTAAAAATGAATTTATTTTATAGATTCAGTAATGCAATAAAACCAATTCGTTGATCAATAAGTATTAAAAAATATCAGATTCACTTTTCCCAAGAAGGCCTCTGCCAGGCTCAGAAGTTTTCTTTGCTGACTCTGAGCTCTCCAAAGGTACCCACAGGGAAAGGGGGTAGCCTCTCACTTCATAGTTCCCTTAATTCTCTAAGCACTTGTGGACATTTAATCTCCACACGAAGGGAAGTCAGGATCCTAGTTCTTAGACTCTGTATTGTATTTCATTTTAGTTTTTTACTTTGAGAGCAGGAAATTAGTAATTCTTACTAATAACTCAGAAATCATCCATAGAACAGATTGGTGGGTCCCTGGAGGAAAAAATATATTCCACTTTTCTTGCTTGGATTATTCCTGCAGATGTTAGCCTTATGATTTCTGATTATATCACTTAGATAACCAGAAAGGATAAAACACAAAAATCGACTAGAAAATAAACAAGAATGCAATTAAATTTACAATGAAAACAAACAGGATAAAACAAAATTGAATCATGATAAGGTCCTAAAAATAATGAAAAAAAGCAGTATAAACAATCATTTAAAAAAGTAGACTAAGGACAATGAAAACACCATAAAGAGTTAAAATGAAAGGAATAAAAGATTCAAAGAATAAATCAAGCTAAGAGGAGATGAAACTTAAGACAAGTTTAGGTTTATAAAAATGAAATGATTTAAGATTGGATGTGGGCTTGGCAGCTCAGGAATTCTTTGTCTATCCCTTCCATGTGAAAACAATCTTAGCCTGACTCAGTCAGACTTGTAAATTCTAGAGGCCTTGAGGATTCCATGGAAAGAACTCTGGGCAGAGGGCCTCCCAGGCTATGAGGTAAATGCCGGAATGCAGCTTAAATCTATGAAGCAAACCCTTTTTTTAGGCCTAACAGACCATGTAGGTCACAGATGATGGTGTGGTAGATGGTTCCTACAGCACATGGCGCTGCAGAGTCAAACAGGACTGAGTGACTGAGCACACAGGCATGCCGATGGTCTCTAAGAAAATCCATCTAGTCCATTCACCGTTCTATAGATGTGCGAACTAAGGCCTACAGTGAAGAAAGAGATGTAATTCCAGTGATGAGGGTGGAGAGATGGGAGCATAGGGAACATTTCTCGGCCACACCATTTAGTTATAAGACCTATTAAATTAAGGATCCTACTCCAAAGACCTTCCCCAATTTGCCTTTTCCTTGTACCTGAAATTTAAGAATTGACCCAAGCGCATTTGATGTGCCCAGTGGATTGTTTACAGCGAGCCGAGCTGCAGAGCTAAGATGGGCCACAGAACAGGGGTTTCTCACCAGCACAGGAAGCCCTGCTGGCCTCGGATGAGTCAAGGCTGATGTGGAGGTGAAGGGTGGGGAGGTCAGTCCTGCAGAACTAGGAATGGGCTGGGTTTGCTGGAGCAGATGGAAATGCACCAGGGTGTGGTGTGGGGGTGGGGTGGAGAAAGATACAGAGCAGAGCACGATCATGGGTGTGGCCCCAGTTCCGCTCAGCCTCTCTGCTGGTGCCTGGGTGTCTCTGCACAACTGCCTCTGGAGTAGAGGCCATGAGCACAGAGCTGACTGGGTGAGTCCTGGTATTTATGATAAGACCCAAAGGGCCTGCAGGTTTCTTCAGAGCTGCACCAACTCTGGAGTGAGGGACCCAATTCTCTATTACTGTAACACATTGCCACAGGCTTAGTGGCTTAACACAACACAAATTTGTTATTTTACAAGTCTGGAGGTCAGAAGTCTAAAATGAGTCCTTATGGGGCAAGATGAAGATGTTGGGAGGGTGAGTTCCTTCTGGAGGTTCTGGGGGAGAATAAATTCCTTGTCTTTTCTACCTTCAAGGGACCACCTGCATTTCTTAGTTCCTAGCTCCATTTTCCATCTTCAAGGTCAACAACGAAGCTCTTTATACCAACTTTGTATACAATCTAAGGACTGTAGCCAGGGATTCTCCAGGCAAGAGTGGGTTGCTGTGCCCTCCTCCAGGGGATTTTCCTGACCCAAGGATAAAACTACCAAATGATGTCATTGAACAAAAGTATTTTCAGCTCTCCTGGGTACTGGATGCTAGGCTGAGCAGCTGAACTTCATTGGCCGATAGACTGGCTTTCAGATGTTATTGATTTTGCTTATTCCCTGTCTCTACATTAAAGGACAGATTTTTATCTTATTCACTACTAAACCCTGATGCTCAGCTTTTTAGGGCTATTAATAGTATATTATCAATAAATTTTTGCTGAATTAGAGAAGGATATAATCTTCAAGTTTAGTGAATTTATAGGGATTGGGAAAATCTGGCAAAACCCAACTGACCACTGGGCTTGTAAATTTAAGAATTGACCCAAGCGCATTTGATGTGCCCAGTGGATTGTTTACAGCGAGCCGAGCTGCAGAGCTAAGATGGGCCACAGAACAGGGGTTTCTCACCAGCACAGGAAGCCCTGCTGGCCTCGGATGAGTCAAGGCTGATGTGGAGGTGAAGGGTGGGGAGGTCAGTCCTGCAGAACTAGGAATGGGCTGGGTTTGCTGGAGCAGATGGAAATGCACCAGGGTGTGGTGTGGGGGTGGGGTGGAGAAAGATACAGAGCAGAGCACGATCATGGGTGTGGCCCCAGTTCCGCTCAGCCTCTCTGCTGGTGCCTGGGTGTCTCTGCACAACTGCCTCTGGAGTAGAGGCCATGAGCACAGAGCTGACTGGGTGAGTCCTGGTATTTATGATAAGACCCAAAGGGCCTGCAGGTTTCTTCAGAGCTGCACCAACTCTGGAGTGAGGGACCCAATTCTCTATTACTGTAACACATTGCCACAGGCTTAGTGGCTTAACACAACACAAATTTGTTATTTTACAAGTCTGGAGGTCAGAAGTCTAAAATGAGTCCTTATGGGGCAAGATGAAGATGTTGGGAGGGTGAGTTCCTTCTGGAGGTTCTGGGGGAGAATAAATTCCTTGTCTTTTCTACCTTCAAGGGACCACCTGCATTTCTTAGTTCCTAGCTCCATTTTCCATCTTCAAGGTCAACAACGAAGCTCTTTATACCAACTTTGTATACAATCTAAGGACTGTAGCCAGGGATTCTCCAGGCAAGAGTGGGTTGCTGTGCCCTCCTCCAGGGGATTTTCCTGACCCAAGGATAAAACTACCAAATGATGTCATTGAACAAAAGTATTTTCAGCTCTCCTGGGTACTGGATGCTAGGCTGAGCAGCTGAACTTCATTGGCCGATAGACTGGCTTTCAGATGTTATTGATTTTGCTTATTCCCTGTCTCTACATTAAAGGACAGATTTTTATCTTATTCACTACTAAACCCTGATGCTCAGCTTTTTAGGGCTATTAATAGTATATTATCAATAAATTTTTGCTGAATTAGAGAAGGATATAATCTTCAAGTTTAGTGAATTTATAGGGATTGGGAAAATCTGGCCTTGGGCAAAACCCAACTGACCACCTGGGCTTGTAAGTAAAGTTCTGTTGGAACACTGCCACAATCATTCATTTATATATATTGTCCTTGCCAACAACTAATGTTGTTTTGTGCAACATTAGTAGAATTGAGTATCTGCAACAGATTGTGCAGGTTGCAGTTGGGGGCTAAGTTATTTACTCCCTGGCTTTTTATAAAGAAATGTTTCCATCCCCTGAGCTGACAAAGGGTAACTGTATTGGGAGCAAAAACAGTGAAAGGAAATATACTCTAGGATGCTTTAGGAGGGCGTAAGAGAAGCAACATTTAGATATTCTTGGAGTGTCTTATGCCTGAAGGCAGTGTCCCTCCACCTTGCCTTTAAGTGAGACCTCTTGGGTCTCTTTTAGCTCAGCTGGTAAAGAATCCCACAATGCAGGAGACCATGGTTCTATCCCTGGGTCAGGAAGATGCCCTGGAGAAAGTCTAGGCCACCCATTCCAGTATTTTTGGGCTGTCCTTGTGGCTCAGATGGTAAAAAAATCTGCTTGAAGTGTGGGAGATCTGGGTTCAGTCCCTGGGTTTGGAAGATCCTCTGGAGAAAGAAAAGGCTACCCACTCCAGTATGCTTGCCTGGAGAATTCCATGGCTCCTCCATGGGTTGCAAAGAGTTGGACACAACTGAGCAACTTTCTCTTAGGGGGTCAGTCAAGTGTTCATAGTGATTGTTATGGAGAATGCACTGCTTCAGCTTGCCTGGTTCCTGTGCTTTTGCTCCTTTTCCATCACCCATAAGAATCTTTCTTGAGGTGGTAACTCCAGTGTCTAGGATCTAGATTCACAGGAAAGGTCATTCTGCTTTCTTTTTTAAGGTCTTCCCACTTTCTTGCTTCACTTTCTCTCCACTTTCTTGGTGTAGGATTTGGATCCGCATAGTTCATATATTTCTCTCCTTCCCCGTGGTGTCCTATGATTGTTTCCTGTGACTTTAGCACTTCTCCCTTCCTTTCTAGGAAGTCTAACATAATCTTATTTCTTCAAAAGATTTAGACATTTACAAAACACTTCATCTTCTAATTTTCTTCCTTCCTTCTAATTTCCAAAGCAAGAAACTACAAAGGGTAGTTAGCTGTTTGGAACAGGCATTAGGTGGAAATGGCAACAACAAACAGAAATTGGTATTTTAGGAAATTACCTTACCTCGTTTTCATTGCTAAGCAGTGTAGACTATTTTGAAGGCAATAAATCTTAAATAAGAGATGACTTAAAGTGAGTGACAGGGATTAGCAATCAGGATGACATTCAATATTTAACAACTGGTAAATGAGAAGACCACTTAGTCTCGCACAGCTGTTATGGAAATATGAGTACATAATGGCTGAGGATCAGCTGGATTTGTGTGTTGTAAATTGATCGAGCTGTCAAGGCCAGAAGAGATGGGAGTCATCCTTGTAAGATTAGATGGAGGCTGGAGAGGAGACTCAGACTAGTCTAGGAAAGAGATGATGGGTCAAACTTGGAAAGCAACCAGGTGAGTGTATATGATTTAACTCTATTTTGGATGTAGAATCCAAGAGATTAGGTGAGTGACTGAATGCCAAGATTGAAGGAGAGTCATGGGTTGACGGCTTCTAGGGCTTGTGCAATGGGATGGACGATGAAACTATTCACTGAGTTAGAAGACAGAGTGTGGTATGTGGGGAAGGGGTAGAATTAACTTGTTTGGGGGATTAGACTTTCTGGCCTACCTCTGGAGGTCTTTCTTTGAACTGTTTAGTGAATAACTTAGGTGCTGGAGGAAAGGGAACACCCCTCATGCAGGAGTGAAAAGCATCTCTACATCAAGGGTATCATTATTATTTTTTGTGTGTGTGCAAGCCCAACCCAGCAACTTCTAAGTGTGCCTGTTGTAATGGGGATGTAACTGTTGACTAAGTCTATTTTTGCTAGACTGCCAGCACTTCTCAGTTCTCTACATGGGTTTTATTAAATTCGGAGCCCCCTAGTCTCATCTTTTTCTTCTTTGTATGAATTCCAGATAATTCTTAGGTGGCACTTAAGATTACATAAAAAAGAAAAAAACAGGAAAAACCTTTCCATTCTGATTCTATTAAGAGTTATGCTTTCTTTATTTTTTCCTTCAAAATAAGTTTTATAAACCATATCAAATATAACACATGCTTTTTTTTTTTAAATTATTGCTTTATTGATCATAATTTGGCTGCACTGGGTCTTAGTTGTAGCATGTGGGATCTAGTTCCCTGACCAGGGATCAAAACTGGGCCCCCTGTGTTAGAAGCACAGAATCTTAACCACTGGACCACCAGGGAAGTCCCAAATACTGGTTTTATTTGCTGTGATTCTACAGAGATTTCCTGACAGGGCAACACAGACAAGGAACTGACAAACTTGAGATTTGGACTGCATTTTTTCTAAATCCAAATTTCATGAAGAAGTCCTCTCCCATAAAGACAGGATCTCACAATAGAAAAATGGTTAATTTTAGATATCTAATTATAATCAGTCATAGAGGCAGAGGACAAAGTTATAAAAAGAATACTTAAAACTACATCTTTCTCCTTTTTCTTCTGCCCCTTCTTCCCCATTCTGTCCTCCTCTCTTCCTCCCCATCTTCCATCTTTCCTGGTTGAGCACTGATGACCATACAGCAGCCTAAATGCCCTTTTCCATTTATAATTTCCAAAATAGAAAATCAGGGAGTGCTGAATGGATGCCTTTATAAAGAATCTAATGATGGAAACTGTTCAAAACTTTTCCAAATAAAATTTAGTTTCTGATTCAGTCCAGATTCTTTTTCATTTAAGTAGTTGGATCAAAGTTAGAACCTCTTTAAATAAAATATTAAAAAGCAAAACCCTGGGAATTTAACAATATTAGAGCCTGCTGTTTTTGTCTTTCTTTACCCTATAGCCAGAGGAAGATGGATGTATTGAACATATTAATGTTCTTTCAGAGAGTTTGTGCTTATTTATTATTTTTTAAATTAGCACACAGTTTTTAAAAGTTCTAAGCTCATAGCACAATGGAGTAGAAAGGATGGCTCATTCATGTACATTATCCATGCTCACATGCAAACAGCCTCCTGTATCTAATCATTGATGAACCAACATGGACTCATCATTGTCACCTAAAGCCTGTAGGATACATTAGGTTTCACTCTTGGTGTTGTACATTCTATGGGTTTTGACAAATATATAATGTATAAACCCCATTATAATATCACACAGAAAACTTCCACTATCCTGAAAATCTTCTTCCAGAAATACCTTCACAGACTTATCCAGAAATACTCTTATCAACTACCCAGTAATTCATGACCCTATTAAGTTGACACATAAAATTAAGTATCATGACATTTACTTATATATATATATATATATATATATATATATATATAAATATATGACATTAAGAAATAAAACTTGGATTTTAATTTACTCTTTGTACTATCATCAGTATTCAGTTTTTAAAATGCTTGTATCAATCATAAGGAAATACATACTGGGCTAATTTTCAAACATAATGTCATTTGTTTTTTGCATAATGACTTATCTGCACAATAACCTCTAGAGTTAAATATTACAATCTTAATTTTGTTTTATAAATGAGGAAATTTAGGCTCAGAAAAGCCAAGTGACTTGTGCAAGATCACACAACCAGTTAAAACCAAGATAGAAAACAGAGTTCCACAGTTCAGAGGAGAAATGATAAGGCACGAACTAGGACTGAAGGATAAGATCTTTCTTTCCTTTTCTTTTCTTTTATTTGTATAAGATTCAGTTTTGCTAGCCTCAGAGTCATTCTTCCATCCTTCCTTCAATTTATTATGCCACAGAATTAAGCTACTGCTATTTAGGAACAATTGCTTAAGAACCACCATTGAAAGAGATTTACTATTTATGATAATTCTCAGCTTCCCACTTCCTTCTCCCGAGTAAATCTCTGGCAACCATTTCGTTGTATCTTTTTAGTCTATGTATATATTGACACACATTTTCACACATAATACATACATTGTTTATGTATATGCATGCAATGGTTACCAAGCATAGCTCATAGATATATTCGTAGAGAAATGCTATTTTATTCCCAGTGGTCTCTCTTATCTGTGGAATTAGTTCTCCTGCCCTAGATGTGAACACATTTGTCTTGTGCCTTCTCTAGTCACTTCAAGTCATAAAATAACACTTCAGTACAGTAATTACCATGCCAAATTCCAAGTAATAATGCATGAATCTGGCTTTGATTAACATTGAGACTTTATCCCTATTTCATTTTGGCCTTGCTTCAGGAAAGGAGGTGTGGTAGTTTTTATCCATCCTCCTCTAGATCTTCTGCTTGTCCTCCCCTATCTCAGCAGCCTTGTCTTTCTGACTCTTCTAGGTAAGAGTGCCCTTTTCCTCACTTCTGACTCATCATTTGATGTCACTATTCAAAACACATATTCTGCCAGTCTGACAGATACAAATATATCATTATCATTTTCATTTATAATCTTCTAATTGCAAGTGAGATAGAATGTCTTAATATACATCTATATGTGCCCATCACATTTCTTCTGTGAACTGCTTGTTCATGTCTTTTAACTATTTATTTTAAAAAAAAAAACAATTTGTGTTTTTTTTTATATTTTCCCTATATCATTTGTTAAATATTTTGCAAATATTTTCTCCTTTCCATAATCTGACTTTTGTCTTTGTGTATAATAGTGTTATATAGAATTTTTAAATTTGGGGGAGGTTCAATCTTTCCTTTATTTTCCAAGTTTTTGTGTCTTGTCAGAGGGGTTTCCTCCTCTATGGGTATGAAATATTCTCCTGTAGGTCTTATTACATGTTTCTTTTTCCTTAATTCCATAATCTGTCTAAAGTTGATTTTGTATATAGAGTGAGATTGAGTTGGGGAGGGTGTCTAAATACAATGTTTTCAAAATGGATGCTGTTTTTTCATGTTATTTACTGAAAACAGTGTGCTTTCTCCACTGATAGGAAATGTCACTTTCATCACAAGTAAAACTATGAGTATGTTTCTGGACTCTATCTTATAGCATGAAAGAATCTTCTATTCTTGCGCCAATGCTGTGGTTTTGTTACTATGACACAGTTTGCTTTGACATCTGGTAGGGTAGAAGCCCCCTTTTCTCCACTTACTCTGTTTTTAGTGTTTTGGGAAATTCTTCCACACTTTATCTGTAATGAATTTTAGAATTAACTTGTCACAGTTTATGAAAGATCCAATTGGAATTATGATTCTAATTTTTTATTTTAACACATTTGTCTTGTGCCTTCTCTAGTCACTTCAAGTCATAAAATAACACTTCAGTACAGTAATTACCATGCCAAATTCCAAGTAATAATGCATGAATCTGGCTTTGATTAACATTGAGACTTTATCCCTATTTCATTTTGGCCTTGCTTCAGGAAAGGAGGTGTGGTAGTTTTTATCCATCCTCCTCTAGATCTTCTGCTTGTCCTCCCCTATCTCAGCAGCCTTGTCTTTCTGACTCTTCTAGGTAAGAGTGCCCTTTTCCTCACTTCTGACTCATCATTTGATGTCACTATTCAAAACACATATTCTGCCAGTCTGACAGATACAAATATATCATTATCATTTTCATTTATAATCTTCTAATTGCAAGTGAGATAGAATGTCTTAATATACATCTATATGTGCCCATCACATTTCTTCTGTGAACTGCTTGTTCATGTCTTTTAACTATTTATTTTAAAAAAAAAAACAATTTGTGTTTTTTTTTATATTTTCCCTATATCATTTGTTAAATATTTTGCAAATATTTTCTCCTTTCCATAATCTGACTTTTGTCTTTGTGTATAATAGTGTTATATAGAATTTTTAAATTTGGGGGAGGTTCAATCTTTCCTTTATTTTCCAAGTTTTTGTGTCTTGTCAGAGGGGTTTCCTCCTCTATGGGTATGAAATATTCTCCTGTAGGTCTTATTACATGTTTCTTTTTTTCCTTAATTCCATAATCTGTCTAAAGTTGATTTTGTATATAGAGTGAGATTGAGTTGGGGAGGGTGTCTAAATACAATGTTTTCAAAATGGATGCTGTTTTTTCATGTTATTTACTGAAAACAGTGTGCTTTCTCCACTGATAGGAAATGTCACTTTCATCACAAGTAAAACTATGAGTATGTTTCTGGACTCTATCTTATAGCATGAAAGAATCTTCTATTCTTGCGCCAATGCTGTGGTTTTGTTACTATGACACAGTTTGCTTTGACATCTGGTAGGGTAGAAGCCCCCTTTTCTCCACTTACTCTGTTTTTAGTGTTTTGGGAAATTCTTCCACACTTTATCTGTATATGAATTTTAGAATTAACTTGTCACAGTTTATGAAAGATCCAATTGGAATTATGATTCTAATTTTATTTTATTAAGAATTTATTAATTGGAACAGAAGTTGCATTTTTATAAAATTGAAATTTTACATCTAGGGTTGTGGTGTCTTTACAGTGTTCAAGTCTTTTAAAGCACTTTAGTGAAGTTAACATTGGTTTTTATTTTTCATGTTTGTTGCTAGATTTATCTATTACTATGTATTCTAGTTTCCTTTTAAGGTATTTTCTTTAATTGGCACTGCCAGTCTTGCTTTGCAAAATTTTACCCATCTCAGAGGAACTTATTTGTGTGAGATATGTAAGATTCTGTCATGCTGAGCAATATGGTAATATTAATTCTAAGTATTGGGTTGGCCAGCAAATTTGTTCAGGTTTTTCCATAAGATGTTATGGAAAAACACAAACCACATTTTGGGCAACTGATGCAAGAAAATGTGCTAGAGTCACAGGATTGCTCCCATCAGTATTATTTGTAAATAAGTTACAAGTTATATGTAACCATTTAAGATCTTTTGTTGTTGTTGTTGTTACATCCTTATCTATAAAATGGGAGCATTAATTTTTGCTACATACAGGGTCCTTATGAATATCCAATGAGATAGTATTTGGGAATATACATTCTATGAATGTAAAGGATTGTCAGTAGGAATCTTTGCAGTACTTGGGAGAAAGGTGAATATATTTTCTCATGGACTTAAGAAACTCTGGAACTGAAATATACTTGCATATTATAATATCTTTGTAAGTTAAAGAGAAGTAAAAACTTGTCAGAAATCTTTTTCATAAGTCTGTTAGTAACACTACATAGGTACATTATGAGAACTTCAGGCTATATAATAGTGATCATTTATTGAGATTCTTCCAGACTCTAGTCAAACTACTAAGCTTTCAAAATGGATGCTGTTTTTCATGTTATTTACTGAAAACAGTGTGCTTTCTCCACTGATAGGAAATGTCACTTTCATCACAAGTAAAACTATGAAAAGAAAATCTTCTATTCTTGCGCCAATGCTGTGGTTTTGTTACTATGACACAGTTTGCTTTGACATCTGGTAGGGTAGAAGCCCCCTTTTCTCCACTTACTCTGTTTTTAGTGTTTTGGGAAATTCTTCCACACTTTATCTGTATATGAATTTTAGAATTAACTTGTCACAGTTTATGAAAGATCCAATTGGAATTATGATTCTAATTTTATTTTATTAAGAATTTATTAATTGGAACAGAAGTTGCATTTTTATAAAATTGAAATTTTACATCTAGGGTTGTGGTGTCTTTACAGTGTTCAAGTCTTTTAAAGCACTTTAGTGAAGTTAACTTTGGGTTTTTTATTTTTCATGTTTGTTGCTAGATTTATCTATTACTATGTATTCTAGTTTCCTTTTAAGGTATTTTCTTTAATTGGCACTGCCAGTCTTGCTTTGCAAAATTTTACCCATCTCAGAGGAACTTATTTGTGTGAGATATGTAAGATTCTGTCATGCTGAGCAATATGGTAATATTAATTCTAAGTATTGGGTTGGCCAGCAAATTTGTTCAGGTTTTTCCATAAGATGTTATGGAAAAACACAAACCACATTTTGGGCAACTGATGCAAGAAAATGTGCTAGAGTCACAGGATTGCTCCCATCAGTATTATTTGTAAATAAGTTACAAGTTATATGTAACCATTTAAGATCTTTTGTTGTTGTTGTTGTTACATCCTTATCTATAAAATGGGAGCATTAATTTTTGCTACATACAGGGTCCTTATGAATATCCAATGAGATAGTATTTGGGAATATACATTCTATGAATGTAAAGGATTGTCAGTAGGAATCTTTGCAGTACTTGGGAGAAAGGTGAATATATTTTCTCATGGACTTAAGAAACTCTGGAACTGAAATATACTTGCATATTATAATATCTTTGTAAGTTAAAGAGAAGTAAAAACTTGTCAGAAATCTTTTTCATAAGTCTGTTAGTAACACTACATAGGTACATTATGAGAACTTCAGGCTATATAATAGTGATCATTTATTGAGATTCTTCCAGACTCTAGTCAAACTACTAAGCACTTTACACATACTGTTTAAATCTGTGAGGTAGATACTATCTTCATTTCAAAGTTTCCTTCCTTCTTTCCTTTCTCCTTTCAACTTTACTGAAAAGTTACCAGAATAGTCAAAAGGATATTGATGTCATCTTAACTCAGATCTTCCAAAAGTTACTATTTTACTATATTTACCTTTTCCTTTTCCTCTATGCATTTTATTTATAATTTTAAAAATTGTGTTATTATTTCTCAAGCATGAGAGGATATGTTGAAGATATAATGCCTTATTATTCTTAAATACTTTCAAGAACCCGCTCCTGCAGAATGATGAGACTTCCATTAGACTCAAATAACACTGATCTAATACTGTTCTTCAATCCAGATCTCGTTTAAATTTTGCCTCTGGCTCTGTTTTTGCTGTAGATTTGGGTGTTGAAGGGACAGGCTATGATCTTCTCAACATTACAAGCCTGAGAACAAGAGGAAAACTTAATCTTTCTCCACTTTTTTCTCACTGCTTTTCAGACCATCTTTGGCCCAAGGCTGCATTGATTGGCTTCTTTTACAGCCCAGCCAAGACAGTCATCATACTCTCCAGGGTTTCTCACATTTTCTTGGTGAGTCTGGGAATCCATACCTTCCTTCTTATGTCTATGGTTTTATCAGGTTTGACATTTGGCAGGGAGCCACTAACAACCCCTGCTGGTTTTCTATTCAGACAGAAAATTTGCAAAAAGTTTTCTACTGAATCAAACGGCTATAGTTTTTTCTTTATAATTTCTGTGCTTTCAGTGTAGTCTCCTAGGGTTATTTTCAAGATCTGATTCTTTTTTTGGTCACTTCTGTTGGTCTTTCATTTACCTATTTTCATCCATCTTTGTTCTTTGGCCTGTGTGGCCATCACAGTGGGCTCTGTGGCTTCAGAGCATTGGCTCTGGGCGCATGTGCCCCAGGCCTACTGCTCGGTAGATGGACACATCCTCAGCCACTCCCACGACACGTGGGATCATCCCAGGCCAGGGAACGAACCAGCACCCCTTGCACTGCAAGGCGGTGTCCTTACCCACTGGATCACCAGGGAAGTCCCAAGATTTTATTCTTTTTAAAAAATAAAGATTATTTATGCATCTGTAATTTATTTTTGTGGATGGTATACAATTAGGATAGGGAACTCGCTTTTCATTTTTCCAGAAAGACAGTCAGTTGTTTAATCCTCACTTAATGAGGAATTCATCCTTTAATTTCAGAATTGAGCTGTCACTTTTTTCATAGAATAAATTCTTTCACATAATAGGTTTTCTATCTGAACTCTCTATTCCATTTCATGGATCTGTTTGTTTCAGTACTAATACCATAATAAATACAATAGCTTTGCTCTTAAGCTCTGGAATCATTTGTGAACTAAATTTTTTCTTAAAAAAACTTTTTAATGTAGACTCAAATAACACTGATCTAATACTGTTCTTCAATCCAGATCTCGTTTAAATTTTGCCTCTGGCTCTGTTTTTGCTGTAGATTTGGGTGTTGAAGGACAGGCTATGATCTTCTCAACATTACAAGCCTGAGAACAAGAGGAAAACTTAATCTTTCTCCACTTTTTTCTCACTGCTTTTCAGACCATCTTTGGCCCAAGGCTGCATTGATTGGCTTCTTTTACAGCCCAGCCAAGACAGTCATCATACTCTCCAGGGTTTCTCACATTTTCTTGGTGAGTCTGGGAATCCATACCTTCCTTCTTATGTCTATGGTTTTATCAGGTTTGACATTTGGCAGGGAGCCACTAACAACCCCTGCTGGTTTTCTATTCAGACAGAAAATTTGCAAAAAGTTTTCTACTGAATCAAACGGCTATAGTTTTTTCTTTATAATTTCTGTGCTTTCAGTGTAGTCTCCTAGGGTTATTTTCAAGATCTGATTCTTTTTTTGGTCACTTCTGTTGGTCTTTCATTTACCTATTTTCATCCATCTTTGTTCTTTGGCCTGTGTGGCCATCACAGTGGGCTCTGTGGCTTCAGAGCATTGGCTCTGGGCGCATGTGCCCCAGGCCTACTGCTCGGTAGATGGACACATCCTCAGCCACTCCCACGACACGTGGGATCATCCCAGGCCAGGGAACGAACCAGCACCCCTTGCACTGCAAGGCGGTGTCCTTACCCACTGGATCACCAGGGAAGTCCCAAGATTTTATTCTTTTTAAAAAATAAAGATTATTTATGCATCTGTAATTTATTTTTGTGGATGGTATACAATTAGGATAGGGAACTCGCTTTTCATTTTTCCAGAAAGACAGTCAGTTGTTTAATCCTCACTTAATGAGGAATTCATCCTTTAATTTCAGAATTGAGCTGTCACTTTTTTCATAGAATAAATTCTTTCACATAATAGGTTTTCTATCTGAACTCTCTATTCCATTTCATGGATCTGTTTGTTTCAGTACTAATACCATAATAAATACAATAGCTTTGCTCTTAAGCTCTGGAATCATTTGTGACTTAGCTAAATTTATTCTTAAGACAGTCTTACACCAAAGATGAATCTCATATCTAGAGTCACTCATGCTAATTATGTCTCCCTATTTTAATTGGAAATACTTTCTGAAATATGCCAAAATATTAAAAATAAAATTTGCCAAAAATTAGCTTTTGATGTAAGGGACATCTGGTTTGGTTGACTTGTGGATAAGCAGATCCCATCTTTTTCTTTTTGAATACCACATTGTTTTTTAAGGTTAATTCAAAAAGTTACATTATTGGTGGTTGCTGTTAAGGAAAAGCAAATGGTACCTTAGATTGTCTCATTTAAGAGGTTTGCCAGTTGGACCCTGCTTCAGTTTCTTAAACAGATAATACAGTGGGGAATACCTTGGTGTTGGCTTCAGAGGTGGACTTCTTCAAACTTGAGATCAGATATTGCTCTTGTTTCTGTTAAAGAAGATACATTATTTATCATTGGCAATGCTTTTGGTTGTATCCAAGAAAGAGTGCAGAACTTTCCAGAAATCATTTAATGGTAGCTTTCACAAGGGTTTCATTTTGATGCTGGTTGAATACCACATTTCAAAGACACTCCCTAAAATTTGAAAGCAAATTTTATGGGGGATAAACAGAAACCACTAAATAAGGTTTTCTTTGCATGTGCATATTTGTATTCATTGCATCCTGTTTCCCATCTGGCCTTGACCCACCACTGGTCTAAGAATTAAGTCTCTCTATGTGTATCTTACCTCAAAACAACTAGGACTGCAACTTTGCCTAAGCACATTAAAAAGAAAATGCTTGATTTATGTCTTAAAATGAAGCCATATGTCTGTATGAATTGCATCTTCTGTACTACTTTTTTTTGTTTGTTTGTTTTTCTTTTTTTTTCTTTTTGTGTACTACTTTCTTGCCACCTAATTCCTTTTGAAGAAATAGGTTTCTCTGTATATGACTTAATCTAGAAAAACTCAGGTGTTGAAATCTGTAATTTTGCATAAATATGCTAAAAGGGAAAACTTGTGATTTATATTTTTAAAATACATAAGGAACACTAAGCAGCTGGGTCAGCACATTGATATTTCTTGGAGAGAAACCCTAGCAATATTTGAGCTCATCAAGCATCATTGACAGTGATATTTTCCATATGGTTTCCAGGAAATGTAAAGCTTAGCTTCTTGCCACTACTTACTTCATACGTAAATAAGCCAGAAACACCCTTTTTTGCACTTGTTGTAAATGTTTTCTCATTATATTGATTTCAGCAATTTGAGACTATTTATAACCAGTATCCTCCAGGGCACATCACAAGACAACATTTGGAAATGCCACTTTCTCCAAAAAATAAATGGAAAAATTTTCCTCTCCTCTACCTACCAAGTGTGAAATTTGGATCATTTTCAAAAGAAAAAGTTTGTATTCCAAAGTGCCACTCTGCTTGCTTATTCAGCAACCCTTCAGTGTGTCTCCTGGATCCCCCATATACTGTGTATGATGAATATAACAATGTCCAGGAAGAACAAATAAACCCAAACTGTTATGTGAAAAACTCTTATATTATAGCTGTGGTAAATGCTTTCAAAGAAATGTTCAGTTTATAATGAAAATGTGTGGTAGACAAGAGGCTGAGAATGAAATATTTCTTCTTGAGACTGACAGGCAGATGTAGTTGCTGACCTTTGCTGATATAGAATGGAGGAAAGAGAACCTCTCTATGATTTTTTTTTTTTTTTTTTGCTACTAGTGTACCAGAGGGAAATAAGGGAAATTATTGAGCAAGGAGAGTGAAGCAAGTGCAGATGCTGTGTGGCTAGTAAAAGTCCCGGAGACCTTTTCAGTCAGGGTTGCAATGCTTCCTCTGGACCATGTGATCAAAACACTATTTCTCCTACATCCGGTTCCCTGGGATGCTGGTTAAACAGAAAGACTCCAAGACCTAGGAATACTGTATTCAAATGGAGGTGTGTTGGAAGTCAGCATTTTAAACAAACTTCCCAGTGATTATTTTTTGCGGGGGGAGTGGTGGCGAGGGAGAGGGGCGAGCATGCCACTTCTATTGGTCTTTCATTTGTCTATTTTTCATCCATCTTTGTTCTTTTGGCCAGTGTGGGCCTCCCATCCTGGTGGCCTCTGTTGTTGCAGAGCACTGGCTCTGGGCGCATGTGCTCCAGAGCTCAGGCTCGGTAATTGGACACATCGGTCCAGCCGCTCTGCGGCACGTGGAATCTTCCCAGGCCAGGGAACGAACTGGCACCCCCTTTCACTTTGTCCTTACCCACTGGACCACCAGGGAAGCCCCCAGTGATTTTTATATGCTCGATAATTTGAGATATTTTGCACTGATTTATATTCTCATGTTTATTAGACCCTCAAATGATCTTTGCATCCTTTCACTTTTGTCTCTGTATCAGTTCTGGGATAACTTCACAGAAAAAGGAGAGGAAAGCCTTTGGTGGGAGATTTGGAAGCAGCAACAAGCAAACCTAATTCCACATGAAACGGAAATCCTTACAGTATGGAAGGATAGAAAGAGACCTGAATGGGAAATCAAAATTTATGTCCGAATTCTAGCTATGTCACTCACTTTGTATGAACAAGGAAAGTAATTTCTCCTCTATCTCTGTATTTGCTTGTTCATAATATGATCATAATTTCCCCAGCCTCAGTCAGTGGATCATCACCTTGAAAATAGCATGACTTTCAAGAAATGTTCAGTTTATAATGAAAATGTGTGGTAGACAAGAGGCTGAGAATGAAATATTTCTTCTTGAGACTGACAGGCAGATGTAGTTGCTGACCTTTGCTGATATAGAATGGAGGAAAGAAACCTCTCTATGATTTTTTTTTTTTTGCTACTAGTGTACCAGAGGGAAATAAGGGAAATTATTGAGCAAGGAGAGTGAAGCAAGTGCAGATGCTGTGTGGCTAGTAAAAGTCCCGGAGACCTTTTCAGTCAGGGTTGCAATGCTTCCTCTGGACCATGTGATCAAAACACTATTTCTCCTACATCCGGTTCCCTGGGATGCTGGTTAAACAGAAAGACTCCAAGACCTAGGAATACTGTATTCAAATGGAGGTGTGTTGGAAGTCAGCATTTTAAACAAACTTCCCAGTGATTATTTTTTGCGGGGGGAGTGGTGGCGAGGGAGAGGGGCGAGCATGCCACTTCTATTGGTCTTTCATTTGTCTATTTTTCATCCATCTTTGTTCTTTTGGCCAGTGTGGGCCTCCCATCCTGGTGGCCTCTGTTGTTGCAGAGCACTGGCTCTGGGCGCATGTGCTCCAGAGCTCAGGCTCGGTAATTGGACACATCGGTCCAGCCGCTCTGCGGCACGTGGAATCTTCCCAGGCCAGGGAACGAACTGGCACCCCTTGCACTGCAAGGTGGTGTCCTTACCCACTGGACCACCAGGGAAGCCCCCAGTGATTTTTATATGCTCGATAATTTGAGATATTTTGCACTGATTTATATTCTCATGTTTATTAGACCCTCAAATGATCTTTGCATCCTTTCACTTTTGTCTCTGTATCAGTTCTGGGATAACTTCACAGAAAAAGGAGAGGAAAGCCTTTGGTGGGAGATTTGGAAGCAGCAACAAGCAAACCTAATTCCACATGAAACGGAAATCCTTACAGTATGGAAGGATAGAAAGAGACCTGAATGGGAAATCAAAATTTATGTCCGAATTCTAGCTATGTCACTCACTTTGTATGAACAAGGAAAGTAATTTCTCCTCTATCTCTGTATTTGCTTGTTCATAATATGATCATAATTTCCCCAGCCTCAGTCAGTGGATCATCACCTTGAAAATAGCATGACTTGTGCTATTAGAAATAGTTTTCTTCTAGTGGTTACTTAAGTTTACTTAGAAAAAGGAACTTTACATCATTACCATAAATGGAAAAACAATTATCACTATGATTAGAAAGTCAAAAGTCTAGAACATATAACAATTAAAAATTAAAAAGTCTCTACCCAAAATTCTAAAATAGTCAAATCTACTTTTAATATTATTATCAGTTAATTAAATGATATTTAAGATAATTTTCTGTTTTATAAATCTAAGTACTCATTGGAATATCATGCAAACGTTTATTTCATCACTTCTGGGGAAAACAAAAATGTTCAAACTTAAGTAGTCAGTTCTGAAAAATCAACCTTGAGTGATTATCAAGCAAAAATAACAAGAACTCTGAAAAAAGGACTTTTTTTTCCTCAAAAGAAATGGCATTTAATGCTACTCAAATATTTAATGAAATGTTATAGTGAGCATACAGTATTTAATCCCATCTGCCAATGCCATCTGTTTCTTTTTTCAAATCATTAAAACTACAATGGAATTAGAATAGATAGTGGTTTTAGGAGATATGCAATTCCGAATGGATTCACAGTATACTTCTCATGTATTTTTTTCAGCTTTATTAAGATGTCAGTGACACGTATGTAACATGTGGACTTGATACACTTATATCTTGCAGTATGATTACCACTATAGTGTTACCTACCACATCCATCACATCACTTCATTTATTTTTTAGTGAGAACATTTATGAAAATCAAAATAAGATATTTTGCACTGATTTATATTCTCATGTTTATTAGACCCTCAAATGATCTTTGCATCCTTTCACTTTTGTCTCTGTATCAGTTCTGGGATAACTTCACAGAAAAAGGAGAGGAAAGCCTTTGGTGGGAGATTTGGAAGCAGCAACAAGCAAACCTAATTCCACATGAAACGGAAATCCTTACAGTATGGAAGGATAGAAAGAGACCTGAATGGGAAATCAAAATTTATGTCCGAATTCTAGCTATGTCACTCACTTTGTATGAACAAGGAAAGTAATTTCTCCTCTATCTCTGTATTTGCTTGTTCATAATATGATCATAATTTCCCCAGCCTCAGTCAGTGGATCATCACCTTGAAAATAGCATGACTTGTGCTATTAGAAATAGTTTTCTTCTAGTGGTTACTTAAGTTTACTTAGAAAAAGGAACTTTACATCATTACCATAAATGGAAAAACAATTATCACTATGATTAGAAAGTCAAAAGTCTAGAACATATAACAATTAAAAATTAAAAAGTCTCTACCCAAAATTCTAAAATAGTCAAATCTACTTTTAATATTATTATCAGTTAATTAAATGATATTTAAGATAATTTTCTGTTTTATAAATCTAAGTACTCATTGGAATATCATGCAAACGTTTATTTCATCACTTCTGGGGAAAACAAAAATGTTCAAACTTAAGTAGTCAGTTCTGAAAAATCAACCTTGAGTGATTATCAAGCAAAAATAACAAGAACTCTGAAAAAAGGACTTTTTTTTCCTCAAAAGAAATGGCATTTAATGCTACTCAAATATTTAATGAAATGTTATAGTGAGCATACAGTATTTAATCCCATCTGCCAATGCCATCTGTTTCTTTTTTCAAATCATTAAAACTACAATGGAATTAGAATAGATAGTGGTTTTAGGAGATATGCAATTCCGAATGGATTCACAGTATACTTCTCATGTATTTTTTTCAGCTTTATTAAGATGTCAGTGACACGTATGTAACATGTGGACTTGATACACTTATATCTTGCAGTATGATTACCACTATAGTGTTACCTACCACATCCATCACATCACATAATTACCATTTATTTTTTTAGTGAGAACATTTATGATCTAATCTTTTAATAACTTTCAAGGATATAATAATAAGATGGTGCTGTTATCTATACTCACAACACAATGCATTAGATCCTCAGGATTTATCATCTTCTAATTGGAAGTTTGTACTCTTCAATCAACATTTCTTCATTTCTTCACCCTCCCAGTCCTTGATCACTCTCCTTTGTTTCATTCTATTCTACTGTGTGCCTCACAGCGTTATTTACCATAGTCAAAATATGAAAATAATGAAAGTGTTCATCAACAGATGGATGCATAAAGGCACACACACAGGACTTCTCTGGTCGTCCAGTGGCTAAGACTCCGAGCTCCCAAGGCAGGGGGCCTGGGTTCTATCCTTGGTCAGGGAACTAAATCCCACATGTTCTAACCAAGTCCTAGACAGCTGGGTAAATAAATATTAAAAAAAAAAAAAAAAAGACACACACGCAAAGAACTTTATTCAGCAATGAGACAGAAGAAAATCCTGCCTTCTATAACAACTTGGATGACTCTTGAGTGCATTATGTTAAATAAAATAAGACAGAGAAAGCTAAATACTGTATGATATCATTTATATGTTGGCTCTATTAAAAGCCAAACTTGGGCTTCCCTGGTGATCCAGTGGGTAAAGAGTCTGCCTTGAAGTGCAGGGAGCACCAGTTCGATCCCTGGCCCAGGAAGATCCCTTGTGCCGTGGAGCGGCTGGTCCGTGTCCAATTATGAGTCAGAGCTCTGGAGGGATGTGCCCTCTGCAGTGAGAGAGACCGCTGCAAAAGAAATGGCATTTAATGCTACTCAAATATTTAATGAAATGTTATAGTGAGCATACAGTATTTAATCCCATCTGCCAATGCCATCTGTTTCTTTTTTCAAATCATTAAAACTACAATGGAATTAGAATAGATAGTGGTTTTAGGAGATATGCAATTCCGAATGGATTCACAGTATACTTCTCATGTATTTTTTTCAGCTTTATTAAGATGTCAGTGACACGTATGTAACATGTGGACTTGATACACTTATATCTTGCAGTATGATTACCACTATAGTGTTACCTACCACATCCATCACATCACATAATTACCATTTATTTTTTTAGTGAGAACATTTATGATCTAATCTTTTAATAACTTTCAAGGATATAATAATAAGATGGTGCTGTTATCTATACTCACAACACAATGCATTAGATCCTCAGGATTTATCATCTTCTAATTGGAAGTTTGTACTCTTCAATCAACATTTCTTCATTTCTTCACCCTCCCAGTCCTTGATCACTCTCCTTTGTTTCATTCTATTCTACTGTGTGCCTCACAGCGTTATTTACCATAGTCAAAATATGAAAATAATGAAAGTGTTCATCAACAGATGGATGCATAAAGGCACACACACAGGACTTCTCTGGTCGTCCAGTGGCTAAGACTCCGAGCTCCCAAGGCAGGGGGCCTGGGTTCTATCCTTGGTCAGGGAACTAAATCCCACATGTTCTAACCAAGTCCTAGACAGCTGGGTAAATAAATATTAAAAAAAAAAAAAAAAAGACACACACGCAAAGAACTTTATTCAGCAATGAGACAGAAGAAAATCCTGCCTTCTATAACAACTTGGATGACTCTTGAGTGCATTATGTTAAATAAAATAAGACAGAGAAAGCTAAATACTGTATGATATCATTTATATGTTGGCTCTATTAAAAGCCAAACTTGGGCTTCCCTGGTGATCCAGTGGGTAAAGAGTCTGCCTTGAAGTGCAGGGAGCACCAGTTCGATCCCTGGCCCAGGAAGATCCCTTGTGCCGTGGAGCGGCTGGTCCCGTGTGTCCAATTATGAGTCAGAGCTCTGGAGTGCATGTGCCCTGAGCTGGTGCTCTGCAGTGAGAGAGACCGCTGCAGTGGGAGGCACACACATACCAAAGAATAAAAAAGATGGATGAAAATAAATGAATAAAAAACCAATAAAAGAGGCCAAAATTTAAAAAAGCCAAACTTGTAAAAACAAGAGTAGAATGAGAGAGCTCCATATTATTATTACTGTATATAGATAGTAATTTCTCATAAGGGAAGGCCTTGCTAAGAAAAACAGAAATTTCTGGCATATTTTAAATCGATTCCTTTTCCCTCCTGCTGCCAGAAGAACGGGGGATTTTTCTCTGATATTCACCATGAGAATGCATAGAGCTTCTGAACGTAAAACTCACAAAAATGTGAAGGCCTCCCTGTGATCAGGTTTCCCTCGGGCTTTTTCCTCTTAGATTTATTTATATTGAGCCTCTAATAGTTTGTCAATTATAAATTAGATTTTCCTACCCTGGCACTGGTCCTGTGGAAGTTTTTGCTCTGATAAGTTGTGATTCTCTGTATTCTCTTGTTTGTCTCCAGAGTTTTGGGGCAGCAGTTTGGCCTGTGATCTCACATGTTTGATGGGTCTAGGGAGTGTTATTGATTTTTTCAGATTATTCAACTTTTGTTTGTTAGGGTGGAGCAAGGATGTTGAAGCTCATTGTCTGCTGGTCTGGAAACTGGAAGTTCTCTGCTGGGATGTTTTAAATTGGTGAATGGAATGATTCTGGAAGAAAATGAAAAAGCTTTTGAAGCTATAATTGGGTAAGTGCATAGATAACTTGTGTTATACAAGTAGAAGAGGGAAAAGACATGAGGTCTTGCCTGGCATAAAAACTGAGGTTTTTCTCGATGACTGAGTTTCTGGGTAAGTGACGTAGTTTCATCAAAGATGAAAAGAGGAGAGTACTTGGATGCCCTAGCTTTGCCTTTTGGCTCCACAAACACTGATGCTCTTAGGATACATGGTGAAAATATCTCTGTCTAAAGAGTTTATGATATATTGGATACTGTTGGTTGGCTACTCAGCTTCTAGACTCATGGCCTTCATCTATTTCTTCCATCGTACCATCTTGCCTTCCATGTCAGAGCCCTTACTCTTTTTGCTCTGCCTGCTATGTTCTCCTGCTTTTTCCCTTTACCTAGACAAGTCTCTCCTATCTAGAACAGACACTAATGGTTACCTACCCATTGATTAATCTTCATCTTCATATTGATGTTATAGTTATTTGCTCTTCTCCACACAACTGTGGGTCCCCGTAATAGAGATTACCTCCCAGTTCAAGGGCAGATCCTGACGCATTTAAGTTAAATATGGAAATTCCATTTTCTTTCATCAGTAATTTAACAGAGAGTATGTGACAGAGTGTATGTTGCGGTCGAGAAGATATGAGAGAAAATTTGTAGAAGGGTTCTGGGAAAGGTTTCTTTACTTTTTTACTTCCAAGAAATTGATGCAGGAAATGTCGCATAGTCATGTCTGAATGTGAGGCCTGGAACTCTCGCAGCCATTATACCAGCTTGAGGGTGAATCACACACATGAGGTAAGGCAGAAGCAAGAGACGACAGAGTGGGACTGAGGGAATGTGATGTGGGGGGGGCCTGCCTCGGTCTGGGATTTCAAGCTTTGTGAGATAAAAAATGTCTCTTTTGTTAGATTAGAAGTTTCTGTTGATTGAAGTTGAAATTATTATTATGTATCATTCTTATATATTGTTATATATCATTGTTGTTATTATATCATTCTCCATCAACAGTCAATTAATTCCACAGGTAAGACTGAGCCCTAGTCCCCTCAGATTATTTCTGTTTTCTTACTTTATGCTTTTATAGCTTCTTAAACTTTTCACATAGAACAATTATCACAATTTGTGATTTACCTCTGTGAACACTTGATCAATACCTGATATTGCCATTAGACTATTAGCTCTATGAGGGGCCTTGTGTCTGTCATGCTCACCACTGTATCACCAGTGCCCTGAATAGTGTCTGGCACATATCAGGTACTTGTGAACGTTACTAGAGTAAATAGATGAATATTCAAATGGTTCATGGGGTTCTCAAGGCAAGAATACTGAAGTGGTTTGTCATTCCCTTCTCCAGTGGACCATGTTTTGTCTTTTGCCTTTCTGAGAGTGAAAAAGTTGGTTTAAAACTCAACATTCAGAAAACTAAGATGTGATATCTGGTCCCATCACTTCATGGCAAATAGTTGGGGAAAAATAGAAACAGTGACAGACTTTATTTTCTTGGACTCCAAAATCACTGTGGATGGTGACTTCAGCCATGATATTAAATGATGGTTGCTCCTGAGAAGAAAAGCTATGACAAACCTAGACAGTGTATTCAGAAGCAGAGACATCACTTCACGAACAAAGGTCCATAGAGGCAAAACTATGGTTTTTCTAGTAGTCATGTATGGATGTGACAGTTAGACCATAAAGAATGCTGAGTGCTGAAGAATTTATGCTTTTAAACTGTAGTGTTGGAGAAGACTCTTGAAAGTCCCTTGGACTCTCAGTCAATACTGAAGGAAATCAACCCTGAATTGGAAGGACTGATGATAAAGCTGAAGTTCCAATAATTTGGCCACCTGATGTGAAGAGCTGACTCATTGGAAAGGACCCTGATGCTTAAAAAGATTGAAGGCAGGAGGAGAAGAGGGTGACAGAGAATGAGATGGTTGAATAGCATCACCAACTCAATGAGTTTAAGCAGAATCCAGGAGACAGTGAAAGACAGGGAAACAGCATGCTGCAGTCCATGGGGTCACAAAAAGTCGGGCACGACTTAGTGACTGAACAACAACAATAATATAGACATGTATGTAAAGCTTGATGGGAGCCAGAAGAAAGGGTTTTTAAGTCTGATTGTGAAGGATTCAGGGAAGGATTCACAAAAGAGATAAAACTTAGACTAAGTTTTGAAAGAGGAAGATGAGTTTTGCAGACTTAGAAGGTAGCAGGGAAGAGTGGTCCAGACAGTGGAAAAGTATGTGCAGAGACACAGAGGTGTGCTATAAGTCATTAATTCAAATGAATCAAATTTTCATTGCAAGAATTTTTGGTACAAATCTATTCTCAAAATATTTAACATAAAAGGATACTTTTATTAATAAACTCACTACTGTTTCTTAGTTTCAATTCCTAGACTGAGAAATTATCCTCAGTGTTCCTCAGCTTTTCTGTGCACGTCCTCTTTTTGCATCAATTCCCAGTAAAGAAACTCATGTATTCACCTTCTAATGGCTTGTTTGGGGGAGAAATAGAGACCAATGAACATACCATGTGACATATCATCTAGTGACCTGTGAACTTATTCTGATTAACCAGCCAAGAAGCTAATATTCTGCAAGTCAAATCAGAGAAATAGAACAGACCATAAAAGTCTACACTGCCAAATAGGGGTAAATTCTAGTCCAAGTTACATCAGATCTATTATGAGTTTGGAAGAAACTCAAATTTTTAGACTATTATATCCTGGAAACCTAGTCATCTTCAGTCGGCACCAGCTGCTGTAGCCCATAGTATGTCATGTCCTACATAATACTTGAGAAATTGTTGCAACAGCATCCAATCCTCTGTCCCTTTTTTCCAGGGCAGAAATAATTTTTCAGCAGAGAAGGAAATAGCCAGTCTGTGGTGTGCTGGTTCATAATGCCATCATCTAGTGACAAAATACAATACAGAAGTGGCTTAGATGATTTTTGACTATATGCCACCACTGATTCTTTATGTTAGGGTGTAACTGATTCCACAAACTGGGCCAATATCATTAGTTTCATCATCATACCATGAGGTTTGTAATCTTGGTCACAGCCAGTAAATGTATCCAGGAAAACAAGTAATGATTTCATCTACTTTTATATACTTTCCAAATGCAAATCCCCAATCCAAGTCTCTGTCCTGAGTTGTATGTATATATAGAGCCAATGGTCAAGTAGGTCAGCTCAAGGGCAATTGAAGTTCAGTCTGTTCAAAACTGTATTCATTTGCCTACAAGCTTGCCTTTGCTCTTGTGGCTTTTCTTCTTAAGCATGGAAGCACAATTAATTCATTTCTCTTAACTAGAAACCTGGCAGATATTTTGAACATTTCCTTCATTCTTTACATGCACAGAAGCATCAAGCTCTCTAGATTTAGCCTTCTAGGTATCTCTGTTCCCTCTACCAGGGTTCTAATTCAATCCTTCTTAATCTCTCATCCAGCTTCCTACAGTAAGCAGATTTATAACCTCATAAGTGGATTTATAGTTTCTAGCCTTGCTCATTTACAATTTCCTCTATAGTATAGGCAGACAGGTCTTTAAAAAATGAGTATCTGACTAGGGCAGTTTATGTTTTAAAAGATCTTTACATGGTTCCTCATTTCTTTTGAGATAAAATGTCAACTCTTTCGTGCAACATAGATTTTGATGTTTCATGACTTGATTCCTATCTGTGTCTCTAGTATTATATATCTTGTCTCATCCTCATCTACTCTCTCCCTCTACAACCTCTGTTATTATAACTATTAAGAGTTATCATCTATTGAGTACTTAACCCCTCTTAGGAACCATGCTAAATGCTTTACATTCATTTTTTCTAAGCTTTTCTGATGATCCCTATCACCTGGGATCTTTGCCAAAAATATAGTTCCTGGTTCTTAGTCCAGATCCGTAGGATTATGGCCTTCAGGGAATGAATCTGGGAAGCTGTATTAAAGAGACACACACACATACACACACAAACATGACTTTAATCATCTGAGAAGTTTGGGAAAACTGCTCTAAATAATGGAGAAGGGAATGGCGACCCACTACATTACTCTTACCTGGGAAATCTTGTGGATGTACAGAAGAGCCTGGCAGGCCACAGTCCATAGGGTTACAGAGTCAGAGATGACTGAAGTGACTAAGCACGTATGCTCTACATGAACTTGTACTTAATCTACACAAACATTTAATGAGATAACTATTCTTAGTCTCATTTATATATAGAAATCTGAGACTTAAGGGAAGAAGTTATTTTTCCAAAGACACATAGTTAACTGATTATTATTATTAAAATTTGAACCTAGGTATCCAGTCCCAGGATTTACACTACTGCTATGCTCTGCTCTTTCTTAACTTGTAAATCAGCACATGCACTGTGATCACTCTCAGTTCTCACTGTGCCTCTTCTGCCTTTTGACTTGGAAAGTCATTTTCCTGTCTTTGCCAGAAAAACTACTGTTACCTCTCATTCAACTCAGACTGAAGCTTTTGTTAACCTCTTCAGTCTTGCTTGCCTTTTGATGAACCTTTCTAATAATATAACACATCATCATCTACATCTTTATCCATTCCCCTACCAGACCGTAAGTAGGTACGTCCCAAGTTCTTCTTTGTCTTTAACAGTGTACCTGACATATGCTAGGTATGTGATTAAATATCTGTCAAATGAATAAAAGCATGACAAGTCACTTTGGCATTGCAAGAGCCTGGAGTTTAGATACTATAAGTGAGTGGAATTAGGTTTACTCTAGAAATGTATTTATTTTTAGGTATTGAGTACTGACTCTTCAGTTTGAGCCATGTCTCTATTGAACTTACCTGTTTTCCTTCTAGGAGCCTTGTAGGAGAGATGGCATTGAGAACCCAACCCATTCCATTTGGAGTTTAGGGAAAAAAAAAATCAAACGTGTGGTATATCAGTAGCTCCATCAAGACCAGCTGATGAGAAAGGACTATGAAGGCCCCCAAAATGATTAGTGTCAAAGGGAAAGAGGAGACTGGTGATGATGTGGACTTAATACCAGTGTTCAGAAAATAGAGGGGTGTGCTGACATGGGCCTCAGGTACTTTTGATCCAGACTCTCAGTGCCATGGGCACATTGTGAGTGTGAAATATATGGATGGAAGCAGTATTTTCATTAAGTCATAAAACAACAGCTCTACAGCAGTGGCACTGATTAAGACCTTCAAAGTAGGAGGCTTCATTAGGGCCCCAAATGTATGGACTAAAAACCTATGTACTACCAAGATTTCAGCAAATGGAAATGCCAAGACTCCTTTTATTCAGTAGAGATGGAGAAGGACTGGGCACAACAGGCATACCCAACAGGCACAGCAACTTTCAAGACGTAAGGGAAACCTGTGTTCCACCACTAGAGACAAGGCAGTGGTCATAGAGGAAGCCAAGACCAGGAGGTAAGCTATCCAAAGGTGAACAGACGTTGTGTTCCCTTATCAGTGTTACATGCATCTTGTTCTACCTTTTCTAGTTCTTACTGTGCCTCTTCTGCCTTTTGACTTGGAAAGTCATTTTCCTGTCTTTGCCAGAAAAACTACTGTTACCTCTCATTCAACTCAGACTGAAGCTTTTGTTAACCTCTTCAGTCTTGCTTGCCTTTTGATGAACCTTTCTAATAATATAACACATCATCATCTACATCTTTATCCATTCCCCTACCAGACCGTAAGTAGGTACGTCCCAAGTTCTTCTTTGTCTTTAACAGTGTACCTGACATATGCTAGGTATGTGATTAAATATCTGTCAAATGAATAAAAGCATGACAAGTCACTTTGGCATTGCAAGAGCCTGGAGTTTAGATACTATAAGTGAGTGGAATTAGGTTTACTCTAGAAATGTATTTATTTTTAGGTATTGAGTACTGACTCTTCAGTTTGAGCCATGTCTCTATTGAACTTACCTGTTTTCCTTCTAGGAGCCTTGTAGGAGAGATGGCATTGAGAACCCAACCCATTCCATTTGGAGTTTAGGGAAAAAAAAAATCAAACGTGTGGTATATCAGTAGCTCCATCAAGACCAGCTGATGAGAAAGGACTATGAAGGCCCCCAAAATGATTAGTGTCAAAGGGAAAGAGGAGACTGGTGATGATGTGGACTTAATACCAGTGTTCAGAAAATAGAGGGGTGTGCTGACATGGGCCTCAGGTACTTTTGATCCAGACTCTCAGTGCCATGGGCACATTGTGAGTGTGAAATATATGGATGGAAGCAGTATTTTCATTAAGTCATAAAACAACAGCTCTACAGCAGTGGCACTGATTAAGACCTTCAAAGTAGGAGGCTTCATTAGGGCCCCAAATGTATGGACTAAAAACCTATGTACTACCAAGATTTCAGCAAATGGAAATGCCAAGACTCCTTTTATTCAGTAGAGATGGAGAAGGACTGGGCACAACAGGCATACCCAACAGGCACAGCAACTTTCAAGACGTAAGGGAAACCTGTGTTCCACCACTAGAGACAAGGCAGTGGTCATAGAGGAAGCCAAGACCAGGAGGTAAAGCTATCCAAAGGTGAACAGACGTTGTGTTCCCTTATCAGTGTTACATGCATCTTGTTCTACCTTTTCTAGTTCTTAGTTGAAGGCCAAAATTGAGGAGAACTGAACCACAGACAGGGGAAAGCTCTCCTGGCAGTCCTTGGGAGTATTTATTTGGGGCAAGAGAAACTTGGTGAGGCCAAGGGACTATATTTTTTTCTAATTTGACATATTCTTGTGTTTGGTGTCATAATGATTTAGGTACTACAAGAAAATCTGAGCTCACCAGGTAGGTGAGGGCTGGAAATTTGAGTCACAAAATTCTTTAATAAAAGTAAACAAAGAGATTTTTGAGAATATGAAGCATGCTGTGGACAGTCATACGCAGTCATGAAAAATGAGACCCTACAGGCAACAAAGCAGAGACCTGTTTTATTTGAAACAAGTTTTATTTGAAACACAAACTCTATTTGAAACAAAAGCTTTATTTAAAAGAAATCTTATTTAAAGAAAGAATTTGGTTTAGTACAAAATTATTTGAAAGCATTGTGGAGACTCTTACAAATGGGCAAAAGAAATTAGATCATGCATACATCTGAACAGAAGAGATGCTTTATTTGGAAAAGAGGAAACATAACGTCTAAAAAGTCAGCATTGTATACGATGACATAGAAAAGAGAACGCTTGTGAGAAAGATGACATGTTCAATGGTAAAGAGACTAATATGTAACTGACATGGTTCATGGTCTTTTTTGTTTTAATCATTGGACTCTTCCTGAAGTTACGGGTCCAAACAAATACCTTGCTCATATGGAAGCAGTATTTTCATTAAGTCATAAAACAACAGCTCTACAGCAGTGGCACTGATTAAGACCTTCAAAGTAGGAGGCTTCATTAGGGCCCCAAATGTATGGACTAAAAACCTATGTACTACCAAGATTTCAGCAAATGGAAATGCCAAGACTCCTTTTATTCAGTAGAGATGGAGAAGGACTGGGCACAACAGGCATACCCAACAGGCACAGCAACTTTCAAGACGTAAGGGAAACCTGTGTTCCACCACTAGAGACAAGGCAGTGGTCATAGAGGAAGCCAAGACCAGGAGGTAAGCTATCCAAAGGTGAACAGACGTTGTGTTCCCTTATCAGTGTTACATGCATCTTGTTCTACCTTTTCTAGTTCTTAGTTGAAGGCCAAAATTGAGGAGAACTGAACCACAGACAGGGGAAAGCTCTCCTGGCAGTCCTTGGGAGTATTTATTTGGGGCAAGAGAAACTTGGTGAGGCCAAGGGACTATATTTTTTTCTAATTTGACATATTCTTGTGTTTGGTGTCATAATGATTTAGGTACTACAAGAAAATCTGAGCTCACCAGGTAGGTGAGGGCTGGAAATTTGAGTCACAAAATTCTTTAATAAAAGTAAACAAAGAGATTTTTGAGAATATGAAGCATGCTGTGGACAGTCATACGCAGTCATGAAAAATGAGACCCTACAGGCAACAAAGCAGAGACCTGTTTTATTTGAAACAAGTTTTATTTGAAACACAAACTCTATTTGAAACAAAAGCTTTATTTAAAAGAAATCTTATTTAAAGAAAGAATTTGGTTTAGTACAAAATTATTTGAAAGCATTGTGGAGACTCTTACAAATGGGCAAAAGAAATTAGATCATGCATACATCTGAACAGAAGAGATGCTTTATTTGGAAAAGAGGAAACATAACGTCTAAAAAGTCAGCATTGTATACGATGACATAGAAAAGAGAACGCTTGTGAGAAAGATGACATGTTCAATGGTAAAGAGACTAATATGTAACTGACATGGTTCATGGTCTGTGTAAACAAATAACCTTGCCATATCTTATAAAATACACTCATTGGACTCTTCCTGAAGTTAGCGACAGGAGATTCAGTTTCTATTCTGAACACTCTGTCTTAAGATACGAAGCCTTGACATGACCACGTCCCAGTCTGCATAAGCCCCTTCTAGATGGCGGGATATCTCAGTTCCAGCTTCATAGCTCCGCCGGCCATGAAGTAAGCGCCAGTTATCAAAGGTAATCACATCACCTAGAAAAAGGGTTTTTTTCAATACGAATAGAATCTGTGTAAATTATCTGCTGAGCTAGAAAATGTGAAATACAAAAATAGCACTGTTACTTGGTTCACATCCAGAAACAGTATGTTTACTTCTTTATGTAAAATTGCATATTTGCTTTTCCACACAAATCAGACCACTAGATGCTGATTGTTTTAGGCCTTTCGACGCTGAACTAGGTAACCTGACAGGCCCCTGTAGACACTTGTATTATTCTTACTTAAAGTATTATCTTTATGTAAAACTTTTGAATTGTTCTGATTGTTATTTATCTCTTACTCAGAAGTGCTTTTGATTTACAATGTCATGTTAATTTTTGCTGTACAGCAAAGTGATTCAGTTATACATATACATACATTCTTTTTTATGTTCTTTTCTATTATGGTTTATTGCAGGATATAGAATAATTCTCTGTGCTATACAGTAGGGCCTTTTTATTTATATATTCTATACATAATAGTGTGCATCTGCTAACTGCCACATCCTACCCCATCTCCCCCATCCTTGGCAGCTACAAGTCTGTTCTCTATGTCAGTGAGTCTGCTTCTATTTCATAGAAAGGTTCATTTGTGTCATATTTTGGATTCTGCATCTAAGTGGTATCATATGATATTTGTCTTTCTCAGTTGTGTTAATTTCTAGTTTAACAGCTTCAAAATTATTTGAGAGCATTGTGGAGACTCTTACAAATGGGCAAAAGAAATTAGATCATGCATACATCTGAACAGAAGAGATGCTTTATTTGGAAAAGAGGAAACATAACGTCTAAAAAGTCAGCATTGTATACGATGACATAGAAAAGAGAACGCTTGTGAGAAAGATGACATGTTCAATGGTAAAGAGACTAATATGTAACTGACATGGTTCATGGTCTGTGTAAACAAATAACCTTGCCATATCTTATAAAATACACTCATTGGACTCTTCCTGAAGTTAGCGACAGGAGATTCAGTTTCTATTCTGAACACTCTGTCTTAAGATACGAAGCCTTGACATGACCACGTCCCAGTCTGCATAAGCCCCTTCTAGATGGCGGGATATCTCAGTTCCAGCTTCATAGCTCCGCCGGCCATGAAGTAAGCGCCAGTTATCAAAGGTAATCACATCACCTAGAAAAAGGGTTTTTTTCAATACGAATAGAATCTGTGTAAATTATCTGCTGAGCTAGAAAATGTGAAATACAAAAATAGCACTGTTACTTGGTTCACATCCAGAAACAGTATGTTTACTTCTTTATGTAAAATTGCATATTTGCTTTTCCACACAAATCAGACCACTAGATGCTGATTGTTTTAGGCCTTTCGACGCTGAACTAGGTAACCTGACAGGCCCCTGTAGACACTTGTATTATTCTTACTTAAAGTATTATCTTTATGTAAAACTTTTGAATTGTTCTGATTGTTATTTATCTCTTACTCAGAAGTGCTTTTGATTTACAATGTCATGTTAATTTTTGCTGTACAGCAAAGTGATTCAGTTATACATATACATACATTCTTTTTTATGTTCTTTTCTATTATGGTTTATTGCAGGATATAGAATAATTCTCTGTGCTATACAGTAGGGCCTTTTTATTTATATATTCTATACATAATAGTGTGCATCTGCTAACTGCCACATCCTACCCCATCTCCCCCATCCTTGGCAGCTACAAGTCTGTTCTCTATGTCAGTGAGTCTGCTTCTATTTCATAGAAAGGTTCATTTGTGTCATATTTTGGATTCTGCATCTAAGTGGTATCATATGATATTTGTCTTTCTCAGTTGTGTTAATTTCTAGTTTAACAGCTTCAGATGATTATAAGAATAGTGACATTCTTGGTTTGTCTTTTATGTTCCTAGTATTCATGTACATTATTTCTAAGTCTCATAAAAATCTCGAAAGGAGGGTATTATCTCATCTTTTCATACATGAGAAAACTGAAGTTCTGAGAAGCTGAAGCACTCGCCAGAAAGTTCACTGCCATTAAATGCTGAGCCTTGAATTTCAATTTGTATTTTTTTCTCCCATTGCATTTCCATTTTCCATGTTAGTGCTCTTAAAATCAACCTAGTGCTGACTGCAGAGCAGTGGATTTGTGAAGATTTTAGCAGTACTTTCTTATGCCAAAGATCAATTCAAAAAATAAGCACAAGTGAAAAGTGTCTTCTGTCTGGCCCAATCAAGAGGGAGAAATTAGGCTTTTTATTTTAGATAGCGAAAGGCTGAAGTTTCGGGCTTCCCTCGTGGTCCAGTGGGTAAAGAGTCTGCCTTGCAGTGCAAGGGGCACTGGTTCGATCCCTGACCCAGGAAGATCCCATGTGTTGCAGAGCAGCTGGACTGGTGTGTCCAATCAGGAGCCAGTGCTCAGGAGCATATGTGCCCAGAGCCTGTGCTCTGCAATAAGAGAGGTCACTGCAATGTGAGGCCCATACAAGTGGAAGACTAAAGATGGATAAAAATAAATAAATAAAAAAGGCCAAAAATTTTTAAAAAGGCTCAAGTTTCATGTCTTTATTAAGCAGAGATGGTCCAGAAACCCCACAATGCTTTCTGCTTCTTTATCCAAGTGGCTGGAATACTTCAAGTACGACTTTGTTTCAGGTAGCGCTACGTCTGCCAGATCAGATAAGCATAGTGAGTACACATTATTCATGAACTTTAGAATGAGAGTCATGGGGATAATTTTATGTGTTTACCAAGTTAGATGAATTAAGTATAAACTTCAGTTTGTATTGATTGGCTATAAGAATAGAAAATATATCATCAACCTTCATATCAGATACGAGATTTTATTTGGCCTGTAGCTTCTCTTCCAATGTTTATTTTTTAGGTTAGAGGTTATTAAATTTTGATGTGCTTAAGGATTACCTAGGAGCTTATTTAAACATAAGTATTTTAAAGTCAATGTAGCACAAGGGTAGGGGCCAGGAGTCTGCTATTAAAGTAAACTGGCTGTTCACCAAGACTCTGTTGTAAGTTGTTCCACATGCCTTGTTTGAGAGAAACTACTCTAGACACTGTGCTAAATGCTTAAGTTTGAAGAAAACCTATTTGAGGAAATGTGTTCACTGACCTGGATTCATCTTGAAAGTAAACTTGAAATCTTTACAGTTCATGAGGTCAACAAACTCCTTCAAAGCAGCATAGAAAGGCTGAACTCTTTCAACAGGTACATCAAATATCGTGTCTCTAGTTGCATTATTGAAGTTGATGCGAACCACTTGGCCTTTGTCGTCAAAAAAAAAAAATAATACTCATCTTTCTGAAGAGCAAAAAAGCCCTAGATAAAGGTCAATCAGGGGGAAATTAGGCTTTTTATTTTAGATAGCGAAGGCTGAAGTTTCGGCTTCCCTCGTGGTCCAGTGGGTAAAGAGTCTGCCTTGCAGTGCAAGGGCACTGGTTCGATCCTGACCCAGGAAGATCCCATGTGTTGCAGAGCAGCTGGACTGGTGTGTCCAATCAGGAGCCAGTGCTCAGGAGCATATGTGCCCAGAGCCTGTGCTCTGCAATAAGAGAGGTCACTGCAATGTGAGGCCCATACAAGTGGAAGACTAAAGATGGATAAAAATAAATAAATAAAAAAGGCCAAAAATTTTTAAAAAGGCTCAAGTTTCATGTCTTTATTAAGCAGAGATGGTCCAGAAACCCCACAATGCTTTCTGCTTCTTTATCCAAGTGGCTGGAATACTTCAAGTACGACTTTGTTTCAGGTAGCGCTACGTCTGCCAGATCAGATAAGCATAGTGAGTACACATTATTCATGAACTTTAGAATGAGAGTCATGGGGATAATTTTATGTGTTTACCAAGTTAGATGAATTAAGTATAAACTTCAGTTTGTATTGATTGGCTATAAGAATAGAAAATATATCATCAACCTTCATATCAGATACGAGATTTTATTTGGCCTGTAGCTTCTCTTCCAATGTTTATTTTTTAGGTTAGAGGTTATTAAATTTTGATGTGCTTAAGGATTACCTAGGAGCTTATTTAAACATAAGTATTTTAAAGTCAATGTAGCACAAGGGTAGGGGCCAGGAGTCTGCTATTAAAGTAAACTGGCTGTTCACCAAGACTCTGTTGTAAGTTGTTCCACATGCCTTGTTTGAGAGAAACTACTCTAGACACTGTGCTAAATGCTTAAGTTTGAAGAAAACCTATTTGAGGAAATGTGTTCACTGACCTGGATTCATCTTGAAAGTAAACTTGAAATCTTTACAGTTCATGAGGTCAACAAACTCCTTCAAAGCAGCATAGAAAGGCTGAACTCTTTCAACAGGTACATCAAATATCGTGTCTCTAGTTGCATTATTGAAGTTGATGCGAACCACTTGGCCTTTGTCGTCTAATCTATTTTTTGAAGAGAAGAAGATAAAATATAGAAATTATGAAGTATCTATTTATACTCGTAAGGGTCATTTCATACTGGAAGATGTTTCTGTAATAAAATATTAAAGAATCCAAACACATGTAAGAAGATATTAAGGTTATCTGTGTTACAATATATTAATTGGTTTTTCATTTAGCAATTGTTTTTTGAAATCTTACTACCAAAATGTGAACAAAATTCAATTTAATTTAAAATAAATGTTTCTGAGAAATTCCAGTTAAAATATTTATTTAGGAAAATGAATTCATTCTTTAAAAGAGTAGCTTTTATGTATTAAACTATTTTTATGTTACAACTAATAGGTTGATTTTCTTTTACGTTTTCCTCTGTCATCCCCCTCTCCTTTTGCCTTCTATTTTTCCCAGCATCAGAATCTTTTCCAATGAGTCATCACTTTGCATCAGATGTCCAAGGTATTGGAGCTTCAGCTTCAGCATCAGGGTTGATTTCCTTTAGGATTGACTGGTTTGATCTCCTTGCAGTCCAAGGGACTCTCAAGAGTCTTCTCCAACACCACAGTTCAAAGGCATCAATTCTTCATCACTCAGCCTTCTTTAAGGTCCAACCCTCACATACATACATAATTACTGGGAAAACCATAGCTTTGACTATATGGACTTTTGTTGCAAAGTGAGGTCTCTACTTTTGAATGCACTGTCTAGCTTTGTCACAGCTTTTCTTCCAAGGAGCAAGTGTCTTTTAATTTCATGGCTACAGTCACCATCTACAGTGATTTTGGAGCCCAAGAAAGTAAACTCTGTTGCTTTTTCCATTGTTTGCCCATCTATTTGCCATGAAGTGATGGGATCAGATGCCATGATCTTCATTTTTTGAATGTTGAGTTTTAGGCCAATTTTCTCACTCTCCTCTTCTACCTTCACCAAGAGGTTCTTTAGTTCCTGTTCATTTTCTGCCATAAAGGTGGTATCTTCTGCTTACCTGAGGTTATTGATATTTTCCTTGGCAATATTGAGTCCAGCTTTTGCTTCATCCAGACTGGTATTTTGCATGATGTACTCTGCATATAAATTAAATAAACAGGTGACAATATACAGCCTTCATATACTCCTTTTCCAATTTGGAACCAGTCCGTTGTACCATATCCAGTTCTAACTGCTGCTTCTTGTCCTGCATACAGGTTTTGCAGGAGGTAGGTAAGGTGTTATGGCCCCATCTGATTCTAATTTAAAATAAATGTTTCTGAGAAAAATTTTTCTGTGTTAAAATATTAATTGGTTTTTCATTTAGCAATTGTTTTTTGAAATCTTACTACCAAAATGTGAACAAAATTCAATTTAATTTAAAATAAATGTTTCTGAGAAATTCCAGTTAAAATATTTATTTAGGAAAATGAATTCATTCTTTAAAAGAGTAGCTTTTATGTATTAAACTATTTTTATGTTACAACTAATAGGTTGATTTTCTTTTACGTTTTCCTCTGTCATCCCCCTCTCCTTTTGCCTTCTATTTTTCCCAGCATCAGAATCTTTTCCAATGAGTCATCACTTTGCATCAGATGTCCAAGGTATTGGAGCTTCAGCTTCAGCATCAGGGTTGATTTCCTTTAGGATTGACTGGTTTGATCTCCTTGCAGTCCAAGGGACTCTCAAGAGTCTTCTCCAACACCACAGTTCAAAGGCATCAATTCTTCATCACTCAGCCTTCTTTAAGGTCCAACCCTCACATACATACATAATTACTGGGAAAACCATAGCTTTGACTATATGGACTTTTGTTGCAAAGTGAGGTCTCTACTTTTGAATGCACTGTCTAGCTTTGTCACAGCTTTTCTTCCAAGGAGCAAGTGTCTTTTAATTTCATGGCTACAGTCACCATCTACAGTGATTTTGGAGCCCAAGAAAGTAAACTCTGTTGCTTTTTCCATTGTTTGCCCATCTATTTGCCATGAAGTGATGGGATCAGATGCCATGATCTTCATTTTTTGAATGTTGAGTTTTAGGCCAATTTTCTCACTCTCCTCTTCTACCTTCACCAAGAGGTTCTTTAGTTCCTGTTCATTTTCTGCCATAAAGGTGGTATCTTCTGCTTACCTGAGGTTATTGATATTTTCCTTGGCAATATTGAGTCCAGCTTTTGCTTCATCCAGACTGGTATTTTGCATGATGTACTCTGCATATAAATTAAATAAACAGGTGACAATATACAGCCTTCATATACTCCTTTTCCAATTTGGAACCAGTCCGTTGTTCCATGTCCAGTTCTAACTGCTGCTTCTTGTCCTGCATACAGGTTTTGCAGGAGGTAGGTAAGGTGTTATGGCCCCATCTTTTTCAGAATTTTCCACAGTTTGTTATGATGCACACAGTCAAAGCCTTTAGCATAGTCAGTGAAGCAGAAGTAGATGTTTTTCTGGAATTCCCTTGCTCATTCTATGATCCAATGATGTTTGCAATTTGACCCCTGGTTCCTCTGCCTTTTCTAAATCCAGCTTGTACATCTGGAAGTTCATGTACTGTTGAAGCCTAGCTTGGAGAATTTTGAGCATTACTTTGTTATTGTGTGAAACGAATGCAATGGTACACCAGTTTGAACATTGTACCCTTCTTCGGGATTGGAATGAAAACTGACCTTTTCCAGTTCTGAGGACACTGCTGAGTTTTCCAAATTTGCCGGCATATTGAGTGCAGCACTTTAACAGCATCATCTATTAATATTTGAAATAGCTCAGTTAATCATCTCCTCTAGATTTGTTCACAGTAATGCTTCCTAGAGCCCACTTGACTTCTCACTCTAAGATGTCTGGCTCTACGGAGTGATCATGTCATTGTGGTCATCCAGCTCATTAAGATCTTTTTTGTATATTTCTTCTGTGTATTCTTTTCACCTCTCCTTAATATCTTCTGCTTCTGTTAGGTCTATACCGTTTCTGTCCCTTATTGTGTCTATCTTTGAATGAAGTGTTCCCTTTGTATCTCTAATTTTCTTTTAGAGATCTCTAATCTTTCTGTTCCATCGCTTTCCTCTGTTTCATTGCATTGTTCACTTAAGAAAGCTTGCTTAAGGTTTAAATTATCTTTATTAATTTTCCTATAGAATTATGTGAGGTTTTCTTTTTATCATTTTGGTGTATGTATATAAATACTTTTTAACTTTTTATTTTATTTGGGGTATAGCTGATTAACCCCTGGGAAAGGAAATGGAAATCTACTGAAGTATTCCTATCTAGAGAATTCCATGGACAGAGAAGGCTGGTGGGCTACAGTTCATGGGATCACAAAGAGTCAGAGATGCCTGAGCAACTAATGCAACAACTAGGTAGAAATAGGAAGGATGGATAAAAACTGAAGGTGGGCAAGGATGATGGGAACATGCCAAGAATTACTCCTGGCCAGCATAGGAAGAGGTAGTGTGAGCCAAATAGCTGACTGCTGGGTCAAACTGAATAGACTGGCATATGTTCCAGGGCTTGATGACATTGATCTAGGTGCTAGATTACACTCAGCAGGCTTCTCGCACAGAGAGAGCCAGTGGTATACAAAGTATGGCTACCTGGTTCCCATGCTTTGTACCTCAGATTAATAGTCAATCCTTCAAGCCAATGGCAAGAGTTATGATAAACTTTAAAAAATAGTCATTGGCAGCAATTTTGCTAAGTGAATAGTGACTAAAGGCTACCTGTTGAATCCATATAGGGAAAGAAAATGTAAGAAAAGGACAGATTTTCAAAAAAGGCTCTTAGCACTTGAATTTATATATGTTTATAAAATTACAAATGTGATTGAATAGGCAGTGAAATGCCTATTGTTGCCCTGTTGCACTATCTTCACACAGGGTAAATATGCACTATAGCTTGCAGTCTGTGGCTTTTTGAACAAAGGATGAAGGAAGATGTCAGTCAGCAGAAGAGACTGTGGACCTCCAGGCTTGAGTGGTACAAAGGACAGAGCTTGATCATTCAGTTGCCCCCGTAGTGTTCATAATACTGGTTTCAGATGAAGACAGTTTACCTTTTTACCTTATCTTTAAAAATTCTAGGGCTTCCCTGGTGGTGCAGTGGGTAAAGAGTCTGCCTTGCAGTGCAAGGGGCACCAGTTCGTTCCCTGGCCTGGGAAGATCCCACATGTTGTGGAGCGGCTGGACTGCTGTGTCCAATTACAAGCCAGTGCTCTGGAGCACATGCAACCAGAGTCAGTGCCCTGCAGTGAGAGAGGCCACTGCAATGGGAGGCCCACACAGGTCAAAGAATAACTATGGATAAAAATAAATAAATTAAAAAACCGATAAAAAGAGGCCAAAATTAAAAAAAAAATTCTAGCCCAACTGCTCCTGACCCACATTCCCTCATCTCCCTCAGCCTTATTTTTTGTCCATATAACAAGCAGCCTTTGTGGCATCCTTTGTGTCACTGACAAGGATGTTAACATTTTTGGAATTTCTTGAGAGTCTTCTACCCCAGGCACTCTGCTCATCATTCTTTTTCTAACAACCACCGTAGTTCCTGTGTGGTTATGGTTATGCTAGTTATGAACTATCTCTTTTAGAGTCCACGTGTGTATCCTCAAATGTCGGTGAAAAGTACTTCATGATTCATTAATCTCATGAAATCAGAATCAGGTACACTGTGTACCCATGATACACTGTATTAAGCTTTCATTTCCAAGAGTTCCTGTTGTTCAGTCGCTCAGTTGTGTCTGACTCTTTGTGACCCTATGAACTGCAGCACACCAGGCTTCCCTGTCCTTTACTATCTCCCTGAATCTGCTCAAACTCACATCCATTGAGTCAATGACATCATCCAACCATCTCATTCTCTGTGTCCCCTTCTTCTCTGTCCTTCAATCTTTCCCAGCATCAGGATCTTTTCCAATGAGTCAGCTCTTCACATTAGGTGGTGGGAGTTCAGTTTTAGCATCAATTCTTTCAGTGAATATTCATGGTTGATTTCCTTTAGGATTGACTGGTTCGATCTCCTTGCTGTCCAAGGGACTCTCAAGAGTCCTCCCCAGCAGCACAGTTTGAAAGCATCAGTCCACTAGCAAATGCAAAACCTCATCAGGGATGCCCATAAAAGAATCCAATGAAAAGACTGGAATCATCTCCTATAACCCAAGTGGGGTACTATAGATACTCTTCATTAGTTAAAATATTATTTCTTATTGAAAGAGAGATGATATGAGTGTGTTGTGAGAATATTACCATGTGCTTGCCTACCATGTCATGTTTTTTTCAGGAATAATTTATTTCTTAAAAGCATCTCAAATCTTTCAAGTTGATTATATTCCCTTCTTGCTTTTGTCTTTAGAAACTCAGTGCTAAAATTAAAATCTGTCACCAGTAAATAGGTTGGATTATTAAAATTATAGCTAGCTAAAATTATTCTGTCTTTTCTGAACCAGGCATTGTGACAGGGCAGTCTATATATTATCTCTATATTTCCCATGGTAATTGTTATGTGGTAGGTATTAATGTTAATCTTTCCAGGTGGCCCAGTGGGTGAGGAATCTGCCTGCAGTGCAGGAGACACAGGAGATGTGAGTTCAGTCTCTGGGTGGGGAAGATTCCCTGAAGAAGGAAATGGCAACCCACTCCAGTATTCTTGCCTGGAAAATTCTATGGGCAGAGGAACCTGGTGGGCTACAGTCCATAGGATTGCAAAGAGTTGGACACTACCGAGTGACTTAGTGTACATAGATATTAATATTACTCCTTTTTTCACTGGCAATTATTCCTTTCTGTAGCTTAGCAAGCATAAGTCACTTGACCAATCATATACAGATAACAAGAGAAGGAACTGTGTTCATGTGACTGGATTTGTAACCCTAGGATGTACTGCCATGGCTTAATTTACCAATATTATTATTATTTTTAATCACCACTATTATTTTTGTCCAAGTGTCTTTGCTTATTGTTTTATTGTACTGCATGATGATTAACTCTTTCAGCAGCCTGCAAGGTCTTTTTGTATTAGATAGGATATAAGCATCTCAAAAGAATTAAGAGATTGAACCACTATGAAAATTAACTCAGAAACTCATGGTATTGAAGTCCTTGATTAACTGAAAAGTGTTTCATCTCTTGTTGGTAAAAATACACTTTCAGTGCATTAATGTTAACCACTTGATAGTCTCCAGGGATATCCCTGGGACCCATAAAAGAATCCAATGAAAAGACTGGAATCATCTCCTATAACCCAAGTTGTTTACTATATATACTCTTCATTAGTTAAAATATTATTTCTTATTGAAAGAGAGATGATATGAGTGTGTTGTGAGAATATTACCATGTGCTTGCCTACCATGTCATGTTTTTTTCAGGAATAATTTATTTCTTAAAAGCATCTCAAATCTTTCAAGTTGATTATATTCCCTTCTTGCTTTTGTCTTTAGAAACTCAGTGCTAAAATTAAAATCTGTCACCAGTAAATAGGTTGGATTATTAAAATTATAGCTAGCTAAAATTATTCTGTCTTTTCTGAACCAGGCATTGTGACAGGGCAGTCTATATATTATCTCTATATTTCCCATGGTAATTGTTATGTGGTAGGTATTAATGTTAATCTTTCCAGGTGGCCCAGTGGGTGAGGAATCTGCCTGCAGTGCAGGAGACACAGGAGATGTGAGTTCAGTCTCTGGGTGGGGAAGATTCCCTGAAGAAGGAAATGGCAACCCACTCCAGTATTCTTGCCTGGAAAATTCTATGGGCAGAGGAACCTGGTGGGCTACAGTCCATAGGATTGCAAAGAGTTGGACACTACCGAGTGACTTAGTGTACATAGATATTAATATTACTCCTTTTTTCACTGGCAATTATTCCTTTCTGTAGCTTAGCAAGCATAAGTCACTTGACCAATCATATACAGATAACAAGAGAAGGAACTGTGTTCATGTGACTGGATTTGTAACCCTAGGATGTACTGCCATGGCTTAATTTACCAATATTATTATTATTTTTAATCACCACTATTATTTTTGTCCAAGTGTCTTTGCTTATTGTTTTATTGTACTGCATGATGATTAACTCTTTCAGCAGCCTGCAAGGTCTTTTTGTATTAGATAGGATATAAGCATCTCAAAAGAATTAAGAGATTGAACCACTATGAAAATTAACTCAGAAACTCATGGTATTGAAGTCCTTGATTAACTGAAAAGTGTTTCATCTCTTGTTGGTAAAAATACACTTTCAGTGCATTAATGTTAACCACTTGATAGTCTCCAGGGATATCCCTGAGACCTTGATAATGACCAAATTCTGGAATTTTATTGCAAAAAATGACAAAGCCAAATTTATGATTCAGATGATAGATATCTGGTTAACCTCACTCAATAGCTAAGTTTTTTGTTTTTTTTTTTTTTTTTTGCTTCTGTTCACTAGCCTTGCACAATCTGTAATCATATTGTGTCACAACAAAATGGTAATTTGTCATAGTCTTTTAAATATTTAAAACTGTTTTGATAAACCCAGGAGTCTCAAGGATTATTCTTCTCTTTCCCATCTTTATGACTGACCTCTCAGATAAAGTTATTTTGGACCAGGATTTATTTTTTGTTTGTCTCCCTCTCAGATTTTTCATCTAATATTTCAGGGAAATATGCTGTGTAAATAGGCAAAAATATATCCTGTAGCAGACCCTTCTCCACGCTGCTGTTGTCACTACCTGAACCACTTGTGTTCTAGGCACCCTTGTCTCTGACCTGCATTCCTGTCAGAGCTTCTTAGCTGGACTTCCTGTTCCTGCCCTTGTTCTACACCATATTGAGCATAGCATCCAGAGTGATCCTTTTAAATTGTAAATAACTTTATATAATATAGATGTCTCTCTGTTTGTCAAGATCTTTCACTAAGAGTGAAAGCCAATGTTCTTATGATGGCTAACATGGCTTTATATGAACTTAAAATCATCTGACCTCCTCTCTTAACACCCTGCTGCACAGAGTGGCCTCTTCTCCCTTGACCACATTGAGCATCTTCTTAGGGTCATCCTAGGATCTTTGCTCTAACTGTTTTTGGAAACTGCTCATCCTCTGGACAAATTCCTCAGTCTTAAGTTTTTTCTCAAGTATCACCTACTTTACCACATAAAGCTTTTCCTTGACATACTGTTTAATAATACAAATTCCATCCTTCCTAAGTCTTTGGCTCTACAGATTTCCCTTACCAGCCTTACTGTATTAGATAGGATATAAGCATCTCAAAAGAATTAAGAGATTGAACCACTATGAAAATTAACTCAGAAACTCATGGTATTGAAGTCCTTGATTAACTGAAAAGTGTTTCATCTCTTGTTGGTAAAAATACACTTTCAGTGCATTAATGTTAACCACTTGATAGTCTCCAGGGATATCCCTGAGACCTTGATAATGACCAAATTCTGGAATTTTATTGCAAAAAATGACAAAGCCAAATTTATGATTCAGATGATAGATATCTGGTTAACCTCACTCAATAGCTAAGTTTTTTGTTTTTTTTTTTTTTTTTTGCTTCTGTTCACTAGCCTTGCACAATCTGTAATCATATTGTGTCACAACAAAATGGTAATTTGTCATAGTCTTTTAAATATTTAAAACTGTTTTGATAAACCCAGGAGTCTCAAGGATTATTCTTCTCTTTCCCATCTTTATGACTGACCTCTCAGATAAAGTTATTTTGGACCAGGATTTATTTTTTGTTTGTCTCCCTCTCAGATTTTTCATCTAATATTTCAGGGAAATATGCTGTGTAAATAGGCAAAAATATATCCTGTAGCAGACCCTTCTCCACGCTGCTGTTGTCACTACCTGAACCACTTGTGTTCTAGGCACCCTTGTCTCTGACCTGCATTCCTGTCAGAGCTTCTTAGCTGGACTTCCTGTTCCTGCCCTTGTTCTACACCATATTGAGCATAGCATCCAGAGTGATCCTTTTAAATTGTAAATAACTTTATATAATATAGATGTCTCTCTGTTTGTCAAGATCTTTCACTAAGAGTGAAAGCCAATGTTCTTATGATGGCTAACATGGCTTTATATGAACTTAAAATCATCTGACCTCCTCTCTTAACACCCTGCTGCACAGAGTGGCCTCTTCTCCCTTGACCACATTGAGCATCTTCTTAGGGTCATCCTAGGATCTTTGCTCTAACTGTTTTTGGAAACTGCTCATCCTCTGGACAAATTCCCTCAGTCTTAAGTTTTTTCTCAAGTATCACCTACTTTACCACATAAAGCTTTTCCTTGACATACTGTTTAATAATACAAATTCCATCCTTCCTAAGTCTTTGGCTCTACAGATTTCCCTTACCAGCCTTACTTTTCCTTTTTTCCTAAGTGCTTAAAATGTCTTAATATTCATTGCAATTTACTCATTTGTTTTAAAATATCTAATTCTCTCCTTCCCCATTAGAAAGTAAGCTTCATGAGGACAGGACATTTTGTTTTGTTTACCAATGTATGCCAAACATCAAAAGTGAGTGGCCTCAGTAAATATTTGTTGAATGCATACATGAAGATCACGTGTGTATTTAAGAAAGCTGAGTTAGTACATTGGGGATTGAATTTTTTATTAAATGGGTTTATTTTTATATTATCTGGTTATTTCTCCTAAAAATGAATACAAACTCAATTTCAAAATTTGAAACATCCCCAAATTCATTAACTGAGGTCAGTTTAAGTCAAATAGGTCTTAGAAAAACAATGTGGGATAATTAATTCTCAAATAAGAGGATACATGTGTGACCTTTGTAGATTCTTTCTTGTGAAATACGTGAAATGAAAAAAGAACAGAAAAAATTTTGTGTAGGGAATATATGATTTTTTTTTTTTTTTTGGCATCAATCTGAGGAGGTGTCATTGTTTACCTCACTACTCCTGTGGTTCAGATGAGGCTGACCTTTCTTTGGAGATGAACATGTGATCCAGGGACAGCCAATCAGAATTCTGTGACTTCCTAGCCATGATGATTCCTTCCAGGATAAAATTGAACATATGTTGGGCAGCAGGTCTACATCTTTGCTGTAGCTATTGGGAAATAAGTATATTCTGTGTGCTGTGATTACCAGCTTTAAGGACGAGGAAAACTCGGAGCTTCTACTGATTATCTTTAAAAATGAAGCCAACACAGAAGATGTGTTGGCTAAGAGATAAAGTAAAAAAAGAGATAAATATGAGATGATGTTTTTTAACTCCTAGACATATCTAACATGAGTTATATCCTTTCACTTCTAAAAGGACCCTTATTAGTACAATCACACTGATTGCACTAATTGATGTACTACATAGATCGTATAGTTTAAAAATGAAGTATACATGAACTCTTAGTTACTTTTCTTACATTGATTAAAAACAGAGATTTCAGGAAATTTGATTTTTTTTTTTTAGGGTAACAGGATTCTTTTTCTCTCCTTCATTTGAACATTGGGCTAAATGGTTAATAAAAGGTAGAACTTGAAAGTTGATTGCATTTTTCTTTTTTTTTTTTTTTTAAAGATTTATTTATTTATTTATTTTGGGCGGGGGTCGGGTTGGGGAAGGAGGGGAGCAGGCAGGCCACTTCTATTGGTCTTTCGTTTCTCTATGTTCATCCGTCTTTGTTCTTTGGCTCCTGTGGGCCTCCCATCGCGGTGGCGTCTGTTGTCACAGAGCGCTGGCTCTGGGCGCATGCGCTCCAGAGCTCTGGCTCGGTAATTGGACACATCAGTCCAGCCGCTCCGCGGCACGTGAGATCTTCCCAGGCCAGGGCTTGAACCGGCGCCCCTTGCACTGCAAGGCTGTGTCCTTACCCACTGGACCACCAGGGGAAGCCCCTTGATTGCATTTTTCTGGTTAAGCTTTAGGTTAATGAAAATTTGTTGTCAACTGTTTCCTTGTGTTGAGAAACTTAGAAATAGTACTTACTCTATAATTTTGTGTTTGGATTGTACAGAGAAATCACAGTAATCCACTCCGATGTCTGTAAAGTCCACAAAGGTGGAGGACAAAATCTGGAAGGCCCGAGGATTTTTTTCCTTGAGCTTTCGGCATACGTTAAATCCATCTACAATTTCTGAATCTCCCCCAGTGACTGTTTGCTTTATGCAGTGCAGAAGTTGAACCTATAAACAGAAACAGACAACTATGTTTTAAAATGGTGTGCACCTACATTTTTTGACAACTTTAAAGAAGGATTCATAACAGTAACATTATATATGTTTCTATCTGTCTCTTGTGTCAACAAAGAAAGAGGTTAAGGAGAAAAAGTTGCTTGTAATCAAAATTTTACAGTTCAAACAGTGTTACCTAAGACAAGGACACAGGCAGATAATGTTTGTTAGTATACAAAAGGCACAGATCATAAGAATGGTAGAGAGTGAGCACTTTCTGCTGGCCTTACAGAAAAGGTGGGATGTAATTTGGGCAAAGGAGAAAGGATAAGATTTTGGATACAGAGAATAGAAGAGCAAGAGCAAATCACTTGGCAGTCATTGATGGGTGTGCAAAAATGTACACTCCACTGGGTCTCAAAAAGTCAGACTGCAATAGAAGGTTACAACTGGGAATAGTTGTCCAGTTGGAAAGGTAATTTGGGATCTTATCAGGGGGACGTCTTGCATATCAGATGAAAGATATTGGATTTTCTTGTTCACAAAGAGGAATTACTAAAGGATTTTGAATATGGAAATCGTGTAATAAAGACTGAGCTGAAAATGATTAATCCAGCAGTGTTAACAAGTTATACCCTTTTTCAATGGAGGAACTCGTGAGACAGTCACTACTTGAGAACCTAATGTAGTAGTTCAAGTATAATGATAAGGGAATGAAGTAGGGTAGGGCTAATGAGGATGTATAAGCCCCAAGAAACAGTGGGAATGAAAAACTAAAACAATGTGTTACTTACTTTTACTAAGATTTAGGGAGAAATGCTTAATATGATTTCATTTTGGAAAGCTAAATGTAGTAATATTTTAAACAATATTCTTTTGAATGGAATTGTTTTCCTTGGTTATGTGATTCCTTTTAAAGTCAGCATGGGTGGGTTATTTTGAATGCCTAAATTTAGACTGTGACTTTCTGCATAAAGAAAATAAAACTCTTCAGCTGTGAAAACTTTCTTTTTAGTGAAATAAAAATCAATATCTGACAAGTTTTGTACAAAAGAAAGAGGCATATGCAGACTAGGGGGATACCAGTATAAACGGGAAAAAATATCCATCTAGCTTGGCTATCTCTGCAAGTGACTAGGGTAGTGTTGGCCTACTTAAAAATTTTTGTGATGATGGAAATTTTCTTCCATGCTGCCCAATAGAGTCATCTGTAGTCCTGTATGTCTAGTGTGTACTTGAAATGTGGTTAGTATGTCTGAGAAACCTTAAACTTTATTTAGTCTCAATTAGTTGAAATTATAACTTAATCCTGGGTACCTAGTGACTGCTTTATTGGATAGTTAATTTTTATTTTTTTTATTGGAATATAGCTGATTTTACAATGGTGTGTTAGTTTCAGGTGTATAGGTAAGTGATTCAGTTATACATATACCCATTTTTTTCAGATTCTTTCTCTACATAGATTACTGTGGAATATGATGAATGTTTACAGGGGTTTTTTCCTTCAAAGAAAGAATATTCTGTCTTTCTCACTCTCCCTCTGCCAGCAAGTCATTTCCTCTGCCTGGAATGCCTGTCCCTAATCTGTGCCTGACTAATCTCAGAAGTGCAGAAACTAGTTCACTTCTCCCCCAAACACCCCCCATTTTGTGTGACCCAGCACTTGGTATCTGTGTTTATTCAGGAAGCTTGTATCCTGGTGCTGATTCTGCTCTTTTGGAACAGAAACTCCTCTGGTCCATCTGTTTGTAAATGGTGAGCTCCTGAAGGACAGAAACAATATTTTCTACTTTCCTTTGACTCCTGCAGAGTACCTCATCATAATAGATATACAGTAAATGTCTGTTCAAGTAAACCAAACGTGGTCAGTCCAGAGCATTCATGAACAGGCCTCTCCAAACAAGTGGCTATGAGAAATCCTGCCTCCTCCCCAAACCACACAGAAGTTCTTAATATTTAAAATCTTATATTTACTTGATCTTAAATTATGATGATATATGGCACATTTATTCATGCCTCGCAGCAGTCCTTAGAATTTGATACTTTCATCTCTATTCTATAGAGGAAAGTATAAAGACTGGTCAACTAGTAAGAACTAATATATGGCAAAGCTAGTGTTCAAACCTTAGCCTTTGTATTTCAAATCCTCATACAGCAAGCTCCTTCTCTGTGAAGGGAGAAGTCTCTATAGGACTCTTACTAATTCAGTATTGTGTGGTGTGTGTGTTTATGTAAACTTAAACTTTCAGTTTTAGATGGATGATACCTCTTTTTCTGAGATTATGAGAGATATGACCTAAATGAATAATGGGTTCATCCTTAAATTTAGGTCTTCTTTTTGAGCTTGAAAAAAGCATGTGCATAAGCTAGCCAAGTTGTGGTAGAAAATCATCTCATTGCCAGGCAATGAGGGGTGAAGCAGCATGAGTAAAAGGAAGATGAAACGGAATCATCAACCTCCAGTCTTCCAAACTCCAAGATAGCAAATCAATAATTTGGTCTGTGGGAGAATCTGAATATTCTTTAAATCCTTTGTGACTCTGCCATCATGAAGTCACAGAATGTTTCAAATATAAATCCTTAAAACAAAGGTCAACTGATGTCTTTTACATATGGCAAGGCCAACTAATGATCTTCTTTTGTATATGTACCATTTTAATACCATATCTTTTCTTTCCTTCAAAGAAAGAATATTCTGTCTTTCTCACTCTCCCTCTGCCAGCAAGTCATTTCCTCTGCCTGGAATGCCTGTCCCTAATCTGTGCCTGACTAATCTCAGAAGTGCAGAAACTAGTTCACTTCTCCCCCAAACACCCCCCATTTTGTGTGACCCAGCACTTGGTATCTGTGTTTATTCAGGAAGCTTGTATCCTGGTGCTGATTCTGCTCTTTTGGAACAGAAACTCCTCTGGTCCATCTGTTTGTAAATGGTGAGCTCCTGAAGGACAGAAACAATATTTTCTACTTTCCTTTGACTCCTGCAGAGTACCTCATCATAATAGATATACAGTAAATGTCTGTTCAAGTAAACCAAACGTGGTCAGTCCAGAGCATTCATGAACAGGCCTCTCCAAACAAGTGGCTATGAGAAATCCTGCCTCCTCCCCAAACCACACAGAAGTTCTTAATATTTAAAATCTTATATTTACTTGATCTTAAATTATGATGATATATGGCACATTTATTCATGCCTCGCAGCAGTCCTTAGAATTTGATACTTTCATCTCTATTCTATAGAGGAAAGTATAAAGACTGGTCAACTAGTAAGAACTAATATATGGCAAAGCTAGTGTTCAAACCTTAGCCTTTGTATTTCAAATCCTCATACAGCAAGCTCCTTCTCTGTGAAGGGAGAAGTCTCTATAGGACTCTTACTAATTCAGTATTGTGTGGTGTGTGTGTTTATGTAAACTTAAACTTTCAGTTTTAGATGGATGATACCTCTTTTTCTGAGATTATGAGAGATATGACCTAAATGAATAATGGGTTCATCCTTAAATTTAGGTCTTCTTTTTGAGCTTGAAAAAAGCATGTGCATAAGCTAGCCAAGTTGTGGTAGAAAATCATCTCATTGCCAGGCAATGAGGGGTGAAGCAGCATGAGTAAAAGGAAGATGAAACGGAATCATCAACCTCCAGTCTTCCAAACTCCAAGATAGCAAATCAATAATTTGGTCTGTGGGAGAATCTGAATATTCTTTAAATCCTTTGTGACTCTGCCATCATGAAGTCACAGAATGTTTCAAATATAAATCCTTAAAACAAAGGTCAACTGATGTCTTTTACATATGGCAAGGCCAACTAATGATCTTCTTTTGTATATGTACCTTTTAATACAATCCTATGAAAGAAAAAAGGCGATGAATCCAGACAACACTTTCATTGCAAATTCAAAAGGTAAATATATGCCCCAATTTGAGGTCCTAAAAGTCATTCAGAACAAAAAATATTTTCTTTTTAAATGTTACTTTATGGCAGCATGTGACTTCTGGCCCAAAGACAGTGAACAAAACAACATCTGTGTTTCATTAAAGATGTGTCTCCTTATCCTGCCCCATGTGATTGAAATTGATCAAACTGAACTCTCAACAGGTAACTCATTATCCAGATCATTTCATCTGTAATGAAAAGAACATTGATTTATTTTGTTATAAAAGAGCTCAGACTTTGGTTTAAAAACCTCTGAATAATTCAAAGTGGAAACTTAATAGCCCAAGCAGGTGTTTTCATTTCAATCATTATTTTACTAGAATCTAGACCTTTCAGGAATCGTTTTTTTATTTAAAAATTTCCTGTGAGGCCATTTAGGTTTAGATGTTTCATGAGATGGTAGAGATTGGCACAATTTGTGGCATTTTAAACCTCTTTTTAGCATATTTATTAAGTCTCTGTCACATGTAAGGTGCAGGGCTAAGTTTCAAAATACATGGAAGTATAGCATTTAGGTCTTATGTTTCAGGAGTCTGTAATGTATGCAGTGTCTATAAATAGTCAAAATGCTACAGAAATTATGGTAATTAGAAAGTCCAACTCATGATCCCTATGGTGTGGTAAGAAAATCTTAATGGAAACCTGGTTTCAAGTTCAACTTCCCTATTATTCTGATGTCATCCTGTGAAAGTATTTAACCCTGCTGCAGCTCTTCATTTCTTCACTTAATATGAAAAGACATGATTGTTCCCATCGACCTTGAAGGAATGTTAAGAGACATTAAATAAAGCAATACAAGTAAAAATAATTTGAAAAAACATAAAATACAGAAAAAATAATATAAACTACTATGAAAATGTCAAACTTGTTACTTCAGGTGTATTTATGAAGTCATTTAATCACTTTCTCATAGACTTTCAATTTTAACCCAGAAACAAAAGTGTAAACTCTTAAAAGAACAGATAATTTAAAAATTTAAATAGAATCCAGTTGTCTAGTCTCATTTTAAGAACTTTATTCCATTTAACGTCATGAACCTGTCTTTGGCAGATGAGCTGCACTGATTAGTTTGGCTTTTAACCCCCAGGGCTTTAGAAAATTTCTGAATCACATTTAAAGCAAATCGCACTGTGTGCCTTCCCTTCAATCCCTTCCCGAAAAGGTGACGATTGAGGGTCATTTCATTATTGTCCTTTAGTTCAGAGAAATCATGTGGTGTTTTGCCATCAACAGAATAATTTAAAACATGTGAAGTCAAATACTAGACTAGCTGAGTTAATACTGATGACGACAGTGGGTAACAAAGGCACGGAGACAGTGTGTCCCGTCAATACGATGAAAAACACAGGTGAATTTTGATTTCCCCCATTTCAACTTTGTTAGCTAGAGAATTGGCCCAAATTTCCACTTTCATTTATCTTTGAAGATACACATTTCTGAAGGGCTATTTCATTTGGTTCCATTTAGTTTATAAACATAGGAACAAAATATCTCTTCAAAGGTCATTTCCTGACCATTTATTTCTTAGTTTAGCAAAATGAAGCTTTTGTAAAATGTAGCTGCTTTAGTAAGATGGGAATATTGTAACAAGGTAGTAGAAGAGGAAGCTTCCAGGAAATTCGGAGGATTTGTGGCTCCATGCTTCACATCTCCCTTGTAATTTATTAGAAAGTCCAACTCATGATCCCTATGGCAGTGTCTATAAATAGTCAAAATGCTACAGAAATTATTCATTACCAGGGGGAAAAACCTGGTTTCAAGTTCAACTTCCCTATTATTCTGATGTCATCCTGTGAAAGTATTTAACCCTGCTGCAGCTCTTCATTTCTTCACTTAATATGAAAAGACATGATTGTTCCCATCGACCTTGAAGGAATGTTAAGAGACATTAAATAAAGCAATACAAGTAAAAATAATTAAAAAACACATAAAATACAGAAAAAATAATATAAACTACTATGAAAATGTCAAACTTGTTACTTCAGGTGTATTTATGAAGTCATTTAATCACTTTCTCATAGACTTTCAATTTTAACCCAGAAACAAAAGTGTAAACTCTTAAAAGAACAGATAATTTAAAAATTTAAATAGAATCCAGTTGTCTAGTCTCATTTTAAGAACTTTATTCCATTTAACGTCATGAACCTGTCTTTGGCAGATGAGCTGCACTGATTAGTTTGGCTTTTAACCCCCAGGGCTTTAGAAAATTTCTGAATCACATTTAAAGCAAATCGCACTGTGTGCCTTCCCTTCAATCCCTTCCCGAAAAGGTGACGATTGAGGGTCATTTCATTATTGTCCTTTAGTTCAGAGAAATCATGTGGTGTTTTGCCATCAACAGAATAATTTAAAACATGTGAAGTCAAATACTAGACTAGCTGAGTTAATACTGATGACGACAGTGGGTAACAAAGGCACGGAGACAGTGTGTCCCGTCAATACGATGAAAAACACAGGTGAATTTTGATTTCCCCCATTTCAACTTTGTTAGCTAGAGAATTGGCCCAAATTTCCACTTTCATTTATCTTTGAAGATACACATTTCTGAAGGGCTATTTCATTTGGTTCCATTTAGTTTATAAACATAGGAACAAAATATCTCTTCAAAGGTCATTTCCTGACCATTTATTTCTTAGTTTAGCAAAATGAAGCTTTTGTAAAAATGTAGCTGCTTTAGTAAGATGGGAATATTGTAACAAGGTAGTAGAAGAGGAAGCTTCCAGGAAATTCGGAGGATTTGTGGCTCCATGCTTCACATCTCCCTTCTTGATGAAAAATCTGATAGAAATGAGAGTAGATGGTTTCCAAAAACAGCCAAAGTTATTCTGCTTCTTGCATTCATACTCCTTTGCGGTACACATTAGCAGCTTATCCCATCAAAGGTGGCCCCTACTTCCTCATCCTTGACTGTACGCTAAACTGATGACCTGCTTTGAGCAATAAAACATGGCAAAGATGACACTGTGCTGATTGCTAGCCTAGGTCTCAAGAGGCCTTGTATGTGTCAGTGTGCTCTCTGGAAACCCTGCCACCTGCTATGTGCATGAACCTGGGCCAGCCACGGTAGGAATGGGTGGGTATGTGGGGGTGGGGGGACGATAGATCAGATGGAACAGGGACAAGCTATCCCAGCTACACTTAGGTCAACCAATCCTTCACAGACACAGCAGCAGCAACAGAATTACCTAGTTGAATATAGCCAAAATCGTAAAAACACAGGTCAAAGGCTGTTCTTTTAAGCTGTTAAGTCATAGAGTGCCTTTGTTCATGTGTGTGTATGTGTGTGTGTTTGTGTGTTTTGTAGCAATAGCTATCTGATAGGAATGGCAGTCAAGTGACTTTGTGGGCAAAACACTATGTTGTGTTCCCTGGTTTTATTTTCTCTTTTAACTCTCTAAGAAATGGTAAGTGTTCAAAGAGACCTCAAGAGATACTGCTGTGGTAAAATGTCTTGGCAAAGCAATGAGTGCCAACAGATATTTTCAGGGAGAAATGAAGAAATGTGAAAAAAAATACATGAAAATCTTCTATCCCTCGTGCATGTGAGGTTATTCAAGATTTAGGTACAGAGAGTTTTGTGAGTTTGTATTGTGTTTAGAGAAAGAGCTATCTAAGACAAATTAGTTACTGAAACATACAATCTTCTAGGCTCAAAATACAAGAGGATATAGGTCCTTGGCCTGCCTTGTGGAAAATATGTTGAGGCTCACCTTACCCCAGGTGGATGATGGAGGGCTGGATAATCAGTGTGAAAGCTTAGCTTCCCAGTTGTGTAAGCCACATTGTTTGCATCGATTTTGTCTTGCACTTGCCAAGTATGCCTGTAAAATACAAGAAACATATGTTTAAACAGGCTGTCACTAAGCCAGAGGAAATGTGTTAGAATGAACTTGAGACATGGGGGAAATGGAAACTTCATCTTATGAAATAACTACCATAATGACTATGAGCCAGGAAAAGAGTCTGACCTTTCTTTGTCCAAAATAACCATTTCAGAGTCAGCATCTCCTCATTTCATTTCTCCTCTCCAAAAAAAAAAAACAGTGCAGAGTTTATAAAGAGGTGTGTATGGGATTGTGGGCTTCTCAGGTGCTCATGGTAAAGAATCTGCCTGCTAATGCACGAGACTCAGGAGACACAGGTTCAATCGCTGGGTAGGGAAGAGCCCTGGAGGAGGTAATGGCAATCCAGTGCTGCATTCTTGCCTGGAAAATCCCATGGATAGAGTAGACTGGTGGGCTAGACATAGTATGGCAGCAGCAACAGAATTACCTAGTTGAATATAGCCAAAATCGTAAAACACAGGTCAAAGGCTGTTCTTTTAAGCTGTTAAGTCATAGAGTGCCTTTGTTCATGTGTGTGTATGTGTGTGTGTTTGTGTGTTTTGTAGCAATAGCTATCTGATAGGAATGGCAGTCAAGTGACTTTGTGGGCAAAACACTATGTTGTGTTCCCTGGTTTTATTTTCTCTTTTAACTCTCTAAGAAATGGTAAGTGTTCAAAGAGACCTCAAGAGATACTGCTGTGGTAAAATGTCTTGGCAAAGCAATGAGTGCCAACAGATATTTTCAGGGAGAAATGAAGAAATGTGAAAAAAAATACATGAAAATCTTCTATCCCTCGTGCATGTGAGGTTATTCAAGATTTAGGTACAGAGAGTTTTGTGAGTTTGTATTGTGTTTAGAGAAAGAGCTATCTAAGACAAATTAGTTACTGAAACATACAATCTTCTAGGCTCAAAATACAAGAGGATATAGGTCCTTGGCCTGCCTTGTGGAAAATATGTTGAGGCTCACCTTACCCCAGGTGGATGATGGAGGGCTGGATAATCAGTGTGAAAGCTTAGCTTCCCAGTTGTGTAAGCCACATTGTTTGCATCGATTTTGTCTTGCACTTGCCAAGTATGCCTGTAAAATACAAGAAACATATGTTTAAACAGGCTGTCACTAAGCCAGAGGAAATGTGTTAGAATGAACTTGAGACATGGGGGAAATGGAAACTTCATCTTATGAAATAACTACCATAATGACTATGAGCCAGGAAAAGAGTCTGACCTTTCTTTGTCCAAAATAACCATTTCAGAGTCAGCATCTCCTCATTTCATTTCTCCTCTCCAAAAAAAAAAAACAGTGCAGAGTTTATAAAGAGGTGTGTATGGGATTGTGGGCTTCTCAGGTGCTCATGGTAAAGAATCTGCCTGCTAATGCACGAGACTCAGGAGACACAGGTTCAATCGCTGGGTAGGGAAGAGCCCTGGAGGAGGTAATGGCAATCCAGTGCTGCATTCTTGCCTGGAAAATCCCATGGATAGAGTAGACTGGTGGGCTAGAGTCCATGGGCTTGTACAGAGAGTTGGACATTACTGAATGACTGAGAATGCATGCACACATATGGGACTGTAGGTTATGTTTTTAATAGCTCAATGCATTTGAAAAATGAATCATTGAGACAAAATTTATAGAACATAAAAATGAGCATTTTGAAATGAAACCTTCAGTGGCGTTTAGAACGTTTACAGTGTTGGTAACAAATACCTCTATTTATCTAATTTCAAAACATTCCCATCACTCTGAATTAAAACCTGTTACCCATTAAGCAGTTTCTTCCCATTTTGTCCTCTTCTCGGCCTCTGGCAAATACCCACCTGCTTTCTACCCCTATGTATTTAGGTGTTTTGACATATTTAAGGTAAATAGAATCATATAACATGTGACTCAAGTATCTGGCTTCTTTCACTTAATATAGTACTTTTGAGATTAATCTATGTTGTAGCATGTATCAGTACTTCATTCTTTTTTATGGTTGTATGAATATACCAAAATGTGTTTATCCATTCAATATTTGATGGACATTTGCACTGTTTCTACTCTTTGGTTATTGTGACTAGTCCTGGTATGAATATGTGGATATTACCATGTATACACACTTATTTGAATAACTATTCTCCACTTGTGGAGGGGCAATATGAAGGAGTAGCATTATGGGATTATATAATAATTCTATCTTCAGGTTTTTGAGGAACAATCAAAATGTTTTCCACAGCAGCTGAACCAATTTGCATTCTCAGCAGCAATGGGTGAGGGTTCCAATGTCTGACCTTTCTTTGTCCAAAATAACCATTTCAGAGTCAGCATCTCCTCATTTCATTTCTCCTCAAAAAAAACAGTGCAGAGTTTATAAAGAGGTGTGTATGGGATTGTGGGCTTCTCAGGTGCTCATGGTAAAGAATCTGCCTGCTAATGCACGAGACTCAGGAGACACAGGTTCAATCGCTGGGTAGGGAAGAGCCCTGGAGGAGGTAATGGCAATCCAGTGCTGCATTCTTGCCTGGAAAATCCCATGGATAGAGTAGACTGGTGGGCTAGAGTCCATGGGCTTGTACAGAGAGTTGGACATTACTGAATGACTGAGAATGCATGCACACATATGGGACTGTAGGTTATGTTTTTAATAGCTCAATGCATTTGAAAAATGAATCATTGAGACAAAATTTATAGAACATAAAATGAGCATTTTGAAATGAAACCTTCAGTGGCGTTTAGAACGCTTTACAGTGTTGGTAACAAATACCTCTATTTATCTAATTTCAAAACATTCCCATCACTCTGAATTAAAACCTGTTACCCATTAAGCAGTTTCTTCCCATTTTGTCCTCTTCTCGGCCTCTGGCAAATACCCACCTGCTTTCTACCCCTATGTATTTAGGTGTTTTGACATATTTAAGGTAAATAGAATCATATAACATGTGACTCAAGTATCTGGCTTCTTTCACTTAATATAGTACTTTTGAGATTAATCTATGTTGTAGCATGTATCAGTACTTCATTCTTTTTTATGGTTGTATGAATATACCAAAATGTGTTTATCCATTCAATATTTGATGGACATTTGCACTGTTTCTACTCTTTGGTTATTGTGACTAGTCCTGGTATGAATATGTGGATATTACCATGTATACACACTTATTTGAATAACTATTCTCCACTTGTGGAGGGGCAATATGAAGGAGTAGCATTATGGGATTATATAATAATTCTATCTTCAGGTTTTTGAGGAACAATCAAAATGTTTTCCACAGCAGCTGAACCAATTTGCATTCTCAGCAGCAATGGGTGAGGGTTCCAATGTCTGCACACCCTCACTGCACTTTTCTGTTTTAATTATACACCTTACGGTGTGAAGTGGTAGCTCACGGTTTTGACTTGTAATATCTTGGTGGCTAATGATGTTGGACAACTTTTCCTTGGAAGATTGAAACAATGGAGATAAGCTAGGACTCAAAATAAACCGAAGCTGGTCACTATATATACATGCCATTTTATTGTTGTTACAATGTCTATTTATTAACGTATCTTCATATTCATCAAGTCATTTTCAATAACTACACATTGAGCAAACCTATTCTATTCCAGATATTGTTTCAGCATTAGAGATATAGTACGGAACAAAAAGGACAAACAAGTAATTACCAAATCTAATATCTGATAAAGATAAGTGCTATGAGGAAAATAAAGCAAGGTAAGGAGACAAAGACTGGGGCCAGGAGAATGTCATGGTAGAAACCATGCTTTGGGAAGTACTCTAGAAAGAGACGAAATTTTTCATAGAAACCTGAATTAAATAAGAGAAGGAGAAATGTGAATTCCTGAAGGATGTATTTGAGGCAGGGAATCTGAAATGAAAAGGTTGGGCTTCTTCCCCATTCTCTGGGACTGAGGAGGAAACTAGCTATTTTGCTGTTTTTTTCCTCATTTAAATCTAGGGTAGAAATCCTGGTGTATCTTTCAGCAAAGACTGAAGAGTCAACTAAATGTGGCCACGAACTGGAAAGAGACCTAGTGAAAGGAGAAGAGGGTATATATAGCCTGCTACAGCTCATTTCAAGCATGAGTCAGGCAATCCATTATATTGTCATGACTATAGCCAAGAAATACATGTTCTTTATGAGGTTCATGTCACTCCATGGCCCATATATAATACAGATTCAGACACTGTCAACATCAGCATTCCAAGAATAACTATCATGCAGGAAGGGATTTACGGATACAAAGAAAGCAATTTCATCAAGTTTTGGAAGATATAATGTCTTCTAAGAAGATGATGCTGTTGACAATTGTCAGGAGGAAATGGCTTTACTTAGATTTTCTCTCCAAGAGTGATGATGATTTTGCATTGATCTATCTACATTCGCTTTCCTGATTGCTCCTATAATCAAGGGTAAAGGAACTGAGTTTTGCTGTGGCCAAGAGCTGGCTGAGATTCAAGGTGTAAACTTTATATCTTGATTATACACCTTACGGTGTGAAGTGGTAGCTCACGGTTTTGACTTGTAATATCTTGGTGGCTAATGATGTTGGACAACTTTTCCTTGGAAGATTGAAACAATGGAGATAAGCTAGGACTCAAAATAAACCGAAGCTGGTCACTATATATACATGCCATTTTATTGTTGTTACAATGTCTGTTTATTAACGTATCTTCATATTCATCAAGTCATTTTCAATAACTACACATTGAGCAAACCTATTCTATTCCAGATATTGTTTCAGCATTAGAGATATAGTACGGAACAAAAAGGACAAACAAGTAATTACCAAATCTAATATCTGATAAAGATAAGTGCTATGAGGAAAATAAAGCAAGGTAAGGAGACAAAGACTGGGGCCAGGAGAATGTCATGGTAGAAACCATGCTTTGGGAAGTACTCTAGAAAGAGACGAAATTTTTCATAGAAACCTGAATTAAATAAGAGAAGGAGAAATGTGAATTCCTGAAGGATGTATTTGAGGCAGGGAATCTGAAATGAAAAGGTTGGGCTTCTTCCCCATTCTCTGGGACTGAGGAGGAAACTAGCTATTTTGCTGTTTTTTTCCTCATTTAAATCTAGGGTAGAAATCCTGGTGTATCTTTCAGCAAAGACTGAAGAGTCAACTAAATGTGGCCACGAACTGGAAAGAGACCTAGTGAAAGGAGAAGAGGGTATATATAGCCTGCTACAGCTCATTTCAAGCATGAGTCAGGCAATCCATTATATTGTCATGACTATAGCCAAGAAATACATGTTCTTTATGAGGTTCATGTCACTCCATGGCCCATATATAATACAGATTCAGACACTGTCAACATCAGCATTCCAAGAATAACTATCATGCAGGAAGGGATTTACGGATACAAAGAAAGCAATTTCATCAAGTTTTGGAAGATATAATGTCTTCTAAGAAGATGATGCTGTTGACAATTGTCAGGAGGAAATGGCTTTACTTAGATTTTCTCTCCAAGAGTGATGATGATTTTGCATTGATCTATCTACATTCGCTTTCCTGATTGCTCCTATAATCAAGGGTAAAGGAACTGAGTTTTGCTGTGGCCAAGAGCTGGCTGAGATTCAAGGTGTAAACTTTAGCCAGGGAACAGATCTTTCCTTTGACACAAACTGGCTTCCACAGGGATGGGGCTTGTGACTTGGCTTCTGCAGAGTTGTTCTTCAGCCTCTGAGCTAACTGGCACGGGATAATAAACATTTTTTAGACCTTAGGTGTCTTAGGCACAGTATGGGATGCATAGCCTAAAAGTCTATGCTCACATATAATGATAAATCCCAGGAAAGGAGTTTACCAGTTACAATCATAAAACATTCTCTTAATAGTTATAGCATAGGTCTGGAAAACTCTTAGAAATGTCATTTGATCTACCTTTCTACCTACTTATAGAAATGAGTCATGCCAGGAAGGCTGCTGCTGATTGTCTATGACTCTAAGCTTTCACTTATCCTTCTCAAATCCAAATCCCCAATAAAACACTGCAGAAATCAATGCAAACATGATCCCGTGGCCCATGTAGAAAGCATTTTTTTAAAGCTCACTTGTGGGCCTTAGTGAGATTAGGGTGTACTTACATGCACCTCTCTTAGGCTGACATATTCTTAGGTTCTAAGTAAGGCAGCAACTAAAGCAAATTAACAAGAGTTATCATGGAACAGAAGTGCAGGGCCAGGTTATTCTAAAGCTGAGGAAGCAGGCTCAGTTTAGCATCTAGACCCAGTGGTGGAGACTTGCTTGGTATTGTACTGGGGCAGGTAATGGTCACTGTACAAATAATACTGTTTTTGCCAAAGATGTTATTAAAAAACTTAATTTTCAGGAAAGAGGTAAAACCCACTAAGTGTCAATCCATTATATTGTCATGACTATAGCCAAGAAATACATGTTCAGGGTCACTCCATGGCCCATATATAATACAGATTCAGACACTGTCAACATCAGCATTCCAAGAATAACTATCATGCAGGAAGGGATTTACGGATACAAAGAAAGCAATTTCATCAAGTTTTGGAAGATATAATGTCTTCTAAGAAGATGATGCTGTTGACAATTGTCAGGAGGAAATGGCTTTACTTAGATTTTCTCCCCAAGAGTGATGATGATTTTGCATTGATCTATCTACATTCGCTTTCCTGATTGCTCCTATAATCAAGGGTAAAGGAACTGAGTTTTGCTGTGGCCAAGAGCTGGCTGAGATTCAAGGTGTAAACTTTAGCCAGGGAACAGATCTTTCCTTTGACACAAACTGGCTTCCACAGGGATGGGGCTTGTGACTTGGCTTCTGCAGAGTTGTTCTTCAGCCTCTGAGCTAACTGGCACGGGATAATAAACATTTTTTAGACCTTAGGTGTCTTAGGCACAGTATGGGATGCATAGCCTAAAAGTCTATGCTCACATATAATGATAAATCCCAGGAAAGGAGTTTACCAGTTACAATCATAAAACATTCTCTTAATAGTTATAGCATAGGTCTGGAAAACTCTTAGAAATGTCATTTGATCTACCTTTCTACCTACTTATAGAAATGAGTCATGCCAGGAAGGCTGCTGCTGATTGTCTATGACTCTAAGCTTTCACTTATCCTTCTCAAATCCAAATCCCCAATAAAACACTGCAGAAATCAATGCAAACATGATCCCGTGGCCCATGTAGAAAGCATTTTTTTAAAGCTCACTTGTGGGCCTTAGTGAGATTAGGGTGTACTTACATGCACCTCTCTTAGGCTGACATATTCTTAGGTTCTAAGTAAGGCAGCAACTAAAGCAAATTAACAAGAGTTATCATGGAACAGAAGTGCAGGGCCAGGTTATTCTAAAGCTGAGGAAGCAGGCTCAGTTTAGCATCTAGACCCAGTGGTGGAGACTTGCTTGGTATTGTACTGGGGCAGGTAATGGTCACTGTACAAATAATACTGTTTTTGCCAAAGATGTTATTAAACAAACTTTAAGTATTTTGCCTGAGCTGTTCATGTCATTCTTAAAATTTATTGATCATTAGAACTTTCCTTTTTATCTTTTCATCTATTCAAGAGTTTCATTAAAAGCTTCTGTACATTAAAATCATGATTTTAAGACAGTATTTCATGAAAATGGTTTGAATGTTGACTTACTACATTTACTCTAAATGGTTGGTCATAGACACCATGGTATTTCATGATATTAATAGTGTTTTGTGATCAATTTGAATCCTTCAGTATGTAGGGAATGCTGAAATTTTGTTTTTGCTAGATTTTTTTCTTTATACCCTTGCTGATGAATTCTATATTCTTTTGGTTAGTGGCTCACACTTGGAGAATTATGCTAAACTTATTTGTAAGATTTTTCTCTGTTGAAGTAGTACTCACATGAAAAGGTATCCTAAACCTACAACCTGGATTTGTTGTCCCCAGCCCCTGTGACCTCCAATATTGACCTGCTGCAAGTTCTTCTCAGATTAAGAAAGAATTCCTTTTTTGGAACATCATTACATATCCCAATGGGTCAAAACTATAATGTTCATATATTATTTTTGCTTTTTAAGTTTTAACATGGAAAAATGCTTTCCTAGCTACAATAAACCAAAAAACTTTATAGTTGATCCTCTGAAGAAATATCCTATCACTTATGTCTAACTATAGCTGTGACACTTCCACATGTGACTTCCTGGATGCAGTTACTCATGAGATCTCCAGTCACTTATGCTTCCAGTGTCATTTATTAGGCACATACTAGGGACCAGGAACTGAGGATGTAGAATTGAAAAGACATGATACTGGCACCTCATGGAACTGACAGTCTGTGGGGAAGACAAATTAGTGTGGTTTATCTTCCAAAGATAACTTACAAGGGACTATGAGAGCAGAGAAGTGACAGTCAAGTGGAGACATGAAGATTGGGTAGGATTTACTTAGAAGGATGAGGGTCATTGCAGGCAGAACAAAATAGCTTGTGAGAAGATCCAGTGGAGGGAGAAAATATGGTCTATGAGAGGATGTGAGAGATGGTCAATTGGGCTGGACCAAAGATGATTTGCTCTATAGCTATTCTTGGCTTCCTTTCAGATTTCTGCTTCCCTTACAGTCTTGCAAAGTCTTACCAAAAATCTCATTCTATTAGGGTAATAGAGATGTACCCTCCAAAGCCATAATATGTGGTATCAGCAACCGTGTAGGAGGAAGCAGAGGGAAGCAACCAGATATCTGATGGATCTGAAAAGTTCCCAAATCATGAACAGATATCCACTGGAAAGTACAATAGGGGAATTTGAGAATGAAAAGTCCAGGAGAGGATTCTCACATTCCAGTATGGCTAAATACAAGAGGTCTATGGTAAGAAGTTGGACCTGCTGAATTTTGTTTTGCTAGATTTTTCTTTATACCCTTGCTGATGAATTCTATATTCTTTTGGTTAGTGGCTCACACTTGGAGAATTATGCTAAACTTATTTGTAAGATTTTTCTCTGTTGAAGTAGTACTCACATGAAAAGGTATCCTAAACCTACAACCTGGATTTGTTGTCCCCAGCCCCTGTGACCTCCAATATTGACCTGCTGCAAGTTCTTCTCAGATTAAGAAAGAATTCCTTTTTTGGAACATCATTACATATCCCAATGGGTCAAAACTATAATGTTCATATATTATTTTTGCTTTTTAAGTTTTAACATGGAAAAATGCTTTCCTAGCTACAATAAACCAAAAAACTTTATAGTTGATCCTCTGAAGAAATATCCTATCACTTATGTCTAACTATAGCTGTGACACTTCCACATGTGACTTCCTGGATGCAGTTACTCATGAGATCTCCAGTCACTTATGCTTCCAGTGTCATTTATTAGGCACATACTAGGGACCAGGAACTGAGGATGTAGAATTGAAAAGACATGATACTGGCACCTCATGGAACTGACAGTCTGTGGGGAAGACAAATTAGTGTGGTTTATCTTCCAAAGATAACTTACAAGGGACTATGAGAGCAGAGAAGTGACAGTCAAGTGGAGACATGAAGATTGGGTAGGATTTACTTAGAAGGATGAGGGTCATTGCAGGCAGAACAAAATAGCTTGTGAGAAGATCCAGTGGAGGGAGAAAATATGGTCTATGAGAGGATGTGAGAGATGGTCAATTGGGCTGGACCAAAGATGATTTGCTCTATAGCTATTCTTGGCTTCCTTTCAGATTTCTGCTTCCCTTACAGTCTTGCAAAGTCTTACCAAAAATCTCATTCTATTAGGGTAATAGAGATGTACCCTCCAAAGCCATAATATGTGGTATCAGCAACCGTGTAGGAGGAAGCAGAGGGAAGCAACCAGATATCTGATGGATCTGAAAAGTTCCCAAATCATGAACAGATATCCACTGGAAAGTACAATAGGGGAATTTGAGAATGAAAAGTCCAGGAGAGGATTCTCACATTCCAGTATGGCTAAATACAAGAGGTCTATGGTAAGAAGTTGGAAAAGTCTGGGTCCCATACACTCTAAATCTTACCAAACAATCTCCCTTCTGTGATAAAGCTTCCTTCTGAGAAAAAGACCCTAAATTGAGCATTACTGGGACAAAGGAAGAAAAGTCTAGATGAAAGCAAAGGAGAAGGCTTGGGAGCTCTTAGAATATTATTAGTCATCATTTTGAAGTATAGCATAAAACCATAAGCTACAAAAGGTTTCTGAATCATATCTCCTTTTGTGTTAGTCATGTCCTACTCTTTAGTGACCCTATGGATTTTAGCCCACCAGGCTCCTCTGTCTATCACCTTTTAATGTTAAGAAAACAAATTTTATATAAAAATGAGCAACATAAAAATGATTATGCATATATACAATGGAATACTACACAGCTGTAAAAAGAAATGCAGAAGGATCAGCCATAATGAGGTGGCTGGATCTATCATAAAAAGCGAAGTAAGTCAAAAAGAGAAAGACAAGTAGAATATACTAACACACATATATGGAATCTACTAGGATGGTAACGATAACACATTGAAAAGTGATGAAGAAACAGACATGGAGGATAGACATATGGACATTGTGGGGAATGAACAGTGGGTGGGAGGTGTAAAGGAAGTAGCATGAAAACCTATACGATCATATGTGAAAAAAATAGCTATTGTCATTGTGCAGTGAGAAAAGGGGATCCTGCAGGGGTGCTGTGTGATGGCCTGAAGGGGTAGGATGTGGGGGTATACATATGGCTAATCTGGGATCATACATATCTTATAACAACAAAGCTCTGGAAAAGTAAAAAGAAAAAAAATATATAAAAAAATGATTATGGTTTAGTTTCACATTTATTTTTTTAAAGGGAAAGAATTAATCGAGACAGTACACCTACAGAAAATATGTGCCTCAAGGATATACCCCCAAAAGATGAGCATAAAATATTATATTTTTGCCCATTTCTAACTTCTGTCTTCTACATATTATTACTTCAAATGAATCCAGAAGACTTTGGTACAACATATGAAAGAATAACTTACATAAGAATTAGAGAAGGCAGAAGAAGAAGAGGGTGACAGAGAGGTGAGATGGTTGGATGGAATCATCGATTCAGTAAACATGAACTTGGGCAAATTCTGGGAGATGGGGAAGGACAGGGAATCTTGGCATTCTGTGGTCCATGGTATCCTGAGAGTTGGACATGACTTGGCGATTGAATAGTAACAACAAATTCCAAAAATTATCCATTAATTGATGCCATTTATCTCTTGAAAAAAAAATTAGAAACTAAAAACTGGGGTGATATACTCAGAAGAGAAAATAATTAAAATTTGTAAAAGATGAAAATTAAATTTGAAGAGATGCAAAACCAAATAAGCATAACAAACAATGTCTTTAGATAGCTAGATGATGAAAGGGAGAAGAATTTAAATGTCAGAAAAAGGAAGAGATAATAAGGATTGGAGAGAAAGTAACACATCAAGAGGATAGGCAAAGAAGATTTAATTTATACATAATAGGTGACCTCAAAGTAGAAACCCAAAATAAAAAACAAGTTCTAAAAACTACAATTTAAAAAACCCTTAAAATTAAAAAATATATATATTTGAAACTTCACATAGAAATATCACCCCATACACTCTTTGAAAAAGTTGCCTCAGAACAACCAGTGCCAAGGCATAGTCTGTAAAATTATCAATATTTAAAGAAAAAATCTTTTGAAGAGGTCTATGTTAAAAATATCAAATTACTTATAAGGATAAGAAAATTAGATTATCAATAAAATCACACTGACATATTAGAGATGCTACAAGTCAAGAATTTGATATTTAGCCAAGCTGATTTTCAAGTATAAAGGTCTTAAGTTGCTTTCAACGTGCAAGAATGAAGAGAATATTGTTCTCATGAGTTCTTCCTGAGAAATTTACAAGAGAATGGGCTTGAGGCAACCAAAGTAAATAAAAATACATAGACATAGCACTGGTGCTGATTCACAGATTTACATTTACAAATAAAACCAATTGGAAGGTAAGGAAAAAAGATGACAGAGGGATTTCCCTGGTGGTCCAACGGGTAAAGAGTATGCCTTGCAGTGCAAGGGGCACCGGTCGGATCCCTGACCCGGGAAGATTCCACATGTCCCGGACCAATTGTGCAGGTGTGTTCCATCACGAGCCAGTGCTCTGGAGCGCATGCGCCCAGAGCCAGTGCTCTGCAATGAGGGAGGTCACTGCAATGGGAGGCCCACACAGGCCAAAGAATAAAGATGGTTGAAAACAAATAAATAAAAAACAAATAAAAGAGGCCAAATTAAAAAAAAAAGAAGACAACAGAAAACTACAAAGCTGGGAAACCAAACTTTAGTGATGAGGGAGTCACACTAGGGTGATCAAACCACAAAAATATGTAAGTGAATATGGTAGTGAATGCCTCAGAATTCAGGGGAGCTAGTCCATGGTGAGGAGGTGAGAGAAGGGAGATCTGTGATTGGTTAGGACCTGGGGATAGTTGTAGAGTGGCTGCCAATGTTCCATTTCTTGACCTGGAACAAGGAACATTTAAGCATGTTTGCCTTGGTAATTCATTAACTACATTTTTATGTGATTTTTATGTATCTATATTCTATTCTAACAGAGAAGTATTTTTTGAAAATTCATCTCTAAAGGTTAATAATAACCCCAACCATAAAAATGAAGACAGGCCTCCCAGATGGTTTAGTGGTAAAGAATCTGCCTGCCAATGCAAGAGATGCAGGAGATGTGGTTTCAATTCCTGGGTCAGGAAGATCCATCCCTGGAGGAGGAAATAGCAACCCACTTTGGTATGCTTGCCTGAAAAATATCCCATGGACAGAGGAGCCTGGTGGGCTACAGTCCATGGGGTCACAAACGATCAGACATGACTGAGTGACTGAACACACATAAATGATAGATGACAACTATATAAATGATACAAGGTTGAACAAATTCCAAAGGCTTTCATTATAAAAAACTTAGAATGCAGTACACTGGAAGAAAAAAAACATGAGAATTCCACATTGAGCATATTTAATAGTTTGGGGGGGAGGGGGAGGGAGAAAACTATGCTTAATTTATTTCCATCAGAACAAGGAAGGGTAAGGAAAAAAGATGACAGAGGGATTTCCCTGGTGGTCCAACGGGTAAAGAGTATGCCTTGCAGTGCAAGGGGCACCGGTCGGATCCCTGACCCGGGAAGATTCCACATGTCCCGGACCAATTGTGCAGGTGTGTTCCATCACGAGCCAGTGCTCTGGAGCGCATGCGCCCAGAGCCAGTGCTCTGCAATGAGGGAGGTCACTGCAATGGGAGGCCCACACAGGCCAAAGAATAAAGATGGTTGAAAACAAATAAATAAAAAACAAATAAAAGAGGCCAAATTAAAAAAAAAAGAAGACAACAGAAAACTACAAAGCTGGGAAACCAAACTTTAGTGATGAGGGAGTCACACTAGGGTGATCAAACCACAAAAATATGTAAGTGAATATGGTAGTGAATGCCTCAGAATTCAGGGGAGCTAGTCCATGGTGAGGAGGTGAGAGAAGGGAGATCTGTGATTGGTTAGGACCTGGGGATAGTTGTAGAGTGGCTGCCAATGTTCCATTTCTTGACCTGGAACAAGGAACATTTAAGCATGTTTGCCTTGGTAATTCATTAACTACATTTTTATGTGATTTTTATGTATCTATATTCTATTCTAACAGAGAAGTATTTTTTGAAAATTCATCTCTAAAGGTTAATAATAACCCCAACCATAAAAATGAAGACAGGCCTCCCAGATGGTTTAGTGGTAAAGAATCTGCCTGCCAATGCAAGAGATGCAGGAGATGTGGTTTCAATTCCTGGGTCAGGAAGATCCATCCCCTGGAGGAGGAAATAGCAACCCACTTTGGTATGCTTGCCTGAAAAATATCCCATGGACAGAGGAGCCTGGTGGGCTACAGTCCATGGGGTCACAAACGATCAGACATGACTGAGTGACTGAACACACATAAATGATAGATGACAACTATATAAATGATACAAGGTTGAACAAATTCCAAAGGCTTTCATTATAAAAAACTTAGAATGCAGTACACTGGAAGAAAAAAAAAAAAAACATGAGAATTCCACATTGAGCATATTTAATAGTTTTGGGGGGAGGGGGAGGGAGAAAAACTATGCTTAATTTATTTCATCAGAACAAAAAAACTGGATGCTAGTTTAGATTATTAATGTGAAAGATTACAATATAAAACTCTTTTTTTGTGACAAGTTATCTGATTCTTCATCAATTGTCATTTTCCCTTTGCATAAGTTGTTGGCTAATTTGAACTTAATAGAGGAGAAGGGAATGAATATTCTGGTGCTATTATTATGGTTTAGTTTGAGGACTTTCCACATAAGCCTGTCAAATTATTCCCCTGCATCTGGGCTTGCAATATGAGTAGAAACTACATTTGACCGTCAACAATTATTATGACATTAGGAACTACGGGAAAATGTTAATCACAACAAACCACCATAGTAGTGTGGTGTACAGGAAAGATGGCAGACGGCTGAGTCAAACAAACCTGAGTGAGCAGCTGAGTCTTCTGCTGCAGTTTCCTTACTTTTAAAATGGGGATAATGACTCTCATCAGAATTGTCAAGATGTAAGATCATGACAATAAAGCATGGAGCTCAATGCTTAGCACATAAAAGGTGATTAATGGAAACTTATTTTCTCTCATCCAGTAAAAGCAGTCTCTGGTCTTGACAGCACAGAGTATAACCAAGGAGGTAATGGGGATCTGGGGGCTTGTGGAGAAGCAACTGTCTTATTAGGGTAGCTTATAAATTTCCTCACGTGATTTCTAGAGGAGCATGAGACACAGAAATTATTTTTCCTTTCATTCATGAGGTGACCTCATACTCAAGTGGCTTTCTTGGCAGTGACTTTACTGTAGAACCTAATATTACAGAAAGAACTCCAGGGACTGGCTCTTGGCTTATAATATAAACTGGAATTCACAATGGCTCAAAGAACATAGCATGCTTCTCTGCTTAGGAAAACCCAATACTCAAAAAAATACACATTTTAAAGGCACCCCCCTTCCATCCTCAAATACTGTTAACCAGTACTAAATTTAAAACAACTCACTAAGAAATCTCAGTGTAAATTTTTCACAAAGTAGGATGATTTCAAAGTAATTCATTTCAGAACTCAGACAAGTTGTCTTTGTTTTCTCCCCAAGTCTGAATTGCTTCTAGGTTGGTTTTCCCTAACTCAGCAGCCATTTTTATTTAAGAAGGGCTGTGTGGTTTTCTGAAGCAATTTCTTGGCTAGGAACTTCTGCAAAATAGGTCAACTTGTTTTTCCTTTCCCTGCTCAGTCCCCAGACTTCACAAATGTTTTCTAATAATATGTACATCAAGTAGCTGTTTTCAAAGTCAGATCTGGAGGAAGTACTAATGGTAGGAGCAATTTCTAAAGGGCCAGATGCCAAAGAATAATCATATTTTCACTTATACATCTTCAATCTCTAATATAAGTTAATGTGTGAAATGCTGCTGGGCTGGCTAACAGAAATGCTAGCGAAAATCCAGTGAATGCTGGAAAGAAGATACACTTGTTTTCCCCAGAGGCCGTCTCAGTATTGCTAATTCTTAACTGGCCTGGCTGGTGTATCTGACAGTCCAATAGAAACATTTGCTGCTTGACATTATTTGATTCATCTGACGAAGTTTGTATGCAAGACACTCATGCAGATGCAAAACTCAGCAGTAATGGAAGCATTTTACATTTTTTTCTAGCAAGTTTTTATCCAAAGGCCTCAAAGGGCCTGATAGGTAATCAAATATTCCCTCACGAAGAGAAGCAAGTTCTCACTAGAGAAGAATCATACAGCTCTGGGAAATTACATGAGAAATTTAGACCAACTTCTCACCTACAAATAGCCAGTGGTAAAGCCATGGTAAAACTCTATTTCTCTATTTGTCCTGTGGGCAACTCTCTGGGAAGTAAGGCAGTACAGATGGTCTGGAATATTGAGTCCTCAATTCTTTCCTAAACTTTTTGGAATGAAGTGTTTCAAAGTATTTATATTTTCCACTGCAATTTAGGACCTAATAAGTTTTATTCATTATATATAGCTTTCATACTTGTCTCCAAGATCCAGAAATTTCTTTTTTTGTCCCTTTTCCTCATTATCTCTTACTATATTTTATTCCTGATATTACTGTTCCAGCAAAACATATTATTATTCTTATTAAGTCTAATCCTGGTTACATGTATTACTGCATTTTTAAAACAACTCACTAAGAAATCTCAGTGTAAATTTTTCACAAAGTAGGATGATTTCAAAGTAATTCATTTCAGAACTCAGACAAGTTGTCTTTGTTTTCTCCCAAGTCTGAATTGCTTCTAGGTTGGTTTTCCCTAACTCAGCAGCCATTTTTATTTAAGAAGGGCTGTGTGGTTTTCTGAAGCAATTTCTTGGCTAGGAACTTCTGCAAAATAGGTCAACTTGTTTTTCCTTTCCCTGCTCAGTCCCCAGACTTCACAAATGTTTTCTAATAATATGTACATCAAGTAGCTGTTTTCAAAGTCAGATCTGGAGGAAGTACTAATGGTAGGAGCAATTTCTAAAGGGCCAGATGCCAAAGAATAATCATATTTTCACTTATACATCTTCAATCTCTAATATAAGTTAATGTGTGAAATGCTGCTGGGCTGGCTAACAGAAATGCTAGCGAAAATCCAGTGAATGCTGGAAAGAAGATACACTTGTTTTCCCCAGAGGCCGTCTCAGTATTGCTAATTCTTAACTGGCCTGGCTGGTGTATCTGACAGTCCAATAGAAACATTTGCTGCTTGACATTATTTGATTCATCTGACGAAGTTTGTATGCAAGACACTCATGCAGATGCAAAACTCAGCAGTAATGGAAGCATTTTACATTTTTTTCTAGCAAGTTTTTATCCAAAGGCCTCAAAGGGCCTGATAGGTAATCAAATATTCCCTCACGAAAGAGAAGCAAGTTCTCACTAGAGAAGAATCATACAGCTCTGGGAAATTACATGAGAAATTTAGACCAACTTCTCACCTACAAATAGCCAGTGGTAAAGCCATGGTAAAACTCTATTTCTCTATTTGTCCTGTGGGCAACTCTCTGGGAAGTAAGGCAGTACAGATGGTCTGGAATATTGAGTCCTCAATTCTTTCCTAAACTTTTTGGAATGAAGTGTTTCAAAGTATTTATATTTTCCACTGCAATTTAGGACCTAATAAGTTTTATTCATTATATATAGCTTTCATACTTGTCTCCAAGATCCAGAAATTTCTTTTTTTGTCCCTTTTCCTCATTATCTCTTACTATATTTTATTCCTGATATTACTGTTCCAGCAAAACATATTATTATTCTTATTAAGTCTAATCCTGGTTACATGTATTACTGCATCTTGCTTGTGCTAGAAAATAAAACATTCTTAGAAAGAAAAAGGACTGAATTTCTGGGTTCTGATCTGTAAAGGAATCTTGCTATCTAAGGTTGAAACTTTGTTCTCTTCTGCTTAGACTTTCTGATGAGTTGTTCATGAGGTTAATTTTCTAACTAAGGACTGATAAATGTCAAAAATGCTAAGAAAAAACTTTTGATGTCAAATAGAATTACTTAATATGAAGCTTATATTCACTTTCATTAACCATTTTCTGAGAGATAAGTTTGTGTGAGGCATCAAGCTTGAACTAAAGAAAATCCTAACAAGGCCACTGTTCCTACCTGCAAGGAATTCAATATGACAGTGGCAATGATAATGAGATACACATACCTCATTTTCAAAGGTAATCCTGGCTAGTAGTCACAGCAAAATAACTAGTTAATACACGATGCTAGTGGTAAATACTAAAGAAAAATAATGTTGAACCCTCTTTCCCCACCCTATCTCTGTGTAACATACACATGTATATATGAATAATACTGAATAATACTCTGACCTCACCAGTTTATTTAGTTGTCCAACTAATTAGAGAAAGAATCCTCAGTTTATGTTTTTGCCTTTTCAGGGAAGACCCTCTGAACTACTCAGTGTTGTCTTATATTTTACAGTTTCAAAAGACAATGACCAGCAAATATTAGTATCACCCAGCAAACAAACATTAATGATATTTTACAACAGAGTAGTTCATGAATTTTCACACTGCATGCATTATTCCTGCATGTATTATTGGAATCTTTCACAGGAAACAGAAACTTCCCTAACTAGATGTTATGGAATATTGAGTCCTCAATTCTTTCCTAAACTTTTGGAATGAAGTGTTTCAAAGTATTTATATTTTCCACTGCAATTTAGGACCTAATAAGTTTTATTCATTATATATAGCTTTCATACTTGTCTCCAAGATCCAGAAATTTCTTTTTTTGTCCCTTTTCCTCATTATCTCTTACTATATTTTATTCCTGATATTACTGTTCCAGCAAAACATATTATTATTCTTATTAAGTCTAATCCTGGTTACATGTATTACTGCATCTTGCTTGTGCTAGAAAATAAAACATTCTTAGAAAGAAAAAGGACTGAATTTCTGGGTTCTGATCTGTAAAGGAATCTTGCTATCTAAGGTTGAAACTTTGTTCTCTTCTGCTTAGACTTTCTGATGAGTTGTTCATGAGGTTAATTTTCTAACTAAGGACTGATAAATGTCAAAAATGCTAAGAAAAAACTTTTGATGTCAAATAGAATTACTTAATATGAAGCTTATATTCACTTTCATTAACCATTTTCTGAGAGATAAGTTTGTGTGAGGCATCAAGCTTGAACTAAAGAAAATCCTAACAAGGCCACTGTTCCTACCTGCAAGGAATTCAATATGACAGTGGCAATGATAATGAGATACACATACCTCATTTTCAAAGGTAATCCTGGCTAGTAGTCACAGCAAAATAACTAGTTAATACACGATGCTAGTGGTAAATACTAAAGAAAAATAATGTTGAACCCTCTTTCCCCACCCTATCTCTGTGTAACATACACATGTATATATGAATAATACTGAATAATACTCTGACCTCACCAGTTTATTTAGTTGTCCAACTAATTAGAGAAAGAATCCTCAGTTTATGTTTTTGCCTTTTCAGGGAAGACCCTCTGAACTACTCAGTGTTGTCTTATATTTTACAGTTTCAAAAGACAATGACCAGCAAATATTAGTATCACCCAGCAAACAAACATTAATGATATTTTACAACAGAGTAGTTCATGAATTTTCACACTGCATGCATTATTCCTGCATGTATTATTGGAATCTTTCACAGGAAACAGAAACTTCCCTAACTAGATGTTATGAATATACAGGAGAGAGGAGACTTTTCAACCCCCTTTCTGGATAAGCCATTCAGAATGCAAAACTGACTTTCAGGATGAGGAGTAAGATACTTATTAATATTTTATTTTCTTGTAATGACCACGCTTGGGGATAGGGCGCTGATAGAGCTGAGTGTGGGAGAGGGGCTCTCTCTCCTAGAGCTTACAGAGGCTGCCAAAGCGAGGGAAGAGGTAGGGTGGTGGTTAGACTAGAGGAAGAGAAAGATTAATAGGTCACACAAGGAGGGTACAAAAGACCAAAAAGCAGCAAAAACAGAGGGCAACTTAGAACAGGTTGTTTGTAGAAAGGACTAAGGCAGGGCGATGGAAAAGTGAGGGAGATGCATGGAAGAAAGAAGGTGAAGTAGGAAGGGAGGAAAGCAATCCTAGCAAAGTGAGAAAAGACCTATGGCTGTAGCTGTTCCTTGGCTGGCTCTCTTTGGTGGATAAAATGGTTTGCATCTATGTTGGGCTAATTTGGGGGTGGGAAGGAGGAACTGTATGGAATTAAACAGTTGCAATTAAATATGAACGTATGAGTACCACATCTGTTTATACACAGGTAGCCTGTGTAGGTTTGAGGAGTCTGGCTTCATTCTCACCTGTTGCCACATTCATAGCTGAATATAACTCCATCTTCACTATGCTTTTAGCAGACTGGGAGAGCATCACCTTTTAGCTACTTTTAACTACTGTTAGTGTATATGAACTGTCTTGTTCCCTCATTTGTAATGCCAAAAGTCAAGGGTTCCTTTAGAGTTTATCCCTTTTAATCTTTCCCCACCCTATCTCTGTGTAACATACACATGTATATATGAATAATACTGAATAATACTCTGACCTCACCAGTTTATTTAGTTGTCCAACTAATTAGAGAAAGAATCCTCAGTTTATGTTTTTGCCTTTTCAGGGAAGACCCTCTGAACTACTCAGTGTTGTCTTATATTTTACAGTTTCAAAAGACAATGACCAGCAAATATTAGTATCACCCAGCAAACAAACATTAATGATATTTTACAACAGAGTAGTTCATGAATTTTCACACTGCATGCATTATTCCTGCATGTATTATTGGAATCTTTCACAGGAAACAGAAACTTCCCTAACTAGATGTTATGAATATACAGGAGAGAGGAGACTTTTCAACCCCCTTTCTGGATAAGCCATTCAGAATGCAAAACTGACTTTCAGGATGAGGAGTAAGATACTTATTAATATTTTATTTTCTTGTAATGACCACGCTTGGGGATAGGGCGCTGATAGAGCTGAGTGTGGGAGAGGGGCTCTCTCTCCTAGAGCTTACAGAGGCTGCCAAAGCGAGGGAAGAGGTAGGGTGGTGGTTAGACTAGAGGAAGAGAAAGATTAATAGGTCACACAAGGAGGGTACAAAAGACCAAAAAGCAGCAAAAACAGAGGGCAACTTAGAACAGGTTGTTTGTAGAAAGGACTAAGGCAGGGCGATGGAAAAGTGAGGGAGATGCATGGAAGAAAGAAGGTGAAGTAGGAAGGGAGGAAAGCAATCCTAGCAAAGTGAGAAAAGACCTATGGCTGTAGCTGTTCCTTGGCTGGCTCTCTTTGGTGGATAAAATGGTTTGCATCTATGTTGGGCTAATTTGGGGGTGGGAAGGAGGAACTGTATGGAATTAAACAGTTGCAATTAAATATGAACGTATGAGTACCACATCTGTTTATACACAGGTAGCCTGTGTAGGTTTGAGGAGTCTGGCTTCATTCTCACCTGTTGCCACATTCATAGCTGAATATAACTCCATCTTCACTATGCTTTTAGCAGACTGGGAGAGCATCACCTTTTAGCTACTTTTAACTACTGTTAGTGTATATGAACTGTCTTGTTCCCTCATTTGTAATGCCAAAAGTCAAGGGTTCCTTTAGAGTTTATCCCTTGGCTTGATGGAATATTTATTGTTCTATATTATCTAAATAAAGTCAACTCAGCTATTTATATTCACCCATATATAATAATCATCAAAGACAATTTTACATAAATATAAAACTTACAATTTTAAAATTTTTATAATTTACAATTATAAAAATATAATTCAGAACAAAATGCTGGCATGGTGTTATGCACATGGCAGTGCATTCAAGGACTAGTTATTGCATGGATGAGTAGAACAACAATACAAAGACATTCTCTTTCATTGACTGTGCTCTCAGATTTACTCTGTGGGATGCATCCTTGAATGCATTATTCTAACTTTGTATAAACATTGAAGATGGCAGTGGAGTATAATTTACAATTACTATTTCTATTGGGTTAAATGATGTCATAAAAATTCAGATACTTTCTTCAATAAAGAAATGATCCAGAAAGCTATTTTTATTCCTTTGGAGTGGGAGTCAAGAACATGGGATGAGGCTTTTGGCCCTCACTGGGTAAAAAAACTATCTTGCTCCAAGCCAACGGTTGAAATCCTCCAGAAAAGGTTATCTTTTTAATATACTGCTCCACATTTATGCCTATTTGACAAAATGGACATGGGAGTTTCTTTAACAACTGTTATTCTTTTCTCCAAGAAAAGTTTTTACCATTAAGGCAGTAAAGCTACTGAGCATTTCACATGGCTGCATGAAAAAATATCATCTAGATGAGGCACTGTCAAAAAAATGACAAGTGTCTGAGAAAATACACATGTGGAAAACGACATGAACTTTTACCCTCAAAGCTACTGCCACTTTGATTTAGGTGAACATAATTTTATAATTACAAAACACTCTAACAATTATAGCCACCATCTGCTGCTTTAAAGTCTTTTTTAACCTAGGTAAGAATGTATTCATTAAATATTTATTCCTTACCTACTATGCACTAAGACTTCACAGATTTCTGGAATCTACTGTTTTTATTTATCCAACCAATCATTTAACAACTGAGAAAATAAATATGAACGATGAGTACCACATCTGTTTATACACAGGTAGCCTGTGTAGGTTTGAGGAGTCTGGCTTCATTCTCACCTGTTGCCACATTCATAGCTGAATATAACTCCATCTTCACTATGCTTTTAGCAGACTGGGAGAGCATCACCTTTTAGCTACTTTTAACTACTGTTAGTGTATATGAACTGTCTTGTTCCCTCATTTGTAATGCCAAAAGTCAAGGGTTCCTTTAGAGTTTATCCCTTGGCTTGATGGAATATTTATTGTTCTATATTATCTAAATAAAGTCAACTCAGCTATTTATATTCACCCATATATAATAATCATCAAAGACAATTTTACATAAATATAAAACTTACAATTTTAAAATTTTTATAATTTACAATTATAAAAATATAATTCAGAACAAAATGCTGGCATGGTGTTATGCACATGGCAGTGCATTCAAGGACTAGTTATTGCATGGATGAGTAGAACAACAATACAAAGACATTCTCTTTCATTGACTGTGCTCTCAGATTTACTCTGTGGGATGCATCCTTGAATGCATTATTCTAACTTTGTATAAACATTGAAGATGGCAGTGGAGTATAATTTACAATTACTATTTCTATTGGGTTAAATGATGTCATAAAAATTCAGATACTTTCTTCAATAAAGAAATGATCCAGAAAGCTATTTTTATTCCTTTGGAGTGGGAGTCAAGAACATGGGATGAGGCTTTTGGCCCTCACTGGGTAAAAAAACTATCTTGCTCCAAGCCAACGGTTGAAATCCTCCAGAAAAGGTTATCTTTTTAATATACTGCTCCACATTTATGCCTATTTGACAAAATGGACATGGGAGTTTCTTTAACAACTGTTATTCTTTTCTCCAAGAAAAGTTTTTACCATTAAGGCAGTAAAGCTACTGAGCATTTCACATGGCTGCATGAAAAAATATCATCTAGATGAGGCACTGTCAAAAAAATGACAAGTGTCTGAGAAAATACACATGTGGAAAACGACATGAACTTTTACCCTCAAAGCTACTGCCACTTTGATTTAGGTGAACATAATTTTATAATTACAAAACACTCTAACAATTATAGCCACCATCTGCTGCTTTAAAGTCTTTTTTAACCTAGGTAAGAATGTATTCATTAAATATTTATTCCTTACCTACTATGCACTAAGACTTCACAGATTTCTGGAATCTACTGTTTTTATTTATCCAACCAATCATTTAACAATGGAGATGACAGTCAAAACCCTCAAATAGATATTATAAATTTCATTTCAGACTCTGACAACTCAAATTCTCTGAACTAGTAACTTTATTTGAATGGAAAAGTACTAGATGGGTATTAGTTTCCCAAGCAAGTGTGAAGCAGCAAGCTATTATTGTTTTTGGCATGTAAGTAAGAGTGGAAACCAGGCTTCTTGAAAAATCTACCCAGAAAGCAAAGTTTACCTCTAACATCCCCCAATTTCCTTTCTCTGTCCCTCTCACATTTTTGACAGTCCCTCTTCTCCATTATTTATTGTCTTCATTTATTCTTTCTGTTCACTCACCAACCAGTTATTTTTCAAACAAGAGTCAGGCCATTGGAGAAATACAGATATGAAAGGGAGAGACCCTGTCTAAGGCAGCTACCGATTGTTATAAAGTTCAGTCATCTCCAGGTATAACCACAGTACCAAGAAGAATGTGACCAAGAAGAACTTGTAGCCATTTAGCTACATAAGTGTGAGAGTTCAGAGGATGCAAAGGTCTACACCAACAGAGAGTTTTCTCTGTAACTACCCTTTCCTGTCAACCACAGTCTTAAGACCTTTGCTGAAAATGAATATCACCTGTAGAGTTTTCCCCACTAAATCTTGCTCCAAGCCAACGGTTGAAATCCTCCAGAAAAGGTTATCTTTTTAATATACTGCTCCACATTTATGCCTATTTGACAAAATGGACATGGGAGTTTCTTTAACAACTGTTATTCTTTTCTCCAAGAAAAGTTTTTACCATTAAGGCAGTAAAGCTACTGAGCATTTCACATGGCTGCATGAAAAAATATCATCTAGATGAGGCACTGTCAAAAAAATGACAAGTGTCTGAGAAAATACACATGTGGAAAACGACATGAACTTTTACCCTCAAAGCTACTGCCACTTTGATTTAGGTGAACATAATTTTATAATTACAAAACACTCTAACAATTATAGCCACCATCTGCTGCTTTAAAGTCTTTTTTAACCTAGGTAAGAATGTATTCATTAAATATTTATTCCTTACCTACTATGCACTAAGACTTCACAGATTTCTGGAATCTACTGTTTTTATTTATCCAACCAATCATTTAACAATGGAGATGACAGTCAAAACCCTCAAATAGATATTATAAATTTCATTTCAGACTCTGACAACTCAAATTCTCTGAACTAGTAACTTTATTTGAATGGAAAAGTACTAGATGGGTATTAGTTTCCCAAGCAAGTGTGAAGCAGCAAGCTATTATTGTTTTTGGCATGTAAGTAAGAGTGGAAACCAGGCTTCTTGAAAAATCTACCCAGAAAGCAAAGTTTACCTCTAACATCCCCCAATTTCCTTTCTCTGTCCCTCTCACATTTTTGACAGTCCCTCTTCTCCATTATTTATTGTCTTCATTTATTCTTTCTGTTCACTCACCAACCAGTTATTTTTCAAACAAGAGTCAGGCCATTGGAGAAATACAGATATGAAAGGGAGAGACCCTGTCTAAGGCAGCTACCGATTGTTATAAAGTTCAGTCATCTCCAGGTATAACCACAGTACCAAGAAGAATGTGACCAAGAAGAACTTGTAGCCATTTAGCTACATAAGTGTGAGAGTTCAGAGGATGCAAAGGTCTACACCAACAGAGAGTTTTCTCTGTAACTACCCTTTCCTGTCAACCACAGTCTTAAGACCTTTGCTGAAAATGAATATCACCTGTAGAGTTTCTAAAATTCCTGCGATCCAGGCTAAATCTAAGTCTTGTTAAAAAGAAAAAGAATGAAACTCTGGCGATGGGACCCAGATGTTAGTATTTTTCTAAATAGGCCATGTTACTGTGCATCCTAGGTTTAGAAACATTTTCCTAAATATCTCTTCTTTTTAAAACCTCATGTTACCCTAACTTCAATATAGAAAAGGCAAACAACTTTGGGGAAAACATTCAGTTTTCTTATTCTCTTTACAAAACCCACCAAAACAAATAAGTAAACAAATAAAACCAAAGCTACAATAACAATAGCAACAACAACAGAGCTGTTTTTGTAAGTTCTTAAAGTTGGGGATTAAAAATTACCAAAAGAATTAAAAATAAGAGATTTTGGTGAAAGAAGAAGCAAGGTGGAAAGAAAGGCGTGTTCTGGAGTGTGGTATAGTTGGAGAGATTTAGGCAAGAAATATAATCATCTGCTGAAGGTGAGATTTAGAGGGTAACCTATTTGGTCAGTGGCTTCCCAAGTGGTGCCAGTGGTAACGAATCCACCTGCCAGTGCAGGAGATAAAAAGAGAAACAGGTTAGATCCCTGGGTTAGGAAGATCCCCTGAAGGAAGGTGTGGTAACCCACACCAGTATTCTTGCCTGGATAATCCCATAAACAGAGGAGCCTAGTTGTTCATAGCATCAGACAGAGTTGGACACGACTGAAGCAACTTAGCACACACACTATTTGGTCGGATACAAAGATCTTGGACAAAGGAAGTGGAATAGTAGTAGGAAGTCTGATTTATTTTGACAACAAACCTTTAGTATTTATTTCAATAAATTACTCAATATTAGATCAGTGGCCAAATTATTAAGACTTTTACAAAGGAAACAAAACAAAACATAAGTCATAAATCAGGACTAAGAATCTGACCCTTAGGGGTGGATGGAGGTGGGAGTTAGGAGAGCATAACAGAGCCCCCAGATTTGGCCACTGTAATTAAATTGTGAAATGTGTTGGCATCGATGCAAAAAGTCTGGTGTCAGCAAATAGGTCTACACCAACAGAGAGTTTTCTCTGTAACTACCCTTTCCTGTCTACCACAGTCTTAAGACCTTTGCTGAAAATGAATATCACCTGTAGAGTTTCTAAAATTCCTGCGATCCAGGCTAAATCTAAGTCTTGTTAAAAAGAAAAAGAATGAAACTCTGGCGATGGGACCCAGATGTTAGTATTTTTCTAAATAGGCCATGTTACTGTGCATCCTAGGTTTAGAAACATTTTCCTAAATATCTCTTCTTTTTAAAACCTCATGTTACCCTAACTTCAATATAGAAAAGGCAAACAACTTTGGGGAAAACATTCAGTTTTCTTATTCTCTTTACAAAACCCACCAAAACAAATAAGTAAACAAATAAAACCAAAGCTACAATAACAATAGCAACAACAACAGAGCTGTTTTTGTAAGTTCTTAAAGTTGGGGATTAAAAATTACCAAAAGAATTAAAAATAAGAGATTTTGGTGAAAGAAGAAGCAAGGTGGAAAGAAAGGCGTGTTCTGGAGTGTGGTATAGTTGGAGAGATTTAGGCAAGAAATATAATCATCTGCTGAAGGTGAGATTTAGAGGGTAACCTATTTGGTCAGTGGCTTCCCAAGTGGTGCCAGTGGTAACGAATCCACCTGCCAGTGCAGGAGATAAAAAGAGAAACAGGTTAGATCCCTGGGTTAGGAAGATCCCCTGAAGGAAGGTGTGGTAACCCACACCAGTATTCTTGCCTGGATAATCCCATAAACAGAGGAGCCTAGTTGTTCATAGCATCAGACAGAGTTGGACACGACTGAAGCAACTTAGCACACACACTATTTGGTCGGATACAAAGATCTTGGACAAAGGAAGTGGAATAGTAGTAGGAAGTCTGATTTATTTTGACAACAAACCTTTAGTATTTATTTCAATAAATTACTCAATATTAGATCAGTGGCCAAATTATTAAGACTTTTACAAAGGAAACAAAACAAAACATAAGTCATAAATCAGGACTAAGAATCTGACCCTTAGGGTGATGGATGGAGGTGGGAGTTAGGAGAGCATAACAGAGCCCCCAGATTTGGCCACTGTAATTAAATTGTGAAATGTGTTGGCATCGATGCAAAAAGTCTGGTGTCAGCAAATAAAAATGAAGCAAAACAACATAGAAAAGATTTGTTTTGAAGTGATGTGTTGATCTCCAGTGCCTGTAAGCATCTTTTCCATGTTCTTCCTTTATACTGTTATTGCTAGTAAAGTAGATAAGGAAGGCAAGGACTTGAACAGACCCGGATTCCAGCTCTGGTATTTTATTTATTATCTGTGGGAACTTGGGTTATAGTTTAATTCTCTGGGCCCCAGCTTCCTCATCAGTGAACTCAGGGATAAACATCTATTTCAGAAAGTTGTGAAAAATAAAGGACAAATAATACAGTTGAGGTTCTCAATAATTTCAAGACACTTCCTCCTCAGTCTGTTATTACTGCCATAATTTCAAAAGGCAGCTTCAATTCTTGCAGATGTAGAGGAGATAAAAATTTTGTACAACAGATTTGCTTATGGTAAAAGAAACTTCCTGGGTTGGGAATGGAGACTAGATCATTTAAGCTTAAACATGATAGTCTTCTGCCATGAATAAACTTGTTCAAATCACTGGGAGAAAGTGACTGAATATCCTTTTTAAATTTTTATTTGTTTTATTTTTGGCTGCTCTTGATCTTCAACACTGTTCACAGGCCTTTATATAGTTGCAGTGAGTTGGGGCTGCTCTTTGTTGCAATGCACAGGCTTCTGATCAAGGTGTTTTCTCCGCTGCTGAGTATAGGCTCCAGGGCACACAGGCTTCAGTAGATGAGTCATGTGGCTTAGTAGTTGCAGTTCCTGGGTTCTGGAGTGCAGGCTCAATAATTGTAACACTCAGGCTTAATTATTCCATGGCATGTGGTCCCTTCCCAGGGATCAAACCCATGTCCCCTAGATTGGCAGGCAGATTCTCATCCATTGTACCACCGGAGAAATCTGATTGGATATCTTTAAACTTCTGTTCATCTGCAGACAAGATCTTGCTCTCATTCAGCTAACCTAGGGGCAAAGTCAAAGACTGGCAAGGCCCTTGCAGGTCTGAGGCCAGAGTAGGGACAGAATGTGTGAAACTGGAGAGTGGGAATGTGTTCTCTTCAGGACTCAGTGTGTTCTTATATCCACCACGTGGTCGGCAAGCAGGGCTTTAAGCTTGGTTGTTGCTACACTTGGTTTTTTAACGAAAGTCAGATCCACGTTTAATGCAAAATCTCCAGTTTTTAAATATCAGTGACTAATTTCATTTTCTTTCAATGTTACGGGCCAAACAAAACACATCTGGATACTGCCTGTGTGCTGCCAGCTCGTGTCCTTTGCATTTTGGAGGTCCTTTTCACTTTTAGTGCCCTCTATTCTGAGCCCATGAATAAATGTATCCATGTCAAATGACAGGCTCACCCTAACAATTAGAAGAAATACAGGCATATCCCCACTTCCAGGTAGTGTTTCCTGTTGTTAGTGTTTTATTATTCCAAATTAATGGTACCTCCCAGACAGTTTGTACACAAACAGCCTCTTGTTCCAAAGTTAAAATCAATTATAATATTTCCTGCTACTTGCTAAAGTGTGTGGACTTAATTTCCTGCTTGTTAGTTTTATCGAACACATCTGCTGGCTGGTTTCACATCCTTTAGGGCTCAACTTAATTTTGCACCAACTCTTGGGAGGGTAAACTTGAATGAACTTTCACATTTGTAAAGCTAAATATTTAAAAAATGGTTTAGAGAAGCATTCTTCTGTCCACCTGTTATGGACTGAATAGTGTTCTCCCCGAATTCATATGATGAAACTCTAGCCTTCAGTGTGACTGTGTTTGGAGTAAGGACCTTTAAAGACGGTGATTAAGGTTAAATAAGAAAAAAATTGGGGGGACAAGGGATTGGGATTGAACCCAGGCCCTCTAAAGTGAGGGTGCAGAGTTCTAACCACTGGGCTGCCAGAGAATTCCAGGTTAAATGAAATCTTCAGGGTGAAAAGTGAAAGTGTTAGTCACTTAGTCCTGTCCGACTGTTTGCAACCCCAAGGATATCTTTTAAACCCATGTCCCCTAGATTGGCAGGCAGATTCTCATCCATTGTACCACCGGAGAAATCTGATTGGATATCTTTAAACTTCTGTTCATCTGCAGACAAGATCTTGCTCTCATTCAGCTAACCTAGGGGCAAAGTCAAAGACTGGCAAGGCCCTTGCAGGTCTGAGGCCAGAGTAGGGACAGAATGTGTGAAACTGGAGAGTGGGAATGTGTTCTCTTCAGGACTCAGTGTGTTCTTATATCCACCACGTGGTCGGCAAGCAGGGCTTTAAGCTTGGTTGTTGCTACACTTGGTTTTTTAACGAAAGTCAGATCCACGTTTAATGCAAAATCTCCAGTTTTTAAATATCAGTGACTAATTTCATTTTCTTTCAATGTTACGGGCCAAACAAAACACATCTGGATACTGCCTGTGTGCTGCCAGCTCGTGTCCTTTGCATTTTGGAGGTCCTTTTCACTTTTAGTGCCCTCTATTCTGAGCCCATGAATAAATGTATCCATGTCAAATGACAGGCTCACCCTAACAATTAGAAGAAATACAGGCATATCCCCACTTCCAGGTAGTGTTTCCTGTTGTTAGTGTTTTATTATTCCAAATTAATGGTACCTCCCAGACAGTTTGTACACAAACAGCCTCTTGTTCCAAAGTTAAAATCAATTATAATATTTCCTGCTACTTGCTAAAGTGTGTGGACTTAATTTCCTGCTTGTTAGTTTTATCGAACACATCTGCTGGCTGGTTTCACATCCTTTAGGGCTCAACTTAATTTTGCACCAACTCTTGGGAGGGTAAACTTGAATGAACTTTCACATTTGTAAAGCTAAATATTTAAAAAATGGTTTAGAGAAGCATTCTTCTGTCCACCTGTTATGGACTGAATAGTGTTCTCCCCGAATTCATATGATGAAACTCTAGCCTTCAGTGTGACTGTGTTTGGAGTAAGGACCTTTAAAGACGGTGATTAAGGTTAAATAAGAAAAAAATTGGGGGGACAAGGGATTGGGATTGAACCCAGGCCCTCTAAAGTGAGGGTGCAGAGTTCTAACCACTGGGCTGCCAGAGAATTCCAGGTTAAATGAAATCTTCAGGGTGAAAAGTGAAAGTGTTAGTCACTTAGTCCTGTCCGACTGTTTGCAACCCCAAGGACTGCAGTCTGCAAGACTCCTTTATCTATGGAATTCTCCAGGCAAGAATACTGGAATAGGTTACCATTCCCTTCTTTCGGGGATTTTCCAGACCCAGGGATGGATCCCAGGTCTCCTGCACTGGACGCAAATTCTTTACCATCTGAGCTACAAGGGAAGCCCCTTTAAGGATGAAGCCCTAGTCCAATAGGACTGGTGTCCTTAGAAGAGGAGGAAGAGATACCAGGAGTGCAAGTACCCAAAGTAAAGGCCATATGAAGATACAGAGAGAAAGAGACCAACTACAAGTCAGGAGGAGACCGTTCACCAAGAACCACACCTGCCAATGAACATGAATGTTCAATCACTCAGTCCTGTTCGACTGTTTGCGACCCCATGGACTGTAGCCCACCAGGCTCCTCTGTCCATGGGATTCTCCAGGCAAGAATACTGGAGTGGGTTGCCATTCCCTCCTCTAGGGGATCTTCCTGACCCAAGAGACATGAATCTCCTGTATCTCCTGCACTGGCAGGCAGGTTCTTTACCACTATGCCACCTGGGAAGCCCACAGCTGCCAACATTTTGATCTTAGACTTCTGGGTTTCAGAACTGTGAGCAAATAAACTTCTGTTGTTTAAGTCACCAGGCTATGATATTCTGTTGTGGTGACCTTAGCAAACAAATCCTCCACCTTTAACTACCCTATCTTTGGTGCCTGATGTCATTCCAGTCATTCTCAGAGAAATTTCACTTTTTAGACTCTCATCTTACTTCCTGTTCAAAACAGTACAGAAATCTTTTTTTTTTTTTTTTTTTTTTTTTTAAGAGAAACAGTATTTGGGGGTGGGGGGAGCTCTTTTCTTGATTTTCTATTAATTTATTTTCATCCATCTTTATTCTTCAGCCTGTGTGGGCCTCCCATTGCAGTGGCCTCTCTTGTTGCAGAGCACCAACTCTGGATGCATGCACCCCAAAGCGCTGGCTTGTAATTGGACACAATGGCCCAGCCACCCTGCAGCACGTGGGATCTTCCCGGCCCGGCATCAAACCAGTGTCCCTTGCACAGCAAGGTGGACTCTTTACCCACTGGACCACCAGGGAAGCCCCAAAATAGTACAGGAATTTTTATATCATCAGTCAAAAGAGGCCCCCATCTGAGAAATATATCACCACTCTCTTTATAAGGGCAGAATAACAACCATTTGGTGACTCACCCATAAAATGTGAGATAAAGGAAACCAATCCTTTTTCCAAGTTTTAATATTTCTCCTCGTTTATCAGCTGCTCCTGTGAGTCTCACGATGCCGACCTTCTTGAGGCTGGAGAGCCACCTGTATGCCTGCTCATCATCTTTTAAAACATCTTCAAAATCCAGAGTAGGTAGATGGAACTCTGAGCCCCAGTACTGACATTCTGTGAATTGGAAAAGAAACCTAGGTGAGATTAACCAAGAACCACCTGCCAATGAACATGAATGTTCAATCTGTCTTCACTGTTTGCGACCCCATGGACTGTAGCCCACCAGGCTCCTCTGTCCATGGGATTCTCCAGGCAAGAATACTGGAGTGGGTTGCCATTCCCTCCTCTAGGGGATCTTCCTGACCCAAGAGACATGAATCTCCTGTATCTCCTGCACTGGCAGGCAGGTTCTTTACCACTATGCCACCTGGGAAGCCCACAGCTGCCAACATTTTGATCTTAGACTTCTGGGTTTCAGAACTGTGAGCAAATAAACTTCTGTTGTTTAAGTCACCAGGCTATGATATTCTGTTGTGGTGACCTTAGCAAACAAATCCTCCACCTTTAACTACCCTATCTTTGGTGCCTGATGTCATTCCAGTCATTCTCAGAGAAATTTCACTTTTTAGACTCTCATCTTACTTCCTGTTCAAAACAGTACAGAAATCTTTTTTTTTTTTTTTAAGAGAAACAGTATTTGGGGGTGGGGGGAGCTCTTTTCTTGATTTTCTATTAATTTATTTTCATCCATCTTTATTCTTCAGCCTGTGTGGGCCTCCCATTGCAGTGGCCTCTCTTGTTGCAGAGCACCAACTCTGGATGCATGCACCCCAAAGCGCTGGCTTGTAATTGGACACAATGGCCCAGCCACCCTGCAGCACGTGGGATCTTCCCGGCCCGGCATCAAACCAGTGTCCCTTGCACAGCAAGGTGGACTCTTTACCCACTGGACCACCAGGGAAGCCCCAAAATAGTACAGGAATTTTTATATCATCAGTCAAAAGAGGCCCCCATCTGAGAAATATATCACCACTCTCTTTATAAGGGCAGAATAACAACCATTTGGTGACTCACCCATAAAATGTGAGATAAAGGAAACCAATCCTTTTTCCAAGTTTTAATATTTCTCCTCGTTTATCAGCTGCTCCTGTGAGTCTCACGATGCCGACCTTCTTGAGGCTGGAGAGCCACCTGTATGCCTGCTCATCATCTTTTAAAACATCTTCAAAATCCAGAGTAGGTAGATGGAACTCTGAGCCCCAGTACTGACATTCTGTGAATTAGGAAAAAGAAGAACCTAGGTGAGATTAACACTGCTTTTAACATACAATGAGGAGGAACTAGCTCATTGAGGATGACTTTTGATCTATCATGGAATGAATTAAAGTTCAGTCATATTAGAAATACCCAGGCTTCCCCTGGTGGTCCAGTGGATGAGGACACCGCCTTGCAGTGCAAGGGGCGCCGGTTCGATTCCTGGTCTGGGAAGATCCCAAGTGCCGCGGAGTGGCTGGACCAATGTGTCCAATCACCGAGCCGGAGCTCTGGAGCGCATGCGCCCAGAGCCGGCGCTCTGCGACAACGGACGCCACCACGATGGGAGGCCCGCAGGAGCCAAAGAACAAAGACGGATGAAAAATAAGAGAAATGGAAGACCAATAGAAGTGGCCTGCCCGCTCCCCTCCCTCCCCAACCCGACCCCTGCCCAAATAAATAAATAAATAAATCTTAAAAAAAAAAAAAAAAAGAAAGAAAGAAATGCCCAAGTTTCCAGCTCTTCTTCCCTGGAGCCAGGCCAGTCTATACTTTCAATCGGCAACTGTGCAAGACTGACTGGTATTCGCTCTAGCACATTTGTAGAGAGAATGTAGTTTAGCTTGTGGATGGTTCTTGTCTTTAGGGCTTGCCGGCTTGGACGTTGCTTAGAAATAGCCTTGAAACATTATGTATTTTTAAAAGCCAAGTTAAATGGCTAAATTCAAAACAGAGATAAAATCAGAATGATCTGCTAGAACAGCCCATGTCTATCCATGGAGGTTGGTGGGGGGAGTGCTTGCCATGGTAGCAACTGTTGCTTTTGCCTCTTATTTTACCTGATAAGAAGCTTTCTTACCAGCTTGTTCATGGGAGTCAGCATGTCCCTCGGGAGGAAAATATATATTGTTTATGCCAGAGTAGGCTGGCTAAAGTGGTAACAATGAGGTTTGAAGAATTTGGAATATAGCCAGTTTTTCCTCGTTTATCAGCTGCTCCTGTGAGTCTCACGATGCCGACCTTCTTGAGGCTGGAGAGCCACCTGTATGCCTGCTCATCATCTTTTAAAACATCTTCAAAATCCAGAGTAGGTAGATGGAACTCTGAGCCCCAGTACTGACATTCTGTGAATTAGGAAAAAGAAGAACCTAGGTGAGATTAACACTGCTTTTAACATACAATGAGGAGGAACTAGCTCATTGAGGATGACTTTTGATCTATCATGGAATGAATTAAAGTTCAGTCATATTAGAAATACCCAGGCTTCCCCTGGTGGTCCAGTGGATGAGGACACCGCCTTGCAGTGCAAGGGGCGCCGGTTCGATTCCTGGTCTGGGAAGATCCCAAGTGCCGCGGAGTGGCTGGACCAATGTGTCCAATCACCGAGCCGGAGCTCTGGAGCGCATGCGCCCAGAGCCGGCGCTCTGCGACAACGGACGCCACCACGATGGGAGGCCCGCAGGAGCCAAAGAACAAAGACGGATGAAAAATAAGAGAAATGGAAGACCAATAGAAGTGGCCTGCCCGCTCCCCTCCCTCCCCAACCCGACCCCTGCCCAAATAAATAAATAAATAAATCTTAAAAAAAAAAAAAAAAAGAAAGAAAGAAATGCCCAAGTTTCCAGCTCTTCTTCCCTGGAGCCAGGCCAGTCTATACTTTCAATCGGCAACTGTGCAAGACTGACTGGTATTCGCTCTAGCACATTTGTAGAGAGAATGTAGTTTAGCTTGTGGATGGTTCTTGTCTTTAGGGCTTGCCGGCTTGGACGTTGCTTAGAAATAGCCTTGAAACATTATGTATTTTTAAAAGCCAAGTTAAATGGCTAAATTCAAAACAGAGATAAAATCAGAATGATCTGCTAGAACAGCCCATGTCTATCCATGGAGGTTGGTGGGGGGAGTGCTTGCCATGGTAGCAACTGTTGCTTTTGCCTCTTATTTTACCTGATAAGAAGCTTTCTTACCAGCTTGTTCATGGGAGTCAGCATGTCCCTGGGGAGGAAAATATGGGCCATATTGTTTATGCCAGAGTAGGCTGGCTAAAGTGGTAACAATGAGGTTTGAAGAATTTGGAATATAGCCATAATTTTTGTTTGGGGGGTGTGGATGGTATATAATACACGTTCTTGGTCTTCCTTGATTCCATTAGGTATCCAATAATTTTTTGTTAGTTTATATTTTCAGTAAGCCTGGTGCTGGTGTGTGTTGGTAGGGGTGGTTTAGTTGTTAAGTCATGTGTGATTCTTTGCGACGCCATGAATGGTGGTCCGCCAAGCTCCTCTGCCCATGAGATTTCCCAGGCAAGAATACTGGAGTAGGTTGCCATTTCCTTCTCTAGGGTATCTTCCTGACCCAGGGATTGAAACTAGGTCTCCTGCATTGAAGGTGGATTCTTTACTAACTGAGCCACCGGGGAAGCCCTCAATAAACCTAATATTTTACTATATTGTGAGACACTGCGACAGGCAGGAAGTCTTCAGGAACTCATGGTCTATGGAAGACTTGGACATGGAAGACAACCATTAAAATACAATATGTTGTAAATCAACTATACCGTGATAACAATTAGTAAAAAATAAATAAAAACAGTGTAATACTAAACTACCTACAGAGTATGGATTAGACAGACTTTTAGGTGACAAAACAAAACACCACAATATTTTGGATGCTCTAATTGAAGTACATTCAGGATACCACAGAGATATCAGATCTTCTGATCCTAATTAATGCTTCTTTTATGATGCCAGTTTTTTTTTTTTTTTTTAATTTTGGCCTCTTTTATTAGTTTTTCATTTATTTATTTTCATCGGCAACTGTGCAAGACTGACTGGTATTCGCTCTAGCACATTTGTAGAGAGAATGTAGTTTAGCTTGTGGATGGTTCTTGTCTTTAGGGCTTGCCGGCTTGGACGTTGCTTAGAAATAGCCTTGAAACATTATGTATTTTTAAAAGCCAAGTTAAATGGCTAAATTCAAAACAGAGATAAAATCAGAATGATCTGCTAGAACAGCCCATGTCTATCCATGGAGGTTGGTGGGGGGAGTGCTTGCCATGGTAGCAACTGTTGCTTTTGCCTCTTATTTTACCTGATAAGAAGCTTTCTTACCAGCTTGTTCATGGGAGTCAGCATGTCCCTGGGGAGGAAAATATGGGCCATATTGTTTATGCCAGAGTAGGCTGGCTAAAGTGGTAACAATGAGGTTTGAAGAATTTGGAATATAGCCATAATTTTTGTTTGGGGGGAGTGGATGGTATATAATACACGTTCTTGGTCTTCCTTGATTCCATTAGGTATCCAATAATTTTTTGTTAGTTTATATTTTCAGTAAGCCTGGTGCTGGTGTGTGTTGGTAGGGGTGGTTTAGTTGTTAAGTCATGTGTGATTCTTTGCGACGCCATGAATGGTGGTCCGCCAAGCTCCTCTGCCCATGAGATTTCCCAGGCAAGAATACTGGAGTAGGTTGCCATTTCCTTCTCTAGGGTATCTTCCTGACCCAGGGATTGAAACTAGGTCTCCTGCATTGAAGGTGGATTCTTTACTAACTGAGCCACCGGGGAAGCCCTCAATAAACCTAATATTTTACTATATTGTGAGACACTGCGACAGGCAGGAAGTCTTCAGGAACTCATGGTCTATGGAAGACTTGGACATGGAAGACAACCATTAAAATACAATATGTTGTAAATCAACTATACCGTGATAACAATTAGTAAAAAATAAATAAAAACAGTGTAATACTAAACTACCTACAGAGTATGGATTAGACAGACTTTTAGGTGACAAAACAAAACACCACAATATTTTGGATGCTCTAATTGAAGTACATTCAGGATACCACAGAGATATCAGATCTTCTGATCCTAATTAATGCTTCTTTTATGATGCCAGTTTTTTTTTTTTTTTAATTTTGGCCTCTTTTATTAGTTTTTCATTTATTTATTTTCATCCATATTTATTCCTTGGCTTGTGTGGGCCTCCCATTGCAGCAACCTCTCTCACTGTAGAGCACCAGCTTTGGGCACATGCGCCCCAGAGTACTGGCTTATAATTGAACACACCTGTTCCAGCCACTGTGTGGCATGTGGGATCTTCCCAGGCCAGGGATTGAACTGGTGCCCCTTGCACTGCAAGGTGGACTCTTTACCCACTGGATCACCAGGGAAGCCCTAGTTATTCTTTTATATACATGAAGCTCCCCAAGTCTTCCTCTCATGCCTCAACTATTCTAATATCAAACAGAGTTGGTTTTTATGGGCCCAACATGTTCTTGCTGTACCAATCTTCTCTCTAACAAGAGCTGGGTTTAGACAAAAGAGCGTCTATTCCAAGAGTAGATGGGCTTGACGTTTGAATATTGGATTATATGATTTTTTGCTTTGCCCTTTGTATTTATAGTTTCCAGACTATAATATTTGATTCTAGTCAAAAAGATCTGTGAAAAGAAGGTGATAAATGTCATAAATATTATTTATTGGTTACCTAGCTAGAAAAGTCACTTGGCTTCCAGTTAAGAGAAAAGTTTCCTGGACAAAATATCAGTGTTAAAGACAATAAATTCAATATTTCCTCTTTCCAAAGCTTACACCTAAGTAGACTACTCTCAGAATCTTAAACAATATTGAAAACAACTTTAAGCTTATTGAACTCCAGATGAAAACTATAGGTCCATACAGTATGAAAGGTAAATAAGGTTTTCACATTGGCTTTAGGATTTCCCATCACTATGTGTTCTTATCATTGGATAAAAAGGTTGTCTATAGCAGAGGATTCTCAGATCTTGGACACTGTAATGATCTGGCTAAGGGCATTTGTGTATAGATTGTTAAATGGACTAGCCGTGGTCTACATGGTCATCTATAGCAATGTGTGTTTGTCTTTATTACAAAATGAAAGTCACTCAGTCATGTCTGACTCTTTGAGACCCATGGAGGAGCCATGGAATTCTCCAGGCAAGAATACTGGAATGGGTAGCCTTTCCCTTCTCCAGAGATTGAACCCAGGTCTCCCACATTGCAAGCAGATTCTTTACCATCTGAACCACCAGGCAAGCCCTTTATTACAAAGGGCTAAATAATTTATTGATAAGCCTTGTTATAAAATTTAAAAGAAAAATCTCATATCCTATTGAAATCAAACCAGCCTGGAGAAATAGTATGGTCTAGAATGCAGTATTGTCATGCAGAACTTTCAAAGATGCTGGAACTATTCTCTATCTGTACCATCCAGTACCATAACCACTAACAACATATGGCTATTGAGACCTGGCATATGGATAGCGGGACTGAGGAGCTGAAATTTTTTCTTCATTTAATTTAAAGTGACTTAACCTTTGATTTGGGCCTTCCAGGTGGCACAGTGGTTAAGAATCTGCCTATCAGTACAGGAGACATAAGAAGTGGGTTCAATCCCTGGACCAGGAAGATTTCCAGAGTAGGAAATGGAAACCCACTCCAGTATTCTTTTTTAAATTTATTACTTAATTAGTTTTATTTTGCTTTTTGCACTCCAGTACTCTTGCCTGGAGAATTCCATAGACAGAGGAGCCTGACAGGCTATGGTCCATGGACTCACAAAGAGTTGGATGCAACTGAGCACACACACACACTTTAATTTAAATAGGCACATATAACTGATAGTGTATGAAATAGGACATGAATAGAATAAAGGACATAGAACTAAACGGGTCTGGGCTTGAGTCAATGTATTGCCTCTTAGCAGCTTGACTGTCTTTCCTCTGATCTGATCCTGAATCTCTTAATTTGTAAAATAACCATATTTTTATTTACCTTGCAGGTCCTTGCAATGAGTTTATGCAAGGAGCCTGGTACAGTATCTAGAACATAGTAAACTATTAAAATAATAGTTAATATTTGCTGAATACTTTCTAGGGTCAGGTACAGTGCTAGGTGCTCTCCATACATTATTTTTGAATATCCATAATAAATACACATGATAGGGTATATAGGAATACCGCTATGCTTTCAATATTTCTGTTACAGAGAAAGGAAAAGCGATCCAAGTCTTGCAGCTAATGATTTGCAGATCTAGTTAGGCACATTCAGGTGACTAACTCCAAAGTCTGTAATTTCAGCAACAACATAGAAAATAAACATTTGATGTCTTGAAATACTGTTATCACATGGATTTTTAAGTCCTATGTCTGAATGTCCACAGTTTACTCTATCCCTTACAAAGAACATCTACTTTCTGGATGAAAAGTAAAGCAGGACAAGTTCCAGTTAGGAACACTTGGTCTAGGCATGTTCAAGCATGAGTGTTTAAAGATAAATCTTGGCTCCCAGTCAGGACTTTAAATGCAGAAAAAACTTTACAACTAGGTTTCATGGCACAACTCTACAACAACATTGCTATTCATTGCTTTTGTGAAATGAACCAAGGCTTAAAAATCAGCTAGCTTCTTTTTTAAAAAAACATTTTCCAATGAATAAGTCAGTGATCCATACCAGTTAGGTTTTACTTAAGGTCATTATCACTTTCCAGAGAGTTTTGGTGACTATGTTGCAGGGAAATGTAATAAATAAAGATAGAAAAACATTTTCACAAGATGTAAATGTTTTCAAAACTTTTGTATTTTGAGCACTTTGTGGAGTTCAAGAAGGACTGCTTAGGGCACACACTATATAAATTGGTGTCTTTTATAGTATATTTTAATGAATTTTTGTTTCAATGTGAGTCATTTCCCTGTTACACAGTAACACATACACTTACACACACACGTGCTCTCAAACACACATGAATGTACAAGCACAATATCCACTATTCTCATATAACTCATACAGAATGCATTAGATTCTTTCAGTAAATATGTTACTCTTTTACATGTGGAATCTTGAACATATTTACATTAAAGACAGTATAAAGCAAGGCTGTTCATATAAATATCAGTCTGTACTATAAATAATTTCACATTCATAGGATTTTACTATGAGAGGTTGGTGACAGTACCTTTTAAGTTCTACAGAGTTTACAGTTCTCCAATTATTGCTTCTATTTTGGCATGTCTAGGCAGCATCTTTGCAAAGAGCAGTAACCAGGGGCCATAGCCCATCACAAAATCTATGTCCTAATATGAGCCACTTATTGACTGGCTGATGCTAAGTGTAATTTTCAGGGACAGTACTGTGACTAACCAGCTTCCAAATTCATCATAACATCCCCAATATAAAATATTCTAATTTTCTGGGAGAAATAAACTTCATCTTAATAAATTCAACCAGTAGGATCCTTCTATGATCTATGTGCAGGTCCTATGATATCTGAAAAGAAACTCTGACACTGAAAATGTCATTTAGAAACATTTTCCCAATCTTCCCCAACCACATAACCTCACCACTGGGGATCATGTGAAAACATATTGGCCTAGAAGAAATCATTTGTCAGGTGAATGCATTAAAAGCAAATTTAAATTTCACACTTGGGTCTGGATACATAAACAGTATGGAAAATGACGGAATATTTAAGGCACGAACCACCCTTTTTAATTTAACTTACGGCTTTACTAATAAATACTTCCTTGAACATGTGCTTCACACATCATAAAATTTATCCACAAGCTACATGCTGGCTTTCAAGGAACCGTTTGTACAAGGCTTTCTTTTCAGGGTTAAGCCTCACATTCTTGAATCCTGACTTGTATTTCGAAAAAAGGAAAAGACACAAGGAAACTCTTCAGTCGAAGATTCATGAATGCAGTGTGCATGTTACAGTGTGTTATTTCAAGAGTTTAGGACTTCCTGTTCACCTGCACAGAACTGTGCATTTGGCTCTAAAACAGCTCATCTCCTGCACAGAGGATCAGCTGACGGCTAACAATCTTTCCCTCCAGATATCTTGCAGGGACCCAGCCATAATCCAAATCTGACTCCCAGTAAAGGAAGGCACCTGACTGGAATTAGGGTTTTGATTTTGTTTTCTGTGCTAAGGACAACCTGCCTTCTTTGAAAAGGGCATCTTAACCTCTTATCTAATGAACTCGACATATACCTTTCAAGATCCTGGTCACTTTTCTTCTTTTAGATTGAGATTGTTCCTTCTAGTGCATGAAGCTGAGCCAGTACCTTTTAAGTTCTACAGTGTTTACAGTTCTCCAATTATTGCTTCTATTTTGGCATGTCTAGGCAGCATCTTTGCAAAGAGCAGTAACCAGGGGCCATAGCCCATCACAAAATCTATGTCCTAATATGAGCCACTTATTGACTGGCTGATGCTAAGTGTAATTTTCAGGGACAGTACTGTGACTAACCAGCTTCCAAATTCATCATAACATCCCCAATATAAAATATTCTAATTTTCTGGGAGAAATAAACTTCATCTTAATAAATTCAACCAGTAGGATCCTTCTATGATCTATGTGCAGGTCCTATGATATCTGAAAAGAAACTCTGACACTGAAAATGTCATTTAGAAACATTTTCCCAATCTTCCCCAACCACATAACCTCACCACTGGGGATCATGTGAAAACATATTGGCCTAGAAGAAATCATTTGTCAGGTGAATGCATTAAAAGCAAATTTAAATTTCACACTTGGGTCTGGATACATAAACAGTATGGAAAATGACGGAATATTTAAGGCACGAACCACCCTTTTTAATTTAACTTACGGCTTTACTAATAAATACTTCCTTGAACATGTGCTTCACACATCATAAAATTTATCCACAAGCTACATGCTGGCTTTCAAGGAACCGTTTGTACAAGGCTTTCTTTTCAGGGTTAAGCCTCACATTCTTGAATCCTGACTTGTATTTCGAAAAAAGGAAAAGACACAAGGAAACTCTTCAGTCGAAGATTCATGAATGCAGTGTGCATGTTACAGTGTGTTATTTCAAGAGTTTAGGACTTCCTGTTCACCTGCACAGAACTGTGCATTTGGCTCTAAAACAGCTCATCTCCTGCACAGAGGATCAGCTGACGGCTAACAATCTTTCCCTCCAGATATCTTGCAGGGACCCAGCCATAATCCAAATCTGACTCCCAGTAAAGGAAGGCACCTGACTGGAATTAGGGTTTTGATTTTGTTTTCTGTGCTAAGGACAACCTGCCTTCTTTGAAAAGGGCATCTTAACCTCTTATCTAATGAACTCGACATATACCTTTCAAGATCCTGGTCACTTGTCTTCTTTTAGATTGAGATCTTCCAGAAGCTGACCCTAAGATGAGGATTTGAATGCAAGCAACTTGCTAAGGTGAGAGCTGGACTATAGAGAAGGCTGAGTGCCAAAGAATTGATGCCTTTGAACTGTGGTGTTGGAGAAGACTTTTGAGAGTCCCTTGGACTGCAAGGAGATCAAACCAGTCAATCTAAAGGGGAATCAACCCTGAATATTCATTGAAAGGACTAATGCTGAAGCTGAAGTTCCTACTTTGGCAACCTGATGTGAAGAGACAACTCATTGGAAAATACCTTGATGCTGGGAAAAATAGAAGGCAGGAGGAGAAGGGGAAAACAGAGGATGAGATGGTTGGATGGCATCACTGAGTCAATAGACATGAGTTTGAGCAAACTCTGGCAGATGGTGAAGGACAGGGAAGCCTGGCGTGCTGCAGGCCATGGGATCACAAACATGGGATCAGGTGTGACTGAGCAGCTGAACAACAATTTACTGAGGTGGTCTCCTTGGAGGCACCAGTAAGATGTGGGGAAGTGAGACAGAGAAGCAGGCCTCTGGAGGGTGTTTTCGTTTTTAATCTTCTTGTTTTACATTGGAGGAAAGCCAAGTAACTGTGTTGTGATAGTTTCAGCCGAATAGGTTACTGCTTTTGGAGGCAGGACTCAGCACTGCTGGACCTCATGGCAACATTGTAAACTGTACTTCAGTTATTCCACCCAGGAGCAAGGGAGCTGAGATGCGCAGGCCACCCCTACCTACCCATTACTGGTTGAAAGCTGTTTCTGGGGATTCACTCTCGGGTCTTTATGGCCTTCCCTGTGTGTGGTCAAGCATGCTCCCCCAGGCAGAGAGGATGCTCCAGGAGCATGGCAGGCTTGTGATAGGAAGCTGTTGGCATGCATGGGGAGAGCACTAAGGAGCACTCACAGAGCTGTGACAGCCTCTTCAATGCCCTCATTTGGGATCTGCAAGACCAAGCTAGATGGCTGTCTTCAGTGGTGCCCAGCACCAGTCCACACCTTAGTCCCAGTGCTCACCACACTATGCTGAAAGAATCTTTCACTTACTCCCTATGTATTTGTCAAAATCCTGGCTATGCAAACAGAAATCGTGTTAGTGGATAAAAATAGATGTGATTGCCACACATGGGAGGGAAAAAGTGAATAAACAAGCAAAGAAATAAACACATAAAACTCCACATTGTAGAAAGTGCTATGAGCATAACAAATCAGGTATATTGACAAACAATTATTGGAAGTAGGTCAGAGACTATTTAGACATGGCAGATAGAAAGGTCTAACTGAAAAGATGCTATTTAAGCCACATCCTGAGGGATGAGAGAAGTCAGTCATGCAAAGGGCAAGGAAGGTGTCCAAGAAGGAAAGACAGTAGGAAGAGGGGTGATCTCTTAGGCTGTTGGAGAAGTCCCTGAGGCTAGGAACACAAGACAGAGGTGGGTATCACAGATGAAGTGGAAAAGTAAGCAAGGGTAGGTCAAGGGAGTGCTCATTTCTCTCTCTCACACAGACTATAAACTCCTTTCAAACTATAGGCAGCCTGTCATTAATCCTTATTTCCTCCCCACTGTTGCTCCTAATTCTTTTTCTCCCTGGTATACGGCCCAGGCTGGCATCCAATACATTTCCAGAAAACTGCTATGTTCTGTATCCTAAACAAATCTTTGCTTATTTCCTGATGATGGAAATTAGAAGCAACCCCTGAAAAAAGGAGATCACTCTGAGCATCCTTTAGTATTTTAAAAGATAGAGAAACCCATAAAACTTTTCCTCGAGGTGACAATCTCACCAAACTTGAAAAATCTCCTTGAGAATGTATAAACAAGCTTGTAAGTTGCTTGAAAGAAGAAAAACACATTTTAATTTTGGACAGTTAGATACCTGGTATATTATATATGTTCAGTCCTATGACAAGAGTGAGCATATAGTTGGAAGAAACAAGAACACAGGAAATTATGAAATGACGCTAAAGGACAGTGTGATAAACATTTGCAAAAACAGGAGCTAACACACTTACTAGGCAGATTTAATTCCAGATACCCCTTTTAGTTTCACGTGTAATTCTCAAAACAATACTTAATTTACATTAGTTCATGTAAATACCACACTATGCTGAAAGAATCTTTCACTTACTCCCTATGTATTTGTCAAAATCCTGGCTATGCAAACAGAAATCGTGTTAGTGGATAAAAATAGATGTGATTGCCACACATGGGAGGGAAAAAGTGAATAAACAAGCAAAGAAATAAACACATAAAACTCCACATTGTAGAAAGTGCTATGAGCATAACAAATCAGGTATATTGACAAACAATTATTGGAAGTAGGTCAGAGACTATTTAGACATGGCAGATAGAAAGGTCTAACTGAAAAGATGCTATTTAAGCCACATCCTGAGGGATGAGAGAAGTCAGTCATGCAAAGGGCAAGGAAGGTGTCCAAGAAGGAAAGACAGTAGGAAGAGGGGTGATCTCTTAGGCTGTTGGAGAAGTCCCTGAGGCTAGGAACACAAGACAGAGGTGGGTATCACAGATGAAGTGGAAAAGTAAGCAAGGGTAGGTCAAGGGAGTGCTCATTTCTCTCTCTCACACAGACTATAAACTCCTTTCAAACTATAGGCAGCCTGTCATTAATCCTTATTTCCTCCCCACTGTTGCTCCTAATTCTTTTTCTCCCTGGTATACGGCCCAGGCTGGCATCCAATACATTTCCAGAAAACTGCTATGTTCTGTATCCTAAACAAATCTTTGCTTATTTCCTGATGATGGAAATTAGAAGCAACCCCTGAAAAAAGGAGATCACTCTGAGCATCCTTTAGTATTTTAAAAGATAGAGAAACCCATAAAACTTTTCCTCGAGGTGACAATCTCACCAAACTTGAAAAATCTCCTTGAGAATGTATAAACAAGCTTGTAAGTTGCTTGAAAGAAGAAAAACACATTTTAATTTTGGACAGTTAGATACCTGGTATATTATATATGTTCAGTCCTATGACAAGAGTGAGCATATAGTTGGAAGAAACAAGAACACAGGAAATTATGAAATGACGCTAAAGGACAGTGTGATAAACATTTGCAAAAACAGGAGCTAACACACTTACTAGGCAGATTTAATTCCAGATACCCTTTTAAGCACTTTACATGTAGTTTCACGTGTAATTCTCAAAACAATACTATAATAGAAGTTTGACTATTGTTCCCATTGTATAGATGAGACAGGCATCAGGATCTTAGGTAAGTTACACAACATCACACAGCTAACGTATGTCAGAGCTGAGACACTCACACAAAGAACGGGACTCCAGTTCAAGAAACATTGGTTGAAGGATAACAAATACTGGAGGATGTCAAGAAGGAAGATTATTATCTCAGATTTCCTTACAGATGGCATGGCAAACTGAAAATTCATTTTTCCCCTCTGTCCTTATTTTTAACCATCTCTTCTGACATCCATGCACAGGTTGTAGAACACCCTCTCGATGACTTTTAACTGCACAGCACACATCTCTCTATAGAGCATCTGGCTCTAGTCGACTCCAATTGACACAATCATCTTCCTGATGTAGAGGGGCATCTGCTTCTGTCGCCTTCTTTTAGGTGCTAATTCAGTGTACCGGACTTACACAGAAAGTGGCAGTCTTGCAGAAGGTATAAACACAGATACTTTACTGAGTTTTTTTCCCCAAGGCTAAATAGCCTCTTTCTCACCCCGATTTTTTCATGTTTTATGGCTCCTAAGCCCCATACTACCCTCTCTGCTCTCCTCTGGATGATACTTTCAACTTTGCTGATGCTCCATAACAGTCCAGGTGTCTCAAATCAGACATAAGTCTACAAGTGTGCTCTTGCCATTCCTGCATGGTGGGCTTGCTACTACATTTCAATTCATGCAGCCTAAATTTTGGCAGTCTCAAGTCTGTTGACTCAAATTCACTTTTCAGCCAACAAAAACATGTATAAGAATTGCCCCTCAGCCAAGACCTCATTTCCAAAGCTTGTTCATTGAAAACATAGTAAGCACTTCTAGAGATGAGATTCAGGTCCAATTTGATAAGGCCTTTGTGTCAAAGGCTTGAGGGTGACAGATCTGGATTCAAGTCTGAATTCTGATACTTTCTGTCTGTATGACCTTCAGAAAAAGATCCATTCTCTCAGTTCAGTTTCTTTATATGGAAAATATACGGTGGAAACAACCTGAAGAATTGCTGGGAAATCTAAATGAGATGGTGTCTTGAAAGAACTTGACATAGTGCACCTAATTAAATTTGCACTTGAACCGGAGCAGCTGAACACGGCTGGACGAAAACATAACATGATGACCGATTTCATTGTAAACTCATTAACCTATAGTGAACTCTATCCTCTACTCCCCTAGTTGACTGTTCCTCATGTCCCCTATCCTCAGTCTTCCCACACTTCCTCCTCCTACTCATGCTTAGCTGACAGCTTTGCATCCCATTTCCATAAAACATCAGAAGGACTCAGAAGAGACTTCCATTCATCCCCATCACCACAGTGACCAACCTGCCTGTGTCCATGTCTTCATTGCCACTGGATGTAGTGTAAATAAGTTTATAAATATTGTGATCTCATTCTCTACCAAACATACTCTCCTTAGGGACAGATTCTTTGTCTGTTTTGTTCATCATTGCATCCTCAACATATAGAAGAGTACCTGGTACACAGATGACACTCAAAGTATTTTCTGAATAAGTTCTATAATACACGGAAGAGGTTCAAAAAATGGTATCTGATACTAACATTAGGTTTTGCTCTTGATTCCGATTGTCTAGTGGGGAAGACAGTCAAAAACACAGACATTCAGTACAATAATGGCAATGGCAGAGAAAGAGCATGCATGTGGGTATACTCAGTCATTTCAGTCATGTCTAACTCTTTGTTGCCACATGGACTGTAGTCCACCAGGCTCCTCTGTCCATGAGATACTCCAGGCAAGAATACTGCAGTGGGTTGCCATGCCTTCCTCCAGAGGATATTACCTACCCAAGTGTTGAACTCACACTCCTATGGCTCCTGCACTGCAGGTAGATTCTTTACTGCTGAGCCACCAGGGAAGCCAGGTACAGAAAGAGAGGCTGGCACAAATTGCCGCAAGTGCACAGAAGAGGAGGATGACAAAACAATTTAATAAGGCAGATGCTCTTCAGTCAAGTCTTGGCTCTGTTACTTCTTCATCTCTTCAATATTGGAACCCTTAACTGTATCAGCTTCATTTCCTCATGTGTCAAATGGTTATAATAAAGTTGCCTTTGTAGAGTTGTTGCTAGGATTAAATAGAGTAATACATATTAAGGATTGAGCTTAGTGCACCTAATTAAATTTGCACTTGAACCGGAGCAGCTGAACACGGCTGGACGAAAACATAACATGATGACCGATTTCATTGTAAACTCATTAACCTATAGTGAACTCTATCCTCTACTCCCCTAGTTGACTGTTCCTCATGTCCCCTATCCTCAGTCTTCCCACACTTCCTCCTCCTACTCATGCTTAGCTGACAGCTTTGCATCCCATTTCCATAAAACATCAGAAGGACTCAGAAGAGACTTCCATTCATCCCCATCACCACAGTGACCAACCTGCCTGTGTCCATGTCTTCATTGCCACTGGATGTAGTGTAAATAAGTTTATAAATATTGTGATCTCATTCTCTACCAAACATACTCTCCTTAGGGACAGATTCTTTGTCTGTTTTGTTCATCATTGCATCCTCAACATATAGAAGAGTACCTGGTACACAGATGACACTCAAAGTATTTTCTGAATAAGTTCTATAATACACGGAAGAGGTTCAAAAAATGGTATCTGATACTAACATTAGGTTTTGCTCTTGATTCCGATTGTCTAGTGGGGAAGACAGTCAAAAACACAGACATTCAGTACAATAATGGCAATGGCAGAGAAAGAGCATGCATGTGGGTATACTCAGTCATTTCAGTCATGTCTAACTCTTTGTTGCCACATGGACTGTAGTCCACCAGGCTCCTCTGTCCATGAGATACTCCAGGCAAGAATACTGCAGTGGGTTGCCATGCCTTCCTCCAGAGGATATTACCTACCCAAGTGTTGAACTCACACTCCTATGGCTCCTGCACTGCAGGTAGATTCTTTACTGCTGAGCCACCAGGGAAGCCAGGTACAGAAAGAGAGGCTGGCACAAATTGCCGCAAGTGCACAGAAGAGGAGGATGACAAAACAATTTAATAAGGCAGATGCTCTTCAGTCAAGTCTTGGCTCTGTTACTTCTTCATCTCTTCAATATTGGAACCCTTAACTGTATCAGCTTCATTTCCTCATGTGTCAAATGGTTATAATAAAGTTGCCTTTGTAGAGTTGTTGCTAGGATTAAATAGAGTAATACATATTAAGGATTGAGCTTAGTGCTTGCCATAGAGCAATGCTTTAGCAATATAAGAAGGAAGATTGGCAAAGGAGTAGGGGAAGAGAATGGGAAGAAAGAGGGCATATGATGTTGGTAGTTTAGACAGAGGGCTGGTGGATGAGACAATGAGATGTGGATGAATTCTGGATTGTTTTGGCAATAGGACTAGATTTTCTTGGCACATTGGGTGTGTAGTATAAGATATAATGAGGAGTCTAGATTCATCCTGCTGCCTGAGAGATGGAGTTGACTTCAACCAAGACAGGAAAGACTGTCTGTGAAGTAGGATTATCTAAGACTATCTACTCTCATCAGAGGATTCATCTTTCCTCTGGTTTTCCTCAGCTTTTTCTTATTGCTCCAAGTAAATCATTTTGTAAGTCCCCTTTTTGGTTGTTCATCAAATATTCCAATTGATTAATCTATTTTGGGATAGACACTTCCGTGTGTGTGTTTGTGTGTGTGTGTGTGTGTGTGTGTGTGTGTGTGCATGCCCAGTCATTTCTAAATCTTTGGGAGCCCATGACCTGGAACCTGCCAGGCTCCTCTGTCATGGGATTTTCCAGGCATGAATTCTGGAGGGGGTTGCCATTTCCTACTCTGGGTTGGCATCTTCCCAATTCAGGGATTCAACCTGTGTCCCTTGTGTCTCTTGCACTGGCAGGTGGATTATTTACCACTAATGCCACCTGTGAAGCCAGACACTTCCATCATGCCCAACTGAAGTTAGAGTTTAGATATTCTGCTTCCTTCTTGTATGAGCACGTGGTTCTCTTTAGATACCTCCCCTCTATTTTCCTTATTGATATTATCTGTTTTCATATGGTCATGAGACTGTATGTAATTAAGGTCAAGAATTTTCTTTTTCATCTAAGTATTGAGGTTTCTACATGAAATATATCGGCTGAGTGGTGGTGTTTTCATCTGTAGTGATCCTTAACAAACCAATAGATAATACTCCACTTTTCCCAAAGCTTGCTGATCATCCCAGATTCAGCAAACATTTTTTTACAGCTCTGATTGGAATTAGGGTCATAGTTGACCAGTCTTTTCACTGCCTTCCTTAGTTTCATTTAAAGGAAACTGTCAGGTAGGAAAAATTTGGCCCAGATTTGAAACCATTGTCTGAATGAGTAAAATCCTTTTCATGGTAATAATTCACCTCTGAGTCACTCTCAATTATAATATGATTATTCTTCAAGTAAGGGGAACTCTGGCATAAGATGTGATCATGACACTTTACTCTTTCCTTTTGTTCTTACTCAGATGCTCCTTACTGTGCCTCTGCTGTGTTCATGGCTCTTTAAGTAAGAGGAGAAGGGGAAGGAAAGGACCTTAACAGGGTTTGAGTATCCACAGTGTGCCAGGCACTGAGCTAAGCACAGTTCTTACATTTTTCCATTTATTCTTCACATCCTGCAGCTGAGAGGCAGTGCCTCTTTTGCATATGGAAAAAGTGAGAGTCAGATCATTTATGACACTAAGTCAGGTTCATGGAGCAGAAAGTCAAAGCTCCTCTGCTGACTCCCAAGATGTTCTCCTTTCGTAACACTGTGCTGTTTACAGGGAAAGCACATTCTTGGCACATCACCCTCTTTCACTTTCTCTCGTAACAAATTCTAACAAATTTCTTTTGGAAAAACGTATATGCTCTCATTGTTATATCACAGCCTGTAGTTTAGTGTTACCAGTGAAATTATGTCCATTTCCTGGGCTTGTTTACTTTTTGGTCTGTATTTTGTCGTTTGACTTCATCGTTGTTGTTTAGTAGCTAAGTCTTGTCTGACTCTCTTGTGACTTCATGGAATGTATCCTGCCAGGCTCCTCTGTCCATGGGATTTCCCAGGCAAGAATACTGGAGTTGGTTGCTATTTCCTTCTCCAGGAGATCTTCCTGACCCAAGGATCGAGCCCAAGTCTCCTGCAATGGCGGGTGAGTTCTTTACCAATGAGCCAGGTTGACTTGGGAATAAATATAAATCTAGAGTGGAATTGTTCGTAAAGGTCTCCACTGGGATGTGAGTTGGATCTTGCAGGATGGAGAGGTCACATTTGGGCAGACAGAAGAACAGAATAAGTGACTGGGGCAACAAGCAGCATTTGGACAAAAGTAAGAATCCAAAGGAAGTCTCTAGATTGTGGGATGATTAGAAAGTTCCAGGGAAGACTTTAGATTTTATTGTGCCACAGAGCAAGGGGAGAGATGATGGTGGACATTGGGAGGATTACCCTGCAGATCTGTGCAAACTGCAGGCCATGCTATTTCAGTAACTCAAGTCTCAGATAATAAGAGCCTTCAACTAAGTTGTTGGAGAGAAAGACAACATACACAATCTTTTCCCTCTAAAACCTTTTGAATGTCAGTCTTCTCTGGACAAATGGATGATGTTCATGGAAGCTTGATAGCCAATGGAAAAAAAAAATAGGATTGTGTATTTTTTTCTTTTCAGTAAACTGATATACTGTTTCAGAGGGTCAAGAAACCTCTCAAGGCTGTTTGCTATAATCATCAATATTTACAACTGCTTTCAAGGGAACCTTGTGAAGATGAAGTGAGTTAATAGGTAAAGTGAGATATTGTTTTTCTCAACATGGTGTACTCAAAGCTGTAAGTAGGTATCGTCTCCATTGTGCTGATAAAGATTTGGGGGCATAGAAAGGTTAAGTAAGTTGTCCAAGACCACAGACCTAGCAAGACCTAGGTTCAAGAGTACTTTTTATTTCAGTACTATACTGCTCTTTTGATTAAGAGCAAAGTTATAGATTGGGAAACATACTGAATTTTGAGAAAAAGGATAAAGTTAGAAAATTCATTGAATGAAACAGAGACTAAACATTATTTAATTAATTTACTCAGCTAGAAAGTAGTTAAATCAACAGAATGGGTGAACAGCAACTTCAAAATTCTTTTTAAAAATCTTTTTTTTTTTTTTTTGGCCTACAGGAATAGAAAATTTTAAAAAGAATTAAAAGTAATTTTTCCTTTTATGGAACATATTGAAGATACAAGTCTCCTGCAATGGCGGGTGAGTTCTTTACCAATGAGCCAGGTTGACTTGGGAATAAATATAAATCTAGAGTGGAATTGTTCGTAAAGGTCTCCACTGGGATGTGAGTTGGATCTTGCAGGATGGAGAGGTCACATTTGGGCAGACAGAAGAACAGAATAAGTGACTGGGGCAACAAGCAGCATTTGGACAAAAGTAAGAATCCAAAGGAAGTCTCTAGATTGTGGGATGATTAGAAAGTTCCAGGGAAGACTTTAGATTTTATTGTGCCACAGAGCAAGGGGAGAGATGATGGTGGACATTGGGAGGATTACCCTGCAGATCTGTGCAAACTGCAGGCCATGCTATTTCAGTAACTCAAGTCTCAGATAATAAGAGCCTTCAACTAAGTTGTTGGAGAGAAAGACAACATACACAATCTTTTCCCTCTAAAACCTTTTGAATGTCAGTCTTCTCTGGACAAATGGATGATGTTCATGGAAGCTTGATAGCCAATGGAAAAAAAAAATAGGATTGTGTATTTTTTTCTTTTCAGTAAACTGATATACTGTTTCAGAGGGTCAAGAAACCTCTCAAGGCTGTTTGCTATAATCATCAATATTTACAACTGCTTTCAAGGGAACCTTGTGAAGATGAAGTGAGTTAATAGGTAAAGTGAGATATTGTTTTTCTCAACATGGTGTACTCAAAGCTGTAAGTAGGTATCGTCTCCATTGTGCTGATAAAGATTTGGGGGCATAGAAAGGTTAAGTAAGTTGTCCAAGACCACAGACCTAGCAAGACCTAGGTTCAAGAGTACTTTTTATTTCAGTACTATACTGCTCTTTTGATTAAGAGCAAAGTTATAGATTGGGAAACATACTGAATTTTGAGAAAAAGGATAAAGTTAGAAAATTCATTGAATGAAACAGAGACTAAACATTATTTAATTAATTTACTCAGCTAGAAAGTAGTTAAATCAACAGAATGGGTGAACAGCAACTTCAAAATTCTTTTTAAAAATCTTTTTTTTTTTTTTTTGGCCTACAGGAATAGAAAATTTTAAAAAGAATTAAAAGTAATTTTTTCCTGATGGACATATTAGAAAGTTTGGAACTGGAATCTTGAAGGATAAATTTAAGTATCATGAAGATACCTACTACCCCAAACTGTGGCTATGTTCTGCCATCTTGAAGAACAAAGTAGAACCAGAAGTGAGAAGTAATAGTTTTTTAATTGCAATCGGTGGTCCTTTTTCTTTTTTTCAGTTGGTAAATATCCTAATGTGTAGGCACTCGCAGAAATGAAAGGTTAAGTTTATAATGCATATACTTATATGTAGGTTTTATAAAAGTAAAGCCAGCATATTAAGCAATCCAATTTTACTTCTTGAAATAGACACACTGTGGGGTTTTCTTAATTTCTAAATTCTAAATGTGCAGTCCAATTGTCAGTGTTACAAAACTTACTCCTATGCTGCAAGGAAAAGTAAGCCTTGTCTGTGAGAAATGGAAGTTTTTCACACATTGGAGAAAGTCCACTCTACTTTTAGCCTATTTGAAAAAGAAAAGAAAAGACATAAATTTACTTTAGTTTAACTCTAGATAATTACTTTCCAAGAATAAACGTTAGTATATTTTCCTTGATTTTTGATGTGGTAAGTACACTGAAAAAATATGAAAAGGGAATGGGCTATAGTAATTCTTCCTTAAAATAGATTTGTTTAAGGTTCTTAGAAATATCTTCAAACATTTGCAGGGCTTTTAAAGATATCACTTTTTAAAAACACCAGCTTTTCAAGTCCTACTTTGCACTAACATTGGATGATGATATGATACCTTAGTTTATAAAGTTGTTAAGTAATAAAAATGATTTTAAAAAGAATGTAATTAATGTTTCTTACTTAAAAATATAAAAAACTAATAGATGTAGTGCACAGACCTTTCCCCCTGGTATTCTGTAATGTATCTAGTTGCAAGATAGACTTAACTTCAGTACTTCAACACATATTTCTGAGTAAATGTTTATGTGTTTTCCAACTGGAGTATGGATGGAGATGAGAAAAGGCAAAAGAAAAAGAGTTTTCAAGTGGAACCAAAAGCTAAGCAGAGAGATGGCTGTGGGAACAACCTCCAGAATGGGGACCTCCGCTGGGTACACAGCAGTGCAGAGTGCTGTGGGATGATTAGAAAGTTCCAGGGAAGACTTCAGATTTTATTGTGCCACAGAGAATCACCAGAGCCGGGGGAGAGATGATGGTGGACACTGGGAGGATTACCCTGCAGAGCTGTGCAAGCTGGAGGCCATGCAGAGTACTTCTCAGGCTGTAAATCTCCCATCTTGGACTCACTGACTCACAGCCCACAGGGATGTTAGACCCTTTGGATATTATGCCCTCATTTACCAAGTACAATGTAGAAACTGAGTGTAATAACAAATGATACGTAATTCAGAAAAGAACAGGACACATTGAAAGACATGACTATGGCAAAGAGAAGAAGTGAAGCAAAATACGCATTTGTAAACTCACAAGCATCTGAGATACCTGTATTCACTTTATCAAAGCCCCAAAGACATTTCTCTGAAACTCAGTAGGATCATTTCACATATGGCATGCAAAATAGAGATGTGCTTCTTAAAACTTACAAAGACTTTGGGCTATTTTCCACCTGTGCATCAGAATGTGAGCCAGGGTGACCTCAGGAAGGAATCTTGACCAGACCTTTCTTGGGAAGGAATGTATCTGGATGCATGACATGATGACTTGATTGCTTTGACACAGTTGTTTTAACAGAAATCTGCTGAAGCCACCCTGGCTGCAGAGTTCCTATACATTTGGAACATTCTAAGATAGCTTGGGGAAAAAAAAAAAAACTCCCAGTCCTTTTTATAATTACCAAGTAGTATAGGAGACAAATGCCCTCATTCCATCCATGACTTGCACTGCTGGAAGTTGAAAAATGGGTGAAAGATAAGACAAAGCCTACGGTCATGGGTGAATTATTATGTGAGACTTAGGCATATTTATTGTGTATATTACTTGTTAATTAAAAAAAAGATAATGACTTTGGCTTTTTTTTTTTTGGCAAATTTCTATAAAAGTAGTTGTGTACCAAACCAGGTACTATAATAAAAATCTTCATCTTCAAGGAAACACATGGTCCTCTGTTAGAAACTTGGAGCTCTGTTTTTTTTTCTTCTCGCATGTGCAAGGCACAGATATTAGAGAGTCCTATAACCACTTGAGAGTTTTCAGTCTCCTCTTGTGGCATGTTCTTTTGAAACAAAGGAAATGCTCCAAGGGTTGTAATCTGATAACCTTCAGATTTTATTGTGCCACAGAGAATCACCAGAGCCGGGAGAGATGATGGTGGACACTGGGAGGATTACCCTGCAGAGCTGTGCAAGCTGGAGGCCATGCAGAGTACTTCTCAGGCTGTAAATCTCCCATCTTGGACTCACTGACTCACAGCCCACAGGGATGTTAGACCCTTTGGATATTATGCCCTCATTTACCAAGTACAATGTAGAAACTGAGTGTAATAACAAATGATACGTAATTCAGAAAAGAACAGGACACATTGAAAGACATGACTATGGCAAAGAGAAGAAGTGAAGCAAAATACGCATTTGTAAACTCACAAGCATCTGAGATACCTGTATTCACTTTATCAAAGCCCCAAAGACATTTCTCTGAAACTCAGTAGGATCATTTCACATATGGCATGCAAAATAGAGATGTGCTTCTTAAAACTTACAAAGACTTTGGGCTATTTTCCACCTGTGCATCAGAATGTGAGCCAGGGTGACCTCAGGAAGGAATCTTGACCAGACCTTTCTTGGGAAGGGAATGTATCTGGATGCATGACATGATGACTTGATTGCTTTGACACAGTTGTTTTAACAGAAATCTGCTGAAGCCACCCTGGCTGCAGAGTTCCTATACATTTGGAACATTCTAAGATAGCTTGGGGAAAAAAAAAAAAACTCCCAGTCCTTTTTATAATTACCAAGTAGTATAGGAGACAAATGCCCTCATTCCATCCATGACTTGCACTGCTGGAAGTTGAAAAATGGGTGAAAGATAAGACAAAGCCTACGGTCATGGGTGAATTATTATGTGAGACTTAGGCATATTTATTGTGTATATTACTTGTTAATTAAAAAAAAGATAATGACTTTGGCTTTTTTTTTTTTGGCAAATTTCTATAAAAGTAGTTGTGTACCAAACCAGGTACTATAATAAAAATCTTCATCTTCAAGGAAACACATGGTCCTCTGTTAGAAACTTGGAGCTCTGTTTTTTTTTCTTCTCGCATGTGCAAGGCACAGATATTAGAGAGTCCTATAACCACTTGAGAGTTTTCAGTCTCCTCTTGTGGCATGTTCTTTTGAAACAAAGGAAGGAGTCATAGCTATGGCCTGAAGGGTTGTAATCTGATAAAGCACATAGATGAGCGTTTGCTGTGCTAAAAGAGGGACATATTGAAACAAGGGGAAATATTCTTTCCTGACTGTACTTAGTCTCTGGACTGAAGAGAAAACTGAGCAGACTGCTTTCATGGAACAAAGATGTTCTTCAGATTACCACTTTTAAATATCAGTTTGCAATAACAAATATTACTGATGTGAAAGAATACTATACAAACATGTCAGTACCAATTCAAGGAGATACAAGGAAAACAAACATTCAGTCTGCCACTGAGTACTAATAAGATCAGATATTCAGTTTCATGTATACAAAATCACATTACATAGGATTCTTTCCCACTTTAGTCCTATCAGTTTTATTTTGGGAATTTTGCATCTCAAAGTAAGTCACCAAAAATGAATGTATAATTACGCCAAATTCTCATGAAATCTAAAAAACAATTCCATAAAACAATCTTCACATTTCCCATGTTTTATTAAAGTCTTCAGTTTTATCCATCTGTTTGGAAACATTCACAGGCTAGGCTTCAACAGTCTGGGTTTAAATGCGTCAAAATTAGAGGGCCAGCAACCTCCTGTCCTCCAGGTCAATATCCATTTCTCTTGAGTCCAAATATCCCCATCCTCTCTGCCATTTCCCTCATTTAAGCTATTAATGTTTCTTACAGGATTTTTTCTAGGTCATACTATGGTTTCCCTGCTCCTAGGTACTACCAACACCAATCCATCCTGTCCAGATGACCATGACCAAGACCTTTCTACATCACAGATCTGACCTCTTCACCTTCTTTAATAAGTACACGTGAAGAACCAAAGGTGTGCACTGGAGGAGAAGAGACTGCACTGAGAACAAAAGGAGGCTAAGGAGACATCCATCACCTTGTAGGCATTTGAGAGATTGTATGTATTTGGTAAAAATCAGAAAAATAGATCTCTGAAAATGTAAAATGCCTCCTAAAAAGTATGTAATCTTCTTCTTAGAAACTTATAAATAAACTTATAAATAATCCTGTCTCTGGCCTGATAAGAAGAGAATTAGTCTGAAAGACATGGAAGGAAATATACCTGACGTTGGTGCTGACTTTGACCTTAGTAAACTTCCTTGCCTTAGGGTTTAGGACTGAGCTTCTTAGTAGGGCTCTTAAGCCACTTCCTTCTCTGTGGCCTAACAATGGTCAGCTTCATCCATATTAAACTAATTGCAGTTTCCTAAACCTACACTGCTCTTTTATACTTCTCTGATTTTCTATATGCCCTCTTCTTTGTTGAGAATTTACTTACTTTTTACCTTTGTCTAACAAACAGATTCTTCAAAACCCAGCTCAAGTATTGTTTTTATGTGAGTCCCATTTTCTTGTCTTTTCTGAGTCCTTCTACATTCTATGTAACCTTCTATGAACATCTTCATGTACTTAAAATAAGGTATTATATTTATTTGTTTCCATGGCTAGTGTCCCCTCTTAGGTGGGATAAATCCTCTAGGGCAGAATCCATGCCTTTATATTGTTCTAATTCCTGATGTACAACAACGTGAATCAGCTATAAGTATATACAGGTCATCACGGAGTACCTAGTTGAGCTCCGTGCATGGCAGTTTTATCCATTCCTGTTTGGAAACATTCACAGGCTAGGCTTCAACAGTCTGGGTTTAAATGCGTCAAAATTAGAGGGCCAGCAACCTCCTGTCCTCCAGGTCAATATCCATTTCTCTTGAGTCCAAATATCCCCATCCTCTCTGCCATTTCCCTCATTTAAGCTATTAATGTTTCTTACAGGATTTTTTCTAGGTCATACTATGGTTTCCCTGCTCCTAGGTACTACCAACACCAATCCATCCTGTCCAGATGACCATGACCAAGACCTTTCTACATCACAGATCTGACCTCTTCACCTTCTTTAATAAGTACACGTGAAGAACCAAAGGTGTGCACTGGAGGAGAAGAGACTGCACTGAGAACAAAAGGAGGCTAAGGAGACATCCATCACCTTGTAGGCATTTGAGAGATTGTATGTATTTGGTAAAAATCAGAAAAATAGATCTCTGAAAATGTAAAATGCCTCCTAAAAAAAGTATGTAATCTTCTTCTTAGAAACTTATAAATAAACTTATAAATAATCCTGTCTCTGGCCTGATAAGAAGAGAATTAGTCTGAAAGACATGGAAGGAAATATACCTGACGTTGGTGCTGACTTTGACCTTAGTAAACTTCCTTGCCTTAGGGTTTAGGACTGAGCTTCTTAGTAGGGCTCTTAAGCCACTTCCTTCTCTGTGGCCTAACAATGGTCAGCTTCATCCATATTAAACTAATTGCAGTTTCCTAAACCTACACTGCTCTTTTATACTTCTCTGATTTTCTATATGCCCTCTTCTTTGTTGAGAATTTACTTACTTTTTACCTTTGTCTAACAAACAGATTCTTCAAAACCCAGCTCAAGTATTGTTTTTATGTGAGTCCCATTTTCTTGTCTTTTCTGAGTCCTTCTACATTCTATGTAACCTTCTATGAACATCTTCATGTACTTAAAATAAGGTATTATATTTATTTGTTTCCATGGCTAGTGTCCCCTCTTAGGTGGGATAAATCCTCTAGGGCAGAATCCATGCCTTTATATTGTTCTAATTCCTGATGTACAACAACGTGAATCAGCTATAAGTATATACAGGTCATCACGGAGTACCTAGTTGAGCTCCCTGTGCTATATGGCAGTTTCCCCCTAGCTAGCTATTTTACACATGGTAAATATTACTCTCTCAATTTCTTCCCACAAATCCTTTCTCTACATTTCTATTGCTTCTCTATAACATGAACATGTCTTTTTAAAAGTTCGTATTTCCTTACAGTTTTCAGCACAAGATAGGAGTCCGATACATGTGCACTAGAATAGAAATGTATGAGGGAATGATTGTTATCTGTGTTTTCCAGCTGGGACTGTCCCATGACAAGAGTTTTTTCTGGCAGATGGTCTTTTCATTTCTGTGTGCACCATCTAGTGCCAAGGGAAGATCAAGGAAAAGTGATCTGCATCTTGACACCAGATTTTTAAAGTCTTTCCTCACTCTAAGGAAAGAGCAGCAGAGGAAACCACAGACTGAGGACTAAAAACAAAATGCTTTCACAAATCTAACAGAGTCTGTTTACTTGTTCTGAGTATGAATGTTTAAAAATATGCAATGGCAGGGAGATAAGGTGTCAAATTCTACAGGCAAAAAGCCATAAAAGCAATATTTCAAAAACGGTCCATTAATTTTTTCTTTTTACCTACTAACTGCACAGCTTGAGAGTATATTTAAAAAATCTGATCTTCTTTTAAACCATTAAAATAGTTTCCATTGTCTAAATAACAGCCAGTTCTCCTTATATTATTCATGATCACAGCCTGTCCGTATGACCTGTTTTTTCCACTGTTTAACTCAACATAGTATCATTTCCATCCTGCTACTACTTGATAGTACTGAGAAATGTAAGCTATAAAACTACACTCATGAAGAAATATTAATGGAGGAGGTGACCATATATTTTTTACAATGCTTAAAAGCTTAAGCTATAATAATACAAAGTTGGCTTTTATTCTCTGAGATCATCAACAGAAGAACTTGAAGGAAATGAAAGTAAAATCCAATAGGATTACAGAATTAGGGCAGAGTTAAGGAAAAATATTTTGAGTACCAGAAGAAATCTAAAATAAATTCAAAAAATAATACACTTGTGATATTGCTGTTTGACCCAGACTGTTGACAGTCAGTTATGTAATTGGAAACTCTTTGAAGAATCTAGCCATGTACTCACTGAGCAAAGGCAGAAAAACATCTCTCCCTGGATATCCATCTGAATTCCACCAGCTAGCTGGACTAGATTAAGAGGAAAATGGATTTCTGTTGGTTTAGACAGAAAACACTAGAGCAAGATTTTTCCCTTTGGGGCTAGTAGCACAGCCTAACGACTTAGAGTGTTTACAGTTTTCCCCAGCACAAGATAGGAGTCCGATACATGTGCACTAGAATAGAAATGTATGAGGGAATGATTGTTATCTGTGTTTTCCAGCTGGGACTGTCCCATGACAAGAGTTTTTTCTGGCAGATGGTCTTTTCATTTCTGTGTGCACCATCTAGTGCCAAGGGAAGATCAAGGAAAAGTGATCTGCATCTTGACACCAGATTTTTAAAGTCTTTCCTCACTCTAAGGAAAGAGCAGCAGAGGAAACCACAGACTGAGGACTAAAAACAAAATGCTTTCACAAATCTAACAGAGTCTGTTTACTTGTTCTGAGTATGAATGTTTAAAAATATGCAATGGCAGGGAGATAAGGTGTCAAATTCTACAGGCAAAAAGCCATAAAAGCAATATTTCAAAAACGGTCCATTAATTTTTCTTTTTACCTACTAACTGCACAGCTTGAGAGTATATTTAAAAAATCTGATCTTCTTTTAAACCATTAAAATAGTTTCCATTGTCTAAATAACAGCCAGTTCTCCTTATATTATTCATGATCACAGCCTGTCCGTATGACCTGTTTTTTCCACTGTTTAACTCAACATAGTATCATTTCCATCCTGCTACTACTTGATAGTACTGAGAAATGTAAGCTATAAAACTACACTCATGAAGAAATATTAATGGAGGAGGTGACCATATATTTTTTACAATGCTTAAAAGCTTAAGCTATAATAATACAAAGTTGGCTTTTATTCTCTGAGATCATCAACAGAAGAACTTGAAGGAAATGAAAGTAAAATCCAATAGGATTACAGAATTAGGGCAGAGTTAAGGAAAAATATTTTGAGTACCAGAAGAAATCTAAAATAAATTCAAAAAATAATACACTTGTGATATTGCTGTTTGACCCAGACTGTTGACAGTCAGTTATGTAATTGGAAACTCTTTGAAGAATCTAGCCATGTACTCACTGAGCAAAGGCAGAAAAACATCTCTCCCTGGATATCCATCTGAATTCCACCAGCTAGCTGGACTAGATTAAGAGGAAAATGGATTTCTGTTGGTTTAGACAGAAAACACTAGAGCAAGAGTTTGTCAGTAGCGACAGCCGTAAGATTAAGAGAATGCAGGAAGATCTTGATAAGACTGGCTTATGCTTGCACAGGAAGAGGACCACATCACACCCTACTGATAACCATGGGACAAGGTAAAGATGGGAACTGGCTAATTAGTCATATCTCCTTACCCAGTAAACTGTTGTATGTTGAGCACTGAAATCTATGCAGAGTCACCATACATGTTTGAGAATTTCAGATTTGAAAGGAGTATGGTAAAATCTCTCTCTTGGTATAAGACCCAGAATCCCCAGAAGAGGTTTGTTACAAAATCCAACAAGGCTGATCAGTTACTTAAAGGGACAGTGGTCCAATATATCTGGTTAACAGTGGAAAAGGATATTCAAGAAAGCTTACCTTGTTAGTGTATTTGGCAAAGTGGAGATTCTAGTAAATGCACAAGAATCAGCATGTTCTCAAAATTTGCCTTTGACCCATGTCATCTTATGACACATATCTTCAAAATACACAGAGGCTAAATTATTAATGGTTTCCCAGGTGGCTCAGTGGTAAAGAACCCATCTGCCAATATAGGATCCTCAGAAGATGTGGATTTGATCCCTGGATGGGGAAGATCCCCTGAAGGAAGAAATGGCAACCCACTCCAGTATTCTTGCTGGGAGAATCCTATGGACAGAGGAGCTTGGTGGGCTACAGTCTAAAGGGTTGCACAGAGTCAGGCATGACTGAGCACCCATAAAATATTAACACTTCTCCCTGCTTCCCAGAACCTCTGATTGAGCTGTATTATTATGTATTTCTGAAAACTCATATTTAAAAAGTAACTGTCTATCTGTATTAAGTACTTGTTTTATCTCTCAGATCAAGAATAAAGTCTTTTTCATACAGAATAGATTCATAGTCACCTATGGGGAGAAGGGATTGAAGGAAGATAGAGTTTGGTATCAGCAGATGCAAAGCATTACATATACAATAAATAAAGTACAACACAGGGAACTATATTCAATATCCTGTGATAAACCATAATGGCAAAGAATATAATTAAAATGTATTTTTATGTCTAACTAAATCACTGTACTATAGAAATTAACACACTATGGCAAATCAACTATACTCCAATAACAAAGAGAAAAAGACTAAAAGGATTTTTTTTTTTTTAAAGAATAAAGTCTTCCTTTTAGACTAACTCTGTCTATTGGGGATTTTCTGAATATTTCTGTGGTCATAAATTCCCGTGAGACTCAGGTTTTTTGAAACACTCATATCTCCTTACCCAGTAAACTGTTGTATGTTGAGCACTGAAATCTATGCAGAGTCACCATACATGTTTGAGAATTTCAGATTTGAAAGGAGTATGGTAAAATCTCTCTCTTGGTATAAGACCCAGAATCCCCAGAAGAGGTTTGTTACAAAATCCAACAAGGCTGATCAGTTACTTAAAGGGACAGTGGTCCAATATATCTGGTTAACAGTGGAAAAGGATATTCAAGAAAGCTTACCTTGTTAGTGTATTTGGCAAAGTGGAGATTCTAGTAAATGCACAAGAATCAGCATGTTCTCAAAATTTGCCTTTGACCCATGTCATCTTATGACACATATCTTCAAAATACACAGAGGCTAAATTATTAATGGTTTCCCAGGTGGCTCAGTGGTAAAGAACCCATCTGCCAATATAGGATCCTCAGAAGATGTGGATTTGATCCCTGGATGGGGAAGATCCCCTGAAGGAAGAAATGGCAACCCACTCCAGTATTCTTGCTGGGAGAATCCTATGGACAGAGGAGCTTGGTGGGCTACAGTCTAAAGGGTTGCACAGAGTCAGGCATGACTGAGCACCCATAAAATATTAACACTTCTCCCTGCTTCCCAGAACCTCTGATTGAGCTGTATTATTATGTATTTCTGAAAACTCATATTTAAAAAGTAACTGTCTATCTGTATTAAGTACTTGTTTTATCTCTCAGATCAAGAATAAAGTCTTTTTCATACAGAATAGATTCATAGTCACCTATGGGGAGAAGGGATTGAAGGAAGATAGAGTTTGGTATCAGCAGATGCAAAGCATTACATATACAATAAATAAAGTACAACACAGGGAACTATATTCAATATCCTGTGATAAACCATAATGGCAAAGAATATAATTAAAATGTATTTTTATGTCTAACTAAATCACTGTACTATAGAAATTAACACACTATGGCAAATCAACTATACTCCAATAACAAAGAGAAAAAGACTAAAAGGATTTTTTTTTTTTTAAAGAATAAAGTCTTCCTTTTAGACTAACTCTGTCTATTGGGGATTTTCTGAATATTTCTGTGGTCATAAATTCCCGTGAGACTCAGGTAAACACTCATATAAACTTATATGGATTCTCCCCAAGCAATGTGCTGTGCACAAGTCTAACACACACACATACACACACACACTCATTGTTGTGTATATCATTTCATGAGGTTCAGGGATGATATAATTTTTCCTATGGATGCCAGTTTAGAAATGTCTGCCTGGTTGATTTTGTGTTGTTCTGGCCTTAGATAAAACTATTAAGGGCAAGTTGGCCTCTGGTTCATCCTGATCCTTCACAGGGAACGCTTACAGAGTGTCTATGATGAGCCAGTTTTTGTGCTGGATGACAAGGATACAAATTGCTGCATTTTTTTCTGTCTCTTTAGAATGTCTATAACTAATCTGTGTTTCTTTCCATCTCTATCTACATGGTCTGTGTGGCAAATCATTAAACATTCCACATTAAATTACAATAATATTTTAACCAGAGCACAAGGGTTTTAATTTGCTTCTGAGCAAATTTTTTACTATACGAAATTTAAAGTACACTGAAGACCATAGCAAGGTTACCTGGCAAAAACAATTCTTTCTGGAGTTTTTCTCTGGCCTGCTGTGAAAAACATCTTTTCTTCAGCCAATCAGCTTCATATTCACTGTAGTGGTCATTTGGCCATGTGATGTAAACCTTATAACACAAAAAGCAAACATCACATAAACATATATTATGCTTTTATGGACTTTGGTTCTCTGCTATCACTGTTTCTGAAAATTATTTAAGGTTATCAGGGAATCAAATTAACTCTTGTTTTTTATTTTCCCTTTCTGTTCTTTAACTTATATACTCTTATATACTCAAAAGCATGGAATAAACTTTTGGCAAAGAAGGAAATGGAAAGCTAAGGGGAACAGCTGAGGTCTGAAACCCTTAACTATTACACAAGAAATAAAATCTGGCTAGAGCTGAAGTTCTTGTTTTACCTTCTTAAAACCCATGGTCCCTTAGTTTTTGCGATGACTTGAGGTTAGAGATCAATTAAGATTCCTGTCAAGAGTATCAGAAATACTAATGATGATGATGAGGCAGATAATAATAGGGAGAATAGCATAGTATACAATGAGCACTATAAATATAACCCACTTTGTCCCCATACAACTTGTGGGAGAAACTATAACTAATATTCACATTTTTCACGTGAAGAAAGTAAAAGGAAATAACATGTTTAAGATCCCACAGCTAGCAAGCAGTGAACTCAGGGCACTAAAGTCCTTGATTTGAGATGAAGACCAAAGTGAATGAGGATGACCTTGCTGGTCATTCTTGTTAACCATACCAGAAAATCTGGAAGATAGAAACATAGACTGTGGTCACGTCTGCTTTGTGGTTTTGAGAGCTGTGCTCTCAGGAATCCCATACAAAGCTTCACACATCTACTCACGCATCTGACTAAAAATATTAATCAATACCAGTTTTTGAGTGCTCACCATATGGTAGCCACACGCTAACATTTTTACCCATAATATCTCTTGAATCTTTGCATCATCTCTAGGAGCAAATTTTGTGAGTATCCTTCATTTCTAGATGAGCAAACTGAGACAGGTCATTCCTTTTATTAGAGAAATAGTTTGTCCTTTTGAGGCTGCCGCTCACTGAAGGAATAATGAACAGCATTGTATATTTTATTAAAATAATACCAGTAGTAATAAAAAGAGTAATAATAACAGCAGAAGCTTCCATTTAGTGAGCGTGCTGACTTGGCACTAAGCACGATGCAATCATGTTTTAATATATGGCTCAGTGAAAAAGAATCAGCCTTCCAATCAGGAGATGCAAGTGAAGAAAGCCTGGGTTCAATCCCTGGGTGGGAAAGTATCCTGGGAGTAGGAAATGGCCACTCACTACAATATTCTTGTCTCAAGAATTTCATGGACAGAGGAGCCTGGTGGACTACAGTCTATGGGGTCACCAAGACACAACTCATTGAGTACATTCCGTATATACATATCATATATATATTATGATTCCCTGGTGGCTCAGACAGTAAATGAGCAAATAAAATATAACTCATTACTTAAAGTATATGAGACTAGATCTTTTATTAAGTTGAGAAAGCAGGAGAGATAATTTAGAGATAGTTACCTTTTTCCTGTCAAACATCAAGCCTTTGATCCCTATGTTCACATCAAGAGCTTCGATTAGAAGTTTCCGTGCTTTTGCCGAATCCAGGTAGCAGTCAGGACTTAAGAAGTGAACTCATGGGGAAAAAAAACTAAAGTTTCCCTTGTCCCCATACAACTTGTGGGAGAAACTATAACTAATATTCACATTTTTCACGTGAAGAAAGTAAAAGGAAATAACATGTTTAAGATCCCACAGCTAGCAAGCAGTGAACTCAGGGCACTAAAGTCCTTGATTTGAGATGAAGACCAAAGTGAATGAGGATGACCTTGCTGGTCATTCTTGTTAACCATACCAGAAAATCTGGAAGATAGAAACATAGACTGTGGTCACGTCTGCTTTGTGGTTTTGAGAGCTGTGCTCTCAGGAATCCCATACAAAGCTTCACACATCTACTCACGCATCTGACTAAAAATATTAATCAATACCAGTTTTTGAGTGCTCACCATATGGTAGCCACACGCTAACATTTTTACCCATAATATCTCTTGAATCTTTGCATCATCTCTAGGAGCAAATTTTGTGAGTATCCTTCATTTCTAGATGAGCAAACTGAGACAGGTCATTCCTTTTATTAGAGAAATAGTTTGTCCTTTTGAGGCTGCCGCTCACTGAAGGAATAATGAACAGCATTGTATATTTTATTAAAATAATACCAGTAGTAATAAAAAGAGTAATAATAACAGCAGAAGCTTCCATTTAGTGAGCGTGCTGACTTGGCACTAAGCACGATGCAATCATGTTTTAATATATGGCTCAGTGAAAAAGAATCAGCCTTCCAATCAGGAGATGCAAGTGAAGAAAGCCTGGGTTCAATCCCTGGGTGGGAAAGTATCCTGGGAGTAGGAAATGGCCACTCACTACAATATTCTTGTCTCAAGAATTTCATGGACAGAGGAGCCTGGTGGACTACAGTCTATGGGGTCACCAAGACACAACTCATTGAGTACATTCCGTATATACATATCATATATATATTATGATTCCCTGGTGGCTCAGACAGTAAATGAGCAAATAAAATATAACTCATTACTTAAAGTATATGAGACTAGATCTTTTATTAAGTTGAGAAAGCAGGGAGAGATAATTTAGAGATAGTTACCTTTTTCCTGTCAAACATCAAGCCTTTGATCCCTATGTTCACATCAAGAGCTTCGATTAGAAGTTTCCGTGCTTTTGCCGAATCCAGGTAGCAGTCAGGACATTGACAGTTGTCCCGGAGCCACACAGCTGGGTAGATAGAGTCTGCACCATCCTGCCAGAGGATTTGCATCAAGTGAGCCCCATCCAGTACTTCTGCCTTTTTGATGCCGCAGTCCATGTTTCTGGTCCTTGGGGGTAAATCTTGTCAGCTACCTGCTATGACAAATTAGTGTTAAAAGGACTCTCAGGAAGATCTGGTCTGAACCTGACTTAGAGCAATCACATGGACTCTGGCTTCTGCTATTTGCTTGGGTTTGCGGTTTCACTTATCGGGACCTTTGTTCTGATGAGAGTATTTTATGAGCTGTAAACAGAAACACAGTGACTAAAAGCAAACACGATAAATGTGCTGAGTCAGGATACAGACAAAAAGAATTCCCTGTTTTCTCACAGCACTTCTAAATAATAAGTTCAGAACCAATGACACAGGCACTTTTATGCTTGCATAAAGCTCTGAAATTATTTTAAGGGAGAAAAATAGCACACACATTGAAAGTGTAACAGTCATACCTGTGTTATTTTAACCGATGCCCAAATTCACTGGTTCCAGGCAAACCAGGGACTTTCAAATCTCAATTGAAATTCTGCCCCCATTGCTAAGGACAACCTTTCACAAAGTTTTCTTTCCTTGAGCCAACCTATCTGTATCCAGGTGATCTGACAAATAGAAGCTTAAATAAGTAAAGAGTTTGTTTTTCTTATAAAAAATGAAGTCCCAACATGACTGGCCATGTGATTTTACAGAACTATGGGGAACCCAAGATACTTGGAGATTTTACTCTTCTACTGGTTGCCTCATATTTGCCAATACCACATCTACCTTCGGGCGAGGAAGAAGGGAAAAGGGCAAACATCCTGTGTCTGTTAAGTCTATCTCTTTTTTTCGATTCTCCTCGTGGCTCAGTTGGTAAAGAATCTGCCTGCAAAGAAGGAGACATAAGAAACCGGCATTTGATCCCTGGGTTGGAAAGATCCCCTGGAGAATGAAGTGGCAACCCACTCTAGCATTCTTTTCTAGATAATTCCGGGGACAGAGAAGCCTGGTGGCTAACAGTCCATGGGGTAGCTTGAGTCAGACACAACTCACCACCACCACCACATTTTTCAACACTTCTACATTGAGGAACTTCCAGATATATTTTGTTGGCCAGAATTATATCACGATCTAACTTTAGCTACAAGGGAATCTGGGAAGCATAACTGTTTACTAATTACATGTTTGTTCTGCAGAAATCAATGTTTAATTAGTGAGGAAGGAAAATAAGATGGAATCAACATGTATTCCACATCATCGATCACATCCTTTAAGACTTTCTCCTATAAACATTTTTTTTTTTAAAGATTTATTTATTTTATTTATTTATTTACTTTGGGCGGGGGTCGGGTTGGGGAGGGAGGAGAGTGGGCGGGTCACCTCTATTGGTCTTTTTTATTTCTCTATTTTCATTCGTCTTTGTTCTTTGGCTCCTGTGGGCCTCTCATCGCGGTGGCATCTGTCGTTGCAGAGCACTGGCTCTGGGTGCATGCGCTCCAGAGCTCCGGCTCGGTAATTGGACACATCAGTCCAGCCGCTCCGCAGCACGTGGGATCTTCCCAGGCCAGGGCTCGAACCGGCGCCCCTTGTACTGGAAGGCGGTGTCCTTACCCACTGGATCACCAGGGGAAGCCCTATAAACATCTTTTTTAAGCAGGTGTCCTGGGGCCAGACAACTATCCATGTCACTTTGATAGCCTTCCTTGGTGTTTTTTTTTCTTACTTTCATAATCATTTCTCTTTTTTAAAGGTCTGGAACTTCCAGGTGATCTTTGTATCCTCTCATGCAGCAGGCACATAGAAGACATATATATTTGAATGAAAACTTTAGCTAAACTCATGAGGAGGAAAAAGAAAACTCTTTTTTGTATTTAACTAAGATTATATCTACTATAGTAAAAGCAAAACTTACATAACTTGACCAAGGATAGGCAAGCTACTGCCTGTGGGCCAGATGTTTTTACACAGTCCATGAGGAAAGAATAGTTTTTATATTCTCATAAGGTTTGAAAAAATAAAACAAGAACATGCAACATAGAAAGTGTACAGCCTGAAAAGCTGAAAAATATACTATCTGCACTTTTACAAAAAATATTTGCCAACCTCTGAACTAGAGAAAATGGCTACATTCATTTTTTTTTGTCTTTATGTGTCCTGTGCGATTTAAGGATCTGGTTATACTATCCCAGATCAACTGGAACCGTCAGTGTCCAGTGAAAAGTCTATGTCAATTAACCAAGTAAGCAGCAAAAAGAGGCTGGAAATACCAAAATACCATCCATTTATTTTTATCATCAAAGTTTCATGTGTATTGGTGTATATTCAAAAGTTAACTCATTGTCAATAACATGTTGATGAGTGAGTTTGAAAATGTTCCGTTGAAAGGATCTTATAAAACTTGAAATTTCACATGCTTATTTTTAATGGATATATGGTTTGAAGGGTGCATCTTCTACCAAAGTAAACACTGCTCCGTACTTAACTATGGCACTGTGCCAAGTCCCACTTACTGTTCAGGTGATCACACCTAGAGATACTACATTAGCAGATACTTGCTACATTCTAATCTGCTTTTTTTCTATTTTTTTGTTTAATCTTTTATTCCCTTCTTTTACCTAGCAAGTGTGAACTGGAGGGGAACTGGACTTCCCAGGTGGCACTAGTGGTAAAGAATTCGCCTGTCAGTGCAGGAGATGAGAGACAGTCAGCTTTGATCCCTGGGTCAGGAAGATCTGGAGAAGGAAATGGCAACCCACTCCAGTATTCTTGCCTAGAGTATTCCATGGGCAGAGGAAACTGGTGGGTTATAGTCCAGGGGCTTTCAGAGCCAGATACGACTGAGTGAGTGAACACCCAAATGTGCACGAACTCTTCCCCCTGAGTCCTCTTGGCAAAGGATGTTCTGGGAGGGAAATCCTGAGAGAGGAGGCCACATCAGGAGGGTGGTTGATGGAGGCTGCCTGAGGCAACTGGGAGTGAGTGGAAGAACTGGAAAGACCTGGGTGTTGCTAAAGTTAAATTGTTTGGGTATCTGTGAAGGAACTTGGCAGGTTATTTCTATGCTTCACAATCCCTTTCTTGAGCTTCATGACAAATGTGAACAGTAATCCAAACAAAAGAAGGGAGCAATAAGAAAATAGTTTCCCTCTTTAACTTTTCTTGATTTATTTAAAGCTTTATTGGGGTGAATGGGATGAAAATGTAAAAAGGACCAAAAATTAATAATCATCATACTAAATCAAATTCGCTTTCTTGTAACTTTCTTGATTTATTTAAAGCTTTAAAAATCTGGTTATACTATCCCAGATCAACTGGAACCGTCAGTGTCCAGTGAAAAGTCTATGTCAATTAACCAAGTAAGCAGCAAAAAGAGGCTGGAAATACCAAAATACCATCCATTTATTTTTATCATCAAAGTTTCATGTGTATTGGTGTATATTCAAAAGTTAACTCATTGTCAATAACATGTTGATGAGTGAGTTTGAAAATGTTCCGTTGAAAGGATCTTATAAAACTTGAAATTTCACATGCTTATTTTTAATGGATATATGGTTTGAAGGGTGCATCTTCTACCAAAGTAAACACTGCTCCGTACTTAACTATGGCACTGTGCCAAGTCCCACTTACTGTTCAGGTGATCACACCTAGAGATACTACATTAGCAGATACTTGCTACATTCTAATCTGCTTTTTTTCTATTTTTTTGTTTAATCTTTTATTCCCTTCTTTTACCTAGCAAGTGTGAACTGGAGGGGAACTGGACTTCCCAGGTGGCACTAGTGGTAAAGAATTCGCCTGTCAGTGCAGGAGATGAGAGACAGTCAGCTTTGATCCCTGGGTCAGGAAGATCTGGAGAAGGAAATGGCAACCCACTCCAGTATTCTTGCCTAGAGTATTCCATGGGCAGAGGAAACTGGTGGGTTATAGTCCAGGGGCTTTCAGAGCCAGATACGACTGAGTGAGTGAACACCCAAATGTGCACGAACTCTTCCCCCTGAGTCCTCTTGGCAAAGGATGTTCTGGGAGGGAAATCCTGAGAGAGGAGGCCACATCAGGAGGGTGGTTGATGGAGGCTGCCTGAGGCAACTGGGAGTGAGTGGAAGAACTGGAAAGACCTGGGTGTTGCTAAAGTTAAATTGTTTGGGTATCTGTGAAGGAACTTGGCAGGTTATTTCTATGCTTCACAATCCCTTTCTTGAGCTTCATGACAAATGTGAACAGTAATCCAAACAAAAGAAGGGAGCAATAAGAAAATAGTTTCCCTCTTTAACTTTTCTTGATTTATTTAAAGCTTTATTGGGGTGAATGGGATGAAAATGTAAAAAGGACCAAAAATTAATAATCATCATACTCGAAATCAAATTCTTGTAATATATAGACTTGTATGTGTGACTTGCTGAAATCTATTTTTCAATTTGACTTGTTAAAACTGAGCTGTGTTGGAGCATAATGACCAATTGGTTATTTAATAAATTACTGTGTTTCTCTGAAGAAAAGAGAAAAAAAGAAAAGAATTTGATGCTCCTAGCTATATATCTATATCTATATCTATCTATCTATCTATCTATCTATCTATATCTGTATGTATGTATAGCCTTCCTTGGTAGCTCAGATGGTAAAGAATCTGCCTGCAATGCAGGAGACCTGGGTTTGATCCCTGGGTTGAGAATACCCCCTGGAGGAGGACATGGCAACCCACTTCAATATTCTTACCTGGAGAATTCCATAGACAGAGGATCCTGGTGGGCTGCAGTCCATGGGGTCACAGAGTCAGACACAACTGAGAGACTGAGAACTCACGCTCTCATCCTTGGAGCAGAGTGCCATGGCAAGCTCTACTTCTACTTCTCTCTCTCTCTCTCTATATATATATATATATATATCAGAGACATTTTTGCTGAATTAATGTGGTCCTATAAAATTCAAATATTTATTTTATAGTAATTTTGTTTATTATTCACAATTATAATTTAGTTTATAAAATATTACTTGATTTTAGTGGAAGGAAGCCGTGTCACCTGTTCTGAGAAACAGACTTTGGATTGGTGTCAGAAAGGGTTACTATCTAATGGGATATATTTCTTTTAATTTCATCCCATCACTTGATATGTGTGTGTGTTGTTGAGGAGTGGAGGGTGGTTGGAAATGAGGGGGGCCGGGGGGGCCTGAGGCAACTGGGAGTGAGTGGAAGAACTGGAAAGACCTGGGTGTTGCTAAAGTTAAATTGTTTGGGTATCTGTGAAGGAACTTGGCAGGTTATTTCTATGCTTCACAATCCCTTTCTTGAGCTTCATGACAAATGTGAACAGTAATCCAAACAAAAGAAGGGAGCAATAAGAAAATAGTTTCCCTCTTTAACTTTTCTTGATTTATTTAAAGCTTTATTGGGGTGAATGGGATGAAAATGTAAAAAGGACCAAAAATTAATAATCATCATACTCGAAATCAAATTCTTGTAATATATAGACTTGTATGTGTGACTTGCTGAAATCTATTTTTCAATTTGACTTGTTAAAACTGAGCTGTGTTGGAGCATAATGACCAATTGGTTATTTAATAAATTACTGTGTTTCTCTGAAGAAAAGAGAAAAAAAGAAAAGAATTTGATGCTCCTAGCTATATATCTATATCTATATCTATCTATCTATCTATCTATCTATCTATATCTGTATGTATGTATAGCCTTCCTTGGTAGCTCAGATGGTAAAGAATCTGCCTGCAATGCAGGAGACCTGGGTTTGATCCCTGGGTTGAGAATACCCCCTGGAGGAGGACATGGCAACCCACTTCAATATTCTTACCTGGAGAATTCCATAGACAGAGGATCCTGGTGGGCTGCAGTCCATGGGGTCACAGAGTCAGACACAACTGAGAGACTGAGAACTCACGCTCTCATCCTTGGAGCAGAGTGCCATGGCAAGCTCTACTTCTACTTCTCTCTCTCTCTCTCTCTCTCTATATATATATATATATATATCAGAGACATTTTTGCTGAATTAATGTGGTCCTATAAAATTCAAATATTTATTTTATAGTAATTTTGTTTATTATTCACAATTATAATTTAGTTTATAAAATATTACTTGATTTTAGTGGAAGGAAGCCGTGTCACCTGTTCTGAGAAACAGACTTTGGATTGGTGTCAGAAAGGGTTACTATCTAATGGGATATATTTCTTTTAATTTCATCCCATCACTTGATATGTGTGTGTGTGTTGTTGTTGTTTACACTGCTCACTCACCCTATTTATCTCCTTCAGAGATATGGATGTTGGTTTGGGACTCCTGTTTTGCTCAATCGTTTTAGAGATTATCTTACTTTAGTCATGGGTGTGGTTTTGATCTTCTTTAAAGTTTTATAAAGTCAAAATTTGCCAGCTGGTTTGGAAAATCAAGAAAGTAGCTCTAAAAGTTATTTTATGTATTAGTCTTACAAATAAAGTAAACTTAAAATTAGAGCCAGAAAGACAAATCTTTGGTATCACTGGGTTCCGTGGCCTCATCTGATAGGCACGGAAAATGCAAGCTTAGAGAGGCTGAGTGTGGTTTGTACAATTATGTCCCACTGAAAAGTGGGCAAGGTTGCCCCAAACCCAGATTTGCCAGTCTAGTGTACAGTTATAAAAGCAAACACCTTCTAGTACTAATCCAAGAGAGTGCCAAAGTTCCTCAAATGCTAATTACAGCAAATTTGAGGCATAGGTTTTGGAGAGGAGTTTCAGGAAGTTGATATAGAAACTTCATAGTTAAAATTAGTTGATGGAGATTAACAATATACACTGGAGGGGCTTCCCTGGTGGCCCAGTGGGTAAAGAGTCCACCTTGCAGTGCAAGGGGCGTCGGTTCAATCCCTGGTCTGGGAAGATCCCACGTGCCACGAAACGGCTGGACAAGTATGTACAATTGCCAGCCAGTGCTCTGGAGCACATGTGCCCAGAGCTGGTGCTCTATGGCAAGAGAGGCCACTGCGGCGGGAGGCCCATACAGGCCAAAGAATAAAGATGGATGAAAATCAATAAATAAAAAACCAATAAAAGGGGCCAAAAATTTTTAAAAACCACAAAAATAGTAATATACACCAGAGAAGGCTGATTCATCTTCTAGGTTACTCACCCTCTAAAATAAAAGTGTCATTTTTCAACTGTTTTTCTATTATGGAAGACTAGATAGAGAAGACTTAATGTCAGGATCTGTTAATGCGTATTTTCTCTTCCTCAGGTCATCAGGCCTGCTGTCATGGAACAGGATTTTCAGGGTTTGACCTCCTGTTTTGAGGTAATAGGATCAAAAAAATGATCAAAATGCAAAAACAAGCAAACTGGGGACCTATGTATCAAGCACATTTTATGTTGTAGCTGCATTGTGATATCCCTCCATCACCTACCTCCATTTTACAGATGGTTTGAGCTTCAAGAGGTAAAGAAACTGACTTGAAGGCAGAGGAAATAGAAATCATGACCACTACACAGAACTACCTCATGGAGAATCTATGGCTGAATAATTTTCCAGGCAAAATGTCCATTTACCAAAAATGTGCTGTTAAAATAGCAGCTAACTCTCAAGATTGTCAGTTGTTGGTTGACCTCACCATCCGACATTTCATCATTGTAATGAGAGGACAGGAGGAAGTTTTCCAGACATTACACCATAAAGGCTTAAAATATTATTATTCTTTTATATATCAACCTTTAAATCATAAAACTCAATTCATTTCCACTTGGTGAGGTTGACCAGAGGCTGACCAGACTGTGTTTGTAGTATGTGAAAACCTATAATGCAAAAGAAAGGCATAGGTTTTGGAGAGGAGTTTCAGGAAGTTGATATAGAAACTTCATAGTTAAAATTAGTTGATGGAGATTAACAATATACACTGGAGGGGCTTCCCTGGTGGCCCAGTGGGTAAAGAGTCCACCTTGCAGTGCAAGGGGCGTCGGTTCAATCCCTGGTCTGGGAAGATCCCACGTGCCACGAAACGGCTGGACAAGTATGTACAATTGCCAGCCAGTGCTCTGGAGCACATGTGCCCAGAGCTGGTGCTCTATGGCAAGAGAGGCCACTGCGGCGGGAGGCCCATACAGGCCAAAGAATAAAGATGGATGAAAATCAATAAATAAAAAACCAATAAAAGGGGCCAAAAATTTTTAAAAACCACAAAAATAGTAATATACACCAGAGAAGGCTGATTCATCTTCTAGGTTACTCACCCTCTAAAATAAAAAGTGTCATTTTTCAACTGTTTTTCTATTATGGAAGACTAGATAGAGAAGACTTAATGTCAGGATCTGTTAATGCGTATTTTCTCTTCCTCAGGTCATCAGGCCTGCTGTCATGGAACAGGATTTTCAGGGTTTGACCTCCTGTTTTGAGGTAATAGGATCAAAAAAATGATCAAAATGCAAAAACAAGCAAACTGGGGACCTATGTATCAAGCACATTTTATGTTGTAGCTGCATTGTGATATCCCTCCATCACCTACCTCCATTTTACAGATGGTTTGAGCTTCAAGAGGTAAAGAAACTGACTTGAAGGCAGAGGAAATAGAAATCATGACCACTACACAGAACTACCTCATGGAGAATCTATGGCTGAATAATTTTCCAGGCAAAATGTCCATTTACCAAAAATGTGCTGTTAAAATAGCAGCTAACTCTCAAGATTGTCAGTTGTTGGTTGACCTCACCATCCGACATTTCATCATTGTAATGAGAGGACAGGAGGAAGTTTTCCAGACATTACACCATAAAGGCTTAAAATATTATTATTCTTTTATATATCAACCTTTAAATCATAAAACTCAATTCATTTCCACTTGGTGAGGTTGACCAGAGGCTGACCAGACTGTGTTTGTAGTATGTGAACCTTAATACGGATTGAATATATACATTCTCTACTCATTTTTGCTACCTAACTTCAACTACCTTCAACTTTTAGAAGTTGTTGCTTTTTTTCTAACTTGATTTAGTAAGTGGCTGCGTTACTAAACAATTCATGAATTACTCTCAGGGGAATAATGAATTCTACGAAGTCCTTAGTAAAACCGGTCCATTCTCTCGCAAACGTTTACCCTTCTGTTTGCTCACTTGTTTAAAGTATCACATTTTATTCAAATATTTACTTCCTGAATTATAAAAAGGACAAATCTAGCTTCAGTTTAGTGGCATTATTACACTCAGATTGAAACAAACTGTCAACGCATTTGTTTACCGAGGTAAAGCAGCTTACTGGTCTGTAGTACTAGTCTAGACTTCTAAGAAGGTCTCTAAATCTTTGAATCAGAACACATATTCATTACAAGAAATCCCATGTTTGCAAAGAAAAGCAATTGAAAATTTCTGTCATACTTCCTCCTGAGCTATATTCAGGAAGCAAAATAATTGAAAAAGGACAGAATAGCCTTAATTGGCAAGTATTCTAAAAAAGCATCTCATATTCGATTTGGGGTCTTAACAAAGGACCATGTTATAATATGCAGTCACTTGCTTTGGGCTGGGTTGTGGATTGGTTAGTGAGCATTTCAAATTCCAGCCAGAACCCTCCCTCCCCCATCATGCAGTCTACTTTTTAGACAGTATTCCCTCTGTCCCATCTGAATGCTTTCTAGATCAGCTTAGGGACTGCAAAGTAATTTGACTACTAGACTAAGCCAAACATAATTGGGAAGGGAAGCTGCCAAGAAGCAATCAGATCCACTGCATTCCAAAATCAAGCCTGTTGCAAATGCCTGATGGATCATCCCCATCTCAGCCCACATGGCCGCGAGATACATGTGATTGGAGTTTTAATTGGACACCCCTCCCCCGACCCCTAAAGCATAGACCTGAATCCACAAACTCTTCCAAATAAGAAAATGTTGAGCTCAACCACACCTGTTCTCTGAAGTGTGTTAAACCCCAAACCATGAGAAACTTACCAAGGCAGAAAAACGTCCGCTTTCCTCTTCGAGGGCCTCTGAGCAGAGAGCTTCCTGGTGCCTGTCACCACGCTGACAGATCTGCCTTTAGTGTCCCTGTAGTGCTCTGACTTGGAAGCTTTTCTTCCTGCTCCTGGCAGCTCCACCGCTGCCCTGCCCCCAGACACAGCTGAGGCTTGCAAATGAGGAAGGATGTCCCAATGTGAAGGTGTAGCAACTCCTGAGGGGAGAGTGGAGGTGAGAAAAAAAAAAAAGAAAAAAAAGAGCTTTTATGACTTAGAGGAGAAGCAGTTAGAGGAAAATCCTTTAACTCCTGCTAGCGCCGAACACCACAGAACCCCAGGACTCAGTGCAATTTATGTAGCACTAGTTAGAATCTTTCTGATACACAGAAGATGGAAGACGGTTCTCACTCTTTGTATCTCCTGACCCTGAGCCAGCATCAGCAAATGCAGATCCTTTATTCCTGTAGCACCTGTTCACAGAAGCAGCTTGATTGTTGCAACACTCATTTGGAGAAAAGATACTGAGATGCACGTTTAACAGGGAGGGGCTACTTGCTCCCACCTGAGCAGAGATGAGACGATATCTCCGTGCCCGGAGAATCTTCCTTGTGAGTCTCTTTGGAGGGAGCTTGACTAGTTTGGGGGACCTGGTAGGAAGGCTGGGATGGGTCCCCTGGAACCCAGTGCCTCCTATCTTTGCCACTTTGGCTGAAATGAACAGCAGTGGCCAGAGAGCATGGGGCTTTTCTGAAGGCACCTGGTGGCCCAATGACTTGACTCTCAACACACAGTCCTTAGGGCAACAAAAGGGAAAGGCCAGGGAAGGCAGCCTGCCAAGGACCCAGAGCCTGGCTGTCAGGCATTCAGATGGGGTCCTCGCAGTGCAGAAGAAGAACTAGTGGGCAAGTCTCAAGTCCTAGTTCTTAACAGGGTCCAGATTCCATTAAAAGCAAGTCTACAGATGGTAAACAAAGTCCAAGAAAAAGACACATGCCCTCTGCCCTCCTCCAAGCAAACACCACCCTTCCCAGGAAGACACCCAAACAGCCCCGGCCCACAACTTGTTGATTCTTGCCAGAAGGACTGTCACACCTGAGAGACTCATGCAGGCACAAAAGAGCTAAACAGAGAGAGAGAGTGCAGATCCACTCTCCATGGCCTCCTCTTTGGTTTCTTACTCAGGACAACTTGAACTGCAAAACTGCAGTGTCTGTTCCATTAAAGATGCCCTGTGGGCTCTTTCATAGTAAAATTTAAACGGTGTTACTTGCTGTCCCTCCTCCACCTTCTTCCTTCCTTCCTCCAGATCTCCAGATCAAATGACTGACACCAGCGTCCAGCGAAAATAAGGCAAGTTTTGTTTCCCATGTCTGGGAGGAGGGTGTGTGGACATGGGGGGCCCTCATCAGTGTTGCCAGCACTTTAAACCCAAAGTGACTGAGGTGATAGGTATGTCAGAAGCAATGCGTTAATTATGTTTTAAGCATTCAGATGACATAACAGAAACGCACTCTGCTAACTTTTATTTCACGCTTTGTGCTTTAGTTAACAATTACTGGAATAAATTACATACATTCTGTTCTAGCTTTCAGAAGGTGGTTGAAAAAAATGTGTCCATGAACTGGGTTTCTAACAGAAGAGTAAAAGAAAACAAAACAACAACAATAAACAAACATGTTAATGGTGAAAGTTTAAAAACCTGCATATAAAGAATGAATTCCCACATGGAAAACAAACAAACAAACAGACTAACAAATCCTACACTTGACTGTGAGAAGCTTGTTTAAGACTGAAAAAAAAAAAAAAAGGAAAATGACTGTTTGCCTGAGGGCTCTCTCCTGTCTGGGTTAACCCTTCATTAGCCCTCAGTTGGCTTTCAAATATGGTCTCTCAGTGCACTATCCAGAAAGTAGCAAATAGTACTGATGTTCTGGGTTTCAGATGGAGAAAATGAGGCTGTAAAGGTTCATAAGCTACAGAAGGTCACAAAATGTGTGAGGTGACATAAGTACCAGAGCCAGAAATGCTGACATTTTGCCCGTGTGTTTCTTAAGCTTTAGATTGAAGAAAAGCTTGTTTTAAAAGTTAATTCCATGTTAAGTACAGATAATTGAATTCAAGTATAGTCAATGAGTTGGACATTAGAAACACATTGAAACTCAGTTTTTATTTTAAACAGAGACATAATGAATGATGCCCTCATTTCAGGGTGTATGCACGAATGGTAAATGCTCCGGATTACTTGGAAGACTTCTTTGGTGCTGTCCAAGCAGCAGGATTTGATGACTGAGCAAGCTCTAACTCAAAGATTTGAAGGTGGGTGGTATTTTCAAAGGAGGAAGACTTTGGAACTGAGGACTTTTAATGGTAACATACTTGTTTCATACGCAGCGTCTGGTGATGCTGGAGGTGAGGGTGACTTAGACTTAAGAAAATATTGTAAATGGCAGGACCATTTAGCTTCAGGGAAATCTAGTACCTATGGAAAGATTCTGCTACTTATACCACTTCCAGTTTTGAAGAAGGAAACAGGGTTTGTACAGGACACTTCCCATACAGTGATTCTTTTTGTTTAAATTTTAGTCATTTCATAAATGTTTAAAAGAACAACAAAAAAAAGGTATTAAAAAGGCTACCATTTATACATACTTCTCTGTGAAGAAGCAAACCAAAATGGATCATAATGCCACTGCCATCATATCACTAAGAAAAATATGGAAATCTGAAAAATGAAAAGACTTCCTTCTCCTTCTTTTGAATTCCTTTTTCCAAAAGTAATTGCTGCTAAACTCAGACAGTAAAGAATCTGCCTGCCTGTAGGAGACCCAGGTTGAATCCCTCAGTCAGGAGGATCCCCTGGAGAAGGAAATGGAAACCCACTCCAGTATTCTCGCCTTGAGAATCCCATGGACAGAAAAACCTGATGGGTTACAGTCCATGAGGTCACAAAGAGTCGAACACGACTGAGCGACTAAGCACACACAACTTTTTTTTTTAGTCTACACTGATTTATTATACATATGTATAACCCAGTGGTATGCTGGTAAGCATTGAATAGCCAGCTCTCTGTGCCCACAGTTTCTAATTCTCAGGTAAGCAACCAAAGTCTTTTCATTACCTTGGGTGAAGGGACCTATGAGCAAGGAGCAAGCTCAGCCCAGAATTTGCTAAAAAAACTCAGCCAGGTAAGTAGAAGGAGCACTTGTATTGAGTAGGAAGCTGTCCTGAGTCCCTCCTTAGCCATCATAACAAACACTGTGATGAAAAGTAAGTATTGGTAATCATTTTGCAAACTGAAATCAATGTCCCAGCTCTGAATTTTCAGTCATTTATTCTCCAAGAATTTAGTAATTTCTGAATAAATGAATTGTCTATAAACAGGCCTTATTAATCTTACACTGATCATTAGTCACAATTACTCTTAAAGAGGGGTGGTAGTATAAAAAATTCGATCTTGAAAATAATTTGCTTTAAATATTTGATATTTAAACTATTATATGTCCTCTGAGTCCATGAAGCTCCATGAAGGCTTTGGGAATTCCATGGGTGTTTGCTAGGTTGCTTCATTCATGTCTGACCCTTTGCACCCCTATGGACTGTAGCCTGCCAAGGTCCTCTGTCCATGGGGATTCTCTAGGTAAGAATACTGGAGTGGGTCACCATGCCCTCCTCTAGGGGATCTTCCCCACCCAGGGATGGAACCTACATCTCTTGTCTCCTGCATTGGCAGACAGGTTCTTTACCACTGGCACCACCTGGCAAGCCCTTAGAATTCTGTATGTAGTATCATTATTAGAACAAACAGTAAAGGCCTCTACACTGTGCCCTTTGTTTTAGGGGGCTCTACTCTGGCCCCCTTCCATCTATATCACTACCTATAGGTGATTTAATATAGGACCAAAAGACTCACCAGAAATAGTGCAGGACCAGAGCCTGTACCATTCCTCCATTCTAAATGATGCTCTGAGATCCCAGACCCTGAAATTTCAGATCTCCAAAGACTTTTGTCTGCTACCAGGGTCTGTAACTGTTCTCTTTTCTTCTCCCAGGCCACTGAGATTGTATAGCACCCTTGGAATGAAATCCTAGGCTTAAGTGTTGGTCCTGGGCAACTCTACATGTGTGTGTGTGGTGTATAGAGGAGCTTATATGTGTTTTCTGGAGTGTCCACATGATCTTCCTCCCAGAGAAGGATGAAACTTGAGATGAATGCGAAGTGAACAAAGCCATGAGAACTCAGGCTGCAGGCTGAGGGATAGAGTTCAACTACTGGCTCTCCCTTTCCAGTCAAAATCTGATGCTGAGCAACAAGGATCTGGAAATTTTAAATTCAAACTTGGCCTCCTGGGTTAGTCAAAAGGTATATTTTTCAAGGGTGGGGCTAAAACATACTTTCTTCAATTGTTAGGTTGTCTCAAGCAGTGGTGTGCTGGTTAATGTTTAGCAAGAGGTTCTCTGAAAACAAGAGCAATGACATTGACCTAATCTGTAATGTTTTCCATTTGCCCTGGTGTAAATGCTCCCACCACGGCCAAATTCAAACAACCAATGCAATGTTACTGAATGTGAATTTGGGAAGAGATGCATACAGTTGGCTCTCCTGTGCTGATTACAGCTGAATCTAGCACAACAGTGTTTAGGTAATAGGGAAGAACAAATCTGATTCCATATTAGATCTGTTCCTTTGAGTTTAAACCTTGTGCTTTCTGGACTGTGCTCAGTCATGCTGGCTCTGCACCTCTTGGAAAAGAAAGTTGCCTGTAGCCTGAAATACACAGGATAGTCTGCTCTCAGGGCTCTGATTATTAAGCATCTATTCTATAGAGAAGAAGGTTGCATAACAGAGAGCAGTATTTGTTTTGTTGGAGGTTCACATGGACAGCTGCAAGAACACCAACACCAAGAAGTTTGCGACCACCAACCATGTCTCCTCTCTCACCGCACCTTTAAAAGTGCTTGGCTGAAACCCTTTGAGGAGTTCAGGGGTTTTTAAAGGCATGAACCACTTGTTATCCTTGCGTGGTTCTATAATAAGCTTTTCTCTGCTCCAAACTCTGATGTTTGGGCTTATTTGGACACATTGTGCATCGGGCACACAAACTTGTGTTAGGTAACATTTATATTTTAGGTATTTTTAGACATGTGGTAGAGAAGCCTCAATTTGTACCCCATTCACCCCATCCCCCCCAATGTTAATAATATACTCTAGTGCATAGAAGAGTGCTGGCATCCAGTAAACCTTTATAAAATCTCTTGGATAAGGGGCTTTATAGTTGCATGCCTTTAGATAAGACATTTATCTATAGAGTTCTTGATAGCCTGAGCAGGCTGCAGGCTGAGGATAGAGTTCAACTACTGGCTCTCCTTTCCAGTCAAAATCTGATGCTGAGCAACAAGGATCTGGAAATTTTAAATTCAAACTTGGCCTCCTGGGTTAGTCAAAAGGTATATTTTTCAAGGGTGGGGCTAAAACATACTTTCTTCAATTGTTAGGTTGTCTCAAGCAGTGGTGTGCTGGTTAATGTTTAGCAAGAGGTTCTCTGAAAACAAGAGCAATGACATTGACCTAATCTGTAATGTTTTCCATTTGCCCTGGTGTAAATGCTCCCACCACGGCCAAATTCAAACAACCAATGCAATGTTACTGAATGTGAATTTGGGAAGAGATGCATACAGTTGGCTCTCCTGTGCTGATTACAGCTGAATCTAGCACAACAGTGTTTAGGTAATGGGGAAGAACAAATCTGATTCCATATTAGATCTGTTCCTTTGAGTTTAAACCTTGTGCTTTCTGGACTGTGCTCAGTCATGCTGGCTCTGCACCTCTTGGAAAAGAAAGTTGCCTGTAGCCTGAAATACACAGGATAGTCTGCTCTCAGGGCTCTGATTATTAAGCATCTATTCTATAGAGAAGAAGGTTGCATAACAGAGAGCAGTATTTGTTTTGTTGGAGGTTCACATGGACAGCTGCAAGAACACCAACACCAAGAAGTTTGCGACCACCAACCATGTCTCCTCTCTCACCGCACCTTTAAAAGTGCTTGGCTGAAACCCTTTGAGGAGTTCAGGGGTTTTTAAAGGCATGAACCACTTGTTATCCTTGCGTGGTTCTATAATAAGCTTTTCTCTGCTCCAAACTCTGATGTTTGGGCTTATTTGGACACATTGTGCATCGGGCACACAAACTTGTGTTAGGTAACATTTATATTTTAGGTATTTTTAGACATGTGGTAGAGAAGCCTCAATTTGTACCCCATTCACCCCATCCCCCCCAATGTTAATAATATACTCTAGTGCATAGAAGAGTGCTGGCATCCAGTAAACCTTTATAAAATCTCTTGGATAAGGGGCTTTATAGTTGCATGCCTTTAGATAAGACATTTATCTATAGAGTTCTTGACCAAGTGATACAGCTCATGTGAAAACATCTAGTATGGTTCTTGGCACCTTACATACAGTCAATAAATGGTGTTGAAAGAATGAGTAATAGACATTCAATAAATTTTCATATCATTTTATTACCATATTTGGGGAAAATTCAAGCTTTTTAAAGCTGTTCTTAGGTGTTTGTAATTGTCTGCAGTTGTCTCTAGGTCAAGACAATTGTCCATGCCTTTCAGGGTTTTTCCTGGAGAATCCTTCATGATAGACATCTCATTTTCACACAGTTCCCAAGGGAGCCATGCTCACACAATGTTACTCATTTTAGAAAGTTTGGCAAAATTCCATTTGACTACAAGTCTGTTATCCGAGTCGTGGGGAGGAAAGGCTGTACTTTATGCTCTAACTTTGTTCTCAGCTGTATTTTGTAAGCTGGGTTAGTGAAAAGAAGGGCTTTGAATTAATAACTGAGATTTTAGTCATTCCATATATTATCCTCAGAGAGGAGTTCAAGATGAACACGAAAAATAAGGAAGGGTAAAAGATTCAGCAGTGGCATTCTCCTTCTCATTTGCTTGCTAATTGAATAAAGCTTAATGATGAGTAATCATTTCTATTGAGAGAGTTGCTACCTGTGAACATAGCCTATTGACTGGTTATTGATACACTAAGTTTAAGCATTGTTTTTTTCTATTAGTCATTCCTAATAGTGGATATTTTACTTCTCATGAGGGTGTTTTCTTTCTTCCAAAATATTCCATTGCTCCTATATACTCAGTGAGCCATTTTTACCCTCCTCAAGATTTTTTGACCATTAACTATGTTTCTTTTTTCTTTTTTTAGGTGTAATTTTCTTTCTTTTTTTAAAGCCATTTTTCTTTTTACAATGCCACAAATAGTTTTTTGTTTTATCTCCCAATTTCTACGAAAAAAGTTGAGTGAGCTCTGTTTCTATAAACTCAAAACTCTGGGAAAGAAATTGCTTGTAAACAGCAAAAATCTTATCTGGGAATCTTCCTTTATACTATCAAAAACCCACAGTTATTCCTCCAAAAGCTCTCCAAGAAGGAATATACTAGGATCAGATCACAAAGTGTTGAAAACTCATCTGAGTAGACTGATGAATGGAACCACAGATTGATTCATATGCACATGAACTTAAAGGCAAAGCTCGGGAAAATCATCAGAAAATGTACAATTGCAGTTGGGAAGAACCTTAGACATCTTCTGATTTAAAATCTTATTTTATAGATGGTGAATCTGGAATATTTTCTTTTCTTTTTTTTTTTTTTAAAGATTTATTTATTTATTTATTTTTGGGCGGGGGTCGGGGAGGGAGGGGAGCAGGCGGGCCACTTCTATTGGCCTTTCATTTGTCTGTTTTCATCTGTCTTTGTTCCTTGACTCCTGTGGGCCTCCCATCGCGATGGCATCTGTCCTTGCTGAGCGCCGGCTCTGGGCGCATGCGCTCCAGAGCTCTGGCTCGGTAATTGGACACATAGGTCCAGCCGCTCCCCAGGCCCGCTCCCCGCGCACTGTTTGGGCTGGAATATTTTAGTCATTCCATATATTATCCTCAGAGAGGAGTTCAAGATGAACACGAAAAATAAGGAAGGGTAAAAGATTCAGCAGTGGCATTCTCCTTCTCATTTGCTTGCTAATTGAATAAAGCTTAATGATGAGTAATCATTTCTATTGAGAGAGTTGCTACCTGTGAACATAGCCTATTGACTGGTTATTGATACACTAAGTTTAAGCATTGTTTTTTTCTATTAGTCATTCCTAATAGTGGATATTTTACTTCTCATGAGGGTGTTTTCTTTCTTCCAAAATATTCCATTGCTCCTATATACTCAGTGAGCCATTTTTACCCTCCTCAAGATTTTTTGACCATTAACTATGTTTCTTTTTTCTTTTTTTAGGTGTAATTTTCTTTCTTTTTTTAAAGCCATTTTTCTTTTTACAATGCCACAAATAGTTTTTTGTTTTATCTCCCAATTTCTACGAAAAAAGTTGAGTGAGCTCTGTTTCTATAAACTCAAAACTCTGGGAAAGAAATTGCTTGTAAACAGCAAAAATCTTATCTGGGAATCTTCCTTTATACTATCAAAAACCCACAGTTATTCCTCCAAAAGCTCTCCAAGAAGGAATATACTAGGATCAGATCACAAAGTGTTGAAAACTCATCTGAGTAGACTGATGAATGGAACCACAGATTGATTCATATGCACATGAACTTAAAGGCAAAGCTCGGGAAAATCATCAGAAAATGTACAATTGCAGTTGGGAAGAACCTTAGACATCTTCTGATTTAAAATCTTATTTTATAGATGGTGAATCTGGAATATTTTCTTTTCTTTTTTTTTTTTTTAAAGATTTATTTATTTATTTATTTTTGGGCGGGGGTCGGGGAGGGAGGGGAGCAGGCGGGCCACTTCTATTGGCCTTTCATTTGTCTGTTTTCATCTGTCTTTGTTCCTTGACTCCTGTGGGCCTCCCATCGCGATGGCATCTGTCCTTGCTGAGCGCCGGCTCTGGGCGCATGCGCTCCAGAGCTCTGGCTCGGTAATTGGACACATAGGTCCAGCCGCTCCGCGGCACGTGGCATCTTCCCAGGCCAGGGATCAAACCGGCGCCCCTTGCACTGCAAGGCGGTGTCCTTACCCACTGGACCACCAGGGGAAGCCCTGGAATATTTTCAAAGGAAAGAAAAATAAGATATCATCAAAGGTTATATCAACTATGTGCCCCCTTTAGGGATTTTCATTTCTGTATTAGTGAGGATGGATTGAGTTATCATCCCCCAGCTTCCTCTAAGTGATTCTCTATGGCAAGAATACTGGGGTGGGTTGCCATTCCCTTCTCCAGGGGATCTTTCTGACCCAGGGACTGAACCCAGGTCTCCTGCATTGCAGGTGAATTCTTTACTGTCTGAGCTCCCAGAGAAGCCCCTAATTGCAGGATAAATGATATTAAGATATCTAAGGAAAGGGTCAATTGGAAGGTGAGTAAATACTGAAACATAAGAGTCAGAAGCTGCTTCAGCACCACGCAAGGATTTGGCATGAGGCAGATGGATACCTTAATGTCTGATAGCATATATCCAATAACATTGGAAACCCATAGATCTCCTTGCCCACCAAGTTGTTTTTATATTGAAATTTGTCTTTTACAGATTTTTTTCCATAGAAGGAGAAAATGGACAGCTTATGCTAATATGAATATTTGTCATTTCAAAGTTAAGGTTCTTGTTCAACAAATTGGTCTCTAGTTTACCTGTATCAGTGTGGACATTTCAAGGCATTATCACTTAGTGTTACCAACTCTGAGAAACTGACATTTTCTGGGTCTCCAAGGCCAATGATTGATTAGCATAAATCCACCCAGGGAAAGACCCTGATGTTGGGAAAAGGAGAAGGAGACAATAGTGATGAGATGGTTGGATGGCATCACTGAGTCAATGGACATGAATTTGAGCAAGCTCTGGGAGATGAAGGACAGGAAGCCTGGCACACTGCAGTCCATAGGGTCGCAAATAGTCAGACCTGACTGAGCAACTGAACTAAATGAACCCAGGAAATGCCACTGATTAAGACTTTTTCTTCACCCACTATCTGTTACTCTGCGATGGCATCTGTCCTGTGAGCGCGGCTCTGGGCGCATGCGCCCAGAGCTCTGGCTCGTAATTGGACACATAGGTCCAGCGCTCCGCGCACGTGGCATCTTCCCAGGCCAGGGATCAAACCGCGCCTTGCACTGCAAGGCGGTGTCCTTACCCACTGGACCACCAGGGGAAGCCCTGGAATATTTTCAAAGGAAAGAAAAATAAGATATCATCAAAGGTTATATCAACTATGTGCCCCCTTTAGGGATTTTCATTTCTGTATTAGTGAGGATGGATTGAGTTATCATCCCCCAGCTTCCTCTAAGTGATTCTCTATGGCAAGAATACTGGGGTGGGTTGCCATTCCCTTCTCCAGGGGATCTTTCTGACCCAGGGACTGAACCCAGGTCTCCTGCATTGCAGGTGAATTCTTTACTGTCTGAGCTCCCAGAGAAGCCCCTAATTGCAGGATAAATGATATTAAGATATCTAAGGAAAGGGTCAATTGGAAGGTGAGTAAATACTGAAACATAAGAGTCAGAAGCTGCTTCAGCACCACGCAAGGATTTGGCATGAGGCAGATGGATACCTTAATGTCTGATAGCATATATCCAATAACATTGGAAACCCATAGATCTCCTTGCCCACCAAGTTGTTTTTATATTGAAATTTGTCTTTTACAGATTTTTTTCCATAGAAGGAGAAAATGGACAGCTTATGCTAATATGAATATTTGTCATTTCAAAGTTAAGGTTCTTGTTCAACAAATTGGTCTCTAGTTTACCTGTATCAGTGTGGACATTTCAAGGCATTATCACTTAGTGTTACCAACTCTGAGAAACTGACATTTTCTGGGTCTCCAAGGCCAATGATTGATTAGCATAAATCCACCCAGGGAAAGACCCTGATGTTGGGAAAAGGAGAAGGAGACAATAGTGATGAGATGGTTGGATGGCATCACTGAGTCAATGGACATGAATTTGAGCAAGCTCTGGGAGATGAAGGACAGGGAAGCCTGGCACACTGCAGTCCATAGGGTCGCAAATAGTCAGACCTGACTGAGCAACTGAACTAAATGAACCCAGGAAATGCCACTGATTAAGACTTTTTCTTCACCCATATCTGACCTCCTGTCTTCACTCTCTAAAGAAAAAAATAGTTCTTGGCTTCTCCATTGGAAGCAGTGTCTTCAAGCTATGATGTGCAGGGTGCTGGTTAACTTCCTTTTTAAGTATAATCTATTTTGAGCCCAAAAAAACTACACCAGTAATAGGCATTCCATTGATTGCAAGGCAAGCATTTCCTCACTAAGATTTCATCTTTTCCTGAATCCTTTTCAAATGCAAATGTCCTTTGAGAGAAGCACTACTTTGTCACTAATGTTTACTGAGCATTTCCTGTGGAGAAGACACTTTAATCATTGTTTTATGCTCTATTTTGTTCAATCTTCACAAAACCCAACGAGGTAGATAACTATTATTAATACTTTACAGGTGAGGGAACTGGAGGCTGGTGACTTACCCAAGTTTATTCAGTAGGTCATTAAGGAGGCTGGAATTCAAATGCAGTTCTGACTTCAAAACCAGAGTTCCCTGTCACTATGTAGCAATGAAGAGACTTAAAGTAACTGCAGTATTCATTTACTCACTTACTCAACAAGCATGTTTGAGTCCTCTATAAACACTAGAGATGCTCCTCTGGGAGCTATTATTGAGGAACACAGACAAGAGGGTAATAAATTAATGAGATAATTTCAGTTAGTGGTAACTGTTATAAAAAATTACTAAACAGGAAAATAGGTAGAGAGAAGTTTGTGTGAAAAGACATTAGTTGTGCTGGTCAGGGAAAGCTTTTTTTTTTTTTTTTTAACTATTCAGAAAATGTGCAAGCTTCAGTGTGAAAGAGGAGACAGCCAGCCTTTGAGAGAGGACGAAAACCCTTACAGGCAGAGAGAACAGAAGAATAGGATAGAGTATAAGAAGTATTTCAGGCAAGGAGAAGAGCAATGCAGAATGGTCTGAGAGAAGGGTCAATATGGTGTCCTTGAGGAAAAGACGGGCCACTGCAGATGCACCTGGAGATAAGAGGGAGAATGGGAACAGACAAGCTTAAGCAGATTGGCAACAATCATTTAGGGCAGAAGATAAGAAGCAGGGAGCAGCATCTGCTCTTAGATGAAAGTAAAAGAAACAAGAGGGAAAAACTGAGGAGTCTTGGAAGACAGAGTTTTATAGAAACATTTCTTTTTAAAGACCAATTCTTCTCCCAGGAATTCTTGATTTGTACCCCGCCCCGGAGATTCAGTGACATGTATTACAGATCTGGTTTTAGCTATGCAAACCGTTGCATTCCTTCAAGCAACTGTTGAACACAAGACACAAGATTGTCTATAACATTGAGTGCAATTAACTCAAACATGCATCTTACAAACAACTGTTGGTAATTTTTTTGCATTTAGAAAGATGTGTAATGCACTGATGGTGGATGAGGTTAATGCACATCTGGAAATGGGACTAAGTAACAGTACCTGTGGATTTGAGGACATAAACTGATAAACATACTTTCCTAAGATTATAAAATGGTTTCTGAATTAAAACTGCAACATGGATATCAATCCTACAGATCCACGTTGAAATTAGGGAGTTTCTTTAAGTCTCCAGGCAAAGGTTCAAAGTGATCTCAAAGGATGGAATGTGTTTCTTACTCTCTTGCTAAATTCTAGGAGACCCAGGGAACTTCCCTTGCTATTTTCTTCTGAGTATATGGTCTGCATCTTTTTCCTGCAAACCAGCATACTTCAACAAAGTAACAGATAGTTCTGTTTTCTGATTTGTTGTTTAACAAATGAAGTACTCTCCAGGCTGTTTGGATACCTTAAAAAAAGATTTAAACATATGTGTGGGAAAATGGATTTAGGATTTGATAATATACTGTGGAAGATGAAATTAGAATGTGACTAGAAAAAAAATATATACTCCACTGAACTATCTTAAAGAATCTGGTCCAATATGTGCACTCTGTGGACAAACTTGCATTTGTGAAAGAATATTAAGTGTCTTTTGCTCACTTGAAACTAGAGCCTAAAATCTCACATTCCTTTCTTATTCAGATTTATTTACAACACTTTTTATTTGTTCTTAGCTTTATAGGGTTTCTATAACATTCTTTGTTTTTCTTTCATGATCATTTTTCCAATTAGCTCAGAGGACTCTGATGGCATTTTTGGCAGAAAAAGGGTAGCTTCTCACTCACTGCATGATTTGAGCAGTGGGAAAAGAGACTTAACACACCATTTATATAAACTATTTGGGAAATAACGATTTGTGGGTTCGTTATTTATTGTAGCCAAATTTCAATTTCTCAAAGCACTCTATTTTTTCCTACTTCTGAGAATGTCATCTTGAGTATCAAAAGCCACTAAAAAAAATGCTTCATCTAGACATGTGAACTTGATTTTCAAACATAGGAGTGGATTTTAATTTTGAGATGCTTTTAAATAGATAAACTAGTGGCATAAAAGCATCTCAACAGAAAGGCTGTTTAACTCTTCTAATAGATTACTTAAAAGGGTTAGGTTGGCCCATTAATGGCTTTTAAAAAATTGATAAACACACAGCTCTGAGACTGAAATACAAAAGGAAATCTGGAATTCATTTATTTTATAGTACATTAGTAATACTTGGTTATACTCATGAGCTCAATCACAAATACATACAGAATGAGATTTTTAAAATATTTCATACCTTTTTAATTAATATGAAGATGATTATTAATTGCTTTATCAATAAATATTGTTTAAAATATATTTATTATAACTTACCATGTTTGATATATTACTAAATTAAATAGCATTAATGATAAATACCAGGCACAGAAGAGTTGTGACATATCACACAAATATACCAATTTATTGACTTCTAAGTGAGTTTGGAAATAAATCATTAATGGAGATTATGGCTATATAATTCTGGATAATGAAGATCTTTGTTTTATATTTAAGGAAATGTTTTTATCTTTTTAACTTTTAACTTTTTAATTCTTTTTAACTTTTTTCTTATAAAGGTCTCACATGATCATAACATTTTAAATAATATGGAACTATATACAGTATAAAGTTCTCATTTTACTCTCTTGTCCCCAAAGTAATGTTCCAGAGAGAATCATACTAACAGTTTGGAGAATATCCTTCCAGATGTTTAATGTTTATATAGACTTACATAAAGTTATGCCTACACACAGTTACATATACACACATTTATACATGAGGCATGTATAAGTTCATATGTGTACATAAGACATGAGATTATATTACGTTCACCATTCTACAACTTGCTTTTTCACTTGGATGGTGGAAGACATTCCCTATGAACACAAGTAGTAATGCTTTACTGTTTTCAACCACTGATATTGAAGCAATGAGATTCTGTTTTTATACTTCTCAACTTGGTGAAACTGGAAAAGACTGTTAAGTCTTTAGGCGGCAGAGAGAAAAAGGCCCTCCTAGGTCCAGTCAGTGGTAGTGTAAGTAGTGATAATATCAACAGTTCTAACAGCTTTCCAGGGAATTTAGGCAATATATGCAAAGTTTTAATGTGCAATGCCTTTGGCTCAGAAATTCACCTTTAGTGTTCTAGCATACAGAAATAATTTTATTATGCACGATGAAATATGCAAAGAGATATTTACTGCAGCACTCTCTGGATTTAAAATTTTGAGAAGGTAAACAATATAACATCTATCAGTATGGTGAAATGGCTGCATTAACTCATATCAATCCCTTTATTTCTCACATTTACCAGTTGGTTGGGCTCCAGCTGTTCTAGACTGGGTTTGCCTGTAGTTCGTGGGTTGGGTTCATGTCCTCCATGGGTCTCCCATCCTCCGTTTGTTCCTTAATTTTTAAAATATTTCATACCTTTTAATTAATATGAAGATGATTATTAATTGCTTTATCAATAAATATTGTTTAAAATATATTTATTATAACTTACCATGTTTGATATATTACTAAATTAAATAGCATTAATGATAAATACCAGGCACAGAAGAGTTGTGACATATCACACAAATATACCAATTTATTGACTTCTAAGTGAGTTTGGAAATAAATCATTAATGGAGATTATGGCTATATAATTCTGGATAATGAAGATCTTTGTTTTATATTTAAGGAAATGTTTTTATCTTTTTAACTTTTAACTTTTTAATTCTTTTTAACTTTTTTCTTATAAAGGTCTCACATGATCATAACATTTTAAATAATATGGAACTATATACAGTATAAAGTTCTCATTTTACTCTCTTGTCCCCAAAGTAATGTTCCAGAGAGAATCATACTAACAGTTTGGAGAATATCCTTCCAGATGTTTAATGTTTATATAGACTTACATAAAGTTATGCCTACACACAGTTACATATACACACATTTATACATGAGGCATGTATAAGTTCATATGTGTACATAAGACATGAGATTATATTACGTTCACCATTCTACAACTTGCTTTTTCACTTGGATGGTGGAAGACATTCCCTATGAACACAAGTAGTAATGCTTTACTGTTTTCAACCACTGATATTGAAGCAATGAGATTCTGTTTTTATACTTCTCAACTTGGTGAAACTGGAAAAGACTGTTAAGTCTTTAGGCGGGCAGAGAGAAAAAGGCCCTCCTAGGTCCAGTCAGTGGTAGTGTAAGTAGTGATAATATCAACAGTTCTAACAGCTTTCCAGGGAATTTAGGCAATATATGCAAAGTTTTAATGTGCAATGCCTTTGGCTCAGAAATTCACCTTTAGTGTTCTAGCATACAGAAATAATTTTATTATGCACGATGAAATATGCAAAGAGATATTTACTGCAGCACTCTCTGGATTTAAAATTTTGAGAAGGTAAACAATATAACATCTATCAGTATGGTGAAATGGCTGCATTAACTCATATCAATCCCTTTATTTCTCACATTTACCAGTTGGTTGGGCTCCAGCTGTTCTAGACTGGGTTTGCCTGTAGTTCGTGGGTTGGGTTCATGTCCTCTCCATGGGTCTCCCATCCTCTTTGAACCAGTGACTTGTTCTTCATCCTCTTTAAGCTGATGTGCAAGAGAACCAGCCAATCCACATAAGTGCTGTTTGAGATACTGCAAAATTCTATATGTCAAAGGAAGTCCCATAACTGAGCCCAACATGAATGCAGGATTCATGCCATAGATTCTCCCAGTCTATGGAGGCAATCAAAGGGGAAGGAGTGACCATTTGCAAATGATTTAATGAAATCTAATAATGTAAACTACTTAAAACAGATTGTACAGGCTTTCAGTAAATTTTAGATACAAAGATCCAATCTAGTTGAATTTAAAACTTCAAAGTCATAGTTGACTTAACCGTTTATGTTCTAGTCTTCTGCATCTAATTTTGGCTTGATTTAGGGCAGGGTCACTTGTTAGATCTTCTCTTCTCTATTTTCCTTTTCCTGTTCTATGGTAGAAAAGGATGTAATAGTACAAGCATCTGAATCTGAGCAGATCACCAAAATTCTCCATATCTCTGGGTGGTCTCTGAGTCACTGACTGAGACTGGCAGGCTGTGGATACCCCTGTAAGGCAAACGTGTGTGCTGACTCTACTGTGGGTGCAAGAGGGCCCTTTGAAGTATCCTGATTGCCAAGTTTTCTATTATGAGATTCTTTCTGGCTTAACTGTTTGGAACCCATTCAGCCTCTGCTCCTGGCTGTTTATCCCACAGTTTCTTGATGTTCTTGATATCTCACTGCATGCCTAGCCTTCTTCAGTGTGTTACCAGCAAGATATTTCCTGTTCAGCTACCCTTTGACCTGTCCACTTAACCTTGAAAAATTGTCCGATGCCCCTTTGTCCAGGCTGCTGTCTCCCCTCAGGCGCTTTGTCTTGCTTAAATAGGCAGATTAGTATGTGTCTTATCTAAGAAAAGATCCACCCTGGGAATGAGATGGCAATTTCTTTTTGTTGTGGAACCCTCAGGCTTTCAGATTGTTTCCTATGAGTTCTCCTCCTTTGCTTTGGGGTGAAGTTAGGAGGCATCATTTCCTTCCTTATAAGAAGCTGGAGTTGGGGAGTCAGTCACTCCCTAGTCCCACATACCTCTAGCTCACTGCCTTTTTGTTTAGGCTGGAGGTGCCAGGGAATAGAGAAAGATGACTCAGGTAGTCAAGCCATTGTTTGGATCTGGAAGAGCCAGATCTACTACTTCTAAATAAGCCTCAGAATTTGGCTCAGCTTTGTTTTTTGCTCTTTTTAAAGTTGTGGTACAAATATGCAATGGGATACTATTCAGCCATAAAAGAGAATGAATTTCAGTCAGTCTTTGTGAAGTGGATAAACCTAATGCCTCTTATACAGAGTGAAGTAAGTCAGAAAGGGAGAAATAAATATTGTACATTAACACACACACACACATATGGAATTCAGAAAAATGCTGTTGATGAACCTATTTGCAGGGAAGCAATGGAGACACAGCTGTAGAGAACAGACCAGTGGACACAGTGGGGAAAGGAGAGGGTGGAATAAATGCAGAAAGTAGCATTGACATATATACACTATCATGTGTAAAATAAATAACTGGTAAAAGTTGTTAATACAGCACTATAAAGCAATTCTCCTTTAATTAAAAAATAAATTAAAAAATTGAATGTAGGGTACTTATCACTTTGCCATCAGCATGGGATCCTAAGAGCCAATTCTAAGGAAATGGGGGAAAAGTCCATTCCATTTTGTATTATTTAGTATGTGTGAAATTGGGATTTCCAGTCAAGAGCAGAAATGCTACCAGGGAAATTATTATGTCTGCAGAGTATAATTTGAGTGTCCTGGAAAGATCCTGTCTTGGATAAAAATGCAGTCTTAAAATTCCAAGTTGGTGGGATCCTAGGGTTAAGCATTGTTTCCAAAAGGACAAAACCAAGAGAGTATTTTAATCTCTTCTACTCTCAGTTCAGTTGTCTGGCACCCTGCCTGGGTGGTTAGTATTGGCTGGCTAATTGGAACCATCCTGAGAGGCAAGATGAAAGGATATCACTTGAACTTACCAAGTAGAATACCAGCTGTAACCTTCCCAGAAGAAACACTCTGATCAAAATGAAGAAATCATCTTTCATTTTGACACCTTGTGCATAACATTATTGACTCTGAGCTGGACCTCAGACTGTAGATCATGATGGGGAAGAGGAAGGGTGTTGGAATCAGAGAGATCTATATTCTAATCTTGATCCTAACTGTGTGGCCTTAGGCTGTTAAGCCAAGTTCAGTGTCTTCATCTGAAAATTGGGAATCCTAATTATGACTTGATAGCATCATTGTAGGTAAATGATTTAAAGTCATTTAGATGATAATAAAGGTCTTAGAATACACTATGTGCTTAATAAATGGCTACTATTATTTAGAAAATCATGACAGCAGGTAACTCAGTACTACATATACTCATATACATATATACGTATGTGCATATACATACTACATACATGTATGTAATACTGAGTACTACATATACTATACTACATATAGTACTACATATATGTGCAGCTTAGAGAATATCTACTATGGTCTTCTAATATCCACTATTAGTCATACTCTGCAGAAACTTTAAATTTTGTTTGAAAAACTCTCTCTTTTTACAATTCCCAGTTTTGAAGGATCTATAAATAATATTGATTATTCTTTAATTTCTTATACTCTAATGGGCTAGCTAGCCAAAATTTAAAATAATATGCTATGTTTTATGAAATAAAACCCAAGAAAGATGGTCTTGGATGACAACCAACATATACTGGTTTTCAACATTATGATTGTTTTCATTTTTCATTATTTCCTTCTATTCGTGCCAATGCACACACACCCAGTGCCATACAATACTGAGTGCCGTTTCTTCCCTATAGTTACCAATTGAAGAATGGCCAGTTCTGTGTATAATGCAGTTGTTTAATATGCATCCATAGATGCATAACAAAGAAGAACCTAACACGACTTTGCCTGGGATTTGTTTGTTCTATACTCCAGGAAAATGAAGTGCTGACTAATTGGAAAACACCTTGCTGCTGGAAGGGATTGAAGGCAAAAGGAGAAGAGGGCAGCAGAGATGGTTATATAACATCACTGATTCAATGGATATGAAGTTGAGCAAGCTCCAGGAGATAGTGGAGAACAGAGGAACCTGATGTGCTGCAGTCCATGGGGTTGTAAACAGTTGGACACAATTTGGTGACTGAACAACAATAACAAGAGCGAATACACTAGTTGAGAGGGCACATGTGCCCTAGCATCACAGAACTTGTGGCTCATGGCCTGCTTTTGTGTGGTTTTCCAAAGTAATTTTTGACCTTTGGCATTTGTCTTCAAGAGAAGCAACCCATTACATTGGAAAGATTGGAAAAAACATGAGAACTGGAGCCTGTGATCGATGTCACCAGCTATCCACCCAAATTCACTGTCACCCATTCAATTCTATATTTTCTAGCCTCTCTGCAGTTAAGTGTGCCCATGTTACTTCATTTTTGCTAATGGAATTTGATTAGAAATAATGAGAATCCTTCTAAAGCTAGCTTATATGACTTCTCCAGTGTGTTCTTCCATGTTCTTTCCTGTACATGATGATGAAGATTTAAAGGGTTATAGCAGATCCACAAGAAAGATGTACTTTAGGCCTTTGATGCCCACATAAAGGAGAGTTGACCCACTGACCCATTATTGTTCCTAGGACACTTATTGTGAATGGGAGGCTTATATTGTGTGAAGCCAGTATCATTGCAGCTTAATCAAACTGATACATAATCAGGTAGACTTAAGTCTAAATCTGATACTTACTTTTTATTAGATACTCAGTGATCAGCTCTTCATTTGTCCTATCTGATGCTCTTACTTTGTGTGAAATAGGGATACGAAAATAGCACCACTACAAATTCTTACTAGAATTTTAGAGGAAGTAGGTAAATGATCTAAGTCAAAGCTATAAAACTATCTATTTTGGATCTGGGAGAACAGGATGAGATTAATCATAGTCTTTAGTTGTGAAGCACTCTCATCCCTGGCTCAAGATGGGTTGCACTTGTTTTGCTGTTTCTTTGTTTATAATGATTCATTTATTTCTAATAATAACAGAAATACTTGAGGACTCATGATTGAATATAAGAATTAACATATTGCTTAAATTTACCATCTGCTTACCCATTATGGATAGATTACAGTTATCTGGCGGATAGAGAAGACCCTGGTTCTTGGGTTTGTGGGGCTTTTAACCTGTACAGTTAAGGATGTTCCTGTTCCTCTGCCAATGTGATCAGCTTCTAGAATAAAATGGCAAAGTAATATAGCACGATGTTTAGTCCAGCCCTCTGTTGCTAGTTAGTAGAGGGTACCATTAGCCTTTCCCTTGCAGCATCAAGAGGTCAGGGTCCCAGTCCATCAGTTACAACTGCATGAAGATGTGATGAGCAGAAGAATTTGCCACCTAGCACAGTTTACGGCAGCACTGGTCTATTATGGGGCATCTCAGGGTGCTGGGGTCTGAGCCTTGAGGTTTAATGGGATTGATGTCACCCTAAGTATTTGACTAATGCTCATTTCTATGAAGCTTTGCAGGAAGCTAGCTCTTTTTCTGGGAGATAAACCTAGAGTGGATTGGTCTTGGAGAGTTGTTATGTACCTCTCAAACCTGTTCTCTAAATTCTTTTCAAAATTTGGCACTTGCCAAAAATTATTACTATTATTTTGCTGATTAAAAGGGTCTAAATGGCATCTTATGTTGCCATTTGTATTTTCCAGATATCTGATGATATTGAATCATTCTCTCTATATATATTGGCAACATGCATTTCCTTCACCTTTAAGAGTGTGTTCATGCCTTTAAATACTTGTTAGTTTATCATTTGCCTTTCCTGATGATTTCCCATAATTCTTTATGTTTCTATTAGTTTTTTATTGGTTATATCTGTTGAAAATATCTTCTTCCAGTTCATAACATGTATTTTCACTTTCTTTAATGTGTCTTCAGATTAGCAAGTGGTCTTAATTTTAATATAGTTCAGTTCATTCATTTTTTTCACTTATAGCAACACATTTTGTGCTTTAAGAAATCCTCTCTACCTTGAGGTCAGAAAGCAATTCACTTATATTTCCTACTAAAATCTTTACTTTTGCCATTTAGTTCTCTAATCCATCTGGAATTGATTTTTGTGGGGCAGGAAGAAATCCAGTTTTATTTTTGGCCATATGGATAATCAATTTGCGAAGGTCTTTCAATTACATCATTTATACTTTAGGGATTTGAGTTTGACATTCTCCCCAGGTTAACATCATGCATGATATAGAATGGGCCTCATTATTTCTTCCCTTAGACTGTCTCATAACTAAGCAGGAAAAGGTATTGTCCTCCCCTCATGGCTAATTTTTTATTTTTAGTAAGACTGATTAAACTTTTTGTTCCTTATGTTTTTGTTAGTAGCAAAATTATTTGATTTGATTTGCTCTGAATCATAGCCCTTTAAATTCTTTCAGGTTGATTTTTCAGAACTGGCTATTGTTCGCATGAAGATGTGATGAGCAGAAGAATTTGCCACCTAGCACAGTTTACGGCAGCACTGGTCTATTATGGGGCATCTCAGGGTGCTGGGGTCTGAGCCTTGAGGTTTAATGGGATTGATGTCACCCTAAGTATTTGACTAATGCTCATTTCTATGAAGCTTTGCAGGAAGCTAGCTCTTTTTCTGGGAGATAAACCTAGAGTGGATTGGTCTTGGAGAGTTGTTATGTACCTCTCAAACCTGTTCTCTAAATTCTTTTCAAAATTTGGCACTTCCCAAAAAATTATTACTATTATTTTGCTGATTAAAAGGGTCTAAATGGCATCTTATGTTGCCATTTGTATTTTCCAGATATCTGATGATATTGAATCATTCTCTCTATATATATTGGCAACATGCATTTCCTTCACCTTTAAGAGTGTGTTCATGCCTTTAAATACTTGTTAGTTTATCATTTGCCTTTCCTGATGATTTCCCATAATTCTTTATGTTTCTATTAGTTTTTTATTGGTTATATCTGTTGAAAATATCTTCTTCCAGTTCATAACATGTATTTTCACTTTCTTTAATGTGTCTTCAGATTAGCAAGTGGTCTTAATTTTAATATAGTTCAGTTCATTCATTTTTTTCACTTATAGCAACACATTTTGTGCTTTAAGAAATCCTCTCTACCTTGAGGTCAGAAAGCAATTCACTTATATTTCCTACTAAAATCTTTACTTTTGCCATTTAGTTCTCTAATCCATCTGGAATTGATTTTTGTGGGGCAGGAAGAAATCCAGTTTTATTTTTGGCCATATGGATAATCAATTTGCGAAGGTCTTTCAATTACATCATTTATACTTTAGGGATTTGAGTTTGACATTCTCCCCAGGTTAACATCATGCATGATATAGAATGGGCCTCATTATTTCTTCCCTTAGACTGTCTCATAACTAAGCAGGAAAAGGTATTGTCCTCCCCTCATGGCTAATTTTTTATTTTTAGTAAGACTGATTAAACTTTTTGTTCCTTATGTTTTTGTTAGTAGCAAAATTATTTGATTTGATTTGCTCTGAATCATAGCCCTTTAAATTCTTTCAGGTTGATTTTTCAGAACTGGGCTATATGTTATTGCCTCCAAATCCTTCCTCCCAGATCACAGTCAGTGAAGAAAAATGAAGCATGTACTCCTTGAGGGTCTCATTTCCCTCCATTGAAGTTTCATCCAGGCTCTTCAGGACTCACTTTGAAGAAAGAATAGGATTGAGTGTTCTGCAATGTTGGGTAAAGACACACTGGTTCAAAAGTGAAAAACTGCTGAGACAGTATGGTCTACATGGCATATGTGTGCCAAGTACAAATGTGGGGTCATGTTTTGTGAGTTCTGTGGCCTCATTGATGAAATCCAGATTTCTGTGGTCAGCAAGATCAGGTGGTTTCCAATGACAGTTCTCTCTCTCTAGAGAGAGGGGTTCATTCTCAGGAAAAATAAAAATACTGCTTGACAAAGTTAGCATATAGTCTAATTTTGGTAAACTTTTAAGTCACATAAATACAAACTGCTTTTTTTTTCTTAAATCAAAGTCTATTTTCATTATTTTGAAGAGTGTCTCACTGAATAAGTTGCTTATGAAGAAGTGTTTTCTACTAGTATAGCTTTAATCTCCCATTTTTATCTCAGATTTTTGCACAAGTGCCAAATAGCAACTGATCTCATGCTGAAATAAGGGAGGTACGATAGAACCTCAGTAACAGAGAGAGAAAACATATTTGTTTACCTTGAGCTTCAGGGGAAAGAAAAATGCTATTCTCAGCAATTCCTATTCAACATGAAAGTGAAAGTGTCATTTGCTCAGTCGTGTCCCACTGTTTGGTATTCCATGGACTATAGCCCGTTGAGCTCTTCTGCCGTGGAATTCTCCAGGCAAGAATACTGCAATGGGTTGTCATTCCCTTCTTCAGGGGATCTCCTCTGCCCAGGAATTGAACCTGGGTCTCCTGCACTTCAGATAGGCTCTTTACCATCTGAACCACCAGGGAAGCCTATTTAGCTTGCATTCCTCCATCTGATTCTGCAAGTCAGTATTGCTGTTGAGTCAGAGTCTGTGGTTAAACCAGAGCCTCGAACTACCCTTTAGTCTATTACAGTCCCTTCATGATGACACACCAGCCATCAATTTGCTCTGAATCATAGCCCTTTAAATTCTTTCAGGTTGATTTTTCAGAACTGGGCTATATGTTATTGCCTCCAAATCCTTCCTCCCAGATCACAGTCAGTGAAGAAAAATGAAGCATGTACTCCTTGAGGGTCTCATTTCCCTCCATTGAAGTTTCATCCAGGCTCTTCAGGACTCACTTTGAAGAAAGAATAGGATTGAGTGTTCTGCAATGTTGGGTAAAGACACACTGGTTCAAAAGTGAAAAACTGCTGAGACAGTATGGTCTACATGGCATATGTGTGCCAAGTACAAATGTGGGGTCATGTTTTGTGAGTTCTGTGGCCTCATTGATGAAATCCAGATTTCTGTGGTCAGCAAGATCAGGTGGTTTCCAATGACAGTTCTCTCTCTCTAGAGAGAGGGGTTCATTCTCAGGAAAAATAAAAATACTGCTTGACAAAGTTAGCATATAGTCTAATTTTGGTAAACTTTTAAGTCACATAAATACAAACTGCTTTTTTTTTCTTAAATCAAAGTCTATTTTCATTATTTTGAAGAGTGTCTCACTGAATAAGTTGCTTATGAAGAAGTGTTTTCTACTAGTATAGCTTTAATCTCCCATTTTTATCTCAGATTTTTGCACAAGTGCCAAATAGCAACTGATCTCATGCTGAAATAAGGGAGGTACGATAGAACCTCAGTAACAGAGAGAGAAAACATATTTGTTTACCTTGAGCTTCAGGGGAAAGAAAAATGCTATTCTCAGCAATTCCTATTCAACATGAAAGTGAAAGTGTCATTTGCTCAGTCGTGTCCCACTGTTTGGTATTCCATGGACTATAGCCCGTTGAGCTCTTCTGCCGTGGAATTCTCCAGGCAAGAATACTGCAATGGGTTGTCATTCCCTTCTTCAGGGGATCTCCTCTGCCCAGGAATTGAACCTGGGTCTCCTGCACTTCAGATAGGCTCTTTACCATCTGAACCACCAGGGAAGCCTATTTAGCTTGCATTCCTCCATCTGATTCTGCAAGTCAGTATTGCTGTTGAGTCAGAGTCTGTGGTTAAACCAGAGCCTCGAACTACCCTTTAGTCTATTACAGTCCCTTCATGATGACACACCACCTACAAACACAGGTAGTTGCTTTGCAATAACATTTTACTTGGAAATCCTTGGCAGAAGCCCTATTAATGTAGTGCGGCTTGCAATTTGTCTAAGAAGCATTTACATAAGGAGTTTCTGAAATCTTATCTGTCAAGATTCCAGAATGTAATCTTGTGAGCACAGTTTTCTGAATGGCGGTCAAATATTCTAGTTTTATTGTTGCTGTGGGCCAGAGAAAAAGCCTGTTTAATTTATTTCAATTTGGTTTGACTTAATTCAATTTAATGCAGTTCAGCTATAGGTGAACATACAATAGTTCCATTATGTGAACTTTATTGAGAACTTATTATGTGCAACTCAGTGTGCTGGGGGAGGGGAAAAAAACCATTTTGCCATATTAATTTTACATGAAAAGACTAACAGCTCCCTGGTAGCAAGCAATACAAATCCTTCTGTTTACTTTAAGCAAAAGGGTTTAGTGGAAGGGTTCAGAGGGTCATAGAATGCAGAATTATATTATCTTGCCATTTCCAACACCCATATAAGCAAATAGCTGTATAAAAAAATTCATACAACCACTAGTAACTTAAATGCACACTTATCATTATACATTTGCCCTTATTTCCAGATATTCATTTTTGCAAGACACACAACAAGATTAACATTAAAACTTTATAAAAGCAACTATGAGTATATGGATCCTTGTTTATGCCTTTTAGAATCTTTTTGAGTTTTGTCTTTTACCTTGAGCTTCGGGGAAAGAAAATGACTGCAATGGGTTGCTCAGTCGTGTCCCACTGTTTGGTATTCCATGGACTATAGCCGTTGAGCTCTTCTGCCGTGGAATTCTCCAGGCAAGAATACTGCAATGGGTTGTCATTCCCTTCTTCAGGGGATCTCCTCTGCCCAGGAATTGAACCTGGGTCTCCTGCACTTCAGATAGGCTCTTTACCATCTGAACCACCAGGGAAGCCTATTTAGCTTGCATTCCTCCATCTGATTCTGCAAGTCAGTATTGCTGTTGAGTCAGAGTCTGTGGTTAAACCAGAGCCTCGAACTACCCTTTAGTCTATTACAGTCCCTTCATGATGACACACCACCTACAAACACAGGTAGTTGCTTTGCAATAACATTTTACTTGGAAATCCTTGGCAGAAGCCCTATTAATGTAGTGCGGCTTGCAATTTGTCTAAGAAGCATTTACATAAGGAGTTTCTGAAATCTTATCTGTCAAGATTCCAGAATGTAATCTTGTGAGCACAGTTTTCTGAATGGCGGTCAAATATTCTAGTTTTATTGTTGCTGTGGGCCAGAGAAAAAGCCTGTTTAATTTATTTCAATTTGGTTTGACTTAATTCAATTTAATGCAGTTCAGCTATAGGTGAACATACAATAGTTCCATTATGTGAACTTTATTGAGAACTTATTATGTGCAACTCAGTGTGCTGGGGAGGGAAAACCATTTTGCCATATTAATTTTACATGAAAAGACTAACAGCTCCCTGGTAGCAAGCAATACAAATCCTTCTGTTTACTTTAAGCAAAAGGGTTTAGTGGAAGGGTTCAGAGGGTCATAGAATGCAGAATTATATTATCTTGCCATTTCCAACACCCATATAAGCAAATAGCTGTATAAAAAAATTCATACAACCACTAGTAACTTAAATGCACACTTATCATTATACATTTGCCCTTATTTCCAGATATTCATTTTTGCAAGACACACAACAAGATTAACATTAAAACTTTATAAAAGCAACTATGAGTATATGGATCCTTGTTTATGCCTTTTAGAATCTAGATTAAAAAATTTGAGAAAGTATGAGTAAAGTATTAGTCTTTTATTGCTGTATTCTATGAAGAAGCTGTTGATTTGTTCTATGCATTAAGCATTACATTGGTTTATTGTGTAGCTAATGAGGTAGTTGATATGAATAATTGAGTACAGTGTTGAAATAGTCAATGTGCTTGGGTCTGTGGTTTTAATAAACCCCATTTTGGCCACCTGATGCAAAGAGATGACTCATTGGAAAACACCCTGATACTGGGAAAGATTGAAGGCAAGAAGAGAAGGGGATAACAGAGGACGGGATGGTTGGATGGCATCAATGAGTCAATGAACATGAGTTTGAGCAAATTCTGGGAGATGGTGAAGGACAGGGAAACCTGAGGTGCTGCAGTCAATGGGGTTACAGAGTCAGACACGACTGAGTGACTGAACAACAGCAAATAGTTGGCCATGGAGTTATGTCTGAGAAACCTGACTTCTAACACTAAAGATTACCTAGACAAGACCTCAAATTTAAGATTTTCATGGAAAATGTCCTCATTTGGGATAAAAAAGGCAGTAAGGAGACCAGGCTCAGGCATGGCAGCAACCAATATATAATATAACATAACATATAACATGTGTGTGTTCAGTTGCTCAATTGGTCAACTTTTTGTGATCTCATACACTATAGCTAACAGTCTCCTCTGTCCATGGAATTCTCTAGGCAAGAACACTGGAGTGGATTGCCATTCCTTTCTCCAGAGGATTTTCCCAACCCTGGGATCGAACCTAAGTCTCCTGCATTGCACACTGATTCTTTACCATCTGAGCCTCAAAGGAAGCCCTATACAGTGTATAACATAGCACAATATTTTATATAATAGAATATAATAATGCATAGTATATAGTATGGTAATATATAGTATATATAACATAATAATATATAGTATCTAGTATATAATATATTGATATAATATATAATTATAACCATATAATATTTTATGGTATATATTATATATTATATGATATGTATATATACTATATAAAATGTATATATAATACATGTATCAATCCAGAGGCCTAAAAATGTAGGAAGGTTGAACCATTTAGCAAATATCCCTAGCAGGGGCTAGCATTTTGTATGTTCGTTGAGTAGTTACTGCCACTCTGTCTTCTGTGATAAGAATGATTACTCCTCAAAGTCCACAAAGCATCTCTCTCAAAGCAATCCTATCTGAACCATAGTCTGGTCTAAAATTGGAATTGGGCATTTGCAAACCAGGAATTTCCCTTTCACCAACTTCAAAAACAGTGGAAGAAGGTGATTCTTCCAAAAGAAATTGGGCACTACTTATAAAACGGATGACTGGGAACTTCCTAGTGTAGGCAAGGTGGACATTGTCATGTTACATAAGGAGGAAGGAGAATGAGGACCAGAAAGGGACCATTGACTTTGGAGGCAAATTAGAAGATAATTAATTATTTCTGCTGATAGATAGGGCAAGAAGGACATGCCCTCTAAAAGAACATAGAAAATGAAATAATATGGCCACATAAGGATTAAACTATAACATGAATACTTTGGGTTTCATCTCTCAGAGATAGACAAAGCTACATAAAGGAAAAAGAGTGCCTTTCAGGCCAGTAAGACAGGACTGAAACCTGATTGAAGGCATTTCCTTATCTAAGGAAAGAATGTGCCATTTAGAAGAAATGTTGGCCAGCGGAAAGAAGCAGAGAGACATGAAACAGAGGAGGGAGTACTCTGATTAGATGGTATAAACATCCATTTCTCAGAGGCAGATGCATTCTTATCCCGGAAGCAGACACACTGTTGTCATTGAACATTCCAATCACCAGAGTTGACTACGAGACATCCAGTTTTTTGCTGATCAATGTACCTTCTGATAAATTGACTTATGTGGCTTTTCTACTGGTAGAGAATGTGCAACAGAAAGAGGTTTTCCAAAAGTTCTATTATTCCTTTTTTAAAAAAATTTTTAAAATATTTATTTACTTGGCTGAATTGGGTTTTAGTTGCAGCTGGGGCTTCTCTCTAGTTGTGGCATGTAGTCTCCAGAGCATGTGCATGTAGGCATCCAGAGCATGGCATCAGTAGTTGCAGTGCATGGGCTTCTTTGCCCTGTGGTACATGGGAGCCTAGTTTCTCAGCTGGGAATGAAGCCCACATCTCCTGCCTTGTAAGCCAGATTCTTTACCACTGGACCACCAATGAAGTTCCCCAGACCAAGCTTTAAACAAAGATCAAAACGATGACTTAAAGAAAACTTTAAAAACAGAAACTCAAGATGCAAATATATAAATGTAGGTATAGATACAGATATGTGTATGTGTACAAAATTAACATTTATAAAATACATACAACTATAAGGAAGAAAGTAGAATTATTTAATTCTACCATACTAAATATATATTTTACACACATAATAAAATTGACATCAACTCCATTATTTCCTGTTTTCTTTTTTTTTTGGCCACTTTTATTGGTCTTTCATTCATCTATTTTCATCCATCTTTGTTCTTTGTCCTGTGTGGGCCTCCCCTCGCAGTGACTCTCTCGCTGCAGAGCACCAGCTCTGGGCACATGTGCTCCAGAGCTCTGGCTCGGTAGTTGGACACATCCGTCCAGCCGCTCCGCAGCACGAGGAATCTTCCCAGGCCAGGGATCGAACTGGTGCCCCTTGCACTGCAACATGGTGTCCTTACCCACTGGACCACCAAGGAAGCCCTCCTGTTTTCATTTTTATCCTTTTCTCTTTCTGATCTTTCCTTATCTTCATAGTTTGACTTTGAAGGAAGGGTCTCGGTTACTTACTTATCTTCACCACCTCACTCACAGCCCTGAAACTGTCTGGTTTTTGGTTCATGCAACTCCAGAGCTCTTCTGATTTCTTCTTTCCCAGCAAGGAAGGAGAAAAAGGATCTTTCCATGTTTCTCTCCCACTGACTCTCTTTTTTAAGAACTCTCTCTCTTTCTCTTTTCCCATCAAGATTCCCAAATGGACTCTGCGCTTAGGAAAAGCAAAATACTTCTCAAAGTTTCCTCACATTTAGAAAGAACCATTTCCTCAAACTGAGGAAGCAACATTTTCCCTTTAGTTTAGATTTCTAGCAGAATAGAGCAAATTCCTTTTGCTCTATCTTTTTTTTTTTTTTTTTCCCTTAAGCAGCTTTTGTAAAATTAGGTGTTTTTTTTCTCTTTTTTTGGTAATTCAGAAGGTTATTTATTTACTTAATAGTTGGATCCTTAGAAGGTTGCTCTGAAAATATTTTGAAAAAGTTTTTATGCTCTGCCACCATGGGAAGTTTAAAGTGATAATGTAACTTAAAAGAGAATGATTAATTGAATAGTAACTAGAAGGAAAATAGTGCCTCTTCTCTTCTCCTGGACAAACCATGCTAAGATTTTATCAAAACAAGTCTTCTCATTCCTGACTTCCCTCTCAGGTGTAATTCCCCATTACAAACTTGTAGCAACATCTATTTCTCTGTTAGCTCATCTATCATAGGTGGAACTACCCATCTACTGACTTACTCTACAGTGTTTACTGGACATTCTGCTCTATCAGGCATTGTTTTATGCACAGAGGTGGAAACAATGTAGACAAGATTCCTGCTTTCAGTTTTCTCCTGTTGGGGGAGACAGGCAACAGAAAAATAAATAATTTTAAGTAGTGATAAGAGCTATAAAGAAAATAAAACAGGGAAACGTGATAGAAAAAGAATGTGGTAGAGGTCTATCTTAGATATGTGTTTAAGCTAGCTATTGCTCTGTAACAAATGACCTCCATGCTTCCTGGCTTAAAGTAATGACAGTTTAAATTTCTTATAATTCTTTGGGTTGATTGGGTTCAACTGAGTGGTTTTCCTGTTCCACATTTTGTCATGAGGTCATTCACAAAGCTGCATTCACCTGGGGGCTTGTTTAGTCCGTTCTTGTCCATCATGGGCTCTCACTTTCCCTGAACTCTCTTCATGTGGAATACTTCATGCCATATTCGAGCCCAAGGTTCTTCACACTTTAGTTGCTAGCTTCCAGCATTCAAGGATGGAAGCTGCTTTTGGCCTTTTAAAGTTTGAACCCAGAACTAGTACAGTCTCAGTCAAAGAAAGCTACCCTGCCACCATCCAGATTCAAGGGGAGCAATGTAAAATGAGCTAGGCTTGGAAAGATGTGTGAGAATTGGAAAAGCAGGAGAAGAAGACCAAGGTATTCATTGGTTTACAGTGTTACTTTAGATGAATTATAACAAGATGTCACCTATTTGTAGATGAATAATAAAAAAAAAAAAAAAAAAAAACTGAGAAAGGCAGAAACAAAAATACAATGTTCCACTCCTGGTGGATGTGGTTTAGTTTCTAAGTTATATCTGACTCTGTGTGACCCCATGGACTATAGCCCAATTAGGCTATTCTGTACTTGGGACTCCCCAGGGAAGAATACTGGAATAGGTTTTAATGGGGAATGCATTCACTTCAGTTTGTGAAAAAAAACTTGTTTTTTTTAAAAAAAAAAAAGTGCCTCTTCTCTTCTCCTGGACAAACCATGCTAAGATTTTATCAAAACAAGTCTTCTCATTCCTGACTTCCCTCTCAGGTGTAATTCCCCATTACAAACTTGTAGCAACATCTATTTCTCTGTTAGCTCATCTATCATAGGTGGAACTACCCATCTACTGACTTACTCTACAGTGTTTACTGGACATTCTGCTCTATCAGGCATTGTTTTATGCACAGAGGTGGAAACAATGTAGACAAGATTCCTGCTTTCAGTTTTCTCCTGTTGGGGGAGACAGGCAACAGAAAAATAAATAATTTTAAGTAGTGATAAGAGCTATAAAGAAAATAAAACAGGGAAACGTGATAGAAAAAGAATGTGGTAGAGGTCTATCTTAGATATGTGTTTAAGCTAGCTATTGCTCTGTAACAAATGACCTCCATGCTTCCTGGCTTAAAGTAATGACAGTTTAAATTTCTTATAATTCTTTGGGTTGATTGGGTTCAACTGAGTGGTTTTCCTGTTCCACATTTTGTCATGAGGTCATTCACAAAGCTGCATTCACCTGGGGGCTTGTTTAGTCCGTTCTTGTCCATCATGGGCTCTCACTTTCCCTGAACTCTCTTCATGTGGAATACTTCATGCCATATTCGAGCCCAAGGTTCTTCACACTTTAGTTGCTAGCTTCCAGCATTCAAGGATGGAAGCTGCTTTTGGCCTTTTAAAGTTTGAACCCAGAACTAGTACAGTCTCAGTCAAAGAAAGCTACCCTGCCACCATCCAGATTCAAGGGGAGCAATGTAAAATGAGCTAGGCTTGGAAAGATGTGTGAGAATTGGAAAAGCAGGAGAAGAAGACCAAGGTATTCATTGGTTTACAGTGTTACTTTAGATGAATTATAACAAGATGTCACCTATTTGTAGATGAATAATAAAAAAAAAAAAAAAAAAAACTGAGAAAGGCAGAAACAAAAATACAATGTTCCACTCCTGGTGGATGTGGTTTAGTTTCTAAGTTATATCTGACTCTGTGTGACCCCATGGACTATAGCCCAATTAGGCTATTCTGTACTTGGGACTCCCCAGGGAAGAATACTGGAATAGGTTTTAATGGGGAATGCATTCACTTCAGTTTGTGAGCAGACAGTATCTTTTGTATGAAGAAATAGGAGCCCTGTTCTCCAGGCAGATATCTAATGTTTGATCTAGTGCTTAGATGGATTACACAAGCTTCTCAGGGGTATGAGATGGCTTTGGGAGGATATTTGGATATGAGCAATCACAGGCAATATAAATGAAGGTTATACATGAGTTCTTCATTTTCAATTCTAGAGCTCCTCTTTCTTATAAGCAATGGTTGAAAATTTGTACCTACAATTCTTTATTTTAGGATCAGTTGATTTTACCCTGCCATCAACCAGGTTTACAATGATGACTAGTAAACATCCAACAATGATTATATTTCTTCAATGTAAAAAGCACCAAGTGAAAAATGAAATTGCCAATCAACCAGATGTTTTGTCTACTCCATACCAAGTTATTACTTAGAAAAATCAACATCCTTCATCCTCTTTAATTGTCTTGCCAGAGTGTAGGGCAAGCCCTGATCAATGGAAAGTCCAGAAATCCAGGTTTTTCATCTTTTGAAACCAAGGGATAAAATTAGCCTGTTGATAGATGCTTTCAGTTTTCAGTAAGATGCTTGAGTATGGTTACCATGATACTATATAAAATATGTGAATTTGCATCAGGCTGCATTTACTCTGATATGTTAGACAAACCTTCATAATATAAATCTTCTGAAATTTGTATTTTCTTGTTTGGAATTCTATAGTTCATCAATTACTCCTGGGAAGAATTCTGGCCTGATATTCAAGATCCTCAGTTTAACTAACACATCTCTCTGTCCCCTTTTCTCTTATGTCTTATATATTATAGACAAGGGTTTGTTAACCTTGGCTCTACTGACATTGCGGACCAGCAGCTTTTTATTGTGGTGGTTGTTCTGTGCACTGTAGGATGCAGATCAGCTTCCTTGACCTCTATCCTTTTCTTTTCATGGCAGCTCTATCCCCCACTGCATATGATTCTTCCTCCTTGGTAATCTTTTTGCTGGAAAGTGGAGTGGATCATGTGTCAGTGAGGTTCTTTCCTTGTCACTGAGATCCAGGAGGGAGAGAGAAGGAAAGAAGAGGTTAAAGAGGTAAAGGACAGGAGAAAGAGTGTAGACTCTGGGTGTTAATCATTTTGATCTCATCACTTTAAGGGGACAAGGGCTACTTGCTGTTTGTCCTTTTATATCTAATGCAATAGTGTAACATACATACCAAACGATATACCAAGCTGGTGTCTTGCATTTGATCCTGTACAAAGTACTAGGAGATAAGGACCATAATATCGATTTATAGAGAAGAAAACAGACCTAGGTGTTTAGTCAATTGCTGGACAGCCTAGATGACAAAGGAAGAGCCATGACTCAATGCAAGGCAGTCTTTGTCCAAGAGCCTCTCCTTAACACTCTGTTGAAGTTTATGTGATTTAAATAATATTATCCTTGAGATGGTTTGCTTTGGTTTCATCTTCCTGTTATTAAGAGATGGATGCCCTGGGAGAAAAAACCAATTGAATTCCCATCTTACCTCTGTATCTCCATTCCAGGGCTCTCATTTGCCTTTAATGACTTTCTCAGGTCCTTCTCTTGAGAGTGAGACCTTCCAGGGCTGATCTCAGCTCAAACATGAAACTTTGGGGAAAGAGTTAGGAAAGTCTGGTCAGCTGTTTTTGTAGATGCAGAGGGAATGGGGAGGGGTAAGATAGAAAGTACCTTTTCTTCCAACCCCAAAATAATTTAGTGTTTGGACATTCAAATTACATGTGGTCAGACCTTTGGAAAAGATCATGATGCTGGGAAAGACAGAGGGCAGGAGGAGAAGGGGGTAACAGAAGATGAGATGGTTGAATGGCATCACTGTCTCATTGAACATGAGTTTGAGCAAATTCAAGGAGATAGTCAAGGACAGGGAAGCCTGGTGTGCTGCAGTCCATAGGGTCACAGAGTCAGACATGACTGAGTAACTGAACAACAGACCTTTATGAGAAAACCCAGAATTAGTTAAAAAGACTTGAATTTAGGACTCCTCTGATCCCCTTCCTGAGCAGAGCTGTGAGCATGGAGTGTCCTGCTCATCACATGGCTGGTGAACTTGTGACAGATAAACTGAGAATGTGTTGAGGTTTTTGCTTAATCATTTTGAGGTTTTCCACTGAGATCCAGGAGGGAGAGAGAAGGAAAGAAGAGGTTAAAGAGGTAAAGGACAGGAGAAAGAGTGTAGACTCTGGGTGTTAATCATTTTGATCTCATCACTTTAAGGGGACAAGGGCTACTTGCTGTTTGTCCTTTTATATCTAATGCAATAGTGTAACATACATACCAAACGATATACCAAGCTGGTGTCTTGCATTTGATCCTGTACAAAGTACTAGGAGATAAGGACCATAATATCGATTTATAGAGAAGAAAACAGACCTAGGTGTTTAGTCAATTGCTGGACAGCCTAGATGACAAAGGAAGAGCCATGACTCAATGCAAGGCAGTCTTTGTCCAAGAGCCTCTCCTTAACACTCTGTTGAAGTTTATGTGATTTAAATAATATTATCCTTGAGATGGTTTGCTTTGGTTTCATCTTCCTGTTATTAAGAGATGGATGCCCTGGGAGAAAAAACCAATTGAATTCCCATCTTACCTCTGTATCTCCATTCCAGGGCTCTCATTTGCCTTTAATGACTTTCTCAGGTCCTTCTCTTGAGAGTGAGACCTTCCAGGGCTGATCTCAGCTCAAACATGAAACTTTGGGGAAAGAGTTAGGAAAGTCTGGTCAGCTGTTTTTGTAGATGCAGAGGGAATGGGGAGGGGTAAGATAGAAAGTACCTTTTCTTCCAACCCCAAAATAATTTAGTGTTTGGACATTCAAATTACATGTGGTCAGACCTTTGGAAAAGATCATGATGCTGGGAAAGACAGAGGGCAGGAGGAGAAGGGGGTAACAGAAGATGAGATGGTTGAATGGCATCACTGTCTCATTGAACATGAGTTTGAGCAAATTCAAGGAGATAGTCAAGGACAGGGAAGCCTGGTGTGCTGCAGTCCATAGGGTCACAGAGTCAGACATGACTGAGTAACTGAACAACAGACCTTTATGAGAAAACCCAGAATTAGTTAAAAAGACTTGAATTTAGGACTCCTCTGATCCCCTTCCTGAGCAGAGCTGTGAGCATGGAGTGTCCTGCTCATCACATGGCTGGTGAACTTGTGACAGATAAACTGAGAATGTGTTGCACAGGAACCTCATCACCCAGGGCTGCTTTGGGGTAATAATTTGGGCCTCTCTACTCCATTCTTCCTTTGACCTTCTCCCCAACAAACTCTTCTCAAAATATGCAATTCTTTCTAATATGCAGGTTAAGTAATTTCAGTCAGGTCTTACTCTTTGCAACCTAATGGACTGGAGTCTGCCAGGGTCCTCTGTCCATGGTATTCTCCTGGTAAGAATACTGGAGTGGGCTTCCATGCCCTCCTCCAAGGGAATCTTCCCTACCCAGGAATTAGACTCACATCTCTTATGTCTCCTACATTGGCAGGCAGGTTCTTTGCCACTAGTGCCACCAGGGAAGATCCCTTATTAATGTTAAGTTTATACAAAGACTTAACCCAGGGTTTGTTCATTCATTCAGATATATTTATTAAATTCCTATGAAATGCTAGATGTATTGCTTGCAATTTTATGCATGTTCTTTTTTTTTATGCATATTGCATGCATGCTTAGTTGCTCAGTCATGTCCAACTTTTCGTGACCCAAGGACCGTAACCTGCCGGGCTCCTCTGTCCATAGGATTCTCCAGGCAAGAATACTGAAGTGGGTAGCCATTTCCTTCTCCAGGGATTTTTCCAACCTAGGTATCAAACCCAGGTCTGCTGCATTTCAAGCAGATTTCTTACCATCTGAGGTACCAAGAAAGCCATCTTTGGGGATTTGGGGCTGTTTTTGTAGATGCAGAGGGAATGGGAGGGTAAGATAGAAAGTACCTTTTCTTCCAACCCCAAAATAATTTAGTGTTTGGACATTCAAATTACATGTGGTCAGACCTTTGGAAAAGATCATGATGCTGGGAAAGACAGAGGGCAGGAGGAGAAGGGGGTAACAGAAGATGAGATGGTTGAATGGCATCACTGTCTCATTGAACATGAGTTTGAGCAAATTCAAGGAGATAGTCAAGGACAGGGAAGCCTGGTGTGCTGCAGTCCATAGGGTCACAGAGTCAGACATGACTGAGTAACTGAACAACAGACCTTTATGAGAAAACCCAGAATTAGTTAAAAAGACTTGAATTTAGGACTCCTCTGATCCCCTTCCTGAGCAGAGCTGTGAGCATGGAGTGTCCTGCTCATCACATGGCTGGTGAACTTGTGACAGATAAACTGAGAATGTGTTGCACAGGAACCTCATCACCCAGGGCTGCTTTGGGGTAATAATTTGGGCCTCTCTACTCCATTCTTCCTTTGACCTTCTCCCCAACAAACTCTTCTCAAAATATGCAATTCTTTCTAATATGCAGGTTAAGTAATTTCAGTCAGGTCTTACTCTTTGCAACCTAATGGACTGGAGTCTGCCAGGGTCCTCTGTCCATGGTATTCTCCTGGTAAGAATACTGGAGTGGGCTTCCATGCCCTCCTCCAAGGGAATCTTCCCTACCCAGGAATTAGACTCACATCTCTTATGTCTCCTACATTGGCAGGCAGGTTCTTTGCCACTAGTGCCACCAGGGAAGATCCCTTATTAATGTTAAGTTTATACAAAGACTTAACCCAGGGTTTGTTCATTCATTCAGATATATTTATTAAATTCCTATGAAATGCTAGATGTATTGCTTGCAATTTTATGCATGTTCTTTTTTTTATGCATATTGCATGCATGCTTAGTTGCTCAGTCATGTCCAACTTTTCGTGACCCAAGGACCGTAACCTGCCGGGCTCCTCTGTCCATAGGATTCTCCAGGCAAGAATACTGAAGTGGGTAGCCATTTCCTTCTCCAGGGGATTTTTCCAACCTAGGTATCAAACCCAGGTCTGCTGCATTTCAAGCAGATTTCTTACCATCTGAGGTACCAAGAAAGCACCTTAATGCATGTTATTCATGAATAAATTATTTATGAACAAATGAAATATCATCATCACTGATGCATATAAAAGGAACCCAAACTATGGTCAGAGTAAGTAAACATTCGTGTTATGAGTACAGAACTGAGACTCAGCACTGAGGTTTGTAGGTTTGCAAAGTCCTTGCTTTTAACCACTGTAAACTGTTGCTTCCTGGTAATAAGGTAGAATAAGGAGACCTTGGTTCTCATGTTACAGAATGAGGAGTTGGAGGAACTGGTGCTATGGAACCCGATCAAGGGAGCTGCCAGGTCTCAATTAACCTGATGTGGAAAAGGGATAAATGGGGCTGTGAGTCCCTGAGTGATAGAAACTCCATGGGAAGAGATTACAGTTCAAAATATGGAAATACTTTCTAAGAGTTGAAACTCTCTGACAATTGAATGTGCTTTTCCAGAGATAAGGAAGCATCCCATAATTCAAGGAGTGCAAGCATGTGGACTGTATAATCACTTGGGAGGGCTATCACTTGTAAGGAAGATTTAGGCTGCTGATGACTAATCAGCTGAATGGGATGACCCTGGCCTCCCTGAGTCATGATTCTGCAATATCCTGGCCTTACAACCATGCGCTTATATGACCCGCAATAAATTTCTTCACTTGTTTAGAGCTCAGGTTCTCCATTCATGGAGGGTACTTCTATCTCTGATGTTCTCAGATTCTATAGCTCTCAGGTCCCAAACTGTATCTATTGATATCATTATAAGTACAGTTTTATTACTATTGTAGCCTGACAGAAGTTAACATAATTTTGAAATTGAGGGTTTCATTATTGGATTGGCTAGCTTGATCCTTAAAACTTGAGCCTGAGGTCAAGGTCTTGTTCTGCTAATCTGCTCTAACATTTCTTTCTCACTTAAATCTAAAGTTTGTTTTATGTAACTTCCTATATCGCATGTTCTTTTTTATGCATATTGCATGCATGCTTAGTTGCTCAGTCATGTCCAACTTTTCGTGACCCAAGGACCGTAACCTGCCGGGCTCCTCTGTCCATAGGATTCTCCAGGCAAGAATACTGAAGTGGGTAGCCATTTCCTTCTCCAGGGGATTTTTCCAACCTAGGTATCAAACCCAGGTCTGCTGCATTTCAAGCAGATTTCTTACCATCTGAGGTACCAAGAAAGCACCTTAATGCATGTTATTCATGAATAAATTATTTATGAACAAATGAAATATCATCATCACTGATGCATATAAAAGGAACCCAAACTATGGTCAGAGTAAGTAAACATTCGTGTTATGAGTACAGAACTGAGACTCAGCACTGAGGTTTGTAGGTTTGCAAAGTCCTTGCTTTTAACCACTGTAAACTGTTGCTTCCTGGTAATAAGGTAGAATAAGGAGACCTTGGTTCTCATGTTACAGAATGAGGAGTTGGAGGAACTGGTGCTATGGAACCCGATCAAGGGAGCTGCCAGGTCTCAATTAACCTGATGTGGAAAAGGGATAAATGGGGCTGTGAGTCCCTGAGTGATAGAAACTCCATGGGAAGAGATTACAGTTCAAAATATGGAAATACTTTCTAAGAGTTGAAACTCTCTGACAATTGAATGTGCTTTTCCAGAGATAAGGAAGCATCCCATAATTCAAGGAGTGCAAGCATGTGGACTGTATAATCACTTGGGAGGGCTATCACTTGTAAGGAAGATTTAGGCTGCTGATGACTAATCAGCTGAATGGGATGACCCTGGCCTCCCTGAGTCATGATTCTGCAATATCCTGGCCTTACAACCATGCGCTTATATGACCCGCAATAAATTTCTTCACTTGTTTAGAGCTCAGGTTCTCCATTCATGGAGGGTACTTCTATCTCTGATGTTCTCAGATTCTATAGCTCTCAGGTCCCAAACTGTATCTATTGATATCATTATAAGTACAGTTTTATTACTATTGTAGCCTGACAGAAGTTAACATAATTTTGAAATTGAGGGTTTCATTATTGGATTGGCTAGCTTGATCCTTAAAACTTGAGCCTGAGGTCAAGGTCTTGTTCTGCTAATCTGCTCTAACATTTCTTTCTCACTTAAATCTAAAGTTTGTTTTATGTAACTTCCTATATCACTGAGGAAGAACATTTTCCAAATTCTCTTGAACCCTTGACTTAAAGACTGATTCTTTCACAATTAGCACTCCATTAGAAGGCATGATGGGGTGAATCAGGGAAGACTGGTAGTCAAAGTGGGGACTCTGGGAAGAGTGGGGATCACAGAGGAGGCAAGAAGTGTTAGTATAGGCATCTGGTGACATTCTATAAAGTTGAAGGGTAGTTTCAAGGTTTACCTGTGATAAATAAATGTAATATGCTCAAGATGGGCTTCCTTGGTAGCTCAGGTGGTAAAGAATTCACCTGCAATGCAGGAAACTCCAGTTTGATTCCTGGGCTGAGAGGATCCCCTGGAGAAGGGATAGGCTACCCACCCCAGTATTCTTGGGCTTCCCTTTGTGGCTTAGATAGTAAAGAATCTGTCTGCAATGCAGGAGACCTGGGTTCAATCCCTGGGTTGGGAAGATTCCCTGGAGAAGAGAAAAGCTACACACTCCAGCATTCTTGCCTGGAGAATTCCATGAACAGAGGAGCCTGGTGGGCTACTGGGGTCTATGAGGTCACAGAGAGCTGGACACAACTGAATAACTAAGCACAGCACATGATCAAGATAGTGTGCCAGGCACATAGTAAGTGGCGTAAAAATTTTGCCTATTGTTTTATTACTATTATTATCATCATTATTACAGCTATTATGCTCTGAATCTAGTAAAGCAATGTACATAATTGGTAGTCAATAAAGATTGAATGAACAGATAAATGAAGGGATAGCCCCTTTGAAAAGATAGTTTAACAATGAATGGTAAGCAAAGTGGTAGCTTCATGTTTGGGTAATGGTCAGATTTTTACAGAGGAAATAGGAGAACTTTGCAAAACCCAACATCCTGTTAATATTATGTCATTATTGGATTGGGCTAGCTTTGTACCCCTTAAAACTTATAAGTACAGTTTTATTACTATTGTAGCCTGACAGAAGTTAACATAATTTTGAAATTGAGGGTTTCATTATTGGATTGGCTAGCTTGATCCTTAAAACTTGAGCCTGAGGTCAAGGTCTTGTTCTGCTAATCTGCTCTAACATTTCTTTCTCACTTAAATCTAAAGTTTGTTTTATGTAACTTCCTATATCACTGAGGAAGAACATTTTCCAAATTCTCTTGAACCCTTGACTTAAAGACTGATTCTTTCACAATTAGCACTCCATTAGAAGGCATGATGGGGTGAATCAGGGAAGACTGGTAGTCAAAGTGGGGACTCTGGGAAGAGTGGGGATCACAGAGGAGGCAAGAAGTGTTAGTATAGGCATCTGGTGACATTCTATAAAGTTGAAGGGTAGTTTCAAGGTTTACCTGTGATAAATAAATGTAATATGCTCAAGATGGGCTTCCTTGGTAGCTCAGGTGGTAAAGAATTCACCTGCAATGCAGGAAACTCCAGTTTGATTCCTGGGCTGAGAGGATCCCCTGGAGAAGGGATAGGCTACCCACCCCAGTATTCTTGGGCTTCCCTTTGTGGCTTAGATAGTAAAGAATCTGTCTGCAATGCAGGAGACCTGGGTTCAATCCCTGGGTTGGGAAGATTCCCTGGAGAAGAGAAAAGCTACACACTCCAGCATTCTTGCCTGGAGAATTCCATGAACAGAGGAGCCTGGTGGGCTACTGGGGTCTATGAGGTCACAGAGAGCTGGACACAACTGAATAACTAAGCACAGCACATGATCAAGATAGTGTGCCAGGCACATAGTAAGTGGCGTAAAAATTTTGCCTATTGTTTTATTACTATTATTATCATCATTATTACAGCTATTATGCTCTGAATCTAGTAAAGCAATGTACATAATTGGTAGTCAATAAAGATTGAATGAACAGATAAATGAAGGGATAGCCCCTTTGAAAAGATAGTTTAACAATGAATGGTAAGCAAAGTGGTAGCTTCATGTTTGGGTAATGGTCAGATTTTTACAGAGGAAATAGGAGAACTTTGCAAAACCCAACATCCTGTTAATATTATGTCATTATTGTGAACTGTCAGTCCGGATTTTTTACTATGATTCTTTTTTATGGCAAAACTCTTGGAAATTAGAGAGGCTATGGAAAATGTGATTATGGGATCAGTATTTATCATCAGTATGGCCTTTGCCAATTTCTAAGCATGAATGAGTTTTTGTTTGAGCCAAACAGTCAAAAACTGTTCTATTTCCAAACTTTCCCAAGTGAACAAAATGCCTCTAATTAGACAAGAAATGCCACTTATTTATTCATTATATTTATTGCTAAATATATGCACAGATTAGTGTTCACTGGGACAAACTATCTGCTTTTATACTGTACCGAATGTAGATCCAAGTCTTCTCTGTGTATGCTGCAAGGATTGCTATGCCCTCTCTTGAGTTCTTGTCCAATTGAGTCTGGACTTCTTCCATTGCCCCAGATAGACACTGTATGGGGGTGAAGCAGGCAAACTAGAGAATTACTCACTGCAGAAATTCTCACTTTAGGAAGTCTGTCAAACTGCATGCAAATGTCCAGGTTCTCTTAGTGAAGCCCACACATCTGTCTGAGCTGAAACAAGGCTTGGATTCCATCTACCAGCCCTAGCAACTTCATGATCTGGAGACTACAGAATACTATCAGGCAATCAAGGCCAGCAAATCATACAGTCACAGGACAGGTTTATGTAAAGAAGAGCATGCTGTCAACCCAATCCTTTTTTATTGAGATCACCACAAATGAGTTCTGGCCTTAGTCTTATAGATCTAGAATCTGGATGTTTCAGGGTACCCAGGGCCAGATATGTAATTAGTGCTCAATAAGTGGGCTTCGCAGGTGGCTCACTGGTAAAGAATCTGCCTGCTGTTGCTGGAGGTGCAAGATATGTCATTTCGACCCTTCTGTTGGGAAGATCTCCTGGAGGGGTAAATGGCAACCTGGTCCAGTATTCCCTGCCTAGAAAATCCCAGGGACATAGGAAGCTGGTGGGCTATGCAGAGTGGGATATGACTGAGTGACTGACTGAGTGCACATGCTCAACATTAGGAATTAATATTCCTTTTTTCTCTCACTTTGTAGCCCAGTTGCCAAGATTTGAGAGCTCTCTCACTGTAGCTACCCATGCACTGAAATCCCCAAGTTTCTTTCACGTGTATCACCACCACACTCAAGGCACAAAACAAAGGCATTGTTAATGTTTGGAAAAGAAGGGAAAGCAAGTTTGATAACTGTTATTTTCTGTTGTAGCTTTCATTCTCTTGGCCCAATAGGGAGGAATGCTTGTGAAATAAACACATACATGTATAGAAGCTTCTCTTATATGAATGGGAACAAACAAGTCTCTGGCTTCTGTGATGCCTACAATGGGGAGGTCAGTACAGGTTTATGACACATACGTATGATATCTAAGGCTTATTTGAAATGCATCTTTTTCATTTTATTCTAAGAACACACAGGTGTCCTTATTTTTTTAGTTGGAGTACAGTTTCTTTACCATGTTGCATTAGTTTCTGCTGCACAGCAAAGTGAATCAGCCATACATATACATATATCCCTCTCTTTTTGGGTTTCCTTCCTACTTAGGTCATCACAGAGCACTGAGTTTCCCCACACAACAGAATACGAGTAGTGTGCTATATAGTCAGTTCTCATTCATTATCTTATTTATACATAGTAGTGTGTATATGCCTATCCCAATCTCCCAATTCATTCATCAGCAGAGGAATGGCTAAAGAAGATATAGTACATATATACAATGGAATATTACTCAGCCATGAAAGGAATGAAAATATATCACTTGCACAGATGTGGCTGGACCTAGTGTTCCCTGGAGCTCAGATGGTAAAGAGTCAGCCTACAATGCAGGAGACCTGGGTTCGATCCCAGGATGGACCTAGAGACTATCATACAGTGAAGTAAGTCAGAAAGAGAAAAGTAAATACTTCATATTAATGCATATATGTGGAATCTAGAAAAATGGTATATATGAACTTATTTGCATAGGTGTCCCTTCTTAAAGGAAGGTCTTTCATGAGCTTCCCAGGGCCAGACCGCTAGAAATATTCCCTGCCTAGAAAATCCCAGGGACATAGGAAGCTGGTGGGCTATGCAGAGTGGGATATGACTGAGTGACTGACTGAGTGCACATGCTCAACATTAGGAATTAATATTCCTTTTTTCTCTCACTTTGTAGCCCAGTTGCCAAGATTTGAGAGCTCTCTCACTGTAGCTACCCATGCACTGAAATCCCCAAGTTTCTTTCACGTGTATCACCACCACACTCAAGGCACAAAACAAAGGCATTGTTAATGTTTGGAAAAGAAGGGAAAGCAAGTTTGATAACTGTTATTTTCTGTTGTAGCTTTCATTCTCTTGGCCCAATAGGGAGGAATGCTTGTGAAATAAACACATACATGTATAGAAGCTTCTCTTATATGAATGGGAACAAACAAGTCTCTGGCTTCTGTGATGCCTACAATGGGGAGGTCAGTACAGGTTTATGACACATACGTATGATATCTAAGGCTTATTTGAAATGCATCTTTTTCATTTTATTCTAAGAACACACAGGTGTCCTTATTTTTTTTTTAGTTGGAGTACAGTTTCTTTACCATGTTGCATTAGTTTCTGCTGCACAGCAAAGTGAATCAGCCATACATATACATATATCCCCTCTCTTTTGGATTTCCTTCCTACTTAGGTCATCACAGAGCACTGAGTTTCCCCACACAACAGAATACGAGTAGTGTGCTATATAGTCAGTTCTCATTCATTATCTTATTTATACATAGTAGTGTGTATATGCCTATCCCAATCTCCCAATTCATTCATCAGCAGAGGAATGGCTAAAGAAGATATAGTACATATATACAATGGAATATTACTCAGCCATGAAAGGAATGAAAATATATCACTTGCACAGATGTGGCTGGACCTAGTGTTCCCTGGAGCTCAGATGGTAAAGAGTCAGCCTACAATGCAGGAGACCTGGGTTCGATCCCAGGATGGACCTAGAGACTATCATACAGTGAAGTAAGTCAGAAAGAGAAAAGTAAATACTTCATATTAATGCATATATGTGGAATCTAGAAAAATGGTATATATGAACTTATTTGCATAGGTGTCCCTTCTTAAAGGAAGGTCTTTCATGAGCTTCCCAGGGCCAGACCGTACAGAAATAGCACTTTCTTTTGCTCAGTATTATAGTAAGTCCTCTCCATATGCTGGCTTGTCAAATTCTCACAAGAATCCTGCAAACTATCTGCCACAATTCCCATTATACAGCGGAGGAAATTGAGGCTCCTAGAGGTCAAATGATTTACTTATGTTCTACAGCTACTAAACTGCAGAGTCATGATATGAATCGGAATTCTGCGCCTACTTCCCATGCTCCTAAAAATAAAAGGAGAGCAAGAGGGCTTCCCCTGGTGGTCCAGTGGGTAAGGACACCACCGCCTTGCAGTACAAGGGGCGCCGGTTCGATCCCTGGCCTGGGAAGATCCCACGTGCAGCGGAGCTGCTGGACCGATGTGTCCAATTACCGAGCCGGAGCTCTGGAGTGCAAGCGCCCAGAGCCGGCGCTCTGCAATGACAGAGGCCACTGCGATGGAAGGCCCACAGGAGCCAAAGAACAAAGACGGATGAAAATGGAGAAATGAAAGACCAACAGAAGTGGCCCGCCCGCTCCCCTCCCTCCCCAACCCGACCCCCACCCTAAATAAATAAATAAATAAATCTTTAAAAAATAAAAAATAAAAGGAGAGCAAGCAATGGAGAGCAAAGAAGGCAACAGGAATGAGCTTGGCTAAGGTGAAGGGAAGGGGAAACCAGGGCAACAGAAAACTGACACTTGAAGGGTAGGCAAAAATATACCTTAGAGCAGAGCAAACCCACTAGGTTTTCTGCTCTTTATAATTTAATCTGTAGTAGAATCATGTGGAAAATGTTAGTGGTTGACTCAGTGGGACTGCCAGCAAAGCATACATTTTGAAAGTTGAGCAGAGCACCCGCATTTAGAGCTGAGCAAAGATCAAAGCAGAAAAATTAAAAAAAAAGACATTCAGGAAACACATTTCCTTAACTCCTGTAGGAGGAAACCTTGCACAACTGGAAAACGCAAGCCATCACTGCCAACCCCAAAGCATGGAGGCTCTACCTCATTAATCATAGCTGTCAGGTTCTGCTCTGCAAACAGCAAGCTATTGATACATAAAATGTCTTCTGTTTTTCATGGAAAAGGAAAAAAGGGAGATGGTGAACTGTAGAAGTCATCAAAGTAAATGCTGTTGGAGTCAAAATAGGATGTTGCGTCCCCTTACTGAATACAAGACAAGGCAAGATTCTGAAGTCATCTGAAAGCCTCAAGAGAAAGGAGAAAAGAATCTGAGGGAAGCAATGCTAAACTCAAATCCAAAGTGGGAGGAAGAGAAGAAATGGAGTCAAGAGCTGGGCAACTGGATCAATGCAGAAATTTGCGAATAATGACACACATTCTTCTGTGACAAAAGCAATAACGAGACCTATTGGGAGGATCAACGTCAATTCTCACCTTCTGACGAGGACCACCTTAGACCAAACCTTCATCATCTCACATCAGCATGACCTTGTAGCAACCAAGAGGCTTTCCTGCTTCCACTCTTGCTGTCCCATATATAATCTCCTCCTAATGTGGCCTTTTTTATGTAAATCAGATCATATCATTCTTCACCTTAGACCTCCAAGTGCAATGAAATTTGATTATTATCCAAATAGAAATTAGACAATTGAAATACATCATACCCAAATATGACTAATATTCCAATAGTGTATGTATATATATATATATATATATATTAATTAATACCTAAATTTATCCTCTCCTTAGACCTCCAGTGCATTGAAATTGGAAGAATACTCAAACTTCCTATGATAACCATCTAATTCTTATATTACCTAGCCTCAGTTCTCATCTTTGACCCAAAGCATTTAAATTTCCTCTGATTCATTCTGCTATAATCCTACTGGTTTCCTCCCACCTCCTCCATCTTTGCAAACATATAAAATTATTTCTCCTTGAAGGACTCTACACTTGTAGTTCTTTTGCCAGGAATACTCTTTCCTATAATGTTTACATTCTTGACCTTCTAGTCAAGATCTACGGGCTCAGTTTAAATAACCTCTGCTTATTCAGGTCTTCCTTAGTTATCTTAACTAAAATACTACAATGCACTGTTTAACATTATATATATTTATTTATTTATATATATAAAGCACATATATGTATAACATGTGTAGTTGTTTTATTATATATGTATTTAATTTCTTCTATTAACTCTCCCAAACAGCAAGCTATTGATACATAAAATGTCTTCTGTTTTTCATGGAAAAGGAAAAAAGGGAGATGGTGAACTGTAGAAGTCATCAAAGTAAATGCTGTTGGAGTCAAAATAGGATGTTGCGTCCCCTTACTGAATACAAGACAAGGCAAGATTCTGAAGTCATCTGAAAGCCTCAAGAGAAAGGAGAAAAGAATCTGAGGGAAGCAATGCTAAACTCAAATCCAAAGTGGGAGGAAGAGAAGAAATGGAGTCAAGAGCTGGGCAACTGGATCAATGCAGAAATTTGCGAATAATGACACACATTCTTCTGTGACAAAAGCAATAACGAGACCTATTGGGAGGATCAACGTCAATTCTCACCTTCTGACGAGGACCACCTTAGACCAAACCTTCATCATCTCACATCAGCATGACCTTGTAGCAACCAAGAGGCTTTCCTGCTTCCACTCTTGCTGTCCCATATATAATCTCCTCCTAATGTGGCCTTTTTTATGTAAATCAGATCATATCATTCTTCACCTTAGACCTCCAAGTGCAATGAAATTTGATTATTATCCAAATAGAAATTAGACAATTGAAATACATCATACCCAAATATGACTAATATTCCAATAGTGTATGTATATATATATATATATATATATTAATTAATACCTAAATTTATCCTCTCCTTAGACCTCCAGTGCATTGAAATTGGAAGAATACTCAAACTTCCTATGATAACCATCTAATTCTTATATTACCTAGCCTCAGTTCTCATCTTTGACCCAAAGCATTTAAATTTCCTCTGATTCATTCTGCTATAATCCTACTGGTTTCCTCCCACCTCCTCCATCTTTGCAAACATATAAAATTATTTCTCCTTGAAGGACTCTACACTTGTAGTTCTTTTGCCAGGAATACTCTTTCCTATAATGTTTACATTCTTGACCTTCTAGTCAAGATCTACGGGCTCAGTTTAAATAACCTCTGCTTATTCAGGTCTTCCTTAGTTATCTTAACTAAAATACTACAATGCACTGTTTAACATTATATATATTTATTTATTTATATATATAAAGCACATATATGTATAACATGTGTAGTTGTTTTATTATATATGTATTTAATTTCTCTCATCCCTCAATAAAGGGATCTGAATGAATTCATTAAATTAGCATATTTAAATATTAGATCAAGGAGGGCACAGATTTTATTTGATTACTTTATCTTCAATAGCACCAAAAAAAGGCATTCAATAAATGCATTTTGAATGAATGAATAAATAGATGAGTGAAAGGCAGCCTTGTAAGCTAAGTGGACCAGGAATCTTCATATCTGGATTCAGTCTTGACTGGATGTTTCTGGCTATGACTATTGGGCTACCATTTCCAAATGGCGAATACTATAACTTGTCCTGGTCAGTTCAGCATCTATAACTTGGGTTAAGATAGAATGGGATAATATATGTGAAAGTGCTTGGAAAAGGTCCTACTTAGCAAGAAGCTAGCTGTTCTTAGGCAAAGAATCAGAGTGGCACAGATGTAAGGCGATACTTTGTTGTTTAGTCACCAAGTTGTATCTGACTCTTTTGTGACCCCTTGGATAGTAGCCCACCAGGCTCCTCTGTCCTTGAGATTTCCCAGACAAGAATACTGGAATGGGCTGCCATTTCCTTCTCCAGGGCTCATCTGGACCCAGGGATAGAACCAGCATCTCCTGCATTGCCAATGGTGGATTCTTAACCACTGAGACACCAAGGAAGTCCCAGGGAGAGAGATATTTGGCTTAAACATAAAAGCAAGAAGAGAAGAGGAAAAGTCCTTTGAGAGAAATTGGGTTTATCTTTTTCAAGTTAAGGAAATCATATAAGGAAAATGTTACTTCACAGACCACATATCATAGATCCTGGAGGAGGCAGAGAGTTAAGAAGTCATGTGTTCAGTCTCCTGCCTCCAGAAAGGAAAAGCCTTATTAGTGGTTCTGAGGGCAGCAGAGGAGTCAAATTGCCAGCATTTGAATCTTGACTCCACTCTTGTCTAGTTCTGAGACCTTAACCTCTTGGTGCTTTAATGTCATTATCCAGAAAGTTCAGAAACTGTAATATCTACCTGAAATATAATATAAAATTATGTATGGAACACACCTTGAGCTGTGTCTGTTCAGTTATCTTCATTTTGCAAACGAAGAGACTAAATTTCAGAACATTTAAGGGACTTCTTCAAAGCTGCACAACTAACATATGATGGAGATATATTTGAATCCAAAACTTCTACCTCCCCAAGCACTGTGGACAGACTGAAGCATTTAAAAAACATTTATGCAATTGAGCATATTTAACACCTAAACTAGACATTGGCTTCAAAATAATGCATTATTATAATATAATTTTTCCTTAAAATACATAGATATATGCGAAAACTACTAAAAGAATGCAATCCAAAATGCAAATAGTGGGTATATGGTAGGGAGAGTTTGAGATTTATGAATGATTTTGTTTTTTTGGTGTTTCACTCTTTGCCATGGTATTAGAATACAGCAGATATGGCTTATATAACTAGAAAAAATTATTTAAAAAGAAAACAACAATAATAACATCATCAATTAATCCTCTTTATCTCTTAAATGTGTGATTATACAAAATCCTTATTTTATTTACATGTTTTACATTTTCTAGACAACTCTAGTTTAAATTCTCATTTAACTTTCATAGAACCTTGTGCCAATCCTATGTCAGGTTCAAATTCTCTTTAAGGTGTCACTTTCCTTACATGTCTATACACATTTGGCCTTCCTTATCTGCAGTTGATTGGTTCTAGGGCCCTTGTGGATACCCAGATTCCAGGATGTTCAAGTTCAAGTTCCTTATATATGGTAGTATTTGCATACAACCTATATACTATATACTTTAAATTGTCTCTGGATTACTTATCCATGTGTGTGCTTAGTCATGTCTGACTCTTTACGACTCCATGGAGTATAGCCTGCTGGACTCTTCTGTCCATAGAATTTTCCAGGTAAGAATACTGGAGTGGGTTGCCATTTCCTACTCCAGGGGATCTTCTTGACCCAGGGATTGAACTCACAGGTGTCTCCTGCATTGGCAGGTGGATTCTTCCCTACTAGTGTCACTGGAAGGAGATGCAAGGGATGTGCATTCCATCCCTGGGTCAGGAAGATCCCCTGCAGCAGAAAGTGGTAACCTGCTCCAGTATTTCCTTTATGGGCCTGGGAAGTTCCTGGACAGGATTCAAATGCTACCTAAAAAAAAAGGCACACCTTGAGCTGTGTCTGTTCAGTTATCTTCATTTTGCAAACGAAGAGACTAAATTTCAGAACATTTAAGGGACTTCTTCAAAGCTGCACAACTAACATATGATGGAGATATATTTGAATCCAAAACTTCTACCTCCCCAAGCACTGTGGACAGACTGAAGCATTTAAAAAACATTTATGCAATTGAGCATATTTAACACCTAAACTAGACATTGGCTTCAAAATAATGCATTATTATAATATAATTTTTCCTTAAAATACATAGATATATGCGAAAACTACTAAAAGAATGCAATCCAAAATGCAAATAGTGGGTATATGGTAGGAGAGTTTGAGATTTATGAATGATTTTGTTTTTTTGGTGTTTCACTCTTTGCCATGGTATTAGAATACAGCAGATATGGCTTATATAACTAGAAAAAATTATTTAAAAAGAAAACAACAATAATAACATCATCAATTAATCCTCTTTATCTCTTAAATGTGTGATTATACAAAATCCTTATTTTATTTACATGTTTTACATTTTCTAGACAACTCTAGTTTAAATTCTCATTTAACTTTCATAGAACCTTGTGCCAATCCTATGTCAGGTTCAAATTCTCTTTAAGGTGTCACTTTCCTTACATGTCTATACACATTTGGCCTTCCTTATCTGCAGTTGATTGGTTCTAGGGCCCTTGTGGATACCCAGATTCCAGGATGTTCAAGTTCAAGTTCCTTATATATGGTAGTATTTGCATACAACCTATATACTATATACTTTAAATTGTCTCTGGATTACTTATCCATGTGTGTGCTTAGTCATGTCTGACTCTTTACGACTCCATGGAGTATAGCCTGCTGGACTCTTCTGTCCATAGAATTTTCCAGGTAAGAATACTGGAGTGGGTTGCCATTTCCTACTCCAGGGGATCTTCTTGACCCAGGGATTGAACTCACAGGTGTCTCCTGCATTGGCAGGTGGATTCTTCCCTACTAGTGTCACTGGAAGGAGATGCAAGGGATGTGCATTCCATCCCTGGGTCAGGAAGATCCCCTGCAGCAGAAAGTGGTAACCTGCTCCAGTATTCTTGCCTGGAAAGTTCCATGGACAGAGAAACCTGGTGGGCTATAGTCATGAGGTTACAAAGAGTGGGACATGACTGAGTATAGGTCATTTATGATCCCTAATACAATGTAAATGCTATAGAAATAGTTGCCAGTGTATTTTTTTTTTGCTTTTGTTTTCCTTCTTGGAACTTTCTGGATTATTATTTTCCTTTTGAATATTTTCAGTCCAAAGGTGGTTGAATTCATGGATGTGGAACCCGCAAATACAGAGGACTGACTGTACTATTTCTATCCTAGTTACCTCATATGGTAGTATTTTAAAATGTCTGATGACTAACATATCCTTGGGGATTCTGACTCTGGAAATAGTACTCCTAAGGACCACCCTGGTTCCAAAATTTCTAAGATGATTTGCAAAATACCATTCTCTATACTGGTGAATGATTATGCTGTATTTCTGTATTCTATTTCTAACCAAGACTTTTTTATGTCTCCGTTGTTTTCCCTTCTATATTAAAACATTTATAAACTACATTTAGCATTCATATTCTATGCCCAAGTGTTCTTCTTTATCAAGAAGATTTGAATAACCATCCTCTGAAAAACAGCTCAAGGAAATGTGACCATATCCTTTAGGGAAATTTCATATATTTAATGGTTTTAATGAACACTTTTATTACTTGTTAAAATAGTTCAGAATTGAAGTTTCAAGTCTTCTTTCAGAAAGTGTTGAGTCTGTTTCCTTAGTAAAATTGTAAATGAGAGTTAAAAGGGCAATGGAAGTCAGTAAACTATGGGACAGACTGTCCATGCGTCATGCATAGCACACCCACTTAGTCATGTCTGACTCTTTACGACTCCATGGAGTATAGCCTGCTGGACTCTTCTGTCCATAGAATTTTCCAGGTAAGAATACTGGAGTGGGTTGCCATTTCCTACTCCAGGGGATCTTCTTGACCCAGGGATTGAACTCACAGGTGTCTCCTGCATTGGCAGGTGGATTCTTCCCTACTAGTGTCACTGGAAGGAGATGCAAGGGATGTGCATTCCATCCCTGGGTCAGGAAGATCCCCTGCAGCAGAAAGTGGTAACCTGCTCCAGTATTCTTGCCTGGAAAGTTCCATGGACAGAGAAACCTGGTGGGCTATAGTCATGAGGTTACAAAGAGTGGGACATGACTGAGTATAGGTCATTTATGATCCCTAATACAATGTAAATGCTATAGAAATAGTTGCCAGTGTATTTCTTTTGCTTTTGTTTTCCTTCTTGGAACTTTCTGGATTATTATTTTCCTTTTGAATATTTTCAGTCCAAAGGTGGTTGAATTCATGGATGTGGAACCCGCAAATACAGAGGACTGACTGTACTATTTCTATCCTAGTTACCTCATATGGTAGTATTTTAAAATGTCTGATGACTAACATATCCTTGGGGATTCTGACTCTGGAAATAGTACTCCTAAGGACCACCCTGGTTCCAAAATTTCTAAGATGATTTGCAAAATACCATTCTCTATACTGGTGAATGATTATGCTGTATTTCTGTATTCTATTTCTAACCAAGACTTTTTTATGTCTCCGTTGTTTTCCCTTCTATATTAAAACATTTATAAACTACATTTAGCATTCATATTCTATGCCCAAGTGTTCTTCTTTATCAAGAAGATTTGAATAACCATCCTCTGAAAAACAGCTCAAGGAAATGTGACCATATCCTTTAGGGAAATTTCATATATTTAATGGTTTTAATGAACACTTTTATTACTTGTTAAAATAGTTCAGAATTGAAGTTTCAAGTCTTCTTTCAGAAAGTGTTGAGTCTGTTTCCTTAGTAAAATTGTAAATGAGAGTTAAAAGGGCAATGGAAGTCAGTAAACTATGGGACAGACTGTCCATGCGTCATGCATAGCACACCCACACCTGCCTGCTCCCGAGTGTGGCTTTGGTTATTGCTAATGTGGCCTGGCATCCTTTATCAGCAGACTCTATCTATGGAGTGCTTCAAAGTAGGAGATGATAGTGTCAACATGGTCAGACAGGACATGTGACGAGGTATGGTATTGAACAATGCATCACACAGAGAATATACCGATGAGAAATTCTGTTACCAGGGGAGCCACTCAGGTTGTGACTTACAGCACTTGGCCTGTGAACTGCTGTAGGTTCTAGGCTGACTGGAAGCCTAGAAGGGTCAACATTTGGAACGGACAACCGATGGTCCCAGTGGATGCTTACCCTTCACATTCTTCTTTTATTTGATCATTTGGCCCACTAGATAATCATCAGCTTAAAAAGTGATAGCATAGTGAAGTAAATAAGACATTACAGTTTTAACTTTGGGAAAATTACCTAGGTTTTCTGGGCCTTATGTAGCCATTAGCAATTGATTTAAATTAGCATCACAAGGAAACCAGTTTTCCATCCCATATCATGAATCCAATATCCTCCTATTACAGCTGGGAAAATCGAGGAGATGATAGTTAACACATGTGGGGATTAGACGCGATCACTCTGAAGTGAGAGATAGGAAGGTTTTGAGATAGGAAGGGTTTTGACCACAAAGTACACTCACTTGAGTACCAAATATCATCTCCTTTGCCTCTCCTATTATCTTGTTTCTCAGCATTCACAGAAAAAAGATGGAAACCCTCTTAAAGGATCATATGCCTTTTTCCCACATACCAGTCTTCTCATATCTTACAGGTAGCTAAAAGCAGACTCTTGGGTGATGAAAAGAAATAACAAATGATTATTTGAAGTACTGTTTCATATTTTGTTCTTTTTTTATTTTAAACAACGAAATAGCTATAGAGCTTCAGGCCTCGGGTCTCTCTGTCTCATTTCTCAGAATGCCTTCAAAAAAGCAGTGTGGGAAAGTGCCATACTTAAATGTAGGAGACCTGAAGCTGTTGGAACTAATAGAAGATTGGTCACCTTCCGAGCCTTAGTTTCTCCTACTGTCATAAGAGGATATTGGACACTTCAGAGGACTAAAAAACTTGATTCCTCATGGATGGGAGAGAAAAAAAATAGCTCCCTGTTCAAGAGTAGATTATGAGCATTTATTTCTGTGTGTGTGTGTGTGTGTGTGTGTACATATTTAAGGTAAGGATGACGACTGGCTAGGCAAAGATATGAAATAAAATGCATTTCTGCTTTTAATCTCAATGAAATAACTTCAAAATTATTAAGCATTTCTGTAGTTCCTACAACTTAGAATGGAGCCCTCCCTCTGCATTTTAAGGGCATATAAACTCTGAGCCTCGCCGTAACTTTTGAGTTAATTCTAGGCGTAAAAGAAAAGAAAAAAAGAACTAGAGAAAATTGGAGTTTTAGGCAGACCAGCAGAGATCAAGTTTTGGCACAGTCTAGATTTTTTTGTTTCCTTTTGAGGATGGTAAGGATGGTCAGGAAGGAGGATTGTTAAATAAGCAGCAATCCCTAGAGATCATTACAGTTTTAACTTTGGGAAAATTACCTAGGTTTTCTGGGCCTTATGTAGCCATTAGCAATTGATTTAAATTAGCATCACAAGGAAACCAGTTTTCCATCCCATATCATGAATCCAATATCCTCCTATTACAGCTGGGAAAATCGAGGAGATGATAGTTAACACATGTGGGGATTAGACGCGATCACTCTGAAGTGAGAGATAGGAAGGTTTTGAGATAGGAAGGGTTTTGACCACAAAGTACACTCACTTGAGTACCAAATATCATCTCCTTTGCCTCTCCTATTATCTTGTTTCTCAGCATTCACAGAAAAAAGATGGAAACCCTCTTAAAGGATCATATGCCTTTTTCCCACATACCAGTCTTCTCATATCTTACAGGTAGCTAAAAGCAGACTCTTGGGTGATGAAAAGAAATAACAAATGATTATTTGAAGTACTGTTTCATATTTTGTTCTTTTTTTATTTTAAACAACGAAATAGCTATAGAGCTTCAGGCCTCGGGTCTCTCTGTCTCATTTCTCAGAATGCCTTCAAAAAAGCAGTGTGGGAAAGTGCCATACTTAAATGTAGGAGACCTGAAGCTGTTGGAACTAATAGAAGATTGGTCACCTTCCGAGCCTTAGTTTCTCCTACTGTCATAAGAGGATATTGGACACTTCAGAGGACTAAAAAACTTGATTCCTCATGGATGGTAGAGAAAAAAAATAGCTCCCTGTTCAAGAGTAGATTATGAGCATTTATTTCTGTGTGTGTGTGTGTGTGTGTGTGTACATATTTAAGGTAAGGATGACGACTGGCTAGGCAAAGATATGAAATAAAATGCATTTCTGCTTTTAATCTCAATGAAATAACTTCAAAATTATTAAGCATTTCTGTAGTTCCTACAACTTAGAATGGAGCCCTCCCTCTGCATTTTAAGGGCATATAAACTCTGAGCCTCGCCGTAACTTTTGAGTTAATTCTAGGCGTAAAAGAAAAGAAAAAAAGAACTAGAGAAAATTGGAGTTTTAGGCAGACCAGCAGAGATCAAGTTTTGGCACAGTCTAGATTTTTTTGTTTCCTTTTGAGGATGGTAAGGATGGTCAGGGAAGGGAGGATTGTTAAATAAGCAGCAATCCCCCTGCCTTCTTTATCATATACTTTAAGTAAACTGGCTTAAATCCCAGACTTCTCTTTCCTTTTGCATTGGCTCCTCTTGTCAGTATGAATGCTATGAACATAAATTAGAAAATAAGCAAGCATTATATGAGAACGTATTTATTAGCTGAATAATAAAACTTAGTTAAGGTAGTATGAAAATTAGAATTCCCTTTACTGGAAGTACAAGCTTTCAATAAGAAACAGAAGCAAAACCCCCAAATGAGAAAGAATACACTGATAATCTAAATCACAGGTTTTTGGGGATGTGTCAAGACAATCTACCTACTTCTTTGCAATGGACTACAGAGTTAATGACACAGACACAACAAGAGACATGGCAAATGGGCATATCACAGGAGTTCATGACCAGCACAAAGCTTAGGCTTCTTAAATGTGTCTCCTTTAACTTACACATCCTCAGAGGCACTGCAGTCATCTCCCTGCAAAAGATGAGTTGCATAAAGTTTCTAGCCTTTTAAAATTCCCAACATCCAAAAGAAAAAAGAAAACAACAGAAAAACGAGACCTTGGAGATCACGGTTAATAAATAAGAGGGAAAAGGAGAAGAAATAAGCAACTTCCATCCCCTGGCAGGCATGCTGCGTAGCACCTCTGACCTCATCAGAAAAACAGACGACGTTGACAGCGTTCAGAGCCCAGGAGAGAAGGCTGATGGCAGAAAGGAGCTGTGCGCACAAGCTCTCTGGGTATCTTCACTTAAATCTCCAGGTTGGGGGAAGTTTCATCAGTCCCTACTGCACAAGCTGTGTCCATTTAGATGTGCCTGAAACAGGTGTCTCTGTAGAGTTTATAAAGCCCTTCTAGGAAAGGCAGGAGGCATGGCTTTAAATTGTTCTTTTCAGGTGACAAGTCAATAACAATCACATAAATAGTCTACAAAAGTAAAACCACTCAGCTCTTACTTCTTGCTTTTTCAACGTCACGTCTGCTTCTTCTCCAAGTGCAAATCAGATTATTAAAAAAATAATAATAATAAGTATAAGGGAAAAGTTAGCCCCATCTCTGTCCCCCACCCTCCACCAGGGGGGCTGACTTGACGGGCCCTCTCCCGGGCAGTTTGCCCCTCCACCTACACTTTAAGATAATCGTTCTTCAGCCGACCTAGTCGGGTCCCGTGACTCCTGATGGTGAGCGCCAGCAGCTCGTATTTGTCCCTGAGCCCCACGGAGATGTCAAGCGTTTCCTTCAGCAGGGACCTGGTGTGGACTAGCATCCCTAAGAAGTCCTCGTTGAGCCTGCTCTCTTGCCGGCTGTCCTGCTCCTGGCCCTGCTTGAACTTGCTTTCCAGTTCAGTGAGGGACTTGTCTGAGTTGGAGTAGGCATCCCCAATCTGGTGGGACTCTCGTCGCAGGTACTTGCCGTAGCTCTCCTCCCCGTCCAGGTCGTAGGAGATGCTCTTACTGATGCCCTCCAGCACGCGCCCTGCGTCCTCCACCTGGCGGCCCAGCACGGTGAATTCCTCCCGCAGGGTGAGGCTCAGCAGAGTGCTGGCCGGGCTCCCCTCCCCCTGGGAGCAGCGCCGGTGCTCACTCACCCTGAAGAGCAGCTGACACTTCTCGGGGTCGTCGTTCTCCTCGTAGTCCCCGTCGGGCACAAAGTAGTGGTGCAGGGTCCCGTTGGACATCTCTGGATAGAGAGGGCCATCAAAATAGCCCTGACACAGGTGGCACAGAAAACCCATCCAGAGGAACTTCAGGAACACCATCCTGGATATTCAGGATGACCGGGGACCCCTGGAGAAGACTTCTCGCCCAGGCTCAAGGAAGGGGGGGTCCCCTTGGGAGTCAGTGCCTCCCTGAAACGATGTCAGCTTCAGTCCTGGTCACCTTGCTGCACCCTGGCCCCCCCTTCCCAACTGGCTTCATGTGGCTGTGCAGCAGAGCCTGGGTAACAGACCCCGCAGCCAGCAGCCCAGGATGCACCCTCGCTCTGAGCTCCTTGCACTCGCTCACTCTGGTGGTTGGAACTCAGCCGGCTCTTTCCTGGAGGGATGCCAACCAACACAAGGGGGAACCCCTCCTTCAGGGCTCTGGCTGGACGCTGACTGGCTCCGTTGCCCCACTCTGGCTCTCCGAGTTTCCCCTTGCTCCTTGGGAAATGGAGCCTGTTAGCTGCAGAGACTGCCCTCTGATACAATTTTAACTCCTGGACTGGGTGGGAAGGCAGAGCTTTTCCTTTGGCTAATGATATCCTGAGGATCTCTCTGCTCTCAAATTACAGCTGGTTTCGTCACTTGGAAGCCAGGGAACAAGTTTGGAAAGAAACCTCTTACCAGGTCTCTGCTCTATTAAAGGTACAGGGTCTCTTTTTGAGGATTGATAAGAAGACCCTGGGAAATAGAATTTAACTTGAAGGAGCAAATGGGAAGAGGATAAGTTGAATCCCCATAACAGAAAGACTGTTTTGTTATTAAATATTAGGAGGAAGGGTAATTACCCTGGAGAAATGACATTTCACAATTTTAAATAAGCATCAGTTAGATTGGATTTTGTTAGTATGTCCACTTTTATCAAAATTTTAGTTAGATTGGATTTTGCATATGTGCAACATACAGCCCCCCAAAGATCAGCCCTGCCCCTCTACAGGGTGTCAGTCGAGATTCCCTAACGCCGGTGCTCACTCACCCTGAAGAGCAGCTGACACTTCTCGGGGGCGTCGTTCTCCTCGTAATCCCCGTCGGGCACAAAGTAGTGGTGCAGGGTCCCGTTGGACATCTCTGGATAGAGAGGGCCATCAAAATAGCCCTGACACAGGTGGCACAGAAAACCCATCCAGAGGAACTTCAGGAACACCATCCTGGATATTCAGGATGACCGGGGACCCCTGGAGAAGACTTCTCGCCCAGGCTCAAGGAAGGGGGGGTCCCCTTGGGAGTCAGTGCCTCCCTGAAACGATGTCAGCTTCAGTCCTGGTCACCTTGCTGCACCCTGGCCCCCCCTTCCCAACTGGCTTCATGTGGCTGTGCAGCAGAGCCTGGGTAACAGACCCCGCAGCCAGCAGCCCAGGATGCACCCTCGCTCTGAGCTCCTTGCACTCGCTCACTCTGGTGGTTGGAACTCAGCCGGCTCTTTCCTGGAGGGATGCCAACCAACACAAGGGGGAACCCCTCCTTCAGGGCTCTGGCTGGACGCTGACTGGCTCCGTTGCCCCACTCTGGCTCTCCGAGTTTCCCCTTGCTCCTTGGGAAATGGAGCCTGTTAGCTGCAGAGACTGCCCTCTGATACAATTTTAACTCCTGGACTGGGTGGGAAGGCAGAGCTTTTCCTTTGGCTAATGATATCCTGAGGATCTCTCTGCTCTCAAATTACAGCTGGTTTCGTCACTTGGAAGCCAGGGAACAAGTTTGGAAAGAAACCTCTTACCAGGTCTCTGCTCTATTAAAGGTACAGGGTCTCTTTTTGAGGATTGATAAGAAGACCCTGGGAAATAGAATTTAACTTGAAGGAGCAAATGGGAAGAGGATAAGTTGAATCCCCATAACAGAAAGACTGTTTTGTTATTAAATATTAGGAGGAAGGGTAATTACCCTGGAGAAATGACATTTCACAATTTTAAATAAGCATCAGTTAGATTGGATTTTGTTAGTATGTCCACTTTTATCATTAAAATGTTTATGGCTCTGAAGACATATTGGCAGCATATGAAATGGCAGTTTTGTTTGAAATGCTTAGTTAATTAAAATGTGCAATAACAATACATTGGAAAAAATAAGAATATAAAAAGCTAATTCATGTATGGTTGCTAGTATGTATAGAAACAAAAACTGAGAAATGGACTTTTACCGGTTTATCACGTTAGTGGAAAACTGGAAATATTGTTTAATTTCATGAAAATCCATCCTTGCTAAGCTCCTTCTTTGCATCTTTCACCTAATACCTTTACAGCTACTGCCTCTTTGGGGAAACTTAACATTTTTGAAGAATATGGGACTGATACTATTGTCCCATTTTCCAGATGGAGGACCCAAGGGATAGACGGTTAAACAAATTATTTAGTATCACAAATATTGCAGTTGAGTCAGGCAACACTCAGTAAGTCCCTGGGTCTTTTAATTTAATTTAGGGGAAAACCAAAAAGGATTTTTTTTCATCAGGCCATCCTAGTTTTCGATTTATGAGTTGCTTAACAAATTGCCCTCTTTCAGGCCATCTCATTTGTTTATCAAATATTTATTGAGCCTTTAGCCTATGCCAGAGCCTATTTTAGGTACTACAGAAAGAACAGTGCATAAAAGGACAGAGAAATCCTTGCCCTCCTGGAGCTCTACATCCTGGGACACAGAAAGAAAAGTCACCTAAATAAGAGAGATGGTTGAACAGCAATAGGGCTGTGAAAGAAAAGACAGGGATAGAGTGGGAAAACAGGCAGCATCCCGATTTCTCTGGTTGTTTTTTCTTTCTGATCTGAAAGGTAACTGTGTTTATATTTATCTTCCTCTCAGAGTCATAAAGCACTGGTGTCACTCAGCGCCATGGTGCCATTCTTCCTGCAGTCACTTTCAATGACCTAAACAACCCTGGCTAGACAATGAGAAGTCTCGTTAAGGAACTGGATATTTGTTGATGTGGTGTCACAAACATAGATTATGTGAAGCACGTTGACTACACATTTTAATTTTTATCCAGATATAGGGCATCATGAAAACATAGACCAAATGAGTTTCCTCAGTGTTTATGCTAACTAAAGATGATGACTTATTTTATAGTCCACTTTTATCATTAAAATGTTTATGGCTCTGAAGACATATTGGCAGCATATGAAATGGCAGTTTTGTTTGAAATGCTTAGTTAATTAAAATGTGCAATAACAATACATTGGAAAAAATAAGAATATAAAAAGCTAATTCATGTATGGTTGCTAGTATGTATAGAAACAAAAACTGAGAAATGGACTTTTACCGGTTTATCACGTTAGTGGAAAACTGGAAATATTGTTTAATTTCATGAAAATCCATCCTTGCTAAGCTCCTTCTTTGCATCTTTCACCTAATACCTTTACAGCTACTGCCTTTTTGGGGGAAACTTAACATTTTTGAAGAATATGGGACTGATACTATTGTCCCATTTTCCAGATGGAGGACCCAAGGGATAGACGGTTAAACAAATTATTTAGTATCACAAATATTGCAGTTGAGTCAGGCAACACTCAGTAAGTCCCTGGGTCTTTTAATTTAATTTAGGGGAAAACCAAAAAGGATTTTTTCATCAGGCCATCCTAGTTTTCGATTTATGAGTTGCTTAACAAATTGCCCTCTTTCAGGCCATCTCATTTGTTTATCAAATATTTATTGAGCCTTTAGCCTATGCCAGAGCCTATTTTAGGTACTACAGAAAGAACAGTGCATAAAAGGACAGAGAAATCCTTGCCCTCCTGGAGCTCTACATCCTGGGACACAGAAAGAAAAGTCACCTAAATAAGAGAGATGGTTGAACAGCAATAGGGCTGTGAAAGAAAAGACAGGGATAGAGTGGGAAAACAGGCAGCATCCCGATTTCTCTGGTTGTTTTTTCTTTCTGATCTGAAAGGTAACTGTGTTTATATTTATCTTCCTCTCAGAGTCATAAAGCACTGGTGTCACTCAGCGCCATGGTGCCATTCTTCCTGCAGTCACTTTCAATGACCTAAACAACCCTGGCTAGACAATGAGAAGTCTCGTTAAGGAACTGGATATTTGTTGATGTGGTGTCACAAACATAGATTATGTGAAGCACGTTGACTACACATTTTAATTTTTATCCAGATATAGGGCATCATGAAAACATAGACCAAATGAGTTTCCTCAGTGTTTATGCTAACTAAAGATGATGACTTATTTTCAGCAGAAAACGCCAACCTTTTCCAGTTGACAGACTGGACTTTTGGACTCAAGAGCCATATTGCTTCATTCCTTTTCCCTTGGCACTTTAATAAATGACAGCAGATGGATTCAAGTGGATTCTTGGCTTGGTCAATAAAAGGAAGAGGAATTTACTCTGATTCACTCTGCTTCTTGCACAATCTCTTCCCTGACTTAGTAAACAAACCTATTTTAAGTAACTTACTACTACTTGCCTCCTACTATGTGCAGGGCATAGAATTAGCTACAGATACAAAGGGTGTACAATAAAACATTCAGACGTATATACACTCAACATGTTTGCTTTTTTCGGCAGCTTTCTCATTTGAAAGCCAAACCCCATGTCACAAAGCTGAAAGGGATCATTTATGTGCCAGTAGCAGAAAGTCCAATTTAATCAGACTAAAGGCAAAAGGAATTTCTTGACTTTGGGAAAGTCTAAGATTGGAGTTTTTAAACCTAAGGCTGTCCAGAATCTAGTTTTTCTTTCACCATCGTTTAGTTCTACTTCCTCATTTTTTATTCATTCCTGGATAGTCTTTCATCTGTGGTTCCAATATGGCTACCAGTGTCCTCTAAGGGTTACAGACTTCTGGGCTCAAATATAGCAGGAATGGCAGGTTAGATTTCCTGGTAGCTCAAATGCATGTCTTTCAGATCGGGCTCAGAGGGCAGCAATAGGGCTGTGAAAGAAAAGACAGGGATAGAGTGGGAAAACAGGCAGCATCCCGATTTCTCTGGTTGTTTTTTCTTTCTGATCTGAAAGGTAACTGTGTTTATATTTATCTTCCTCTCAGAGTCATAAAGCACTGGTGTCACTCAGCGCCATGGTGCCATTCTTCCTGCAGTCACTTTCAATGACCTAAACAACCCTGGCTAGACAATGAGAAGTCTCGTTAAGGAACTGGATATTTGTTGATGTGGTGTCACAAACATAGATTATGTGAAGCACGTTGACTACACATTTTAATTTTTATCCAGATATAGGGCATCATGAAAACATAGACCAAATGAGTTTCCTCAGTGTTTATGCTAACTAAAGATGATGACTTATTTTCAGCAGAAAACGCCAACCTTTTCCAGTTGACAGACTGGACTTTTGGACTCAAGAGCCATATTGCTTCATTCCTTTTCCCTTGGCACTTTAATAAATGACAGCAGATGGATTCAAGTGGATTCTTGGCTTGGTCAATAAAAGGAAGAGGAATTTACTCTGATTCACTCTGCTTCTTGCACAATCTCTTCCCTGACTTAGTAAACAAACCTATTTTAAGTAACTTACTACTACTTGCCTCCTACTATGTGCAGGGCATAGAATTAGCTACAGATACAAAGGGTGTACAATAAAACATTCAGACGTATATACACTCAACATGTTTGCTTTTTTCGGCAGCTTTCTCATTTGAAAGCCAAACCCCATGTCACAAAGCTGAAAGGGATCATTTATGTGCCAGTAGCAGAAAGTCCAATTTAATCAGACTAAAGGCAAAAGGAATTTCTTGACTTTGGGAAAGTCTAAGATTGGAGTTTTTAAACCTAAGGCTGTCCAGAATCTAGTTTTTCTTTCACCATCGTTTAGTTCTACTTCCTCATTTTTTATTCATTCCTGGATAGTCTTTCATCTGTGGTTCCAATATGGCTACCAGTGTCCTCTAAGGGTTACAGACTTCTGGGCTCAAATATAGCAGGAATGGCAGGTTAGATTTCCTGGTAGCTCAAATGCATGTCTTTCAGATCGGGCTCAGAGGGCAGCAGTTGACCTGATGTGGATCTTTAATCCATCCTTAAACTAGACTGCTCAAATATTTGGGATAAGCCACTGGGCTTAAGACAATAAGGAGCTAGTTTTGCAGCTGAAGGCAAGGTGCCATGAAAAAGATTTATCAGAGAAATAGGGAACTGCTTAGGAAGGGGACAGCATGAGAATAGATTCTGAGTAAGTAACTGCAAATAGTCCTCCTTCCCCATGCTTTTGACTGCAGTACCCACTTCTGAAAGACACTGGCACCCTGTAGCAGTGTTCTGCTGGTAAGTGCCTAACAGCTGGCTTTAGGTGGTCGGGGGAGAGACCGCTTTCTAGCATTGAAGATTTCCATGGGGTAAATACTCTCCCTATATTGGTTGCCACTGAATGCAGACTCAGGAAGATGTGCAATAACACATCATGGTATAACATTCCTATCATCCACATACATTAGAGACAGATAACTACAAAAACACAGAACACAGTAAAGTAAGAAGCTATGAGTCTTATTTATGCATTCTCTTTTAGTATAATTTTTTAATTGTAAATTTAAGTAGCAATTTTTTAAAAATGACAATCCATGGTTAACAACTGACTTGCAAAACTCCTGGAAACTTAATGACTAGCTCTTACGAGCCATTGCTAGCCAGCTCTAGCCTGTTGACACCTTTTGCATTACACTGTTCATTTTATTCATTTTTTAAAAAGCATTTGTTTGTACATTCTTTATTTATGCACAATTCCAGCTTGGAATGGTCTACTAAAGTCAGAGCCAAGGTGGGCTTCCAAGGATTGGTCTAAAATAAATATCTAAACATAGACATGCCACACAGAGGACTTTGAAGAGTAAAATCAAGAAGCAGTATCTGTTGAAAGGGACAATGAATGGCTTTACGACTGAAAATTAGAGACAAAGTTGAAGGACAGGAGCTATGTAAATTCAAGAATAAAGGAAGGCTTCTGGGGTGTCACTGGTGATTCAGATCATAAAGAATCTGCCTGCAGTGCAGGAGACCTCGATTTGATCCCTGGGTCAGGAAGATCCCCCAAAGAAGGGAATGACGACCACTCTAGATTCTTTTTTCTTTAGCAACTTTAAAAAACCTGGCTCAAATGATGTTTTGGGATAAGGCTTTAATCCATCCTTAAACTAGACTGCTCAAATATTTGGGATAAGCCACTGGGCTTAAGACAATAAGGAGCTAGTTTTGCAGCTGAAGGCAAGGTGCCATGAAAAAGATTTATCAGAGAAATAGGGAACTGCTTAGGAAGGGACAGCATGAGAATAGATTCTGAGTAAGTAACTGCAAATAGTCCTCCTTCCCCATGCTTTTGACTGCAGTACCCACTTCTGAAAGACACTGGCACCCTGTAGCAGTGTTCTGCTGGTAAGTGCCTAACAGCTGGCTTTAGGTGGTCGGGGGAGAGACCGCTTTCTAGCATTGAAGATTTCCATGGGGTAAATACTCTCCCTATATTGGTTGCCACTGAATGCAGACTCAGGAAGATGTGCAATAACACATCATGGTATAACATTCCTATCATCCACATACATTAGAGACAGATAACTACAAAAACACAGAACACAGTAAAGTAAGAAGCTATGAGTCTTATTTATGCATTCTCTTTTAGTATAATTTTTTAATTGTAAATTTAAGTAGCAATTTTTAATAATGACAATCCATGGTTAACAACTGACTTGCAAAACTCCTGGAAACTTAATGACTAGCTCTTACGAGCCATTGCTAGCCAGCTCTAGCCTGTTGACACCTTTTGCATTACACTGTTCATTTTATTCATTTTTTAAAAAGCATTTGTTTGTACATTCTTTATTTATGCACAATTCCAGCTTGGAATGGTCTACTAAAGTCAGAGCCAAGGTGGGCTTCCAAGGATTGGTCTAAAATAAATATCTAAACATAGACATGCCACACAGAGGACTTTGAAGAGTAAAATCAAGAAGCAGTATCTGTTGAAAGGGACAATGAATGGCTTTACGACTGAAAATTAGAGACAAAGTTGAAGGACAGGAGCTATGTAAATTCAAGAATAAAGGAAGGCTTCTGGGGTGTCACTGGTGATTCAGATCATAAAGAATCTGCCTGCAGTGCAGGAGACCTCGATTTGATCCCTGGGTCAGGAAGATCCCCCAAAGAAGGGAATGACGACCACTCTAGTATTCTTTTTTTCTTTTTTTGTCCATTTCTATTGATCTTTCATTTATTATCTTTGTTCTTTGGCCTGTGTGGGTCTCCCACTGCAGTGGCATCTCTCGCTGCAGAGCACCGGTTCTGGGTGCAAGTGCTTCAGAGCTCGGGCTCGGTAGTTGGTCCAACCGCTCCACAGCATGTGGGATCTTCCCAGGCCAGGGATCGAACTGGCACCCTTTGCACTGCAGGACAGTGTTCTTACCCACTGGACCACCAGGGAAGGCTTCCACTCTACAATTCTTGCCTGGAGAATTTCATGGATAGAGGAGCCTGGCTACAGTCCATGGGGTCACAAAAAGATGGACATGATTGAGGGACTAACTTTTTCACTTTCTGGGGCAAGACCAGAGTCACATAGATGTCATATAAGTAGGTACTGCTTTCCAATACCAGCTGCTTATATGCAATTCTTGCTCTGCAGTGCCAGCAGGATTGGCTAGCTTAAAATTTTCTTAGCCTTTATCCTATTCAGTTTAAAATCTTGTTCCTTTGGTCCAGAGACCGCTTCAGAGAAAGAAGTAGGAATTCAGGTTGGCTCCATGCCCCTAAAGATTCGTAAGACTACTTAAGCACTGTGACTTCCCCTTGACAAATTTTTTGTGGTTGTTGTTGTTGTTAATGATCCTCTGACTGACTGTGATTATGGTAATGGTAGAAGTTTTATAGAAAAGGGATTTTTATGCATTAAGTATCAAAAAGGCTGGGTGATTTGGTTCCACTATATAGTCTTTTACACTACATTTGGATTCTAAACCAAAAGGAGCCTTTGGGAAATGGAGGCTCCAAACAACCTCCCAAAACTGCCAAAAAAATAAAGTAAAAGTGAAAGTCACTCAGTTGCATCTACCTCTTTGCTGCTCCATAGACTGCAGTCCTCCAGGATCCTCTTTCCATGGAATTCTCCAGGCAAGAATACTGGAGTGGGTAGCCATTCTCTTCTCCAGGAGATCCAAAACTGTCATGGTGAAGACAAACAAGCATAGGGAAATAGCCTGGACCAGAGTAAGGATCCTGGAGTGGCAGATGAGGGAAAAAAGGTGGAAGGGTAAAGATGAGCAGGACACAGTACTTAACACTGTGGGGACTATGTGATAAATTCACATGTCAGCTGCATTTATTGAGCAGCCATTGTTTACAAGCAGTGGGAAGGAGAGAAGGATAGAAATGAATGGGAAAGAAAGAAAAGAGAGAAGTAGGGAAGGAAGGTAGCCAAGAAGGAAGGAACAAAAGAGGAAGCGAATGGAACATATTTTGATTTTTTTAGTCGACTATCTGTCATATTAACTCAGTGACGTGGTTATTATTATTTACTGCAAGAACATTGGCTAGGGGAAGAGAAGAGTTAATCTGCAATCACAAACACACAAAGTTCCCATCAAATACAGGGGCAATAAACTAACCTACGAAAACACAATTGAATGGTTCCAGGGAAGTAAGTATAATATGTCAAGAGAGTGATGAGCTCTTCAATCCTTCTCTGTTGGTCAGAATAGTCATGATATGCTGTGGTAACAAGCATCTCTAAATGCTAATACCAAAATTTAAGTCTACTGCAGGTCAAGGTAACTAAGGAACACTTCTTTATGTGGCAACTCTGCTTCAGTATTTACAGCACAAGGCCTCCTTGGTTAATGTGGCAAGGAAAAAGAGCTCCAGGGAGAGTCATGCTGCACTTAAATGCTGTGGCACAGAAGTGACACGTGTCACTCTGTACACTGCCTATGGCCAGTGACATGGCTCTGTCTTGGTGCAAAGAGAAGGGGAGTCTAATTCTTTCATGTGCCCAGAAGGAGAGGAAAGCAGATGTGGATGGTCACTAGGTACCTCTACCACACTTTACAGAAAAAACAAAAAAGGCTGTTAGAAATGTTCTGGAATTGCCCAACAGGAAATGAGGATGTAGGGTGTGAAATCAATTCCACAATAATGCAACTCTTTCTTATTTTCATCTAGGATAGAAAATACAGTCAAAGAAAAGACAGTAAGCATTTATTTTATTGATACTACCAGATTCAAGGACTCTGTGATGGTTTCTGCTCGTTTTACCCTGAACACAGTCCACACCACTTACAGAGGAAAGAGCTAGGGAGAGTCATAGAGGTGGAGGTAGGCGAGTCTGAAAGGAGGGAGGAAGGTCAAGAGTACGAGGAATATTTCCAGGAAGGTACAGGAGGAAAGCATGGTATCAGGTAGTCGACCACAGATCAGCTTAGCTGAGGGGGATTCTGAGGACACAGGCACTAGAAATAAGGTACATGGGCGGGGTAAAGAGAGAGGAGGGAAGAGGCAGTTAAATCATCAAGGAAGAGATGGATCATTGAAAATGAGAGCTAAGGTGTCCAGAGAAGAGGAGAAGAGTGCTACAAGAGTCTGGCTCTTGAGCCCAAGGATCAAAGTGTCTGTACAGCACCACGCCCTGTCAGCCAAACTCCTTATAAGGACTCAGAGTCATTTGCGAGGGATTTTTATCCTCCGTTGTAGATACCTGAATGACATCTTATTGCACTTTAAAATTCAGCTTCCTTAGTTATTGTACCAGGCCTTGCATTGTCTGATCCCAGCTTCTCAATTTCCATCTCCTGCAACTCTTCACTTTGTTCACCATGTTCAACCCACATGGGCATGTTCAAATGTGCTCTCATCTCAAAGTCCTCACTCACTCTGGTCTCCCTGCCTAGAACCCTCTTACCCAACTGCTCTCCTGGCTCATGCCTGCTCATTTCTCGTATTTTAACTGTAATGTCATTTCCTCTAGAAGTCCCTCCTTCATTTCCATATTTTAATTAGTCCTCCCTAGCATTCTCTTTTATACCAATCTGTTATTTTTTCCCATAGCACTTTGCATTATTTGTAATTGTACTTTGTGTATTTATTTGCTCTAGGTCTGTCACTCTAGCTCAACTTACAGCACATGATAGGAGATATGTTCACTTCTATCTCCTCAGAGCCTGGCACAGAGCCTGAATCATAGGAGGTGCTTAATGAATATTTGTTGGCTAGTGCTAAGTTAAGTTGTCACTTCCTGTTTAGTGTTTGACAAAATAATTTTGTAGTGTTTCACAGGTATTTTTTCTTTGTTCTTTTATGACATGTATTGTATTGTATTCAGTTATGTGTTAAACCAGTTTATCTCCCCTTTTTAACTGTGAGTTCTCAAGGGTAAGGATCTGCTCTATTTACTTTTATTGTCTCTCTGTGATTAGCACAGAACCAAGTGTATAGTAAGCGCCAAGTATTTGTTAGTTGTTATGATAGCTAAACTGTAGCATTTGAGGAATTCTATTATTTAATGATGTTCAGATAATCAGTCTTATTTGAGGACATGTTTTATCCAGCCAAAAGTCAGCCAGTGATGTCTCACACTTAATCTGGATGATCCTGGCAGGAGAGAAGGGAAAGAACCCCATGAATTCCAATATTCATAGCATTCAGAAGGGAGTATCACTCTGAAGGATGACTTTTGACCTACTCTAAGAAACGATTCAGCTGTCTGTATATGTAATTCTAGAGTGTTCTGGACTGTAAACTTCAGAATCATCAGACCACCCTGCAGGGTAGTTTGTTATTTGCCTGGTAAAGATTTTCACTTTTCTGCTGTTGAAAGCATGAGAAGTGATCAAGTCAGATTGTAGAAGAAGCTGGCCTTGTTTATTTTCTCTCTTAAAGCAGTGCTTTTATTTTTTTGTATCATTTTAATTCTCAGGTCTGATAAAATCAGGGGAGATGAAAAAAGGTATGAGAGAGTGAATACGTTGTCCTTGTTTCAACTCTACAAGCACTTAGTTCAACAGTCACATGGAAACAAGGAGGAGTAGAGGCAGTGCCATACTCTGTGGAGACTGTAGGGAAGGTGGGTGCAAGGAGTCCACAAATTGAAGAGTACCATGAGGATTGTAGGAGAAGGTCCCACAAAGACTCTGGTGATTTGAGAGAGCTGAAGCTCACGTCTGATTGGGAACCGGACAAGTGTCATGGAATTTTTAAGTCATGAGCTGAGGTTACAGAGGAAAAAAGGGGTTGAGTCAGTCCCCTTATTTAAGGGATTCTGCTGTTTCTGGTCCCAATAAAACTTACAAAAGAACCCACAAAATGATCAAACAGATGCCCCTCAGAAATCAGACTGAGTAGGAAATGGAGGGTTGTGGTAGGGTTAGAATTTGCATTTTTGTTTCTATTCTTTGTTAGAAGAGAGGAATATCTTCCACACGTGGGTTTCTTGGTTCTTGGCTGTCTTTTCTTTTTCAAGATCATGGAGACTTTTAAATTGTCCTGAAGTGAACAAGTCCTTGATTACACTTTGACTCCAAGTCCAAGTCTAATTTATAATTCTAAAGAAATGCAGTTGGAAGAGGATGATAGAGAGGCTGTTTTGAAGATAAGTCAAAAATGGGCTTGTCACCATTGTTTTTGAGAGAAGTCTGAAGAGACTTCACAAAGTTTATTTCCAGACCCTAGTTCCAAGCTGGACCCAATTCACTCCACTTCTTATTTTGCAGCTTTGTTTATGCCACCTAGTGAATACCCACTCTTTGCTTCTCACTTTTTTCACCTATTCCTTGTTTTGCCCTTGTCTCTGATGACCCCCATGACCCCAAGTGTCACACAGACAGAGGAAGATGAGTCAGCTCATCTAGATGTTGATCATATAACAATTCACTTAAATAGATGCCTAATAGGCATTGAATTTAAAATTTTTTATTTTTTTTAAGATTTCTTTTTAATGTGGACCATTTTTAAAGCCTTTATTGAATTTTTTACAAAATTGCTTGTTTTAATTTTATTTTTTTGGCCCTAAGACATGTGGGAATTTAGTTCCCTGACCAGGGTTGAAACCCACACCCCTGCATTGGAAGGTCACATATTAACCACTGGACCATTAGAGAAGCTCCTACATTGAATCTTAATTTAGCCGTGTGTTTATTTGAAACTGGGATGCTATTCAATCTGATCCTGTTCAGAATAGGTCTTACCAATTTAATACTGACCATATGTTTTGAACTGTGGATATAAGAGGTCTCACTGGTATAAATTTGACATGATACATTAGTGTGATTAAGACTCTTCAGCACAGTTTTCATATTATGTAGCTAATGATTCTTTAGAACAAGCAAACATTCTCATTTACTGATATACATGTTTTGCAAAATTTTTGTTTACAAATAACTCTTGATTTGTTGGAAATGAGTCTGAGTCACAGCCTATCTTATCTTTAGCATGCTTATTCCACCTCTGAAATCGGTAAATGGAACAGTGGAAGGAGCTATAAAAAGTATATTTGATTATATAAAAAAGTGTATGTAAAAAGCATTATATTGATAAGGGGCTAATATTTAAAACACACAAAGAGCTCCTACAACTCAATAGTAAAAAAAAAAAAAAAAATCTGATATAAAAATGGAAGACCTAAATACACATTTTTCTATAGAAGACATACAAATGGTCAACAGGCACCCAAAAAAAGATACCCTACATCCTTAATTGTCAGAGAAATGCAACTCAAAACCACAATGAGGTATCTCACACCTGTTAGAATGGTTATTATCAAAAAGATTAGAAACAACAAATGGTGGGCGAGGATGGAAAAGAACTTCTGTAGTTCCAAGCTGGACCCAATTCACTCCACTTCTTATTTTGCAGCTTTGTTTATGCCACCTAGTGAATACCCACTCTTTGCTTCTCACTTTTTTCACCTATTCCTTGTTTTGCCCTTGTCTCTGATGACCCCCATGACCCCAAGTGTCACACAGACAGAGGAAGATGAGTCAGCTCATCTAGATGTTGATCATATAACAATTCACTTAAATAGATGCCTAATAGGCATTGAATTTAAAATTTTTATCTTTTTTTAGATTTCTTTTTAATGTGGACCATTTTTAAAGCCTTTATTGAATTTTTTACAAAATTGCTTGTTTTAATTTTATTTTTTTGGCCCTAAGACATGTGGGAATTTAGTTCCCTGACCAGGGTTGAAACCCACACCCCTGCATTGGAAGGTCACATATTAACCACTGGACCATTAGAGAAGCTCCTACATTGAATCTTAATTTAGCCGTGTGTTTATTTGAAACTGGGATGCTATTCAATCTGATCCTGTTCAGAATAGGTCTTACCAATTTAATACTGACCATATGTTTTGAACTGTGGATATAAGAGGTCTCACTGGTATAAATTTGACATGATACATTAGTGTGATTAAGACTCTTCAGCACAGTTTTCATATTATGTAGCTAATGATTCTTTAGAACAAGCAAACATTCTCATTTACTGATATACATGTTTTGCAAAATTTTTGTTTACAAATAACTCTTGATTTGTTGGAAATGAGTCTGAGTTACAGCCTATCTTATCTTTAGCATGCTTATTCCACCTCTGAAATCGGTAAATGGAACAGTGGAAGGAGCTATAAAAAGTATATTTGATTATATAAAAAAGTGTATGTAAAAAGCATTATATTGATAAGGGGCTAATATTTAAAACACACAAAGAGCTCCTACAACTCAATAGTAAAAAAAAAAAAAAAAATCTGATATAAAAATGGAAGACCTAAATACACATTTTTCTATAGAAGACATACAAATGGTCAACAGGCACCCAAAAAAAGATACCCTACATCCTTAATTGTCAGAGAAATGCAACTCAAAACCACAATGAGGTATCTCACACCTGTTAGAATGGTTATTATCAAAAAGATTAGAAACAACAAATGGTGGGCGAGGATGGAAAGAAAGGAGAAACTTCTGTGCTGATGATGGGAATGTAAACTGGTATAGCCACTGAAGGAAAAGTATAGAGATTCCTCAAACATTTTAAAATAGGAATCTCATATGATCCAGCAGTTCCACTTCTGGGCATTTATCCAAAGAAAACAAAAACACTAATTTGAAAAGATGTATGCACCCAGGTGTTCATTGCAGCATTATCCACAGTAGCCAAGATATGGCGACAAGCTACGAGTTCATCAATAGATAATGAGTAAAGATGTTGTGATACACAATGGAATATTATTCAGCCTCAAAAAAAATGAAATGTTACCACTTAACAACAACATGGATGGACCTCAAGGGCTTTATACTAAGTGAAACAAGTCAGACAGAGAAAAATATGATCTCTCCAATATGTGGAATCTAAAAAAAATATTTTAAATAAAAAAACTAGGTCCATAAACCCAGAAAATAGATTATCAGTTGCCAGAGACAGAGAGTGATGGATGAGAGAAATTAATGAATTGTCCTTGTTGCTTTTGTTTTAAACAAATTGAGTTTAAAATTATTATAGTCATAAATAAATTGGGACAACATTTACAACACATTTTCATAAGAAATGCTTGTATCCTTATTGTATATTGTGTTCATAGAACTCAATAGAAAAACACTGTCCCCTCAGAAGATAAATGAGCAAATGACATAAGCAGGTAATTTCGGGAAAAAAATTTTCAAAAATATTGGGGAGGAAATGCTTGGGAGCCAAGTAAATATTTGATTATATTAAAAAGTGGAACAGTGGAAGGAGCTATAAAAAGTATATTTGATTATATAAAAAAGTGTATGTAAAAAGCATTATATTGATAAGGGGCTAATATTTAAAACACACAAAGAGCTCCTACAACTCAATAGTAAAAAAAAAAAAAAAAATCTGATATAAAAATGGAAGACCTAAATACACATTTTTCTATAGAAGACATACAAATGGTCAACAGGCACCCAAAAAAAGATACCCTACATCCTTAATTGTCAGAGAAATGCAACTCAAAACCACAATGAGGTATCTCACACCTGTTAGAATGGTTATTATCAAAAAGATTAGAAACAACAAATGGTGGGCGAGGATGGAAAGAAAGGAGAAACTTCTGTGCTGATGATGGGAATGTAAACTGGTATAGCCACTGAAGGAAAAGTATAGAGATTCCTCAAACATTTTAAAATAGGAATCTCATATGATCCAGCAGTTCCACTTCTGGGCATTTATCCAAAGAAAACAAAAACACTAATTTGAAAAGATGTATGCACCCAGGTGTTCATTGCAGCATTATCCACAGTAGCCAAGATATGGCGACAAGCTACGAGTTCATCAATAGATAATGAGTAAAGATGTTGTGATACACAATGGAATATTATTCAGCCTCAAAAAGAATGAAATGTTACCACTTAACAACAACATGGATGGACCTCAAGGGCTTTATACTAAGTGAAACAAGTCAGACAGAGAAAAATATGATCTCTCCAATATGTGGAATCTAAAAAAAATATTTTAAATAAAAAAACTAGGTCCATAAACCCAGAAAATAGATTATCAGTTGCCAGAGACAGAGAGTGATGGATGAGAGAAATTAATGAATTGTCCTTGTTGCTTTTGTTTTAAACAAATTGAGTTTAAAATTATTATAGTCATAAATAAATTGGGACAACATTTACAACACATTTTCATAAGAAATGCTTGTATCCTTATTGTATATTGTGTTCATAGAACTCAATAGAAAAACACTGTCCCCTCAGAAGATAAATGAGCAAATGACATAAGCAGGTAATTTTCAGTAGAGGAAATTACAAAGTTGTTTAACATAAAAAGTATGTAACTTTGGGGCTTCCCTGGTGGTCCAGTGGCTAAAGAGTCCGCCTTGCAGCGCAGGGGGCACAAGTTCCATCCCGGGCCTGGGAAGATCCCACTTGCCGCAGAACGGCTGGACAGGTGTGTCCATTTATGAGCCAGCCAGATCTCTAGAGCACATGTGCCCAGAGCCAGTGCTCAGCAACAAGAGAGGCCACTGCAATGGGAGCCCCACACAGGCCAAAGAATAAAGGTGGATGAAAAAAAAAAAAAATAAAAGAGGCCAAAAGAAATTAAAAAATAAGTATATAACTTTGCAAGTAATAAAAAGTCATAAATTAAAATAACAATGAAAGAATGTTTATCTTAGTATCTTAGTATAAAATAATTATATTTCTTAATGCTTTCATGTCACAGAAAAACACATATACTCACATGATGAAAGTGGGATATTAATGGGTTTGATATTTCAGGAAAGCAATATGGTTATTTGTGTCGGGAGATTTAAATTTTTTCATATCTTGGACCTACCAATTTTGTTTTTAGAATATGTATCAGAAACATAAACATAAATACATAAAAAGATTTATCAGCAAAGATGTTCATTGCTGCGTTGAGTCCAAGAATGGACACTTAGAAACAAGTGAAATGTGTCAAATAGAAAAAAAAAAAGCTAAAAATACATGGTACAGCCATATGCTGGTGATATTTTGCATCTTTCTTTTTAAAGTATTTATTGAAATTGTTACAATATTGCTTCTGTTTTATGCTTCTTTTTTCCCCCAAGAGGCATGTGGGATCTTAGCTTCCAAACCAAAGATTGCATCCACACCTCCTGCATCTGAAAGCATAGTCTTAACCATTGGATCACCAGGGAAATCTCATTTTGCATCTTTTTAAAATTATAGATTAAAAAAAAATAAAATGGGAAACACTCATGATATCATACTATTAATATATTTATGTATTTGTATAAACTATTGTATTATGAATGCTTCCTATTTTGTTAAATGATTGATACAGAAAACAACAAAAACAACACAAATCCAAGATGGTGATATGACAAAAGGTTTAGTTCGCTGGATGGACTGTAGGTAATGCTATGTTCCTTTTTAAATTTGGTATGCTTTCTTCACATTTTCCACAATAGGAGATAGTATAAGTTTGGGGAAGAAAAAGAAAAACAAAGAAAGTGCTATAGAATATAGAGATATGAAAGTGTGAAGAGTGTTAGTTGCTCAGTTATGTCTGTCTCTTGTGACCCCATGAACTGTAGCCCACCGGGCTCCTCTGTCTATGGAATTCTCCAGGCAAGAATGCTGGAGTGTGTAGCCATTCCCTTCTCCAGGAGATCTTCCCAACTCGGGATGTAACCCAGATCTCCTGCATTGCAGGTGAATTCTTTACCATCTGAACCATCAGGGAAGTCCCATTAGAGAGGTATATTGAGGTAGAAAAACATTCTAAAAGCACTCGTCTCTTCTGACTTCACATTCTTTAAGCAGAAGTCTTCCCTGATAACCTGAGTACATATACTCACATGATGAAAGTGGGATATTAATGGGTTTGATATTTCAGGAAAGCAATATGGTTATTTGTGTCGGGAGATTTAAATTTTTTCATATCTTGGACCTACCAATTTTGTTTTTAGAATATGTATCAGAAACATAAACATAAATACATAAAAAGATTTATCAGCAAAGATGTTCATTGCTGCGTTGAGTCCAAGAATGGACACTTAGAAACAAGTGAAATGTGTCAAATAGAAAAAAAAAAAGCTAAAAATACATGGTACAGCCATATGCTGGTGATATTTTGCATCTTTCTTTTTAAAGTATTTATTGAAATTGTTACAATATTGCTTCTGTTTTATGCTTCTTTTTTCCCCCAAGAGGCATGTGGGATCTTAGCTTCCAAACCAAAGATTGCATCCACACCTCCTGCATCTGAAAGCATAGTCTTAACCATTGGATCACCAGGGAAATCTCATTTTGCATCTTTTTAAAATTATAGATTAAAAAAAAATAAAATGGGAAACACTCATGATATCATACTATTAATATATTTATGTATTTGTATAAACTATTGTATTATGAATGCTTCCTATTTTGTTAAATGATTGATACAGAAAACAACAAAAACAACACAAATCCAAGATGGTGATATGACAAAAGGTTTAGTTCGCTGGATGGACTGTAGGTAATGCTATGTTCCTTTTTAAATTTGGTATGCTTTCTTCACATTTTCCACAATAGGAGATAGTATAAGTTTGGGGAAGAAAAAGAAAAACAAAGAAAGTGCTATAGAATATAGAGATATGAAAGTGTGAAGAGTGTTAGTTGCTCAGTTATGTCTGTCTCTTGTGACCCCATGAACTGTAGCCCACCGGGCTCCTCTGTCTATGGAATTCTCCAGGCAAGAATGCTGGAGTGTGTAGCCATTCCCTTCTCCAGGAGATCTTCCCAACTCGGGATGTAACCCAGATCTCCTGCATTGCAGGTGAATTCTTTACCATCTGAACCATCAGGGAAGTCCCATTAGAGAGGTATATTGAGGTAGAAAAACATTCTAAAAGCACTCGTCTCTTCTGACTTCACATTCTTTAAGCAGAAGTCTTCCCTGATAACCTGATCCTGGGTCTGCAGACTCTCCTGTGCTTTAGTCTCCTAAATTGGAGCCAGATACCCAAGCCCTGGGGATTCAGGAGCCTTTGGTAGATGCATGCCACTGTCAAAATAGAACATAGCATGTTCCATTATCGTGTCAGTTTTGAGATTAAATTCCTAAACTTTCATGGATTGGAATTTTTGTTGCCAGCACTAGGGTTTGGGCTGGAGGGCAAAGTGAGAGGAGATGCAATTCCTATGTGCTGTAGAGTAATATTTTGTGATAAAGTCTTTCTACACTAGGCTAGATGAAGAACTTCTAACCAGAAAACTTAGAATCCAGCAATTAGAGTCAAGCTAAATAATCCAAGACAACTGGATTTTAATTTTTTTCTTTCTCTCTTCCAGGTCCCTTGGATAATTATTAAGACTGCTACTTTCAGACTTTACTTCACACCATCACCTAAATGAAAGGGGTTCTATTAATAGTGTGACAGCAATTTTGTAGTCTAATTTATGCCCTGTAATGTACATAAGAAAAATTTGAAGTCCACAGCATTAAATATCATATATTTTTTCTCTTTCATTTCCTTTAATATAAACAAAGGCTCCCTCCAAGAATGTTTAAACCATGTTTCAAAATGCATAGAAAATGTAGCTGTTGTAGAGAAAATTGTGGAAAAGTTATAATTTTCCATTCTTAAAGATGAAAAATAAAAAGTGTGTTTTAACAAAATTTAACAGCAAAATTTGTCTTGGTCTTGACACTTACCATGGAAATACCCTGTAAGTATTTTTTTTCAATGCTGTGAATTGAAAAAACAAAGTTTGAATTTTAAGCAAGTTTAAAAATAGAGTGTGTACAACCAGGGAGGTCTGTCAAGTAACCAAGTAACAGATAATGTTCAGAAAGACTCTAAACTGTATAAAAAGATAAAGAAATCCTTTTTCCTTTCTCCTAAGTAGACTAGTGTCTAATACAAATGGGCAGCAAGTTATAATTTATGAATAGTGGGAAGACTTGTAACTTACAATAACCCCATTGTGACAGCAGAGTCCTATAATAGGGTTGGCACTGTTTAGTATAGAGCGAACATACAATAAAAAACGTTCTCAGCCTTAGAGGTTTCAGTTAGTGTAAAGCATACTGAGCCACTTCACTGTGGGGTGTCGCTGGGATGCATGTATGCTTGGGTAAGATGAGAAAGAGAGTCTCTGCCTAGGGTAAGCCGTGTTCCTTTTTTTCTCTTCTTAAGTAGTCTGTCGATAATGACTTTATCTCAGAAGCAAGAGCCAAAATGGCAGAGGACAAAATGATCCCCATAGATGAAAACTCTTCTGTCAGGAATTACATAAACAAGTTTTAAAAATAACTAAAAGTGATTTGTCATTAAAAAATTGCTTTCCACTTTCAGAATGATTTTTACAATCTTCAGTTAGAGGAAAACATTTCTTATTTTTCAACCTCTTGGGTCCTCCTTGGTTCAGGTATGGCTGTATTCCAAAAAAGCTGTCTCTTCCAGGTCCCTTGGATATTTATTAAGACTGCTACTTTCAGACTTTACTTCACACCATCACCTAAATGAAAGGGGTTCTATTAATAGTGTGACAGCAATTTTGTAGTCTAATTTATGCCCTGTAATGTACATAAGAAAAATTTGAAGTCCACAGCATTAAATATCATATATTTTTTCTCTTTCATTTCCTTTAATATAAACAAAGGCTCCCTCCAAGAATGTTTAAACCATGTTTCAAAATGCATAGAAAATGTAGCTGTTGTAGAGAAAATTGTGGAAAAGTTATAATTTTCCATTCTTAAAGATGAAAAATAAAAAGTGTGTTTTAACAAAATTTAACAGCAAAATTTGTCTTGGTCTTGACACTTACCATGGAAATACCCTGTAAGTATTTTTTTTCAATGCTGTGAATTGAAAAAACAAAGTTTGAATTTTAAGCAAGTTTAAAAATAGAGTGTGTACAACCAGGGAGGTCTGTCAAGTAACCAAGTAACAGATAATGTTCAGAAAGACTCTAAACTGTATAAAAAGATAAAGAAATCCTTTTTCCTTTCTCCTAAGTAGACTAGTGTCTAATACAAATGGGCAGCAAGTTATAATTTATGAATAGTGGGAAGACTTGTAACTTACAATAACCCCATTGTGACAGCAGAGTCCTATAATAGGGTTGGCACTGTTTAGTATAGAGCGAACATACAATAAAAAACGTTCTCAGCCTTAGAGGTTTCAGTTAGTGTAAAGCATACTGAGCCACTTCACTGTGGGGTGTCGCTGGGATGCATGTATGCTTGGGTAAGATGAGAAAGAGAGTCTCTGCCTAGGGTAAGCCGTGTTCCTTTTTTTCTCTTCTTAAGTAGTCTGTCGATAATGACTTTATCTCAGAAGCAAGAGCCAAAATGGCAGAGGACAAAATGATCCCCATAGATGAAAACTCTTCTGTCAGGAATTACATAAACAAGTTTTAAAAATAACTAAAAGTGATTTGTCATTAAAAAATTGCTTTCCACTTTCAGAATGATTTTTACAATCTTCAGTTAGAGGAAAACATTTCTTATTTTTCAACCTCTTGGGTCCTCCTTGGTTCAGGTATGGCTGTATTCCAAAGCTGTTTGAAAAGAAGGAAGAGATTAGCTTTGGAATGGTGAATTCACCGTAGTTTGTATTTGTGAATGTGATGGTCCAACAGCTGACAGGAAGGAGAGTGTTAGGACTATATGAAACCAAACATCAGGCTATCTGGATACATTTAAACTTTGGATGCTTGGCAATGTGTAGGCAAAATATGCCTATTCTTTGTTCTTACTCCAGATATTTTAATATATCAGGAGCGTGGGCGTAGAATCCTAAACTTGAAGAGGTTTGTAGATATTTTAATTTGAAGAAGAAAAACTGTTGATTGAAAAATGCCATCCCAAATAACAAAAACCAGATTATTGCAGTATGTAAACTCAAATATTACAGGGAAAAATAAGACACTAGGCAAATATCACACTGATTTGTGCTTTTGGTCAAGAGGGTATAACACACTTTGAATGTATCCTCCAACCTGAAAATAATGAAAGCACCAGATCTAATAGATTAAATAACAGTTTCAAGACATCAAGCCTTGAGCAGTGAAGGACAGTGACCCCTGCGAGAGAGGAAACGTGAGACAGGAAACCACCTAGGAGGGGAACCCATGTGGGGCTTGATGTCCAGGGAAGCTGAGTTGACTGGAGGTCACAAAGCCAAGTCATGGAGAGGATAGAATTGTACAGAGTAGGAGCACCAGAAATTTGCAGAGAATCTCCTTGAACTCCTCAGCTGAATGTCAATAGGCACAGGCATGCAAGGAAACTACGAGAAGTGGAGAAAGAACTGCCCAAAAGAATCAGAAGGAACAATCTCTGGAGTCTACACAGGGCTGGAAAGAGATCCAGTTTCATCCAGGCGGAGTAAAAAACTTCATGTTGAATAGATTACTCAAGAGAATTTTGCCTCAGAAGTGGGGAAATGTTAGTCATATTCTGAATGCTGCTCTGCAGGCTAAAAACCTCACAAACAAAGCCTCTAAAAATCAAAATTTTTTCCAGGTAACACACCCAATCCAAGAACAAAATTCCACAATATTTATGAGAACATAGAATTAAACAACCCCAACAAGGTAAAATTCCTCATTAGTTAAAGATTACCAAGTACGTACATTTACCAGGCACTTTTCATCTAGAGAAACACACCCCATGATGATGAGGGAAGTCAATCAATCATAACTGACCCAGAAATGACACCAATAATTGGATTAATAGACAAGGACATGAAAACAGTTATATAACTGCTTTCCATTTCTTCAAGAGGCTAAAGGAAAGACTGGTGCTATTAAGGAGAGATGTGAAAAATATTAAAAAAATAAAACCACCCATAGATTTGCAAATTGAAATGTTTGAGGTGTAAAATTAACCATAATGGATTAAATAAAGGTAGATAACACATACAGAAAAAAAAGAGATTAGCAAGCTTGAAGCCAAAAAAAATAAATGTATTTATATATAAATATTAAACAGAAATATTAAAGATGAAAAAAAATACAGAGACAGCACCTCTGAACTGTGGCACTCTGTAAAGCAGACTGATGCACGTGTTATTGCCATTTCTTGAGGAGAAGAGGGAGGATCAATGAAAGTGTATTTGAAAATATAATGGGCAGTTGTTTTCTAAATTTGATTAAAACTATAAACCCACAGAACCCCAAACTCATGAAATCCAATCAGGAATCAAACTATTTAAAACTAGAGGTAAAAATGAAATCTAAAAATCAGCTAGAGAAAACTGGACAAATTCTGACCAGAGGAACAAAGATGCAGATAGCAACAAATTTCTCCTTGGGTAAATAAAGCAAGTTAGAAGATGGTAAGGCAACATCTTTAAATTACTAAAAAAAAAAAAATCAAAACTAAACTACCAACAAACAAAACCAAACCTATCAACAAACAATTCATATCTAGCACAAATATCTTCAGAAATAAAGCCATGGAAGGGGCAACCTGGATGTGGGATCACTCTTGCTATGATGGTATATGGCCATGCCTTATAAATGTACCAGGCGGTAAATCCTGCAGTAGGATATTGCTGAAGTGAGAGACCAGACGTGGGAAGGACACTAGACGCTGTAGTCAGTGTAAAATTGACCATTTACTTAGGCATCCTTACTTAGGTATCCTTACTCTCCTTTCATGTGAAACATTCTGAGAGTATTTCTGTCCTCCAGTATCTCTAGATGCAACTACCATAACTACCATCATATTTACTTTACAGTTCCTTGCAAGTGTGGGATATTTCTTTAAGATTCTCATCATTTGGGGGGCTTCATCCAAGAAAAAATGCTCAGGACTTTTCTACTTTTGGGTTTAAGTTCTTATTAAGGTTTCTATTGTTTTCCCTTGTTTCCACACTGGGCTCTGTTCTTAGGGAGAGAAAAGTATAGGCTTACTAAATTCTGCCTAACTGTTCCATTTTCTTTGAAAATTTCCTGCATATTTCCTCTAGCCTGTAGAAGTTCTATATATTCTCTGTAGTAGGAAATTCTGGCAATCTAAGTATTCCTGTGAATCTATTTTTTTTTTCAATGCCAGAATCTGAACTGATAGAAGCTTAAAAGTCACAAATGAAGTTACCTTGTTTTTATCAGCATCTTTCCCACTGCATCCCATCACAGACAGCATGCAAGAAACAAAAACCACGTACACTTGAGTTATCATCCTATTAGTATTGTGAATATTTCTCCTGTCATATTACTTCTGTTTAACTTTCTGTCGTTAGTCTGCTGAGAGTCTGAATAGTACTCTGTGTGTGTGTGTGTGTGTGTTTTGTGCATGTGTGCACACTCACAATGAGTAACTGAAGGGGAAGAAGGGTAACACTCTGGATAAATTTAGATGATCTGTCATTTAAACATTTCTCAAGAACTGCCCCTGATTATGACATTCAGAACCCTCTCTAGAGCTTTCCGTGGTCTAGAGACTATTATTCACATTGGGTGATTACAGTCCTGGCAGGAAGTTTACTGGGGAAAAAAAAAAGTCTATTGAATCATTTTTTGGATTAAACAGGCAAATCAATCAAAAAGGTTAACCTAAGTGTTAACAGCATGCATTTGAGCCTTACAGAACTGTTACTAAAATCTCCCCAAGAGAAAAGTCACGGGAGATTAAAAACCAAACTATACTCTTGCTATGATGGTACCTCAAAAGGCGGAAATCCTGTAGGATATTGCTGAAGTGAGAGACCAGACGTGGGAAGGACACTAGACGCTGTAGTCAGTGTAAAATTGACCATTTACTTAGGCATCCTTACTTAGGTATCCTTACTCTCCTTTCATGTGAAACATTCTGAGAGTATTTCTGTCCTCCAGTATCTCTAGATGCAACTACCATAACTACCATCATATTTACTTTACAGTTCCTTGCAAGTGTGGGATATTTCTTTAAGATTCTCATCATTTGGGGGGCTTCATCCAAGAAAAAATGCTCAGGACTTTTCTACTTTTGGGTTTAAGTTCTTATTAAGGTTTCTATTGTTTTCCCTTGTTTCCACACTGGGCTCTGTTCTTAGGGAGAGAAAAGTATAGGCTTACTAAATTCTGCCTAACTGTTCCATTTTCTTTGAAAATTTCCTGCATATTTCCTCTAGCCTGTAGAAGTTCTATATATTCTCTCTGTAGTAGGAAATTCTGGCAATCTAAGTATTCCTGTGAATCTATTTTTTTTTTCAATGCCAGAATCTGAACTGATAGAAGCTTAAAAGTCACAAATGAAGTTACCTTGTTTTTATCAGCATCTTTCCCACTGCATCCCATCACAGACAGCATGCAAGAAACAAAAACCACGTACACTTGAGTTATCATCCTATTAGTATTGTGAATATTTCTCCTGTCATATTACTTCTGTTTAACTTTCTGTCGTTAGTCTGCTGAGAGTCTGAATAGTACTCTGTGTGTGTGTGTGTGTGTTTTGTGCATGTGTGCACACTCACAATGAGTAACTGAAGGGGAAGAAGGGTAACACTCTGGATAAATTTAGATGATCTGTCATTTAAACATTTCTCAAGAACTGCCCCTGATTATGACATTCAGAACCCTCTCTAGAGCTTTCCGTGGTCTAGAGACTATTATTCACATTGGGTGATTACAGTCCTGGCAGGAAGTTTACTGGGGAAAAAAAAAAGTCTATTGAATCATTTTTTGGATTAAACAGGCAAATCAATCAAAAAGGTTAACCTAAGTGTTAACAGCATGCATTTGAGCCTTACAGAACTGTTACTAAAATCTCCCCAAGAGAAAAGTCACGGGAGATTACCAAACTATACTTGAGATGAAAAGAATGAGTAAATGACTGAACTTTTAATTTTGTTGAATTGTTTCATCATTGTTGCATGTATTGTAAATTGGACCCTGATAATTATAGTACGGTTTTGAAAGTGGCTCTATCAAAAAATATTTTTGAGAGAAATCTTGCTAATATTATAGAGATACAGCAATATCGTATTAGCAGTAGCTAACCCTTTCCATATTTCATCCATTTCAAGATGTTCTCAACTTTAAGATGGACTATTATTTTGTGTACTGAAAGAAAAAATGCTGTCAAACTGTAATATAATGCTATTATAGAATTTTTAAAATTTTGATTGAAAGAGCCCTTATAGATTTATATATACATAGACTTTTATATCACTTTTGGTCATATATGAAAAGGAAAATGTAAGAGAAATTAACTTTGTCTTTCCTCCCCCCCTTCTATCCTTCCCTCTTTTTGCCTTCCTTCCTTTTGTCTTCAATGATCATATCAATCTGGAATTTAAATTCAAAATTAGAAGCAAATTTTTCACAAATTCTTCTTCAATACTTTATCACTTGTCCTGTGTAAAATAAGAATTGGTCTTATTAGCCTCTCATTTCTTTAAGATTCCTTTACCTCTTTCAGATATCAGTTTCTCCTGTCTATAGGTCTATTACTAGTTGTGTGATTGATGATCTTTTTGTAAATACACAGGCAAGAGAATGTTAATGACTTCATTTACTTGTGGGGATCTTGCTTCCTTAAGTTCTGTTAAACACTTAATTGTTGCTTTGCAAGAAGATATGGAATCTTAGTAATTTTTCAGCAATGATATTTGTGCCTCTAACATCAAATGTCTCAATACTTTTTTCCTGTGATCTCAGGCATACATAATCATTTTTGTTTCAGTGTGAAATCACATCATAATCTTTTAAAAAAACATTTAAAATACCAATTACACTAAGCACATATGGAAACAACTAGTCAAATTCATCAATTGAACTAACAAAGATGTGTATGCATCTACTGTCGAAATCATGCAAACTCAGAGAATGAGCCTTACAGAACTGTTACTAAAATCTCCCCAAGAGAAAAGTCACGGGAGATTACCAAACTATACTTGAGATGAAAAGAATGAGTAAATGACTGAACTTTTAATTTTGTTGAATTGTTTCATCATTGTTGCATGTATTGTAAATTGGACCCTGATAATTATAGTACGGTTTTGAAAGTGGCTCTATCAAAAAATATTTTTGAGAGAAATCTTGCTAATATTATAGAGATACAGCAATATCGTATTAGCAGTAGCTAACCCTTTCCATATTTCATCCATTTCAAGATGTTCTCAACTTTAAGATGGACTATTATTTTGTGTACTGAAAGAAAAAATGCTGTCAAACTGTAATATAATGCTATTATAGAATTTTTAAAATTTTGATTGAAAGAGCCCTTATAGATTTATATATACATAGACTTTTATATCACTTTTGGTCATATATGAAAAGGAAAATGTAAGAGAAATTAACTTTGTCTTTCCTCCCTCCCTTCTATCCTTCCCTCTTTTTGCCTTCCTTCCTTTTGTCTTCAATGATCATATCAATCTGGAATTTAAATTCAAAATTAGAAGCAAATTTTTCACAAATTCTTCTTCAATACTTTATCACTTGTCCTGTGTAAAATAAGAATTGGTCTTATTAGCCTCTCATTTCTTTAAGATTCCTTTACCTCTTTCAGATATCAGTTTCTCCTGTCTATAGGTCTATTACTAGTTGTGTGATTGATGATCTTTTTGTAAATACACAGGCAAGAGAATGTTAATGACTTCATTTACTTGTGGGGATCTTGCTTCCTTAAGTTCTGTTAAACACTTAATTGTTGCTTTGCAAGAAGATATGGAATCTTAGTAATTTTTCAGCAATGATATTTGTGCCTCTAACATCAAATGTCTCAATACTTTTTTCCTGTGATCTCAGGCATACATAATCATTTTTGTTTCAGTGTGAAATCACATCATAATCTTTTAAAAAAACATTTAAAATACCAATTACACTAAGCACATATGGAAACAACTAGTCAAATTCATCAATTGAACTAACAAAGATGTGTATGCATCTACTGTCGAAATCATGCAAACTCAGAGAATGACAATTACCCCAAAATGCTGCTTGGTCAATGGCAATTATAATCTATCTTGTTTGGGATTGGTCTCTTGTTTGGGATTGTTCTCTTCCTGAATCAGGAAGACACTCTGAAGAAAGAAATGGCAACCCACTTCAGTATTCTTGCTTGAAGAATTTCATGCACAGAGGAGTCTGGCAGGCTACAGTCTATGGGGTCACAAAAGTTAGACACAACTAAGTGACTAACACACACGCAGTCCACATAACAATTATAATAATTATAATAATATATAATATTTATTATTATATTATAATAATAATTATTATAATATATAATATAATATATAATATATAATAATTATATTATTATATATTATAATATAATATATTATATTATTCTATATATTCTATATATTATATATTATAATATATTATATTATAACAATAATTATTATAATATATAATAATTATATAATTATTATAATATAATAATTATAATAATTGTAGCTATTATTTTCTTCATATAATAGGAACTGAAACTGAATCTTACCAAGATTACAAATGTTTTAATATGACACCAAGCCAATAGGTGGAAAAGCTGGGTTCAAATCTAGGCTTTTTGTTTTTTCTCCAATGTATATGATTTTTCCCTCTGATACATCAATGTGTCATTACCTCAGTTGCTAATTGTTAACTACATTTTGTCATTGTATTTCTGTTCTGCAGGTATTATAATTAGCAAAAGAGTTTCTCCTGTCTATAGGTCTATTACTAGTTGTGTGATTGATGATCTTTTTGTAAATACACAGGCAAGAGAATGTTAATGACTTCATTTACTTGTGGGGATCTTGCTTCCTTAAGTTCTGTTAAACACTTAATTGTTGCTTTGCAAGAAGATATGGAATCTTAGTAATTTTTCAGCAATGATATTTGTGCCTCTAACATCAAATGTCTCAATACTTTTTTCCTGTGATCTCAGGCATACATAATCATTTTTGTTTCAGTGTGAAATCACATCATAATCTTTTAAAAAAACATTTAAAATACCAATTACACTAAGCACATATGGAAACAACTAGTCAAATTCATCAATTGAACTAACAAAGATGTGTATGCATCTACTGTCGAAATCATGCAAACTCAGAGAATGACAATTACCCCAAAATGCTGCTTGGTCAATGGCAATTATAATCTATCTTGTTTGGGATTGGTCTCTTGTTTGGGATTGTTCTCTTCCTGAATCAGGAAGACACTCTGAAGAAAGAAATGGCAACCCACTTCAGTATTCTTGCTTGAAGAATTTCATGCACAGAGGAGTCTGGCAGGCTACAGTCTATGGGGTCACAAAAGTTAGACACAACTAAGTGACTAACACACACGCAGTCCACATAACAATTATAATAATTATAATAATATATAATATTTATTATTATATTATAATAATAATTATTATAATATATAATATATAATATAATATATAATATATAATAATTATATTATTATATATTATAATATAATATATTATATTATTCTATATATTCTATATATTATATATTATAATATATTATATTATAATAATAATTATTATAATATATAATAATTATATAATTATTATATTATAATAATTATAATAATTGTAGCTATTATTTTCTTCATATAATAGGAACTGAAACTGAATCTTACCAAGATTACAAATGTTTTAATATGACACCAAGCCAATAGGTGGAAAAGCTGGGTTCAAATCTAGGCTTTTTGTTTTTTCTCCAATGTATATGATTTTTCCCTCTGATACATCAATGTGTCATTACCTCAGTTGCTAATTGTTAACTACATTTTGTCATTGTATTTCTGTTCTGCAGGTATTATAATTAGCAAAAGAGTTGGTTTTTCCTCCTTTCCAGTAGATTAGAAACACTGTCCAAGAGTATCCTGATACTTTTGTCCCCTCTCCTTCTTTTTCTATTGGGTCTTAAAATGGTGAGCATTTTGCAATTGAGAAATTACTGAACCAACATATGGTTTCAATTGGACAATTCGAATATATCATTGTGAAAAAAAGGAGAAAGAAAACACAAACTAGCCTTTGTACTTTTTGCAAGTGTGTTTTAATAAAAATCTATGGAGTGAAAGTCTTGAGTTAAAATTAGAGTTTCATTTATGTTTGTTTATTTTTACCTTCAGTGTTGATCACACCTAACAGCCAGAAAACTTTAGGACACAGCTCTCATTCAGATGCTTTAATGATTTCCCTGAAGTTTAGGGCACTATTTACCAGAATTTCAGACTATAGCTTACTGTGTCTGCCTATGGCCATGTGGTAGGTCAGGAGCTGCCCACTTTGAGTTGGATCTTTGTTCCATAAAGATCGTAAGAATTTCACAAACTACTCTCATTTTACTGAAAGAGAGAGTTGCGTCCTTAGGGAGTTCTTACCTTGAAACGCTTCAGATTGGGAATCACTGAATTTCAAGTAGATTGTGGTTATCCTCACTCAAACCAGTTCGGTAAGGCCTGCTGCGATAATTTAGAGGTAGTGGTTGGGGTGGGTTATGGGAAAATTCTAACTCTTCAGAAAGATTTGGCACGAAGAACAGGAACCAATACATGTGACTACAATGAAAACAATTCCTGTCATAATTTGTGTATTTTCATGTATGTATACTATTGCATTTCATCTTCATAATGAAGCTTTTGAAGTTGTTGTTCAGTCACTAAGTTATGTCTGACTCTTTATGACCCAGTGGACTGCAATATGCCAGGCTTCCCTGTACTTCACTATCTCCTGGATTTTGTTCAACTACTTTCAAAGCCATTTAGGTTTTAATATGACACCAAGCCAAAAAAAGCTGGGTTCAAATCTAGGCTTTGTTTTTTCTCCAATGTATATGATTTTTCCCTCTGATACATCAATGTGTCATTACCTCAGTTGCTAATTGTTAACTACATTTTGTCATTGTATTTCTGTTCTGCAGGTATTATAATTAGCAAAAGAGTTGGTTTTTCCTCCATTCCAGTAGATTAGAAACACTGTCCAAGAGTATCCTGATACTTTTGTCCCCTCTCCTTCTTTTTCTATTGGGTCTTAAAATGGTGAGCATTTTGCAATTGAGAAATTACTGAACCAACATATGGTTTCAATTGGACAATTCGAATATATCATTGTGAAAAAAAGGAGAAAGAAAACACAAACTAGCCTTTGTACTTTTTGCAAGTGTGTTTTAATAAAAATCTATGGAGTGAAAGTCTTGAGTTAAAATTAGAGTTTCATTTATGTTTGTTTATTTTTACCTTCAGTGTTGATCACACCTAACAGCCAGAAAACTTTAGGACACAGCTCTCATTCAGATGCTTTAATGATTTCCCTGAAGTTTAGGGCACTATTTACCAGAATTTCAGACTATAGCTTACTGTGTCTGCCTATGGCCATGTGGTAGGTCAGGAGCTGCCCACTTTGAGTTGGATCTTTGTTCCATAAAGATCGTAAGAATTTCACAAACTACTCTCATTTTACTGAAAGAGAGAGTTGCGTCCTTGGTAGTTCTTACCTTGAAACGCTTCAGATTGGGAATCACTGAATTTCAAGTAGATTGTGGTTATCCTCACTCAAACCAGTTCGGTAAGGCCTGCTGCGATAATTTAGAGGTAGTGGTTGGGGTGGGTTATGGGAAAATTCTAACTCTTCAGAAAGATTTGGCACGAAGAACAGGAACCAATACATGTGACTACAATGAAAACAATTCCTGTCATAATTTGTGTATTTTCATGTATGTATACTATTGCATTTCATCTTCATAATGAAGCTTTTGAAGTTGTTGTTCAGTCACTAAGTTATGTCTGACTCTTTATGACCCAGTGGACTGCAATATGCCAGGCTTCCCTGTACTTCACTATCTCCTGGATTTTGTTCAAACTCATATCTATTGAGTCAGTGATGCCTTTCAACCACTTCATCCTGTCATCCCCTTTTCTTCCTGCCTTCAATCCTTCCCAGCATCAGGGACTTTTTCAATGAGTTAGTTCTTCACATCAGGTGGCCAAAGTATTGGAGCTTCAGCTTCAGCCTCAGACCTTCCAATGAATATTCCGGGTAAATATTCATTGTAGTTATTATTAATATATTAACATACAAATGTGGGCAGTTCAGTTCAGAGAAATTGTGACTTGCCTTAGTCATGGTTGGTAACTGATGCTGTAGCCCATACATGTCAATCTCTTCAAGGCTTTGCTTGGCCTTTGTGACATTAAGTTCTCTTAGCATTTCTCTTTTTCTAGCTGTCACTCTCAATGACCTTCTCATGTTCATTTTCCTCTTGTTGACTGACCTTCCATAAATTGAAGTGCCTGGGACATGTTCCTTGAGTGATTTTCTCTATTTTCTGTGTAGAAGATCTAATGTATTTGCATATCATTAAATATCATCCATATGTGGATGACTCTCACATTTGAGCAGAAGGGATCTGTCACTTTCATTCCGTGCTAAATAAAACAGTTGTGAATTCTTAATATTCTCTCTCTCATGCACAGGCTTAAAAATGAAGAACTCTGAAATGATAGTGCTGCATGATAGAAGAAACCTGGATTCCTAAGTCACCACTGGAGGAAAGCACATGGATACCTGTGAGATGCATGTTAGACTGAGCCATGAAAAGTAAGTAAATGCCTATTGCATTAAGTCCTTGATATTTGAGCATTTATTGCAACTACAACATAGATTGTCCTGACTAGGGATTGGCAAACTTTCTGTAAAGAGTCATATAATAAATGCTTTAGATTTTGTTTTGGCAAGAGATGAAATTAATGATATTATAGGTACTTATGTCAATAGTGGAGACAAATTTCCCTGAATTTCTATTGAAGAAATAAAATATGTAATAATAATATTATAATTATATCATATCATATTAGAACTTATATACTACTTTTTGTAATATAGATCTACTAATAAGGAGAATGGAGTTCTAGATTGAGAGAGGAAAATACTTTGCCTGAATGAAGTTCAAAAGTAGTCTTTCATATTAACAAAATCAATTGCAAATTTTCTTCTGTTAATGTTGAGCTGTAATATTATATATGAGTATATCTCATCTTTGAAAATGTCTGTATTAAAAGAGATATTACCAAATCCTTATATCAATCCATGTGTATATGATTTTAGCTGAGCATATTGATTGTTTTGAAGGTATTTATAGAATTCTATTAGATTCTTCTCTTTGATAATTGCTCTTTAGCATGTTAATGCCTTTCAAATTTGGGGCTTGTCTGGTAGTTCCATGGTAAAGAATCTGCTTGCCAATGCAGAAAACTTGGATTTGATTTCTGGGCCTAGAAGATCCCCTGGAGAAAGAAAGGGCAACCCACTCTAGAATTCCTGCTTGGAAAGTCCCGTGGATCAAGCGCCTGGTGGGTTACAGTCCATCGGGTCACAAAAAGAGTTGGACACAACCTAGTGACTACACAACAAAAATGTTGCAGATTAATCACTTAAGATTGAAGTTTAGGTAGACTCCGTTTGATAGCAATTAAGTGGATTTTGAAATTTAACACCTATTTTGCACTTGCTTTGAAATCTGAGAAAGGCTGTTGGAATTCTACTGTGAACTTAGAAAACACAGCTACTACAAATTTGTGTGGAAATGGAGATCTCACTTTCGTTTTAACTTTTGACAGCACAAAAGGTTTTTTTCTTTTATTTAAATTACTCTTTTATAGGAAGATGCATGTTAGACTGAGCCATGAAAAGTAAGTAAATGCCTATTGCATTAAGTCCTTGATATTTGAGCATTTATTGCAACTACAACATAGATTGTCCTGACTAGGGATTGGCAAACTTTCTGTAAAGAGTCATATAATAAATGCTTTAGATTTTGTTTTGGCAAGAGATGAAATTAATGATATTATAGGTACTTATGTCAATAGTGGAGACAAATTTCCCTGAATTTCTATTGAAGAAATAAAATATGTAATAATAATATTATAATTATATCATATCATATTAGAACTTATATACTACTTTTTGTAATATAGATCTACTAATAAGGAGAATGGAGTTCTAGATTGAGAGAGGAAAATACTTTGCCTGAATGAAGTTCAAAAGTAGTCTTTCATATTAACAAAATCAATTGCAAATTTTCTTCTGTTAATGTTGAGCTGTAATATTATATATGAGTATATCTCATCTTTGAAAATGTCTGTATTAAAAGAGATATTACCAAATCCTTATATCAATCCATGTGTATATGATTTTAGCTGAGCATATTGATTGTTTTGAAGGTATTTATAGAATTCTATTAGATTCTTCTCTTTGATAATTGCTCTTTAGCATGTTAATGCCTTTCAAATTTGGGGCTTGTCTGGTAGTTCCATGGTAAAGAATCTGCTTGCCAATGCAGAAAACTTGGATTTGATTTCTGGGCCTAGAAGATCCCCTGGAGAAAGAAAGGGCAACCCACTCTAGAATTCCTGCTTGGAAAGTCCCGTGGATCAAGCGCCTGGTGGGTTACAGTCCATCGGGTCACAAAAAGAGTTGGACACAACCTAGTGACTACACAACAAAAATGTTGCAGATTAATCACTTAAGATTGAAGTTTAGGTAGACTCCGTTTGATAGCAATTAAGTGGATTTTGAAATTTAACACCTATTTTGCACTTGCTTTGAAATCTGAGAAAGGCTGTTGGAATTCTACTGTGAACTTAGAAAACACAGCTACTACAAATTTGTGTGGAAATGGAGATCTCACTTTCGTTTTAACTTTTGACAGCACAAAAGTATGTAAAGTAAATTGATATTATAATAATTCAAACATTATTTGTCATTTAAATTACTCTTTTATAGGTATCCAAATAAACATAGTTTTGTCTTATAATTTTAGGTTGAATTCATAAATAAATATTGTCAATTCCACAGCAAAAAGTAATTTTCACAGTTGTTCAGTGTTTCATAATAGCAATTGGGATTCTTTTTGGTAACATCTGTTGATTCACTGAGTGCTGTAGAACCATTCATATTCTTTTCTTTTATTCTTTTTGGTAATTGATGTTGTTCCCAATGTTCTCTTTTTGAGAAACTTTTTGAGAAACTGTTTCAGTTGAAAGACTAACAGTCTTAAGCAAGTCTTTTTTAAACACAGTCCTTTGCCACTGTAATCATGCTTGATTTAATTAACTCACCAACTACTGTTTGGCTGGCTAACAAATGAGCCACTTAGAAAATTCATGCTGGTTTTAACCTTATTTTTATTTATGCTTGTGTGAAAAAACCCTGCTGTGATGTGATATTCAGCTTTAAACTTTCTACTGCTTTTTCAGACTGTTGCTTTCCTGTGAATTGGAAATATTGTGATTAAAGTTTAATCTGTAATGTCATCATATATTGTATTCTGTAGCTTTAGTGTCATTGCATGGTGAACACAATGCCTTGCTATCTAATTCAATAATCAAATCATCTACACTTCACCATGAATGTATGCTATTCAAGTCCATTTTTTTCTTTTGTTTTATTGATACAATGAGATGCATTAGCAATAAGAATTACATAAAGTATAATTGCATGACAGTGACATGCTGTTGAGCGGTAACTATGCATTATGATTTACAATTCACCAAGCAGCAGTGTGAAGAGATTAGTGCCACATATGGTTTCTTTTACAATTGCTCAACCTCTTCATTGTAGTGCAAAAGCAACCACAGACAATGTGTAAATGAATGAGTGCAGCTGTGCTCTAATAATATTTATTTATGCACACCCTAACTTAAATTTTATATAATATTTGGATTTCACAAAATATTTCCTCTTTTATTATTGTCAGCCATCTATAAGTGTAGAAATTATTTTTAGCTCACAGGCCACACAAAAAATAGGAGGATAGCTATATCATAGGTTAATAAAATCTGACCTTGACTAATACAGTGTCCATAACTAAATTATGGTTTGTACCTCCCATATCTATTATTTTTCTAACCTCTGCACCTTTATGTACAGCATTACTACTCAAGTTTTTCAAGGCAAGACTTTATTTCACTTCTTCATTTCTCCCTTTTTTCAACCTAGAAATATTTACAGTATTTGTTATTTTTACTTTTAATCTGTTTATATTTAAAATCTATTTATTGAAAATGGTGAAGCTTTTTTTTATTTTTAGTCTTATAATCTCTGCCTTCTATAAGTAACTGAAGTGACTAGCCTATTTGCAGTTTATGAAATTAGTGATGTGGTTGAGCATAAATCTAATATCTGCCTACTTGTTCTTTATTCTGTTTGCTTGTTTCCTTTCCTTTTTACCCTTCCCATAAAATTGAGTATTTTATGATTTAATGTTTTATATATATATATATATATATACACACACACATATATATATATATGGCCACTACTATTGGTCTTTCATTTAATTCCATCTTTGTTCTTTGGCCTGTGTGGGCCTCCCATCGCAGTGGCCTCTGTCGCTGCAGAGCACTGGCTCTGGGTGCATGCACTCCAGAACTCTGGCTCAATAGTTAGACAAGGCCAGAGATCCAAATAACTATACACGGCCCTCGTAACATATGCATTATGCATTCACCATGAATGTATGCTATTCAAGTCCATTTTTTTCTTTTGTTTTATTGATACAATGAGATGCATTAGCAATAAGAATTACATAAAGTATAATTGCATGACAGTGACATGCTGTTGAGCGTAACTATGCATTATGATTTACAATTCACCAAGCAGCAGTGTGAAGAGATTAGTGCCACATATGGTTTCTTTTACAATTGCTCAACCTCTTCATTGTAGTGCAAAAGCAACCACAGACAATGTGTAAATGAATGAGTGCAGCTGTGCTCTAATAATATTTATTTATGCACACCCTAACTTAAATTTTATATAATATTTGGATTTCACAAAATATTTCCTCTTTTATTATTGTCAGCCATCTATAAGTGTAGAAATTATTTTTAGCTCACAGGCCACACAAAAAATAGGAGGATAGCTATATCATAGGTTAATAAAATCTGACCTTGACTAATACAGTGTCCATAACTAAATTATGGTTTGTACCTCCCATATCTATTATTTTTCTAACCTCTGCACCTTTATGTACAGCATTACTACTCAAGTTTTTCAAGGCAAGACTTTATTTCACTTCTTCATTTCTCCCTTTTTTCAACCTAGAAATATTTACAGTATTTGTTATTTTTACTTTTAATCTGTTTATATTTAAAATCTATTTATTGAAAATGGTGAAGCTTTTTTTTATTTTTAGTCTTATAATCTCTGCCTTCTATAAGTAACTGAAGTGACTAGCCTATTTGCAGTTTATGAAATTAGTGATGTGGTTGAGCATAAATCTAATATCTGCCTACTTGTTCTTTATTCTGTTTGCTTGTTTCCTTTCCTTTTTACCCTTCCCATAAAATTGAGTATTTTATGATTTAATGTTTTATATATATATATATATATATACACACACGCACACATATATATATATATGGCCACTACTATTGGTCTTTCATTTAATTCCATCTTTGTTCTTTGGCCTGTGTGGGCCTCCCATCGCAGTGGCCTCTGTCGCTGCAGAGCACTGGCTCTGGGTGCATGCACTCCAGAACTCTGGCTCAATAGTTAGACAAGGCCAGAGATCAAACCAGCGCCCCTTGCACTATAACACGGTGTCCTTACCCACTGGAACACCAGAGAAGCCCTCCATATTTTTTTATTGTCTCTTTTCAAGTGTTTGCTCTAGGTTCTCAATATATATATCTTTAACTAATGATCTACTTTTAACTAATATTATGGTATCACATGTTTAGAATAAGAACTCAAACACCTACCATCTAATTCTTTCTTCCTATAATTATGTTATTATTATTATTATTATTTTAAATTTATTTATTTTCATCCATCCTTATTCTTTGACATGTGTGGGTGGGCCTCCCACCACAGCAGCCCCTTCCACTACAGAGCACCAGCTCTGGGCGCATGCACTCCAGAGCACTGGCTCAATAGTTAGACAAGGCCAGAGATCAAACCAGCGCCCCTTGCACTATAACACGGTGTCCTTACCCACTGGAACACCAGAGAAGCCCTCCATATTTTTTTATTGTCTCTTTTCAAGTGTTTGCTCTAGGTTCTCAATATATATATCTTTAACTAATGATCTACTTTTAACTAATATTATGGTATCACATGTTTAGAATAAGAACTCAAACACCTACCATCTAATTCTTTCTTCCTATAATTATGTTATTATTATTATTATTATTTTAAATTTATTTATTTTCATCCATCCTTATTCTTTGACATGTGTGGGTGGGCCTCCCACCACAGCAGCCCCTTCCACTACAGAGCACCAGCTCTGGGCGCATGCACTCCAGAGCACTGGCTCATAATTGGACACATACCAGTCCAGCCACTTCACAGCACATGGGATCTTCCCAGGCCAGGGATCGAACTGGTGCCCCTTGCACTACAGGGCGGACTCTTTACCCACTGGATCACCAGGGAAGCCCCCTTATGTTATTATTGGTATACATTTTACTTCTACGTATTTTATCTACTCCCAAGTATATTACTACCATTTTTACTTGGCCATCAATTATCTTTTAACACAATTTTAAAAATAGTATCTTCGTATTTACTCTGCTTTTGACATTTATGGCACCCTTCATTTTTTTGTAAATCCAAATATTCTTCTGGTATCCTAATTCTTTTGCTTGAGGAATTTTCTTTAACATTTCTTGCAGTGCAGGTATGCTGGCAGTAAATGCTCTCAGCTTTTTTTTGTCTGAAAGACATTTTTTTTTTTAATATAAAACTCTGGCTTGGCTAATTTTGTTTATGTACTTTAAAGATATTATTTATTTTCTTCTGGCATGCATATCTGCTATAATTCTTTTTCTATAGGTAAATAATATTTCTTTTTTTCTAACTACCCTCAACATTTTCTCTCTTTTTTACCTTTTTAACTTTGATGTATATGTACATGTGTGCATATGTGTAAGCATGTGGTATGTGTGTGTATGTAATTATCTGATTATAGTTATCCGAGTTTCTTGGATCTGCAGGTTGCTGACTTTTACTAATTTGGGGGACTTTTCAGCCATATCTTTTCATACATTTTTTGCCCTTATTTTTTTTTCTGGAACTACAGTTACAGTCATACTATATGGATATAATCCTACAATTTGGATGCTCTGTTCTCTTTCTCTTTTCATCTGTTCTTTTCTTTTCCCTTCTCTTTCTTCCTTCTTCTCTATTTGCTTCCTTCTTCTTCTGTTTCTTCCTCTCTCTCCTCTTTGTTTCAACTTCAGTAATTTATAATAAATTTCAAATCCACTGATTCTTTTCTCAACTCTGTCTTATTGATAAACCTGTCAAAATAAGTTAATGTCTATTATTTTGACTTTTAGTTCTCTCATTTTATTTTGATGCTTATAATTTCTTCTGAGGTTCCTCATCTGTTCATATGTGTTGTATACTTTCTCCACTGTATCTTAAATATTGGTCATAGTTATTTCAATATTTCTGTTTGATAGTTTTCACACAATAGTTTGCTGGTGCTGCCATAGCAAAATAGCAAAGACTCAATGGCATGACCTAAACAACAAAAATATATTTTCTCACACTTCTGGTGACTAGAAATTCAAGATCAAGATTTTGGTAGCTTTGGTTTCTCTGAGGCCTCTCTATTTTATCCTAATTCTTTTTGCTAATTATCTTTTAACACAATTTTAAAAATAGTATCTTCGTATTTACTCTGCTTTTGACATTTATGGCACCCTTCATTTTTTTGTAAATCCAAATATTCTTCTGGTATCCTAATTCTTTTGCTTGAGGAATTTTCTTTAACATTTCTTGCAGTGCAGGTATGCTGGCAGTAAATGCTCTCAGCTTTTTTTTGTCTGAAAGACATTTTTTTTTTTAATATAAAACTCTGGCTTGGCTAATTTTGTTTATGTACTTTAAAGATATTATTTATTTTCTTCTGGCATGCATATCTGCTATAATTCTTTTTCTATAGGTAAATAATATTTCTTTTTTTCTAACTACCCTCAACATTTTCTCTCTTTTTTACCTTTTTAACTTTGATGTATATGTACATGTGTGCATATGTGTAAGCATGTGGTATGTGTGTGTATGTAATTATCTGATTATAGTTATCCGAGTTTCTTGGATCTGCAGGTTGCTGACTTTTACTAATTTGGGGGACTTTTCAGCCATATCTTTTCATACATTTTTTGCCCTTATTTTTTTTTCTGGAACTACAGTTACAGTCATACTATATGGATATAATCCTACAATTTGGATGCTCTGTTCTCTTTCTCTTTTCATCTGTTCTTTTCTTTTCCCTTCTCTTTCTTCCTTCTTCTCTATTTGCTTCCTTCTTCTTCTGTTTCTTCCTCTCTCTCCTCTTTGTTTCAACTTCAGTAATTTATAATAAATTTCAAATCCACTGATTCTTTTCTCAACTCTGTCTTATTGATAAACCTGTCAAAATAAGTTAATGTCTATTATTTTGACTTTTAGTTCTCTCATTTTATTTTGATGCTTATAATTTCTTCTGAGGTTCCTCATCTGTTCATATGTGTTGTATACTTTCTCCACTGTATCTTAAATATTGGTCATAGTTATTTCAATATTTCTGTTTGATAGTTTTCACACAATAGTTTGCTGGTGCTGCCATAGCAAAATAGCAAAGACTCAATGGCATGACCTAAACAACAAAAATATATTTTCTCACACTTCTGGTGACTAGAAATTCAAGATCAAGATTTTGGTAGCTTTGGTTTCTCTGAGGCCTCTCTATTTGGCTTACAAATGACTGCTTTCTCCTTGAATCCTCACATGGCACTTAGTGTTTCTTTATATTCATACATGTATATCATTCTTACTGGAGTAGAGCCTCATGCTTATGACTGAATTTAACCACTATTACCTCTTTAAAGGTCCTGTATTCAGGGGCTTCCCTGGTGATCCAGTGAGTAAGGACATCACGTTGCAGTGCAAGGGATGCCAGTTCGATCCCTGGCCTGGAAAGATCCCATGTGCCATGGAAGGTCTGGACTGATGTGTCCAACTACTGAGCTAGAGCTCTGTAGCACATGCGCCCAGAGCCGGTGCTCTGCAGCGAGAGAAGCCATTGCGATGGGAGGCCCACATAGGCCAAAGAACGAAGACAGATGATGAAAGGCCAATAGAATTGCTGAAAACAAAGAGGAAAAAAAAAGGTCCTGTATTCAATTTTATAGTCAGATTAGGGTTACAGATTTCAACATATAAATTTTAGTGACACACAGTTCAACCCATAAGCATGGTAACCCTAAGTCTGGTTCTGTTGATTGCTCTATCTCTTGACAATGAGTTCTTTTTCTTAATCAACCTGTTTTGTGTGTCATTATTTCTACACACAATACTCAACATTTGATTAAATGTTGAAAAACAACACAGCCTGAAGTAAATAATATTTACCACTGATAGTGGATGTACGTCTTCTGTCAGACTGTTAATGTGGGGAATTGAGTTAGTTTGGTTACAGATTGAGCTGAGTTTAGATTTTGTTGTTACTAGAGTCACTTTCAATGAAGAAGATACTTCAATTTGTTTCAACAGTACAGTATTTTTATCTTGTGTTTATTGTGTGTGTTACAAGTATATTTAGGAAAAAATGATGGAATAATAAACACAGGACATAGGATGGTCATTATCTTATTTAGGGGAGGTAGAGAATGACTTGGGGGTGGGAATAAATGGTTGACTTAGGGTACATAACAGATTGTGATTTTGGATAGTAGAGTCTCTAAAATACTTAACTAATATATAAACCGACAAGCCAGCATAAATAAGTGAGCTGCACATGGACTAATGATGAGAGGATATTGAAAATCAAGGCTGTATTTAATCCATTTCAGTGCACCTGAGTTTAAAATATAATTGTAATAAAAGATATCTATGCAAACACCCTAAATGCCTTTCAACTTGTGAATAAAAAATGTGATATTATATAGTATATATGATATGTGATTTATAATACATATGCTATATGACACAAAATATATACATACATATATATACAAATACATTATATATAATGAATGTAAATGATAATGTTAGTCTACTTTCACAGCTCAGATGCACTTGTGCTTCAGAACTAACAGACTGGAACATTCTATATTGTTTCATTAAGAGTTGGTATAGATTCACATTTAGGAAATCTTGTTCTGGAGTTAGAGAAATCTAATCCTGAAGGTTGGTTCTATTTTCTGTGAGTGTGAGACTGGCTTCACTGTAGCACTAGTGGTAAAGATCCCACCTGCCAGTAAAGGAGACATAAAAGACATGGGTTCTATTCCTGGTCAGGAAGATCCCCTGGAGAAGGAAATTGTAACCCACTCTGGTATTCTTGGATGGAGAATCCCATAGACAGAGGAGCCTGGAGGACTACAGGCCATGGGATACAGAGTCTGGCAGGTTGCAAACAGTCGGACACAACTGTATCCATAAAATGTTGATGAGGATTTCTAATTCAGGGATTGCTTGAGATGTCCTGAGCTCACATATATAGCTAATTTTGGTACTTTGTACAACCACAGAATAAGTGCACATTACTAGTCTGTTCATCCCATCCTCATTAGCAACCTGCCCCAAATCTGATTGACATTTATTTTTTCTGTGCCAGATACAGAAAAATCTCTTTTGTCTGTGATGTGAATAAAGTTTCAGGTCATCAAAATTAACCAAAGGGTTTCCCACACTTTTAATTTCTTTGTTAAATATAGTAATCAAATATTGTTAGATACAGCCCTTTATTGCTTTTAGTCTTCATTTAGTCCAAGGTTGTACTCTCTCAGTATTTGTTACCCCAGAGTAAGCATTCATTAAGAGTGAATGAACACAGTAGTTTAAGGACTTTATGCTGGAGACTGCAGACTTCTGGCCTTCTCTCCACCATGTGTCTCCTCCCAACCCTTTGGAAAGTGTGAAACTTGTAGCCTCTCAAGGCTCACTCACAATGGGCATTCTATAGTCAGTTGTGTTACTTTAACAAAGAAACAAGCCTCTTCCCAAATGTGTTTGACCAAGTGAGCAGGCAAGGCTGGTATGTAGAGTTATGCAGTTTGTAAATGTTAGGGTTATTTTGAGGCAAATACACAGACATTCTACATGAAACGCTATAGCTCACTTTGGCACAACTTGTTAAATAAATATCCTCAATGATATTAAGATTTTATATCACACACAAAAACATCATACACCTGATTTATCCCAGAAGAATTTCATAGGGATATCTTTTTCTGACTATAATTCATGCACAGTTTTCTACTGTTCTGGAGTTAGAGAAATCTAATCCTGAAGGTTGGTTCTATTTTCTGTGAGTGTGAGACTGGCTTCACTGTAGCACTAGTGGTAAAGATCCCACCTGCCAGTAAAGGAGACATAAAAGACATGGGTTCTATTCCTGGTCAGGAAGATCCCCTGGAGAAGGAAATTGTAACCCACTCTGGTATTCTTGGATGGAGAATCCCATAGACAGAGGAGCCTGGAGGACTACAGGCCATGGGATACAGAGTCTGGCAGGTTGCAAACAGTCGGACACAACTGTATCCATAAAATGTTGATGAGGATTTCTAATTCAGGGATTGCTTGAGATGTCCTGAGCTCACATATATAGCTAATTTTGGTACTTTGTACAACCACAGAATAAGTGCACATTACTAGTCTGTTCATCCCATCCTCATTAGCAACCTGCCCCAAATCTGATTGACATTTATTTTTTCTGTGCCAGATACAGAAAAATCTCTTTTGTCTGTGATGTGAATAAAGTTTCAGGTCATCAAAATTAACCAAAGGGTTTCCCACACTTTTAATTTCTTTGTTAAATATAGTAATCAAATATTGTTAGATACAGCCCTTTATTGCTTTTAGTCTTCATTTAGTCCAAGGTTGTACTCTCTCAGTATTTGTTACCCCAGAGTAAGCATTCATTAAGAGTGAATGAACACAGTAGTTTAAGGACTTTATGCTGGAGACTGCAGACTTCTGGCCTTCTCTCCACCATGTGTCTCCTCCCAACCCTTTGGAAAGTGTGAAACTTGTAGCCTCTCAAGGCTCACTCACAATGGGCATTCTATAGTCAGTTGTGTTACTTTAACAAAGAAACAAGCCTCTTCCCAAATGTGTTTGACCAAGTGAGCAGGCAAGGCTGGTATGTAGAGTTATGCAGTTTGTAAATGTTAGGGTTATTTTGAGGCAAATACACAGACATTCTACATGAAACGCTATAGCTCACTTTGGCACAACTTGTTAAATAAATATCCTCAATGATATTAAGATTTTATATCACACACAAAAACATCATACACCTGATTTATCCCAGAAGAATTTCATAGGGATATTTTTTTCTGACTATAATTCATGCACAGTTTTCTACTGTGAACCTACACAATTGATAAATGTCATAATTCATCATTCCCGCTAGTGTTAAGCAATTTTAATGTATTTTGGAAGATTGAATCACTCTTTCATTTGTTCCTTAAATGTACCACATCTGTTTGTCTGTATAGACACATGTTTCATCTTTGTGTTTCTAGCAGACAATAGTACATCGTTGACAAACCCCCATCTGTCCAGAGAATGAAACAATGCTGGAAATCTGAGACTTGCAAGCATTTCAGTGTGGAAGCTGCACGGTCCCCTCTGTGCACAGTTGAGTTTAGACCTTGGGCCTCTGAATATGGTGGTTTGGGGTCTGCATATATATGAACTGCATGTATTTGAATCTTCAGGGTGACCTTGTCCATGTATTTTCACTAGCCATTGAATCGTTCCCAAGGAGAACAGGAAATCTGGCACTGCTTTTGATAACACATTAATGACGTGATGTCTGGTTTCTATTAAAAGTTGAAAAGCAAAAATTTGAGGCTAGAAACAAAAGTATAGACAATGTCATATATAAATTTTAATGTATTACTTACTACATTAGATGACCAGACTTGAGGACCCCACTGGACAATGATATAAAAAGCCTAGTCAGGGATGGATTAGATGAGTACCACAAGCAACCACAGTCTTCTTTCATTATTGTCTTTTCAGATTTTGTGTAAAATAGTTCCAATGAAGATAGCTAGAAAGGTGGCAACTACCCATTTCAACACAATGTAGTTTCCTAGGAGAGTGTCACATATCTCGTGAGTTCAGAATTTTAAGGTAAAATAGGCCCATTTGCTTAAATATTGCTCACGTGTATGTTGCATCCAGATTTGCCACACGTAAGAGGTGTGGCTTGGCCCCCATATAGACTCAGGACTTAATGTTTGGTGTCATTCTGAGATGTTCTCTATAAGAAAGCAATACTTTTAGATATTATCACTGATGTTTATGCTGACCAATTAAAATGCTAATATAAATGTCAGTTCTGGGGTGCTTAAAGAAAGTAGGATGCTTTTGGTTAAGAAGTTATGAAGAGGGCTTCCTGGTGGTCCACTGAGTAAAGAGTCCACCTATTTTTTCTGACTATAATTCATGCACAGTTTTCTACTGTGAACCTACACAATTGATAAATGTCATAATTCATCATTCCCGCTAGTGTTAAGCAATTTTAATGTATTTTGGAAGATTGAATCACTCTTTCATTTGTTCCTTAAATGTACCACATCTGTTTGTCTGTATAGACACATGTTTCATCTTTGTGTTTCTAGCAGACAATAGTACATCGTTGACAAACCCCCATCTGTCCAGAGAATGAAACAATGCTGGAAATCTGAGACTTGCAAGCATTTCAGTGTGGAAGCTGCACGGTCCCCTCTGTGCACAGTTGAGTTTAGACCTTGGGCCTCTGAATATGGTGGTTTGGGGTCTGCATATATATGAACTGCATGTATTTGAATCTTCAGGGTGACCTTGTCCATGTATTTTCACTAGCCATTGAATCGTTCCCAAGGAGAACAGGAAATCTGGCACTGCTTTTGATAACACATTAATGACGTGATGTCTGGTTTCTATTAAAAGTTGAAAAGCAAAAATTTGAGGCTAGAAACAAAAGTATAGACAATGTCATATATAAATTTTAATGTATTACTTACTACATTAGATGACCAGACTTGAGGACCCCACTGGACAATGATATAAAAAGCCTAGTCAGGGATGGATTAGATGAGTACCACAAGCAACCACAGTCTTCTTTCATTATTGTCTTTTCAGATTTTGTGTAAAATAGTTCCAATGAAGATAGCTAGAAAGGTGGCAACTACCCATTTCAACACAATGTAGTTTCCTAGGAGAGTGTCACATATCTCGTGAGTTCAGAATTTTAAGGTAAAATAGGCCCATTTGCTTAAATATTGCTCACGTGTATGTTGCATCCAGATTTGCCACACGTAAGAGGTGTGGCTTGGCCCCCATATAGACTCAGGACTTAATGTTTGGTGTCATTCTGAGATGTTCTCTATAAGAAAGCAATACTTTTAGATATTATCACTGATGTTTATGCTGACCAATTAAAATGCTAATATAAATGTCAGTTCTGGGGTGCTTAAAGAAAGTAGGATGAGCGCTTTTGGTTAAGAAGTTATGAAGAGGGCTTCCCTGGTGGTCCACTGAGTAAAGAGTCCACCTTGCCATGCAAGAAGCACTGGTTCAATTCCTGGCCCAGGAAAATCCCACATGCTGTGGCGTGGCTGGACCAGTGTGTGCAATTACGAGCCTGTGCCCAGAGCTGGTGCTCTGCAAACAGAGAGGCCACCACAATGGGAGGCCCACACAAGCCAAAGAATAAAGATGGGTGAAAATAAATAAATAAAAAAAAACAATAAAAGAGGCACACACACAAAAGACATAATGAAGAATGGAATTACATTTTATGAAGGAAAAAGGAAGTAGGAGGAAGTCAGTCTGACTTACAGATGGCCTTAAGATGGGAAAAAAAAGTAATGGGTACAGAAAGTGATAAGAAGGTTTATGGAAGTAGACTTACATTTATTTATCGCTTAACTGATCTATTCTATATTTGCTCCTGAAATCCATTGTCACTTTGGCTATGCAAACAGCAATTTTTTCACACTGAGAAAGGAATGACTTTGGCAATGCCAACTGAGCCTAGCTCACCTAGTTCAGAACTAGCCTCATTGTTTAGGGATAGTCACTGCTACTTCTTTGCTAGTGTCTGAAGTTCATAAGTTTACTAATGGGTGGAACCTTACTATGTTAGCGTCTCGTGATGTAAATGAAATCTACATGATTTAACTGAAATTCTAAAGTTAATATTTAGATGTCAGATAGTGAACACTGATGTTAAAAAAGACCATCTCCTTTCAAATGTCTCTCTGACAGAACATTTTTGCACACAGACATTGTCATACATCTTGAAACTTTAAAATTAACTAACGGGGGCTTCCCTGGTGGTCCAGTGGGTAAGCACACTGCCTTTCAGTGCAAGGGGCGCTGGTTCAAGCCCTGGCCTGGGAAGATCCCACGTGCTGTGGAGCGGCTGGACCGATGTGTCCAATTACCAAGCCAGAGCTCTGGAGCGCATGCGCCCAGAGCCGGTGCTCTGCGACAACAGAGGCCACCACGATGGGAGGCCCACAGGAGCCAAAGAACAAATATGAATGAAAATAAATAAATGAAAGACCAATAGAAGTGGCCTGCCCGCCCCCCTCCCTCCCCAACCCGCCTCTCCCCCCGCCAAAAAAAAATGGTCTTTGGTGTGTAAAAAAGAAAAAAAAAATTAACTAACGGTGCAACTCAGCTTTCAGCTTTTCAACAGAAATTGCGAGAACCCAGCCGCTGACTCAAACAAGCCACTGTTGGAGCAGAGACAAATTATCTGCAGAGTGATCCCCTACTCATCAGTTAAAGACTCCCACCCTGTAATTTATCTCTCTCTCCCTTGATTCCTTCACAGACTTCCTCCACTACTTAATGAAAGTATCTTCTCTGGTATCCCTTCCCCAGGCTTTTAATATCCACTCCCTAATTCCAAAAATTTAGTTCCAGGGAACCTTCCAGGACTTCATCCCAACCCAGATCTCCTTCTACACTTTCTGCCTTCCCTTCCTGGTCCTAAAGAATGAAAGACCTAAACTCACTATTTCTCTTCTTTGCAGCCGCCCTGCACTCCAATATTTCTTCATCAAAATGCCTAAGTCAGACTTTTCTTCCGACCACTAGTCTTTTAAAATCTCATAAGCCCTCTCTAGCCTCTGCCTGCTGGATCTGTCTTTATTTATCTCAGGCCACAAACCAGGCCTACCCACCCCCACTGGCACCTGGCTCACCTCTGCCTCAGTATTTATTTTACATAGGAGGCTCCTTTATGTGTCTCCTTCTCACTGACCTGCCTGTCTCATGCTTTAACCCAATCCTATGTCTTTACTACCAAACAGGCCTTTTGGATTTAAAGAGACCAGTGCCTACATGTGTCTTCCTATAAAGTGGCTCATGCTAACCTTATTACCACGCCTTATAAGTTTCTTTCAGAAACTTCTGATCAGCAGAGATACTGCCATCTCTCGTGCAGCAACCCAAGAACATATCAAGGCCATGCTTCTCCTCCAGATTCTAAAGACAAAACTCCCCACCATCGACACCCCTTGGTCACCCAGGAAGTAGCCAGAGGTGATAATGTCGCCCCTGCTCCTTTCTATATTTCTTTAGAGTCTGGAATGATGTAGGTGAGGACTGCGAAAGCTGATTTAACCCCACCCACACCCCAGTCCCTTCCTGCCATGACCTCTATGGACACAAATCTTTCCTACGTGCAGACTGACATCAGCACCAGCCTCTCCTTTGGCCCTTCCCCTGGCCACACCCAGATACTTAAGGTCCATCCCCTTGTGCCATTGCCCTTTTGGCCCCCCCTCTCTTGGACCCCACTCTTGGACCCCTTCCTCTTGGATTCCTCTCTTGGAACTCTCTCTGACTTCCTTCACCCTCTCTGCTCGCCTCTCTCTCTGGGTCATGTCTGTGTAGCCACGTCCCTCATGATGGCTCCTATCTAAGCCCAGTATGAATAAACCTGATGCTGCCTGGAATCCCCACCTCTGTCTGTTTTTTCACACTTTTCTCATAAGCGCTCCAGAGAAAGGACAGTGTCCTGAGCAGAGCACATATTTCTTGGACTTGAGTCTGAGGCAGCGTAAAGATTTGCTGAGTGCCTTAGAAGAAATAGGGGATAATGGACACAAGGGCCAGGTACGCAATTAACTTTTCTGAGAGTCTGTTTCCAAATCTGACACTCAACAATGTGATAAGTAGGCTATTCTCAGATTTTTACATTCTAAGGAAAATAACTTTCTCTCTCCTATAGACAGAAACAGATAAAAAATAATTGTAACTGCTCATTTTTAGAGCATTTGCTATGTGCCAGGGACTCTTTCAAGCATTTATCATACATGATTTTATTTAAACCAACTAAAAACTGCATGAAGGGCGAGCTATAATTGGTCCCATTTTATGGATGAGAAAACTGAGGTTTAGGGAGCTTGAGGAATTTGCCCAAGGTTTACATCTCTCAGTAAGTGTGTCAACTACAAATTGGCTCTTACCAGTTTAACTGTCAATGACTGAACAATAAGGGCATTTGCCATCTGCCTCTGTAGAGATTGACCCCTGTGCTGTTGGGAGCTGCTGACCTTCAACACCCACTGAGGTAGTTCAGGGCAAAGTAGGCACTCTGTGCTCCAGGGAATCTGGTGGGGCAAGTCATTAGATTGGTGGATGCTTTTAGGAACAGATTTTGTTATCTCAATCCTTGCTTCTCCTCAGACTTAGAAAAGCTCTCCTCATGGTGACATCAGGTCCCCAGGACTAACTGAAAACCCCTTGTAAAATGACTTTTATTGGTATGAAACTCCCCCTTCCTCAAAATGTTATATACTGATCTTCCTCCTGCTGCCTCTTCGGACAAGTCTCCCAGGGCTATCTGGGGTGCTGCCTCCCAGGCTGCAGTCCTAATCATGCCCCAAATAAAACAACCCACAGCTCTCAAGTTGTTCATCTTTTTTAAGTCGAAAAGTGATTGAGTCAATATATAGTTCCAGCAGGCTGATTCTAGAGCCCACATTCTTCCTTCCAAACCTAGCAAAGTGTTAGATTATAACTCAAGACATAATATTTTAGCCATGGTGGGAAAATTCAAGAATAAATTGTAGCAAGAATAAATTCTGTCCTTTCAAAATTAAAGTATGGTTTAAGTATTTTTATTTATTTATTTATTTTTTTGCTGTGAGGCTTTACAAAGTTTGTTAAATGTGCATCCTTTCAGGCAGAGATGGGAAGAAATACAGCAGTTGCTCTGAGTCCTCTGCTCTTATTTTTTGCAGCTATGATTTTCCACAGACGCAGTTTCTTGGTGCCAGAGCTTTCTAAATCTGACACTCAACAATGTGATAAGTAGGCTATTCTCAGATTTTTACATTCTAAAATTTTCTCTCTCTATAGACAGAAACAGATAAAAAATAATTGTAACTGCTCATTTTTAGAGCATTTGCTATGTGCCAGGGACTCTTTCAAGCATTTATCATACATGATTTTATTTAAACCAACTAAAAACTGCATGAAGGGCGAGCTATAATTGGTCCCATTTTATGGATGAGAAAACTGAGGTTTAGGGAGCTTGAGGAATTTGCCCAAGGTTTACATCTCTCAGTAAGTGTGTCAACTACAAATTGGCTCTTACCAGTTTAACTGTCAATGACTGAACAATAAGGGCATTTGCCATCTGCCTCTGTAGAGATTGACCCCTGTGCTGTTGGGAGCTGCTGACCTTCAACACCCACTGAGGTAGTTCAGGGCAAAGTAGGCACTCTGTGCTCCAGGGAATCTGGTGGGGCAAGTCATTAGATTGGTGGATGCTTTTAGGAACAGATTTTGTTATCTCAATCCTTGCTTCTCCTCAGACTTAGAAAAGCTCTCCTCATGGTGACATCAGGTCCCCAGGACTAACTGAAAACCCCTTGTAAAATGACTTTTATTGGTATGAAACTCCCCCTTCCTCAAAATGTTATATACTGATCTTCCTCCTGCTGCCTCTTCGGACAAGTCTCCCAGGGCTATCTGGGGTGCTGCCTCCCAGGCTGCAGTCCTAATCATGCCCCAAATAAAACAACCCACAGCTCTCAAGTTGTTCATCTTTTTTAAGTCGAAAAGTGATTGAGTCAATATATAGTTCCAGCAGGCTGATTCTAGAGCCCACATTCTTCCTTCCAAACCTAGCAAAGTGTTAGATTATAACTCAAGACATAATATTTTAGCCATGGTGGGAAAATTCAAGAATAAATTGTAGCAAGAATAAATTCTGTCCTTTCAAAATTAAAGTATGGTTTAAGTATTTTTATTTATTTATTTATTTTTTTGCTGTGAGGCTTTACAAAGTTTGTTAAATGTGCATCCTTTCAGGCAGAGATGGGAAGAAATACAGCAGTTGCTCTGAGTCCTCTGCTCTTATTTTTTGCAGCTATGATTTTCCACAGACGCAGTTTCTTGGTGCCAGAGCTTTCTAAAGACCTTTCCTTTTTCTTCATTTCCTGAAGACTTCATTATCTCTGAATCATCTAAAGTTTTGACTGAGACTGTGACCTTTGTTGTGCTAAAATCTTGCTCCTAAGGCTATTCTTCCCTTGTTTCAATTGCCTCCTTCATTTTTCGAAGTCATTTTCGTCCTGAGTGGAAAAAAAAGAACATCTAGTTTTCAGTGATTTTGTTGACTTTTCTTCATTGGAAGAAATCTGCAAAAGTGCTTTTCAAAACCTTTGCAGTGGCAGCAAACAGTCTGGAAGGTGTTTACATGCAATGGAAAAATAAGGGATTCACGAAGTGGGGGGGGGGGGTTCAGGGAATGTGCACATTAAAAAAAAAATGTTCAAACTGTTGAAAATGCAGCTTTGTCTGCCAAAGTGACCATTCGGGTCTATTTACACATGACTTGTCTTTTCCAGGAGCTCAGGCTCCAAAGGTTTTGAGTTGCTGACAGCAGGCAAATGCTGAACAACTGAGGCAGCAGAGTACAGCAAGCAGGGACAAGGGCAAGCCGACCTGGGGCAAGTTTCTGAGCTTTACCTCTGCCGGTCTCAGTTTTCTCATCTGTAAATTCAGGATAATGATGGTAATTGCCTCATAGTTGCAGTGAAGATTAAGTGAAAGGTATAAAGCTACTTGGGCTTCCTGCTGGTCCAGCCGACAGTGGAACAGATCCTGAAGAGAGTGGCAGATCGGCTAAGAAAAGAAAGAAGGACAGAAAAGATGAGGTTGAGAGAGACAGCAAGAGGCAGACAACTCTACAGGTTATCGACAAGTTGCTGACAAGTTTATTGAATTCGCTCATACATTTTATACTTCTCAAAATCAGATAACACACAGCAAATAGTAGTGTATACATGCTTTAAGCCAGGTTTCTCAGACCTAGCATCCTCTCCCTCAGGCAGGCCATTAACTAGGTATTACCACCTGGTAAGTCATTAACATATTCAAAGCTCTTTAGATTACAATGGTTCCGGGGCATAAAGCCCCTCAAGCCCTTTAGGTGTCCTTTCTGATAGCTCAGGAATGTCTTCACAGTACCTGAGGTGGCGGGACAGAGAGCTATGCTGTTATCAGCCCCTGTTTCCAGGGCAGCTCCCAGAGCTTTGTTTCATTAAAAGAAACCCCTTGAAACAGGGTATCTCCCCGCAGTTTCCTAGGTGGCTCAGTGGTAAAGAATCTGCCTGCCAGTGCAGGAGACGCATTTTTAATCCTTGGGTTGGAAAAATCCCCTGGAGTAGGAAATGGCAACCCACTCCAGTATTCTTGTCTGGGAAATTCCATGGACAGAAAAGCCTGGCAAGTTACAGTTCGGGAAATCACAAAGAGTAGGACATGACTGAGCAACTGAACATGCAAGCATAAAGCTCTTTGCAAAGTGCTTGGTTCCTATTAAGAGCTCAATACCAGTAGATATTATTATTATTGTTGTTGTTGTTATTTTATTTAAAAAATTTAAAATTTTATGTTTTTGACTGACAGCATGGCATGTGGGATCTCCCATTTCCCCAACTAGGAATCAAACCTGTGTCTCTTGCAGTGGGAGTGTGGAGTCAATCACTGGACCACCAGGGAAGTCATATATTATTGTTATATCTTTTCTTATCCTGCATTGACATTAAAATGACAACAACAAAAATATCTCTGTGTTGAGATTGACTCTTTCTTCATTCCAGGGAACCCTAGAAGACTTCAGTCTTCTTAAGCCCCTACAGGACCAGAGAACCCTGACTCCTCCCAGAAGCTGCCATTAGATGATCATTCCTGCCTTATTCATCACTGATGGACACCACAGTTCTTTGCATGGTAACTCGTTGTATTGTTGGAAAACAAGCTCAGACTCTCAGAAAGTCACTATTCTAAGTAATTACTTTCCAGGCATTTCTACCTGTTAGCTTCTGTGAGGCTCCCTTGGGCCACCTTGGGATGGGTCTAGTCCCTTTTCCATATGTGTGCATGCGTGCTAAGTAGCTTCAGTCAGGTCCAACTCTTTGCTGCTCCATGTAGCCCGCCAGGCTCCTCTGTCCATGGACTCTCCAGGCAAGAATACTGGAGTGGGTTGCCATGCTCTCCTCCAGGAGGTCTTCCCGACTCAGGGACCAAATCTGAGTCTCTTACATCTCTTGCATTGGCACGTGGGTTATCTACTGCCAGTGACACACCTGGGAAGCCCCCTACAAGGATACATGGGCAAATTACTTAACTCCTCTGGGTCTCAGTTTATGCCTATATAAAATGCAGATCATTCATTGTTTGACCCTCAAGGGAATTTCCTGAGGATTAAAAATATATGTATTTGCAATGATCTCAGCACACAGTAGACAATGACTTGAAGAAGACTGCCTGATATCAGCGACTTTCCTGCAGATCATAGGGGAGAGCGCCTGACCTTCACTGAGCTACATGGCAGCCCTCCCATGGTCAGTCAGGCCTGCTGTGATGACTTTCCCTGGTCCTTCATGTCACTGGTGGTCATGCCCCAGCAGGGCCTCATCTCATCTCTTCCCTCTACTCCGGAATCTCCCTGTGTCCCTGGGCCAACCTTGAAGCTCACTTGGTGCCCATGTGTATGCTTTGGTCCACTTGGCCAGGACAGCGAGGCTGCTGGTTACAGATTTGCAGAGATGAGGCACACAGCCAACTACAGGCTGGCCTCTCATCCTGTGCTTTATGCTGCCAATGTCACTTCTGCTATTTGGGGTTTTGGCTTCATCAAACCAGAGGGACACTTCTGAGGTGTACTGGAGTCCATGTCCCTCAGGGACATGTGAGTAGGAGCCGGGAGCCATCCCTCCTTCTCAGTCTCTGTTTTGGCGAGCAGTGATTCCAGGCAGCTCTCTGGAGAGGCCCAGGAGACAGCTTTCGATGTGCTTGTTACAAACATACTTTTAAAATTGTTCTGCTTCCATCCCTGCCCCACTCCTCTCTTGCTTTCATTCCCATTTTCTGGAATTATGATCTCAGTATTTTCGGAGGACTTAGCATGTAAACTTTTTCCTCTGTCTCTGTATTCTTGGGAACCCTGGCAAAGACAGGCAACGTTATTACCACTACCCCTCCCTTTGTTCAACGTCAATTTGATTATAGCTGATTACTGGCTCTCCTCTCTCTTACTCACAAAATGAAGCATCTTTCTCTGCTTTATGAGTCAACACCTTCAAGCCACATTCTCCTCTTTTTTTTTTTTTTTTCCAATCCCTGCTAGGGTGTTATTCTCTTAAATCTTATTGCCTGCTTTCCAACCTCATGGGGTGACTGGATCTAAGATAATATGGTAACAGTGCAAGTGGATTGATATGTCACCTGTTGGAGGTTATGTTGGAATTTTCACAGAAGGTTTTCTGAAGAAAAAAGAACCTTAACTTGAAATTAGAAGTTAGTGACTTTTTCTGTAAAGGGTCAGAGGGTCAGTATTTTAGACTACCATGGACATGACTGTATAATCTCTATGGCAACAATTAAACCCTACAGGTATAATGAGAAAGAGGCCTTAGCAAATATGTAAATGAATGGGCAATGAAACTTTATTTATAAAAAATGTGCTCCAATAAAACTTTATTTATAAAACCTATTTGGAGATCAGATCTGGCCTATGGGCTATAGTGCAGACCCTTTCTGTAAATGATGGGATTACAAGAAAACAAATCAGAATTTGGGGAAAATATGGGCTGTTTTAATATCTCTTGATTTTTGTTTCTTTAATTCAGTAAAAACGTGTTGAGAGGAGGAAAGAGAACACACTCTTATTGAATGCCTCTAATGAGTCAGAGTCTTGGCTAGGGGTTTCCATATGATATGACACTTACTGTTCTTAGCAATTATTATTGTCATTATCCCAATTTTTGGATGAGATGAGTATGGTGAGACTTTGAGATAAATGAATTGTCTCTTCACAAAAAAGGAGTGTCAAGGTTCAGTGTACACTCTGCTATATTTAAAAAGGATAACCAGAAAAGACCTATTGAATAGCATAGGAGATTCTGTTCAATGTTATGTGGCAGCTTGGATGGAAGGGAGTGTAAGGGAGCATGGATACATGTATATGTATGACTGAGTCCCTTTGCTGTCTACCTGAGATTATCACAACATTGTTACTTGACTATACTCCAGTATAAGATAAAATAAAAAGTTTAAAAGGAAGGACTGAAGGAGAAAAGAAAAGATAAAGTAGTGTCAAGGTTCAAAATCAGGCTTCCTTTAACCCAAGAGCATGTATGAAAGTATTCTAATTTATCTACTTTGTGCAAAATTCTGTACGTCTAGATGGATAAAATATAGAGGTGAATAAAATGGCTCCATTTGGGTCAGAAGCACGATAAAATAACAGCAAAATAAAATAAGACAGTCTCTAATGTCCCAAAAGAAGCATAAAGCACTTAAGCAGTTAAAGGATCATACCAAGCAAGTGGGAAATAGAAAAGTCCCATTGTGAGGGTGGTAATGAAGTAGAGATGTGAAGAACAAATATGACTTTGAAAGGTAGAGAGAAGGAAGAGTGTGGGTCCAAGCAGAGAAAGGAAGTGAATAAGGCCAGGGAGTCTAGAAGAGGAAGGAATAGTGAATATGGAGAAGATGTAGACCATCAAAGACAAGCCTTATCTACTTGTTAATTTTGGCCACATGTTTCACTCAACCCTATGCTTAAAGGTCCCATCTGAGTCTAGCTAGCTCTGGGCTGGGTCTGGCTATGACTGAAATGAAGTCAGTTTTGTCTAATCTTTTCTTGGATGGGTGTCCCACTGACCACTTAGAATGGAGAAATAGAGTTTTGATTAACAAGAATAAAAGGTCATAGAGTGAGAGCTAATGAATCAGAGGCTGAGTAGATACAGCAAGAAAGGAATACAGAAAATAGGAGCAAAACTGGAGAGACTATGAATATCTAGTAAAGGACCTGGAAGCCCTAGGCTTCTTATTTTCATATCCTTTACCCTCCCTAGGTGGTGAGTTCTGCAAAGGCAGGTACCCTATCTTTTCCTTTCAACATGTTATCCTCTGTATTTAGCACATTGCCTTGCCTACTGTACATGCTCAATAATATTTGCCAATAAACTGAATAAGTGATTGAACTCAGTCAGGCTTTTTTCCCAGTTAGAGAGCTAGAGCCCAAATCTTGTAGTAACTCAATCCAGCCTTTCTCAGTGGGAACCACTCCTTCCATAGAAGGATTCCTGTAATCCACTGGTGTTTCCCATGTGCCTCTCCCAGTCTGTGAAGGCTCAGTGCCAGCGGGAAGTGCTCAAACCACCTCGTGCAACCAAGAGTCTTGCATCATTCTCACAGAGAGGGAAATTTTCCAAGTTCTTGTTGCTGTAGAGAGATGAGGTCAAACTGTTAAGAGGTCAGCGGTACTCTTAACACTGTCTTTGTGTTGTTTTCATATAAATATTTTTACTGGGACATTATTTTGGCAACCAAGACTAGCTCCCAGGACTGTGGAGAGAAGGGAAGGTTTGCTCACCACATGCCAATGGCATGCACTTGAGTCAGCTGAGGGCCAGGGTGATTTGATATCAAGTCCTTTTTCGCTTTTGTCTTGATGCTTTCTCATTGACTCAGTGTATGTCCTTTATCCTCTCTTCAAATGGGAAACAGCTGGGCTAAAGTCCATATCCAAATTCTCTACCCGCTTCCCTTTCAACATTCCTACCCCATCCTCTGGCCAAGAAAGCAGAAGCTATTTCTGAGACACTAGTCCTGCGACAGATGTTATGCTAATTACCCAAAAGCTCAATTTGGCAGCTTGTTGGTTGAGTAGCTAACTCATATCCATTACAGACTGAAATGAAGTCAGTTTTGTCTAATCTTTTCTTGGATGGGTGTCCCACTGACCACTTAGAATGGAGAAATAGAGTTTTGATTAACAAGAATAAAAGGTCATAGAGTGAGAGCTAATGAATCAGAGGCTGAGTAGATACAGCAAGAAAGGAATACAGAAAATAGGAGCAAAACTGGAGAGACTATGAATATCTAGTAAAGGACCTGGAAGCCCTAGGCTTTTATTTTCATATCCTTTACCCTCCCTAGGTGGTGAGTTCTGCAAAGGCAGGTACCCTATCTTTTCCTTTCAACATGTTATCCTCTGTATTTAGCACATTGCCTTGCCTACTGTACATGCTCAATAATATTTGCCAATAAACTGAATAAGTGATTGAACTCAGTCAGGCTTTTTTCCCAGTTAGAGAGCTAGAGCCCAAATCTTGTAGTAACTCAATCCAGCCTTTCTCAGTGGGAACCACTCCTTCCATAGAAGGATTCCTGTAATCCACTGGTGTTTCCCATGTGCCTCTCCCAGTCTGTGAAGGCTCAGTGCCAGCGGGAAGTGCTCAAACCACCTCGTGCAACCAAGAGTCTTGCATCATTCTCACAGAGAGGGAAATTTTCCAAGTTCTTGTTGCTGTAGAGAGATGAGGTCAAACTGTTAAGAGGTCAGCGGTACTCTTAACACTGTCTTTGTGTTGTTTTCATATAAATATTTTTACTGGGACATTATTTTGGCAACCAAGACTAGCTCCCAGGACTGTGGAGAGAAGGGAAGGTTTGCTCACCACATGCCAATGGCATGCACTTGAGTCAGCTGAGGGCCAGGGTGATTTGATATCAAGTCCTTTTTCGCTTTTGTCTTGATGCTTTCTCATTGACTCAGTGTATGTCCTTTATCCTCTCTTCAAATGGGAAACAGCTGGGCTAAAGTCCATATCCAAATTCTCTACCCGCTTCCCTTTCAACATTCCTACCCCATCCTCTGGCCAAGAAAGCAGAAGCTATTTCTGAGACACTAGTCCTGCGACAGATGTTATGCTAATTACCCAAAAGCTCAATTTGGCAGCTTGTTGGTGGAATAGCTAAATCAGATCCATACATTTCAGCATTTTCTGCTACTAACCTAGTGAAGTTATATTCCAGGGTTGCTCAATAATTTGAAGTAGCTCTGAGATTGCCTTTCTACCAAGATAGGTGAGTTTCTCTAGGAAAATTCAAACAGTAACCTCTTGATTCTTTTACCAACATTGTGCTTGATTCCTCTCTGTGTTTCTTCTGCTCTGCAATGCCTGATCCATAATGGTGTTGATGATGGTTGGAGTAAATGAATGAGCTACAAATTACATGTCCCATCCTTCTGTTTGTGATGGTTCTACTTTGTCCACAATGCATTGGATCCTGTTTCCTTGAGCTAGGATAAACTGAAATAGTATTTGGTAATAAAAATCTTGTAATAATAAAAACATCTTAGATTTTTAAGGTACTTTTCTATTCACAATCTTAGTTTGTTTTCACTATCCCATAGAGTAAAAGAAAAAAAAAAGCATTATTTTTATTTCTTGGTTGTTTCTCTCCCTAATCTCCATATCCAATAATATCCAGGCCATTGACTCTACAAAAATTTGTTACACATTTCTATAGTGTTACCAGCTTAACTCAGATTGCTGTTTTTCTCCATTTAGTTTCTTGTGATTGTATCTTAGTTGGTCTCCTTAATTCCCAAAACTTCTGATTTTACTGTTGCAGTATTATCAGGATATTTCAAAAATACAGAGTTGATCTTGCCACTTCTCTTTTTTCTAACATGCCGGTAACTCTCTACTGCCTACTAGGTCAAGTCCCAATCCACTAGTGTCATACATAAGATTGTAGTTTGAGTCCTATCGCACCTCTACTTAGTTTGCAGCAACTTGGGCTAGCTAAAACATCTCACGCCCCTTCATATCTCTGTGATTTTTCCCATGTGGTAATGTTTATCTGAAATGCCCTCGTCTACTCTGTATTTTTTCAAAACTCCTATTCATGTTTTAAGACTCACCTCATCTGTGCAGGTTGCCATGACTCAGGAAGAATCAAGTGCGTCTTTTGTAGCAGTTCTAGAAAAACCTTTTTGGCATTTCTTAATCTATAAGAAAATTGTTTGTTTAACTGTTTCTCCATTAAGCCATTGGCTTGTAGGTGTACTGCCCCTGACTATAACATCTGTCACCTAAGAGTTAGTTAACAAATGCTTGTTTAATAAGTGGATTTTGCAAATAAGAAACTGTGAAAATGTAGCAGAGAATGGAACTTTGGAGACATGTTCTAATCACAGCTCTTTCATTAACTCATTGTGATCTCTCTGGACCTCTGTTTTCTATAAAATGAGGGCCCTTGATTAGACTATCTGTATTATATATTCCAGTGCTGAGGATTTAATTCTATAAGAAATTCTGATGAGTTTTCTCATTTTCTTAGTTAATAAAGCTATGGCCTAATTCTATATCTTTTGACTTGAGGTCTGTATATATTTAACATGCTTTATTATTTCAAAATGAAGATTGAAATGAAGTAAGAAGTTACAGCAAGAGAAAAGGAATTATTGATCCTTGTGCTGGTCCTATGTTACATCAGTTCTGTGACCTTGGATGAGAACTTGTCTGTTTGGTCCCAGTTTTTCATCAACATAAGGAGGACACTGACCTAGATTGCACATGCATGGTGTTCTTTATACTGCTCACTACTGCTATGTTCAAGGCAGACATCACTAATCAATTACTAAACTCATTCTCATTGAATCTATGTGCAAGATCAGAGTTCATTTCTATATAGCACTGCAAGAAGCCACTCCTATTAGTCCTTTTCAATTACTAATTCACTTGTGGCTGCACTGGGTCTTCCTTGCTCTATGCTGAGCAACTAGCTTTCTCTAGTTGTAGAGCACAGGATCTAGGCACTCGGGCTTCAGTAGTTGCAACTTGAGGGCTCAGTAGTAGCGGTTCTAGAGCACAAGCTCAGTAATTGATGTAAATGGACTTGTTGCTCTGTGGTATGTGGGTTCTTCCTGGGGCAAGGATTGAATCCTTGTCTCCTTCATTGGCAGGTAGATTTTTATCCACTGGGCCACCAGGAAGTCCCTACTGGAGCTTTTTTGAATAACAAGATTGTACACAAGATTCAAAACTAAAGAAATCCTTCACTGCTCTTGGCAGTAGGTATTTTCTGAAATCCCCCTCAGTTCTGTTGTTTTCCAGGAGATCTGTGTAGGCCTGTCTGTGTATTTAGGTTTAGATTTCTAATCTCTGAGCATTATATCGAAGAGAAGATCATGCTCAGATCCCTGGAATGGCCGGGCTTTGTGATGATGAATCCAAACATAATCACCATCCTGTGAGTAATCAGCAGTCCTTTATTCCAAGCCTAAAGTCATTGACTTGGTGCCATAAGCCAACAGGGGTTCTGCACTGAAAGCATCTGAACAGAGCCAAATACCATCATTACAGAGGCAGATTTGGATATACAATTCTCATGTATCTTTTGTCTTCTCAGTGCACTGGTGCAACGGGAGTGTTAACCAGTTTTAACAGTCTCAGCTGTCCTCCAGAGGCCTGTTTAGCAAAGAAGCTGTGCGCTTTTGGAATCCTTGATGTTTTTAGAAAGTAGCTTGCATCCAAACATTCTCTGTGCCCTAATTAACTGAATTTCCCTTTTTGCTCCTGGCACATAATAAATGTAAAAATAAATATTTGTAGAATGAATGAATTCTTAGACTTCTCACTATCCAACAGTTCCACTGCCAAGTGCCATGTTCTGTCTGAAATGATCACCGACTCACTCTAGTATTATCTAGCATCCTCCTTCTGTGAGCTGTCTTAGCACCCATGAGATGCATTTGAACACACGTGTCTCCAACCAGCCTTTAGATCCCTCAGGCAGGACAGCGCCTTGTTTCTTTTTGTTTCTATTACAAATTTCTATTACAGTATTTAGTAACTACTTAGCAGTCAACTATAATCCACAGCCATGGAAAGATAGTCTCTAATAGCAACTCGGTTCTAGACGGGCTTCAGTAGTTGCAACTTGAGGGCTCAGTAGTAGCGGTTCTAGAGCACAAGCTCAGTAATTGATGTAAATGGACTTGTTGCTCTGTGGTATGTGGGTTCTTCCTGGGGCAAGGATTGAATCCTTGTCTCCTTCATTGGCAGGTAGATTTTTATCCACTGGGCCACCAGGAAGTCCCTACTGGAGCTTTTTTGAATAACAAGATTGTACACAAGATTCAAAACTAAAGAAATCCTTCACTGCTCTTGGCAGTAGGTATTTTCTGAAATCCCCCTCAGTTCTGTTGTTTTCCAGGAGATCTGTGTAGGCCTGTCTGTGTATTTAGGTTTAGATTTCTAATCTCTGAGCATTATATCGAAGAGAAGATCATGCTCAGATCCCTGGAATGGCCGGGCTTTGTGATGATGAATCCAAACATAATCACCATCCTGTGAGTAATCAGCAGTCCTTTATTCCAAGCCTAAAGTCATTGACTTGGTGCCATAAGCCAACAGGGGTTCTGCACTGAAAGCATCTGAACAGAGCCAAATACCATCATTACAGAGGCAGATTTGGATATACAATTCTCATGTATCTTTTGTCTTCTCAGTGCACTGGTGCAACGGGAGTGTTAACCAGTTTTAACAGTCTCAGCTGTCCTCCAGAGGCCTGTTTAGCAAAGAAGCTGTGCGCTTTTGGAATCCTTGATGTTTTTAGAAAGTAGCTTGCATCCAAACATTCTCTGTGCCCTAATTAACTGAATTTCCCTTTTTGCTCCTGGCACATAATAAATGTAAAAATAAATATTTGTAGAATGAATGAATTCTTAGACTTCTCACTATCCAACAGTTCCACTGCCAAGTGCCATGTTCTGTCTGAAATGATCACCGACTCACTCTAGTATTATCTAGCATCCTCCTTCTGTGAGCTGTCTTAGCACCCATGAGATGCATTTGAACACACGTGTCTCCAACCAGCCTTTAGATCCCTCAGGCAGGACAGCGCCTTGTTTCTTTTTGTTTCTATTACAAATTTCTATTACAGTATTTAGTAACTACTTAGCAGTCAACTATAATCCACAGCCATGGAAAGATAGTCTCTAAAATGAGAGTACCAAGGCATGTGAGGTGGGCTTATTATAGTGGAGGGTAACGTGATCTTAAGTCATGTACACATCTCAACACTGCAGGGTGAGGCAGTCATCTGGATTGGTAGGATAATGTGTTAATATTTTGTTCTAGCCACTACCACCTTTAGGGGAATAGGGACAATGTGGAGCACATTCAGAAGAAAGGGACAAGGATAGGGAATGACTGGGAGCATGTGATGTAAAGATTGGCTCCATGCTCTGAAAGGACTCACTCAGGAAAGAAGTGGATTAAGGCTGTTATGAGAGATTTCTAAAAATATCTGTATGACTGTTATGTAGCAGCAAGAGTAAGCTTATTATATGCATCTTCACAGGACAGAACTGAGACTTGTGGATAGAAAACATAAGCAAATGTGGAAATGGGAACCCACTTCAGTATACTCCATGGAGTAGCTCACACTGTTGGGGTGTGTGTGCATGTTTAGTTGCATCTGACTGTGTGACCTTACAAACTATAGCCCACCAGCCTCCTCTGTCCATGGAATTTTCCAGGCAAGAACACTGGAGTGGGTTGCCATTTCATCCTTGTGGAAATTTTCTCAACCAAGAGATTAAATCTGCACCTCCTGTTGTCTCCCACATTGCAGGTAGAGTCTTTACCTGCTGACTCATGGGGAAGTCACACTCTTAGGGATTATGTCTAAAATCAGGAAATCCTCAAACTGTGGTGTGTTTTCAGGTCTTGCATCCAAACTTTTTAATTAACTGAATTTCCCTTTTTGCTCCTGGCACATAATAAATGTAAAAATAAATATTTGTAGAATGAATGAATTCTTAGACTTCTCACTATCCAACAGTTCCACTGCCAAGTGCCATGTTCTGTCTGAAATGATCACCGACTCACTCTAGTATTATCTAGCATCCTCCTTCTGTGAGCTGTCTTAGCACCCATGAGATGCATTTGAACACACGTGTCTCCAACCAGCCTTTAGATCCCTCAGGCAGGACAGCGCCTTGTTTCTTTTTGTTTCTATTACAAATTTCTATTACAGTATTTAGTAACTACTTAGCAGTCAACTATAATCCACAGCCATGGAAAGATAGTCTCTAAAATGAGAGTACCAAGGCATGTGAGGTGGGCTTATTATAGTGGAGGGTAACGTGATCTTAAGTCATGTACACATCTCAACACTGCAGGGTGAGGCAGTCATCTGGATTGGTAGGATAATGTGTTAATATTTTGTTCTAGCCACTACCACCTTTAGGGGAATAGGGACAATGTGGAGCACATTCAGAAGAAAGGGACAAGGATAGGGAATGACTGGGAGCATGTGATGTAAAGATTGGCTCCATGCTCTGAAAGGACTCACTCAGGAAAGAAGTGGATTAAGGCTGTTATGAGAGATTTCTAAAAATATCTGTATGACTGTTATGTAGCAGCAAGAGTAAGCTTATTATATGCATCTTCACAGGACAGAACTGAGACTTGTGGATAGAAAACATAAGCAAATGTGGAAATGGGAACCCACTTCAGTATACTCCATGGAGTAGCTCACACTGTTGGGGTGTGTGTGCATGTTTAGTTGCATCTGACTGTGTGACCTTACAAACTATAGCCCACCAGCCTCCTCTGTCCATGGAATTTTCCAGGCAAGAACACTGGAGTGGGTTGCCATTTCATCCTTGTGGAAATTTTCTCAACCAAGAGATTAAATCTGCACCTCCTGTTGTCTCCCACATTGCAGGTAGAGTCTTTACCTGCTGACTCATGGGGAAGTCACACTCTTAGGGATTATGTCTAAAATCAGGAAATCCTCAAACTGTGGTGTGTTTTCAGGTTCAAGGATGCATATTCATTGCACAGGACTCAGCATTGCCTCTTGGATGAGATTCAGAATGAAGTATTGTGGAATGGCAACAAATACTGGTGGCTATCTCCCACTGGTAAATCTTTTGCCAAAAAATGAATCTAAGAGAGGAAGCCTAAATAACTCTCCAGACTCTGAACAATAGGACATAGGTCCTCAAATCCAACAGATCCATGGTATTGCTCTTGTGAAACCTCTGAAATATTTTAGTGACCAGAGCACCAAGTATATCCAAAGTTTGAAAGCCACTCTTCAATTATTTCTAACAGAGGTAGTGACAGTGGGTTCTTGAGGTCATGAGAAGAGTCTGAGCCACCCTGATGTGCCATTGGACATAAGGCTGGTCTTGCTATAATCTCCTCTTGGGAACAGACTTCTGTTTAATAACAGGGATATCCTGTTTAATAAAAGGAATGCTGGTGAAATCTACTCCCTTGGTCCATGATAAGTTTTCCAGAGGACAATACACATGGACTAAAGAAACAGCCTTCTGGCATACTATAGACAGCATGGACTTTCCAGAGTTTCTGTTCTACCTATACCACTCAACCACTTGTGAGCCCCAAACACTGCTGTAGGCATACTCCTGCTATCTTTCATGTTTGCTCTCATCCACTTTTCAAAATCATTCTTTGTGCTTGCTTCCATCTGACTTCAGCCTTTCCAGCAATGAAAGTTATTATAATCCTCCCAAAGTCATTCCTTTCCTACTTGTATGTGAGAAACTTCTGTAAAGGCATCAGTATACTCCATGGAGTAGCTCACACTGTTGGGGTGTGTGTGCATGTTTAGTTGCATCTGACTGTGTGACCTTACAAACTATAGCCCACTAGGCTCCTCTGTCCATGGAATTTTCCAGGCAAGAACACTGGAGTGGGTTGCCATTTCATCCTTGTGGAAATTTTCTCAACCAAGAGATTAAATCTGCACCTCCTGTTGTCTCCCACATTGCAGGTAGAGTCTTTACCTGCTGACTCATGGGGAAGTCACACTCTTAGGGATTATGTCTAAAATCAGGAAATCCTCAAACTGTGGTGTGTTTTCAGGTTCAAGGATGCATATTCATTGCACAGGACTCAGCATTGCCTCTTGGATGAGATTCAGAATGAAGTATTGTGGAATGGCAACAAATACTGGTGGCTATCTCCCACTGGTAAATCTTTTGCCAAAAAATGAATCTAAGAGAGGAAGCCTAAATAACTCTCCAGACTCTGAACAATAGGACATAGGTCCTCAAATCCAACAGATCCATGGTATTGCTCTTGTGAAACCTCTGAAATATTTTAGTGACCAGAGCACCAAGTATATCCAAAGTTTGAAAGCCACTCTTCAATTATTTCTAACAGAGGTAGTGACAGTGGGTTCTTGAGGTCATGAGAAGAGTCTGAGCCACCCTGATGTGCCATTGGACATAAGGCTGGTCTTGCTATAATCTCCTCTTGGGAACAGACTTCTGTTTAATAACAGGGATATCCTGTTTAATAAAAGGAATGCTGGTGAAATCTACTCCCTTGGTCCATGATAAGTTTTCCAGAGGACAATACACATGGACTAAAGAAACAGCCTTCTGGCATACTATAGACAGCATGGACTTTCCAGAGTTTCTGTTCTACCTATACCACTCAACCACTTGTGAGCCCCAAACACTGCTGTAGGCATACTCCTGCTATCTTTCATGTTTGCTCTCATCCACTTTTCAAAAATCATTCTTTGTGCTTGCTTCCATCTGACTTCAGCCTTTCCAGCAATGAAAGTTATTATAATCCTCCCAAAGTCATTCCTTTCCTACTTGATGCTTTGTCCCATGACCCTGATCCTCACTTTGCCTTCTTTCTAACCCCAGCTATGTTGCCTCTGATAGCCTAGGGTAAGCACAGTTCTTGACTTCCTGGATCTGGGATCCTTCTATCCTGATATCTCTTTCCCCTGATTTCCCTTCTGCTGGTTGCCTTCATCTCCCATGAACTGAAAGAGCAACATCCTGCAATTCTCCATATCCTTTTTTTGATGCAAAGTCAATTGGTTCTCTAGGTGGTAAGGATATACACCTGTGAAGGAAAGAGACATCCTTTCCTTTCACCCAACCACTCTGAAGGCTGAGTTCTTTCTGTTGGTCTAATTCTGTGGTTTTAAGTACAGAACAGAGATGTTGGTAAAGAAACAATAATACAGGGTTTGTGTTTCTCCCTCAATATCTGTGCTTCCCTTGCTGAACCATGCTTTGTACCGCACAGCCTAATTAGAACACAGAAACATTCTAGTTTTAACATCTTCTCAAGAAAGAAGCAAAACTGAGGAATAAAGGAAAATGAGCTGTGTCAACAAAAAGCATCTGAGCTATTTTGCAATTTTTAAAAAAATTTATGCTCTCTTGTTGGTAAAACAATGTAGTCTCAGATTTTCTTCACTCATTTGCCTGGAAAGCCTATGGTAATAATGACTGTCTGGATATAATTTTTTTTTTTTTTTGACTTGCCATCTGCCCAGTTCATGTGACATTCTGGATTTTTCATGCCTATCTTCCTCTCCAGAAAGCTGGTCTTAGATGCATCAGTGCAATTAACAGAGATGTTCCAGCTCAGAAATGCTTTTGAGACTATTTCTTCATAATTAAATATGAACTAGCAGAGTGTTGAAAATGTATTTCTCTTTGGATAATAACCAGAGCAACCACAAATGAATTATCTGGAGCCTGGAGCATGACAGTAAAGCTGACATACAGATATGGAAATGGAGAATGGTGTCATGAACCAACAATGGGGCCAAAGGATATGTTTGTACATATTCACCTGAGCCAGCCACCTTGGAGAAAAGAATCATTCGTGCTTGCTTCCATCTGACTTCAGCCTTTCCAGCAATGAAAGTTATTATAATCCTCCCAAAGTCATTCCTTTCCTACTTGATGCTTTGTCCCATGACCCTGATCCTCACTTTGCCTTCTTTCTAACCCCAGCTATGTTGCCTCTGATAGCCTAGGGTAAGCACAGTTCTTGACTTCCTGGATCTGGGATCCTTCTATCCTGATATCTCTTTCCCCTGATTTCCCTTCTGCTGGTTGCCTTCATCTCCCATGAACTGAAAGAGCAACATCCTGCAATTCTCCATATCCTTTTTTTGATGCAAAGTCAATTGGTTCTCTAGGTGGTAAGGATATACACCTGTGAAGGAAAGAGACATCCTTTCCTTTCACCCAACCACTCTGAAGGCTGAGTTCTTTCTGTTGGTCTAATTCTGTGGTTTTAAGTACAGAACAGAGATGTTGGTAAAGAAACAATAATACAGGGTTTGTGTTTCTCCCTCAATATCTGTGCTTCCCTTGCTGAACCATGCTTTGTACCGCACAGCCTAATTAGAACACAGAAACATTCTAGTTTTAACATCTTCTCAAGAAAGAAGCAAAACTGAGGAATAAAGGAAAATGAGCTGTGTCAACAAAAAGCATCTGAGCTATTTTGCAATTTTTAAAAAAATTTATGCTCTCTTGTTGGTAAAACAATGTAGTCTCAGATTTTCTTCACTCATTTGCCTGGAAAGCCTATGGTAATAATGACTGTCTGGATATAATTTTTTTTTTTTTTTGACTTGCCATCTGCCCAGTTCATGTGACATTCTGGATTTTTCATGCCTATCTTCCTCTCCAGAAAGCTGGTCTTAGATGCATCAGTGCAATTAACAGAGATGTTCCAGCTCAGAAATGCTTTTGAGACTATTTCTTCATAATTAAATATGAACTAGCAGAGTGTTGAAAATGTATTTCTCTTTGGATAATAACCAGAGCAACCACAAATGAATTATCTGGAGCCTGGAGCATGACAGTAAAGCTGACATACAGATATGGAAATGGAGAATGGTGTCATGAACCAACAATGGGGCCAAAGGATATGTTTGTACATATTCACCTGAGCCAGACCTTTGGGAGGAAAAAAAAGAATGAGCAGTTCAAAAAATCCTCTGGTTTCTTTCATTCAACTGACATTGCTTAGACCAGTGGCTCTAAACGATTTTGGAGTCACAGACTTCTTTGAGAACTTGACGAAAGCTTAGGAAAAGTCCTTAGACTTGTTTTCATTTAGAAAAATCTCATTCTCACATGGATAATTTTAGTCATATGAGAATCAAACAAGAGATTTAGGCAAGGAGGTTAAGAGGTTAGAAACTCAAAATAAATTTAAGGTATAATTTGTAGCTCAAGTAGTACTATTTTTCATATGAATGACTATCTCTGATTCCAGAACTTTAGACCCACATTTTACCAATCTGTTAAACATATGACTGAATATTCATCCATATGTGCCATTTGTAATTCAAGTTCAATCTACTTCAAATTTAACATCCACGCTAAAAAATCTAAGTAATTTTGATTTCTTCTTCTGCATTCCTCTGAGCAGTCAGTCAATGTGTTCATCCATTTCCTGGTACCTCCCTCCCCAGGATCTCTTATATTTGTTCCTTCCTTGTTGCTTCCTTTGCTAGTCAGGTCCTTTATCTCTAAGGTGATTTGAAGGTAGATTTCTAACTGGTCTTCATGTTTGCATTAACAAAGCACAACTTCATTATTTTTTTTACTTTTGTCATAAAAACATTTAATATTTTCCAGTATTTCACAGATTATATCCAGAATCTGTAGCATGATATTCAATCTCATTACTACAAACTTTGATTCCTGCTTTGATTAAAATGCTTCCATTTACCTGGTACTTCATATTACTCTAACCTTTTCTTAAGAATCTCTTGACATGTCTCTCACCTGACTTTACCTGACTTGACTTTCTCCCTTTTGGGAAATGTATCTTTTGAATATATATAGATACATATTTAATTTATTTATTTGGCTGTGTTGAGTCTTAGTTGTGGCATGCAGGATCTTCATTGCATCATGTGGATATTTCATTGCATCATGTTGATATTTCATTGCAGTTCAGACTTTCTAGTTGCACAGACTTAGTTACTCTGAGACATATGGAATCTTAGTTCCTCAACAAAGGATTGAACCTAGGTGCCCTGCATTGCAAAGCAGATCCTTAACCATTGGACCACCAGGGAAATTCCTAAAAATATCTTCTAAATTTTGAACTTCATGTCACTATATCTACACTCCAAATCTGAATATATATAAACACTCAAGTCCATATATACATATATGGCTTTAATGAGGTATAATTTATCTGCCAGAAAATTTGTTCATTTTAAAGATTGAATTCAATGATTTTTTAGTAACTCTACAGGGTTGTGCAATTATCCCCACATTATAGTTCTGTATTTTAATGTAATGATGTACAGGCATCATGATCGACATGCTAACTCATAATTACAACTATTCTAAAGGTAGTAATTATTTCTAGTTTATGAATTATTTCTTGATGCTGCGAGATAAGTAATTGTCTTAAGTCACACAACCGTTAGGAGGTGTTGTCAGGATTGAAGTCCAGACTTGCCTGACTGCAAATACCCTATTTTTAGGCAATATGACATAATGTCTCTGAAAGAGAAAAAAACAAGTCCTACTTTAAGATTGTAATTTACTAAATAAAAAGTGAATTGGTTTTAATTTATGGTTATATCCAAATGCTAGTACACATATAAGCAAGCAATAAATATCTGCTAAGTGACTCAAGAATCTAAACCTGTGCTGCATGATGGGGATGCTTTAGAATTACTTCACCGTTATTTTTCTCAAAAAATATTTTTCTCTCTAAAATAAGAGACCATTGGTGGGCTTAGACTTTGGTATAATTGGTGTTACTATGACTGAGGGGAGGGCTTGTTAATCCTGCTGTCACATGAAGGAAGGTGAGTAGGGTCACTAATTATGCCAGCACTGACCAAAATAATCTTCCAGGATTTTAGATTTCTTTTCTTTTTATAATTATTATTTTATTTAATTTTTTATCATTTTATTGTGCATATTTATTACATATTTATTATTGGAGTATCATTGATTTAAAATGTGTTAGTTTCTGCTGTACAGAAATATAAATCAATTATACATCAATAACAATATTCTATGTATTAGCTGTATTATGCACTTACCTTGAAGAATGATTATAGTGAGAAAAATGTGAGAATAAAGGTAGAAAAAAGTAAAACTAGAATGTCTAGTTTACATTTAGGTACACAACTTCTCTCTCTCTTGTTCATGTCTCAAAGGCATACCCATCCGTTTTCCTCATTGCAAAAAGTACAGAGTAGCTACGCTTCTTTTTGGGGGCGGGTGGGGGCAGGTTGGGGAGGGAAGGGGGTGGGCAGGCCACTTCTATTGGTCCTTCATTTATCTATTTTCATCCATCTTTGTTCTTTGGCCTGTGTGGGCCTCCCATCATGGTGGCCTCTGTTGTCGCAGAGCACCGGCTCTGGGCTCACGCGCTCCAGAGCTCAGGCATGGCAATTGGGCACATCTGTCCAGCTGCTCCACGGCACGTGGGATCTTCCCAGGCCAGGGATCAAACCGGTGCCCCTTGCACTGCAAGGTGGTGCCCTTTCCCACTGGACCACCAGGGAAGCCCAGTAGCTACACTTCTAATTCTGCCCCCCCCCTTTTTTAAAATTCTTTATTAAAGGTTTTACAGAGTTTTGTTGTTCACAGACATGTATATTCCCGATCAGTCATATGCATATCCCTGGTCCCCACCCCCCAGGTCCCCCCATCCCACCCCTCTGGACTATCGCCCCATCTAATTCCCTTTTGATTGTCCTGAAATTCTATAATTTTTCTGGTTAGTAAGGATTCAGTATTGTCACAATCAAATGAAACATTGTCTGCAACTGGCTTTAATATTATTATTTTCAAACAAACTTTGGCAAATATGAGAAAAGGAGGAAGAAAAGCAAAGAAAAAGAAAAGAAAGTAAGAGAAGCAACTGATGACAAGGAGAGAAGAAACGAATGAAGCATCCAGAAGAGAAAAGTAACTGAAGGAAGAGAAGAGAAGGAGGACTGAAGGGGCAAGAAGAAAGCAAAGAGACAAAAGCAGGAGAGAAGAGAGAAGAAAATACAAACTAGAGTGGGACAAGACCCAGGTCGAAAACTTAGAAAGGCAGAGAAGAAAGCAACTCAGTTTGAGTGACTTCAACCAGGTCTCTGCATTTTGAAACTGCTTTCTGAATCCTCTCTTTAACCACAAGCCCTGAAATGCAGTTTGAACTGGAAACAGTTTCCACCCTGACATTTCTCCAAGTGTTTTTCTGCTGAAAAGACTGCCTAATGCATGGGATCCTTTTGCATCTCAGTCCCTGTTTGAAAGCAAACCTGAAAGCCTCAGCTTTCTGTTTCTATGGGGAGAGGGAAGGGTTTTGGCCTCGAGTAAGCCAGACATGGAAGGGTTCAATTCACAAAGGCTGGCTGGCCAAGGGAGCGAAACGTGAGTTGTACATTGCCGCAAGATGGCTGGCTGGCTCGAGCCATGCTTGGTTCTGCTCCAATGTGATCTCACACATCGTGACAGGGATTGTATCTCACTCTAGTGAAAGTGATCTTCATTAAATGAACTCTAAAAGGCTTGACAAAGCAGAGGAAAGACAGCCTTGGCCTGTCCTAGGGACTCAGCCAAAAGAAAGGATCTTAAACTTTAAGTTGAAATGCTTAGGTTCAGTTCTCAAGATAATCCACAAACTATGCAAACTTCTGAATCCTCTCCACAATGGACTATGCTTTCTGTTTATCCAGAAAAATGAACACAACCACTCTGCCCAACTTCTTCATTTTTCCAGAGAATGATTTGCTGTCTGTTTTATATGGAGGCAAAATGATAGAATGCATGTAAAGTTCCCGGAGATGGTTGTTTATAGTATCAGCATTTCTAACATATCCTTCATCAGTGTACTGGAGACATTGATTGAGTCATTCATATTTATTAAAGCTTAATGTTTGCTTAATGAAGTTAGTTATTCAGTAGTGGCCGACTCTTTGCAATCCCATGGACTGTAGCCCACCAGGCTTCTCTATCCATGGAATTCGCCAGGTAAGAATGCTGAAGTAGCCATTCCCTTTTCCAGGGAGTCTTCCAGACCCAGGGATCAAACTGGGGTCTCCTGCATTGCCAGTGGATTCTTTACCATCTGTCACCAGGGAAGCCCCAGTGAAGTTAAAGTAGATTACAGAAAATATTTTCTTTAATTATGATTATACTAGGTTCAGGGTTCCCTGGCAGCTCAGCTGGTAAAGAATCTGCCTGCAATAGAGGAGACCCCAGTTCTATTCCTGGATTGGGAAGATTCCCTGGAGAAAGGATAGTTTACCCACTCCAGTATTCTCGGGCTTCCCTGGTGGATCAGACAATAAAGAATCCTCCTGCAGTGTGGATGACGTGGGTTTGATCCCTGGATTGGGAAGGTTCCCTGCAGGAGTGCATGGCAACCCGCTCTGATATTTCTGCCTGGAAAATCCCCATGAACAGAGGAGCCAGGAGGGCTATAGTCTATGCGGGTGCAAGGAATCAGACATGACTGAGTGACTAAGCATAGCACAGCATACTAGGTTCATATTAACTAGAGATTTGTAATACTTCAGAGAACCCTCCAGAGAATTATGGGAGTTATATATATGTTATGGACTGAAAGTTTTGGGTCCTCCCAAATCTCATATCTTGAAGCCTTAACCCTCAGTGTGATGATATTTGGAGATAAGTCCCCTAAACAAGTAATTAAGGTTAAATGAGGTCATAAGCATGGGGCCTTGATCCGCGAGAATCAGTGTCCTTATAAAAGGAGATGCCAAACAGCAAGTTTGTTCCTCTCACCCTCCCTCCCTTCCTCGTTCTTTCTATCCCTCCACACAGACTGAGGACATCACAAGTGTTGGATGTGTTTAATAGCAAGAAGGTGGCCCATCTGCAAGCCAGGAAAAGAACTGGCTTCATTAGTAACTGAAGCCACTGACACCTTGATCTTGAACTTGCCAGCTTTCATAACTATGAGAAAAAAATTTCTGTTGTTTTAGCAATCTGGACAGTGACATCTTAATAAGACAGCCTGAGCAGACAATACAGTATGCTCTCCTTTTTTCAAGGAGGAATGGGAGGGATGTGCAATCGAGACATGACCAAGAAAAAGGTTGACATTGTTCCCTTAACTAGAGTCTGTGATTTTCTTTTGAACCCAACCCCTTCCATTCTCTTAAACATTTGGACATCAATTTCATAGACGAAAAATTCTTTACCATCTGTCACCAGGAAGCCCCAGTGAAGTTAAAGTAGATTACAGAAAATAGTTTCTTTAATTATGATTATACTAGGTTCAGGGTTCCCTGGCAGCTCAGCTGGTAAAGAATCTGCCTGCAATAGAGGAGACCCCAGTTCTATTCCTGGATTGGGAAGATTCCCTGGAGAAAGGATAGTTTACCCCCTCCAGTATTCTCGGGCTTCCTGGTGGATCAGACAATAAAGAATCCTCCTGCAGTGTGGATGACGTGGGTTTGATCCCTGGATTGGGAAGGTTCCCTGCAGGAGTGCATGGCAACCCGCTCTGATATTTCTGCCTGGAAAATCCCCATGAACAGAGGAGCCAGGAGGGCTATAGTCTATGCGGGTGCAAGGAATCAGACATGACTGAGTGACTAAGCATAGCACAGCATACTAGGTTCATATTAACTAGAGATTTGTAATACTTCAGAGAACCCTCCAGAGAATTATGGGAGTTATATATATGTTATGGACTGAAAGTTTTGGGTCCTCCCAAATCTCATATCTTGAAGCCTTAACCCTCAGTGTGATGATATTTGGAGATAAGTCCCCTAAACAAGTAATTAAGGTTAAATGAGGTCATAAGCATGGGGCCTTGATCCGAGAATCAGTGTCCTTATAAAAGGAGATGCCAAACAGCAAGTTTGTTCCTCTCACCCTCCCTCCCTTCCTCGTTCTTTCTATCCCTCCACACAGACTGAGGACATCACAAGTGTTGGATGTGTTTAATAGCAAGAAGGTGGCCCATCTGCAAGCCAGGAAAAGAACTGGCTTCATTAGTAACTGAAGCCACTGACACCTTGATCTTGAACTTGCCAGCTTTCATAACTATGAGAAAAAAATTTCTGTTGTTTTAGCAATCTGGACAGTGACATCTTAATAAGACAGCCTGAGCAGACAATACAGTATGCTCTCCTTTTTTCAAGGAGGAATGGGAGGGATGTGCAATCGAGACATGACCAAGAAAAAGGTTGACATTGTTCCCTTAACTAGAGTCTGTGATTTTCTTTTGAACCCAACACTTCCATTCTCTTAAACTACCTTGAGTTAAGTAAACATTCTTAGAACATTTGGACATCAATTTCATAGACGTATATAAATATGTAAAATCAAATAGTCCAGATATCATGTTTTTTCCCTCTCAGAGACTAAATGACTGCCTTTTATATAAAAAAAATAATTATTTATTTGTCTCTGTTGGATCTTAGTTGTGGCACTCAAAATCTTTGCTGTGTCATGTGGGATCTTTCACTGTGGCTCACAGACTGCAGTTGTAGCAAGCAGGCTTAGTTGCCACATGCATGAGATCTGAGTCCCCTGACCAGGGATTGAGGTCACTGTCCCCTGCATTGCAAATCAGATTCTTAACTACTGGATCATCAGGGAAGTCTTTAGAAAAGAAAAGAAAAGAAAGAAAATTATATGGAAAGGGAATTTTCAGGTTCTCTTTAGCCCATAGATTCAATTTAACCATTCACAGAAACTCCAATAGTCAGACAACTGTGATATTTACTAAGTATTCCAGACACGGTCCAATTTGTTAATATTTTCAGATGAATTTTTAGACATTAAGCACTGGGACCTTTAAACAGACTCTCCCTTTAAAGGAATTTATGATCTAAACCTGGTAGGCCTGCATCTGGTTCCAGGCCATGGTTATCATCAGGGGCCTTCCTTCAACCCAAATCCCTCTACCCCTGGTCTCTTTTCCATTCACACTTGTCTTCACATCGTCAGGAAAATAATGAGTTCTGAAGGCTCCAGACGTCTATCCCTCCACACAGACTGAGGACATCACAAGTGTTGGATGTGTTTAATAGCAAGAAGGTGGCCCATCTGCAAGCCAGGAAAAGAACTGGCTTCATTAGTAACTGAAGCCACTGACACCTTGATCTTGAACTTGCCAGCTTTCATAACTATGAGAAAAAAATTTCTGTTGTTTTAGCAATCTGGACAGTGACATCTTAATAAGACAGCCTGAGCAGACAATACAGTATGCTCTCCTTTTTTCAAGGAGGAATGGGAGGGATGTGCAATCGAGACATGACCAAGAAAAAGGTTGACATTGTTCCCTTAACTAGAGTCTGTGATTTTTCTTTTTGAACCCAACACTTCCATTCTCTTAAACTACCTTGAGTTAAGTAAACATTCTTAGAACATTTGGACATCAATTTCATAGACGTATATAAATATGTAAAATCAAATAGTCCAGATATCATGTTTTTTCCCTCTCAGAGACTAAATGACTGCCTTTTATATAAAAAAAATAATTATTTATTTGTCTCTGTTGGATCTTAGTTGTGGCACTCAAAATCTTTGCTGTGTCATGTGGGATCTTTCACTGTGGCTCACAGACTGCAGTTGTAGCAAGCAGGCTTAGTTGCCACATGCATGAGATCTGAGTCCCCTGACCAGGGATTGAGGTCACTGTCCCCTGCATTGCAAATCAGATTCTTAACTACTGGATCATCAGGGAAGTCTTTAGAAAAGAAAAGAAAAGAAAAGAAAATTCTATGGAAAGGGAATTTTCAGGTTCTCTTTAGCCCATAGATTCAATTTAACCATTCACAGAAACTCCAATAGTCAGACAACTGTGATATTTACTAAGTATTCCAGACACGGTCCAATTTGTTAATATTTTCAGATGAATTTTTAGACATTAAGCACTGGGACCTTTAAACAGACTCTCCCTTTAAAGGAATTTATGATCTAAACCTGGTAGGCCTGCATCTGGTTCCAGGCCATGGTTATCATCAGGGGCCTTCCTTCAACCCAAATCCCTCTACCCCTGGTCTCTTTTCCATTCACACTTGTCTTCACATCGTCAGGAAAATAATGAGTTCTGAAGGCTCCAGACTCCCTTCTATTTCCAGCTTTTTATTTACTATCTGGCGAGTGTTCTCTACCAGGATAATCCTGTTTATTCATTGTATCTATCTATTTATTTATCTATTTATTTATGCATTGTCAGATACTGTCCCAGGCACTGGGGATGTACTGGGGTCTGTGAACAGGACAAATATTCCTGTTCTCAAGAACTTGTAAACCACAAGTTGGATTATCTGGGACGCCACTCTGATATAGTGTTAGGAGCCAAGATGTTTATTATGAGATACTCCTGGTGTTGAGATCTGTTAAAGGAAAGGAAATTAAATAGGACTAGAAAGAGGGAAAGCTGAACTGCAATACAGGCTAAGTTGACAGAGGGACAGGGAGACCTGGCACGCTGCAGTTCATGCAGTCCGAAAGAGTTGGACACAACTTGGTGAGTGAACAAGAGAGTCTTAGCTACCCCATGGGGAGATTTAGAGCTAAGTTGGTCATTTGAGAGGTCCACAGTAGAATGGATGGGCCTTTATTCCCCACCCTGACTAATGATATTAATAGTATCTGAGCTCTCCCAGGAAGAAAATGCCTTTGGGCTAGGTGTCTTTCTGCGGCTGAAGGTGCAGGCACCTGAAGGCTCTCTGATGAGCAGGAAGGATGTCGTCATGTTCACAGCATCATATATTATATCCTACACATCATGTAGTTCTAGCATGGGCCTAATAAAGCTTAATCCCAAGGTCCTCCTTTTTTTTTGGTTTATTTTAGCAGCAGACTATTTTTAAAAATTCAAGCAATTGTGGGAAATAAGAGAACATTATAATATTTATTATGTGATGTGCATAAGTTGTTCCCCTAAGATTTGATCCAGACACGGTCCAATTTGTTAATATTTTCAGATGAATTTTTAGACATTAAGCACTGGAGCCTTTAAACAGACTCTCCCTTTAAAGGAATTTATGATCTAAACCTGGTAGGCCTGCATCTGGTTCCAGGCCATGGTTATCATCAGGGGCCTTCCTTCAACCCAAATCCCTCTACCCCTGGTCTCTTTTCCATTCACACTTGTCTTCACATCGTCAGGAAAATAATGAGTTCTGAAGGCTCCAGACTCCCTTCTATTTCCAGCTTTTTATTTACTATCTGGCGAGTGTTCTCTACCAGGATAATCCTGTTTATTCATTGTATCTATCTATTTATTTATCTATTTATTTATGCATTGTCAGATACTGTCCCAGGCACTGGGGATGTACTGGGGTCTGTGAACAGGACAAATATTCCTGTTCTCAAGAACTTGTAAACCACAAGTTGGATTATCTGGGACGCACACTCTGATATAGTGTTAGGAGCCAAGATGTTTATTATGAGATACTCCTGGTGTTGAGATCTGTTAAAGGAAAGGAAATTAAATAGGACTAGAAAGAGGGAAAGCTGAACTGCAATACAGGCTAAGTTGACAGAGGGACAGGGAGACCTGGCACGCTGCAGTTCATGCAGTCCGAAAGAGTTGGACACAACTTGGTGAGTGAACAAGAGAGTCTTAGCTACCCCATGGGGAGATTTAGAGCTAAGTTGGTCATTTGAGAGGTCCACAGTAGAATGGATGGGCCTTTATTCCCCACCCTGACTAATGATATTAATAGTATCTGAGCTCTCCCAGGAAGAAAATGCCTTTGGGCTAGGTGTCTTTCTGCGGCTGAAGGTGCAGGCACCTGAAGGCTCTCTGATGAGCAGGAAGGATGTCGTCATGTTCACAGCATCATATATTATATCCTACACATCATGTAGTTCTAGCATGGGCCTAATAAAGCTTAATCCCAAGGTCCTCCTTTTTTTTTGGTTTATTTTTAGCAGCAGACTATTTTTTTAAAAATTCAAGCAATTGTGGGAAATAAGAGAACATTATAATATTTATTATATGTGCATTTGTGCTAAGTTCTTTCAGTCACGTCTGACTCTTTGCGACCCTAAGGGCTGTAACCCACCAGGATCCTCTGTCTGTAGAATTTTCCAGGCAAGAATACTGGAGTGGATTGCCATGTTCTCCTCCAGGGGATCTTCCTGTTTATTATATAAGGGATTGCAAATAGTATAGAAATGCAATGATTCCAATTCCTTATAATTTTGTTATTTTCAGTACATGCAATTAAAAAAAAAAATAAACAGTTGTTAAAGCATCTGTTAAAAAGAATTTAAAGATTCTTTTTATGGAATTGGCATGGGAAAATATATACATGCTTATATACATACATAAAAGAGAATGTTTAATGTGATTCAATGTTTATAGCCTTATAGACTTCAAAAAATTAATATACCCAAAAGAGCAAACATTGTTGTCAAAATTTCTGTACGAAACATTGGTTTAGAAAATAGAGTCACTGTATTTTAAGTCCAATGTTTGGGGATGAGTAAGTTGATGAAAATGGTGTGGCCCATCAAAGAAAGACCTCTTCTTACTGACACTTCAATCTCTGATTATGCATTTGTCTTGACCCTAATGTGTTGACAAGCACTGGCTTTCTGCCCTGACCTATGGTAAAGTAGAATTTCTCACAACTAGACTGGGATGGCTATTCCATTGAATTAAATGGCCTTCTCAGCAGAAAGAAAGGTTAGGGAGACAATAATCCTTATGCCTAGAGCCCAAGGTAGAGTTAGGAGTACACGGTTACAGCAGGACCTCAAGCCCCCTCCTAGACACTGCTCTCTAGAAACAGCAAGGTGCTTGATCAAGTTCGCACACTTTGTTCAGTAAGTGAAGAAAGGAAAATAGAAACACATGCATGTGCACACTCAAGCTCATGCACATATACACAAAAACCGTGTCTGTGTTTTCCAGTGAATTCCCAGAATTTCTTGGACAGATCATTGTTTCTTACTCTAGAACCCCAGACTTTTTCTCCCTCTATGGTAGAAGTTAGTCTCTTAGGAATGAAGTTAGTAAATCCATATTCAAGAACTAACTCAGTCCTCAGTGAGTTGTTAAAAATCTAGTTTCTGAACCTGCAAAATGAAGTCCATAAACTATATCCATGACTGGATGTGATAGAACAGGAAGTCAGTGCCCTTGATATTAGAAAGTCAGAGTTTGGGTCTTAGTTTTACTATTGAGTGACTATCTTTAGCACATCCTTTGTGAAACTCTCTGTTTTCCATTAGCCCTTTCTTTATTAAAGGGGTGATAATGACAATTTCACACCCTACAGTTGAAGAGTATTGTGTAGATACAAGGTATCATCATGATATGAAAGTGAAAGAAAGTGCAAGTCAAATCGCTCAGTTGTGTCAGACTCTTTGCAACTACACAGGTGAGCCATAGAATTCTATAGGCAAGAATACCAGAATGTGTAGCCTATTCCTTCTCCAGAGGATCTTCCAAACCCAGGGACTGAATCTGGGTTTCCTGCCTTGCTGGCAGACACTTTACCATTTGAGCCATCAGGGAAGACCCTGAAATCAGTATTTCTGCAGCTAGGAGGCATTTGAGAGATTATTTCTTTGAGACCCAACCTTTAGAAAAAAGAATGTCTGAATCACCACTGACAGACTCCCTGGTTAAAGATTGAATTCTCAACTCAAAACAAAAAAAAGCCTTTGCATATAATAACACTGTGACTTTTCAGTTGTCACAGAAAGCTCTCCACAAATACTTGTCCAATGGAATTAAGTTGGAAACATTTGATGCATAGCTAATATTAAAACCTCAAGAGTGCAACAAAAATCTTTATTTTTATTGTAATTGGTTTTTCTCTCCTTGCCCTCTATTCTACTTGTTGCAGAAAATTTGGGGCCTACTGACTTCCAGGTGATTTCAGTTATTTCATGTGGAAAGCTCAGGTCCATTCAGAATTTTTTTCTTGTTCTCCAGTGGTCTCCAGTTCCTGCCACTGGGGTTTATACAAGGTCATCCATACTATATATCCTGGGAGGTACATTTGTTTAATCTGTTCTTTAATAATCTGCTGAAGAAACTAAATCTTCATTATATTTACATCTCGTGAGAGGTGTGTGCCCCTACATGGCTTCTGTGGTCCACAGTCTAATTTTTTTGTTTTTTTTTTTTCCATATTCAAGAACTAACTCAGTCCTCAGTGAGTTGTTAAAAATCTAGTTTCTGAACCTGCAAAATGAAGTCCATAAACTATATCCATGACTGGATGTGATAGAACAGGAAGTCAGTGCCCTTGATATTAGAAAGTCAGAGTTTGGGTCTTAGTTTTACTATTGAGTGACTATCTTTAGCACATCCTTTGTGAAACTCTCTGTTTTCCATTAGCCCTTTCTTTATTAAAGGGGTGATAATGACAATTTCACACCCTACAGTTGAAGAGTATTGTGTAGATACAAGGTATCATCATGATATGAAAGTGAAAGAAAGTGCAAGTCAAATCGCTCAGTTGTGTCAGACTCTTTGCAACTACACAGGTGAGCCATAGAATTCTATAGGCAAGAATACCAGAATGTGTAGCCTATTCCTTCTCCAGAGGATCTTCCAAACCCAGGGACTGAATCTGGGTTTCCTGCCTTGCTGGCAGACACTTTACCATTTGAGCCATCAGGGAAGACCCTGAAATCAGTATTTCTGCAGCTAGGAGGCATTTGAGAGATTATTTCTTTGAGACCCAACCTTTAGAAAAATGAATGTCTGAATCACCACTGACAGACTCCCTGGTTAAAGATTGAATTCTCAACTCAAAACAAAAAAAAGCCTTTGCATATAATAACACTGTGACTTTTCAGTTGTCACAGAAAGCTCTCCACAAATACTTGTCCAATGGAATTAAGTTGGAAACATTTGATGCATAGCTAATATTAAAACCTCAAGAGTGCAACAAAAATCTTTATTTTTATTGTAATTGGTTTTTCTCTCCTTGCCCTCTATTCTACTTGTTGCAGAAAATTTGGGGCCTACTGACTTCCAGGTGATTTCAGTTATTTCATGTGGAAAGCTCAGGTCCATTCAGAATTTTTTTCTTGTTCTCCAGTGGTCTCCAGTTCCTGCCACTGGGGTTTATACAAGGTCATCCATACTATATATCCTGGGAGGTACATTTGTTTAATCTGTTCTTTAATAATCTGCTGAAGAAACTAAATCTTCATTATATTTACATCTCGTGAGAGGTGTGTGCCCCTACATGGCTTCTGTGGTCCACAGTCTATACTGCCTTCTTCTTCCCTTTGTCCATTTCTACCTTCACTTTCTCCTATCCCTCTTGCCTTCTTCTCCCTTTTCTGTTTTCCTTAATGAGTTCCTTTGATTCTCTCTCTCATGCACTGACCACCCAAAACCCTGACTCCACCCACCATTTATTGAGCACATAGTGTCGACCCTACAAAAGTTATATAAAGTGTGATCCTTGGCGATAGGGAGTTTTTGGATAAAAGAACTTGCATCATCAAAATGAGGCCAAAATTTTTAGCCTTAAAATGCCTAAAATCTCTCTAAAGAACTTTTTTATGAAGGAAGCCCAACCCTCAAGCATCACGAAGATACTGTATCCTAAGTTGCTTCAGTCGTGTCTGACTCTTTGCAACCCCACGGACTGTAGTCTGTCAGGCTCCTCTGTCCATGAAATTCTTCAGGCAAGAATACTGGAGTGGGTTGCCATGCCCATCTCCCAGGCATCTTCCTGACCCAGGGCTTGAACCTGCATCTCGTATGTCTCTTGCACTGGCAGGCGGGAACTTCATCTTCTGCGCCACCTGGGAAGCACCTTTGAATCATTTAGGAGCAAGTCCTATCCATCGCCAGAAGAGTATTGCAGGGAGATGAGAGGCTTCCTTTGTTTGAGGGTGAGAATAGAGAAACTCATCTCCTTCATCTCTTACTAATCACCAGCACTTGGACTGTGGTTTCTGATGAGGTAAATTCCCTCAGCAGACTGAGGCAATATTTTCCAAAGGAAAGCAAGATTTGTTTTATATTTGCTCCTCCTGCTCATCATAAGCCATACTGAGGTTCCCAGCCTGGATCTGCCCACAAGCAACCATCTGGCTAGCAGCTGCTCTGTCCAAGTGGAAACACTCTGGAGTGAGGAGTCCAAGGGCTCCATTTACTTCTTGTAAATGACAAGGTCTGCATTGTAGGTTACCCCCATCCTTTCCACTGGAAAGGCTGCAACTGTCATTTTCTTTCCATCTTCTTTTCATATGTGATTGTTTACCATGGGAACACATATGTGTGGCATATGGCAGGAGACTAATTGGCTTAAACTGGTAAGCCTGACCAGTTTCATGTCATCAAGTCTGTGAGTACAGCTCTCTGGGAGAAGCTTAGATAGAAACTGAGGTTGTAAGGTTCCAATCATGGAACCCAGCCAAAGGCATGTTCATTTGGTCCAGAGAGCCTGCTGGCTGAGTGCTAACAGTGGTCTCAGCACCAGAGGATGACCTCTTCCTTTCCTCTGCTTACCCTGATCAAGTCTGGTGACGTGGTTAGGAACACCAGTAGGTAGTATTTACAATGTGCTTATTATGTGCCTGGCACAGTGTTGAGTGCTTTACACAATTCATCCTATTAAATATTCTCAACTTCCTTATGCAGTGGTTCTAAATATTAGCTCTCTTCATCATTTTGAAATCCACGGGCAAGTCAAGTGTCCAAGGTCAGTCACATAGCTCATCGGCCTACTGCCCTTACTTTCTCAATGGCAGGATTCTTGTAAGCTCCTGGCAGGCAGGAATGCTGAATTGCCCAGCACCGTGAGTCCTCAATACTCAGCACAGGTCCTCACCCACAGAAGATGCTAAAAGCAGAAACAAATAAATAATTGCAAGTTCCCCCAGGCCCCCACCACTCACCAAAACCCAACACTTGTGGACTGAATAGATATCTAATGAATGGAGAACAAGTTTGTGCCTTTTCAGTAGAAGGCTGCTTGTTTTTCCCTCTAAAAACCATGACTCTTTCTCTCTGAAAAAGAAAAAAGACTATCAAAAAAAAAAAAAAATCTCTCCAACCAACTTTACCAGAGTCATCTACATTCAGGAATATGGTAGAGAAAAATGCCACGGGTACTCTGACCTCTCTAGGGACTGATCTCACCCCACATAGCCTGTCAGCTGGTTCTTCTTCTTACCTTAAAATAGATTATAATTAGTGTCTTGTTTACTTTGGCCTGAAGCTTTCCCTTTAGTCGTGCTTTTTTGCCATATGGCAGGAGAAACTTAAACCTCCATTTACTTCTTGTAAATGACAAGGTCTGCATTGTAGTTACCCCATCCTTTCCACTGGAAAGGCTGCAACTGTCATTTTCTTTCCATCTTCTTTTCATATGTGATTGTTTACCATGGGAACACATATGTGTGGCATATGGCAGGAGACTAATTGGCTTAAACTGGTAAGCCTGACCAGTTTCATGTCATCAAGTCTGTGAGTACAGCTCTCTGGGAGAAGCTTAGATAGAAACTGAGGTTGTAAGGTTCCAATCATGGAACCCAGCCAAAGGCATGTTCATTTGGTCCAGAGAGCCTGCTGGCTGAGTGCTAACAGTGGTCTCAGCACCAGAGGATGACCTCTTCCTTTCCTCTGCTTACCCTGATCAAGTCTGGTGACGTGGTTAGGAACACCAGTAGGTAGTATTTACAATGTGCTTATTATGTGCCTGGCACAGTGTTGAGTGCTTTACACAATTCATCCTATTAAATATTCTCAACTTCCTTATGCAGTGGTTCTAAATATTAGCTCTCTTCATCATTTTGAAATCCACGGGCAAGTCAAGTGTCCAAGGTCAGTCACATAGCTCATCGGCCTACTGCCCTTACTTTCTCAATGGCAGGATTCTTGTAAGCTCCTGGCAGGCAGGAATGCTGAATTGCCCAGCACCGTGAGTCCTCAATACTCAGCACAGGTCCTCACCCACAGAAGATGCTAAAAGCAGAAACAAATAAATAATTGCAAGTTCCCCCAGGCCCCCACCACTCACCAAAACCCAACACTTGTGGACTGAATAGATATCTAATGAATGGAGAACAAGTTTGTGCCTTTTCAGTAGAAGGCTGCTTGTTTTTCCCTCTAAAAACCATGACTCTTTCTCTCTGAAAAAGAAAAAAGACTATCAAAAAAAAAAATCTCTCCCAAACCCAAATTTACCAGAGTCATCTACATTCAGGAATATGGTAGAGAAAAATGCCACGGGTACTCTGACCTCTCTAGGGACTGATCTCACCCCACATAGCCTGTCAGCTGGTTCTTCTTCTTACCTTAAAATAGATTATAATTAGTGTCTTGTTTACTTTGGCCTGAAGCTTTCCCTTTAGTCGTGCTGTTTGCTTCATTAACATATGCTTTTTGCTCGATTTGTTCAATCTTGTCCACCTTGGAGTTTTAGCTCAGATCCTCTTTCCTATTGAACGACTCTTCCTCTATTTGCTCCTACAGTCATGGCATCTCTTTAACACCAGTTAGAGGTATGATTGCCAGGAACCCCAGGAGAGTATGTTTAGAGGCTGAGGGTTCATTTTAGGTCCATTGGGTAAAGAGGGCTTCAAGCAGATATAGTCCTGTGTTCTGGACCATTTCTGGGATGGTGGTTAATCAGGACTTGATCCAGATTTTGTAGCCAGACTTTTTGTCTCATGATCTTCATGGCTCACACACCTTCTTTCCTCAGCTTATTTACACTGGCAGGATGCAAATTGTATGTAGTAACAGGTACTTTATAATGAGAGTATGTTTTCATATTGAGATTTTAGAGAATATTCTAATTGACACCGAAGTATCTACTCGGCGTTAGCTGACCTGATTCATCAGCGTGAATCAGCACTCAAAGAGCAGGGCTGATCTAAACAGAAACAAAATATAGGCTTCCAGGACTGGGACGTCAGGAGGGTCATGGAGGCCTTGAAGAATCCTCTCTCAATCTTTCTCACTTCTTGCTCCTTCCCCAAGTTCCATTCTTGGAGTTTTATTTTCTTGGTTGGTTTTATCAGGAGGCAACCATTTGGGTTCTGGTGACCATAATGTTATGACTTGAGAGATTTTCTTGGAAAGATTGGCCATCCAGAGATTCCAGCTGTGGTCAGGCTGCTGTGAGTTGTGTTTTGTTCTCTTACATGTCACTTGCGTGTGTTAGATATCTAATGAATGGATTCCTGTTTTTTTAAAACCATGACTCTTTCTCTCTGAAAAAGAAAAAAGACTATCAAAAAAAAAAAAAAATCTCTCCAACCAACTTTACCAGAGTCATCTACATTCAGGAATATGGTAGAGAAAAATGCCACGGGTACTCTGACCTCTCTAGGGACTGATCTCACCCCACATAGCCTGTCAGCTGGTTCTTCTTCTTACCTTAAAATAGATTATAATTAGTGTCTTGTTTACTTTGGCCTGAAGCTTTCCCTTTAGTCGTGCTGTTTGCTTCATTAACATATGCTTTTTGCTCGATTTGTTCAATCTTGTCCACCTTGGAGTTTTAGCTCAGATCCTCTTTCCTATTGAACGACTCTTCCTCTATTTGCTCCTACAGTCATGGCATCTCTTTAACACCAGTTAGAGGGTATGATTGCCAGGAACCCCAGGAGAGTATGTTTAGAGGCTGAGGGTTCATTTTAGGTCCATTGGGTAAAGAGGGCTTCAAGCAGATATAGTCCTGTGTTCTGGACCATTTCTGGGATGGTGGTTAATCAGGACTTGATCCAGATTTTGTAGCCAGACTTTTTGTCTCATGATCTTCATGGCTCACACACCTTCTTTCCTCAGCTTATTTACACTGGCAGGATGCAAATTGTATGTAGTAACAGGTACTTTATAATGAGAGTATGTTTTCATATTGAGATTTTAGAGAATATTCTAATTGACACCGAAGTATCTACTCGGCGTTAGCTGACCTGATTCATCAGCGTGAATCAGCACTCAAAGAGCAGGGCTGATCTAAACAGAAACAAAATATAGGCTTCCAGGACTGGGACGTCAGGAGGGTCATGGAGGCCTTGAAGAATCCTCTCTCAATCTTTCTCACTTCTTGCTCCTTCCCCAAGTTCCATTCTTGGAGTTTTATTTTCTTGGTTGGTTTTATCAGGAGGCAACCATTTGGGTTCTGGTGACCATAATGTTATGACTTGAGAGATTTTCTTGGAAAGATTGGCCATCCAGAGATTCCAGCTGTGGTCAGGCTGCTGTGAGTTGTGTTTTGTTCTCTTACATGTCACTTCCGTGTGTTAGAATGAGAGCTAGAAGAGCCTCATAATTGATACTGATCATCTGTGTATCTGAGTATCAGATCTGAGGATCTGAGTATCATCATTTGCAAAGTGTTTTCAGAGGGCCGCTCCTGAGCCTTAAAATTTCTGATAAGCATTAAGAAAATTCCTATCCTCATTTTGCAAATGAAGAAACCAAGACTTAAAGACAGTGAGATTCTGACCCAAAGTCACACAGCCAGAAAATGAAGGATTGGTGTGTTCCATGTCCCAGTTTTTTTTTTTTTTTTGCACCATACTACACTTCCCATTCTTAACATTCCCCCCAGACAGTGATAACCACATTAGAACAACCTGGGATGGGCTTATTGAAATATATTAATGTTGAAGCCCTATTCCAGTGATTGGATTTTGGACATTGTATTTTTTTTTCATGTCCCCTATTCATGTTTTTGTTTTTAATATATTTATTTATTTATTTATTTATTTTTGGCTGTGCTAGGGCTTTGTTGCTGCTCAGGCTTTTCTCTAGTTGCAGTGAGCACTGGCTACTCTGTAGTTGTGGTGCATGGGCTTCTCATTGCTTTGGCTTCGCTTGTTGTGGAGCTAAGACTCTAGAACACGTGGGCTCAGTAGTTGCGGCTCCCAGGCTCTAAAGCACAGGTTCAATTGCTGTGGCTTACAGGCTTGGGGCATCTTCCAGGATCAAGAATTGAACCCATATTTCCTGCATTGACAGGTGGATTCTTCAGTACTCAGCCACCAGGGATGTCCCCTATTTCTACTATAAGTGCCACTGGTGCATAGTCTTTATGTCCATGATCATGATGCATTGCAAAGAATTCCCAGGCTACTAGTTTACAGTACCAAAACCAGGCTCTGTTAAACAATTGACAGCGAAGACTAGGCTGATCTAAACAGAAACAAAATATAGGCTTCCAGGACTGGGACGTCAGGAGGGTCATGGAGGCCTTGAAGAATCCTCTCTCAATCTTTCTCACTTCTTGCTCCTTCCCCAAGTTCCATTCTTGGAGTTTTATTTTCTTGGTTGGTTTTATCAGGAGGCAACCATTTGGGTTCTGGTGACCATAATGTTATGACTTGAGAGATTTTCTTGGAAAGATTGGCCATCCAGAGATTCCAGCTGTGGTCAGGCTGCTGTGAGTTGTGTTTTGTTCTCTTACATGTCACTTCCGTGTGTTAGAATGAGAGCTAGAAGAGCCTCATAATTGATACTGATCATCTGTGTATCTGAGTATCAGATCTGAGGATCTGAGTATCATCATTTGCAAAGTGTTTTCAGAGGGCCTCTCCTGAGCCTTAAAATTTCTGATAAGCATTAAGAAAATTCCTATCCTCATTTTGCAAATGAAGAAACCAAGACTTAAAGACAGTGAGATTCTGACCCAAAGTCACACAGCCAGAAAATGAAGGATTGGTGTGTTCCATGTCCCAGTTTTTTTTTTTTTTTTTTTTTGCACCATACTACACTTCCCATTCTTAACATTCCCCCCAGACAGTGATAACCACATTAGAACAACCTGGGATGGGCTTATTGAAATATATTAATGTTGAAGCCCTATTCCAGTGATTGGATTTTGGACATTGTATTTTTTTTTCATGTCCCCTATTCATGTTTTTGTTTTTAATATATTTATTTATTTATTTATTTATTTTTGGCTGTGCTAGGGCTTTGTTGCTGCTCAGGCTTTTCTCTAGTTGCAGTGAGCACTGGCTACTCTGTAGTTGTGGTGCATGGGCTTCTCATTGCTTTGGCTTCGCTTGTTGTGGAGCTAAGACTCTAGAACACGTGGGCTCAGTAGTTGCGGCTCCCAGGCTCTAAAGCACAGGTTCAATTGCTGTGGCTTACAGGCTTGGGGCATCTTCCAGGATCAAGAATTGAACCCATATTTCCTGCATTGACAGGTGGATTCTTCAGTACTCAGCCACCAGGGATGTCCCCTATTTCTACTATAAGTGCCACTGGTGCATAGTCTTTATGTCCATGATCATGATGCATTGCAAAGAATTCTACAATTCTGAGAGCAGTATACATTTTTTAGTAGTTTTATCTTTGTATTGGTTACCAAAAGCCAGGCTCTGTTAAACAATTGAATCCCTAGGCAAAGTATAGTTTTTGCTGATACATGAGCTTCAAAATCCAACCCTTCTGTCATTCTAGAAGACAGTTTCCAGCTCCAGACTGTGTGCTGTTCCCAGCAAAAGGGGGAAAAAACAGAAAAGAGGCAGAGGCTATCTCCTTCAGCTGACCAGCTGTTGGTATATATAAAGCTGTTCATGCTACTAGAATTGCCCTGCCATGGAAATCCTATTTGCTTATAAAAGCTATCACCAGCTGACTTTTCTATCTGACCAGTTGCCCAGAAGAAAAATGTTAACTAGTTTACAGCTTACACTTTCTCAGAAGTTTTATAGTAAAAACATATTTTTCCAATAAGTATATTCCTCTCTCTCTGGGTTTCAAGCATAACACTTCAGACGTGATCAGCAGCTTGGACCTGGGATCACACTTGGTTATTTCTGGCCACTATGGCCAGTTTGCTGAGTGGCAACAGGCTGGTTGCAGAGGCAGATTGAGTGCTGGATCTTGAATTTCACATGGAACAGACACCCACTGCATTCTCATTTTGAGTGAAAGGTGTCCTCATTTTGAGTGAAAGGGAGGATCAGTTCTCTCTGTATTTCTGGTGGATGGTGGGTCTGACATGCTGGGAAAGATACCTACAGGCAATTCCCCAAGTTGTCCAGTGATTAAATTAAGATCCTCTCCTTCTGCTGTAGGTGGCAAGGGTTCGATCTCTGGTTCAGGGACTAAGATTCCACGCGCAGTATGGTATGGTCAAAAAACCCTTAAAACCAAAAACAAACCCCCTACCCCAAACAAAACAAAAAGTAAAATTACAGAGGAAAGGGAAGACAGGTAAGGTGGGGAGAGAATTTTGTCTTTGAGTCATTAAGACTTAGCTAACAAAAAGCTTCAATTGATCAGAACTCTGTCCAAACAAAAACCAGACACATTTATTATAAAATCAATGAAAATTAAAAAGACAATCTTCTTGACTATGCCAGTTCTTTTAGAGTTTAGGAATTTGAAATCAGACATGGTCTTTAATTCATCTTTATGTGCTTCTCACCTAATACAGTGCCTAAAGTATATTTGTGTTTATATTTGTTTTCAAATTCATTTTATTTTCATCAAATAAACATATGCTCATAGTTAAGAAAAACAGTCAAAATGTTTTCAAGTCTTATAATGAAAAACAGCAGACTCTTAATTTTTCCCATTATATGCTAGTTCCAACCTCTAAAAACTTGAAAATATTATTTTTTGACATTTTTCCTTCTTGTTTCTAAATAATATATTAATGCTGACTTCTTGATTTGTCCATTTAAAAAATTATTTGTTAATCTGCTCTCAACTTTAGAAATTATCTATGGACAGTTGGGTTCTTAATTTTTTTTTATTTTTTTTCTGACATTCTTTCTCAGAAGTTTTATAGTAAAAACATATTTTTCCAATAAGTATATTCCTCTCTCTCTGGGTTTCAAGCATAACACTTCAGACGTGATCAGCAGCTTGGACCTGGGATCACACTTGGTTATTTCTGGCCACTATGGCCAGTTTGCTGAGTGGCAACAGGCTGGTTGCAGAGGCAGATTGAGTGCTGGATCTTGAATTTCACATGGAACAGACACCCACTGCATTCTCATTTTGAGTGAAAGGTGTCCTCATTTTGAGTGAAAGGGAGGATCAGTTCTCTCTGTATTTCTGGTGGATGGTGGGTCTGACATGCTGGGAAAGATACCTACAGGCAATTCCCCAAGTTGTCCAGTGATTAAATTAAGATCCTCTCCTTCTGCTGTAGGTGGCAAGGGTTCGATCTCTGGTTCAGGGACTAAGATTCCACGCGCAGTATGGTATGGTCAAAAAACCCTTAAAACCAAAAACAAACCCCCTACCCCAAACAAAACAAAAAGTAAAATTACAGAGGAAAGGGAAGACAGGTAAGGTGGGGAGAGAATTTTGTCTTTGAGTCATTAAGACTTAGCTAACAAAAAGCTTCAATTGATCAGAACTCTGTCCAAACAAAAACCAGACACATTTATTATAAAATCAATGAAAATTAAAAAAAGACAATCTTCTTGACTATGCCAGTTCTTTTAGAGTTTAGGAATTTGAAATCAGACATGGTCTTTAATTCATCTTTATGTGCTTCTCACCTAATACAGTGCCTAAAGTATATTTGTGTTTATATTTGTTTTCAAATTCATTTTATTTTCATCAAATAAACATATGCTCATAGTTAAGAAAAACAGTCAAAATGTTTTCAAGTCTTATAATGAAAAACAGCAGACTCTTAATTTTTCCCATTATATGCTAGTTCCAACCTCTAAAAACTTGAAAATATTATTTTTTGACATTTTTCCTTCTTGTTTCTAAATAATATATTAATGCTGACTTCTTGATTTGTCCATTTAAAAAATTATTTGTTAATCTGCTCTCAACTTTAGAAATTATCTATGGACAGTTGGGTTCTTTATTCCTGCCCCTGTGTTGTTGTTGTATCTTGTTTGCTTTCCCTGCATTCCAATTCTGTCAATTCTACTTGACTGCAAACTCTTGGTAGAGCAAGAGACTAATCATTTTAATCTCTCTTCCATGAATTCTGTTCCTCAGCTCCTCATTCCTGTCTTTGATAGCCAGAAATGTTATTCTTCACATTGCAGGAGCTCTGTAAAGGTTGTTAAAATAGATGTTGTTAAAATAGATATTCTGAACAAGTAAAACAGACCATCAGAGAGGGCCAGAGAAATTGCTATGGGATTTTGAAGAGGAAATGTCACAGAGCAGTGTAACAAAACAAAGTCAAGGGGTGAATAGGTAGAACCCTGGAATCAATCAACTGGAAGCATGATGATAAAGTCTGTTTCCTCTGGGGATTCTGAGGACATTGCCTACCTCCTCTGAGCTTTGCACCCTGCTTTTAAGTGAAACAAGCATAATAATATCTCTCTTTCTCTAGCTCCTTGGACTGCAGGAGTTCAGAGTAACATGTGTGAAAGCAATCTGAACTCTGGAAGTCAGGAGTGACAGCCCCAAGACATGGTATTATGATTTTCTTCCTGCAATTTGGCATTTGAAACAGTAACTTAAATAACATTATTCAAAGTTAAAAGAAGTACTATATTTCATTTATGGTTATCTTTTAATTGCCAGAACCTAAAGGCATATAAAACACTGGTTCATATGGTTTTTTACTTCAAGCTGTTGCCTTACTTTATTAGTCAGGAGAGACTAGGCTTATGCTGTGGTCACAAACAACCTTACATCCCAGTGGTTTAACACCTCAGGTTATTTCTCACTAAGGCAAAATCAGTGGTTTAGCATCAAAAACTGCTCATAAAAACAGTCAAAATGTTTTCAAGTCTTATAATGAAAAACAGCAGACTCTTAATTTTTCCCATTATATGCTAGTTCCAACCTCTAAAAACTTGAAAATATTATTTTTTGACATTTTTCCTTCTTGTTTCTAAATAATATATTAATGCTGACTTCTTGATTTGTCCATTTAAAAAATTATTTGTTAATCTGCTCTCAACTTTAGAAATTATCTATGGACAGTTGGGTTCTTTATTCCTGCCCCTGTGTTGTTGTTGTATCTTGTTTGCTTTCCCTGCATTCCAATTCTGTCAATTCTACTTGACTGCAAACTCTTGGTAGAGCAAGAGACTAATCATTTTAATCTCTCTTCCATGAATTCTGTTCCTCAGCTCCTCATTCCTGTCTTTGATAGCCAGAAATGTTATTCTTCACATTGCAGGAGCTCTGTAAAGGTTGTTAAAATAGATGTTGTTAAAATAGATATTCTGAACAAGTAAAACAGACCATCAGAGAGGGCCAGAGAAATTGCTATGGGATTTTGAAGAGGAAATGTCACAGAGCAGTGTAACAAAACAAAGTCAAGGGGTGAATAGGTAGAACCCTGGAATCAATCAACTGGAAGCATGATGATAAAGTCTGTTTCCTCTGGGGATTCTGAGGACATTGCCTACCTCCTCTGAGCTTTGCACCCTGCTTTTAAGTGAAACAAGCATAATAATATCTCTCTTTCTCTAGCTCCTTGGACTGCAGGAGTTCAGAGTAACATGTGTGAAAGCAATCTGAACTCTGGAAGTCAGGAGTGACAGCCCCAAGACATGGTATTATGATTTTCTTCCTGCAATTTGGCATTTGAAACAGTAACTTAAATAACATTATTCAAAGTTAAAAGAAGTACTATATTTCATTTATGGTTATCTTTTAATTGCCAGAACCTAAAGGCATATAAAACACTGGTTCATATGGTTTTTTACTTCAAGCTGTTGCCTTACTTTATTAGTCAGGAGAGACTAGGCTTATGCTGTGGTAACAAACAACCTTAAATCCCAGTGGTTTAACACCTCAGGTTATTTCTCACTAAGGCAAAATCTGTTGGGAGTCCAGGCAACTGTCCAGGGCAGCTACCAGGGCAGGGATGCAGCAGTCCATGCTGCTTCAGTCTGGGGCTCCCCGGCTCAGTGTGAGACCTTCTCCATGATTGCTGGGACAGGGGGAAAGGGAGAATTAGAAAGTCATGTAGAGCTTTTCACTGACTCAGCCTAGAATTGCCACATCCCATTCTCGCTTATATTTTATTGGTCAGAACTAGACATATGCTCCTCCCTTCCCCTTAAATGCTAAGAAGTGCAGTCTCTTCTACACCAGACACCTATAATGCATAATAGGACGGAACAGTGATAACAATGATAAAGGCAATCCAGCACTAACAAGGTACAGACACTGTAGAGGTACAGACACTAAGGATTTATGCCCTGGGCCAGTATTGATGAGTCAGGACTAGAATCCAGGCCTCTGACTCCCCATCCAGAACTCTTTCTGCTCCAACAGCCTTCTCTGCTTTTTAAAAAGAGAATATGGTATCTCTTTCTCACACAAAAGTGATTCTGTGGTCAAATTAAATCACAAAGACAGGATTAAACAATAGGCTAAATAAGGCTAAATATGTTTATTTTCAGAAGGACTTCTGAAAGAAAGAGGAGAGAAAATGAGGAAAGAAATGTAAGCATTTTCCAAGGAGGAGACAGGGAACAGACCAAAGGGGTTAGTCAATTGCTCCCCATTTCCCCATCAGATCAGAACAGGTATTAGCACCCAGGAACCTTCAACTCATACACAAAGACACTTGCATCTCTTTTTTTGAAAGAGCAACCCTACTTTGTGAGCAGTTTCACAAAGCTTGGCAACTCACTAGTTGTCCTTCATTGAAACCTTTAGGCTAAAGTACATAAATAACATTATTCAAAGTTAAAAGAAGTACTATATTTCATTTATGGTTATCTTTTAATTGCCAGAACCTAAAGGCATATAAAACACTGGTTCATATGGTTTTTTACTTCAAGCTGTTGCCTTACTTTATTAGTCAGGAGAGACTAGGCTTATGCTGTGGTAACAAACAACCTTAAATCCCAGTGGTTTAACACCTCAGGTTATTTCTCACTAAGGCAAAATCTGTTGGGAGTCCAGGCAACTGTCCAGGGCAGCTACCAGGGCAGGGATGCAGCAGTCCATGCTGCTTCAGTCTGGGGCTCCCCGGCTCAGTGTGAGACCTTCTCCATGATTGCTGGGACAGGGGGAAAGGGAGAATTAGAAAGTCATGTAGAGCTTTTCACTGACTCAGCCTAGAATTGCCACATCCCATTCTCGCTTATATTTTATTGGTCAGAACTAGACATATGCTCCTCCCTTCCCCTTAAATGCTAAGAAGTGCAGTCTCTTCTACACCAGACACCTATAATGCATAATAGGACGGAACAGTGATAACAATGATAAAGGCAATCCAGCACTAACAAGGTACAGACACTGTAGAGGTACAGACACTAAGGATTTATGCCCTGGGCCAGTATTGATGAGTCAGGACTAGAATCCAGGCCTCTGACTCCCCATCCAGAACTCTTTCTGCTCCAACAGCCTTCTCTGCTTTTTAAAAAGAGAATATGGTATCTCTTTCTCACACAAAAGTGATTCTGTGGTCAAATTAAATCACAAAGACAGGATTAAACAATAGGCTAAATAAGGCTAAATATGTTTATTTTCAGAAGGACTTCTGAAAGAAAGAGGAGAGAAAATGAGGAAAGAAATGTAAGCATTTTCCAAGGAGGAGACAGGGAACAGACCAAAGGGGTTAGTCAATTGCTCCCCATTTCCCCATCAGATCAGAACAGGTATTAGCACCCAGGAACCTTCAACTCATACACAAAGACACTTGCATCTCTTTTTTTGAAAGAGCAACCCTACTTTGTGAGCAGTTTCACAAAGCTTGGCAACTCACTAGTTGTCCTTCATTGAAACCTTTAGGCTAAAGTACATAAAATCTAAGTGTTGTTCTTCCTTCTTCTCTGGCTGTTTTAATATTGGACAAGATAAGGCTTCTCACAGAGCTGAGCTTCAGGTGTTCCAACTGGAAGCATCTTCCATTGATATCACTATCATTATTGAAATGGATTAAAAATATGGCAAGTTTTCTCCTCCTATAAATGTGGAAGTCAACTTTTCTTGTTGCTTTCTCAGAAGACTACCTTTGCTCTAAACACATTACTGAATTTTCTGTTTCTCCAGCATCAGCCCAGATAATCACATGTTGTTTACCTTTCTCTTTGTGTTGTCATCATCCATGACAGCCAGAAATCTCAAGAGACTGAGCTGCTCCAGCCGCTGCTGGCATGTGAATGGACATCACTATCACCAAGCACTGGCAAAGAAACTGTGGAAACAAGAGGAGAAAAGATAGGTATTTACTGAAAGAATGCAGAGAAGTAGCCAGAAACTGTGATTGGCCAGATGTGCTCAGTTGCATCTTGGAAATGAAATATATATCACTTATAGCTTGTGCGTGTTAGCACATTAAGTTTCCCTAGAAATGAAGCAGTGCTTTTAGGTTAAACACCTTTATACAAAAGCTAATCTTCTGTATGAATGATTTTTCTCAGTTAACATTGTTTATTTCAAGCCCAAGACTGAACATTGCTAAGTTTTGGCACTACTTAAATGTATTCTCTGACTCCCCATCCAGAACTCTTTCTGCTCCAACAGCCTTCTCTGCTTTTTAAAAAGAGAATATGGTATCTCTTTCTCACACAAAAGTGATTCTGTGGTCAAATTAAATCACAAAGACAGGATTAAACAATAGGCTAAATAAGGCTAAATATGTTTATTTTCAGAAGGACTTCTGAAAGAAAGAGGAGAGAAAATGAGGAAAGAAATGTAAGCATTTTCCAAGGAGGAGACAGGGAACAGACCAAAGGGGTTAGTCAATTGCTCCCCATTTCCCCATCAGATCAGAACAGGTATTAGCACCCAGGAACCTTCAACTCATACACAAAGACACTTGCATCTCTTTTTTTGAAAGAGCAACCCTACTTTGTGAGCAGTTTCACAAAGCTTGGCAACTCACTAGTTGTCCTTCATTGAAACCTTTAGGCTAAAGTACATAAAATCTAAGTGTTGTTCTTCCTTCTTCTCTGGCTGTTTTAATATTGGACAAGATAAGGCTTCTCACAGAGCTGAGCTTCAGGTGTTCCAACTGGAAGCATCTTCCATTGATATCACTATCATTATTGAAATGGATTAAAAATATGGCAAGTTTTCTCCTCCTATAAATGTGGAAGTCAACTTTTCTTGTTGCTTTCTCAGAAGACTACCTTTGCTCTAAACACATTACTGAATTTTCTGTTTCTCCAGCATCAGCCCAGATAATCACATGTTGTTTACCTTTCTCTTTGTGTTGTCATCATCCATGACAGCCAGAAATCTCAAGAGACTGAGCTGCTCCAGCCGCTGCTGGCATGTGAATGGACATCACTATCACCAAGCACTGGCAAAGAAACTGTGGAAACAAGAGGAGAAAAGATAGGTATTTACTGAAAGAATGCAGAGAAGTAGCCAGAAACTGTGATTGGCCAGATGTGCTCAGTTGCATCTTGGAAATGAAATATATATCACTTATAGCTTGTGCGTGTTAGCACATTAAGTTTCCCTAGAAATGAAGCAGTGCTTTTAGGTTAAACACCTTTATACAAAAGCTAATCTTCTGTATGAATGATTTTTCTCAGTTAACATTGTTTATTTCAAGCCCAAGACTGAACATTGCTAAGTTTTGGCATATTAAAAGGTATTCTCTACTCTCTTGCCTTCTGATACTAGGAATACTGAACTTGTAACAATTTTTCTAATAAGTAAGCATCAGTCCTTGGACCTCCATTCCTGTATTTTATGGTGATAAAATCTTGCGTTTCACTGAAGTTTTCTCTCTTTTTCTTCTATGTTCAACAACAGTCATTTCCAAATGGCTGTTTCTGAATCTTTCTCTCCCTCAGACTTTCTCGATACCTGCTAACCTGCTTTAGTCATGTCTGATGCTTTGTGACCCCATGGACTGTAGCCCGCCAGGTTCTTCAGTCCATGGGATTCTTCGAGCAAGAATACTGGAATAGGTTGCCATTTCCTTCTCCATCAGACTTTTCTGCTCTATTCTATAAACCTTTCAAGACATGTGGTTTTGGTGCTTAAGTTTTGTGATGGCTATTTCATGAGGTAAGGGGGAAACATATTTTGCTTAAAAACATATTTGGAGGATTAAATTTGCTAGAACTATGACCTGAGGAAAATGGAGCACTATTTTATCAAAATTCACACATTACTCCTTCACTACTGCAAGAAACTCTCAAAATAGCCATTTCTTACTTTTAATCACATGGATTTTTGTAGTATGAACTACTCATCAAACTACTTCTAGAACTTTCTGCCAAATTACTGTGTTTTACTTTTACAAACTGTTCATCCCAGAAAAGCACAGTGGTCAATTCTTGAGTGACTGTGTGTGTGTGAAGGGAGTTTGTTTCTCAATCTATTCTACCTTTCTTTTTTTTGAAAACAAGCTTTGCACAAATAAATTGAAGTCATTAGGCCTGAAGTCATCCATTAGGATCTTTTTGACTTAAGCTTCATTTTTAAGGCCACCATTTGAAAATAACATGGAGTAGAAACAGTTTTGCTTCTGTATTAAGTATGGCACAAATGCCTTCTATACACCAATTATAGGCATTCTGGCAACCAAGGCTAATGTTTAACAGGAAGAGACTGAAATTACATCCACTGCAAGGTGAATTTCTGTCATTCACCATTGATTATCAGTGACTTTATCCTGAGACTCAGTTGATTCTGTCCCATAAACACAAATAATTATAGTTCTAGAATTCATAGAATTATAATGTTTGCAGTCTCCTAACTTGAGCATTTTAATATTAATATATTGACTGTGTCTAAGCAGTAGTTTAAAAAACATCTTCTTGTGTTTCAAATGTCTCACATGACATTCCATTCTCAGCGATGCTGAAGCAGAACAAGATATTCAGCTGCCATGTGTGTTTCCAGTGTAAGACCAGTGTACCTTGGCTTCAAATTGACCAAATTCAGTTCCTTCCAGAACACACTATGACAAATTGAAGAGAGTCTATAATCAGCAGAGAATTTTTGTGGCTTGCAAATGCACCCCAAATTACCAATAATGAATATTCCATAAGAAAGAAGCCCTTTTTTACTTCCAAATGCTATTAGGAAAGCAAAGATTTCTGTCAAAATACTTATGTTGCTAAATACTTTTGAACTTCAAATGGCTTTAGAGATTCAGCAGAAAGACTCCAAGCATGAGTAAGGGGAAACATATTTTGCTTCAAAACATATTTGGAGGATTAAATTTGCTAGAACTATGACCTGAGGAAAATGGAGCACTATTTTATCAAAATTCACACATTACTCCTTCACTACTGCAAGAAACTCTCAAAATAGCCATTTCTTACTTTTAATCACATGGATTTTTGTAGTATGAACTACTCATCAAACTACTTCTAGAACTTTCTGCCAAATTACTGTGTTTTACTTTTACAAACTGTTCATCCCAGAAAAGCACAGTGGTCAATTCTTGAGTGACTGTGTGTGTGTGAAGGGAGTTTGTTTCTCAATCTATTCTACCTTTCTTTTTTTTGAAAACAAGCTTTGCACAAATAAATTGAAGTCATTAGGCCTGAAGTCATCCATTAGGATCTTTTTGACTTAAGCTTCATTTTTAAGGCCACCATTTGAAAATAACATGGAGTAGAAACAGTTTTGCTTCTGTATTAAGTATGGCACAAATGCCTTCTATACACCAATTATAGGCATTCTGGCAACCAAGGCTAATGTTTAACAGGAAGAGACTGAAATTACATCCACTGCAAGGTGAATTTCTGTCATTCACCATTGATTATCAGTGACTTTATCCTGAGACTCAGTTGATTCTGTCCCATAAACACAAATAATTATAGTTCTAGAATTCATAGAATTATAATGTTTGCAGTCTCCTAACTTGAGCATTTTAATATTAATATATTGACTGTGTCTAAGCAGTAGTTTAAAAAACATCTTCTTGTGTTTCAAATGTCTCACATGACATTCCATTCTCAGCGATGCTGAAGCAGAACAAGATATTCAGCTGCCATGTGTGTTTCCAGTGTAAGACCAGTGTACCTTGGCTTCAAATTGACCAAATTCAGTTCCTTCCAGAACACACTATGACAAATTGAAGAGAGTCTATAATCAGCAGAGAATTTTTGTGGCTTGCAAATGCACCCCAAATTACCAATAATGAATATTCCATAAGAAAGAAGCCCTTTTTTACTTCCAAATGCTATTAGGAAAGCAAAGATTTCTGTCAAAAATACTTATGTTGCTAAATACTTTTGAACTTAGCAAATGGCTTTAGAGATTCAGCAGAAAGACTCCAAGCATGAGTGCTATTTACATCCAAAGTGGGATTTTCATGTACAAACTGACTTCAGATGAAACCTCTGAAAATCATATACTCATCTTCCAAAGAGGATAAGAAATTCAATCATATTTTCCAAAGACTCAATCTCTAGGTCCAATCAATTTTATTTACATTACTGAAAGATTTTTATTTATAAGAGATTGGAAGTGTTCCTGCCAAGGACTAGGAAATAAATTATTCTCTGTTTGGAAGATGATTGACTTTTTCAGGTGGCTAGATGATTTTGTGTGCTTTGGGGCTTTACCGAAAAAATAGAACTGCATTAAACAAGTTGATTTCAAACAGATTTGTTTGGAACGTTTTAGAGCTGAGGGGGCCATTGAGAGTATCTAGTTAAGAGGTATGCTTTTAAAGATGAGAAAACCAAAGCCTAGACATGGAAAAAAAAATGTATCCAGATTCATGCTGCAAATCAAGTTGATCTAACTCTTCTGAATTTTAGTCTCTCAAGTATTCCATCATATTAATAAATCATTTCTTTCCACAGTTAGTTATTTAGGACATGCTGTATACCAGGTACAATGGAAGGTTCTGGAGACACAAAGATGCATAAAAGATTTTTTGTATTCAGAAAGCTAAATATTGCAGTAAGGGCAAAACAACAACTGCAAAACCAATACCATACTTTAAATAAAAGCTGTTGGGGCTTTCCTGGTGGGCCAGTGGGTAAGCGCATGCACCCAGAGCTGGTGCTCTGCAGCGAGAGAGGCCACTGCGATGGGAGGCCCACACAGGCCCAAGAACAAAGACGGATGAAGATAGGTAAATGAAAGACCAATAGAAGTGGTCCCCCCAAAAATGAAAAAAAAAGTTCTTGTAGTCAATATACTATAAGAGCACAGAATAAAGTATAAATACTTTGATTAGGGAGGAAAGAGGGGTTGCTAAAGATCAAAAAGAGGGTTCAAGAAATAAGCCTTAAAGCCACATTAGGATGAAGGAGAGAGGTGAGCAAGTGCCAGGAATGCGGTGCACTTGAAGGACAGAAAGTAGTTTAGTATACAGTGGAATCAAAAGGAGGTGAAGCTGATGTGACAGACAGAGGTTAGATAATGAAAAGCTATATATATTATTTAATGGTTTCAACTCCATCACTAAATTAGAGGAAGATGTTGAGAACTTTCAGCCAGGGCATGCTGTGATGTTTAATTAAGTAATGTGATAATATTTGCAATTTAGAATCACAGAGATAAAAAGATAGAGATTATATCAAAGAATAAAAAGACCAGAGGCAAGGAGAACGCATGGGAGGCATTTGCAGCAGACGGGCAAGAAGCAGTGATGGTCCAAACATCATGATAATGATGATAAAGTGGAGGTATGAATTGGATAAGTCTTCATAGTTGATTGGATGTGGGAATCAAGGAAGAACTGAAAAGCAGTCTCAGATTTCTGTCTCAGGCTCCTTGTACATTGACATTTTTTATCCTGATGGGAAAGTTCAAAAAGAGAAGTAGGTTTGTGATGGGAATTTAGGGCATGTTGAGTTTGAGATGCTACAACGTACTCTGATGGAGTCATCCAGTGCATGGAAAGTTGATCTAACTCTTCTGAATTTTAGTCTCTCAAGTATTCCATCATATTAATAAATCATTTCTTTCCACAGTTAGTTATTTAGGACATGCTGTATACCAGGTACAATGGAAGGTTCTGGAGACACAAAGATGCATAAAAGATTTTTTGTATTCAGAAAGCTAAATATTGCAGTAAGGGCAAAACAACAACTGCAAAACCAATACCATACTTTAAATAAAAGCTGTTGGGGCTTTCCTGGTGGGCCAGTGGGTAAGCGCATGCACCCAGAGCTGGTGCTCTGCAGCGAGAGAGGCCACTGCGATGGGAGGCCCACACAGGCCCAAGAACAAAGACGGATGAAGATAGGTAAATGAAAGACCAATAGAAGTGGTCCCCCCAAAAATGAAAAAAAAAGTTCTTGTAGTCAATATACTATAAGAGCACAGAATAAAGTATAAATACTTTGATTAGGGAGGAAAGAGGGGTTGCTAAAGATCAAAAAGAGGGTTCAAGAAATAAGCCTTAAAGCCACATTAGGATGAAGGAGAGAGGTGAGCAAGTGCCAGGAATGCGGTGCACTTGAAGGACAGAAAGTAGTTTAGTATACAGTGGAATCAAAAGGAGGTGAAGCTGATGTGACAGACAGAGGTTAGATAATGAAAAGCTATATATATTATTTAATGGTTTCAACTCCATCACTAAATTAGAGGAAGATGTTGAGAACTTTCAGCCAGGGCATGCTGTGATGTTTAATTAAGTAATGTGATAATATTTGCAATTTAGAATCACAGAGATAAAAAGATAGAGATTATATCAAAGAATAAAAAGACCAGAGGCAAGGAGAACGCATGGGAGGCATTTGCAGCAGACGGGCAAGAAGCAGTGATGGTCCAAACATCATGATAATGATGATAAAGTGGAGGTATGAATTGGATAAGTCTTCATAGTTGATTGGATGTGGGGAATCAAGGAAGAACTGAAAAGCAGTCTCAGATTTCTGTCTCAGGCTCCTTGTACATTGACATTTTTTATCCTGATGGGAAAGTTCAAAAAGAGAAATAGGTTTATGATGAGAATTTCGGGCATGTTGAGTATGAGATGCTACAACGTACTCTGATGGAGTCATCCAGTGCATCTATGGTTCTAGAGGTCAATCTGGGCTAGAGTCAAAGATTCAGGATAATAGCCATGCAAGAAGAGGTTCTGCCATAACAGAATTTGACAGAATTATCAATATGATCCACTTAAGTTATCAAGAAATTTTTTGCACTTCCTTCTTTCCCTTCTTCCATTTTTCTTTAAAAAAATTGGCTTTAACTCTGGAGCCATAAGCTTGAATTTTGAGTAATAGCTCTTCTGATGTTCCAACTTTGTAATTTTATTCAAGTTCTCTATGGTCTTGTTCAAGTTAGGTCTGTCTTCTGCAAAAAGTCAATGATCTTCCATGGGGCTGATAAACTCTAAAATGAAATAGTGAACGTGAAGGCATTTTGAATAGGAGATATAAATCTTGTTAGAATGACTATAGTACACAATCATCAAAACTAGAGGAATCATTAAGATCTTCTTTTCCAATCTTCTTGTTGACAGGAATGACCCAACTGATATGTGTTCATGGCCTTGGTCAGGGCTGGGATTAGAATCAGTAGCCTGACTCCGAGTCTAAAGCTCCTTTGAGGTTGGTAAACTTTGCAGATGATATCCTTTCACTGCTATCCAGTAGGCAAAGTAACTCAGAATTTGACATTTTATTTCTTGACATCTGATGGAGAGACCTGAAATGTCACATCTAACTGAGGAATCATTGAGCAATAACATGCAAAAAAAGATTTATAGGAAGCTTTCACAGAGATAAAAGATAGAGATTATATCAAAGAATAAAAAGACCAGAGGCAAGGAGAACGCATGGGAGGCATTTGCAGCAGACGGGCAAGAAGCAGTGATGGTCCAAACATCATGATAATGATGATAAAGTGGAGGTATGAATTGGATAAGTCTTCATAGTTGATTGGATGTGGGGAATCAAGGAAGAACTGAAAAGCAGTCTCAGATTTCTGTCTCAGGCTCCTTGTACATTGACATTTTTTATCCTGATGGGAAAGTTCAAAAAGAGAAATAGGTTTATGATGAGAATTTCGGGCATGTTGAGTATGAGATGCTACAACGTACTCTGATGGAGTCATCCAGTGCATCTATGGTTCTAGAGGTCAATCTGGGCTAGAGTCAAAGATTCAGGATAATAGCCATGCAAGAAGAGGTTCTGCCATAACAGAATTTGACAGAATTATCAATATGATCCACTTAAGTTATCAAGAAATTTTTTGCACTTCCTTCTTTCCCTTCTTCCATTTTTCTTTAAAAAAATTGGCTTTAACTCTGGAGCCATAAGCTTGAATTTTGAGTAATAGCTCTTCTGATGTTCCAACTTTGTAATTTTATTCAAGTTCTCTATGGTCTTGTTCAAGTTAGGTCTGTCTTCTGCAAAAAGTCAATGATCTTCCATGGGGCTGATAAACTCTAAAATGAAATAGTGAACGTGAAGGCATTTTGAATAGGAGATATAAATCTTGTTAGAATGACTATAGTACACAATCATCAAAACTAGAGGAATCATTAAGATCTTCTTTTCCAATCTTCTTGTTGACAGGAATGACCCAACTGATATGTGTTCATGGCCTTGGTCAGGGCTGGGATTAGAATCAGTAGCCTGACTCCGAGTCTAAAGCTCCTTTGAGGTTGGTAAACTTTGCAGATGATATCCTTTCACTGCTATCCAGTAGGCAAAGTAACTCAGAATTTGACATTTTATTTCTTGACATCTGATGGAGAGACCTGAAATGTCACATCTAACTGAGGAATCATTGAGCAATAACATGCAAAAAAAGATTTATAGGAAGCTTTCACAAGTGATATGGAAGACTGTTATGCTGCTGATGAAAAAGCCATGACTCCAATGAGATTTCATAACCTGAGGATATAAAAGTGCATGCAAACAGACTTGTGCACATATGTAAGAAAACATCCAGACTGTGTATTTCTATCTTCAGTTTTGGCCACTATCCTTGGTAAGGTCTTTATATATCTTTCATTTGGATTACTGCCGATCCCTGTCCTTTTCTCTTCCTATTTGTGATTCTTGCCTAACGCCCAATGCATTAATTTCAAGACTGCTTTTATTTTAGTAAATTCAGTTTACTACTTGGTAACTTGCTAGATCTTAGTCAAAACATTTTAACTCTTTAAGCCACAGTTTATTCTTCTGTAAAATGTGGCTAATAACACTTAACCTCACAAAGGGGTAAGAAGTGAAGATCATGTACGTGAAAGACCTTCACAAGTACTAATCATTATATAAATATTTAGATGTCCCGACCCGCAGGCTTCGTCAGCGCAGACCTAGGATTCGTCAACGCAGGCCCTAAAGGGGGGGAGTAGGAATTGAGAGGACACAAGAAATGGAGACAAGACAGGAGTCTGATCAACTCTCGTTTTATTGCGGAAACAAGGGGGTGTTTATACTATACAGAAACAGGAAGGAGCTACTCATAAACCAATCATGTAAAAGGTCAGATGCACACGTGCTTCCGACCCCATAGGAATGCAAGGGAAGCATGCACTGATCACAAGCACGGAAACTAGGAACAACCTATCAGAGCAATATGCACACACCTTAAACCACATCTCCCTACATCCACCAGGCGCCATCTTTGTGAAAACATGACAATGCTCCTAAACTGGAGGCTGCAAAGTGCGGCCAGGGCTCATGCATGAGAGGCTCCGCTAGGCGCCATCTTAAGTGGTGCATTTCAACATTCACATATAGGAGGCTATAGGATGTGGCCGGGCCGCCCTGCGGTCCCGGACATTTAGACATGTTGTTCTTAAATATTCTATCATGTCATGTCCATAAAATTTTATTTTAAAGTTTTTGATTTTTCTTCCTGGTTTTTCTTGATTTTTCACAGTCACTTTTCTATTCCAGAAGGGTTCCCTGATGCTATATTCATGATCCTCTCTGATTCTCTGCAGCTGCTCACTGATCATTGACCCTATGAAACCTGTGCCCCTGTTGCTATGATAATATAAATCCTAAAAAATTTGTCCTTTCTTCTTTAACTATCTGCCCCTTCCTTTGCTTATACAGATAGTGCAACTCCCCAAATGCTTTTATTAGCTCTCTAAACTTTTTCCTCTTCTGCTCCTCCACAGCATTTGACATGGTTACTCATTCATTCCATATTCCTTCCTGAGATACCTTTCTTATTTGAACTCTATTACACTGCTGTCTTTTGGTCCTTAAGATTCAATCACTGCTGCTTGTTAGTCTCTGTTGTTAGGTCCTGCTAATCTTGTTGTGTAAGCATTGGAGTCTCTCAGAGTCCAACATCTTCCGAATATCATGCACTCCCCAGGTGAGCTCATTCTGTTCCATAGATTACCATTTATACACCCATAAATCCAATATTCACCTCCAACCCCAACTTGTCCTTTAAATTCAAGACTCACCTATTCACTTTCCTTCTGAACATCCACATTTAGGTGTCTGGTAGTGATCTCAAACTTACATGTCTAAAACCTAACTTTTAATTCTTTTGTTTCCCTTTTTGCCATGCTGCACAACATGTCAGATCTTAATTCCCCAAGAAAGGATCAAACCCACACCCCCTGCATTGGCAGCACAGAGTCCCAATCACTGTATCCCAAGGGAAGCCCCCCTAACTTTTAATTTTTGTCTCTTCTAAATCTGTTCCTTTCTCTCCCATCCCAACCTCAGTAATTGAAACACCATCCCTTCAACTTCATCAGGTCAAAATTGCTTGAAGTTATCCCAGACTTCTCTCTTTTGTATACCATATCAAATCTGTATTATTTTCACAAGATTGCTGTTAACAAATTAGTTCAACTTAGCATCTGAAGACAACAAAAAATTATTTCATATTCCTGGAGACCAGAAGTCCAAAATCTGTTTAACTGAGCCCTAATCAAGATTTTGGAAGCTGTAGGTTAGATGGAATCCATTCCTTGCCTCTTCCAGCATCTGGTGGCTCCTGGCTCTCCTTGACTTGTGGCTGCAGCCTGAGGTTTCTGCTTCTGGCATCACATTTCTGACTGTTCTTTTTTATGCCTGTTGAAGCTCTGTCTACCTCTTACCATGTTTATCACGCTTATGATTGCACTTGAGGCCCACCTGGGTAATTTAGGATTATCACCTTGTCTCAAAGTCTTTAACTTATACCTACAAAGACCCCTTTTTCCGAAGAAGGTAACATGTTTAGGTACCAGAGACTAGGATCTGCTATTTGAGGATGGGTATTATGCAACCTACTACAATATACATCAACAAATTCTGATAGTTCTGCTTTCAAAATAGATTCAGAATCTAGTCATTTCTCATCACTTCCACAGTCACTATCCAAGTGCATTACCCCTCATGTGGATTATCATTTAACCGGTCTTCCTGCTACAGAGCTTATCCTTTTCAATTAATCATCAAAACAGCAGCCAGAAAAATCCTTTAAAAAGTTCAATCAATTATGTTTCTGCCCATGACATTCTAAGAATTCCCATCTTCCTCAGAATAAGATTCAAAGTTTTAACCAGGCTTTATAAGGCTCTGTTTAATCTGGTTTCTGATCACCCCTCTGACTCATCTTTTATTACTAATTCTTTTCTAGGTTACGCAGTGAAAGACATGCTAGTCTGCTTGAACTCATCAGGCATCTTCCTACCTCTGGCATTTTGTTTTGCCAGGAAACTTCCCCCTCAAGTTATCTTCATGGTTTCCTCCTTCAGTTTTCTTCAAGTTCTTGCTCAAGTACTGTATTTTCTTAGTGACCTTGCCTGACCACTCAGTATGAAAAGTAACCCTTTTCCCTCCATCACTTTCAATGCCTAAATGTGCTTTATTTTTTCTCTTTTAAATGCTTATTACCTGTAAGACACATATTATATGTTTATTTATTTTTTCCTCTAAGATGGTACAGGAAAAAACAGAATGAACTTTTTGGCCAACCCAATATATAGTGTCATTCTGCCACAATACAATATAAGGCGTATGTCAGTCTTTTTTCTTGCTTGGAGTATGGTCAGCACTTAGGTTTGTTTGTTTTTTTTAAAGGCTTTTTTTTTTTTTTTTTTAACCACTTCTATTGGTCTTTCACTTATCTGTTTTCATCCATCTTTGTTCTTTGGCCTATGTGGGCCTCCTATCTCAGTGGCCTCTGTCACTGCAGAGCACTGGCTCTGGGCGCATGCGTTCCAGAGCTCTGGCTCAGTAGTTGGACACATTGGTCCAGCCGCTCCATGGCATATGGGTTCTTCCCATGCCTGGGGTCAAACCAGTGCCCCTTGCACTGCAAGGTGGTGTCCTTATCCACTTAGGTTTTTAAAAAGGTCCTAGAAGACACTATAGTTGTAATTGCAATATATAACATAAAATTCTTGAGTATACTCTGCTAAACATAATAAACAGCATTGATTTCCTTCTTAATCTATGCAAAGGGATAAGCTCTGCATATTTTAACAGAATGCTTTCCTGCTTTCCTTTTGCTTCAGTATTGACTGATACCTCAAAGTCTGAAAACCTCTGCTCCACATTCCTGAATGACGTATTGATTATCTACATAGATCTGAAAAGGTAATAGTTGGGAATCAGCTGTGTGATTCTCAGTTCAACAAATTTCTCATTAGTACTTCAAAAGTTGGAAGGTGGGAGGGGCAATTTTCACAGATCATTTCTGTGGAGACAGTTGTTGAACATGAGTAATGTTCTACTTTGCCCCACCCAATTCCATGTTTCCCCAAGTGAAGTTGAAGTGAGAATGGCTGCAAAAGAACCAGGCATGGAGCCTGACTTGCATCCTGTAGTCTTGCTGCATCATGTATATTTCTCATAGTTGCCATTGTACATTATCTGTGCAATGACTGTATAACTCCCTCAGGGAAATTAACATGTGTTTCCCTGTTCACCATTGCCTAAAAACCCAATGCCCAGATTCTAGGACCCTTACACATAGTAGGTATTTAATAAATATCTTTTGAATTAATGAAAGAATGAATTAGGTATGGAGTTATGTAGAAAAGAAATATGGATAATGATTTTTCACTCTTTAAAACAAAAATATGAAGTCATAGCTTCACATTCATTGATCCAATATGTCCTCCTAAATCTAGTTCTATCATTTTACATCCATATTTAAATTTTTTCTATTCTTCTTATGCAGGATGAAAAACATGGAATTGTTTCTCAAGTAATTTTTATGAATCAAAATTGAATGTATTGCAGGATATGTAATAGAGGTGATCTGTTCTGACAAAAAAAATAAATACTTCTACTATGACTTTGAGCAGTTCCAGATGTTTTGATATGGCATTTTAATAAAAATGCCTTCTAAATTACCACTGTCAAAAAATATTTGCTTTATATAAAGCTCTAGTGTATATTATACCTGAAGTATTTGGAAGAAAACTGCATGGTTTAAAATGGCAAGTTTTCTAAGTAAAATATAGCATATGGTCTGAGTAGTGAATCAGAGTTTTATTTTAGAACCTGAACATAATGCTAAGCGCCAAGTCATCTTTTCTTAATGAGGGGAAATGCCATCACTTAGTGATAATTTGTATTATTTTGTGGAATTTAAATATATGACTCATTTAGTTCCATAGTGGTTGTAGTTCCAGCAACATAACATCTCTTATTTGTAATCTCTTCTCCAGACCTATAAAGGATCCATAAAGTGAAAATAGAACAAACTAAGGCAGAGTGAGACTCAGTTATATGATTCTTTAATTTATTCATGTAGTCAACACACACAATAAAATTCCTTTAATCAGATTACAGCCTAAAGAATAAACAATTGAGAGTCAGCCATCCAATTAACTGACATTTTCTCTTCTTGTTTCCAATGTAGGCTGGAGCAGTGCCTCTTGAAACATATTTTGCATACTAATCACCATGGAATCTTGTTAAAATGCAGATTCTGATTCATTTAATCTGGAGAGAAGCCAGTGATACTGCATTTCTAATGAGCTTCTAAATGGTTTAAATACTGCTGGCCCTGAGATAACATTTTGAGTAGTAAGATCATAAGGTCTTACGACTTGAGACCATAAGGTCACAGAATTCTGGACTGCTGGCTTTGTTCTGGAGCTCGGAGTTCCGCTGGATGGCATTAAGTGTTTGTGTTGAAGAGGTGAGATGTACCTTCTCTGCAGTTTTTTCTGTTCCCCTTTAAACGTCAACTCACCACTGGCTGATAGTTGATTTTCTTAATGATACCATCATCCTCCCATGTATTAGTGCTTGAGAGTTCTAAGTTATCTCTGACCGCTCCTTCAACCTTTTCCTCCATCTCCTACATTCAATCATGTGGAAAAACAGATTACAAACCCAGCCCCGTGCCTGCCTCTCGGGTCACCTGTCCCCATTGTTCATCATCATCTCTTTGCATCAGGTGGCCAAAGTATTGGAGCTTCAGTTTCAGCATCGGTCCCTCCAGCGGTCCTTCAGCATCAGGTATCATATGCATGATGCATTTTAAACTGGAAAACCATCACGAATCAGATATTTTAAAATTTTAAAATGCATTTTATTAATGAGACTGAGGCCGAGAGCACAATTTGTCAATTTATGTGAGTATTAAGGAGTGAAGCAGAGATGTCAATCCAGTCTGTCTAAGTACAGTACTGCTCTTAATCAGGGCTTTCTCACTTATCTCTCTTCTTTTGACTCTACATTAATTTAAGTCATTGAACCTCTTATACCCTCCAGTGTCCGTTTCTTTTCAGTGCTCATTTCTGACGATGCCCTATTGCCTCCCAAATGTTTCATTTGCATTTGAGCTCCAGCATCTTCTAGTCGCACAGTTCCTTCCTTCATAAACTTTCCTCCCTCACACAAGTGAGATGCATCCAAACTTCAGTGCCTTTTACCAGGCTTGTCCTTCCCCATCTCAATATATTAATCATATCACAAAATCAAAGCTAAAATATTAAATATCATCTTTTTCAGGAAGTATCTTTTGGTTTTAGTACTAAAAACATTAACTTTCTGAGTATATGTAGCATATTATACATTCTTTTGGCTGTAATTATATAAGAGGCAGTGAGGGGTCATGATTTAACTTCTGGTTAACAGAAATAAATTCAATCAGTAAGCTGGCCCTGAGATAACATTTTGAGTAGTAAGATCATAAGGTCTTACGACTTGAGACCATAAGGTCACAGAATTCTGGACTGCTGGCTTTGTTCTGGAGCTCGGAGTTCCGCTGGATGGCATTAAGTGTTTGTGTTGAAGAGGTGAGATGTACCTTCTCTGCAGTTTTTTCTGTTCCCCTTTAAACGTCAACTCACCACTGGCTGATAGTTGATTTTCTTAATGATACCATCATCCTCCCATGTATTAGTGCTTGAGAGTTCTAAGTTATCTCTGACCGCTCCTTCAACCTTTTCCTCCATCTCCTACATTCAATCATGTGGAAAAACAGATTACAAACCCAGCCCCGTGCCTGCCTCTCGGGTCACCTGTCCCCATTGTTCATCATCATCTCTTTGCATCAGGTGGCCAAAGTATTGGAGCTTCAGTTTCAGCATCGGTCCCTCCAGCGGTCCTTCAGCATCAGGTATCATATGCATGATGCATTTTAAACTGGAAAACCATCACGAATCAGATATTTTAAAATTTTAAAATGCATTTTATTAATGAGACTGAGGCCGAGAGCACAATTTGTCAATTTATGTGAGTATTAAGGAGTGAAGCAGAGATGTCAATCCAGTCTGTCTAAGTACAGTACTGCTCTTAATCAGGGCTTTCTCACTTATCTCTCTTCTTTTGACTCTACATTAATTTAAGTCATTGAACCTCTTATACCCTCCAGTGTCCGTTTCTTTTCAGTGCTCATTTCTGACGATGCCCTATTGCCTCCCAAATGTTTCATTTGCATTTGAGCTCCAGCATCTTCTAGTCGCACAGTTCCTTCCTTCATAAACTTTCCTCCCTCACACAAGTGAGATGCATCCAAACTTCAGTGCCTTTTACCAGGCTTGTCCTTCCCCATCTCAATATATTAATCATATCACAAAATCAAAGCTAAAATATTAAATATCATCTTTTTCAGGAAGTATCTTTTGGTTTTAGTACTAAAAACATTAACTTTCTGAGTATATGTAGCATATTATACATTCTTTTGGCTGTAATTATATAAGAGGCAGTGAGGGGGTCATGATTTAACTTCTGGTTAACAGACTAAATTCAAATCAGAACACTGATAAACCAAAGTACCTCTTTGGACCATTGCATTCAATTGTGCTAATGAGGGAAGAGTGAATGCTAAATCCAGTCTAAATCTGAATCTAACAATCTCTCATTCGGAGTTCCATGAAAGAATCAAACTCTATGCCCTGTGTATCTGCTGTATGCAATAAATTAGCGTATCTGCGATGCGTCTAGAATGGTACTGTGCATGTACAATTCTTGGGAACTGAGGGAGAACTGAGAAAAGAGTCCCTGAAATCATTTTTGGTGTTTTCTGGTTCAGATAAAGATATCTATTTGGGACAGGCTGGGAGTAAGAGAGACACTTTGTGATTCATACACCTGAAAGAGGCACTTGTTTTGTAATTTGCACAAGGATGCTGTAGATGTCAGAGAAGGCCTGGGTTACGAGAGCAGTTTGTAAGGTTACCTACTGTACAGCTCAAGGGTCTATTATTATTGGTATTTCCCCCAATAAAATGTTTGTTCCTTGAGATAGAGGCCATGTTGTGCTCATTTTGGCATATGCATATGCGCTCAGTCATGTCTGACTCTGCGACTCCATGGACTGTAGCCCAACAGTGTCCTCTATCCAGGGATTCTCCCAGCAAGAGTACCAGAGTGGGTTGTCATTTCCACCACCAGGGGATTTTCCAGACCCAGGGATGGAACCCATATCTCTTGCATCTTCTGCATTGGCAGGCAGATTCTTTACCATTGTGCCACCTGGGAAGCGCACTTGCATTCAAGTGCCTCATTCATAGCCAATCCAAACAAGTCTTTTCCATTTTCCTCTGGGTTAAAGAAGTTTGGTCTTGCTACATCCCTGTTTTTTTTGTTTTGTTTTGTTTTTGTTTTGAAATGAGATAAGACAGAAGGAAAAGGAGAGGAAAGGTAGGCAGGAAGTAATTACAATGATTGAAAAAATATTTCTGATTATGTTTCATTTCTACTTTAGACTTCCCATAAAAAGGAACTGTAAGGCACTGCCCTATGGAACTCGGGCAGTAAGCTTTAGGAGCTTTGGGAAGCCTCTCATGTTTCTCATTGAGTAATGGGACTACTGCAGAGCATCCCACTTCCATATGGGTACTGAGACTTAGAAAGAATTATTAATAGGGGTGATCGCAATAGACTGAGAACTAGAATTAGCTTATTTCTTCTTTTTCTGGGATTCAAAGCTGGATATTTTTATATCACACTGGGCACAGGGGAGAATGATTCTTAACATAGTCATTTTTTTTCTTGCCAATCTTGTTGATGGATCTCAGTCTGGATTTAATTTCCAAATAAAAATTGGGACTTCCTGACCTGAAACAGATTGCCAAATGTTTCTCCAGCAAAGATAGGTTTACTCAGGATCAGCAGAGGGTTGTAAATTTGAGATCTGCAATCATGATGAGCCACATACAAATCCCACAGGGCAAGGGAAGGAGAACTCTTTTATAGAGGGAAAAATAAATTGGGAATAAACAACTGAGTCTGGCTTTTCATTGGCTGAGTTGTTGCTAGGACAGGAGTCCTTCCTTTTACTATTGGACTCTGCCATTGTCTCAGGGCATGAGAACCCTCCCTTCTAATCTCCTGACTGTATTCAATTGAGATTTCTGTACTCAATTGAGGTTTCTGTGTATTATTTTTAATTTCATATATTTCAGAATAATTATATATATTTTGCAGACAAAAAGGCAGGGGGCAAGCAAAGAAGGCTGAGTTGCGTTTACATCTCTTGTAATGCCTTGAATTGGTTGCAAAACAAACAATGTAAATGAATTGATTCATCACTTTAGAAGCCCCTAGAGATATCTTGTTTTAGGTTCACTCCTTTCTTTTGGACAAAAAAAAAAAAAACAAAAAACAAAGATAGCACTAGGAATCTGACTCACTGTCCAGAAATGCTGTAATTTCTCATGTAGCTGTGCACAGAAAAAGCCCCACTTAGAAAGCCAGCAGTGCTTCATTCTGCTCTCTCTGAGTTCAATTTTTCTTGCTCACCCTGGCTATCCCTTCTATCCATCACTGCCTCCAGTTTTGTCTGCTTCTGATCCCAAGATTTTGAAAACTCATCCAAAATCCACTCCCCAGTGCAATTTCCTAATTAGTACTGATATCTGTATGCCTCCTAGCCCTGCTATTTCCTGAATCCCTGTAAATTTGGGGTAAAAGATTCCTTTTAGGGGCTTCCCTGGTGGTCCAGTGGGCAAGGACACCACCTTGCAGTGCAAGGGGCGCTGGTTCGATCCCTGGCCTGGGAAGATCCCACGTGCCGCGGAGCGGCTGGACTGATGTGTCCAATTACCGAGCCGGAGCCCTGGCGCGCATGCGCCCAGAGCTGGCACTCTGCTATGACAGAGGCCACCACGATGGGAGGCCCACAGGAGTCAAAGAACAAAGACGGATGAAAATAGAGAAATGAAAGACCAATAGAAGTGGCCCGCCCATCCCCCTCCCTCCCCACCCCTCCCCCCTAAAAAGATAAATAAATAAAATAAATGTTTCTTTTTTTTTTTTTTAAAGATTCCCTTTACTCCTCAGGACCCACACACCAGAATGAATCTACAATTAGGGGAAGGGTATTTATTTAATGATGAGAATGTCTTTTATTTTCTTCCAGATTGTTTTCCTTGGTATATACAATCATCCTAATTTTAAAATACCTATATTTTTTAAAAAATGAGCAGCATATAAAAGAAAATTTTGGGTAGTCAACTGAAAGTTTGCTCAACAAAAAAGCTTAGGAATCATCTATCATGAATTATAGTTTTAAGGAAAAAATTGCCCTTCTCTTTTTTCATTAACTCTAATATTAAAATGTTTTATGCCAGAATTTCCTCTGCTATAATTCTCCAGGAGCCTAACAATAACCTCTAATTGAAACCGTTTGCTAATATCACTATCTGTCATGATGGTCCATCATTCTCTGTTGATAAGTCAGATTGTCATAAGAATCACCTTCATTTAGAATCTGAACATCTGTCACTTTTACTCACTGATTTTAGTCCTTATATCCTGAAAGAATGTCTTTTTTCGTGTGGCATCATTTCAAATGGTTGAAGAAAATGATTATATTTCTTCCCACTATTTTAAGCAAAACACAGTGTTTCAGTCTTGTCTACTGTTCCTCATATAACAACTTTTTCAAATTTGATACTAAAATTAACCAGTTTAGTATCTAGTAGAAGTCTGATTGGGTTGAATCCAAGCTCTGCCATCTACTCTGTGTGTAATCTCAAGCAAGTCATTTCATGTTCAAATGTCATCTACAAAATGGGAATAGAAATAATACTGCCTAATAAGCTTCATGGGAATTAATTGGAAATGTATGTAAAATATTAGTACCTATTAAAAATAAATGCAATGCATAAGGTATAGTTTAGAGCAGTTCAGGAATAAAAATGGAAATAATCACTTCTTTTTATAGAAATTTTACTTCTATCCAATTAATAAAGACCCTATTGGCTAATTTAGATATTCCACAATATTATTAGGTTATATGCTCTTGTACTAAGCTGAAAATCCTTTAAAAGTTCCTTTGAGATGTCAAGATTCCCTCAAGCTGTAAGTTGAACAATGAACATTTAGAACCAAAGTGTGTGACTTTACATCAATTCTTACTACAGTTGACATTTTTTTGGTCCATTGTTTTGGAGTTTTGAATGCTCACAGAAAACTTTAAAGTGTTTTTGAGTTTTGTTTGTTGTGCTTTACATCAATTTTACTCAGATTGTTTTCCTTGGTATATACAATCATCCTAATTTTAAAATACCTATATTTTTTAAAAAATGAGCAGCATATAAAAGAAAATTTTGGGTAGTCAACTGAAAGTTTGCTCAACAAAAAAGCTTAGGAATCATCTATCATGAATTATAGTTTTAAGGAAAAAATTGCCCTTCTCTTTTTTCATTAACTCTAATATTAAAATGTTTTATGCCAGAATTTCCTCTGCTATAATTCTCCAGGAGCCTAACAATAACCTCTAATTGAAACCGTTTGCTAATATCACTATCTGTCATGATGGTCCATCATTCTCTGTTGATAAGTCAGATTGTCATAAGAATCACCTTCATTTAGAATCTGAACATCTGTCACTTTTACTCACTGATTTTAGTCCTTATATCCTGAAAGAATGTCTTTTTTCGTGTGGCATCATTTCAAATGGTTGAAGAAAATGATTATATTTCTTCCCACTATTTTAAGCAAAACACAGTGTTTCAGTCTTGTCTACTGTTCCTCATATAACAACTTTTTCAAATTTGATACTAAAATTAACCAGTTTAGTATCTAGTAGAAGTCTGATTGGGTTGAATCCAAGCTCTGCCATCTACTCTGTGTGTAATCTCAAGCAAGTCATTTCATGTTCAAATGTCATCTACAAAATGGGAATAGAAATAATACTGCCTAATAAGCTTCATGGGAATTAATTGGAAATGTATGTAAAATATTAGTACCTATTAAAAATAAATGCAATGCATAAGGTATAGTTTAGAGCAGTTCAGGAATAAAAATGGAAATAATCACTTCTTTTTATAGAAATTTTACTTCTATCCAATTAATAAAGACCCTATTGGCTAATTTAGATATTCCACAATATTATTAGGTTATATGCTCTTGTACTAAGCTGAAAATCCTTTAAAAAGCTCCTTTGAGATGTCAAGATTCCCTCAAGCTGTAAGTTGAACAATGAACATTTAGAACCAAAGTGTGTGACTTTACATCAATTCTTACTACAGTTGACATTTTTTTTTTTGTCCATTGTTTTAGAGTTTTGAATGCTCACAGAAAACTAAAGTATTTACTGTCTATCTTGATTGTGCTTAGCCAGTTAACTGATATTAGCTCATAGTTTTGTTTGTTGTGTTTCTTTAATAACTGCAAACCGAGACATCAGAACCCTTTGAGAGGAGGGTTCTTCCCCAGAGAAAGGCTTATGACTTTAGACCTCATGCATAACAGATGCAAATTTATTGGCTCTTGAATTTCTCCTCTTCCAAACCATTTTTAAACAGTACTTTCTAATCAATAAGAAGTAGTAGTTTTCCAAATGATGATGCTATTTGGAGTCATCCATCATTTTCAACTGGTCAAAAGATCTGTGTTTTGTGACTGCTGAAGTCAATTTGATTGGTGTCCCACAGCTTTACATTAGGGTCTACTGCAGGTATTGATCTTAGCGTTTTTTTAAATAGGGACTTATAAAGGCAGAATCCTGATTTTTGATGTCTAGACATTCTTTCCCACATGACTCCATCAAGGAAGGCTGAGACTCAGGCTGTCCCAAACTGCATAGTTTATTGAGTTGAGGCCTATTTTCACTGTCGAGAAGCCAAATCCCTTAGGCAGCCTCGCCAGAAAACTGTTCCACTCATTCTCTCTCATTCCCAAGGCCTTCATTCTAACATTGGCTTCCCTTATTGACAAAATGCAGGAAACAAGCTCCTATTTGAGGTAATGTCTTTTACATAAACACAGTTGAACTCTTGAAGAAAATTGTCCCTTTTCAAGTTGTTTCCTTTCTGTTCATGTCTCCAATGTACATAAACTTGATGGTTGAGGTAAACCTTCCAACATATCTGCTCGGTTCAAGTGACTAAACTGATTGTGTTCCTCAGAAAAGACATCTTTCTTCTGGGTCAAATCTTTCTAAACGTCAATAAATATTGAAGATCAGCAGAACACTTTTCTAATTACTTCTATTCTTTTAGGGAGTTGAGCAGATCCCTAAGTCTGAATTTTAAAAAATTATAAGATTATAATTAAAATTATTTTTGTATGATAGAGCATATGTTAATTCATATTTTTTTCTATTATGAGAAGGCATGCAGGTGCTAGAAAAAGAAATTGGGTGAAAGTTTGAAAATCCAAGAAGTAGTACTGGCTAAAGTATAATCTTGTGATTTTATAAAATTTCCTCTCTGGACTACAAATTTCTCACAGTAAGAAGAAGAATCGGGACTCAGATAAATTCTGTATGTCTTCCCAGTTTGAATACTTTAGAAAATATAGACTAAAGTTATCACCTTGAATAAATGCAGCACAGGGAGTCTAGAGACTGGGAAAAGTAAAAATAGGAAATAAATTTGAGGGTATGTAAATGTTTCTGGACACCAAAGAGCAGAAATAGTGGAGCAAAAGAAACAAGCAGGCTGTGTAAAGTGCAGTATGACTTTGCCTGAAGCATCTATTTCCGTATAACAAAAAAGAGAGAAATTTTATGCTTGGAGATATAGGGAGAACTTGCATCATCAAACTTGCCTTTTTATCTTTCTATTTTTTTCTTATTTTGCACCTATGAAGCTATGATTTCTGTATCTGAACAGTCAGATATATCCAGAGAATCAGGGGCTAAAATATGGTGCAATGCCGGATGTGTACTGGTGTTCTGTGGTGCACTTGATTTTGAGTACTGCAGATACCATGGAATATGTACTTGTTGTCCCATGGTTTAAAGGATCATACAGAGAACTCAAAGGCATCATGTTTCTACTGCCAAGAGGAGATGTACTAAATGTCTTTCTTATGTCACATGACATAAAGGAAATGATGTGATGGATTAGGACTAGGGTGGCTTGAGAAATCTTAGGAAATGTTTACATGCCAGTTTCACGGGAGAAGGCAAAGAAATGTGGCACAGTTAGTTTGAAATAGTTTTAAAATCAACTTTTATTTTGCCTAGCTGTTGTTTATGTTCAAATTGCTTGTAATCATCCCTTTGCAATCACCAGACAATTCAAATAATGATTGGGGCATTATCAAGGGAGATGGGCAGAGTGAAGACTAAAAAACATGGCTTCTTTTAGGCTTTATCTGGTATCTTATCATCCTTGTGTGGGCTTTTATCATCCTGGGACATTTTGCAATTGCCTATGAAAATGACAAAAGACTAACTCTAGCAGATCCAACACCCTCTTCCAAAATACATTACTTACATTTGTTGTTGTTGTTGATCAGTCACTAAGTTTTGTCCAACAGTTTTTCACCGCATGGACTTTCAGCATGCCGGGCTCCCCTATCCTCCACCATTTCCCAGTGTTTGTTCAAATTAGGTCCATTGAGTTGGTCATGCTATCTGCATCCTCTGTCCCTTCTTATCCTTTTGCTTTCAATCTTTCCCTGCATCCGGTTCTTTTCCATTGAGCTGGCTTTTCGCATCAGGTGGCCAAAGTATTGGAGCTTCAGCTTCAGTATCAGTCCTTCCAATGAATATTCGAGGTAGATTTCCTTGAAGATTGACTGCTTTGCTCTCCTTGTTATCCAAATGACTCTCAAGAATCTTCTCCAGAACTACAGTTCGAAGCACCAATTCTTCAGTGCTCATGGTCCAACTGTGATATCTGTACATGACTACTGTACTTCATCAGATAAAAGATATTAGATTATTTAACATCTATATAGAAAAAGGAACCCAAATTTAACTTTTTTAAATATCTTAAAGCAAAAGGAAAATTTTAGAGAAGTATATCATTATCTGAAAGTCAGATACACTAAAGGCAAGGGGATGTGACGGGGGGATTAGGACTAGGGTATGTACTTGTTGTCCCATGGTTTAAAGGATCATACAGAGAACTCAAAGGCATCATGTTTCTACTGCCAAGAGGAGATGTACTAAATGTCTTTCTTATGTCACATGACATAAAGGAAATGATGTGATGGATTAGGACTAGGGTGGCTTGAGAAATCTTAGGAAATGTTTACATGCCAGTTTCACGGGAGAAGGCAAAGAAATGTGGCACAGTTAGTTTGAAATAGTTTTAAAATCAACTTTTATTTTGCCTAGCTGTTGTTTATGTTCAAATTGCTTGTAATCATCCCTTTGCAATCACCAGACAATTCAAATAATGATTGGGGCATTATCAAGGGAGATGGGCAGAGTGAAGACTAAAAAACATGGCTTCTTTTAGGCTTTATCTGGTATCTTATCATCCTTGTGTGGGCTTTTATCATCCTGGGACATTTTGCAATTGCCTATGAAAATGACAAAAGACTAACTCTAGCAGATCCAACACCCTCTTCCAAAATACATTACTTACATTTGTTGTTGTTGTTGATCAGTCACTAAGTTTTGTCCAACAGTTTTTCACCGCATGGACTTTCAGCATGCCGGGCTCCCCTATCCTCCACCATTTCCCAGTGTTTGTTCAAATTAGGTCCATTGAGTTGGTCATGCTATCTGCATCCTCTGTCCCCTTCTTATCCTTTTGCTTTCAATCTTTCCCTGCATCCGGTTCTTTTCCATTGAGCTGGCTTTTCGCATCAGGTGGCCAAAGTATTGGAGCTTCAGCTTCAGTATCAGTCCTTCCAATGAATATTCGAGGTAGATTTCCTTGAAGATTGACTGCTTTGCTCTCCTTGTTATCCAAATGACTCTCAAGAATCTTCTCCAGAACTACAGTTCGAAGCACCAATTCTTCAGTGCTCATGGTCCAACTGTGATATCTGTACATGACTACTGTACTTCATCAGATAAAAGATATTAGATTATTTAACATCTATATAGAAAAAGGAACCCAAATTTAACTTTTTTAAATATCTTAAAGCAAAAGGAATTAAAGTATATCATTAAATGGCCCTTTTCATAGAGAAGAAAAAAGCAGAACAATGGAGAGCTTTATAGTGTCTAACTATAAGATTAAAAGAAGGAAGGCAAATGCATTTTGGGAAACTATTGATTTTTATAACTTTGATCCTTTATTTGTTGTGTCTTCCAGCTAAATTTCAATCCCATAAGATGCTTTCAACCTATTAAAATTGTACTGCTTTTAATATTTGAAGGTAATCATTGATGAAAATTTTGTTGGGTTCTTGCATTAAATGCATTTCAGAAATAATAACCAATTTTTATAAGTTGATTTCCTAAGAATCTGTTCATTACAAGGAACTGAGTGATATTATAAATCCCATAATCCTACAAACATTGAAAAATATTACTACAATTCTCACATTATATGTGAAACATGATGATTTTATAATCCTGAGGTTCCTTGACTACACTACTGTTGTTCTTGTTGTTTAGTTGCTAAGTCATGTCTGACTCTTTTGTAACTTCAAGGACTGTACCCTACCAGGATCCTCTACCTATGGGATGTCCCATAGATACTGAATACTGGACTGGTTTGCTATACCCTCCTCCATGGGATCTTCCTAACCCAAGGATCAAACTCATGTCTTGAGCCTCCTGAATTTGCGGGAGGTTTCTTTACCACTAGCACCACCTGGGAAGCCCCAAAGATCACCTAAAGTCAAATGCTGGGTCTTCCCAGGTGGTCCAGTGGGTAAAGAATCTGCCTTGCAGTGCAAGAGGTGCCAGTTCTATTCCTGGCCCAGGAAGATGCCACACGCCATGGAAGAGTTGGACCAGTGTGTTCAATTAGGGGTCAGAGCTCTGGAGCTCATGTGCCCAGAGCCAGTGCTCTGCAATGAGAGAGGCCACTAAAATGGGAGGCCCGCTTTGCTCTCCTTGTTATCCAAATGACTCTCAAGAATCTTCTCCAGAACTACAGTTCGAAGCACCAATTCTTCAGTGCTCATGGTCCAACTGTGATATCTGTACATGACTACTGTACTTCATCAGATAAAAGATATTAGATTATTTAACATCTATATAGAAAAAGGAACCCAAATTTAACTTTTTTAAATATCTTAAAGCAAAAGGAATTAAAGTATATCATTAAATGGCCCTTTTCATAGAGAAGAAAAAAGCAGAACAATGGAGAGCTTTATAGTGTCTAACTATAAGATTAAAAGAAGGAAGGCAAATGCATTTTGGGAAACTATTGATTTTTATAACTTTGATCCTTTATTTGTTGTGTCTTCCAGCTAAATTTCAATCCCATAAGATGCTTTCAACCTATTAAAATTGTACTGCTTTTAATATTTGAAGGTAATCATTGATGAAAATTTTGTTGGGTTCTTGCATTAAATGCATTTCAGAAATAATAACCAATTTTTATAAGTTGATTTCCTAAGAATCTGTTCATTACAAGGAACTGAGTGATATTATAAATCCCATAATCCTACAAACATTGAAAAATATTACTACAATTCTCACATTATATGTGAAACATGATGATTTTATAATCCTGAGGTTCCTTGACTACACTACTGTTGTTCTTGTTGTTTAGTTGCTAAGTCATGTCTGACTCTTTTGTAACTTCAAGGACTGTACCCTACCAGGATCCTCTACCTATGGGATGTCCCATAGATACTGAATACTGGACTGGTTTGCTATACCCTCCTCCATGGGATCTTCCTAACCCAAGGATCAAACTCATGTCTTGAGCCTCCTGAATTTGCGGGAGGTTTCTTTACCACTAGCACCACCTGGGAAGCCCCAAAGATCACCTAAAGTCAAATGCTGGGTCTTCCCAGGTGGTCCAGTGGGTAAAGAATCTGCCTTGCAGTGCAAGAGGTGCCAGTTCTATTCCTGGCCCAGGAAGATGCCACACGCCATGGAAGAGTTGGACCAGTGTGTTCAATTAGGGGTCAGAGCTCTGGAGCTCATGTGCCCAGAGCCAGTGCTCTGCAATGAGAGAGGCCACTGCAATGGGAGGCCCACTCAGGCCAAACAATAAAGATGGATGTAAATAAATAAATAAATAAATAATCAATAAAAGAGCCCCCCCCCCCAATTACTTAAAAATAAGAGACAAAGGCCAAAAAAAAAAACACCAACCACCAATCCAAACCCAAACCTCAGTCTTCTTATATTTATCAACATGACTGGGGAACTAAAAAACCATCTAGTCAAATAGGAAAAAGAGGAGGCCATAGATGAGACTTTAGTCAGATCTTGGAATACATACAGATATCGCTCTTTTTTTCTGAAAATTTCTATTATCACTGCTTTACTTCTGAGAAATATCTACACTAGTACCTGTTCTCTCTAACCAAAAGAAATTTGAAGAGAATTTTCACTTTTATGAAAAAAGCTGTTGCTATACTAATTTAGGTCTTTCATAGAAACAAAATGGCATAAAGAACTTTTAGAAAGTGGTCAGATTCTTTTTATTTCATGTCATGTTTGCCTATGAAAGGTTTCATAGGATGTCTCTACTTTCTGGTAGTCGATGAAACCTGTGTCTCAAAACACACAATATGTAGCAAGAGATGGACGTTATTAAGAAAAGGAGTCTTGAAGAATGGAGCCAGGATACCCAGCATGTTAAAATAAATTCTCCAAAGTAGAAAAGAATAATTGAAGAGAAAACAATAAATAAATTAACAATTTATTATGAAAATGGAAAGTACCCATTGAATTTTAGATAGTGACAATGGAAGAATGTAGGAAAAATCAAATCTGAGTTTTTATGAAATTCTGGAAACTTGAGAGTGGTGGAGTGGCAGGTACAGAATAGTTAGGGAAGAAGGATGGCAACCCAAGTATAACACTTAATTGTGTGGATAAATACATGTCAAAAAAAAGGAAAAACTATCCCACCAAAAAAAAAAAAAAATATAATTTCTTTACCACTAGCACCACCTGGGAAGCCCCAAAGATCACCTAAAGTCAAATGCTGGGTCTTCCCAGGTGGTCCAGTGGGTAAAGAATCTGCCTTGCAGTGCAAGAGGTGCCAGTTCTATTCCTGGCCCAGGAAGATGCCACACGCCATGGAAGAGTTGGACCAGTGTGTTCAATTAGGGGTCAGAGCTCTGGAGCTCATGTGCCCAGAGCCAGTGCTCTGCAATGAGAGAGGCCACTGCAATGGGAGGCCCACTCAGGCCAAACAATAAAGATGGATGTAAATAAATAAATAAATAAATAATCAATAAAAGAGCCCCCCCCCCAATTACTTAAAAATAAGAGTCAAATGCCAAAAAAAAAAACCACCAACCACCAATCCAAACCCAAACCTCAGTCTTCTTATATTTATCAACATGACTGGGGAACTAAAAAACCATCTAGTCAAATAGGAAAAAGAGGAGGCCATAGATGAGACTTTAGTCAGATCTTGGAATACATACAGATATCGCTCTTTTTTTCTGAAAATTTCTATTATCACTGCTTTACTTCTGAGAAATATCTACACTAGTACCTGTTCTCTCTAACCAAAAGAAATTTGAAGAGAATTTTCACTTTTATGAAAAAAGCTGTTGCTATACTAATTTAGGTCTTTCATAGAAACAAAATGGCATAAAGAACTTTTAGAAAGTGGTCAGATTCTTTTTATTTCATGTCATGTTTGCCTATGAAAGGTTTCATAGGATGTCTCTACTTTCTGGTAGTCGATGAAACCTGTGTCTCAAAACACACAATATGTAGCAAGAGATGGACGTTATTAAGAAAAGGAGTCTTGAAGAATGGAGCCAGGATACCCAGCATGTTAAAATAAATTCTCCAAAGTAGAAAAGAATAATTGAAGAGAAAACAATAAATAAATTAACAATTTATTATGAAAATGGAAAGTACCCATTGAATTTTAGATAGTGACAATGGAAGAATGTAGGAAAAATCAAATCTGAGTTTTTATGAAATTCTGGAAACTTGAGAGTGGTGGAGTGGCAGGTACAGAATAGTTAGCTGGCAAGAAGGATGGCAACCCAAGTATAACACTTAATTGTGTGGATAAATACATGTCAAAATATTCATAATACCAAAGGATACCTACTATTTACTTATCCCACCAAAGAAAAAATTATGTAAGAACTCCAAGCAAAAAGATAGTAAATCAGAATCAAAACTTCACAAGGACTCCCCTGGTGGCTCAGTGTGTATGGAATCCACCTGCCATTGCAGGAGACACAAGTTTTGTGTCTGAAGTGGGGAGATCCCATATGTCTCAGGACGACTAAGTCTGTGCACCACAACTACTGAGCCTATGTTGTAGAGCCCAGGAGACATAACTACTGAAGCCCTAGAGCCTGTGCTCCACAAGAGAAGCCACTGCAATGAGAAGCCTGTTCATCACTATCAGAGAGTAGCTCCTGCTCTCCACAACTAGAAAAAAGCCCGAGCAGCAGCTAAGATCCAGTACAGCTGAAAATAAAATAAGTAAACATTAAAAAATACTTTAAAATAGTAGAATATAAGTTGAAAAGAGAATAAGGGTGGTGGATTTTGCAGTCATTCTTGTCAAAATCTAAGTGGATAATCAGAGTGACTGGGAATGTAGAATTGAAGTACAGAATAAAAATGATTGAACTAGAAGAGACAGACTGTAAAGAAAATCCTCACTATTATCTCGAACTAAAAGTACTAAGAGAACAGCAAACTCAAGAGTTTGAGGAGGCAAATGGAGGCAGGTAAGTAGGTGTCTTTTCAGATTTCATGGAGTGGGCATTGTGGGGAAAGAAACATCTTAAATTGTCCAGCTGTGTTGGAGAAAGAATGAAATCACTAATGAAATAGAATATCTTTTCTTGAGCATTTATTTATTTTTATATTAATTTTTATTGGACTACACTTGCTTTTACAATCTTCTGTTAGTTTCTGCTATATAGCAAAGTGAATCAGCTATGAGTTTACATATGTTCCCTTTATTTTTGGATTTCTTTCTCATTTAGGTGACCACAGAGCATTGAGTAGAGTTCCCCAGGCTGTACAATCTCATGCCATCCATTTTATGCATAATATCAATACTGTATATATGTCAATCCCACTGTAGACTTCCAGACTCCTCTGCCCATAGAATTCCCTGGGCAAGAATACTGGAATGCTGGAGTGCATAGCCATTCCCTTCTCCAGAGGATCTTCCTGACCCAGAGATCGAACCTGGGTCTCCTTCATTGCAGGTGGATTCTTTATTGTGTGAGCCATCAGGAAAACCTATATATGTGGGTTTTTTTTTTTTTTTGGCTTCTCTGGTGACTCAGATTATAAAGAATAGCCTGCAATGCAGGAGACCTGGGTTCCATCCCAGGGTTGAGAGGATCGCCTGGAGAAGGGAATGGCAACCGGCTCTAGTATTCCTATCATGGAAAACCTATATATGTGGGTTTTTTCTTGAGGACGACTAAGTCTGTGCACCACAACTACTGAGCCTATGTTGTAGAGCCCAGGAGACATAACTACTGAAGCCCTAGAGCCTGTGCTCCACAAGAGAAGCCACTGCAATGAGAAGCCTGTTCATCACTATCAGAGTAGCTCCTGCTCTCCACAACTAGAAAAAAGCCCGAGCAGCAGCTAAGATCCAGTACAGCTGAAAATAAAATAAGTAAACATTAAAAAATACTTTAAAATAGTAGAATATAAGTTGAAAAGAGAATAAGGGTGGTGGATTTTGCAGTCATTCTTGTCAAAATCTAAGTGGATAATCAGAGTGACTGGGAATGTAGAATTGAAGTACAGAATAAAAATGATTGAACTAGAAGAGACAGACTGTAAAGAAAATCCTCACTATTATCTCGAACTAAAAGTACTAAGAGAACAGCAAACTCAAGAGTTTGAGGAGGCAAATGGAGGCAGGTAAGTAGGTGTCTTTTCAGATTTCATGGAGTGGGCATTGTGGGGAAAGAAACATCTTAAATTGTCCAGCTGTGTTGGAGAAAGAATGAAATCACTAATGAAATAGAATATCTTTTCTTGAGCATTTATTTATTTTTATATTAATTTTTATTGGACTACACTTGCTTTTACAATCTTCTGTTAGTTTCTGCTATATAGCAAAGTGAATCAGCTATGAGTTTACATATGTTCCCTTTATTTTTGGATTTCTTTCTCATTTAGGTGACCACAGAGCATTGAGTAGAGTTCCCCAGGCTGTACAATCTCATGCCATCCATTTTATGCATAATATCAATACTGTATATATGTCAATCCCACTGTAGACTTCCAGACTCCTCTGCCCATAGAATTCCCTGGGCAAGAATACTGGAATGCTGGAGTGCATAGCCATTCCCTTCTCCAGAGGATCTTCCTGACCCAGAGATCGAACCTGGGTCTCCTTCATTGCAGGTGGATTCTTTATTGTGTGAGCCATCAGGAAAACCTATATATGTGGGTTTTTTTTTTTTTTTGGCTTCTCTGGTGACTCAGATTATAAAGAATAGCCTGCAATGCAGGAGACCTGGGTTCCATCCCAGGGTTGAGAGGATCGCCTGGAGAAGGGAATGGCAACCGACTCTAGTATTCCTATCTGGAAAATTCCATGGACAGAGGAGCCTGGTTGGCTATAGCCTGTATATGCTTAGTCACTCAGTTGTGTCTGACTCTTTGCAACTCCATAGACTACAGCCTCCCAGGATCCTATGTCCATGGGGATTCTCCAGACAAGAATAATGGAATGGGTGGTCATGCCCTCCTCCAGGAGATCTTGCCGATCCAGGCATTGAACCAAGGTCTTCCTTATTGCAGGTGGATTGTTTACCAACTGAGCTACCAGGGAAGCCTGGGCTGTAGTCTCTAGGGGGTGGCAAAGAGTCAGGCACAACTCAGTGACTCATACTTTCACATTTTAATATGTTTATTATTTACTTATATTTCTTTTGTAATTTATTTGTTGGTTTCATTAAATCATTTCTCTACTATGGCATTCCTTTTGAATATATACTTCAGGGAGTTTTTCTGAAGTATAGGTGACATACAGTAATATTACCTAAATTTCAAGTGTATAATATTGTGATTCACAGTTTTCAAAGGTTAAGCTCCATTTATAGTTATAAAATACTGGCTGTATTCCCAGTGTTGTGCAATAAATCCTGAGCCTATCTTACAACTTACACTCAGTAGTTTGTACCTTCCATCCTCTACTCCTAAGCTGCCCACCTCTCCTTCCCCACTGGTAGCCACAGTTCATATCTATGAGTTTGCTTCTTTTTTATTATTCTCATATTTGTTATATCTTTTAGATTCCACATGTAAGTGAGATCTTAGAGTGTTTTAGCAAAATTTCATTCATTTGTATGGTTGAGTAGTATTCTTTTGTATATATGTATATACCACATATTCTTTATCTATTTATCTGTTGCTGGAGATTGTAAATGAGATGTTTTTACATTGAAGACAGTCTCTCATGACTCATTTAAAAAATCAATAATTTTCACACTTTGTCATTTGCTTTCAGTGTTTTTCTCCTAACTCCTTCTGTTAAGTTTAGATTTACAGAGTAGTTGGCAAAAAAACAAAAATATAGAAAATTGCCATGTATCCTACATTAATTTTCCCTTCATTGTCTTAATAACCATAGAACAGTAATAAAAACCAAGAACTTAACATTGGTACAATTCTATTAAAATACAGATTTTATTTGAATTTTTTTGTTAATGTCATCGCACTGAGTTGTTATATCTCTTTTGTTCTTTTCCGTCTGTGGCAGACCCCTAGTCATTCCTTGTCATTCATGACCTTGGCACTTTTGAAGATTATACCTTTAATTTTTAAATGTTTTTCTTATATATTTTAAAGTTTTTATAAATGTTTCTGTTAAAACATTAGTATTCCCCTTTATGGTTTCAACTTTTGTTGCTAGGTATAAAATACCTAGAAAGTCATGTCCTCCTCCAAGATACAAATATTTAATAACACTTATAGTATATTATTGCTTCATTAAAAACACACTGAATTTTATCCTTCCTGGAATTTGTTTTAGTATAAACCATGAGGTAGCAATATTATCTGCTCATTTGCCCTCAGATATCTAGATATTTGTTGCAATGCTATTTATTGAAAATTTTATTTTTTATATAAAATTTAATTTGCCTTTCTGAATAGTCTATTTTTATTTCCCTTTGCCATTCCCAGACTGTTTTAATTTATATACTTAATATTACATTTTAATACTGCTACATTCTGTAGTTTGTACCTTCCATCCTCTACTCCTAAGCTGCCCACCTCTCCTTCCCCACTGGTAGCCACAGTTCATATCTATGAGTTTGCTTCTTTTTTATTATTCTCATATTTGTTATATCTTTTAGATTCCACATGTAAGTGAGATCTTAGAGTGTTTTAGCAAAATTTCATTCATTTGTATGGTTGAGTAGTATTCTTTTGTATATATGTATATACCACATATTCTTTATCTATTTATCTGTTGCTGGAGATTGTAAATGAGATGTTTTTACATTGAAGACAGTCTCTCATGACTCATTTAAAAAATCAATAATTTTCACACTTTGTCATTTGCTTTCAGTGTTTTTCTCCTAACTCCTTCTGTTAAGTTTAGATTTACAGAGTAGTTGGCAAAAAAACAAAAATATAGAAAATTGCCATGTATCCTACATTAATTTTCCCTTCATTGTCTTAATAACCATAGAACAGTAATAAAAACCAAGAACTTAACATTGGTACAATTCTATTAAAATACAGATTTTATTTGAATTTTTTTGTTAATGTCATCGCACTGAGTTGTTATATCTCTTTTGTTCTTTTCCGTCTGTGGCAGACCCCTAGTCATTCCTTGTCATTCATGACCTTGGCACTTTTGAAGATTATACCTTTAATTTTTAAATGTTTTTCTTATATATTTTAAAGTTTTTATAAATGTTTCTGTTAAAACATTAGTATTCCCCTTTATGGTTTCAACTTTTGTTGCTAGGTATAAAATACCTAGAAAGTCATGTCCTCCTCCAAGATACAAATATTTAATAACACTTATAGTATATTATTGCTTCATTAAAAACACACTGAATTTTATCCTTCCTGGAATTTGTTTTAGTATAAACCATGAGGTAGCAATATTATCTGCTCATTTGCCCTCAGATATCTAGATATTTGTTGCAATGCTATTTATTGAAAATTTTATTTTTTATATAAAATTTAATTTGCCTTTCTGAATAGTCTATTTTTATTTCCCTTTGCCATTCCCAGACTGTTTTAATTTATATACTTAATATTACATTTTAATACTGCTACATTCTGTTTGAAAACTGTACTATACTATTTTACTCATTTCTTCTTTCTAGATCAATTTTAGATCTTATCAAGTTCTAAATATTTCCTATTGATAGTTTCTTTATGACTTTCTAAAATGTATAGCTTTAGAGAAGACTTTACATTTATTCCACATCTTGAAGTTGGTTTTCAGTTATGTGCAAATCTAATTGTTTAAATCTGAATATTTTTATCTTACTTTTAATTGTTTTCATTTTAGTCATAGGTTTCCTAGGTGGTTCAGATAGTAAAGAATCCACCTGCCAGTGCTGGAGATGTGGGTTCGATCCCTTGGTTGGGAAGATTCTGACAAATTTCAAAAGGTGTGTTGACATTTCCTAGACAGAAACAGAATAGAATATCACTTGCTTTTTGATATATGTAAAATTTGCTAAAACTATGCGGTGCTCTTACCGTAGAAATTTATACAGTCATGACACCTATGCTTCAGAAGAGTTTATAGACATGGAAAAACCACATGATATAACATTATAAATTTTAGTAGTTGATAAGAAAGAAAAATTGCAGTTCCGGTGAAATAACTGAGACATAGCCTTTGAATTTAGCTGAACGGGACCCATGCAGAAACAGCAGTTGCAAAAAGAAGGCTTATATCTAATGTGCAATGTGTACTGTAAAAAGCTGAGAACAATTATTTTAAGGTAGACATCTACCAGGCTATATTATGGAGTAATGATTATAAAAAACTTGTGCACCTCCCGTTCCCACAAAAGCACAGAGATTAAAAACAGAGGACTGGTTACAGTTGCTAATTCTAACAGATTTTATAATGCATGAAATTTAAAAAGAGGACCAGCTTAGCCAGATAAGTGTAGCTAGAATCTTGGAAGATACACCCAAGACTTGGACCCCAGTTTTAAATCTTCACTCATTATTTTCTGCCCGAATTCAAACCCTGTCTTTAGGTTCAAAAAGTAAAATTATGACTTTTGGAAGAATAAGAAATAAGAGACAGAATAAGAAAAAAACATAGTAGAAATAAATTGAAATTCACCATACTTAGCACCTTTAAATGGTTTTAATGTGTGTGGTTGACTTTATAATTATAATAATGTAAGGATTTCTTTGTGAGAAATTTGATTAAAATATTCAGAATAACCTAGAATATTCAATTTGCACATTTTGTGGCTAAGAGAGCTGACTGAATTTGTAGTCAATGGCTAAATGTTAGAAAAACTAAATGTGTTAAATGAATATTACTGGTTATGCAAGCGATATGTGTATATTTAGTGAAATATTTATTTTTATTATTTAATATATTGTTAGCAAAGGTCTTATAATACTGGATTGTTTTCTTTTTAAATTTATTTTTAATTGAAAGATAATAGTAATTAAAGGATTGCTTTTATTGCTTTTCAGTTGAAGGATTGCTTTCTATTCATAAAAACCATTCAGGTACCAAAGGATTCACTAATACACTAATATGTATTCTACTAAGTTTTTTAAGTATAGAGGAAAATTTTTTATTGTATAGGAAGATAGTTGAAAGAAAATACACTGAAATGTTTATATCTGACTTTTATGGTAAAATAGGAGTAATTGTTATTTTTAAATATTATTTTGTAACTTCTAAGAGTTCTACAACAAAATTTTTATCTGTCAATTTGACCTGAAGTATGTTATAGTAAAAAAGCAGCCATATAGTTAATTTTACACATCAACTTGGTTTGTCTATGGTGCCAAGTTGTTTGGTCAAATACTACTCCAGATGTTGTTATGAAGCTATTTTGTAGATATAATTAATATTTGCAGCAGTTGACTCTAAGTAAAGCAGTTTATCTTGGATTATGTGACAGATCTCAATCAATTGAAGGCCTTAAGTACAAAAATTGAGGGTTCCTGGAGAAGACAGAATTCTACTCCACCATTCGTACAGAAATCCTGCCTGAATTTCCACTCTGCTGCCTTGGCCTATGAATTTAGACCCAAGACTCTAATATCAACTCCTAAGTGAATCATCCTGCCAGCCTGCCCTTCAGATTTCAGACTTGCCAGACCCCACAACTGCATGAACCAGTTACATAAAATAGGTCTCTTCAGATACATCCTATTGGCCCTGTTTCTTTGGAGAACCTTGACTTATATAACAACCACAAAATTCAAGTGGTGTAAAACCACAAGAGTTTATTTTTTCATGCTGCTCTCTGATCACTGTGGGCTTTCTAGGAATGCTGTTTCCATGTTGTCATCATGCTTCTCTGGTAGGTAGGTGGACAAAGCAGCTAATACCTATAATTTTGCCAGGCTCTGTAGCAGAGGGAAATCATGATGTAGCCAAGATCTGCTAGACCCTTAAAGCTTCTGCCTTGATGGATATCACTACACTCATATTTCATTGGTAAAAGCAAGTCACCTGGCAACATTAGAGACCAATAGTAGGGAAGCACACTCCAGCCAATGCCCCAGATTGTGAACAGCCCTAATGCCTACCACAAAGTGTTAATAAAGTCAGAAAACGTCTTATACAAGTACACTTAAAAAAACTTCCAAATTTTGTTGAACCAGTGATTTTGTGGAATATGAAGGTATTTGACACTGTTCCTTAACTACCATCATGTCCAGCTGTGGAATTCCAGATGGTTTGACATCAAAATCCTTTGGAATAATCTTTCCAATACTTTTTCTTTTCTAAGCTTCCTTCAGCAGCAGATAGTTAAAGAGAAAGGAGAATTCTATGGTTTTCCACCTTTCTGAAAAGAAAAAGAGGAAGAGTTTTCCAAATCCTCTTTCCTACTGTAAAGGAAATAGAGAATATGAAGCAATATGTTAATTTTACACATCAACGGTTTGTCTAGGCCAAGTTGTTTGGTCAAATACTACTCCAGATGTTGTTATGAAGCTATTTTGTAGATATAATTAATATTTGCAGCAGTTGACTCTAAGTAAAGCAGTTTATCTTGGATTATGTGACAGATCTCAATCAATTGAAGGCCTTAAGTACAAAAATTGAGGGTTCCTGGAGAAGACAGAATTCTACTCCACCATTCGTACAGAAATCCTGCCTGAATTTCCACTCTGCTGCCTTGGCCTATGAATTTAGACCCAAGACTCTAATATCAACTCCTAAGTGAATCATCCTGCCAGCCTGCCCTTCAGATTTCAGACTTGCCAGACCCCACAACTGCATGAACCAGTTACATAAAATAGGTCTCTTCAGATACATCCTATTGGCCCTGTTTCTTTGGAGAACCTTGACTTATATAACAACCACAAAATTCAAGTGGTGTAAAACCACAAGAGTTTATTTTTTCATGCTGCTCTCTGATCACTGTGGGCTTTCTAGGAATGCTGTTTCCATGTTGTCATCATGCTTCTCTGGTAGGTAGGTGGACAAAGCAGCTAATACCTATAATTTTGCCAGGCTCTGTAGCAGAGGGAAATCATGATGTAGCCAAGATCTGCTAGACCCTTAAAGCTTCTGCCTTGATGGATATCACTACACTCATATTTCATTGGTAAAAGCAAGTCACCTGGCAACATTAGAGACCAATAGTAGGGAAGCACACTCCAGCCAATGCCCCAGATTGTGAACAGCCCTAATGCCTACCACAAAGTGTTAATAAAGTCAGAAAACGTCTTATACAAGTACACTTAAAAAAACTTCCAAATTTTGTTGAACCAGTGATTTTGTGGAATATGAAGGTATTTGACACTGTTCCTTAACTACCATCATGTCCAGCTGTGGAATTCCAGATGGTTTGACATCAAAATCCTTTGGAATAATCTTTCCAATACTTTTTCTTTTCTAAGCTTCCTTCAGCAGCAGATAGTTAAAGAGAAAGGAGAATTCTATGGTTTTCCACCTTTCTGAAAAGAAAAAGAGGAAGAGTTTTCCAAATCCTCTTTCCTACTGTAAGGAAATAGAAAATATAAGAAGAAATAAGTGCTGAAACACTCTTCATGCTGCAAAGCTAGATAAGGGCCAGAAGGTGTGCTAGGTTGTGCTTCAGGAATATGTTCTGATTTTCTCCTCCAGGTATCCTAGAGTAAAAAGAGAATAAACTCACATTCCTAGAAAGAATTGAGTTTATTCTGGGTAAGTCAAACCCATTCAATAATTTAAAGAAGAAAAAGAGTGGATCCAAATATTAAAAAAAAGTCAGAAACAAAGAGAGAGTTGTGATGGCCTTCAAATAGGGGCACAGAAGACCTGAAAAGGATCTGATTTGGGCTGACTAGTGCAAAAAAAAGCCCAGTGTTTGTTGCTTATTCTTCTCATTCCTACCTATATGGCATAATGGATGGATTTAAAGTGAATTTAATCTTAAGCCTAGTGTGACTTCTTTGCCAACTGATTTCTAAGATGTTTCCTTTCATAGTGCTTCTCTTCTTAGGCACAGAATTAGCCAGAACTCTTGTTTTGTTTTCAAATTGAAAAAAATACCTACCTCAAACTGGGGCTTTATTGTTTCACATAACTGAGAAGTCCAGTACTATGCCAGCTTCCAGTATGGATGGAAATTGGCTTGATTTGGGACTTTGTTGGATTCTTTCTCCCTCTTTGATTTTCTTTCCTTTATGCTGACTTAATTTTCAGCTAGTCTGTTTCCTTGTACCATGAATGTGGCTCACAGCATTTCCAGACTTACACCCTAAAATTCCAGGAACTCAGTGGAAGGCAGAACAGCTCTTTCTAGAAAAATGACCTAGAATGGGATCTCAGCTCAACAACAACAGTGATGGGTCAAATGCCACTTTACAATGTAAGCTTTATAACAGTAGGAAACTTCCCTGGACCTCCCATAGCTGTTCAATAAGCTTCATTGAATTAGTTTATTTAATAGGTATCAATCCCTGGAACTAATTGGGGATTGTCATTGTTTAGTCGCTAGGTCATGTCCAACTCTTTCAACCCCATGAACTGTAGTTGTCAAGGCTTCTCTTTCCATGGGATTTCCCAGGAAAAAATACTGAAACGTTGCCATTTCCTTCTCCAGGAGATATTCCCTACCTAGTGGTTGAAGCTGCATCTTCTACATCGTCAGGGAGATTCTTTAACACTGAGACACCAAAGAAGCCGAAGGGTTGGATTAACCCAATTCAACCCACAGGAACTGAAAGGAGGGACCTAATGGACTTTATTCCTCCTCTTGGGTGTACCCATCAATGGCACTATTCCACTGTTTATCACTGCAGAAGAGTTTCCCTTGTTTTTGAAATGCATATGAGTGAAATCATTCAGTATGTATATATATATATTCTCTCAATCTAATTTTTTTCATTCAACACTGAGATTCATCTGTGCATATATTCCTAAATATATATTACAGAACACAAGTGTAAAACTATAGGATAATATAAATGTGTATAATATGTATGTGTGAGTTTATTGCTGTATACTATTTCAATATGAATATTGCGCCATAATCCTTTATTCATTTTACTGTTGATGTGTTTGGGATGTTTTCAGTTTCTGGTGGTTATGATTAAAGTTGCTATGAATATTCTTGTTTGTGTCTTTGGTGGATATAAAACTGCATTCTCAGGTATACTCAGGAGAAGAATTATAGAATCATAAACCATATGGATGTTTGTTTTAGAAGCTACTGAAAACCATTGCTCTTAAATGGTTGTACCAATTTATATTCCTGCCTTCAGTGTGTCTTCTAGTTGATACATATCCTTTCCTAAAGCTGGTATTTTAAAACTTTTAAGTTTTAGCCATTCTGGCAGATAGGTAGTGATATCTCTTTATGATTTGAATTCACATGTTCTGATTCCTAACTATTGAGGATTTTCATGTATTCATTAGCCACTTTACAATGTAAGCTTTATAACAGTAGGAAACTTCCCTGGACCTCCCATAGCTGTTCAATAAGCTTCATTGAATTAGTTTATTTAATAGGTATCAATCCCTGGAACTAATTGGGGATTGTCATTGTTTAGTCGCTAGGTCATGTCCAACTCTTTCAACCCCATGAACTGTAGTTGTCAAGGCTTCTCTTTCCATGGGATTTCCCAGGAAAAAATACTGAAACGTTGCCATTTCCTTCTCCAGGAGATATTCCCTACCTAGTGGTTGAAGCTGCATCTTCTACATCGTCAGGGAGATTCTTTAACACTGAGACACCAAAGAAGCCGAAGGGTTGGATTAACCCAATTCAACCCACAGGAACTGAAAGGAGGGACCTAATGGACTTTATTCCTCCTCTTGGGTGTACCCATCAATGGCACTATTCCACTGTTTATCACTGCAGAAGAGTTTCCCTTGTTTTTGAAATGCATATGAGTGAAATCATTCAGTATGTATATATATATATTCTCTCAATCTAATTTTTTTCATTCAACACTGAGATTCATCTGTGCATATATTCCTAAATATATATTACAGAACACAAGTGTAAAACTATAGGATAATATAAATGTGTATAATATGTATGTGTGAGTTTATTGCTGTATACTATTTCAATATGAATATTGCGCCATAATCCTTTATTCATTTTACTGTTGATGTGTTTGGGATGTTTTCAGTTTCTGGTGGTTATGATTAAAGTTGCTATGAATATTCTTGTTTGTGTCTTTGGTGGATATAAAACTGCATTCTCAGGTATACTCAGGAGAAGAATTATAGAATCATAAACCATATGGATGTTTGTTTTAGAAGCTACTGAAAACCATTGCTCTTAAATGGTTGTACCAATTTATATTCCTGCCTTCAGTGTGTCTTCTAGTTGATACATATCCTTTCCTAAAGCTGGTATTTTAAAACTTTTAAGTTTTAGCCATTCTGGCAGATAGGTAGTGATATCTCTTTATGATTTGAATTCACATGTTCTGATTCCTAACTATTGAGGATTTTTTTCATGTATTCATTAGCCATTTGTATATCTTCTTTTATAAAAGTGCCCGTTTAAGTTGTCTTCACAATTTAAATTTAGGTTTATCTGTCTTTTTCTTACTAATTTTTGGAAACTTTTGCATATCTTAAGATATGAGTCTATTTTATATCTTGTCATTTTTCTTTTTCTTTTTTTTGCTATCTGAAAAGCTACTCTAAATCTTGGTGACTTAAAACAAAGATTTGTTTTGCTCACAATTCTGTGGCTAAGGAATTATATAAGCTCTCATTTGGCAAGTTTGTTCCTGATCCCCAGCTGTGGTATCTGGGGATGGAGGATTTACTCTCAAGACAGCTTCTTTACTCATTAATCTGAAGCTTCAGACCTCTGGTTTTTCCCAGTATGGTGATCTAACAATTCTTAAATTGTTGCTGTCTTCCTAGAGACAGAAAGCAGAGCTGCAAGGTGTATTAAGGGATTTTGCAGAAACCAGGAGTGCATCAGATCTGCTGCCCAGCATCATTACTCTGTTGCTTAAAGTGGTCAGACATGGCATTGGGTCAATTCAGGGAGGTTTGAGAAGCAGATTATGACTCTTCATGGAGCAGCAAGATCACATCGCAGATGAGCATGTATGATGGGAAGTGAGGACATCTTTGGAAAATACAAGTCTTTTCAAGAAAGGTTTTTGGAATAGAGATTAAAACCTGTCTTGTATGTTGACCAGATCAGCAAAATTTTGACCATATGTCATTATAGCACTTGAAAGTTACATATTCTGACTCATCACTGGCCTTTTTTTTATGAATTATTCTTGTTTGTGTCTTTGGTGGATATAAAACTGCATTCTCAGGTATACTCAGGAGAAGAATTATAGAATCATAAACCATATGGATGTTTGTTTTAGAAGCTACTGAAAACCATTGCTCTTAAATGGTTGTACCAATTTATATTCCTGCCTTCAGTGTGTCTTCTAGTTGATACATATCCTTTCCTAAAGCTGGTATTTTAAAACTTTTAAGTTTTAGCCATTCTGGCAGATAGGTAGTGATATCTCTTTATGATTTGAATTCACATGTTCTGATTCCTAACTATTGAGGATTTTTTTCATGTATTCATTAGCCATTTGTATATCTTCTTTTATAAAAGTGCCCGTTTAAGTTGTCTTCACAATTTAAATTTAGGTTTATCTGTCTTTTTCTTACTAATTTTTGGAAACTTTTGCATATCTTAAGATATGAGTCTATTTTATATCTTGTCATTTTTCTTTTTCTTTTTTTTGCTATCTGAAAAGCTACTCTAAATCTTGGTGACTTAAAACAAAGATTTGTTTTGCTCACAATTCTGTGGCTAAGGAATTATATAAGCTCTCATTTGGCAAGTTTGTTCCTGATCCCCAGCTGTGGTATCTGGGGATGGAGGATTTACTCTCAAGACAGCTTCTTTACTCATTAATCTGAAGCTTCAGACCTCTGGTTTTTCCCAGTATGGTGATCTAACAATTCTTAAATTGTTGCTGTCTTCCTAGAGACAGAAAGCAGAGCTGCAAGGTGTATTAAGGGATTTTGCAGAAACCAGGAGTGCATCAGATCTGCTGCCCAGCATCATTACTCTGTTGCTTAAAGTGGTCAGACATGGCATTGGGTCAATTCAGGGAGGTTTGAGAAGCAGATTATGACTCTTCATGGAGCAGCAAGATCACATCGCAGATGAGCATGTATGATGGGAAGTGAGGACATCTTTGGAAAATACAAGTCTTTTCAAGAAAGGTTTTTGGAATAGAGATTAAAACCTGTCTTGTATGTTGACCAGATCAGCAAAATTTTGACCATATGTCATTATAGCACTTGAAAGTTACATATTCTGAGCCTCATCACTCATATCTGGTTCTCACTGGCTCTTTCCTTTCTTTTTCCATTCCATCTTTTTGTCTGTCCTTCCTTTTTTCTTCTATTCTGGCTGCTAAAAGAGAATTCCACAGAATGGATAGCTTATGAATAATAGAAAATTTTTTCTCACAGTTCAGAGGATAGAAAGTCCAAAATCAAGGTGCCCGCAGATTCGATGTCTAGCAAGGGTCATCTTTTGGGTGTATAGACAATTTTTTACTGTGTCTTCACATGGCATAATGGTTGGGGAGCTCTCTGGGATCTTTTTGATAAAGGTTCTAACTCCATTCACAGGGGCTCCACACCTCATCTTGATGACCTAATTGCCTCAAAATCCCACTTCCTAATACTATCACAATGAGGATTGGAATTTCAACATATAAATTTTGACAGGATGTAAAAATTTAGTTGGGCTTTCCAGGTGGCCCTTGTGGTAAAGAATCCACATGCCAATGCAGGAGACATAAGAGACATGGGTTTGATCTTTCGGTTGGGAAGATCCCTTGCAGATGAAAATGGTGATCCATTCCAATATTCTTAACTCGGAGATCCCACGGGCAGAGGAGCCTGGAGGGCTTCAGTCTATAGGGTTGCAAAGAGTTGGACTCAACTGAAACAACTTAGAACACATGCAAAAAATTCAGTACACTCCTTTTTCTTTCGTTTCTCTGCTTGTTTTCACTGTCCAATTCCTAAAACTCTTACAAGCCAGTTTTTTTTTTTATTTCCTTCCTGGGAAAGTCCAAAAGCCTAGGGCTAGTTGAAAATAAGCATTGGCTCATCTTATTCAAATCTCAAGCAACACATCTTTTTCTTAAAAGAACAAACTAAGAAAGATTCATACCCTACATCTGTTTTTCAAAAGAACTTTAATCTTTGCTAGTCATCTGAGTCATTGCACTACTCCCTTGTTAATTTTGAAATTTCCATGGTTCACTTGGAGGGTAGAAAGTACAAGTAGCTATATAGTTGTGGCCTAATGTCAAACTTAAAACTTTTTGGTTGTTATTTACTTTTAAAACTAGTACTCAAATCCGACATATGTATTACAGCCATGATTTCAATTTTAAATCATAATTTAGAATAATGGATTGAGGGGAAAATGTTGAGATTTGTGTTAGTTTTTAAATTAGTATTTAAAGTTGTTTCCATACACTTATTAAATGTTATAAAATCCCATAAGGTTGGCATTATTACTATTCTCTTTAACTAAAAAGAATGAATGAGGGTCAGTAACTGGATTCAAATCAAAAAGCCTGTAGATGACAACTTAGGAAAACAGCACTTCTTATCCATTACCATTTTCATTACACTAAACTTCTGCATTAAAATGTAATATAAAACAGTCACTAAAATAGGAAATTTCATTCCTTTCGGTAAAAATGTCTAAGGGAAATGCACCTTTGATGAAATAATGATAATAAAATATTGGGTTCTCTATCACAGTCAGTAAAAATTAGAATTCCAGGTGTTAATTCTACAGCCTTCAATGTTCCTCAGTCATTAGAGAAGCTCTTAATTGAAAGTTACATGTCAAGCCGTGAGAATTCAAACGCATGTTCCACATTGTCCTTCTGTCAAAACACATAAAAATAATTGGAGAGACAAGAATGTCTTCTTGAAATGATTAAATAATATTTATGTGGCTTAAGTTGAGTGGGAAAATAAGGTCAACCATTTTGCAGATCATCGATATGTAGACAATAATGAGATGCAAGGTAAAACATGTTATATCAGTGATGTACATAAATGTTCCAATGTATCTATGAATACATTAGTAGTACTGATTAAAGAATTTACAGAACTGATAATCTTCCAAGACTGAGTCAAGTGCCCACTGGGTCACTAAATAATAATAATTAATTTGATGCCTAGATGAAGATACAAATTGGAAAGAAGACGGTAGTGATAAGCATGTTTCTAGAGGTGAGGGGAAAACTTGAGTTTGATTGGAATGGGTGAAAACTTCATTTAGGCTGTAGGATAGACAGTGTAAGGAGGTGCAAAAGTGGATTGGTTGTGAATCTAACTATGCTTAGCTTTGAGGACTATTACTTGGTAAAGCTGACATAGTAAGACGTTGTTAGGCATTATCACTTAAGGCTGCTGTTTCTTCCCATTCTCTCTTCTACTGTGTTTCTGGTCTAGAGGTGCCAGAATGACTCTGGATAGTTTGGGGATCTATGCTCAATCATCAGTGTTCAGCTTTATCTGACCCTTTGTGACCCCATAGACTTGTAGCCCCACCAAACTGCTCTGTCCATCAGATTCTGCAGACAAGAATATGGGATTGGGTTGCTTTTTCCTCATTCAAGGGATCTTCCCAACTGAAGGATTGAACTTGCACTGGCAGGCAGATTCTGTACCACTGAGCCAATTTGGGAATCTAAATAAGGGGAAATTGAGTCAAGGGTACATTTAGTGCATCACTTCTGCATTAAAATGTAATATAAAACAGTCACTAAAATAGGTCACTAAAATAGGAAATTTCATTCCTTTCGGTAAAAATGTCTAAGGGAAATGCACCTTTGATGAAATAATGATAATAAAATATTGGGTTCTCTATCACAGTCAGTAAAAATTAGAATTCCAGGTGTTAATTCTACAGCCTTCAATGTTCCTCAGTCATTAGAGAAGCTCTTAATTGAAAGTTACATGTCAAGCCGTGAGAATTCAAACGCATGTTCCACATTGTCCTTCTGTCAAAACACATAAAAATAATTGGAGAGACAAGAATGTCTTCTTGAAATGATTAAATAATATTTATGTGGCTTAAGTTGAGTGGGAAAATAAGGTCAACCATTTTGCAGATCATCGATATGTAGACAATAATGAGATGCAAGGTAAAACATGTTATATCAGTGATGTACATAAATGTTCCAATGTATCTATGAATACATTAGTAGTACTGATTAAAGAATTTACAGAACTGATAATCTTCCAAGACTGAGTCAAGTGCCCACTGGGTCACTAAATAATAATAATTAATTTGATGCCTAGATGAAGATACAAATTGGAAAGAAGACGGTAGTGATAAGCATGTTTCTAGAGGTGAGGGGAAAACTTGAGTTTGATTGGAATGGGTGAAAACTTCATTTAGGCTGTAGGATAGACAGTGTAAGGAGGTGCAAAAGTGGATTGGTTGTGAATCTAACTATGCTTAGCTTTGAGGACTATTACTTGGTAAAGCTGACATAGTAAGACGTTGTTAGGCATTATCACTTAAGGCTGCTGTTTCTTCCCATTCTCTCTTCTACTGTGTTTCTGGTCTAGAGGTGCCAGAATGACTCTGGATAGTTTGGGGATCTATGCTCAATCATCAGTGTTCAGCTTTATCTGACCCTTTGTGACCCCATAGACTTGTAGCCCCACCAAACTGCTCTGTCCATCAGATTCTGCAGACAAGAATATGGGATTGGGTTGCTTTTTCCTCATTCAAGGGATCTTCCCAACTGAAGGATTGAACTTGCACTGGCAGGCAGATTCTGTACCACTGAGCCAATTTGGGAATCTAAATAAGGGGAAATTGAGTCAAGGGTACATTTAGTGCATCATTGCCATGCATACTCAGGTTCTTACATGCCATTTCATTGTGGCAGTGCCTTGCAGGAATAATTGTAACTCCCAGGATACCCAGAAGAGAGGCTAAATGCTGCAGGTGCTGTGTCATGCATGATACTGATTTACTAATGCACCTGGACACTGGAGTATGGAGGTAGTGGAGGACAAATAAGCTTAAAAATAAATGGATCCAAAAAAGAAAAAAAAAAAAAGAATGGATCCAGAATAGGGCTTCCCTGGTGGTCCAGTGGATACAGAGTCTGCCTTGCAGAGCAAGGTTCAACCCCTGGCCCGGGAAGATCCCATGTGCCGCAGAACAGCTGGACCGGCGTGTCTAATTATGAGCCAGCACTCTGGAGTGCATGCACCCAGAGCCAATGATCTGCAAAGAGAGGCCCTGCAATGGGAGGCCCACACAGGCCAAATAATAAAAAGATGGATGAAAATAAATAAATAAAGGACCAATTAAAAAGAGGCCAAAATTAAAAAATAAATAAATAAAATAAGTAAAAAATGAATGGATCCAGAATATAGCCTGAGGAAAATTTTTTCAGTCATCAGCTATAATATTTAATGGTGCATATTCAGCTTTTAATTCACATGGAACACCTTCCTACTGGGGATGTTCTCAGTGATGTAACATATAATATTACTAATACATCATACAATGAAATTATTTTTGCAATCAATAGAAACTATTCTGATACTGAAAAGTATATTTTGTCAATTATTTCTCCTTATAATCAAAGTGTTAATTTATTAAGAAGAGATACATTTGAATGAATTATTTTGATCAATTTAAATTAACAAAGTGAATTGAATCATATAAATACATTAGAAAAAGAAGTAGATACTCATTACTTTGAAATGGAAAATTAGCATGGACAAAAACAACAGGAAACTTACAACAGTAAAATGTAAACATCTGGAACAAACTGGTTAAAGATGATCATTAACTTAAAAGTTTTAAAGCCACGTGCTGAATAACAAAACTTGAACTGCCACAAAACTTGATAGTTCACATAGATAGGAAAAAAATACCTGATATATTTTTTCCCAAATTTGAGAGTCAACTTAAACATTTACATGAAATTAGCAATTGCTTAGAAGCAGAAACATCTCTAAAATGTCAATTATGAGAAAACACAGACAATTTTTGAAAAATAAATCAAAATAATGTAAATTTTTGGGATCCTAGCCCTAATTATGAATCAACCATGAATTTACTAGATAGAATGTAAAAATCATTTATTATAATGTGATTTTTTTGGTATTTTGAACATATATTGCCTCTATCTCTATAGACAGTCTGGACTTTGATCTAAGGTAGGCTTGACTGTGAATTTTATCTCTGTTCTTCTCTAGGCTTCTGTGGTTGACAAGCAATGCAGAGATGAGGTTCTTGTCTTCTTGAAGATGGCAGTGGTACCAATAACACTAAATGAGCACTTACTACCCCAGGCACTGTGTTAAGGGCTTGTGATGTTATCATTTAATCACTGTAAGAATGTCACTATTTTATAAGTAAGGCATTTAAGGCATAGAAAAGCCAGGAACTCACCCAGGGTTAAAAGAACTAGCAGGCAAAAGGATTTGACTGAAGAAAAATTCTGATTCCAGAGAATATGCCCTAGATCATCTTAATCAGTCACCATTTTAGACTTGGAGGGGAAAAAAAGATTATGAAGAAAACAACATAAAACAAGAAAGCATATTACAAAGCATCATTTTGCAGCCATATCCTTAAAGCCTACATTCTGCAAAGGCAAAAGACCATGGAACCTTGTTCTGAATCGGAGATGGCTTCATGAAGGAAGTGATTCAAACCAATGGCTGCAGGAAGAACCAGCATTTAAATAAACAATTAAAACAACCAAAATACATGATGTGAATAGAAACACAGGTAAGAATTTATTCACTGTTACCACTTGCGGAACCAGACCTCAGCCGTGAAAAGAAACAAAAACATGGACAAAAACAACAGGAAACTTACAACAGTAAAATGTAAACATCTGGAACAAACTGGTTAAAGATGATCATTAACTTAAAAGTTTTAAAGCCACGTGCTGAATAACAAAACTTGAACTGCCACAAAACTTGATAGTTCACATAGATAGGAAAAAAATACCTGATATATTTTTTCCCAAATTTGAGAGTCAACTTAAACATTTACATGAAATTAGCAATTGCTTAGAAGCAGAAACATCTCTAAAATGTCAATTATGAGAAAACACAGACAATTTTTGAAAAATAAATCAAAATAATGTAAATTTTTGGGATCCTAGCCCTAATTATGAATCAACCATGAATTTACTAGATAGAATGTAAAAATCATTTATTATAATGTGATTTTTTTGGTATTTTGAACATATATTGCCTCTATCTCTATAGACAGTCTGGACTTTGATCTAAGGTAGGCTTGACTGTGAATTTTATCTCTGTTCTTCTCTAGGCTTCTGTGGTTGACAAGCAATGCAGAGATGAGGTTCTTGTCTTCTTGAAGATGGCAGTGGTACCAATAACACTAAATGAGCACTTACTACCCCAGGCACTGTGTTAAGGGCTTGTGATGTTATCATTTAATCACTGTAAGAATGTCACTATTTTATAAGTAAGGCATTTAAGGCATAGAAAAGCCAGGAACTCACCCAGGGTTAAAAGAACTAGCAGGCAAAAGGATTTGACTGAAGAAAAATTCTGATTCCAGAGAATATGCCCTAGATCATCTTAATCAGTCACCATTTTAGACTTGGAGGGAAAGAAAGATTATGAAGAAAACAACATAAAACAAGAAAGCATATTACAAAGCATCATTTTGCAGCCATATCCTTAAAGCCTACATTCTGCAAAGGCAAAAAAGACCATGGAACCTTGTTCTGAATCGGAGATGGCTTCATGAAGGAAGTGATTCAAACCAATGGCTGCAGGAAGAACCAGCATTTAAATAAACAATTAAAACAACCAAAATACATGATGTGAATAGAAACACAGGTAAGAATTTATTCACTGTTACCACTTGCGGAACCAGACCTCAGCCGTGAAAAGAAACAAATATTTTGACCCAAGTTAGAGAAAGTGAGTAGATGTAAGCCCAAACAAGCCATCGAAGTTTCCTTCTGCCTTAAAAGAAATGGACTGTCCTCATTCAAGTCATAAATCTTACTGGTTAAGCTCTCAAGGGTAATAGCAATAGATTATTGCGTGTGTGTATTTAAGGGACGAATGAGTTTCTCCCACCAATGGGAAATCATTTAAAAAATCATACAGTTGGGCAACAGAAGAATCTGAGTCTGTTTGTGCCAAACCAAACTTCAGGGGATGTTTCTGTATCAAAGTTTACCTGGACTTTCCCTGGCAGAAAATCTGTTATTGAGATATATGAGCCTAGTTGTACAAGAAGGCATTCTACCAATTCTGGGGAAATCATGACTCACGGTAATTCAGTCCTCCTGCGATCTTGGCAGAGATCAAGCTTTACTTTAAAACAGCTGCAAAATCTGCATTGGATACCTCTGTGAATGGTCCATGATGAATGGCTAATGGGAACATGGTGCTTTGATTTAGTTGAAAGGGTTCTTTCTAACTGACATAGTACACCTGTGAGTACTGCTCTGTATTTTGGGGAATAGCAACAAATGTTTTTTCATTCTTTGGTTCCAGAACATCTAGCTATATTTATTGAGTGGATAACAAACAAGATGACCCTGGCGTCCCAAAGCATTGATGAATTTTAAAAATAAAATTTTTTTTTTCAAATTTCAGAGCCAAACCATCACTTCATTTTGAGCTCCAAGTGCCGCTCAGTACAGACATGCTCAGAGGTGCCCAACCTTATCAAAATGTAGCCAACGAGGCTCCTCTGACTATGGGATTTTTACAGGCAAGAATATTACAAAGCATCATTTTGCAGCCATATCCTTAAAGCCTACATTCTGCAAAGGCAAAAAAGACCATGGAACCTTGTTCTGAATCGGAGATGGCTTCATGAAGGAAGTGATTCAAACCAATGGCTGCAGGAAGAACCAGCATTTAAATAAACAATTAAAACAACCAAAATACATGATGTGAATAGAAACACAGGTAAGAATTTATTCACTGTTACCACTTGCGGAACCAGACCTCAGCCGTGAAAAGAAACAAATATTTTGACCCAAGTTAGAGAAAGTGAGTAGATGTAAGCCCAAACAAGCCATCGAAGTTTCCTTCTGCCTTAAAAGAAATGGACTGTCCTCATTCAAGTCATAAATCTTACTGGTTAAGCTCTCAAGGGTAATAGCAATAGATTATTGCGTGTGTGTATTTAAGGGACGAATGAGTTTCTCCCACCAATGGGAAATCATTTAAAAAATCATACAGTTGGGCAACAGAAGAATCTGAGTCTGTTTGTGCCAAACCAAACTTCAGGGGATGTTTCTGTATCAAAGTTTACCTGGACTTTCCCTGGCAGAAAATCTGTTATTGAGATATATGAGCCTAGTTGTACAAGAAGGCATTCTACCAATTCTGGGGAAATCATGACTCACGGTAATTCAGTCCTCCTGCGATCTTGGCAGAGATCAAGCTTTACTTTAAAACAGCTGCAAAATCTGCATTGGATACCTCTGTGAATGGTCCATGATGAATGGCTAATGGGAACATGGTGCTTTGATTTAGTTGAAAGGGTTCTTTCTAACTGACATAGTACACCTGTGAGTACTGCTCTGTATTTTGGGGAATAGCAACAAATGTTTTTTCATTCTTTGGTTCCAGAACATCTAGCTATATTTATTGAGTGGATAACAAACAAGATGACCCTGGCGTCCCAAAGCATTGATGAATTTTAAAAATAAAATTTTTTTTTTCAAATTTCAGAGCCAAACCATCACTTCATTTTGAGCTCCAAGTGCCGCTCAGTACAGACATGCTCAGAGGTGCCCAACTCTTTATGACCAAATGGACTGTAGCCAACGAGGCTCCTCTGACTATGGGATTTTTACAGGCAAGAATATTAGAGCGGGTTGCCATTTCCTTTTCCAGGGAATCTTCTCAAACCAGGAATTAAACCTGTGTCTCCTGCATTGGCAGGCTTACTGCTGAGCCACCTGGGAAGCCCCTGAGCTCCAAATGAGCGAGAAGATAATATTTAGCCTGACATTGATGTTTAAGCATAAAAGCATAAATTATCTGAGGTCATGTTAACTCTGCAGTCATGCTGGCAACCCACTCCAGTATTCCTGCCTGGAAAAGCCTGTGGATAGAAGAACCTACAATCCATGGGGGTCACAAAGAGTCGGACATGACTGAAATGACTAAGCATGTACACTGCAGTCATGCTAAGTGTTGCCATGTTCTTGAGATATCTTAGGCTCCAGTGAGGAGTAATTTGTGTATCAGTGGCACTAGGGATGAATGGTTTTGCTTTTTAACTGTATGATTGGGGTTCTAAGACTAGAATTTAGAATACAAAATTGTTATTTGTGTATGTCTGGTAGTGAGTTAAGTCCTTGGTCCTTGATTCACCAAATTTGGGGACCTTAGAATTTCAAGTTGAATTTCTTCCAATGAGATTTCTCTCTACTTATGGCAATAGTTGAAATACTTAACTAGGATAACTGGACAATAACCAATGAGAAATAAAAGGAAAATAATTTTATTTGTTGAATGACCATTCGACCTATTTTGTAAACTTCAGGAGATTAAATGAAGAAGCGTTTGTAGTGTCTAGAAGACAGGAGGTACTCAATATATACTCACCACATACTTGTTAACTTATTTCATCACATCATTGCATTCTTTCTTAATGTGTATTCCTACCTGTTGCTAAATTTTCAATAGATTCTCTCTCTGTTTCTCTCTCTTTGGGGGGACTTCAATAAACTCGTTTATAGTTATACTAAACTGACATCCATACATTTAAACTTCTGCCTGTAAATAATTACGTCATAGATTTTATCACTCAGTCAACTGATGTTAAACCCTTACTCTTAGTGCTAACATTTTCTAAACTTTGTGAAAAATAAAATATATCAGGCATAGTGATGTCCAAATTAAAACTTACACATATAACTGGTAAAATGCTTTATTATCTGTGTACTGCAGAGAATTAGTGGGTTTGCAAGACTTTCATGAGCTAATAAGTTAAAGATACTCTGGTTAGAATTTTTTTTTAGTTATAGGTCTTTGCTTATCTTTGCAATCTCATGACTGCTGTGAAATTTTTAAGGCAAACAAAAAATTTTATTATGCAATGCTTTTCAAACTTATTTGACCTTGGAATGCTAATTTTTATTAGAATATCTATTCACATTTATTAGGGCAGTAGTATTCTACGAAACTGAGTCTGAGAAATAATTTAAGGGTTAGGAATCAAAATCACCTGGGTATTCATCATTAGTCTGCCAACAAACGACCATGTATATGAATATAGGCCAGTTGCTTAAACTTCCTGTGCCTTTATTTTCTCAACTCTTAAATAGGAATAATCATCACAATGCTCTAACTACCATATAAAGAGGAAGTAGGAAGACAAATGTGAAAGTAATTTTGAAAAGTCTCATTTGTATAAAAGTACATACCTTTGTGGGTCAGCTTTTTGTTCAGTTGTTATGTCCAACTCTTTGCGATCCCATAGACTGCAGCATACCAGCATTCTCTGTCCTTCACCATCTCCCAGGGTTTGTTCAAGCTCATGTGCATTGAGTCGATGATGATATCCAACTATCTCATCCCCTAGTATCCCCTTCTCTTTTGGCCTTCAGTCTTTCCCAGCATCAGGGTCTTTTTCAATGAGTCACCTCTTCACATCAGGTGGCCAAATCATTGTAGTTTTAGCTTCAGCATCATTCCTCACAATGAAATATCAGGGCTGATTTTGCCTAGGATTTCCTGGCTTGACCTCTTTGCAGTCCAAGGGACTCTCAGGAGTCTTCTCCCACACCACAATTCAAAAACATCAATTCTTTAGCACTTTGCCTTCTTTATGGTCCAATTGTCACGTCCATACATGACTACTGGAAAAGTCATAGCTTTGATTATATGGACCTTTGTCAGCAAAATGATGTCTCTGGTTTTTAATATGCTGCCTAGGTTTGATAAAGCTTTCCTTTCTAGGAGCAAGTGTCTTAATTTCATGACTGCAGTCACTGGCTACAGTGTATGTCAACTAGAAGAAAACAGTGAAAGATAATTTATAGAATCATATTAAAAACTATTGTTGAAGCATTTCCTATGATGATCATGAAAATCTTAAATATATTGCTTTTCATTAAAAATTGAAGAAAAGAGCTATAAATTGTCAAGCAGGGATTATAAAGCTAATACATTTATCAAAATATGAATGCAAATGACTTATTTTGCACTATTAATCTAGCAACTTGATAGAGAGCCTTCAGAAGCAGATGGCTCATAGTTTCCAAATAGTTTCACACAAAACTGTATTCAAATGTAGAAACAAGCAGCATGATATCATTTTTGGATTGTCTTCATAAAATAACATTAATATGTTTCACTTAGTTCCAAATGCATACCCAAATATAGGATTATTTTCTATCAAAAGACATGCAATAATTTAAAAAGTTTCTTACAGAATCATCAAATGAGACCAAAATAATTATGCATATGTCTTTTGAAGTGCTGTAAATACATTGGATGAACTGTTTCAGGAGAATAGAAATTTCTCTTGATATCTCACAAGGAAAGTTGTTATTGTTGTTGTTATCATGGGTTGAAAGATTCTCAAAGACATTATTGGTGCTTTAACTTGGGTTTTTAATTGAATTTGTGGTTCTCCTACCATGCTGTTACAGTCAACAAGGAAAACCAGTATAAAAACGCTGTTGTTGTTGCTTTATAGTTGCTAAGTTGTGTGTCCCATACTTTTTCGATGCCGTAGACTGTATCCCACCATGCTACTCTGTCCATGGGGTTTTCCAGGCAAGAGTACTGGAGTGGGTTGCCATTTCCTCCTCCAGGGGATCTTTCCGACCCAGGGATTGAACCCGAGTCTCCTGCTTACTATTCCCCAAAAGTGAGATCAAGGAAAGGATACAAAAAGGGCCAATGGGAGGGGTCAAGGATGCTCAGTGACTAAAATGAGTATGATGAGAGTTGAGAAATCAGCCTTGGCCTTCTCCTGTACTGCAAAAGGCAATGCTAGTCTATGAGAGGAAGTCAGAATGCTGCATTCAGGTTCAAGATGTGCTAAATAAGAATCTCGGAATTCTCACTTTCAAGTTGTGTGATCAGAGGGCACGTTTTGCATGGTGCTTCATTGTCAACAGAATGAAAACAGTGAAAGATAATTTATAGAATCATATTAAAAACTATTGTTGAAGCATTTCCTATGATGATCATGAAAATCTTAAATATATTGCTTTTCATTAAAAATTGAAGAAAAGAGCTATAAATTGTCAAGCAGGGATTATAAAGCTAATACATTTATCAAAATATGAATGCAAATGACTTATTTTGCACTATTAATCTAGCAACTTGATAGAGAGCCTTCAGAAGCAGATGGCTCATAGTTTCCAAATAGTTTCACACAAAACTGTATTCAAATGTAGAAACAAGCAGCATGATATCATTTTTGGATTGTCTTCATAAAATAACATTAATATGTTTCACTTAGTTCCAAATGCATACCCAAATATAGGATTATTTTCTATCAAAAGACATGCAATAATTTAAAAAGTTTCTTACAGAATCATCAAATGAGACCAAAATAATTATGCATATGTCTTTTGAAGTGCTGTAAATACATTGGATGAACTGTTTCAGGAGAATAGAAATTTCTCTTGATATCTCACAAGGAAAGTTGTTATTGTTGTTGTTATCATGGGTTGAAAGATTCTCAAAGACATTATTGGTGCTTTAACTTGGGTTTTTAATTGAATTTGTGGTTCTCCTACCATGCTGTTACAGTCAACAAGGAAAACCAGTATAAAAACGCTGTTGTTGTTGCTTTATAGTTGCTAAGTTGTGTGTCCCATACTTTTTCGATGCCGTAGACTGTATCCCACCATGCTACTCTGTCCATGGGGTTTTCCAGGCAAGAGTACTGGAGTGGGTTGCCATTTCCTCCTCCAGGGGATCTTTCCGACCCAGGGATTGAACCCGAGTCTCCTGCTTACTATTCCCCAAAAAGTGAGATCAAGGAAAGGATACAAAAAGGGCCAATGGGAGGGGTCAAGGATGCTCAGTGACTAAAATGAGTATGATGAGAGTTGAGAAATCAGCCTTGGCCTTCTCCTGTACTGCAAAAGGCAATGCTAGTCTATGAGAGGAAGTCAGAATGCTGCATTCAGGTTCAAGATGTGCTAAATAAGAATCTCGGAATTCTCACTTTCAAGTTGTGTGATCAGAGGGCACGTTGCATGGTGCTTAAAACTTAGTTTTCTTTCCAATATTATGGGACTACTATTATTCACCTCAGAGGCTGAAAAGAGTATGCAATAAAAAAATCTGATAATGACTGGTATATATTAGCCACTCAATGTGCATTTCAGAACATGAATTCTGATGCGAAACCCTTTTACCAATGGTGGTAGTGAAATTATTTCTGACAGTCACTTTATGTGTACCATTTTAATGAGAAACGAGCCCCTTTGAAATCCTTTGAGCAATGGAAAAAGAGTACAGGAGTGCAGTGCTTACTATAGATATGTCAAACAATTCCTTCCTTTGCACATGTGGAATCTTCAGATTGGATCTGGAAACTGGTTCCACCTTTGGGGACCACCCAGAAGCTCCAGCTGGAGCAGACTGTGGCTCATTTTCCCTGGTTAGGGAGCCAAGAGGAACCTTCTACACATCTGTTCTGCTCTCTGTCCTGAATATCCTTCTCTTTATACTGTTCTCTAAGAAATGGACCCAAAGTCTGAACTACATTACTTGACAATTATCTTTGTGAGCTTTCTCCTCGTGGCTCTAGCCAGGGATTTCTGGACCTCTTAAAAGTATCTGAATCACTTTCTTAAATTCTTTTTACAAGCAACATCTCAAATATTCTTCACTAAATTGACCAACCCAGAAATTAATTAACATGTATTCTTATGTTTCTAAAAGAATTCCCCAAATCCTTACTACTTGATATATTAAAAATTCTACACAGCAGGGAGTGGTCAGGGATATACCTACAACTGATCTGGGATTATACATATCTGTAAACAATAAAACTCTGTAAAAGCAAAATAAAAATAACTAAGTAATTTTTTAAAAAGTAGAAAAAAAAGGAAAGCAATTCTAAAAAAAAAATTCTACACTTTGACTCAGGCTTGTATTCAGTAAAATGCTATTCCACTGGTTTATTGAAGACAATAACATCTCACATAACAGTGACATGGAAGTTTCATGCAATAATTCAGGTTCACACAATTACAAGTTGCTATAGATCTGAGTCCAAATTGGAGATTCACTAGTTACTATTTCTATGATACTGAGCAGGACACTTGACTTCTCTCAACGTCACTTCCCTAATCAATACCACGCATGTAATAGTGTCTGTCATTGGACTGTTGTGAAATTTACATGAGAAAACACATGGTGTAAAGCATAATGTCTTGGTCATAGTAATGCTTCAATCTCTACCTATTCTTAGAATAAATATTATTGTATTTTTATTAAAAATAAAAATTAAGCATAAAGAGATAGTCAAGTGTAAAGTTGCTTTTTTGATATGTTGAATTAGGGAAAGAACAAGGTGCTGTATAAATTAGAAATCAACCAATAAATAATTCATTTCATGAAAATAGACTTAGTTTTGAAAAAAGATTCAGAAGGTGCAAATTAGTGTATAATAGGAAGTCACTGGATATTTCCTCAGAGTTCTCTACCTTTCCTTTATATCTCCAATGTATTTTAAAATATTTCGGGGCTTCCTTGGTGGCCCAGTGGGTAAAGACACCGCCTTGCAGTGCAAGGGGCGCCGGTTCGATCCCTGGCCTGGGAAGATCCCACGTGCAGCAGAGCGGCAGGACCTATGTGCCCAATTATCGAGCCAGAGCTCTGGAGCGCATGCGCCCAGAGCTGGTGCTCTGCGACAACAGAGGCCACCGCGATGGGAGGCCCACATGGGCCAACGAAGAAAGATGGATGAGAACAGATAAATGAAAGACCAATAGAAGTGACCCGCCTTCTCCCCTCCCTCCCCACCCCACCCACCCCCAAAATAAATAAATAAATCTTTAAAAAAAAAAAATTCTAACCAGGGTATGGTTATCTAGCTCAGCTACTAGATGTACTTTGATAATGGAATTATATCAAAGATAGTTTAGGTTTGCATTTTATTGTATTTTTTAGGTCAAGAATGACTTCAATTCTGTGGACTCTGTTTTTCTACAATTGTGTACAATTTTTTTCTTTCAAACTGTTATTTCTCATGACTAAAGAAACATACTTTCTACTGTTGAAATTTGGGAAGTTAAATGAGGTGGCTATTTTACTTTTTCTAGGTTTATTGAATTTGTTAACATAATTAGAGAATCTTTAGTTTCCTTATTTAGTAAATTTCTTTCAAAATATGCTTAGAATGAAGTTCAGTTTTGTCTATTCCTAAATTGAAAGTACCCTGTTAGTGCTTCCGAAATGACACTTCTATAAATTTTTGTTCCTTACTGGAACTAAAAATGGCGCATTCAATAAAACATGCTAGATATTCTCATAGCTTCTTTCTTCAAATCCCACTATTATTTAACTAGGTCTAAAAGTTCATAAATAACAATATAATATTTTCAAGTTTTCCATGGTTAAGCTACATTGTAGATACATGATCCCATAATCACAATTCTTGAATCTCTAATTATATAATAGCTATGGTTAGTGGAATGGAGACTAAAATAATTTTTTACAATACAGTTTAGAATAGAATGATTTCATAGACATTTAAGGATAGAATATATGCATGGGTAAAGAAAACTATTTGGATATTATGTACTGAAAATAAGACTTTACCTAATATATTCAGATAACTAGAGAGAATTTTTCTGTGTGTAATTTTCATTTATCTTTCTGTTTGCTGTATTTAGATAGAGCTAGAACCAATTTCCTAATTTTGCTAAACTGCTCGGCGCGGTTCGATCCCTGGCCTGGGAAGATCCCACGTGCAGCAGAGCGGCAGGACCTATGTGCCCAATTATCGAGCCAGAGCTCTGGCGCATGCGCCCAGAGCTGGTGCTCTGACAACAGAGGCCACCGCGATGGGAGGCCCACATGGGCCAAAGAACAAAGATGGATGAAAATAGATAAATGAAAGACCAATAGAAGTGACCCGCCTGCCCCCCTCCCTCCCCACCCCACCCCCTACAAAATAAATAAATAAATCTTTAAAAAAAAAAAATTCTAACCAGGGTATGGTTATCTAGCTCAGCTACTAGATGTACTTTGATAATGGAATTATATCAAAGATAGTTTAGGTTTGCATTTTATTGTATTTTTTAGGTCAAGAATGACTTCAATTCTGTGGACTCTGTTTTTCTACAATTGTGTACAATTTTTTTCTTTCAAACTGTTATTTCTCATGACTAAAGAAACATACTTTCTACTGTTGAAATTTGGGAAGTTAAATGAGGTGGCTATTTTACTTTTTCTAGGTTTATTGAATTTGTTAACATAATTAGAGAATCTTTAGTTTCCTTATTTAGTAAATTTCTTTCAAAATATGCTTAGAATGAAGTTCAGTTTTGTCTATTCCTAAATTGAAAGTACCCTGTTAGTGCTTCCGAAATGACACTTCTATAAATTTTTGTTCCTTACTGGAACTAAAAATGGCGCATTCAATAAAACATGCTAGATATTCTCATAGCTTCTTTCTTCAAATCCCACTATTATTTAACTAGGTCTAAAAGTTCATAAATAACAATATAATATTTTCAAGTTTTCCATGGTTAAGCTACATTGTAGATACATGATCCCATAATCACAATTCTTGAATCTCTAATTATATAATAGCTATGGTTAGTGGAATGGAGACTAAAATAATTTTTTACAATACAGTTTAGAATAGAATGATTTCATAGACATTTAAGGATAGAATATATGCATGGGTAAAGAAAACTATTTGGATATTATGTACTGAAAATAAGACTTTACCTAATATATTCAGATAACTAGAGAGAATTTTTCTGTGTGTAATTTTCATTTATCTTTCTGTTTGCTGTATTTAGATAGAGCTAGAACCAATTTCCTAATTTTGCTAAACTGCTCTTGTGTGACAATCATAGGGACTTGAGACCAACTTAGACCATGTTAGATCTATAGGCTTTAGTGTTAATTCTACCTTTGTGAAACATATAATGCCTAATCTGGATGTACAGTGAAAGCGTCCTTCCTTTTTTGGCCCTATTTTCTTCACCATACTCATATTCAATGTGAAGAGCACTTGGGAAATTCCAAGATTTAAAAGCAGGTGAAAGTGTTAGTCATTCAGTCATGTCCAGCTCTTTGCAACTCCATAGACTGTAGCCTGCCTGGCTTCTCTGTCCATGTAATTCTCTAGGTAAGAATATTGGAGTGGGTTACCATTCCCTTTTTCAATGGATCTTCCCAATCCAGGGATCAAATCCAGGTCTCCCACATTGCAGGCAGATTCTTTACTGTCTGAACCATCAGGGAAGCCCAAAAATACTGGAGCAAGTAGTCTATCTCTTCTCCAGAGGATCTTCCTGACCCAGGAATCAAACCAGGGTCCCCTGCATTACAGGTGGATTCTTTACCAGCCAAGCTTCAAGAGAATCCCTTTAAGAGATAAGGCCTATATTATTTCTAATACCACAAATTGTTAATCTGTTAAAAATTAGAAAATAACCAATGGGTTGTTTAGTCCTAAAATGCCATCCTTATAATATAAAGTGCTAAAATTATAATAGATGTCAATTTTAAAGAATTTAAAGACTAGTTTACCTTATTTCTCATGGTTAAGCTACATTGTAGATACATGATCCCAAAATTTTCACAAAGTTCATAAATAACAATATAATATTTTCAAGTTTTCCATGGTTAAGCTACATTGTAGATACATGATCCCATAATCACAATTCTTGAATCTCTAATTATATAATAGCTATGGTTAGTGGAATGGAGACTAAAATAATTTTTTACAATACAGTTTAGAATAGAATGATTTCATAGACATTTAAGGATAGAATATATGCATGGGTAAAGAAAACTATTTGGATATTATGTACTGAAAATAAGACTTTACCTAATATATTCAGATAACTAGAGAGAATTTTTCTGTGTGTAATTTTCATTTATCTTTCTGTTTGCTGTATTTAGATAGAGCTAGAACCAATTTCCTAATTTTGCTAAACTGCTCTTGTGTGACAATCATAGGGACTTGAGACCAACTTAGACCATGTTAGATCTATAGGCTTTAGTGTTAATTCTACCTTTGTGAAACATATAATGCCTAATCTGGATGTACAGTGAAAGCGTCCTTCCTTTTTTGGCCCTATTTTCTTCACCATACTCATATTCAATGTGAAGAGCACTTGGGAAATTCCAAGATTTAAAAGCAGGTGAAAGTGTTAGTCATTCAGTCATGTCCAGCTCTTTGCAACTCCATAGACTGTAGCCTGCCTGGCTTCTCTGTCCATGTAATTCTCTAGGTAAGAATATTGGAGTGGGTTACCATTCCCTTTTTCAATGGATCTTCCCAATCCAGGGATCAAATCCAGGTCTCCCACATTGCAGGCAGATTCTTTACTGTCTGAACCATCAGGGAAGCCCAAAAATACTGGAGCAAGTAGTCTATCTCTTCTCCAGAGGATCTTCCTGACCCAGGAATCAAACCAGGGTCCCCTGCATTACAGGTGGATTCTTTACCAGCCAAGCTTCAAGAGAATCCCTTTAAGAGATAAGGCCTATATTATTTCTAATACCACAAATTGTTAATCTGTTAAAAAATTAGAAAATAACCAATGGGTTGTTTAGTCCTAAAATGCCATCCTTATAATATAAAGTGCTAAAAATTATAATAGATGTCAATTTTAAAGAATTTAAAGACTAGTTTACCTTATTATCAATTGGCACAACCTCTTTTAAAAGTAATTTGATCTATGAATTAAGAGTCATGAAACTGCATCTTGTCTTGTAGAAATATATGCTCTCTATAAAAGCACATGATAGTTGCTCCAGTATAGCTATTATGACATGATTTACATTAGGAAAACTTGAAAAACAAGAATATTCCAAACAGTACAGTGGTTTGGGTCAGTGGTACCCAACTTTTTTGGCCCCAGGAATCAGTTTCATAAAGGAAAATTTTTTCCACAGACCAGGAGAAGGGACAGTTTCAGGATCATTCAAGAGCATTACATTTATTGTGCACTTTATTATTGTTACAACAGCTCCATGTCAGACCATCAGGCATTAGATTACAGACAGAGGTTGAGGACCACTGGTAGGTGACCCATGTTCCTCAGTTTGATGCACGATATAGTCACTAAACATGTAATCACAGGCATTATTGCACTACCTATATCAATGAAAAATGTTTAATATTTGACATAGAATCAAAATGGTATTTATTCACACTCACAGCTATGAAATTACTCATACAGAGAGCCCAATAAGAAAGTTGAAGACAAGGCTTCCCTGGTGATCCAGTGGGTAAGGACACCGCCTTGCAGTGCAAGAGGCACCAGTTCGATCCCTGGCCTGGGAAGATCCCACGTGCCGTGGAGCAGCTGGACTGATGTGTCCAATTACCGAGCCAGAGTTCTGGAGCGCACGCGCTCAGAGCCAGTGCTCTGTGACAAGAGAGGCCACCGTGATGGGAGGCCCACATGGGCCAAAGAACAAAGATGGATGAAAATAGATAAATGAAAGACCAATAGAAGTGGTCTGCCTGCCTCCCTCCCTCCCCAACCTGCCCCCCCAACCAAAAAAAAGAAAAAGAAAGTTGAAGACAGTTATAGTTCAAGGCATGAACTATAGTTAGCTTTTCTTCTTTCCTTCTTTCCTTTCTTCATTGTTTTCTTTAGTACTATTAAATGTTATTTGTAAAGTATAATTAGAAGAATAAAGAATATAATGTATTGTCTCTCCTCAAAATATCTGTATTAGCAAAATAGCTTTCCATTATATCTACATATGAAGTGGATAATTGATTTGCTTCAGAATATCAAACAATAGTAATCTTTCACCTAAAACATTGAATATTGATCTAAACATACAAATATATTTATTAAATTATTCATATGGTTATTGTCATTTTTCATGCCAGTATCTTTGGATAATACAAGGATGCAGCCACACAGCTGTAAACTATTCTGAACAAGCAACTTATCAGACACGCATTTTAAATTAACTGTTTCAAAATTTCCATAAGACCCAATTAAACTGAATAATACAGTAAATCTAGTTAAACAAAGTAGTGTTAGGGAAGATAATCATATTTAAGATGGACATGTATTTTCCAGACTAATCAGAATGTTTTACATCTAAGGATCATTGAAAAATATTGTGAAGGTTACATTCTAAACATGTATAATGTTTTTTTGTCAAAGTATCTTAATTGTCTACAGCTATTTTCTGTATTTTGTAATCTTGCTAGATTTAGCAGCGGGATATTGCTGGAGATCTGTTTGTTAGGGGAGCCAAAGACCATTTTAAACCCAGCCAGGCACATGCTCTCTCATTGACCCTGGGCCATATGAAAAATCTCTCTGTAATTCAGTTCTTCAACTGTGTTCTTCAAAAATAAAGAGATAGTCTAACTGGTGTGATGTGATATCTCATGGTAGTTTTGATTTGCATTTCTCTAATAATAGGTGACGTTGAACATCTTTTCATGTGTTTTTTGGCCATCTGTATGTCTTCCTTGGAGATATTGTTCTTTCCTTTTTTTTTGTGCCTTTATATCAACAAAACTGAACCATGGGCCAAAGAACAAAGATGGATGAAAATAGATAAATGAAAGACCAATAGAAGTGGTCTGCCTGCCTCCCTCCCTCCCCAACCTGCCCCCCCAACCAAAAAAAAGAAAAAGAAAGTTGAAGACAGTTATAGTTCAAGGCATGAACTATAGTTAGCTTTTCTTCTTTCCTTCTTTCCTTTCTTCATTGTTTTCTTTAGTACTATTAAATGTTATTTGTAAAGTATAATTAGAAGAATAAAGAATATAATGTATTGTCTCTCCTCAAAATATCTGTATTAGCAAAATAGCTTTCCATTATATCTACATATGAAGTGGATAATTGATTTGCTTCAGAATATCAAACAATAGTAATCTTTCACCTAAAACATTGAATATTGATCTAAACATACAAATATATTTATTAAATTATTCATATGGTTATTGTCATTTTTCATGCCAGTATCTTTGGATAATACAAGGATGCAGCCACACAGCTGTAAACTATTCTGAACAAGCAACTTATCAGACACGCATTTTAAATTAACTGTTTCAAAATTTCCATAAGACCCAATTAAACTGAATAATACAGTAAATCTAGTTAAACAAAGTAGTGTTAGGGAAGATAATCATATTTAAGATGGACATGTATTTTCCAGACTAATCAGAATGTTTTACATCTAAGGATCATTGAAAAATATTGTGAAGGTTACATTCTAAACATGTATAATGTTTTTTTGTCAAAGTATCTTAATTGTCTACAGCTATTTTCTGTATTTTGTAATCTTGCTAGATTTAGCAGCGGGATATTGCTGGAGATCTGTTTGTTAGGGGAGCCAAAGACCATTTTAAACCCAGCCAGGCACATGCTCTCTCATTGACCCTGGGCCATATGAAAAATCTCTCTGTAATTCAGTTCTTCAACTGTGTTCTTCAAAAATAAAGAGATAGTCTAACTGGTGTGATGTGATATCTCATGGTAGTTTTGATTTGCATTTCTCTAATAATAGGTGACGTTGAACATCTTTTCATGTGTTTTTTGGCCATCTGTATGTCTTCCTTGGAGATATGTCTCTTTAGGCCTTTTTCCCATTTTTTTGATAGGGTTGTTTGTTTTTTCAGTGTTGACTTGTCTGGGTTGCTTGTATATCTTGGAAATTAATTCTTTGTAGGTTGTTTCATTTGCTATGATTTGCTCCCATTCTGTGTATTGTCTGTTTACCTTGTTTGTAGTTTCTCTTGTTGTACAAAAGCTTTTAAGTTTCATTAGGTCACACATGTTTATTTTTGTTTTTATTTCCATTATTCTAGAGGGCAGGTCATAGATCTTGTTTTGATTTATGTCACTGAGTGTTCTGCCTATATTCTCCTCTAAGAGTTTTATGGTCTCTTGTCTTACATTAAGGTCTTTAATCCATTTTGAGTTTATCTTTGTGTATGGTGTCAGGGAATGTTCCAGTTTCTTTTTTTTTTTTGCATGTAGCTATCCAATTTTCCCAGCACCATTTGTTGAAGAGGCTGTCTTTGTCCCATTTTATATGCTTGCCTCCTTCGTCAAAAATAAGGTACCCATATGTGGGTGGGTTTATCTCTGGGTTCTCTATCTTGTTCCATTGGTCTATATTTCTGTTTTTGTGCCAGTACTGTACTGTCTTGATGACTGTTGCTTTGTAGAATAGTCTGAAGTTAGGGAGGCTGATCCTTCTAACTCCATTCATCTTTCTTAGGATTGCTTTGGCTATTGGAGGGCTTTTGTGTTTCCATATGAACTGTGTTATTCTTTGGTCTAGTTCTGTGAAGAATGTCATTGGTAATTTGATAGCGATCAACGGGAAATCATTTTCACTATGTTGATTCTTCCGACCCAGGAACACGAAATATCTCTCCATCTGTTCATGCTAGATTTAGCAGCGGGATATTGCTGGAGATCTGTTTGTTAGGGGAGCCAAAGACCATTTTAAACCCAGCCAGGCACATGCTCTCTCATTGACCCTGGGCCATATGAAAAATCTCTCTGTAATTCAGTTCTTCAACTGTGTTCTTCAAAAATAAAGAGATAGTCTAACTGGTGTGATGTGATATCTCATGGTAGTTTTGATTTGCATTTCTCTAATAATAGGTGACGTTGAACATCTTTTCATGTGTTTTTTGGCCATCTGTATGTCTTCCTTGGAGATATGTCTCTTTAGGCCTTTTTCCCATTTTTTTGATAGGGTTGTTTGTTTTTTCAGTGTTGACTTGTCTGGGTTGCTTGTATATCTTGGAAATTAATTCTTTGTAGGTTGTTTCATTTGCTATGATTTGCTCCCATTCTGTGTATTGTCTGTTTACCTTGTTTGTAGTTTCTCTTGTTGTACAAAAGCTTTTAAGTTTCATTAGGTCACACATGTTTATTTTTGTTTTTATTTCCATTATTCTAGAGGGCAGGTCATAGATCTTGTTTTGATTTATGTCACTGAGTGTTCTGCCTATATTCTCCTCTAAGAGTTTTATGGTCTCTTGTCTTACATTAAGGTCTTTAATCCATTTTGAGTTTATCTTTGTGTATGGTGTCAGGGAATGTTCCAGTTTCTTTTTTTTTTTTGCATGTAGCTATCCAATTTTCCCAGCACCATTTGTTGAAGAGGCTGTCTTTGTCCCATTTTATATGCTTGCCTCCTTCGTCAAAAATAAGGTACCCATATGTGGGTGGGTTTATCTCTGGGTTCTCTATCTTGTTCCATTGGTCTATATTTCTGTTTTTGTGCCAGTACTGTACTGTCTTGATGACTGTTGCTTTGTAGAATAGTCTGAAGTTAGGGAGGCTGATCCTTCTAACTCCATTCATCTTTCTTAGGATTGCTTTGGCTATTGGAGGGCTTTTGTGTTTCCATATGAACTGTGTTATTCTTTGGTCTAGTTCTGTGAAGAATGTCATTGGTAATTTGATAGCGATCACATATCAAATGTGATGATGTTTGGTAGTATGGTCATTTTCACTATGTTGATTCTTCCGACCCAGGAACACGAAATATCTCTCCATCTGTTCATGTCGTCTTTGATTGTCATCTAAAGACATCAGTCAACTGATGCATATCAGTCTCTGAGAGGATTCAGGAGTTAATCAGAATTCTAGCAGGTATGAATTTTCTGATTAAATGATCTCTCTTTGTCCCTTAGGATTAGTGAATTTGGGACCCTGAAATCCCCAATGTGTTTTCATGGTAAATAGAGACCCAGGACATGAAGCATTGACAGGCTGCTGGCAGACCTAGTGATGTTCAGGGAAATGGAATTTAATAAGAAATGGCAAGATAATCCAATTCTTTCAGAGTTTGTATTGTCTCAGCTCTTTTCCAGACCAAGAGGAAAGTCAGCAAGGATGCCTGGTACTTTTGAGGGAAAGCTTCTGAGCTGATCAGATTAAGAAAAGTGAATTAGGAGTTTTTCAAACACTAACTTTATCTCAGTGACCTTCAAAACAAGAAAGATACATTTAATTAGGTTAATTATTTGTCTCCCAAATAAAGTCACATCTTTTTGTCCCTGTCCCAAGTAATTTCCTTTAATTTCTTTCAGCCTGAGCTAATATATCTCTTTGAATGCCCTTAAATACATTTCACTTTCAAACTGCATGAAACTGTTGAAACTTCCCACAACATGCTTTCTCCAACTTGGCTTCAATGTAAAGCAAACAGCCCACTGTACCTTAAATGACTGTAATAGTAAATGCCTGGTTGGTTTTGAAGAGCTTTAAAACCCAGGCCCACCCTGAAAATTAAATAAGGTACCCATATGTGGGTGGGTTTATCTCTGGGTTCTCTATCTTGTTCCATTGGTCTATATTTCTGTTTTTGTGCCAGTACTGTACTGTCTTGATGACTGTTGCTTTGTAGAATAGTCTGAAGTTAGGGAGGCTGATCCTTCTAACTCCATTCATCTTTCTTAGGATTGCTTTGGCTATTGGAGGGCTTTTGTGTTTCCATATGAACTGTGTTATTCTTTGGTCTAGTTCTGTGAAGAATGTCATTGGTAATTTGATAGCGATCACATATCAAATGTGATGATGTTTGGTAGTATGGTCATTTTCACTATGTTGATTCTTCCGACCCAGGAACACGAAATATCTCTCCATCTGTTCATGTCGTCTTTGATTGTCATCTAAAGACATCAGTCAACTGATGCATATCAGTCTCTGAGAGGATTCAGGAGTTAATCAGAATTCTAGCAGGTATGAATTTTCTGATTAAATGATCTCTCTTTGTCCCTTAGGATTAGTGAATTTGGGACCCTGAAATCCCCAATGTGTTTTCATGGTAAATAGAGACCCAGGACATGAAGCATTGACAGGCTGCTGGCAGACCTAGTGATGTTCAGGGAAATGGAATTTAATAAGAAATGGCAAGATAATCCAATTCTTTCAGAGTTTGTATTGTCTCAGCTCTTTTCCAGACCAAGAGGAAAGTCAGCAAGGATGCCTGGTACTTTTGAGGGAAAGCTTCTGAGCTGATCAGATTAAGAAAAGTGAATTAGGAGTTTTTCAAACACTAACTTTATCTCAGTGACCTTCAAAACAAGAAAGATACATTTAATTAGGTTAATTATTTGTCTCCCAAATAAAGTCACATCTTTTTGTCCCTGTCCCAAGTAATTTCCTTTAATTTCTTTCAGCCTGAGCTAATATATCTCTTTGAATGCCCTTAAATACATTTCACTTTCAAACTGCATGAAACTGTTGAAACTTCCCACAACATGCTTTCTCCAACTTGGCTTCAATGTAAAGCAAACAGCCCACTGTACCTTAAATGACTGTAATAGTAAATGCCTGGTTGGTTTTGAAGGCCAGCTGAGTTGAGAAGGTAGCGATTATCCTCCAAATGAAAAGGGGTCTTAGTTTTCTTTTCTTAACCTTCCATGGATAATGTATTTAAGAACCATTGATAGAAATCATAGATTGGCAGTCTTTCTTGTTTTTCCAAGTGTATTCCTATTATCATATTTATCAGTCATTTTGGAATTAGGGAACTCACTAAGCTTTCAGGATTTAATTGTCTCCACATATGTTTTCATTTCCTATTTATCATCTACCTCTAATTTTTAAATTCACATGTAAACCAGAATGGAAAGCAAACTGAAAACTGGAGTTCCTGTTCACTGGAAATATTTTCACAGGAAAATATGACTTACCTTTCGTTATTCTAGCATTGCTACTACTTAATTTTTATTGGGGAAAAAAACTCAGTCAGGTTAAATACCATTATCACCAAAAAGCTGATTTATTTAAATAGAAGCATCAAGATTAAATTGGTCTGTTAGAGCTTATTAACGTTCCTTATGGTGGTTGATTTGGGAAATTCAGCTAGAATTTTCCCCTAAACTACATTATATATGAAGTTTCTAAAATTGACCTGGTAGTTACCTTCCAAGTTTCTTTATACATGTACAACCAATTCAATTAATAATTTCCACTGCGGAAAATAAATAATAACAGACTGTTAAAGTTAAGAATCACATCCAACTGTATCCAAAAGCTACAGTCTTATAGAAAGCAATTTATACTAAGTGTACAAAAGGCAATTTCAAAAAAAAACTAACTTTATCTCAGTGACCTTCAAAACAAGAAAGATACATTTAATTAGGTTAATTATTTGTCTCCCAAATAAAGTCACATCTTTTTGTCCCTGTCCCAAGTAATTTCCTTTAATTTCTTTCAGCCTGAGCTAATATATCTCTTTGAATGCCCTTAAATACATTTCACTTTCAAACTGCATGAAACTGTTGAAACTTCCCACAACATGCTTTCTCCAACTTGGCTTCAATGTAAAGCAAACAGCCCACTGTACCTTAAATGACTGTAATAGTAAATGCCTGGTTGGTTTTGAAGGCCAGCTGAGTTGAGAAGGTAGCGATTATCCTCCAAATGAAAAGGGGTCTTAGTTTTCTTTTCTTAACCTTCCATGGATAATGTATTTAAGAACCATTGATAGAAATCATAGATTGGCAGTCTTTCTTGTTTTTCCAAGTGTATTCCTATTATCATATTTATCAGTCATTTTGGAATTAGGGAACTCACTAAGCTTTCAGGATTTAATTGTCTCCACATATGTTTTCATTTCCTATTTATCATCTACCTCTAATTTTTAAATTCACATGTAAACCAGAATGGAAAGCAAACTGAAAACTGGAGTTCCTGTTCACTGGAAATATTTTCACAGGAAAATATGACTTACCTTTCGTTATTCTAGCATTGCTACTACTTAATTTTTATTGGGGAAAAAAACTCAGTCAGGTTAAATACCATTATCACCAAAAAGCTGATTTATTTAAATAGAAGCATCAAGATTAAATTGGTCTGTTAGAGCTTATTAACGTTCCTTATGGTGGTTGATTTGGGAAATTCAGCTAGAATTTTCCCCTAAACTACATTATATATGAAGTTTCTAAAATTGACCTGGTAGTTACCTTCCAAGTTTCTTTATACATGTACAACCAATTCAATTAATAATTTCCACTGCGGAAAATAAATAATAACAGACTGTTAAAGTTAAGAATCACATCCAACTGTATCCAAAAGCTACAGTCTTATAGAAAGCAATTTATACTAAGTGTACAAAAGGCAATTTCAAAACTATATTACAAAATAGTTTCATTTTTGTAAATATACAAACAGAGAGAGTATTTAAATAATGAGATTAGAGTGATTTTAATTCTGGTTTTGTATTCTAAAATGTCTGCTTTACAAACATATCTGTTTTGTAAAATTTAATTTAAATTTTCTTTTAAAAATGAAGTAAAGTCTTTACCATGGTTGTGAGTTTTTTAAGCTATTTTATGTTTGGCTATATATAGCAGGGGTCCCCACCCCCAAGCTGTGAACTGCTACTGTATATTTATAGCCAATCCCCATCACTCCCATTGCCTTCTGAGCTTTGCCTCTTGTCAGATCAGTGGCAGCATTAGATTCTCATAAGATCATGAACCCCACTGGGAACTGTGCATGCGAGGGTCTAGGTTGTATGCTCCTTGTGAGAATCTAATGCCTGTTGATCTGATTCTGCATTTTGGTGATTTGTATAATTATTTCATTGTATATCACAATGTAATAACAATAGAAATAAACTGCACAATAAATCTAATGTGGTTGAATCATTCTAAACCCATCACCTCTCCAACACTGGTCCATAGAAAAATTGTCTTCCATGAAAATGGTCCCTGGTTCCAAAAGGGTTGAGGACCAAGGCTGTATAGTAAAGTCTTGAATAAGTTAATCAAGCAGATCAAGGGAAAAAAATAGTGATTTTCACCTGTAAACCAAAATGGTATTTATTATTTCTGTAATTTCCTAAAATGAGCCATTGTATTTATTTCTCTTTATTTTTTGTCTTACACTTTAAACACTTCAAATTTTTCATATGTATGTTTGACATCAATACCCTTAGCACCACCAGAAAATGCTAATGATCAATAATGCTGGTCCTCTGTCTGTATGAATGACATTTCCCCTTAGACTTTGATTTAGAAGAATTAAGTTACCACCTTGAACACCCCAATGCCCTATATCTAGATTCACCTAGATTCATCTAGATTCATTGTTAATATTTTTCCCCATTTTGTTATCCTTTTCTCTTTTTTTTTCTACCATATGAGTCTAGGTTACATGCATTATGTCCACTTACTCTCAAATACTGTACATTTCATAAGGATAAAAATATTCTCTTACATATCCACAGATAGTTATCAACTTTAGTCCATAATATGAATTTCATTTTGTTAATTAGCTCATAAATTATCTTCATACACATTGATTTGTGGTATCTTAGAGTAAGGAAAATGACTGATTCATTGAGGAAAATTATCATAAATACAATCAGATGAACCATTCCGCAATATCTACAATGAAGATCTTTTTCACTGTATTCTAAGGTATTGCCTTTAAGAACTTTCAGAACAGAAACTTGAGTCTTACCACTGACAACGGGCTTCCCAGGTTGCACTAGTTGAATCAGCCTGCCAATGCAGGAGACATAAGGGAGGCAGGTTGGATTCCCTGGTTTGGGAAGATTCCCTGGAGGAGGGCATGTTAACCCACTCTAGTATCCTTGCCTGGAGAAATCCATAAACAGAGGAGCCAGGCAGACTGCAGTCCATGGGGGTCACAAAGAGTTGGACACAACTGAAGCAACTTAGCACACATTACTTAACCAGAAATAGCTCTGTGCCCCTGGAATACCTATGGTCATTGAGCATGCTTTCATGTTTACCTTGGCTATCAAGGAATGTAAAGCCAGAATTAGGTGGCAGTTCTTCAAGAATGTGCAGTGGTTAGTTTTTCTTTATACTATCTCCAGATTTATGATTACCTCATTATTTTAGTCAGCTCAGGCTGCTGTAACAAATTACCAGATATTGGGTGTCTTAAAAAACAAGAGAAATGTATTGCCCATATTTATGGAGGCTTACAAGTCCCAGATTAAGTGTCAGCATAGTTGGCTTTGGGTGGAAACCTTCGTTCAAGATGCAGATTGCCAATTTTTCCTTGTATCCTCACATGGTAGGAAGAGAATGGGGTTTCCCAGGTGGCACTATTAGTAAAGAGCCCACCTGTCAAAGCAGAAGATGTAAGAGATGCAGAAGGGAGTGGCAACCCACTCCAGTATTCTTGGAATCCCCACAGACAGAGGAGTCTGGCATGGTGCAATCCATGGGGTCACAAAGTGTTGGACACAACTGAAGTGACTTCACATGCACACAGAAAAATAATAAGCTATTTTAGTGCTAAATAGTATTTACATAAGGACACTAACCTCATTCATGAAGACTTCATCCTCATGACCGAATTACTTCCTAAAGGTACCACCTCCAAATCCCATCACTGTGGGGATTAGATTTGGGTATATGAATTTTGGAGGAAATAAACATTCAGTCCATAAAACTTCCCTTCTTTTCCAATTTCCTCATCTTTTTACTTTGTCCTTAATATTAGTTTTGAGTCTGCCTTAATTTCTTCCAGAACAAAGGCCAGGTATAAATAAATATATGGAAGATATACATATATACATTCATACATACATCCTTAGTGGACAAATAAAATGCCACATATATGTATACAGATATAGACATAGATATAGATATATAGTATTGTAATTAGACTTAAGACAAATAAAGAGCTTCTAATCAGATGTCCATGGGTAGTATCTCCTCACAACCCCCCTTCTCTTGATTAGTTTCTTATATTTTCAGCAGAGAATTAGGCACAGAAATAACATCCTCTCCAAAGGGTATCCCTCTGATTCTCTTACTAATATCAGAACTCCTGGCAATATACAGAGTCTAATCATGGCAGATCACTGCCAACTTCACCAAGATACATACAGGTGACACTTAGAGGTAAAGACATATCAAATCCCCTGGATAGCTTGATAGTAAAGAAGATTTCATAGCATTCTTGTTGCTAGGTTTAATTCACTTTCATATTTCAGACCCTTTTCTGTGACTGCCCTCATTCATACCCAAAGCTTCTCAATAAAGGCTGAAGTTACACATGTGAGTCAGCTTCGGGAATGGAAACCTTCTGGCTTCCACAACAGTAGCCCTTGTTCCCCTCTTTTATTGTGAAAACATATTTTGGTCAAAACCCGAATGGAACTGATTCAATTCAGAACATGTTGGTAGTAAAAATCAGAGACTGTTGGGTCAGATATAAAAAATGTGATATTTAGAGAGCATTTTATTGAGGTTGCCTTTTTTTTGAAAACTCATCTTTCTACAGGTCAAGGTGTTGTTTCATGCTTGCGAGGCCCCATACCAAGCTACATGGAGTTGTCAGCATACAGGCCTCAAATGGTTTCATCTACCTCTCACTTGGGAATGTATTTGATAGTTTAGAAAATACAGCTGCACACTCATGACCTTGCCTGATTTTCAAGCAACCCAGTAAGATAATCACAATATGAATTATAATGCTGATTTTCTAGATGAAGAAAATTGTGGCCCATGGATTTAAAGCTGTCCAAGATCAGGAAAAATCTGCCTGCATTCTGTTTGTTCTATTGCAAGCTCCAAACCAAACTTACCACTTTCCCATTTCACTGGTGGAATTTCTATGCTTTCAACCTTCCAGGATAAATAACCTAGGTTAATCTTTAACTTTTCCTTTTCTGGAACTTTCTACACTTTGTGAAGAAGCCAGGCTCTGTTGTCTTTGGTCTGAAATGCCCCTGCCAGCTGTTCCTTCCTTCTGTCACTTCATTACTCTCTGACAGCTATTACTGTTACTGTGGACCTTTTCTTGATTAGTTTCTTATATTTTCAGCAGAGAATTAGGCACAGAAATAACATCCTCTCCAAAGGGTATCCCTCTGATTCTCTTACTAATATCAGAACTCCTGGCAATATACAGAGTCTAATCATGGCAGATCACTGCCAACTTCACCAAGATACATACAGGTGACACTTAGAGGTAAAGACATATCAAATCCCCTGGATAGCTTGATAGTAAAGAAGATTTCATAGCATTCTTGTTGCTAGGTTTAATTCACTTTCATATTTCAGACCCTTTTCTGTGACTGCCCTCATTCATACCCAAAGCTTCTCAATAAAGGCTGAAGTTACACATGTGAGTCATCTTCGGGAATGGAAACCTTCTGGCTTCCACAACAGTAGCCCTTGTTCCCCTCTTTTATTGTGAAAACATATTTTGGTCAAAACCCGAATGGAACTGATTCAATTCAGAACATGTTGGTAGTAAAAATCAGAGACTGTTGGGTCAGATATAAAAAATGTGATATTTAGAGAGCATTTTATTGAGGTTGCCTTTTTTTTGAAAACTCATCTTTCTACAGGTCAAGGTGTTGTTTCATGCTTGCGAGGCCCCATACCAAGCTACATGGAGTTGTCAGCATACAGGCCTCAAATGGTTTCATCTACCTCTCACTTGGGAATGTATTTGATAGTTTAGAAAATACAGCTGCACACTCATGACCTTGCCTGATTTTCAAGCAACCCAGTAAGATAATCACAATATGAATTATAATGCTGATTTTCTAGATGAAGAAAATTGTGGCCCATGGATTTAAAGCTGTCCAAGATCAGGAAAAATCTGCCTGCATTCTGTTTGTTCTATTGCAAGCTCCAAACCAAACTTACCACTTTCCCATTTCACTGGTGGAATTTCTATGCTTTCAACCTTCCAGGATAAATAACCTAGGTTAATCTTTAACTTTTCCTTTTCTGGAACTTTCTACACTTTGTGAAGAAGCCAGGCTCTGTTGTCTTTGGTCTGAAATGCCCCTGCCAGCTGTTCCTTCCTTCTGTCACTTCATTACTCTCTGACAGCTATTACTGTTACTGTGGACCTTTAATTCCAGCAATAGTATTTCACTGGTCAGCCTGCTACCAGCTTCTCTCCGAGTCTAATACAAATCTGTCACCAGAGTGCCTCTCTAACATATATAAAGAGAAATGAACCTTCCTGCTTTAGAATCTACAGTAGATTTATACTGCAAGTGAAATGTTCAGATGGCTCAAGTTGTGAAGAAGAGGCCTCAATCCTATGTCTAACTTCATTTATAACTTTCTTTTCTGCTACAGCATGCACTTCCAACCTGTAATTTGTATTACAGCTGTCAACTGAAAAACAAAGCACAATCAAAAAGTTGAGAATTACATTCCATTTGGTGGTCATACTGGGAGTTTAAGCCCAGAAGATCACCTCTAGTATAGTTCTGAGAGACTGGTCCAATGAGGTAAGGAAGGGGCCAGGATATGTAGGGACCCTTTTTTTTTTTTTCACAAAAAACCAAAATGAAACAAACAACAACACCCAGGTAGTTGGAACATCAAACAGTTATGTTAATTAAAGAAAATGAAACATCTTGAATTCATGAATTTGGCACTCTTCTGTGTATGGAAAGATGCAAGAGCCTGGACTTGCTAAAATAATTTCTCTTATATGCATCTTAACTACTGTGCCAGTGTTATTCTGAATCCCCACTGGGTGCACAGCTCGGGAGGGCTGCCATGACTAATTGGTTGATGGCCACAACATCCTTCGTTCAATGGTATGGTAGACAGTTTTGTTCATCCACACAGTCAACATGTTCTACTTGCTATTCTCTGAAAGCACTTTTCATTCTTTAGCTGTTGGGTCTTGACCATACTGTTCTCAAAATTCATCCTTAAGGAGGCATCCTCCAATGTGCCTCCTGTGTGAAAAGCTCTTTAACTTCTCTCGCGGGACTTTGTCTCTTTCTTCTATACACTCCCACAACTTTTGGTTCAGCTTCTCTTCTAACACATTGGAATCCCATCTCTTAATACTTCTTTTGGTATGTCTGTCTTCACACCAGACTACAAATTCTGTAAAGGAAAGGGCCAAGTCTTTCCTCTGTATCATTTCATATATTTATTTTCTCTTACATTACTAACCATTCAGTCAATGTTTGCCAGGTCAAATTACTCAGGGGCCTCAGGATTTGGGGGTTAAGATGTTATCTCCATTTTTATTAAAATGAGGATGTCTCCTGAAAGTAGCAACACAATGACCAAGAACATCTATTTTTCTCTAACTACAGTTAGGTTATGAGACCAACAAAAGGCAGAGCAATCTTCCTTTTTTATTGAGGTATAGTTGACTTAACAATATTATATTAAGTATACAACAAAGTGATTTGATTCCTATACTCCATATAAAGTTATTATAAAACATTGGCTATATTTCTTATGCTGTATGTTATATCCTTGTAACATTTATTTTATACAGGGTAGTTTATATCTCTTAATTCCCCTTACCTATATTGCCCCTTCCTCTGCAGCCCTCTCCTCACCAGAAACCGCTTATTTGTTCTCAATATTCTGAGAGGCTGGGAGAGGAAACAGGCAAATTAGGAATAGAAACATTTGGTACTCACAGTATTTTTGCATAGGTCAGGATGAAGGAAGGTGGTCATTAAAGGGATACACACACTTACAGGGGAAACTCCATGGGCAGTAAAAGAATGAAAAGGAAGGAAAGGAGGACCCTGAGACTTCAGCATAGGTTTATCCTCAATCCTCCCTCACACTTCCCACAAAACATGTTCGTATGCCAACTATTAACTTATTTAAAATAAGACAGATTGAGACTCAAAGAGTCTTTTCCCTTTATTGGGGCCACAACATCCTTCGTTCAATGGTATGGTAGACAGTCCAATACATGTTCTACTTGCTATTCTCTGAAAGCACTTTTCATTCTTTAGCTGTTGGGTCTTGACCATACTGTTCTCAAAATTCATCCTTAAGGAGGCATCCTCCAATGTGCCTCCTGTGTGAAAAGCTCTTTAACTTCTCTCGCGGGACTTTGTCTCTTTCTTCTATACACTCCCACAACTTTTGGTTCAGCTTCTCTTCTAACACATTGGAATCCCATCTCTTAATACTTCTTTTGGTATGTCTGTCTTCACACCAGACTACAAATTCTGTAAAGGAAAGGGCCAAGTCTTTCCTCTGTATCATTTCATATATTTATTTTCTCTTACATTACTAACCATTCAGTCAATGTTTGCCAGGTCAAATTACTCAGGGGCCTCAGGATTTGGGGGTTAAGATGTTATCTCCATTTTTATTAAAATGAGGATGTCTCCTGAAAGTAGCAACACAATGACCAAGAACATCTATTTTTCTCTAACTACAGTTAGGTTATGAGACCAACAAAAGGCAGAGCAATCTTCCTTTTTTATTGAGGTATAGTTGACTTAACAATATTATATTAAGTATACAACAAAGTGATTTGATTCCTATACTCCATATAAAGTTATTATAAAACATTGGCTATATTTCTTATGCTGTATGTTATATCCTTGTAACATTTATTTTATACAGGGTAGTTTATATCTCTTAATTCCCCTTACCTATATTGCCCCTTCCTCTGCAGCCCTCTCCTCACCAGAAACCGCTTATTTGTTCTCAATATTCTGAGAGGCTGGGAGAGGAAACAGGCAAATTAGGAATAGAAACATTTGGTACTCACAGTATTTTTGCATAGGTCAGGATGAAGGAAGGTGGTCATTAAAGGGATACACACACTTACAGGGGAAACTCCATGGGCAGTAAAAGAATGAAAAGGAAGGAAAGGAGGACCCTGAGACTTCAGCATAGGTTTATCCTCAATCCTCCCTCACACTTCCCACAAAACATGTTCGTATGCCAACTATTAACTTATTTAAAATAAGACAGATTGAGACTCAAAGAGGGTTAGTGAATTTGAACCCACGTACATCTGATTCTAAAGTTTATTTGCTTCTCTGTTATGCTGACTTGGATAAGATGAATGTTTAGGGGTATAGAGGGGATTAATAGAGAATTTAGAAAGGTACAAATGAGAGATGAATAATCAGATATTAACGGAGAATTTGTTTCGTTTATAATTTTGCCTCTGGTTTATTTTTCATTTTGAAAAATAAAGAGAAATATATTCTGGCAGATTTCAGACTCATGTCTCATTTAGCCACTGTCTTTCTCATATCCAGTTGTACAATCTTCAGCTTGTACCCTTCAGGAAGGGTAAATGGGCATGGGGAAAGAGCTGGCTTTTTATGTAATCACTTCCTTTTATGAAATGAGGTATGGTGTGAAAGTTAGTCTTGCATCTTTTAGACCATAAATCTGAATGAGGCATGCTGTCTCGACAAAAACCAGTAGCAATGTGCTAAGAATTTATTGCCAAAAGCAATAGCATTATGACAACAGATATAATTATAAACAGTGCTAGTGAACAGTACTAGGAAGAGAGTTCAGAGACCAAGGGGGTGGGGTTCTCTGCCGAAACCATTCCGATTCTCAAATTCTTGCTTTGATATACCTTTGAGCTCAATACACCTTTTTCCCTTAAAGGGCAAGAGGATTGTTTGGAGTGGAAAAAAAAAATCCTTGAGAATCATCTGGAACCAGGAATGAAGTGATGATCAAGGGTGAGCAGGAAGGTTTTTTTTTTTAATGTTAAACCCAAAGCATCTTCATGCCCCCAAACCTGTAAATAGTGTCAGTATTTCAGTATAGGTTCAGTATTTCAGTATGGGTGCCCTTGTTATTTAAGATCTTTCATCTAATATTTGCTTGTGATTTTCAGTGGACACATTTTACAAGGTGTGATAGGTGGATCTTGGTGTCTTTTTCTCTTGGTCTGGAGTCAACTTATGAATGAGGGCAATTCAATCTCCACAGCATGGTAGAGAGGAAAAAATAAATCTAATGAATTCAGGATGTGAGGGAAAAGTCTGCTCCAGGTCTCCCTTTCATGGGGAAGGAAGAAGAAAGGAGTCAGTCAGGCCGCTACCTGGCAGCGTCTGGAAGTAGGGTGTTGTCTCAAAGAGGGTTAGTGAATTTGAACCCACGTACATCTGAAAGTTTATTTGCTTCTCTGTTATGCTGACTTGGATAAGATGAATGTTTAGGGGTATAGAGGGGATTAATAGAGAATTTAGAAAGGTACAAATGAGAGATGAATAATCAGATATTAACGGAGAATTTGTTTCGTTTATAATTTTGCCTCTGGTTTATTTTTCATTTTGAAAAATAAAGAGAAATATATTCTGGCAGATTTCAGACTCATGTCTCATTTAGCCACTGTCTTTCTCATATCCAGTTGTACAATCTTCAGCTTGTACCCTTCAGGAAGGGTAAATGGGCATGGGGAAAGAGCTGGCTTTTTATGTAATCACTTCCTTTTATGAAATGAGGTATGGTGTGAAAGTTAGTCTTGCATCTTTTAGACCATAAATCTGAATGAGGCATGCTGTCTCGACAAAAACCAGTAGCAATGTGCTAAGAATTTATTGCCAAAAGCAATAGCATTATGACAACAGATATAATTATAAACAGTGCTAGTGAACAGTACTAGGAAGAGAGTTCAGAGACCAAGGGGGTGGGGTTCTCTGCCGAAACCATTCCGATTCTCAAATTCTTGCTTTGATATACCTTTGAGCTCAATACACCTTTTTCCCTTAAAGGGCAAGAGGATTGTTTGGAGTGGAAAAAAAAAATCCTTGAGAATCATCTGGAACCAGGAATGAAGTGATGATCAAGGGTGAGCAGGAAGGTTTTTTTTTTTAATGTTAAACCCAAAGCATCTTCATGCCCCCAAACCTGTAAATAGTGTCAGTATTTCAGTATAGGTTCAGTATTTCAGTATGGGTGCCCTTGTTATTTAAGATCTTTCATCTAATATTTGCTTGTGATTTTCAGTGGACACATTTTACAAGGTGTGATAGGTGGATCTTGGTGTCTTTTTCTCTTGGTCTGGAGTCAACTTATGAATGAGGGCAATTCAATCTCCACAGCATGGTAGAGAGGAAAAAATAAATCTAATGAATTCAGGATGTGAGGGAAAAGTCTGCTCCAGGTCTCCCTTTCATGGGGAAGGAAGAAGAAAGGAGTCAGTCAGGCCGCTACCTGGCAGCGTCTGGAAGTAGGGTGTTGTCTGGACGTAGGGTTTCCTGCTGGAGTTAAAGAGGCCCTCTGTTACATAAGCCCGGCTGGCTTTGCTCTGTAGGCAAAGCTACTTTCTGAAGGCCACTCCCCAGTCCTGCTTTGAGGAGCCTTTGCCTTGGTGTTTTGAGACTGTTCATCTCAACAGACCACTCCTGTTTACAAGATTTCATTTTATCTGAACCTGTGCCCTTCTGGTGAGCTAATCTGTCCAAAATTTAATGAGGCATAGCTAGTATAATAACATTTTGTTGGCCTAGACTCATTAGGGATTTCAGTCTCCTAGCAAGTGAATTGTCTGCATAAATCATGACTAACCACTTGATTCTCAGGTAAACAGAAATTGTTCAGGGAGGATCAAGGTCTGCCTTTAAAAGCAATATCTACTTCCTTCATATTACACTTCTGAATGTAACTCTTCTTGATGTAACACTTGAATGTAACACTTTTCTTGATGAAGTGAGGTCATAATTAAATGTACTGTTCTATTGCATGGTGTGATATGATGGTTTTCTTTAGGCAGAGGTGAGAGGCAAAATATTTAGCAATGGTACATAGTGGAACTAACCAATTAGAATAGATGCTGTCCATGAATAATCCATGTGGTCTAATTAGCAAGCACTTGGAGACTATCAGCCTTGTCCTTAGGGGGCCAGTGCCCTCAAACTAAATACCTGCTAGCCACTGGCTTTTATCAAGTATCTACTTTTCTTGTCTTTTTTGTTTTGGCTAACTGAATCCTCAGATGATATAATGTAGGTAAAATTATTTATTTACATTTTACATAGGTAAAAAGGTTTAGAACAGCTAAGAGATTTGATTAATGTCACACCACAAGTAATAAGCAAAGCCAATATCTGAGCACTCCTTATCCATCTGACGCCTACAACAGACTGTCCTGTTGACTCCTCTTTTCCCTAATTGTCTTACTCATTCCTTTCATCTTCTATAGAAAATATACACAGTCAAGCATATTAAATTGCTAGTCTGAACTGAACATCACATAGTCCTCTCTCTCTATTATTCCAGCAAACAAGCATTTATCGAATGCCTATAATGTGCCAAGATTAGAAAATTCAAATGGTCCATACAGTGAAGTAGGGTGTTGTCTGGACGTAGGGTTTCCTGCTGGAGTTAAAGAGGCCCTCTGTTACATAAGCCCGGCTGGCTTTGCTCTGTAGGCAAAGCTACTTTCTGAAGGCCACTCCCCAGTCCTGCTTTGAGGAGCCTTTGCCTTGGTGTTTTGAGACTGTTCATCTCAACAGACCACTCCTGTTTACAAGATTTCATTTTATCTGAACCTGTGCCCTTCTGGTGAGCTAATCTGTCCAAAATTTAATGAGGCATAGCTAGTATAATAACATTTTGTTGGCCTAGACTCATTAGGGATTTCAGTCTCCTAGCAAGTGAATTGTCTGCATAAATCATGACTAACCACTTGATTCTCAGGTAAACAGAAATTGTTCAGGGAGGATCAAGGTCTGCCTTTAAAAGCAATATCTACTTCCTTCATATTACACTTCTGAATGTAACTCTTCTTGATGTAACACTTGAATGTAACACTTTTCTTGATGAAGTGAGGTCATAATTAAATGTACTGTTCTATTGCATGGTGTGATATGATGGTTTTCTTTAGGCAGAGGTGAGAGGCAAAATATTTAGCAATGGTACATAGTGGAACTAACCAATTAGAATAGATGCTGTCCATGAATAATCCATGTGGTCTAATTAGCAAGCACTTGGAGACTATCAGCCTTGTCCTTAGGGGGCCAGTGCCCTCAAACTAAATACCTGCTAGCCACTGGCTTTTATCAAGTATCTACTTTTCTTGTCTTTTTTGTTTTGGCTAACTGAATCCTCAGATGATATAATGTAGGTAAAATTATTTATTTACATTTTACATAGGTAAAAAGGTTTAGAACAGCTAAGAGATTTGATTAATGTCACACCACAAGTAATAAGCAAAGCCAATATCTGAGCACTCCTTATCCATCTGACGCCTACAACAGACTGTCCTGTTGACTCCTCTTTTCCCTAATTGTCTTACTCATTCCTTTCATCTTCTATAGAAAATATACACAGTCAAGCATATTAAATTGCTAGTCTGAACTGAACATCACATAGTCCTCTCTCTTCTATTATTCCAGCAAACAAGCATTTATCGAATGCCTATAATGTGCCAAGATTAGAAAATTCAAATGGTCCATACAGTGAATAAGCCTCCCATACTGATTTTATCATTACTGTATCTTATCCCCAACTCTCTCAGATAATCTTTACCACTTTGACCAAAAGTGAGAGCAGTAGTCTCTTCTACAAAACAAAGTTGTTGTCCTTTTTACCTTCAGATTTAATTTCCAGTTTTGTGTATAGTGGATGAGGGGGTTTGAAGGCTAAATCTTGATTGATCCCTGCCCACCTACCTGATTCCCTTCAACTTATAAAGCAAGTCAGAAAGAGAAAAACAAAGATCATATATTAATATATAAAAGATAGTACTGATGAAATTATTTGCAGGGCAACAATGGAAATAGTGACAGATTTTATTTTCTTGGACTCCAAAATTACTGTGGGTGGTGACTACAGTCACGAAATTAAAAGACACTTGCTTCTTGGGAGAAAAGCTATGACAATGACAAATCCAGACAGCATATAAAAGACAAGAGACATTTTGCCAACAAAGGTCCATATAGTCAAATCTATTGTTTTTCCAGTAGTCATGTACAGATGTGGGAACTGGACGAAAAAGAGGGCTGAGCACTGAATAATTGATGCTTCCAAATTGCGGTGCTGGAGAAGACACTTGAAAGTCCCTTGGACAGCAAGGAGACCAAGCCAGTCAATCCTAAAGGAAATCAACCCAAATATTCATTGGAAGGACTGTTGCTGAAGCTGGACCTCCAATACTATAGCCACCTGATGCGAACTCATTGGAAAACACTCTGATGCTGGTAAAGACTGAAGGCAGAAGGTGAACCGGGCAACAGATAATGAGATGGGTGGATAGCATCACTGACCCAATGGACATGAGTTTGAGAAAACTCCACATGGTGAAGGACAGGGAAGCCTGGAATGCTGCAGTTCATGAGGTCACAAAGAGTCAGACACAATTTAATGATTAAATAGCAACAAGAATGGAGATACAGAGAACAGACTTCACACATCTCTTCCCTAATTGTCTTACTCATTCCTTTCATCTTCTATAGAAAATATACACAGTCAAGCATATTAAATTGCTAGTCTGAACTGAACATCACATAGTCCTCTCTCTTCTATTATTCCAGCAAACAAGCATTTATCGAATGCCTATAATGTGCCAAGATTAGAAAATTCAAATGGTCCATACAGTGAATAAGCCTCCCATACTGATTTTATCATTACTGTATCTTATCCCCAACTCTCTCAGATAATCTTTACCACTTTGACCAAAAGTGAGAGCAGTAGTCTCTTCTACAAAACAAAGTTGTTGCCCTTTTTTACCTTCAGATTTAATTTCCAGTTTTGTGTATAGTGGATGAGGGGGTTTGAAGGCTAAATCTTGATTGATCCCTGCCCACCTACCTGATTCCCTTCAACTTATAAAGCAAGTCAGAAAGAGAAAAACAAAGATCATATATTAATATATAAAAGATAGTACTGATGAAATTATTTGCAGGGCAACAATGGAAATAGTGACAGATTTTATTTTCTTGGACTCCAAAATTACTGTGGGTGGTGACTACAGTCACGAAATTAAAAGACACTTGCTTCTTGGGAGAAAAGCTATGACAATGACAAATCCAGACAGCATATAAAAGACAAGAGACATTTTGCCAACAAAGGTCCATATAGTCAAATCTATTGTTTTTCCAGTAGTCATGTACAGATGGGGGAACTGGACGAAAAAGAGGGCTGAGCACTGAATAATTGATGCTTCCAAATTGCGGTGCTGGAGAAGACACTTGAAAGTCCCTTGGACAGCAAGGAGACCAAGCCAGTCAATCCTAAAGGAAATCAACCCAAATATTCATTGGAAGGACTGTTGCTGAAGCTGGACCTCCAATACTATAGCCACCTGATGCGAACTCATTGGAAAACACTCTGATGCTGGTAAAGACTGAAGGCAGAAGGTGAACCGGGCAACAGATAATGAGATGGGTGGATAGCATCACTGACCCAATGGACATGAGTTTGAGAAAACTCCACATGGTGAAGGACAGGGAAGCCTGGAATGCTGCAGTTCATGAGGTCACAAAGAGTCAGACACAATTTAATGATTAAATAGCAACAAGAATGGAGATACAGAGAACAGACTTCACACAGTGAAGGAGAGGGTGGAACAAATAGAGAAAGTAGTATTGAAAAATATACGTTACTATATATAAAGTAGATAGCTAATAGGAATTTCCTGTATGACACAGGAAGCTCAAGCCTGATGTTCTGTTACTACCTAGAGGGGTGGGATGGGGTGGGACAAGGCAGGGAGATTCAAAAGGGAGGGTGCATATGTACGCCTATGGTTGATTCATGTTGAAATATGACAGAAACAACATAATATTGTACAGAAATTGCCGTCCAATTAAAAATAAATAAATTAGAAAAAAGAAGAATGCACTGAGCAATCCATAGTCATCGATACTAGTACAGGTTGGGGGAGAATACCTCTCTTTGTCTTAATTCATTTCATGTATATTTATTGAACGAGTGCCTACTTTGCTGCAGACAAGCTTCCTGTTTGTTTCAGGTCTAACCATGCTACTCAATCACTTTTATTTGAAGCAGCATTTATACTTTTGTATTTCATATGCCTGCTTCAAGCCTTTTTCTCAGTTATAGCCAAGAACAACATGAAGTCTTTGAAGCAGAGTTTACAACCTTGTTTTTCTATTACTAATATAGCATGCTGTTCTCATCACAGGTCTTATTTGAATATTGACATGGTGACATTTTGGAATGTTTTCTCAGAGAGCCAGAAGTGAAAAGGAAGCAACAACAATGAAAAAAAAAAAAAGCACAGAGAGTTCACAACAAGTAGGTTCCTTCCAGAAATATCTACAAAAAGGAATTCATTTTCTTCAGTGCTCTAAAAAGGAAGTATTTGGCATCTTAGGACATTTTCTGGAAAAAAAAATTATTGGGGAAACCTGAGAAGAATGTCACACTGTCATCCCTCCTCTTAACTCTTCAACGGCTACTCACCATCTTTTAGGCAGACACAAGCTCCTTAGCATGACATAGGAGGCAGTTACAATTTGATAATTCTCCCTCCTTTCAGAGTCAGCTCAAGAATTACCTCTTTGGAGAAAGCTTGCTGCTTTTTCTCTCTATCTTAGTAAAACTGGCCAGTCCTTCTTTGCCTTCTTACGTTACTATTCAATAACATATGTCATGCTGTATGTCAGTATCAATTCAGCATTTAGGCTCCACAATCAGATTGCCTGGGATTAAAAACCAGTATCTGCACCTAATTTCCTGACAATCAGTAAATTTCTTAATATCTTTCACTGTTTGACTCAAAGATCTTAAGAAATTTTTCTATTCTTATGCCATTTCTTTATCTGTAGATGGAATGATAGTATTTTTTTACTAACAGGTTTATTATGAAGTTAAGCAAAATGATATAAAGTGGCTAGCATAGTACTTGATGTAGAAATACTAGTCACTCAGTCGTCTCTGACTCTTTGTGATCCTAGGGATGATAGCCCACCAGGCTCCTCTGTCCATAAGATTCTCCAGGCAAGAATACCGGAGTGGGTAGCCATTCTTTTTGTAACATTGTACAGGAGGGAGTGACCAAAACGATCCCCAAGAACAAGAAATGTAAAAAGGCAAAATGGTTGTCTGAGAAGGCCTTACAAATAGTTGAGATAAAAAGAGAAGCAAAAGGTTAAGAAGAAAAGGAAAGATATACCCATCTGAATGCAGAGGTACAGAGAATAGCAAGGAGAGACAAGAAAGCCTCCTTAAGTGAACAATGCAAAAAAATAGAGGAAAATAATAGAATGGGACAAGATTTTTTAAATGTTTTCTCAGAGAGCCAGAAGTGAAAAGGAAGCAACAACAATGAAAAAAAAAAAAAGCACAGAGAGTTCACAACAAGTAGGTTCCTTCCAGAAATATCTACAAAAAGGAATTCATTTTCTTCAGTGCTCTAAAAAGGAAGTATTTGGCATCTTAGGACATTTTCTGGAAAAAAATTATTGGGGAAACCTGAGAAGAATGTCACACTGTCATCCCTCCTCTTAACTCTTCAACGGCTACTCACCATCTTTTAGGCAGACACAAGCTCCTTAGCATGACATAGGAGGCAGTTACAATTTGATAATTCTCCCTCCTTTCAGAGTCAGCTCAAGAATTACCTCTTTGGAGAAAGCTTGCTGCTTTTTCTCTCTATCTTAGTAAAACTGGCCAGTCCTTCTTTGCCTTCTTACGTTACTATTCAATAACATATGTCATGCTGTATGTCAGTATCAATTCAGCATTTAGGCTCCACAATCAGATTGCCTGGGATTAAAAACCAGTATCTGCACCTAATTTCCTGACAATCAGTAAATTTCTTAATATCTTTCACTGTTTGACTCAAAGATCTTAAGAAATTTTTCTATTCTTATGCCATTTCTTTATCTGTAGATGGAATGATAGTATTTTTTTACTAACAGGTTTATTATGAAGTTAAGCAAAATGATATAAAGTGGCTAGCATAGTACTTGATGTAGAAATACTAGTCACTCAGTCGTCTCTGACTCTTTGTGATCCTAGGGATGATAGCCCACCAGGCTCCTCTGTCCATAAGATTCTCCAGGCAAGAATACCGGAGTGGGTAGCCATTCTTTTTGTAACATTGTACAGGAGGGAGTGACCAAAACGATCCCCAAGAACAAGAAATGTAAAAAGGCAAAATGGTTGTCTGAGAAGGCCTTACAAATAGTTGAGATAAAAAGAGAAGCAAAAGGTTAAGAAGAAAAGGAAAGATATACCCATCTGAATGCAGAGGTACAGAGAATAGCAAGGAGAGACAAGAAAGCCTCCTTAAGTGAACAATGCAAAAAAATAGAGGAAAATAATAGAATGGGAAAGATCAGAGATCTCTTCAAGAAAATTAGAGATATTAAGGGAACATTTCATACAAAGATAGGTGCAATAAAGGACAGAAATAATATGGATCAAAGAAAAGCAGAAGATATTAAGAAGAGGTGGCAAGAATGTACAGAAGAACTATACAAAAAAAGATCTTACTGACCCAGATAGCCACGATGATGCAATCACTTACCTAGAGCCAGACATTCTGGAGCATGAAGTCAAGTGGGCCCATTACTATGAACAAAACTAGTGGAGGTGGTGGAATTCCAGGTGAGCAATCTCAAATCCTAAAAGATGATGCTGTTAAAGTGGTACACTCAATATGCCAGCAAATTTGGAAAATTCAGCAGTGGCCACCAGACTGGAAAAGGTCAGTTTTCATTCCAATCCCAAAGAAGGGCAATGACAATGAGTGTTCAAACTACTACACAATTGCACTCATTTGACACACTAGCAAGGCTCAAAATCGTCCAAGCTAGGCTTCAACAGGATGTGAACTGAGAACTTCCAGATCCACAAACTGGATTTAGGAAAGGCAGAGAAACCAGAGATCATACTGCCAACCTTCACTGAATCATAGAAAAAGCAAGAGAATTCCAGGAAAACATCTCCTTCTGCTTCATTGACTACTCTAAAACCTTTAACTCTGTGGGACACAATAAACCATGGAAAATTCTGAGAGAGATAGGAATACCAGACTGCCTTACCTGCCTCCTGTGAAACCCATATGCAGGTCAAGCAGCAACAATTAGAAGCAGACATGGAACTATGGATGGGTTCAAAATTTGGAAAGTACAACAAGGCTGTATTTTGTCATGATGCTTATTTAACTTATATGCAGAGTAGATGATGTAAAATGCCAGACTGGATGAAGCAGAAGCTGGACTCAAGATTGCCCAGAGAAATATCAATAACCTCAGGTATACAGATGATACCACCCCTATGACAGAAGACAAAGGGGAACTAAAGAGCTTCTTGGTGAAGGTGAAAGAGGAGAGTGAAAAAGCTGGCTTAAAACTCAACATTCAAAAAACAAAGATCATGACATCTGGTCCCATCACTTAACAGCAAATATTCTTGTATTACTGTCATATATTGTATACATATCTTAAACAAGTATATTTAGAGCTACAGTTATCACTGTAGATGCTAAGTAAAAGAAACAAAAAGTTAAGTACTTTCAATGCCTGTTTATTCAAAAAAACATTATTATGCTCTTTAAAAGGTTGGCAATAAAGGACAGAAATAATATGGATCAAAGAAAAGCAGAAGATAGTAAGAAGAGCTAGCAAGAATGTAGCGAAGACCTATACAAAAACCGATCTTACTGACCCAGATAGCCACGATGATGCAATCACTTACCTAGAGCCAGACATTCTGGAGCATGAAGTCAAGTGGGCCCATTACTATGAACAAAACTAGTGGAGGTGGTGGAATTCCAGGTGAGCAATCTCAAATCCTAAAAGATGATGCTGTTAAAGTGGTACACTCAATATGCCAGCAAATTTGGAAAATTCAGCAGTGGCCACCAGACTGGAAAAGGTCAGTTTTCATTCCAATCCCAAAGAAGGGCAATGACAATGAGTGTTCAAACTACTACACAATTGCACTCATTTGACACACTAGCAAGGCTCAAAATCGTCCAAGCTAGGCTTCAACAGGATGTGAACTGAGAACTTCCAGATCCACAAACTGGATTTAGGAAAGGCAGAGAAACCAGAGATCATACTGCCAACCTTCACTGAATCATAGAAAAAGCAAGAGAATTCCAGGAAAACATCTCCTTCTGCTTCATTGACTACTCTAAAACCTTTAACTCTGTGGGACACAATAAACCATGGAAAATTCTGAGAGAGATAGGAATACCAGACTGCCTTACCTGCCTCCTGTGAAACCCATATGCAGGTCAAGCAGCAACAATTAGAAGCAGACATGGAACTATGGATGGGTTCAAAATTTGGAAAGTACAACAAGGCTGTATTTTGTCATGATGCTTATTTAACTTATATGCAGAGTAGATGATGTAAAATGCCAGACTGGATGAAGCAGAAGCTGGACTCAAGATTGCCCAGAGAAATATCAATAACCTCAGGTATACAGATGATACCACCCCTATGACAGAAGACAAAGGGGAACTAAAGAGCTTCTTGGTGAAGGTGAAAGAGGAGAGTGAAAAAGCTGGCTTAAAACTCAACATTCAAAAAACAAAGATCATGACATCTGGTCCCATCACTTAACAGCAAATATTCTTGTATTACTGTCATATATTGTATACATATCTTAAACAAGTATATTTAGAGCTACAGTTATCACTGTAGATGCTAAGTAAAAGAAACAAAAAGTTAAGTACTTTCAATGCCTGTTTATTCAAAAAAACATTATTATGCTCTTTAATTTTGTTCTATAATGGAATGACTTTATCTATTTTCCCTCATAATTATTTAGGTACATTTTACCACCAAATAAATTAAAGCAACAATGCCATTTTGATGAAAAATGTGTGAATTATGACCTGAAAAGAAAACACTGATTGCTGATATCACACTCAAAAGATTACTTGGTGTCTACTCTTCTGAGAACATTGCATGCACACACTCATCTGTGTTCCTTTGGCTCTGCTATTCTCAGCTCTCCTCTTTCCCGCATATATACATTTTTTTTTTTAATTTATCTATTTTCATCCGTCTTTGTTCTTTGGCCCGTGTGGGCCTCCCATTGCGGTGGCCTCTGTTGTCGCAGAGCACCAGCTCTGGGTGCATGTGCTCCAGAGCTCCGGCTCGGTAATTGGACACATTGGTCCAACCGCTCCGCTGCACGTGGGATCTTCCCAGGCCAGGGATCGAACCGGCGCCCCTTGCACTGCAAGGTGGTGTCCTTACCCACTGGACCACCAGGGAAGCCCCATATATACATTTTATTCTAGTTTCTGCTTCAAGTTGCATCTCATAGGTCTACAGAAAAAAAAAAAAAAAACATGCTGGCTATCTCTGAGTGCCCAATCTTTTCTGACCCGTCCCATTCCCAACTCATTTAAGACTTAGATTCTTTTCCATAATTCATGTCAGCATCACATTATTTTGTAAAATTCATGAATATAAAACTATTAGGTGGAAAAAGCATATGGTTTTGAGTTTGATTCCATCGTTCCACTTCTAGGGAATTAAACACAGTGCTACTTATCTTTCCACAACAATTTCAGTACTAATACCTGGAAATTTTAATGCATGTTTATTCAATCAGTGATTATCATAACTAGATCACTAATATATGACATTTACTTTCCATTTTTATCATAACATGTCACACACATGCCCATGCAAGCTTTGAATCCCTTATTGGTAATTCAACTGGACTGCATAAGCTCATGATTCAATGGGCCCAGCATTCCAAAAACTAAACATCTCAAACTCTACTTCAGACTGATCCAACAATCATTATTCAGCCAGCTAGCTCTGTTGCTGGATTCTGAAAAGCAGTCATCATGAGTAGGACACTTGATATTTTTTGACAGATAGAGGTCCTGGAGTATATTTCAGATTCTATTTTCAAAGATGACCATACCATTATGATGTGACATTGATAGACCTCCAAGAAGGGGCAGGGTTTATGCCCTCCCCTGACCGTTTGAAACTGAATTAACCATTGTTAAGTGCTTCAATCAATACTGCATGCCAGAAATGACATTACATCTTCCTTGCCTGAGTCTCTTTTTGGACGTGAACCTTCGGAACATTAGATCAACATGTAAAAGGTCCAGCTACCCCCAGGTCCCTGTACTAGAGAATGTGTGAAGATGCCACATAGAAAGATGCCCAAAGGGTCCCAGGTATGCCTGCCTCCAATCTTTCCCAGCATACCTGTGCACTCAGTCATGTCTGACTCTGTATGACCCGTGGACTGTAGCCCACATGTAGCTCTGTCCATGGAATTTCCAAGACAAGAATACTGGGGCAGACTGCTATTTCCCCTCCTAAGGATCTTCTTGACGCAGGGATCGAACTTCACAACTCCTGTGTCTCTTGCATTACAGGTGGATTCTTTACCTGCTGAGCAATCTGGGAAATATATTCTTCCCAGATAAGGTATCAAAACATTGAGTGAAGAAGCTTGTAGTCTGATCCCAGCCCTGACAACTGTTTCATTGCACACTCTTTACAGACCCCCAAATAAGAAGGTCAACATGGGCTACTCCTGGATTCCAGATCCACAAAATTGTGAGAGATAATAAACAATTTGTGTTGCTTTAAACTGCTATGTTTTAGGGTGATTTGTTGTGCAACCCTGGTAACAACAGCAGGACAGTTGGGGAAAAAAAATTTCTTCAGTCAGTTTGGTCCAAACTGTCCAACAAATGAGCCATGTGTTAGAACATTCCATCCCTCATCTGAAGTGACCACTGTGAGGTTTCCGTTGCTTCCTGGGATTGTGGCAACTGAAGAGGTCTAAGACCATTCTGTCCTGAAAAACTCATGGTTGTGGAAGAATGAAATATATTTTCTTCTTAAGAGTTGTTTCAGTAATTAAAGTTTTATTTCCATATCCTTTTTAGTAAGCATAAAAATACATTCAAAATCACTCTTTCCCTCAAAGTGGGAAAAGGAGGGGGCAAGGCAGAGGCCATATGTCTTCAGATAAATGTAATTACTGGCTCTGCATTTACCAAGTTCACACACCTATACTGTGGTGGGCACAGGATGGTGCAGGGAGATTTTTCACATCTGGATTGTATCAAATCATATTGGTTGCAGCTTGCAGACTGCAATTCCTTGACAGTTTTCCTGTTATTAATCCCTTGATATCATAAAAGAAAAAAAATACGGTTATAAACTCAGTATAACTGGAATTGGGCAAGAGTTATGGTGCACGATAGGCGACCCAGACATGCTCCATGTTTAACAGAGCTTCCTCCTCACTACCATAAGGTGGAAAAAAAGCAAGGTCTACACAAAGAGGGAAGTAGGATGGTTTTGCTTTGGCCCAGGAGTGAAGTGAATGAAAACAAACTGTGCAAATCCTAAAGTGGCTGAGAGTAAGAAGACCCACACAGACCACCTGTGAAAAAGGTGTTGAATGGTCACGGGTCCATTTGGAATGGTCTCAGAGGGAATGATTTCTCAAGGTTTTGATCTGGCAAGGTAGACCCAGTATTGTCAGAACTAGAAGCAAGGGAAAGAATTGAGGAAGGTTCATAGCAGCAAATTGTTCTTCCATGTGTTTTACCTGGTTGGTGAATACAGTCAAAAAAAAAGGTGGGGGGAGGGGAGAATCATGATTTTCAAACTCAGTTTGGGCTTTTACATCAAGTTGGCATATGTGTGTGCTAAGTTGCTTCAGTTGTGTCTGACTCTGTGGCAGCACGGGCTGTAGCCTGCCAGGCTCCTCTGTCCATGGAATTCTCCAGGCAAGAATACTGGAGTGGGTTGTCATATTCTCTTCCAGGGCATCCTCCCGCCCCTTGGATCAAAGCTGCATCTCTTACATCTCCTGCGTTGGCAGGCAGATTCTTTACCACTAGTACTACCTGGGAAGCCCAGAGTTGGCAAGAACTCTTATAAAGGATGGAGTTACAGGATGGGATCGAAAACTAGTTCTTCCTACCTCTTGGCTCCAGTGACTAAGCACGTTTGGTTTATGGTCAATGTTTATATAAGCCTTTAAAATACCTTTCACTCTATTTCTGGACTATTAGACCAATTTTTTTTTTAATTGTGATGTCTGGTTTTCTTTAACAGTAATCTTTTGATGTTCCAGACCACCTGTTTTTTTTAAATATTTTAATTACCTTATTTTTAGTTGAAGGATAATTGCTTTACAATATTGTGTCATTGCTGCCATACATCAACGTGAATCAGTCAGAAACATAAATATATCCCATCTACCTTGAAACTTTCTCTCACGTTCCACCCATCCCACCCCTCTAGGATGTCACAGAGCCTCAGTCTGAGCTCTTTGAGTCATACAGTAAGTTCCCACTGGCTATTTATTTTGCATATGGTAGTGTATGCATTTCCAAGCTACTCCCTCTGTTTACCCCCTTCCTCTTCGCCAGCTGTGTCCACCAGTCTGTTCTCTTCTGCATCTCCACTGCCGCCCTGCAAATAAGTTCATCAGTACCATCTTTTCTTTGCCGTATACATGTGTTAGTATACAATATTTGTGTTTCTTTTTCTGACATACTTCACTTTGTATAATAGGCTCTAGGTTCATCCACCTCATTAGCGCTGACTCAAATGTGTTCCTTTTTATGGCTAAATAGTATTCCATTTGTATATATGTACTACAGTTTCCTTATCCATTCATCTGTCAATGGACGTCTAGGTTGCTTCCTTCTCCTACCTACATTTAAAAGTGCTTCAGTGGACACTGGAGTACACATGTCTCTTTCAATTATGATTTTCTCAGGGTATAGGCCCAGTAGTGGGATTGTTGGGTCATGTTTATATTCCTAGTTTTTTTTTTTATGGAATCTCTATACTGTCCCCCATAGTGCTGTACCAATTTACCTTCCCACCAACAGTGAAAAAAGTTTCCCTTTTCTCTATACCCTCTCCAATATTCATTGTTAGATTTTTTGATGGTGGCCCTTCTGACTGACAGCTAAGTATTTTGAACAGGTTTATACCTGATGCTCTGTGTTAGGTTATCCTTTATTCTTCTTAATTTAGAGTCATGGTTAAGAGGATTAATCTTGGGCTTATACTCAGATCTATCACTTCTTGACTGCTTGAACAGTCATCTGAATTTCTCTGTGCCTCAATTTCTCTTCATCAATAAAGCTAGAATAATGTGTGCCTGCCCCATTCTAGGACTATTTGTCTAGAATGCTTTCTGTTTTTAAACGATGTCAAAACAAGTTGCCACCTATTTTATTTTGCTTTATAACATATATTCAGAACAGAGAGGGAATTAATCTTCTGATAAATTAGGAAAGCTTCCTATATATTTCAACACAAGTTATCAATAGCTTTCAAATAGCTATTGATATTGAACACGTTATTATTTTTTTAATTTAATTTTTATTTTTTCCCTGGACTATAGTTTATTTGCAATGTTGTGTTATTTTCAGGCATACAGCAAAATGTTCAGCTACACTTATGCATATATCCATTCTTTTTCAGATTCTTTTTCCATATAGTTTATTACAGAATATTGAGTTCTCTGTGTTACACAGTAGGTCCTTGTGGCTTATCAATTTTACATGTAATAGTATGTATATGTTATCCCTCCCAGAACAATGCTTTCTTGAGGGTCCCCATGTACATATAGCCCTCATTTCTGATTTGGGGTGATATAAATATTAATACTAATCTTCTATTTTAGGACATTAGATTTTGCAACCTAGGCAAATAGAAAAGAACAAAAATCTTTTAGTTTCTAGAAATATTAACCTATTTTTAACATGAGAGTATCTTTTTTTAAAACTTGCTAAGGGATAAAAGTAGACTTAGGTCAGAGATGGAATTATACATTGGACCAGACCTAGTCAGGATGTCCATATTTATATATGATGTTTCCTCAAAGAAAGAAGAATTTTAAAGCACACCCATATAAGCCCATGGATGTGTCTGTTGCTCTCGTTTATGAACACATATCTAAGCATGAATTAAACTCTTTCATTGAATCTCAGATATAACTGATTCTAATTTAGAATGTCCAATAATGTGGCAAAACAACCCAGTTCACCCAGGTCTGTTCCAGGTTTAGCTGAAAAAGTCATATCCCAGGAAATCCTTCAATTTCAGGCAAACTGGGAAAGTTAGTGACTCTGTGACAGAGACCAGCAGCACTGCTGTCTCCCAGGCACTTGATAGTCATGGAGGATCCCAGCCCCACCTCAAGATTTCTCTGTGCCTCAATTTCTCTTCATCAATAAAGCTAGAATAATGTGTGCCTGCCCCATTCTAGGACTATTTGTCTAGAATGCTTTCTGTTTTTAAACGATGTCAAAACAAGTTGCCACCTATTTTATTTTGCTTTATAACATATATTCAGAACAGAGAGGGAATTAATCTTCTGATAAATTAGGAAAGCTTCCTATATATTTCAACACAAGTTATCAATAGCTTTCAAATAGCTATTGATATTGAACACGTTATTATTTTTTTAATTTAATTTTTATTTTTCCCTGGACTATAGTTTATTTGCAATGTTGTGTTATTTTCAGGCATACAGCAAAATGTTCAGCTACACTTATGCATATATCCATTCTTTTTCAGATTCTTTTTCCATATAGTTTATTACAGAATATTGAGTTCTCTGTGTTACACAGTAGGTCCTTGTGGCTTATCAATTTTACATGTAATAGTATGTATATGTTATCCCTCCCAGAACAATGCTTTCTTGAGGGTCCCCATGTACATATAGCCCTCATTTCTGATTTGGGGTGATATAAATATTAATACTAATCTTCTATTTTAGGACATTAGATTTTGCAACCTAGGCAAATAGAAAAGAACAAAAATCTTTTAGTTTCTAGAAATATTAACCTATTTTTAACATGAGAGTATCTTTTTTTAAAACTTGCTAAGGGATAAAAGTAGACTTAGGTCAGAGATGGAATTATACATTGGACCAGACCTAGTCAGGATGTCCATATTTATATATGATGTTTCCTCAAAGAAAGAAGAATTTTAAAGCACACCCATATAAGCCCATGGATGTGTCTGTTGCTCTCGTTTATGAACACATATCTAAGCATGAATTAAACTCTTTCATTGAATCTCAGATATAACTGATTCTAATTTAGAATGTCCAATAATGTGGCAAAACAACCCAGTTCACCCAGGTCTGTTCCAGGTTTAGCTGAAAAAGTCATATCCCAGGAAATCCTTCAATTTCAGGCAAACTGGGAAAGTTAGTGACTCTGTGACAGAGACCAGCAGCACTGCTGTCTCCCAGGAACTTGATAGTCATGGAGGATCCCAGCCCCACCTCAAGACTACTGAATCAATAACTGTATTTTAATGATCTGCAGGTGATTCATTTGCGGTGATTGATTAAATTTGAAATCTAGAATTGAGAGCTGACCATCTATATACCTGAAATCTAAAATACCTGAGGCATCTTAGAAAATGTTTTCAAATATCTCTATTTTCCATTCTTTTTATTCCAACATTAGCATTAATCAATTTGGGGGTAGATATTCATACATGTCCAGCCAGGGTATTTTTCATTATACTTACTCTTTGGAAGCACATAACATCAATTGGGTATCAGTTGTTTTAGCCCCATCAACTTTCTGTGTGTCAGTGTGTGTGTGTGTGTGTGTGTGTGTGTGTGTATGCTCTTTCTAATTAAATTCATTTTTTGTCAAGTTATTTTAATTCACGTATACTTTAAGTCTCTGGAAAGTTATAATCCAACTCTCTGAAACAATAAGCAAATTACTATATTACTATTAGTATTCAAATTACTATATTAAAGAACTAATTAATCAATAAAACTCTAGTAATTTTCTTCTGTATCTGATAATTTAAGGTTTAAACTATATTGTTGAACTTATCCACACAAATGGATGAAATAATTTTTCGAGTCTCCTTCTTACTTGCTTGGATATGGTCACACCTTTCATTTTCAATTTAATGCAAACTATTACCTATAATTTTGTTAAATCTTCATAAAATAAGTAGTTGAAATGATAAATTAGATCACTTGGTTATAATTAAGGGTTTGTTTTTTTTAGTTTTTCCTAGTTTTTAAAACTTGCTAAGGGATAAAAGTAGACTTAGGTCAGAGATGGAATTATACATTGGACCAGACCTAGTCAGGATGTCCATATTTATATATGATGTTTCCTCAAAGAAAGAAGAATTTTAAAGCACACCCATATAAGCCCATGGATGTGTCTGTTGCTCTCGTTTATGAACACATATCTAAGCATGAATTAAACTCTTTCATTGAATCTCAGATATAACTGATTCTAATTTAGAATGTCCAATAATGTGGCAAAACAACCCAGTTCACCCAGGTCTGTTCCAGGTTTAGCTGAAAAAGTCATATCCCAGGAAATCCTTCAATTTCAGGCAAACTGGGAAAGTTAGTGACTCTGTGACAGAGACCAGCAGCACTGCTGTCTCCCAGGAACTTGATAGTCATGGAGGATCCCAGCCCCACCTCAAGACTACTGAATCAATAACTGTATTTTAATGATCTGCAGGTGATTCATTTGCGGTGATTGATTAAATTTGAAATCTAGAATTGAGAGCTGACCATCTATATACCTGAAATCTAAAATACCTGAGGCATCTTAGAAAATGTTTTCAAATATCTCTATTTTCCATTCTTTTTATTCCAACATTAGCATTAATCAATTTGGGGGTAGATATTCATACATGTCCAGCCAGGGTATTTTTCATTATACTTACTCTTTGGAAGCACATAACATCAATTGGGTATCAGTTGTTTTAGCCCCATCAACTTTCTGTGTGTCAGTGTGTGTGTGTGTGTGTGTGTGTGTGTGTGTGTATGCTCTTTCTAATTAAATTCATTTTTTGTCAAGTTATTTTAATTCACGTATACTTTAAGTCTCTGGAAAGTTATAATCCAACTCTCTGAAACAATAAGCAAATTACTATATTACTATTAGTATTCAAATTACTATATTAAAGAACTAATTAATCAATAAAACTCTAGTAATTTTCTTCTGTATCTGATAATTTAAGGTTTAAACTATATTGTTGAACTTATCCACACAAATGGATGAAATAATTTTTCGAGTCTCCTTCTTACTTGCTTGGATATGGTCACACCTTTCATTTTCAATTTAATGCAAACTATTACCTATAATTTTGTTAAATCTTCATAAAATAAGTAGTTGAAATGATAAATTAGATCACTTGGTTATAAATAAGGTTTGTGTAGTTTTTCCTAGTTCTATATGTCTTTCCTCTTTTAGGAGACAATATTTATTCTACAGAATAGTAGAAATTTTAATTTTTTATATTTTCATTTTATCTTCTATAAAATTCCTTTTTACAAAATTTTTTTTCATCATTGTGAGCTTTTCACTTCTGCTCTCAGATCCATGGAACATTCTTCAAAATCTCCAAAGTTTGTTTAAGTTGGCATAAAATACTAGAAAAATTCCAGCAAGACTCCCTGTGGCCACCATCCAGAAACAAAGCCCAGATTCACAACTGGCCCATTACCTGAAACCTTAACTGTTAAGTAGAACTGCAGGGTTGACTTCAGCTCAGGAATGAAAGAATGGCTTTATGAAGCAATTAGGTTTCCCTTCATCCTCATTCCAGTTTAATGAAGGTTTCTTTTTTTTTTTTTTTTTTTTAAAGATTTATTTATTTATTTTATTTGGGCAGGGGTCGGGTTGGGGAGGGAGGGAAGCAGGTGAGCCACTTCTATTGTTCTTTCATTTCTCTATTTTCATCTGTCTTTGTTCTTTGGCTCTTGTGGGCCTCCCATCGCGGTGGCCTCTGCTGTCACAGAGCACCAGCTCTCGGCACATGCGCCCCAGAGCTCTGGCTCGGTAATTGGACACATCAGTCCAGCCGCTCCGTGACATGTGGGGTCTTCCCAGGCCAGGGATCGAACCGGCGCCCCTTGCACTGCAAGGCGGTGTCCTTACCCACTGGACCACCAGGGAAGCCCTAATGAAGGTTTCTCTACAGGATAAATTTGTTAGACAAAACATTCGCATTTCTTTCCAAGGAAAATTATATTGTCAATGTAAGATTTGAATCCAGAGAGATCCAAATCTGCCTTTACTCTATCAGTAAGAGTGGAATAACTTACAAAAAAATCAAAGTTCTATGAACCTCAATAGCCCCATTTGTAAAATGAATAATAATATCTTGCAGAATTATGAGAATTAAATGAATATATATATATATATATATATATATATATATATATATATATATATTAACAGACAGAGAGAAAGAGGCCTCCTAGGTGGTTCCATGGTAAAGAATTCACTTGTCACTTCTCAGCAAGAGACGTGAGTTTGATCCCTGGGTCAGGAAGATCTCCTGGAATAGAAAGTGGCAACCCACTCCAATAATCTTGCCTGGAAATTTCATGGACAGAATCTCGGCAGGCTACAGTCTGTGGGGTCACAAAATGAGTCGGACATGACTGAACAACTCAACAACAGTTAACTGAAAAGCACAGAGCACAAATTTCAGCATCTGTTAGTTTCCTCCTCCTAAATGTCACTATGGTGGATATCCATGATATTTGTAAAATGACAGTGCTTGCAGTCTTAAAAATAAAAATGCACCTATAATTCTGCACATATGGCTAGACATATGTATTTAAACATGTTCATGTGTTTTCCACCACTATAATTTATTTGCACAATCTTTTCCTAGTCTTCTGCCCAAAGTATTAAATGTATTTGGGAAAGGGAAATAAAACAACACATGCTATGAATTGTCCCAGGCCAATTCCTTATTTTTCACACAGACTATATAAAAATGACATTGTTTTCATGGAATATTTATAAGTGTATATAAAAATTCACACCAGAGCCTTTCTCAGTCTTGAGTACTGGTCAACATTCTTTTCATGCATAGCATGTGATGAGTTTCCCCTTGATACCATTTAAGACAAAGATTTCAACTTTTACAAACATTTAAATATGTATCTATCCTCCTTATATAGTGGACAGCGTAATAAAAGGGTTTGGAGCCAGGATGTGAAAGTGACTAAGTTCTGTCTGATTTGTTGTGACCTTATAGAATGTAGCCTGCCAGGCTTTTCTGTCCATGGAATTCTCCAGGAAAGAATACAAGAGTGCGTTGTCATGCCTTCCTCCAGAGGATTTTCCCAACACAGGAATCAAACCCAGGTTTGCCGCACTGTAGGCAGATTCTTTACCATCTCAGCCACCAGGGAAGTCTGGAGCCAGAATATTTGCCCTTTATAACTGTTGAATCCATAGAAGTAATTTCATCTTAGTTTTCTCCTATGTACAATAACAATAATGATAAAGTATCATTACATTAATCAACAATAATGATAATTACCAAGAACATTTATTGAAGCTTACTATGTCCTAACCCACATATATTTATAGCTTTATTTAATACACACAATTATGAGGTTGGTATTAATATTAGATTTAGTTTATAGATGATAAACTGAGGCTCAGAAAGATTGTATGACATGGTCCAGGTAGGCAATAGAGCTTGTTTACATTGTCCATGCTTCTAGACACTGCAATCTACTGCTTTCCACCAAATAAGCACAATAGTCTCATTTGCTTTGCAGGACTGTCATTAGGAACGAGCCAGTGAGTCAATGCAGAAAACATAATACATTTTACACTATAAAACTAAACAAGTGTTGGTTATTATTAATTAAAGAACTCTGACCTCTGAAGCTAGGCTTCTCTGGTGGCTTGTGGTAAAGAATTATCCTGCAGGGCTTCGCTGGTGGTCCAGTGGGTAACCCCTTGCAGTGCAAGGGGTGCTAGTTTGCTTCCCAGCCTGGGAAGATCCCACGTGCCACAGAGCAGCTGGACTGATGTGTCCAACTACTGAGACAGAGCTCTGGAATGCATGCGCCCAGAGCCCGTGCTCTGCCACGAGAGAGGCCACTGCGATGGGGGGCCCACACAGGCCAGAAGGACAAAGATGGTTCAAAATAAATAAATGAAAGACCAATAGGAGTGGCCAAAAAAGAAAAGGAAAAAAAAGAATCCTCCTGCAAATGTAGGAGATGTGGATTCAATCTCTGGGTGGGAACGATCCCCTGGAGAAGGAAATGGCAACCTACTCCAGTATTGTTGCCTGAAAAACCCCATGGATAGAAGAATCTGGTTGACTGCAGTCCATGAAGTTGTACAGTCAGGCATAACTTAGTGACTGAACAATAATAACCTCTGAAGCTAGAGGAAAGCTACACTAGTATCAGGGAAAATTTAAGCAGTTAAAAATCCTGCAAATCTACCTTTACAGCTTCTTAAATAATTGGGTATTTCAGACATGCTGGTTCTCTAGCCCAGGAAGATTTCCAAAAATTTTCTTCGTTGCAGACTTGTCTTATCTCCTCTATTAAAATAAAAGTGGTAGATAGAGTTTTCTATCTTTAATTGGAAATATGGATAGTTGTATTAGTTTCTAAGGACTATTGCAACAAACTAGCAAAATTTGGTGGCTTAACACAAGTAGAAAATTTTCTTACAAAACTAAGAATACTTTTACTATTGCATTCTTTGGTATTTACCTAAATGAATTAAAAACATATGTCCACCCCAAAACATTCAAACAGCTGTTTGTAGCTGATTTATGACATTCATGGAAAAGGACATGTCATTTAGGCAATCTACTGCTTTCCACCAAATAAGCACAATAGTCTCATTTGCTTTGCAGGACTGTCATTAGGAACGAGCCAGTGAGTCAATGCAGAAAACATAATACATTTTACACTATAAAACTAAACAAGTGTTGGTTATTATTAATTAAAGAACTCTGACCTCTGAAGCTAGGCTTCTCTGGTGGCTTGTGGTAAAGAATTATCCTGCAGGGCTTCGCTGGTGGTCCAGTGGGTAACCCCTTGCAGTGCAAGGGGTGCTAGTTTGCTTCCCAGCCTGGGAAGATCCCACGTGCCACAGAGCAGCTGGACTGATGTGTCCAACTACTGAGACAGAGCTCTGGAATGCATGCGCCCAGAGCCCGTGCTCTGCCACGAGAGAGGCCACTGCGATGGGGGGCCCACACAGGCCAGAAGGACAAAGATGGTTCAAAATAAATAAATGAAAGACCAATAGGAGTGGCCAAAAAAGAAAAGGAAAAAAAAGAATCCTCCTGCAAATGTAGGAGATGTGGATTCAATCTCTGGGTGGGAACGATCCCCTGGAGAAGGAAATGGCAACCTACTCCAGTATTGTTGCCTAAAAAACCCCATGGATAGAAGAATCTGGTTGACTGCAGTCCATGAAGTTGTACAGTCAGGCATAACTTAGTGACTGAACAATAATAACCTCTGAAGCTAGAGGAAAGCTACACTAGTATCAGGGAAAATTTAAGCAGTTAAAAATCCTGCAAATCTACCTTTACAGCTTCTTAAATAATTGGGTATTTCAGACATGCTGGTTCTCTAGCCCAGGAAGATTTCCAAAAATTTTCTTCGTTGCAGACTTGTCTTATCTCCTCTATTAAAATAAAAGTGGTAGATAGAGTTTTCTATCTTTAATTGGAAATATGGATAGTTGTATTAGTTTCTAAGGACTATTGCAACAAACTAGCAAAATTTGGTGGCTTAACACAAGTAGAAAATTTTCTTACAAAACTAAGAATACTTTTACTATTGCATTCTTTGGTATTTACCTAAATGAATTAAAAACATATGTCCACCCCAAAACATTCAAACAGCTGTTTGTAGCTGATATATTCATAATTGCCAAAACTCAAAAAGATATTCTTCAGTAAGTGAATGGATAAATAAACGGTGGTATATTCAGACAATGAGATATAGTTCAGCACTAAGAAAAGGGCCATAAATCCATGAAAAGACATGGAAGAAGTGTAAATGCATATTATTGTTTAGTCACTAATTCCTACTGGACTTTTTTGTGACCCCATAGACAATAGCCTACCATGTTCTTCTGTCCATGAGATTTCCCAGGCAAGAATGCTCAAATTGGTTGCTGTTTTCTTCTATGGGGCATCTTTCTGACCCAGGGATTGAACCTGTGTCTCCTGCATTGGTAGGTGGATTCTTTACCACTGAGCCACCTGGGAAGCCTGTAAATGCATATTACTAAGTGAGAAAAAAGGGGGGTTATTCCTTGTAGTTCAGCTGGTAAGAAGAATTGATGCCTTTGAAATTTGGTGTTGGAAAAGGGTCTTAAGAGTCCCTTGGACTGCAAGGAGATCAAGCCAGTCAATTCTAAAGGGGCTTGACCCTGAATATTCGTTGGAAGAAATGATGCTGAAGCTGAAGCTTCAATACTTTGACCACATGATGTGAAGTGACAGCTCATTGGAAAAGACCCTGATGCTGAAAAAATAGAAGGCAAAAGGAGAAAGTGATAACAGAGGATGAGATGGTTAGATGGTATCACTGAGTCAATGGACATGAGTTTGAGCAAGCTCTGGGAGATGGTGAAAGACAGGGAAACCTGACGTGCTACAGTCCTTGGTGTTGCAAAGAGTCAGACATTACTGAGCTACTGAATTGAAGTGAAAAAAACCCTACCTGAGAAGATATTTACTTGTGATAGTTAATATTATGTGTCAACTTGGCTGAGACAGAGAGAGAACCCAGACATTTGGTCAAACAGTATTCTTATGTTTCTGTGAGGGTATATTTGGATGAAATTAACATTTAATGGATAGATTGAGAAAAGGAGATTGCCCTTCAGACTGTGTGTAGGCCTTATCCAATTAGTTGAAGGTCTGATTAGAACACAAAGGCTGACTCTCCCTTGACTAAGCAAGAATTCTTTCTGTCTGATGGTTTTTGAACTAGGACTTTGGTCATTTTCCTACCCTTAGACTGAAACTGATACCATTACCTCTTGCTGAATCTTGAGCCCACCAGCCTTTGGACTGTAACTGAACCATTATATCACCTGGGTGTTGAGCTTACCAGCTCATGTTACTACTCATGGGATTTTCCAACCTCCGTACTCATGTTAGCCAATTCTTATTATAAATTTCTCTCTTTCTCTCTCACATGCGCACACACACATATTGATTCTGGTTTTTGGGAGAACCCAGATGAATACAGTATTATATAATCCTAATTATATGTTAATTTGGAAAAGGAATAACTATGGAGACAGTTGAAAGATAAGTGGGGATCTTCCTGGAGATTCAGTGTCTAAAACTCTGCAAAGGTGGGGGCCTAGGTTCAATCCCTGGTCAGGGAACTAGATCCCATAGGCTGCAACTAAGTGTTTCAATGCTAAGGATCTAAGGATCCTGTGTGCTGCAACTAAGACCTGGTACTGTCAAATAAATACAAATAAGTCTTAAAAGTAAAGATTGTTGGTTTCAAGGGGTCATAAGGGAAGGAGGAATGGAAGGGGGAGTGCAGAGAATCTTTAGAGCAGACAAACTACTCTGTATACTACTACATTGGCAGATACTGATACATATTATTAAATATTTGTCAAAATCCATAGAAAGTACAACACCAAGAGTAAACCCTAATGTAAACTATGATAATGGATGATAATAATGTGTCAATGTAGGTTGTAACAAATAATGTACCTCTCTGTGCAGGATGTTGGTAATACGGAAGGTATGCATGTGTGGTGCAAAGAATATACGGGGACTCTATACATTTTGCTCATTTTACTGTGAACCTAAGACCTCTTTAAAAAACAAAGCCTATTAAAACAAAAAAAAAATCAGGCATAAATTTATTTTCCCACAGTTCTGTTGGCCAGAAGTCTAAAGTCAAGTTTATCAGTAAAACTGAATTCCAACTGGTGACTCTAGGGGAGAATCTGTTCCCTGCCTCATCCAACTTCTGTAGCTTGGACATCCCCTGACTACCAACCACATCTCTCCAATTTGAATTGTTTCCACAGTCCATTTGCCTCCTCCTCCTCTTTTCCTCTGTGTTTCTTAGAAGGACATTTGCCATTTATATAGAGCCCACCTGGATAAACCAAGATGATTTCATAAACTTAAAGTACTTAACTTGGTTACCCCTACAAAGATCTCTTTTTTGCTATATAAGGTACACATCATAGGTTCCAGGGATTAGGGCATGGAAATATCTTTTGGAGACTGCTATTCAGATTCCTATCATGGTCAGTTACTAAAACCCTAGAAAACAGATCTCAAGAAAAGTCTACTCAGTAATTTCTAGGAAATATTTTCCTCCTTTATTTCTCTGTTGTTTCTTAAAAGGGATGCAGAAAAGTAAATAACATTCCTTTATACTTTTCTATGCAGTTATAAGAAGAAAAGTTGCCAGAAGCAGCAGCAGTCATCTGGGGTTCAAGATGTGACAAGGCTGAACACTTGGCTGAGTTGCCGGAAAGACCCTAAATCATCCGTCTCCTGAATCTCATTCCATCTGAGGTTATAAATATCTCTATGACTTAAATGGATGATAGTTGTAATTTTGTAATTTTTGTTACTTGAACCTCCAAGCATCCTAACCATTAAAATAGCAAAATAGGTATAAAGAAAAAAAGAACTTATGTCATAGTCAAAAGGTTATGAGATTAGAAAGGAGAGAAATAAACAACCATCTCAATTGTCAAGTTGGCTGAAGATAGTAGTTTGGAGAGCAGTAATTTATCCTATACCTAAGGAATAAGGATAACATGGTTCTATCTGTGTTCCTGGGAGTTATTCCAAGAACACAGAGAAAAATCATATTTGTACTTAGGAATAGAATGTGAAGAGAAATAGCCCAGTTAGGGGTAAGAAAAGTTGGAACCAAGTCTTAGATTGTAAATTTCATGAAGTCATTTAGGGCTAAATTCAGGTGAAGGTACAAGTAAACTATTCCAAAAATAAAGTATCTCCTTGTCTTTCTTCTAAACCTCATAGCTCACATGGACAGTCTTTGAGATCTTGCTGTATATTACAGTAAAAAAATATATATTCAGCACATTGAAATACTCAGGTTTTTATTTGTAACAACATGTGAAAATGATTGTGAAGTGGACAGACCCTGATACAGTACTGCATCATTGGAGCTGGATTTGACACAAATTTTATGTAACAAAATGCCAGTCTTCGGTTTATACTCCAACAACCACTGGCTCCCTTAGCAGTAATGAAAGGGTTGACCCAGACAAGTCCTTTTATGCACACACAGCCTGACATACAGCCAGAGGAAGCTTGTGAAAATTATGAAATAACCCTCCATTATGAAGTTCATGGACTCACTCCCTCAGTGCGATTAAGTGAGCTTTAATTTCAATGACTGTCAGATTTTACAGCTTTTGACACCTTCAGTTCCTTGGTAGACTTGAGGTGGGTCTTTTTCAAAACTCCTTTTCCTTTTCCATATCGACAAAACAGAGCTTTATTTCACTGGAGCCATGGCAGATCTTCTCTTTTGCTGTCAGCAGTTCTTTGACAGCAGACAAACTAGTTCCTTTGTCTGACAATCAGGCTGTCTTTTCTTGCTTCACTATTCTTAATCTCTGTCGCTCAAAGTTGTCCCCACTTAGCACATCTCAAAGAAGGAAAACATTTGGATAGGTTAGTGTGAACGGTGTTGGATTCTTGATCTCCAAAGGAGAAGGTTTCACATTGGGATCAAAAAGACTTGGCTTTGGTCACTCACAGCTTCCTGCAGGAAAAGTTTAGTAAAGCAAAAAGGGATAGAGAAAGCTTCCAGCTAAAGGAACTGGAAGGGGGATAGAAGAGTACTCCCAGAAGCTAGTTTAGGCAAGGCATTTTGTACTTTCAGGTTGGTTATTAACAATAGATCAAAAGACTACCTTAAGGCTGTAAAGGTCTTACTAGACTCACTCCCACAACGTTAACATACGATTAGCCAGAGGATGGTCTCCTCTAGACTAGATGAGACATTTCAATGCAAAATAATTTGCCTCCATAAGACAATAAAGTTAGTTTCAGAGTAGATCTTTATCATGGCAAACATTTTAGGATAAAAAATGTTTGTTCCCTCTCCTCCTCCTCCTTGGAAACCACTGGCCTCCTTATCAAGTCTGCCTGTTCACCCCTTTCAAGTCCTGCCCCATGTTAAGATCAGGAGGGATTCTCAGGGTTTCTGTCACAGCATCATGAACCTCTGCCATGTTGTGGGGAGTTCCCTATACCATACCAAACGACCACAGTCCCCTCCCCATCAGTCACCCAAAACAGACCCCTAGAGTTTTGTTAGTACCTGAAGAATAATCCCTGAGCAGTACCAAATTTTAGGTCAGAGGACAAGCATCCTCTATTTCTGAAAGATATAATACTTAACTGAAATCAATGTTTTGATAACAGCTGGCATTTACTAAGCAATATTCATGTCTCACACTATTGAGATGTTTATTGGAGCTACATTTGCACTTGAGCTCTATCATCCTGTACTCTCATATAGATTGCTCCTAGAGAGACCCATACCTAAGCAAAACTTCATAAAAGTGGAATATACTATTTGGGGACTATGGGGACAACCATCAGACATGACTGAGCACATCTGGACATGACTCGGCAACCATCTGTCAGTTAAGTTGGCAGTTATGCAATTTCATTTCAAGTTCTACCTACTTTGTAATGTAGTACTTTCCACATGTTGCCAAAGGGATGGGACCAGACATATGTAGGCAGGTTGGATCAGAGTATAGAAAGTTCCTTCGGTCTGCAAGAAAAGGTAGAAATTCAGGGCACAGATGATGAGTTCGAAGCTCCTCTGTGAGATCAAAATTAGAGAATAAAGTTAAAGATGAAGTCCTCACATGTGTGTAATAGATGTGGGCTGGGCAGAGGATGCTCAGATCACCCAAAACAGAGGCAGAGGAGCCCCAGATCTCAGTGTGCCTACACACAGGATCTGGGATCCTACCTGAGCCTCAACAAGACATCTAAGGGTTAAAATCTTTTTCTTTTTTTTGCACCCATGATGTTAATTGCTAAATGTGATAGTCTGATTGTGATGCTGAATAAATGTGTCTTTTGAAAAAATGTGCAGTGTATAGTTGTCTACTCTGAAGCCATTTTGGTAACCCATCCCAACAGTGTGAAGTTAGAATTCCTTCAGGGTCATACTACATTCCATTAGAAATTTATTTACAACTTGCTGTGGTGTAGAAGCTATTGTTTTCAGAAACCTTGTTGTAGTTGAACCAACTGTTACTGCATCGTGAACTAAGTTCACTGCTAAAAGGGTCAGTCACGTAACACCATGGGGCTTCCCAACTGGCTCAGTGGTAAAGAATATGCCTGCAATGAAGGAGGTGCAAGTTGGGTCCCTAGGTCAGGAAGATCGCCTGAAGAAGAAAATGGCAACCCACTCTAGTATGCTTTCCTAGAAAGCCCCATGGACAGAGGAACCTGGTAGGCTACAGTCCAGGATGCTGCAAAAGAACTGGACATGATTTAGCGACTAAACAACAACAACGTGCAAAGTCATGGAGTTTTTGGTTATTAATATGATTGTTCACACACACTATGCAATATATATAAATTGAATGATGGTACCATATATAGTAAATGAAGCTTCCATATCATTCATTATCATGGAATAGACTATTTGGGGACTATGGGGACAACCATCAGACATGACTGAGCTCATCTGGACATGACTCGGCAACCATCTGTCAGTTAAGTTGGCAGTTATGCAATTTCATTTCAAGTTCTACCTACTTTGTAATGTAGTACTTTCCACATGTTGCCAAAGGGATGGGACCAGACATATGTAGGCAGGTTGGATCAGAGTATAGAAAGTTCCTTCGGTCTGCAAGAAAAGGTAGAAATTCAGGGCACAGATGATGAGTTCGAAGCTCCTCTGTGAGATCAAAATTAGAGAATAAAGTTAAAGATGAAGTCCTCACATGTGTGTAATAGATGTGGGCTGGGCAGAGGATGCTCAGATCACCCAAAACAGAGGCAGAGGAGCCCCAGATCTCAGTGTGCCTACACACAGGATCTGGGATCCTACCTGAGCCTCAACAAGACATCTAAGGGTTAAAATCTTTTTCTTTTTTTTGCACCCATGATGTTAATTGCTAAATGTGATAGTCTGATTGTGATGCTGAATAAATGTGTCTTTTGAAAAAATGTGCAGTGTATAGTTGTCTACTCTGAAGCCATTTTGGTAACCCATCCCAACAGTGTGAAGTTAGAATTCCTTCAGGGTCATACTACATTCCATTAGAAATTTATTTACAACTTGCTGTGGTGTAGAAGCTATTGTTTTCAGAAACCTTGTTGTAGTTGAACCAACTGTTACTGCATCGTGAACTAAGTTCACTGCTAAAAGGGTCAGTCACGTAACACCATGGGGCTTCCCAACTGGCTCAGTGGTAAAGAATATGCCTGCAATGAAGGAGGTGCAAGTTGGGTCCCTAGGTCAGGAAGATCGCCTGAAGAAGAAAATGGCAACCCACTCTAGTATGCTTTCCTAGAAAGCCCCATGGACAGAGGAACCTGGTAGGCTACAGTCCAGGATGCTGCAAAAGAACTGGACATGATTTAGCGACTAAACAACAACAACGTGCAAAGTCATGGAGTTTTTTGGTTATTAATATGATTGTTCACACACACTATGCAATATATATAAATTGAATGATGGTACCATATATAGTTATAGATGGGAATGAAGCTTCCATATCATTCATTATCATGTGTAATTAGTAGAAGATTTAATACCCTCTTTAAAAAACCTATACACTTATCTACAACCTAGTAAAATATGATATAGTCCTGTTATTTTAATCAAATGGCTGCATTTTGGGGAGCTAATGATGTGACATGAACTGTGCTAAGCAAAATATTTGCTATTTTGTTCTCTTGATATTATCTCAAAGGATACGGTGTTATATCTTTTGTTTTCAGAGAAGCTGTAAGTCAAAGTCATTAAATTTCTTAACCTCATTCTGGTGTTTATATCTAGATTTTCATTCTGATTCAAAAGATGACAGAGTACCACACTTAAATGATCTGTGTTCATAACTACATTCATGTTCAACTATCATGTATGACATCCACACAGTGATAAAGGCTTGTGCTCCAACAGGTATTCTGAAATGTTTGGTCCACAAATGATGACAGTGTGTATCGGATATGTCTGGATATCTGATTTTTTCAAAAAATAGCTTAAAAAATCTTAGTCCTCCATCATTTTGGAAATGTGGCCTTCTGTGCATTTTAAAGCATAGCTTGAGGCAGGAAAAAGATTGCTTGAGAGTATCCTATGAAAAAGATTTTTAAAACTCAAAGAATTTAAATAATTTTTAAATGAGTCTGTGATGTGAATAGCTACAAAATGAACTAAACTTAGGTTACCTAAATAAGGAACAAAACTAAAACTTTTGTAGTTGAACCAACTGTTACTGCAGCGTGAACTAAGTTCACTGCTAAAAGGGTCAGTCACGTAACACCATGGGGCTTCCCAACTGGCTCAGTGGTAAAGAATATGCCTGCAATGAAGGAGGTGCAAGTTGGGTCCCTAGGTCAGGAAGATCGCCTGAAGAAGAAAATGGCAACCCACTCTAGTATGCTTTCCTAGAAAGCCCCATGGACAGAGGAACCTGGTAGGCTACAGTCCAGGATGCTGCAAAAGAACTGGACATGATTTAGCGACTAAACAACAACAACGTGCAAAGTCATGGAGTTTTTTGGTTATTAATATGATTGTTCACACACACTATGCAATATATATAAATTGAATGATGGTACCATATATAGTTATAGATGGGAATGAAGCTTCCATATCATTCATTATCATGTGTAATTAGTAGAAGATTTAATACCCTCTTTAAAAAACCTATACACTTATCTACAACCTAGTAAAATATGATATAGTCCTGTTATTTTAATCAAATGGCTGCATTTTGGGGAGCTAATGATGTGACATGAACTGTGCTAAGCAAAATATTTGCTATTTTGTTCTCTTGATATTATCTCAAAGGATACGGTGTTATATCTTTTGTTTTCAGAGAAGCTGTAAGTCAAAGTCATTAAATTTCTTAACCTCATTCTGGTGTTTATATCTAGATTTTCATTCTGATTCAAAAGATGACAGAGTACCACACTTAAATGATATGTGTTCATAACTACATTCATGTTCAACTATCATGTATGACATCCACACAGTGATAAAGGCTTGTGCTCCAACAGGTATTCTGAAATGTTTGGTCCACAAATGATGACAGTGTGTATCGGATATGTCTGGATATCTGATTTTTTCAAAAAATAGCTTAAAAAATCTTAGTCCTCCATCATTTTGGAAATGTGGCCTTCTGTGCATTTTAAAGCATAGCTTGAGGCAGGAAAAAGATTGCTTGAGAGTATCCTATGAAAAAGATTTTTAAAACTCAAAGAATTTAAATAATTTTTAAATGAGTCTGTGATGTGAATAGCTACAAAATGAACTAAACTTAGGTTACCTAAATAAGGAACAAAACTAAAACTTTTTCACCCCAGAAAAGAAAACCCCTGAGGAGAGTATTCTTAGTATCTTCTCAAATCTAGGCTTCACTTCAAACAAATGCTTTTTATAATCAAACCTTTATTGCTTTCCTTTGAATCCTAGATACTGAACTAAACCTGACCTGAGTATCAAGGAATCCCTCTATGTAAGGCATATGTTTCTTGTGATGCTCTATTTGCTAAACACTCAGAGAATATTTCTGGGACTTTTCTGGTGTCTCAGGAGCAAGCTCTAGTTTATCTCAAGTTCAGAGATTCATATTAATCACTGGGGTCTTTTATATAAAGGCCATCCCTCTGTGTGGTTATGAATATTCCTCCAACTTCCAGAGCTCTTGTGACCCTCTCAGGAAGTTAGAAGCACAGGGAACTCAGCCCAATACTCTGTAATAACATAAATGAGAAAAGAACTTGAAAAAGAAGAGCTATGTGTAAAGCTATAACTGCTGTCCACGTGAAACTAACCCAACACTGTTAATCAACTACACTCCAATATAAAATAAAAACATTTTTAAAAAAGAAGCAGCTCCTTGAATGAAGGTTTTTGAAAGCAGGGGTTGTGATTTCCAATTGTTACTTGCTTTTGCACAAATCTTAGTGGCGGGGAACTGTTGGATTATGCATGTGGTTTGTTTGTGTCAAATTCAAAGAAAGGCATTGTTTCAACATGACATTTAGCACCAACAACTGGTTTATGAAACAAAACCCATTCTACTAAAATGTTTCATTAGAAAACATCTCTCACAGTTTATGCAATTCATTCCAGGCCTTTTAGCCAGTCAAGTGTTTATAGTTTTAACTTGAGTAAAATAGAATCATTCAGGGACATGTCAGTGTTTCCATTACGCCTTCTTTTTATCCCTAAAGTAGTTCAAGTTTATTAGTATGTCCATAAAATTAATATTCCACTGAAAGCTGCACCAAACCTAATATCTGATTTTCAAAAGAAATCTTAGTCCTCCATCATTTTGGAAATGTGGCCTTCTGTGCATTTTAAAGCATAGCTTGAGGCAGGAAAAAGATTGCTTGAGAGTATCCTATGAAAAAGATTTTTAAAACTCAAAGAATTTAAATAATTTTTAAATGAGTCTGTGATGTGAATAGCTACAAAATGAACTAAACTTAGGTTACCTAAATAAGGAACAAAACTAAAACTTTTTCACCCCAGAAAAGAAAACCCCTGAGGAGAGTATTCTTAGTATCTTCTCAAATCTAGGCTTCACTTCAAACAAATGCTTTTTATAATCAAACCTTTATTGCTTTCCTTTGAATCCTAGATACTGAACTAAACCTGACCTGAGTATCAAGGAATCCCTCTATGTAAGGCATATGTTTCTTGTGATGCTCTATTTGCTAAACACTCAGAGAATATTTCTGGGACTTTTCTGGTGTCTCAGGAGCAAGCTCTAGTTTATCTCAAGTTCAGAGATTCATATTAATCACTGGGGTCTTTTATATAAAGGCCATCCCTCTGTGTGGTTATGAATATTCCTCCAACTTCCAGAGCTCTTGTGACCCTCTCAGGAAGTTAGAAGCACAGGGAACTCAGCCCAATACTCTGTAATAACATAAATGAGAAAAGAACTTGAAAAAGAAGAGCTATGTGTAAAGCTATAACTGCTGTCCACGTGAAACTAACCCAACACTGTTAATCAACTACACTCCAATATAAAATAAAAACATTTTTAAAAAAGAAGCAGCTCCTTGAATGAAGGTTTTTGAAAGCAGGGGTTGTGATTTCCAATTGTTACTTGCTTTTGCACAAATCTTAGTGGCGGGGAACTGTTGGATTATGCATGTGGTTTGTTTGTGTCAAATTCAAAGAAAGGCATTGTTTCAACATGACATTTAGCACCAACAACTGGTTTATGAAACAAAACCCATTCTACTAAAATGTTTCATTAGAAAACATCTCTCACAGTTTATGCAATTCATTCCAGGCCTTTTAGCCAGTCAAGTGTTTATAGTTTTAACTTGAGTAAAATAGAATCATTCAGGGACATGTCAGTGTTTCCATTACGCCCCTTCTTTTTTTATCCCTAAAGTAGTTCAAGTTTATTAGTATGTCCATAAAAATTAATATTCCACTGAAAGCTGGCACCAAACCATAAAGTAAATGTTTATATATCCCCTGAAATATTAACTCGGTTGTTTCTACAAGCTGATAGGTGTGCCAGGCATGAACATTCTCAATTCATAGCTTTTCTCAGCTAATTCAGTTGAGCTAGTCTTTCAATGGCTAAACTTAGCTAAAAAAGCAGTATCTGAAATGAACCCAATGCCAAAAAAAGGGTTGAGAGAGAAACAACCTTGATGAATTATCCAGAAGCTTCCAACATGAAGTCATCCTGGAAAGTAGAAACTATCAAACTAAGTAAGTATAGTCAAGCAAAGCAGGAGGGATATTTGCACCAAAACATACACTCCTGGTCTCCTTCAACTGCAGGTCAGCTGTCAAGAAATGGCCTGAGGACCAAGTCCTGTGTGGCTGCAGCAGTGGGGAGGTACTTGGGACAGAGTTGCTGAGTGAGTGCTGACTGAACTCCTAGCTTTTTTGTCTGACACAGTGGCAGGGAAGCCAGGTCTCCACCAGCGCTTAAGACTTTAGGTCCACTCTAGAAAAGCTGACAAAACAATTCTCAGGATGATGGAGGGGCCAGTGAGGACAGGGGAAAGGAAAGTATGGTGAAGAGTTTGTTCTTTTGTCAGTCTTATCCTGGTTCTGCCTAGCATGAAGCTTGTTCTGAGTCCTTTGTCTCCTTGACTCCTCCCCTGTCTTTCTCTGAATACCTATTGCAGCAAAAAGGTGTCAGAATTAGAAGACTGACTTGATTCAAGACCTTTGTCCATCACTTACTACTCGGGTGGTTTTGAGCAAAATCCTTAATTACCTGAATATTCTTTTCTTTATGCATAAAGGGTTCTCAGTAGATACCTGATGATCCTAGGTGCTACCCCTCTTATCTTCCATGGTTAGGATCAGAAGCACATGAGCTGACACATATAAAACTATTTGGATGATAATAATTATCATAATAATCATTTATTATGTGAGGGACAAGGTTCAGAATTTGGCATAACATCTTTTACATAGACTATATAATTCACAGTGGCTTCCATGAAAGCCATTCATCTTTTTCAAAATTTCAGATAAAGAATCAGAGGCAGGCTTCCCTGGTGGTCCAGTGGGTAAGGGTATACTGCCTTGCAGTGCAAGGGGCACCGGTTTGATCCCTGGCCTGGGAGGATCCCACGTGCCGTGGAGCGGCTGGACTGATGTGTCCAATTACTGAGCTGGAGCTCTGGAGCACATGAGCCCACTGTGATGAGAGGCCCACAGGGGCCAAGGAACAAAGATGGATGAACATAGATAAATGAAAGACCAATAGAAGCGGCCTACCTGCCCGCCTCCCTCTCCAACCTGCCCCCTGCCCCCAAAAAAGAATCAGAGGCTCTGAAAATTTTATCATCTTTCCCAAGATGCTCTTTGCCCCTAAATTGATATATCAGTTTAGTAACCAAAATCCTGTGTGGTTTACCTTTCTTTGTAGATGTTGACAAGCTGATTTTAATATCAATTTATAAATGCAGAAGACCTAGAATAAGCAAAATATTTTTAAAAGAAATAAGAAAAACAAAACAATTTAGGTGAAACATGCTACCGGGTTTCATACCTTACTATAAAAGCAAGCATCACCAGAACATGGTGTTGGTGGTATCAAGGCAGACACATAGATCAATGAAACAGAAGAGGGAATATAGAAATAGACCTATGACCATTTGATTTTCAACAAAGGCAACAGGAAAATTCATTGAGGAAAAGTAGTTTTATCCTTGCTGTATTTTTTTAATGAAGCATAATAACTATATTCATGGACAAAATGTAGCTGATCCCTACTTTACATCATATAAAAATAAGTAAATAAATAAAATAACCAAATAATTAAAAATAATTGTAGACCTAAATATAGAAATTAAAATGCTAAAACTTCTAGAAGAGAACATTTGTGACCTGAGGATAAGCAAAAAGTTTTAAATATAGGATGCAAACACATTATCCATTATATATATATATATATGGATGTGTGTGTGTGTGTGTGTATGTCTGTGTATATATATATATATATTTGACCTTTGAACAACACAGGGCTTAGAGCTGCCAACCCTCCATGTAGTATAAAAATCCCTGTCTAACTTTTTAATAGCTAACCCTCTGCCTCCTTGCTTCTGCATCTGTGGATTCAACCACTGCAGATTGTCTAAGACTATAGTATGTATTTAGTAAAAGAAATCTACCTTTGAGTTGACCCTTGCAGCTCAGACACATGGTGCTCAGTATTTAAGGATCAACTGTTCATATATAAACTTAAAAAAATACTTCAAAAACTAAAAATAGAACTACTATATGATACAGCAATCACACTCCTAGACATATATCTGGAGAAAACCACAATTTGAAGAGATACATACATTATAAAGTTCATTGCAGCACGATGGCCAAGACATGGAAGCAACCTAAATCTTCCATCAACAGAGGAAAGCATAAGGATGAGGCGGTACCTAACATATATGCAGTTAAGTGTTACTTAGACATAAAAAGAACAAAATAATGCTATTTGCAGCAACATGGATGGACCTAGAGGTTATCATACTACATGAAAGAAGAATACTATGTATCTCTCATGTGTGGAAACTAATTTTTTAGAAATGATATAAATGGACTGATTTACAAAACAGAAACAGACTCACAGATTTCAAAAAAAAAAAAAGCCTTATGGTTACCAAACAGGAAAAATGTCGGGGGGTAAGGGAGATGTCAAAAAAAAACCTTATGGTTACCATACAATAAAGGTGGGGGGATAAATTAGGAGCTTGTGATTAACATACACACACTACTACATATAAAATAGACAACTGACAATGACCTGTTACATAGCACAGGCAACTTTACTCAATGCCCTGTAATAACCTATATGGTAAAATAATTTTAAAAAGAGTGGATATATGTATATGTATAACTGATGCACTGTGTTGTACAGCAGAAAAGTAACACAGCATTGTAAATAAAATATATTCCAATAAGAATAATTTTAAAATAAAAAATAATGAATATGCAGAAGTACAGTTGAGAAAATTTTACAACATATATATCAGAAAAAATTGTATTAAAAGCTTATACAAAAAAATATAGAGAACTTTTTCAATTCAATAATAAGACAACCACACAATATTTAAATAAAGTTCCAGAACAGCCAAAATTAATCTTTGTAATTAGAAACCAATCAATGGCCACTTATAGTTGGAGGTGAGAGGTGATTAACTGAGAAAGAGAAAAAAACTTTCTATAATAATGGAGATTTACTACTCTGTGAATCATATGTTGGTTATATGTGTATTCATTTGTTATAATTCAATCAAATTTTCACTTAAAAATTTATGAATTTTATTGTATTCAAATTATATCTCAATAAGCTTGATTTGGAAATTGGTATAACTAGTCAAACATTTGGACAAACAATGCTTTGAGATTAATTTAACCTTTATTTTCATGGGTTTGTTGACATGGGAAAATTGTTTATAAGAGACTCAAAAATAACTTCCAGTTTATGTTTTTCTTCTAGTATAGAGATGTCATTAATAGTGATATCATTCATAGAAATAGAATAGCCACAGAAGAAGAAAGCTTTGAAGTTTTAGTGAAGTTTTTAAAATTGTGAGTGCTATACAGCCCTCTGGACAGCAAGGAGATTCAATCAATAAATCCTAAAGGAAATCAATTCTGAATATTCATTGCAAGGACTGATGCTGAAGTTCCAAAACTCCGGCCACCTGATGAAAAGAGCCAACTCACTGGAAAAAGAGTCTGATGCTGGAAACGACTGAGGGCAAGAGGAAAAGCAGGTGACAGAGGATTAGTAGGTGGGACAGCATTACTGACTCAATGGGCATGAGTTTGACCAAACTCTGTGAGAGAGTGAAGGACAGGGAAGCTTGGTGTGCTGTAGTTCAGTGCAGTCACTCAGTTTTTTGTTTGTTTGTTTTTTAAACATTTATTTATTTATTTATTTTGGCGGTGGCGGGTTGGGAGGGAGGGGGTGGGCGGGCCACTTCTATTGGTCTTTCATTTGTCTATTTTCATCTGTCTTTGTTCTTTGGCTCTTGTGGGCACCCCATCGTGGTAGCCTCTCTTGTCGCAGAGCGCCGGCTCTGGGCGCATGTGCTCCAGAGCTCCGGTTCGGTAATTGCACACATCAGTCCAGCCACTCCGTGGCACGCGGGATCTTCCCAGGCCAGGGATCGAACTAGTGCCCCTTGCACTGCAAGGCGGTGTCCTTACCCACTGGACCACCAGGGAAGCCCAGTCACTCAGTTTTGTCTGACTCTTTGCAACCCCATGGACTGCAGCACACCAGGCTTCCCTGTTCATGGAGTCACAAAGAGTCAGACATAACTTAGCAACTAAGCAACAACAACAACAGCAACAACAATTTGTCTGTAACATATCTAAGTAAAAATGTCCAGTAAATAGTTAATATCTCTGAAGATCAGCAGAGATTCATTAGCAGAATGCAAACAATTTTGTGACTCAGAAGTGCAAATGTTAAGAAAGCTATAGAATGGATAGGATCAGTCTTGGAAAATTTGTAGTTATAAAATAAAAGGCCTAGGACAGAATCACAAAGAACATGTGACCTAATAGAACAAAGAGAGAAAGAGATGCCTGTTAAACAGAGCAAGCTTGTGCAGTGGGAGAACTGAGACAAAAGCAAGATAGTAAATTGTCACAAGTAAAAGAGGTGGCACATATCATTTCAGTTAACATTTAATAGAAGTCACAAATGACCCCTCTGCCTCTAAAGTGGTGGGCAGTACAATCCTGACAAGTGCCAGAAAGGAGCAAACAGAAACATGAGTGAATGCTACTGATGTCTAACATACTTCGCAGCAAATGTCCTCCCCTTATTTCCAGCTTCACATTTCATTCCTGTTCTCCACTGCTATTTCTATCTTTGTTGGAGTCCATGACTTTCCGGTCTTTGTGGCAAATCTACTCTTTTCTTCTCTATCTTCTTTTTTACTAACACTCTAACCTTTGACCTGCTCCATCAATACCATCACTTTTGTCAAAGTTTTATTGAATTGCCCAGCCATTGAGGATGCTTTCTGTTATCTACATTACTTAGAACTTTAAAAGTTCTCAAATACTACTTTTACCAGGACATCCAGAGGGAGTGGATAAAAATATATGGATTTAATTTATTACTTTTAAATGGAAACTAAATAATTAACATAAATTGTCATTTTTTTTCTTGTATGCTTATTACATTCTGTGCTCAGAATTCATTGCCTGATCCCAAAATACAAAGATATTTTCCTAGAAAGTTTATAATTTCAATTTTTAAGCTTGTGTATACAGTGGTGGTTGTTGTTTTTGTTTTGTCACCACATCTTGTCTGACTCTTTGTGACCCCATGGATTGTAGTCCACCAGGTTCCTCTGTCCATGGAATTCTCCAGGCAGGGATACTCGAGTGGGTTGCCATTACCTTCTCCAGGAGATCTTCCTGACCCAGGGTTCAACCTGTGTCTCCTGCATTGCAGGTAGATTCTTTATGTTCTGAGCCTCCTGGGAAGTCCAAATAGCTCATATAAAATTATGTATGGTCAGAAGTGGGAGTAAACCTTCAATATTTTTCCATATGCGATTATAAGCTATTTGTTGAAAAGCACTTCCTTTCCGCAGTGGATATCTTTGTCACTTTTTCAAAAAATTTTTGACTCTATGAGTGGCGTATTTCTGAGCTTTTTATGATCTAGTCATATATTCTTAGCATGTTACTAGTTGCTTTATGTAATCCTTAAAATCAGGTAATCTAAGTGCCCCAGAATCTTGTTCTGATAGTAAAAGATGCTGACATCCCGAGAAGCAAGGGGAATGATAGATTCTGCAACAGCAGAGATTGGGTGCCAAGACTTAACCATCAGACTGAGGGCATAATTCTCAGTGGCAGTCATAATGGCCTCCAGTAGACTCTGATTTGTAAGGACCTATGTATATGCTTCATTGAACATAATGCTCTATAAAAAATAGATTGGTAGTCAATGAGTTAGCGCCTTAATAGTAGGCCATGATCCATTGCCTAGTTCCAAACCTCAGGCCAGTTCTAATCCTTAGGGCCCATCAGATAAAATAGAATTTCCATCTCCCTAGTGGTTTCCCCAGGTCTCCCTCTGACAAATTTAGGACCATTTATAATGGGGAAAGGAAGAAGTCTGTTGGATACAAGGTCTGAGCTGAAATGAATATCCAGGGAACCAAAGCATCCACGTGTCTCTCCTGTTAGAGTAGAGGTATGTGGAAGTCAGCTGGTAAATGGAGTTCTAGCTCTAGCCTGTCTCATAGTGAGTCTACTGCTTTCAAAAGGACACCAATGTTCATTTCTCTGGTTTTTGGACATATATTTGTAGTCACATATGGACATACATGTAGCTAGAAGAAACTTCACATTGATTTCTTGGCCCATGGGGTAGATGCAATTAGAACAAGAACATAAGCATATTAGCTTAGAGCCATAAGCAGCCAGCTACTTAGAATTAAGTATACAGAACTCAGAATAGAAACTTCGAGTGGGTTGCCATTACCTTCTCCAGGAGATCTTCCTGACCCAGGGTTCAACCTGTGTCTCCTGCATTGCAGGTAGATTCTTTATGTTCTGAGCCTCCTGGGAAGTCCAAATAGCTCATATAAAATTATGTATGGTCAGAAGTGGGAGTAAACCTTCAATATTTTTCCATATGCGATTATAAGCTATTTGTTGAAAAGCACTTCCTTTCCGCAGTGGATATCTTTGTCACTTTTTCAAAAAATTTTTGACTCTATGAGTGGCGTATTTCTGAGCTTTTTATGATCTAGTCATATATTCTTAGCATGTTACTAGTTGCTTTATGTAATCCTTAAAATCAGGTAATCTAAGTGCCCCAGAATCTTGTTCTGATAGTAAAAGATGCTGACATCCCGAGAAGCAAGGGGAATGATAGATTCTGCAACAGCAGAGATTGGGTGCCAAGACTTAACCATCAGACTGAGGGCATAATTCTCAGTGGCAGTCATAATGGCCTCCAGTAGACTCTGATTTGTAAGGACCTATGTATATGCTTCATTGAACATAATGCTCTATAAAAAATAGATTGGTAGTCAATGAGTTAGCGCCTTAATAGTAGGCCATGATCCATTGCCTAGTTCCAAACCTCAGGCCAGTTCTAATCCTTAGGGCCCATCAGATAAAATAGAATTTCCATCTCCCTAGTGGTTTCCCCAGGTCTCCCTCTGACAAATTTAGGACCATTTATAATGGGGAAAGGAAGAAGTCTGTTGGATACAAGGTCTGAGCTGAAATGAATATCCAGGGAACCAAAGCATCCACGTGTCTCTCCTGTTAGAGTAGAGGTATGTGGAAGTCAGCTGGTAAATGGAGTTCTAGCTCTAGCCTGTCTCATAGTGAGTCTACTGCTTTCAAAAGGACACCAATGTTCATTTCTCTGGTTTTTGGACATATATTTGTAGTCACATATGGACATACATGTAGCTAGAAGAAACTTCACATTGATTTCTTGGCCCATGGGGTAGATGCAATTAGAACAAGAACATAAGCATATTAGCTTAGAGCCATAAGCAGCCAGCTACTTAGAATTAAGTATACAGAACTCAGAATAGAAACTTCAGGTTTGACTTCCCAATATAGATGTTTACTTTGAGGTCAACTCAAACCCAGAGACATTATTTAGTCCCTAATTTCTTTATTTTGAAAGAACTTTTGGAATAAAAATATATTTATACATGAACACCAAGAAATAGTTTATCACATGGTTATTTTGAGGTCTAACTAGAAACTACTTTAAAAACTGTGAAAGATCTAAGATTTCATGCTACTTGTAAGCTAACCACCTCGCCAAACACAGTATCAGATGCTGATGGAAGATGTGCTATTTTTAGGCCAAAAGTTGCATTTATCGTAACTTGAACTTTATTTTTGCATTGGCTCCTCTTGCCCTCCAAGTTCAATGGGAGTGAGATGGAGTTGCTTGGGTGGATCCTGCACATACAGTGACTGTGCATCTAAGTGTTGAGGGGCCTGAAGTTTAGAAAATCCCATTTAATAGACCCCAAGCAAAGCTGCTTAACATCTGATCCAGAGGGAGATGTTATCTTTATTACATTTGACAGTGAATAAACTTGCCCTCTGCTCTGGAGGGAGACATTATCCTTACACATGTATATACATATATACTTGATATAGTTGCTCACTATACAATCTCCTTGAAAAACTAACCTCAGAGAATGGCAAGATTGGCAGAAACATTGTCTGTCAACATTAGTGTATTTTTCTCTTTCAAATTTTGATAGAAAAATTAAGATGTACATACAAAAATTTTTGATAGACTCTGAAATATTGAGACATCAGTTACTACAGTGGGGCCTTACCCATAACATCTCAACCTCTACCATTGATATAAAATAAAGGGATGTGCATTTTTTACATTAATTCTAGCATTTCTCCAGTATTCTTATATTTTCAAATACTGTTGTCTCTCCTGTTAGAGTAAATGTGGAAGTCAGCTGGTAAATGGAGTTCTAGCTCTAGCCTGTCTCATAGTGAGTCTACTGCTTTCAAAAGGACACCAATGTTCATTTCTCTGGTTTTTGGACATATATTTGTAGTCACATATGGACATACATGTAGCTAGAAGAAACTTCACATTGATTTCTTGGCCCATGGGGTAGATGCAATTAGAACAAGAACATAAGCATATTAGCTTAGAGCCATAAGCAGCCAGCTACTTAGAATTAAGTATACAGAACTCAGAATAGAAACTTCAGGTTTGACTTCCCAATATAGATGTTTACTTTGAGGTCAACTCAAACCCAGAGACATTATTTAGTCCCTAATTTCTTTATTTTGAAAGAACTTTTGGAATAAAAATATATTTATACATGAACACCAAGAAATAGTTTATCACATGGTTATTTTGAGGTCTAACTAGAAACTAATTTAAAAAACTGTGAAAGATCTAAGATTTCATGCTACTTGTAAGCTAACCACCTCGCCAAACACAGTATCAGATGCTGATGGAAGATGTGCTATTTTTAGGCCAAAAGTTGCATTTATCGTAACTTGAACTTTATTTTTGCATTGGCTCCTCTTGCCCTCCAAGTTCAATGGGAGTGAGATGGAGTTGCTTGGGTGGATCCTGCACATACAGTGACTGTGCATCTAAGTGTTGAGGGGCCTGAAGTTTAGAAAATCCCATTTAATAGACCCCAAGCAAAGCTGCTTAACATCTGATCCAGAGGGAGATGTTATCTTTATTACATTTGACAGTGAATAAACTTGCCCTCTGCTCTGGAGGGAGACATTATCCTTACACATGTATATACATATATACTTGATATAGTTGCTCACTATACAATCTCCTTGAAAAACTAACCTCAGAGAATGGCAAGATTGGCAGAAACATTGTCTGTCAACATTAGTGTATTTTTCTCTTTCAAATTTTGATAGAAAAATTAAGATGTACATACAAAAATTTTTGATAGACTCTGAAATATTGAGACATCAGTTACTACAGTGGGGCCTTACCCATAACATCTCAACCTCTACCATTGATATAAAATAAAGGGATGTGCATTTTTTACATTAATTCTAGCATTTCTCCAGTATTCTTATATTTTCAAATACTGTTGTACTCAATTTATGCTCTAAACCAAGATGGAGATTAATTGTGCAGCTGAAACCATTGTTTTAGGTCCTAAAAGAGTTCCCATTGGGTTAATGTTAACAGATTTATTTGTCTCATCATTCCATTTGAAAGCTTGGCCATCACATGAGAGAGAGAATTTCCTCAGGGGCCTTCAACTAAATTTCACATTTTTTCCCCCAATTTATTTCAGCCAAGGGATAAATTGGCACCCTTTCTGAAGTGAGCACATAGTGGAAAGAACATCAGACTGAGATTCAAGAGACTGATGTTCTAATCCCATTTCTTCCATTTGCTTGATGTGTAACCTTGGATAAGCATATAGAGGTTTAAGTAGCACAGAATAAGAATCACTTATAAACAAACATGGCCAAAAAAAAAAAAAAATGAAAGAAGTTTTGCCAATTTCAAATTACATATCTGGCTTCTAAATTCCAAGATGAATTTTTTCTTTAATAAGTAGAACAATGTTCTTTCATGTGAGAAGCAGAGCATTTTACTGTGCTTCTTTTTTTAAACAAAGAGAAATCAAATAAAAATATAGATATTTCAAGAAGTTTCCTAAACCTGTAACTACATAATTCAATATTTTGTGCCACAGATGTTAGAATATCATAGAAATTTTAAATGACAAAAATTTTATATAGTGTATTTGAAGATTTTTTTCCTTCACTTTGAAAATATCCTATTTCTTATTTCAAAGTAAGATTATTTTAAGTATGTATCTTCCTTTCTAATTCTCACAGTCATTACTCTACTTTGGCCTAGAAGATTCATCATTAACCCCATAATTAATTGCAAAGTTTCTGTCTTATACCCACTTTGAATTTTTTCAATTTAATCTACTTAAAACTTAAAACATTGTCTGTCAACATTAGTGTATTTTTCTCTTTCAAATTTTGATAGAAAAATTAAGATGTACATACAAAAATTTTTGATAGACTCTGAAATATTGAGACATCAGTTACTACAGTGGGGCCTTACCCATAACATCTCAACCTCTACCATTGATATAAAATAAAGGGATGTGCATTTTTTACATTAATTCTAGCATTTCTCCAGTATTCTTATATTTTCAAATACTGTTGTACTCAATTTATGCTCTAAACCAAGATGGAGATTAATTGTGCAGCTGAAACCATTGTTTTAGGTCCTAAAAGAGTTCCCATTGGGTTAATGTTAACAGATTTATTTGTCTCATCATTCCATTTGAAAGCTTGGCCATCACATGAGAGAGAGAATTTCCTCAGGGGCCTTCAACTAAATTTCACATTTTTTCCCCCAATTTATTTCAGCCAAGGGATAAATTGGCACCCTTTCTGAAGTGAGCACATAGTGGAAAGAACATCAGACTGAGATTCAAGAGACTGATGTTCTAATCCCATTTCTTCCATTTGCTTGATGTGTAACCTTGGATAAGCATATAGAGGTTTAAGTAGCACAGAATAAGAATCACTTATAAACAAACATGGCCAAAAAAAAAATGAAAGAAGTTTTGCCAATTTCAAATTACATATCTGGCTTCTAAATTCCAAGATGAATTTTTTCTTTAATAAGTAGAACAATGTTCTTTCATGTGAGAAGCAGAGCATTTTACTGTGCTTCTTTTTTTAAACAAAGAGAAATCAAATAAAAATATAGATATTTCAAGAAGTTTCCTAAACCTGTAACTACATAATTCAATATTTTGTGCCACAGATGTTAGAATATCATAGAAATTTTAAATGACAAAAATTTTATATAGTGTATTTGAAGATTTTTTTCCTTCACTTTGAAAATATCCTATTTCTTATTTCAAAGTAAGATTATTTTAAGTATGTATCTTCCTTTCTAATTCTCACAGTCATTACTCTACTTTGGCCTAGAAGATTCATCATTAACCCCATAATTAATTGCAAAGTTTCTGTCTTATACCCACTTTGAATTTTTTTCAATTTAATCTACTTAAAACTTAAAACACCACTGCCTATTGGATTAAGTGTGAACTATCAATCCTGATGTTTTTAATCTCAGATTATTTTATCTAGTCTACATTCATCTTCCTCATTACCAAAAGGGACTCTCAGCCCAGTCAGATGAATACATTTATATGTATCTAGAATACATTATTTCTATTTTAACCTCCATGCCTTCTTCTTCCATCATCTCCATTTATCTGATTCCAATCTTTCCTTTAAGGTTCAGTCCCATATCTGCTTCCTGTCTGAATCATTCTTTCATTGTTCTCAGATTTTAGCAAAGCTTTCAGATATTTTATTAATGCTTGTAGGACTAGAGCTCTAATCTGAACTAATTAATGTTTTTGAATTTTGTCTCATTATTTTTTCTTAGGTTGGGTGTTTTTTGAGATCAGAAAATTAACTGACATATTTATCACTCCTCAAAACCTTGACACGGAGATTTTTCTTGATTTGATTGACTGGATTGTGACTTGGTATGATTGTTCGCCATGCTTTGTCCTAAGCAAGTTAGAATACCCCTTTCTTCTTCTGCATCATGGAGGTGATGCCGAGTGGTTTGGTTTTAGTGAGCTGAACCAGGAACTGTGCCCTAAGTTTGCACTGATGTTTTTCACTTATAGTACCCATAAGCTAGATGAGTGGAGGGGTTTTGATTTTGTGATTCAAGAGTTACGACTGAGACTTCCTTAGTGGCCCAGTGGGTAAGACTTCGCCTTCCAATGCAGGTTGGAAGGGGGTGCAGGTTCCATTCCTGGTTAGGGAGCTAAAATCCTGCATGACTGGCAGCCAATAAATAAATAAATAAATCAAACAAAAATATTGTAACAAATTTAATAAATTAAGTAAAAATGGTCCTCAGGGCTTCCCTGGTGGTCCAGTGGATAAGGATACCACCTTGCAGTGCAAGGGGCGCCGGTTCGATCCCTGGCCTGGGAAGATCCCATGTGCTGCGGAGCAGCTAGACCGATATGTCCCACTACCGAGCCGGAGCTCTGGAGCGCATGCACCCAGAGCCAGTGCTCTGTGACAAGAGGGCCACGGTGATGGGAGGCCCACACAGACCAAAGAACAAGATAAATAAATGAAAGATCAATAGAAGTGGCCACAAAAAAAAAAAAAAAGGTCCTCATCAAAAAGGTTTTTAAAAAAGATATGAATTATTGATGGGTTTTAAAATTGTTTTTTACTAGAGTGGGAGGGAATAAATCCATATTAAAGTAGGGTAGAGTAGAGCACAGTGATGAAGTACTGATGGAGTACTAATTTATTCAAATAATCATTCCATTCAAATACTCATTATTCAGTTGAACTATTATCATGGTTGCTAATTTATTACTGAGATCTTTTAATATTAGTTTATGCTAAAAGTTTTGTAATAATTCTTCACTAACTATCCTTCTTTCTGAGACTCTTAGGCCATATCAGGTCTTATTGCTTTGCTAATACTTCATTAACGTCATACTCTCTCCAGTATACTATGTATTATGGGTTCAATTGTATTCCTTCTGAATGTACAGTCTTCCTGGTTTCTCAGCAGTTAAGAATCTGCTGGCAATTCAGGAGCCCTAGGTTTGATTGTTGGGTTGGAAAGATCCTCTGGAGGAAGGCAGGGCAACACACTCTAGTAGTCTTGCCTGGAGAATCCCATGGACAGAGCTGCCTGGAGGTCTACAATCCATAGGGTCACAAAGAGTCGGACGTGATTCAAGAGACTGAGAATGCACAAAAGCCAAAGCCATATGATGAACTCCTAGCACCCATTTCCTCTGACAATGACCTAATTTGGAAATAAGATTACTGCAGGTGCAATTAGTTAAGTTCACACTGGAGTATTGTAGGCCCTTCGTCCAATATAACTTTTTTAATAAAATGGGGGATCTTGGATATAGAGACATGTAGACAGAGAGAAAGATATGTGGAGATTGGAATTATCCTGCCACAAGCCAAGCAGCTACCAGAAGTGAGGAGAGAGACCTGGAGGAGATCCTTCCTAGCACCTTTAGAGGGAGTATGATCCTGCTGACATCTTGCCTCCAGAAGTAAACTTTATCATTTAAGCCGCTTAGTTTCTAACATTTTGTTATGGCAGCATTAGCAGACTTATACACCACTCTCAAAGTGCCTGGATGGAATTTTTCCTTGTATTATTGTGCCTTATTACTCTTTCCAGAACAGTACTGTCTAGATTTTTTGTCCCTGATGGAAATATTCTGTCTTCTGTCCAAATGTTTGCCATTAGCTAAAGGTGACTATTATGCACTTGAAATGTAGTCTTTGCACCTGAAGAAATACTTTTTTTTTTTACTTAATTTGAATTAATTTCCATCAAATGGTTGCTTGTGCCTAGCAATTACCATATAGAAAATTGCAGCTCTAGAACTTGCAGTGAGCTTCCTTTTGGCTCAGATGGTAAAGAATTCTCCTGCAATGTGAGAGATCTGTGTTCAATCCCGGGATTGGGAAGATTCTCTGGAGGAGGGAAAGGCTACCCACTTTAGTATTCTTGCCTGAAGAATTCCATGACTCATCCACGAGTCACAAAGAGTCAGACACAGATACAACTGAGTGGCTTTCACTTTCTTTTCAGAACTTGAAGTGTAGTAGAAGTGTCTATTTTGAGTCCTAGTCCTACCCAATTTGCTTTTTTAGAAAAGATTTTTTGATGTGAACCATTGTTAAAGTCCTTTGTCCATTTTTTTTTTTTTTTTTGACACTAAGGCATGTGCTACCTTGGTTCCCTGATCAGGAATTGAACCTTCACCCACTCTAAATTGGAAAGTGAAGTCTTATCCACTGGATCAACAGGGAAGTCCCCATCAAGTTTTCATGACCTGTAATATCATAGGATAGAGTAAAGCATGAATCCCAAAATTTGTCACTCAAGTCTGCTGTTATTCATAAGCTTTCTCTCAGTAGCTGGAGTTCAACCAAATTAAAATGAATAATTGGGAAAGAGAAGGATGCTGCATTCTAGTTCATGCCATTTTCATTCAATAGTCACTTTAATGCTTCTGAGCCTGCTATCAAATGTTTCCATTGTGTTAGTGGGTTTTAATATGAATCATGATTATGAATTAAGAACTAGGTAGTAATTTCTGATTAACTTCAGCTAAGTCATTTGACCAGCCACTGAGGTTACTTACTAGTTTAGTGACCTTGGTTAACACTGAATCAGTGCCCAGAAAATACAAGGTTGTAACTCATATTTCCAATGGTGTGTGACTTCCATGACTCAATCAAGCCACTTGAGGAAATGGAAGGAAAAGGAAGACATTCACTTTTCCTTTATATTTTTATTTTTCTGTTTCTTGCACTCAAAAAGCTTACTGCTCTTGTTTTCTTGTTGTTTGTTTGTTTGGATTAAAGCTTTACTGCTGTAGTGTCTTATCTTTTTGGTTCCTGATTCTCAGTTTCTATCATGGAATGTGAATCTTGATATCTCCTAGACACATTTCTTGTTTTAGGCCTTCCTATCAACCAAGACTTGGGCCTCAGAATAGGAATCAAACACATTTTTGGATTGCCTAAATTGACTCCTCATAACCTCTAGATTCTTCTCTATCTTCCAATTCTATCCTCAATGATAAAAGTAAGAAAATTAATCCCAAAATTCTAGGATACAGGAGTCAGATATATCCCTTAAAAACTAGGAGATTAATTTAGGACAAGATAAGGACATTGGATTACCAAGTTTTACGTAAACACATCAAGAAATAGAAAGTGATTTATAAGCATTACCTTGAAGATGCAGTAAGGCACTAAGGGACTCCACATAGTCTCTGTTCAGATAGCTCTAGATATACAATTACCAAAGAATAAAAGTAAAAGAAAGAAACTACAACCAGCAATTTTGGAACAATTCCTATGTGCCAATCCCCTTGCAAATTACATTCACATATAAGGTCTAATTTAGTATGGGCAAGTATATAAAAATGTTATTACTCGACCTTCTTTACTGATGAAGAAATTAAAGATCAAAGGTTAAGTGACTAGTCTGAGATCTAAAGCAATCAGCCCCTAAATGATGAAGGAAACAGAAGATTTTTAAATATCCAGAACAGAATAGTGACTGGATGAACCATGTGAAAAGAAAGCCAACAAATAAATATGACAATATGAGTGTATACAGACACTAGTGCTCACATGCCCTTTTTCTTGGTCATGTCAGAAAAGGGAAATTAAGTTTTAACATAAAATACTGGTGTCCAACAGAAGGCTGGATTTCTTAGTAGATAGGCCTGCATTCAGTATTCTGGAGCTGATAACAAAAGAATGTTTTGAGCTCTTTAATATTTCCGAAGGAATTACTTTATGTGTAAGCTTTTCTCAGAACAAGAGAAGATATTTTATACACATATATGGACACTTATAGAAATGCACACTTATACGATTGTATGAGATATACATATGCATTAATTCATAGAATATTCATTGTACAGTAATATGCCAGATACTATGCTTAGTAGTGCTGGTGACACACTGTGGAGGATAATAGACTGGCCTCCAGTTCTCCTATCAGTTAATTGAACAAGTGATGATAGTGAAGGACTCTGGGAAACAAGTAGGGTTTTGCTGTTGTTTAGTTTCTAAGTCATGTTTGACTCTGCAACTCCATCAATTATAGACCATCAGGCTCCTCTGTCCCTGGGATTTTCCAGGCAAGACTATTGGAGTGGGCAGCCATTTTCTTCTCCAGAGGTTCTTCCCAACCCAGGAGCTGAACCTGCATCTCCTGCATTAGCAGGCAGGTTCTTTACCACCGAATCTCCAGGGAAGCCTGAGGTTTTGAGGATCATCTGTTCTAGTCTAGTATACTTGGGCTGAATCACTCAAGGAAAGTGCTATCTAAACTAGTACCTAGGATACAACAAAAGGGTAAACAATTATTCAGGTAAAGAGGAGCAGGGGAAGTATTTCAGGCAGAATGAAAAGAGCAAAGTGGGGATTGTGTGGATTCTGAATATCCCTCCAGTGGGATATCAATCCATTTCTTAGGTTGCTTGTGCTATCATAAAGTTTCTGACATTACATGTATGCCTACCTGTGTGCTGAGACGCTTCACTCATGTCCAACTCTTTGCAACCCAATGGATTGCAGTCCACCCAGCTCCTCTGTCCATGGGATTCTCCAGACAAGAATACTGGAGTGGGTGGCCATGCCCTCCTCCAGGGGATATTCCCAACCCAGGGATCAAGCCCGTGTCTCCTGCATTGGCTTCAATTGAGTCACTGGGAAGCCTTTCTGCCACCATTGTCCTCCTTATATTTTGGGGATAAGCCAGGAGACCACTCTGCACCTAGTTATTTCAGATGATGAGTGAGAATTCAGGGAGCATCTTTCCAATGCACACTGTAACATCGATGTGAACCCATGGGGGTGAATGACAAGCATGGAATCAGAGAGCACTAGGCCTGGACTCATGCTCTGGGTGCAAGGCCTGGCTGTGCCACAAATGACTTGATGATCTTAGAAGAAAGTCAGAAACTCAACAGCCAAGAATAGAAACATGAACCTGGACAGAAACAGAATGCTATTTCATGGCAACAAAGATGAAGAACTTCTTTCCAGTCAAGATAAAAATGTCCTCCTCCAGGTTGTTTCCAAACTTCACTGGCATCCCATTTGTTAAAACATAGGCTGCTGGGCTCCATCTCCAGAAGTCCCAATTCCAAAGATTTAGATCAAAGCCTGGTAATTAGCATTTCTACAAGTTCTCAGATGATGTTAATGCTTCTGGTTTAGATTATCACACTTTGAGAATCTCTGTGTTAGAATATATTATCTACTAATTAATTTTCAACCTTTCTTTTTCAAACTGTTGCTTTTTAAATCAGAAAGTCCAACATTTTTTTTTTCAGTTCTCATGATTCTTCCTTTTAGATAACCTGAACTACCACCAGAAAATGCTGCAATATGAAGATATAAACAGGCACATTTTCAACCATCTTAATATGACAGCCTGTTTTCCAAGTTCCTAAACTGAGACATTTCATCCAGTCATTTTCAAAAAAGAGCAAAGTGGGGATTGTGTGGATTCTGAATATCCCTCCAGTGGGATATCAATCCATTTCTTAGGTTGCTTGTGCTATCATAAAGTTTCTGACATTACATGTATGCCTACCTGTGTGCTGAGACGCTTCACTCATGTCCAACTCTTTGCAACCCAATGGATTGCAGTCCACCCAGCTCCTCTGTCCATGGGATTCTCCAGACAAGAATACTGGAGTGGGTGGCCATGCCCTCCTCCAGGGGATATTCCCAACCCAGGGATCAAGCCCGTGTCTCCTGCATTGGCTTCAATTGAGTCACTGGGAAGCCTTTCTGCCACCATTGTCCTCCTTATATTTTGGGGATAAGCCAGGAGACCACTCTGCACCTAGTTATTTCAGATGATGAGTGAGAATTCAGGGAGCATCTTTCCAATGCACACTGTAACATCGATGTGAACCCATGGGGGTGAATGACAAGCATGGAATCAGAGAGCACTAGGCCTGGACTCATGCTCTGGGTGCAAGGCCTGGCTGTGCCACAAATGACTTGATGATCTTAGAAGAAAGTCAGAAACTCAACAGCCAAGAATAGAAACATGAACCTGGACAGAAACAGAATGCTATTTCATGGCAACAAAGATGAAGAACTTCTTTCCAGTCAAGATAAAAATGTCCTCCTCCAGGTTGTTTCCAAACTTCACTGGCATCCCATTTGTTAAAACATAGGCTGCTGGGCTCCATCTCCAGAAGTCCCAATTCCAAAGATTTAGATCAAAGCCTGGTAATTAGCATTTCTACAAGTTCTCAGATGATGTTAATGCTTCTGGTTTAGATTATCACACTTTGAGAATCTCTGTGTTAGAATATATTATCTACTAATTAATTTTCAACCTTTCTTTTTCAAACTGTTGCTTTTTAAATCAGAAAGTCCAACATTTTTTTTTTCAGTTCTCATGATTCTTCCTTTTAGATAACCTGAACTACCACCAGAAAATGCTGCAATATGAAGATATAAACAGGCACATTTTCAACCATCTTAATATGACAGCCTGTTTTCCAAGTTCCTAAACTGAGACATTTCATCCAGTCATTTTCAAAGTAAATGAAGTAATTGGCCAGGTCATTAGAAGCTACAAAGGATTCAAAACCACTAAGTGTAAGTGTTTATTTTCCTTAAGGACTAGGAAACCACTTATACTTATTTTCTTGAGAATTTAAAATAGTAACAAAGGCAGCACTATTCAAATGGGAATTTTAGCTCCTCTTGGCCTTCTTTTCACGTCATCTGCCAATTCCCACTTCCACAAGGTGAGAATTTGCAGGCTTATATTTTTTCACTAAATTATTTCTTCCTTGCATAGTTTTTTTTTTTTTTTTTCATCCTGGAAGAATGACTTCTAGAAGAGTTACTTTTCAGATTACACCATTAAAAACACCTGGCATAAAAAATTAAAGCCCTAACCATAAAAAGTCAATTACTAATTCTCTGTTTGACGAAACTGTATTCTCAACATCAGTGTAATTTATCTTCTTCAGTTAGCACCAATTAGCATAGGGAAGAATGGGGCTCGAATCATATTATCTTCATCTCTGTCTCTCCTGGAAAGTTCAAATTGATCCTCTTCTCCCTCAGATTTGGGAGATGTGGCCAATGCCGACATGTCTGTGAGACGACAGGTAGGAGATACAGAAGTGGCTTTACACATACTATGCAATAGAAAAGACCATCTGCATTGTACCCAGAAGACCTGGGAGTATTCTTACAACTAATTCAGAGTCCACTTCAAACTCTGAACTTTAGACTCCTAATCATGCTGCCTTTGGAGTCTCTTGGTTGTTTCCTATAACTTCTTCCACTACCTCTCACCCTACTTCTCAGCATATTGCGTGTCTCCACTTGTTTTCCTGTCTTGCTCTGCCCCATAATGTGATTACCTTTAATAACAGATTCAGCGCTCCAAGACTTTCAAGCCCTTTTTATAGGAAACTAACAAAATATAACTGTTTTCAAGACCTAATAAAATTAATCTTTATTGGTCTATAAGCCTTTCTTTTCAAACTGTTGCTTTAAATCAGAAAGTGCTTGCCTTTTAGATAACCTGAACTACCACCAGAAAATGCTGCAATATGAAGATATAAACAGGCACATTTTCAACCATCTTAATATGACAGCCTGTTTTCCAAGTTCCTAAACTGAGACATTTCATCCAGTCATTTTCAAAGTAAATGAAGTAATTGGCCAGGTCATTAGAAGCTACAAAGGATTCAAAACCACTAAGTGTAAGTGTTTATTTTCCTTAAGGACTAGGAAACCACTTATACTTATTTTCTTGAGAATTTAAAATAGTAACAAAGGCAGCACTATTCAAATGGGAATTTTAGCTCCTCTTGGCCTTCTTTTCACGTCATCTGCCAATTCCCACTTCCACAAGGTGAGAATTTGCAGGCTTATATTTTTTCACTAAATTATTTCTTCCTTGCATAGTTTTTTTTTTTTTTTTTCATCCTGGAAGAATGACTTCTAGAAGAGTTACTTTTCAGATTACACCATTAAAAACACCTGGCATAAAAAATTAAAGCCCTAACCATAAAAAGTCAATTACTAATTCTCTGTTTGACGAAACTGTATTCTCAACATCAGTGTAATTTATCTTCTTCAGTTAGCACCAATTAGCATAGGGAAGAATGGGGCTCGAATCATATTATCTTCATCTCTGTCTCTCCTGGAAAGTTCAAATTGATCCTCTTCTCCCTCAGATTTGGGAGATGTGGCCAATGCCGACATGTCTGTGAGACGACAGGTAGGAGATACAGAAGTGGCTTTACACATACTATGCAATAGAAAAGACCATCTGCATTGTACCCAGAAGACCTGGGAGTATTCTTACAACTAATTCAGAGTCCACTTCAAACTCTGAACTTTAGACTCCTAATCATGCTGCCTTTGGAGTCTCTTGGTTGTTTCCTATAACTTCTTCCACTACCTCTCACCCTACTTCTCAGCATATTGCGTGTCTCCACTTGTTTTCCTGTCTTGCTCTGCCCCATAATGTGATTACCTTTAATAACAGATTCAGCGCTCCAAGACTTTCAAGCCCTTTTTATAGGAAACTAACAAAATATAACTGTTTTCAAGACCTAATAAAATTAATCTTTATTGGTCTATAAGCCTAAAGTGGATATCCCAGAATAGACTTTTCCTAAACTGTGGCTGTCACTGAATCAGCCTCTTAGTTTCAATCAAATCTGATCTGGAATCTGTAACTATTTAACTTTTTCATCTTTCCACCCCAGCCAGCCCTCAATAGCCACTGGGATCCTGGACTTCTTGTCTACTATAATAAATGATATGTGCCTCCTCTTGCCCACACTCCCAGGAGGTCAGGCTGCATATTTGTATGACAAATTTAAACTGATATCCAAAGTGATCAGAGTCCTGAGAAATTCTCCATCATGGATAAAGGGGAAGGTAAAGAAAACAGCCCCAGGATTAAAGAAGCGCTCAGTCTTGAGCAGGATGACCACCTAATGGTATAGCCAATAGTTATTTCAATATCCACCTAAGAGAGGAGCAGGTATGGAGCATGTCAATTCATTATATTTCACTTAATTTGAGGCCTCTAACAAGTGATCATTGTTGTGTGAGGTCAGTTATACCTTTAAAAGAAAATTTATTTCACTTACCCAGTTTCTTCTTCCCTGTTTTCACAGTGGAGTATCCAACATGGAGCTATTACTCTGATGGAATACTATATTTACTAGTCATGTAAGTCTGTCATATGCACTCATATGAAGTGGTAATATAACAAATGAATCCTGATAATGTAATTTATACTTGCATGATTAGATATCTTAGTAACATTAGGTATCTTAATAATTAAATTCAGGAGAAATCAGTAGCAAATTAATAACAAAGAGAAACTTCTGGTCCTATTTATGGCAAAATCTTACATATATAAAATGTTAATACTTTACAAAGTGTATCTTGCATGGGTTTTCTGATAATGTCCACCATTGTCCAAGGTGTGAGAATTATTGCTCTCATTTATGGATAAGAAAGTTTTCAAAGTCACACATTTGGTTCATAATAGGCAAAGGGCGTGAAAACATGAATTTCTGTGCTTTCCATATGTACAAAAAATATTGGAAGCATTAGGCTAAAATGACTGTATTCTCTGGATTTCCTTAACAGTATAAGATATATCTTCTTCCTTTCTAACTTGGCCTTGTCTCTTCTGTGTCTTTGCCAGTTTTTTATCCCAACTTGGCTGCTAAATGCTGAAATTGTTCAGAGTTCAGTTGTGGCCTGTTGTCTCACCTCACACTCTACTTAAATGGCTTCATCCATTCACATGGAGTTAAAATTCTACCTACATGCCAACAATTCATAAATACTTTATTTCCATACCATTCTCATATTTTACATGCCAGTGCAAGTTTAGTGAGCCAAACATTGATTTCTGAACTCTTATTTTCTACCTATCTTCCACTTTTCAGAAAAACTTGTCTTTACCCAGTCTCCCGCAGATCAAGAATGACACCTTCATGCAATCAAATGCCCCATTCCTAGACCAGGAGTGATATCTGTGAGCAACCACCCACCTCTTTCACTTTCTTTATCAAATTGATAAGCAAGTCCTTATGATTATGTATCAGCCAACAGGTCCCAACTGTGTCCACTGTCACCTTTCTCACTGTTAACATCTAAATCCGTGATGTCAGTTCTTTTCAACTTGCCCCCTTGAATCAACAATGTAAGATTTAAAAATGGAAAGGAGGCACGTCAGCATCCTCTGCTTACAATCCTTCAGTGGCTTCCTTTTGACTTTTGGAAGACAAATTATTGCTATAATTTATGGAGTCCTTCTCTCATCAGCCCTTATACCAACCTTATCTCATGGGCTTCTTTTCCTTTCCTCCTTCTCTACAATCTTGCACACTGGTCTCTTTCAGTTTCTCCAAGGTGTCAACCTCAGAGACTGTCTACCTGCTGGCTCCTCTTCCTGTGATGTTCACGTGACTCATATAATTGTAGTTTAAGTTCTCTTACTCAGGAAGACCTTTCCTGACTATATTCTCTTGATCTATATTATGTCCTCTTGCATAAACTTTCAAGCATCATATTCTTTTTTTGTGTGTAGTGCTTATCACAGTGTTAAATAACTTCTTTGTATGGTTATCTTTTTTTTCTGAAATTCTCAGTAGACTATAAAATTAATGAGAACAGGAGTCAAATCTTCTTTGCTCTCTTTGAACTGTCATTTAGCATTGTCTCTGGTGGTAGGGTTTCCTGGTTGCTCAGCAGTAAAGAATCTGCCTGCCAATGCTGGAGACGCAGGTTTGATCCCTTGGTTGGGAAGATCTCTGGAGAAGGAAACAGCAACTCATGCTAACATTGTTGCCTGGGAAATCCTTCTGTGTCTTTGCCAGTTTTTTATCCCAACTTGGCTGCTAAATGCTGAAATTGTTCAGAGTTCAGTTGTGGCCTGTTGTCTCACCTCACACTCTACTTAAATGGCTTCATCCATTCACATGGAGTTAAAATTCTACCTACATGCCAACAATTCATAAATACTTTATTTCCATACCATTCTCATATTTTACATGCCAGTGCAAGTTTAGTGAGCCAAACATTGATTTCTGAACTCTTATTTTCTACCTATCTTCCACTTTTCAGAAAAACTTGTCTTTACCCAGTCTCCCGCAGATCAAGAATGACACCTTCATGCAATCAAATGCCCCATTCCTAGACCAGGAGTGATATCTGTGAGCAACCACCCACCTCTTTCACTTTCTTTATCAAATTGATAAGCAAGTCCTTATGATTATGTATCAGCCAACAGGTCCCAACTGTGTCCACTGTCACCTTTCTCACTGTTAACATCTAAATCCGTGATGTCAGTTCTTTTCAACTTGCCCCCTTGAATCAACAATGTAAGATTTAAAAATGGAAAGGAGGCACGTCAGCATCCTCTGCTTACAATCCTTCAGTGGCTTCCTTTTGACTTTTGGAAGACAAATTATTGCTATAATTTATGGAGTCCTTCTCTCATCAGCCCTTATACCAACCTTATCTCATGGGCTTCTTTTCCTTTCCTCCTTCTCTACAATCTTGCACACTGGTCTCTTTCAGTTTCTCCAAGGTGTCAACCTCAGAGACTGTCTACCTGCTGGCTCCTCTTCCTGTGATGTTCACGTGACTCATATAATTGTAGTTTAAGTTCTCTTACTCAGGAAGACCTTTCCTGACTATATTCTCTTGATCTATATTATGTCCTCTTGCATAAACTTTCAAGCATCATATTCTTTTTTTGTGTGTAGTGCTTATCACAGTGTTAAATAACTTCTTTGTATGGTTATCTTTTTTTTCTGAAATTCTCAGTAGACTATAAAATTAATGAGAACAGGAGTCAAATCTTCTTTGCTCTCTTTTGAACTGTCATTTAGCATTGTCTCTGGTGGTAGGGTTTCCCTGGTTGCTCAGCAGTAAAGAATCTGCCTGCCAATGCTGGAGACGCAGGTTTGATCCCTTGGTTGGGAAGATCTCTGGGAGAAGGAAACAGCAACTCATGCTAACATTGTTGCCTGGGAAATCCTATGGACAGAAGGGTCTGGCAGGCTACAGTCCATTGGGTCACAAAGAGTCAGACACGCCTAAACTATAGCAGCAACTGGCAGTATACTAGATTAAGTAATACTGGGAAACCAACACATCATGTAACCTAGAGTATATATTTCCCTTTGGGTGCCTTGGTTTTCTCATTTACCTAAAGAAGAGACGACAGTCTGTTTTCTAATTTTCCTTTTATGTCCAAAATGTCTTAATCTGTTATACTAGTGAAAACATATCCAGTAACCATACCTCAAGTCTTAGAACACATTAAATAGGTCTCCAAGTGAAGAAGAAATGTGTTTATTTGTACCATCGTGACATTTAGGCAGATTCTGTTGCTACTTTTACACAGCTAGAAGCAAATTTAGGATTAAATCTTCTGACTCTGCTTCTCTTCTCTTTTCTGCAGGAAGATTTATTTAGCTTTTTATTTTTCTCTTGGCCACTTCTATTGGTCTTTCATCTATTTATTTTTCACCCATCTTTGTTCTTTGGCCTGTGTGGGCTTCCCATCGCAGTGGCCTCTGTCGTCAAAGAGCACTGGCTCTGGGCGCATGTGCTCCAGAACTCCGGCTCAGTAATTGGACACATCAGTCCAGCCGCAAGTGGGATCTTCCCATGCCAAGGATTGAACCGGCACCCCTTGCACTGCAAGGTGGTGTCCTTACCCACTGGACCACCAGGGAAGTCCAGGAAGATTTAAATTAAAGTTCATACTCATTCATCCTAGACTGCACTGTGTGTATGTGTGTGTCTGTTTTATTAAAGTTTCTGTCTTGAAGAGCATCTTAGCCCTATAAAATAAGTTTTATTCTGAGATTCAAGTGCATCATCCCTGTGTCCTCCACTCTTTGTATGTAAAGTCAAAGACTATTGAGTTAAATGGGATCATAGCAATTATAAAATAATCCAAATACTTATTTTATAGTCCATTAGTGGTCCCAACAAGGAGGAATCTGTCATGTTGATTTTTTCTTAGAGTCTGTCTGAAAGGCAATATAAGAGAACATACACCATAGTCTTTATAAATAAATATTCAAACAAGTCAAAACCACTCAAAAGACAAAACACTCCTTTCAAATTACCATTGTTTATCTTCCACTGTGTTTCCATTCGTAAATATGTGATCTTCTGTCTTACCCAAGTCTCATTCCTTTTCTATTATAGATCACAGACGTTGGGTTAATAGTTTTGTAAACTAGTCCTATTTCTTGCTTTAAAATTGACTCCACATTTACAGGACATTTTTGGAATCTCATACAAATGCAAATATTTATGAAAGTTGCTAGCCTCAGAATTAAATATGGCTGTTCCCTTAAAGCATGAGAAGGATTTTTTTCATTGCATTCTGGAAACTTACTGACTTACTGACTCCCCAAAAAGCTTGGGATCATTCATCCCCAAATTATCTAGTAGTTGAGAAAACTAAAGTAGATCTTGGAGAAACGAACCTTCCCACAGACAGAAAGAGGCATGAGCAATAAATGACATGTCTCTGGCTCTGCAATTGAACCTCTTAGTCTCATGTCCAGGAGTTCAAGTCAATACACAATATTTTTCCCCTTTTGTGCATAGGACCTGGGTAGGGGAGTAGATGTGTTTTTGCTTATGCTAGAATTTCTCAGAATATGACATTCATTTTGAGTTTTTATAAAGGTATTGAGGAGAGTGCTACATACCTACAGACAATAAATAATGGACAGAAACCTACTTATAATTTTTGTGAAAAAATGCATTACTCTTGGTAAACAGAAATTACTGCAGGAAATAGGTGATACATAACTACTGTGCTTACTTGGCATAGTAAATATCAGTTTTCTTTAAAAATCTGAAACTTGATAAGTTCTAAAATCCAGTGTCCTCCACTCTTTGTATGTAAATCAAATATTGAGATTCAAGTGCATCATCCCTGTGTCCTCCACTCTTTGTATGTAAAGTCAAAGACTATTGAGTTAAATGGGATCATAGCAATTATAAAATAATCCAAATACTTATTTTATAGTCCATTAGTGGTCCCAACAAGGAGGAATCTGTCATGTTGATTTTTTCTTAGAGTCTGTCTGAAAGGCAATATAAGAGAACATACACCATAGTCTTTATAAATAAATATTCAAACAAGTCAAAACCACTCAAAAGACAAAACACTCCTTTCAAATTACCATTGTTTATCTTCCACTGTGTTTCCATTCGTAAATATGTGATCTTCTGTCTTACCCAAGTCTCATTCCTTTTCTATTATAGATCACAGACGTTGGGTTAATAGTTTTGTAAACTAGTCCTATTTCTTGCTTTAAAATTGACTCCACATTTACAGGACATTTTTGGAATCTCATACAAATGCAAATATTTATGAAAGTTGCTAGCCTCAGAATTAAATATGGCTGTTCCCTTAAAGCATGAGAAGGATTTTTTTCATTGCATTCTGGAAACTTACTGACTTACTGACTCCCCAAAAAGCTTGGGATCATTCATCCCCAAATTATCTAGTAGTTGAGAAAACTAAAGTAGATCTTGGAGAAACGAACCTTCCCACAGACAGAAAGAGGCATGAGCAATAAATGACATGTCTCTGGCTCTGCAATTGAACCTCTTAGTCTCATGTCCAGGAGTTCAAGTCAATACACAATATTTTTCCCCTTTTGTGCATAGGACCTGGGTAGGGGAGTAGATGTGTTTTTGCTTATGCTAGAATTTCTCAGAATATGACATTCATTTTGAGTTTTTATAAAGGTATTGAGGAGAGTGCTACATACCTACAGACAATAAATAATGGACAGAAACCTACTTATAATTTTTGTGAAAAAATGCATTACTCTTGGTAAACAGAAATTACTGCAGGAAATAGGTGATACATAACTACTGTGCTTACTTGGCATAGTAAATATCAGTTTTCTTTAAAAATCTGAAACTTGATAAGTTCTAAAAATCTTAGTAATACTTTTCAGTGTAGAATTTGGAGCCAAAAACAGCTAGGTAAATATCCTGTTGCCTACTTTCCTACTTGGCCAGTTCATTAGGGATCTTTGTGCTTCATTTTGTTCATCTATACATTAGAGTTAATAATTGTAGCTATTTGACATGTGCATGGATGAACTGAAGTATTGTATATTTATAAACTATTTAAGAAAGTTCTGGCACATCATACAATCTTGATAAATGTTAACTGTGATTTTAATGCAGATATGAGCAGGATGTCTGGGATACATAAGTACAGTTGTATTTTTTTCTTCTTAGGAAGGCCAAGAAAGGCCTTCTTCTTCCTAAAACTGCTGGTCCTTGATAATTTTCTCCACCTCCCCACTCCAATCTGTCTTTCAAAATCTGCTCAGATGTATTCTTTTTCTGAAAAGCCCTTTGGTCTCCTTGCACCTTTAAAAAAAACTTTTTTGAAATCAGAATGAATCACTCTACTCTTTAAACTACTTCTAGATTCTATATTTTACCACCATCTATTGAGCTGTTCTTATTTGCCTTACCTTTCATTCTCAACTTTGATGAATGTTGGTGAATTTTCTTTGCATTGAGTATTGAAGACTATCTCTTAACATATTAGGGACCCTTGTACATGCTGGGAATATATAGTATAATACATGTAAAGAAATAATACAAACAGAAAAAGTAGGAAAACATTGATTGCCCAAGGACTTTGTCTACCAACTAGTAAAATGTATTTTACTATAAACAATTAAACCAGAATGAGGTTAAGCCAAATAGATAAGTCAAAAAAAGAAGATAAAATGTCCAAAGAAAGAAAGGTTTTTTTGTTTCAATAAATGGAGTTCAGATAATTGGGCAAAAACTTTGGAAAAAATGTTTTGAAAAAAGAAAAAAGGATCACACAACACACCTTAAATTAAAATAAATCTCAGATGAGTTCAAGATTATAATGTTATTATTAAAAAATAAAGCAAATGTAAATATTTTATTTTAGGCTTTTGAAACAAATTTTACCATTTATAATGAAGGTAGAAAATGCATTACTCTTGGTAAACAGAAATTACTGCAGGAAATAGGTGATACATAACTACTGTGCTTACTTGGCATAGTAAATATCAGTTTTCTTTAAAAATCTGAAACTTGATAAGTTCTAAAAATCTTAGTAATACTTTTCAGTGTAGAATTTGGAGCCAAAAACAGCTAGGTAAATATCCTGTTGCCTACTTTCCTACTTGGCCAGTTCATTAGGGATCTTTGTGCTTCATTTTGTTCATCTATACATTAGAGTTAATAATTGTAGCTATTTGACATGTGCATGGATGAACTGAAGTATTGTATATTTATAAACTATTTAAGAAAGTTCTGGCACATCATACAATCTTGATAAATGTTAACTGTGATTTTAATGCAGATATGAGCAGGATGTCTGGGATACATAAGTACAGTTGTATTTTTTTCTTCTTAGGAAGGCCAAGAAAGGCCTTCTTCTTCCTAAAACTGCTGGTCCTTGATAATTTTCTCCACCTCCCCACTCCAATCTGTCTTTCAAAATCTGCTCAGATGTATTCTTTTTCTGAAAAGCCCTTTGGTCTCCTTGCACCTTTAAAAAAAACTTTTTTGAAATCAGAATGAATCACTCTACTCTTTAAACTACTTCTAGATTCTATATTTTACCACCATCTATTGAGCTGTTCTTATTTGCCTTACCTTTCATTCTCAACTTTGATGAATGTTGGTGAATTTTCTTTGCATTGAGTATTGAAGACTATCTCTTAACATATTAGGGACCCTTGTACATGCTGGGAATATATAGTATAATACATGTAAAGAAATAATACAAACAGAAAAAGTAGGAAAACATTGATTGCCCAAGGACTTTGTCTACCAACTAGTAAAATGTATTTTACTATAAACAATTAAACCAGAATGAGGTTAAGCCAAATAGATAAGTCAAAAAAAGAAGATAAAATGTCCAAAGAAAGAAAGGTTTTTTTGTTTCAATAAATGGAGTTCAGATAATTGGGCAAAAACTTTGGAAAAAATGTTTTGAAAAAAGAAAAAAGGATCACACAACACACCTTAAATTAAAATAAATCTCAGATGAGTTCAAGATTATAATGTTATTATTAAAAAATAAAGCAAATGTAAATATTTTATTTTTAGGCTTTTGAAACAAATTTTACCATTTATAATGAAGGTAGAAACTATATTTTAAATTACAACCGATAGAATAAGGCTTCACATGGAAGAAATACTGTAAGCAATGATTAAAACATTAAAGTTGGAAAAATATATGCATAAAATATATTAAAATGAAGATTAATAGCTTTGATTTCCAAGAAACTCTTTAAAATAAGAAAAGACAAACTCAAAAATAAAATTGATAAATGGCATAACCAGACAGTTCTCAGAAGAAGATTCACCAATAAAGATATTGAACCAAACAAGTAATAAAAATATCAAATTAACCTATTCTGAGATATCGATTTAAAGCTATCAAATTGAATAGCTTGTTTGTTCTGAGTAAAATCTGTTTTGGGCATGGATATGGCCAAAGGGATTTCACATAAACTAAAAAACAGGCCTGTAAATTGACATATCTTTCTGGAGAGTAATTTGACAACATAACAAAAACATACAATAGTGCCCACTCACCTTGTGGCATCAACTCTAATTTATACTTTAGGCTAATGAAACAATCAGGTTTGTGTGAAAATACGAATGTGCAAAGACTACAGTACAGCAGCGTTTATCTATAATGTCTATCCATAAGCAATGTTGGAAAACGTTCTAGAGTACCCATGTATTGTTAGTTATCAGCCATTATAAGCCTCTAAGGTCTGCATTTATTGACATGAAGATTAGCACAATGCCCTATAAAGTGTAAGAACTGTTTTAAAAGTATCACATTTATTATGATCTCATAATAAGAAATGTACATATACATTGGGAAGAAGTAGGGAGTTCATATAAAACTATGGAACCATACATGAAGATTGTGCCTCAAGCAGTATTTAGGTAAGTATTATATTCTTCTCTTTATATGTTTATAAGACCATGTTGTCTAGAGTAAATTCATTGTGTATTTTTTCTATGATTGAAACATATTGCTTTGAAAAAGAAACATATTGCCCAATAATCAAATGGATTTTTTTAAAAAAGGCACTTCAGTAGTTTCCAATGACACTAGCTAAATACTTGGAAATGGTCATCTTCAAGGTCTCCCTCTGTGTAATTAGAAACACAGCTGTTGAGACTTGAACAGGAATAATTGTAGACTCCAGATTATGCTTTCCTATTTTTCCTTCTCTTCTTAGTTTTCCAGAGTCCAAGAAAACAAAACACCATGAATTATTAGTCCATGGAAAAATTACCAGGGGAAAAATACTGGTTTTAAAACCTTCATTTTTGTAAATAATTTACTTCATTCTAGGACCTAAACATTCAAAACACCCAAGATTTATAGTTCACAATGCTAGATCTATTTCCCGTGGAATGCCAGATACATTTTCCAGATGTGTTGTTTATGAGACTAGATTGTTCATCACAGGTGTCGGATGTTTTGTTTGGCTTTTTTTTTTTAACTCTTTCAAATTCTCTAATTAGCCTTAGACAAAAGAGGAAACCTGCTTAGTTCATTTTCAGAACATGATGCAGAGGTCCCTTCTACAACTCAGTCACAAGACAGATATGTTAAAAGCTGATGAAAATTGACATGTAATGTTAGCACAGGTCATTTGGAGTAGATTTTGTGAAGATGGATTTTCCTAAACACAAAAAATTTACTGCTAAATTGAGTATGAAATAGCATTCTAGAAATAGCATGAGTTTTATTTTTTATTTTGTAATTCATGTACAGAGTGAATACCCAATAAATAGATGACAGTGATCTAGCTGATATTGAGAGAACATCCATACATTTAAAAAATATTCATCAAATATTTACTTTGTTTTATGTATTTCCATCATGTCTCATCTCTATTTCTTTGTTGAAAGTTAATGTTCTATGCCTTATTAGAAATTTTCCTTTGGCCAATGTGGTTAGCACATGCCCTATAAAGTGTAAGAACTGTTTTAAAAGTATCACATTTATAGATCAAATGTGATTTTTAGGATATAAAACTATGGAACCATACATGAAGATTGTGCCTCAAGCAGTATTTAGGTAAGTATTATATTCTTCTCTTTATATGTTTATAAGACCATGTTGTCTAGAGTAAATTCATTGTGTATTTTTCTATGATTGAAACATATTGCTTTGAAAAGAAACATATTGCCCAATAATCAAATGGATTTTTTTAAAAAAGGCACTTCAGTAGTTTCCAATGACACTAGCTAAATACTTGGAAATGGTCATCTTCAAGGTCTCCCTCTGTGTAATTAGAAACACAGCTGTTGAGACTTGAACAGGAATAATTGTAGACTCCAGATTATGCTTTCCTATTTTTCCTTCTCTTCTTAGTTTTCCAGAGTCCAAGAAAACAAAACACCATGAATTATTAGTCCATGGAAAAATTACCAGGGGAAAAATACTGGTTTTAAAACCTTCATTTTTGTAAATAATTTACTTCATTCTAGGACCTAAACATTCAAAACACCCAAGATTTATAGTTCACAATGCTAGATCTATTTCCCGTGGAATGCCAGATACATTTTCCAGATGTGTTGTTTATGAGACTAGATTGTTCATCACAGGTGTCGGGTTTTTTGTTTTTGTTTTTGTTTTTTTTTAACTCTTTCAAATTCTCTAATTAGCCTTAGACAAAAGAGGAAACCTGCTTAGTTCATTTTCAGAACATGATGCAGAGGTCCCTTCTACAACTCAGTCACAAGACAGATATGTTAAAAGCTGATGAAAATTGACATGTAATGTTAGCACAGGTCATTTGGAGTAGATTTTGTGAAGATGGATTTTCCTAAACACAAAAAATTTACTGCTAAATTGAGTATGAAATAGCATTCTAGAAATAGCATGAGTTTTATTTTTTATTTTGTAATTCATGTACAGAGTGAATACCCAATAAATAGATGACAGTGATCTAGCTGATATTGAGAGAACATCCATACATTTAAAAAATATTCATCAAATATTTACTTTGTTTTATGTATTTCCATCATGTCTCATCTCTATTTCTTTGTTGAAAGTTAATGTTCTATGCCTTATTAGAAATTTTCCTTTGGCTAATGTGGTTGATTTTGCTACTGTAGCTAATAATAATGACAGTCACCATCACAATAAAAGTAGCCTTATTTATTAAACACTTACTTTAACAAGCACCACTACTCTATTATGACTATTCTCATTTTATAGAAGAGGAAATTTACCAGTGAAAGATATCAAGGAAATAACTGGTGAAGATGAAAATCAGCCTTAGTTTGTCTGATTTTGACTTTACATGGCATGATATTGTTGTCTTTGCCAGTGTATTCTGAAATGGAGATTTACTTCTTTTAAGCAAAAACAGAATTTAAGTGTAAAATACATGTTTGTACCACTAATATATTCTTATTTCTACAGTCCCACTTTAGTCAAGGTATTCTATACCTGCACATATCAGGAGTAGAGAAAAATGTTTCAAGAGATGACAGCAGCATTTAAGCTAAAACACCAAGGTAGGAAAAACTGAAAATGATGCCTAGCTACTATAGAGCTACTGTCTATGAGTCGAGTGCTTTATACCTTAGACTTTCTTTCATGGCTTTTCTGGAGACTGTTGGACACATTGTTTTCAATCCTGTTTGACTTTACTCTGCCTCACAGTATATTAGACATCAGCTACAAACCCTAGTGGCACAGACAGTAAAGAATCTTCCTGCAGTGGAAGAGACCTAGTTTTGATCTCTTGAGTTGGGAAGATCCCCCGGAGAAGGGAATGGCTGTCCACTCCAGTATTCTTGCTTGGAGAAACCCATGGACAGAGGAGCAATGGACTACAGTTCATGGGGTTGCAAAGACTCAGACACAACCAAGCACACACACACATGCACAACTATTTATTGTGTCATACACATTTGTTTTCATTTAATTAAATCCCAGAGTCTATCATACAGAATGAAGAAACTCAAAGAGAAAAACAAATATTATATATTAATGCATATATGTGGAATCCAGAAAAATAGTACGGATGAACCTATTTGCAGGACAGGAGTAGAGACACAGATGTAGAGACCAGACCTGTGGACATGGAGGCCAGGGACTGTGGGTTGATTTGAGAGATTAGGTCTGACGTAAATATACTACCATGGGTAAAATACCTAGTGAGAAACTGCTGTATAGCACAGGGAGGCCAGCGTGGTGCTCTGTGATGACCTAGAAGGCCAGAATAGGGGTTGGGAGGTCCAAGAGAGAGCAGATATATGTATACTTACAGCTGATTCACTTCATTGTACAGCAGAAACTAACACAACACTGTAATTATACTCATATGTTGTTGTTTAGTCACTAAGTCATGCCCAACTCTTTCAAGCCCATGGACTGCAACCTACCAGTTTCCTCTGTCCATGGGATTTTTCTGGGCAAGAATACTGGAGTAGGCTGCTATTCCCTTTTCCAGAGTATCTTTCTAACCCAGAGATCACAGATTCTTTACCACTGAGCCACTAGGGAAGCACAATTATACTCACATATATATACACAAATGTATATATATTATGTATATATAGTATTATATACATATTACATATCTGTACATATAGTACATATGTATATACTATATATATATGTGTGTGTGTGTATATATATATATATATAATGTATTTTCATGTGAATTGGTTAATTTTTTCCTGGATATGTATTTGTTTTAAGCTTCAAAAGGAGTATTTTTTTTAACTCCTTGGAGGGGCTTCAGAGTTCCTGAGAAATCCCAGCTATTCATGCATGGTTTTGTGTAACAAGTAAATAATAAGTTTTTTCCTTTGTGATGGTATTTTTAATATTCATTTTCTGTGTTAGCTTTACTATTGTTGTTTGTTTGTCCTTCCTCAAATGGCCCTACTTCATGAGGTAGTATGCAAAAGAAAATGCCTCTTGATCACTTTTTGCCCCTACTTCCTAATATAAAGTGATGTTGTACTGTCTTCTTTTTCTCTTCTTAGCCCTTCCTTTTTGTTCATTTCCTTCAACAGATAATTGTGAATTTGTATCTATAAAAGATCACTATAAGAAATGAAGCAATTTTTTCCATACATTCTGGAACAGTAGTGGTGCTGGAATATAATGTCAAAATATGTGTCTGATTTTTAAATAATGGTGAAGTAAAAGCATTTTTATTTTACATGCCAAAGTATCCTCTGTGTCTTGGGCACTGTGGTAGACAGAACTCAGTGTGACCCCAGTGTTCACACCCTGTATGACTGGGACTTTTGTCTTGCATCTAAGAAATGCAAATATGCTGTAGCAAATATGTTGCAATGTGATGAGATGACATCACTCTGGTAATTTTTGGTTGTTACTATGATTGTGTATATATATACATATCTACCTTACTTCCAGATGAGAGAGACTTTCTAACTCATCTCCCTTCTTGGTTTAAAGTAACACACTCGCATTGTTGTCAGGTGCCTGTAGAGAGGGCCAGGTGTTGAGAAATCACAATTCTAAGAATTGAAAGAAGCCTCTAACAAACAGGCAGTAGAAAAATGAAACAAAGGAGGGGGCATCCTTAGTCTTACAATTCCAGTGAGGTGGATTCTGCAACAACCTGAGCGAGCTTGAAAGTGTATCTTCTCCTATTTATACACCTGATGAGGCCATGGCCCGACTGACACACTGATTACATTCCTGTGAAAATATGAACAATGGAACAGCTAAGTCATGCTCAGACTCCTAACTCATGAAACTGTGGGGTAATTATGCGTTCTTTTACGTTAACTAAGTTTATGGTGCCTTATTGTACAGCATTAGAAAACTAATCCAGTCTCCGAATATCAACTTGCATTTTCCTTACTCAGGTTAACAAATTCCATTTACATAATTCCAGTGGGTAACCTAGTGGATGAAAGAGAAATTTACTTTTCCAGAGCAATTTTCTTGGTCATTTGATTTAGACTTACGGCGAATTTAAGACAATGAAAACTGGCTTCAATGTTTTAAATGGGAAGAGACACCTTTTTAAATGATTTGATACATGAATGTAATAATTGCATATCTTCACTTAATCAATATGGTCTCTAAAAAATTTGTCTCTCTCAAAAGTGCTTTAAAAGCTATACTATGTGAAAAGTTAGGGAATTTAGGATTGGCATATCCACACTACTAGAAACAACCTAAGTGTCCAACAATACATGAATGGATAAAGATATGGCACATATATACAATAGAGTATTACTGAGCCACCAAAAGGAAAGAAATAGGGTCATTTGTAGAGATATGGATGGACCTAGAGTCTATCATACAGAGTGAAGTAAGTCAGAAAGAGAAAAACATCGTGTACTAACCCATGTATGCCGAATCTATATATATAAAAAAAAGGTACAGATGAATCTATTTCCAAGGCAGGAATAGAGATGCAGATGTAGAGAATGAGCATGTGGACACAGTGGGGGGAAGGGAGAGAAAGACAAACTGGGAGATTGGACTTGACATATATACACTACCATGTGTAAAATAGCTAGTGGAAACCTGGTATAAAGCACAAGAAGCAGGGCTTCCCTGATGGTCCAGTGGGTAAAGAGTCAGCCTTATTGTGCAAGGGGCACTGGTTCAATCCCTGGCCCAGGAAGATCCCATGTGCCACAGAGCAGCTGGACCAGTGTGACCAATTAGGAGCCAGTGCTCTGGAGCACATGTGCCCAGAGCTAATGCTCTGCAAAGGGAGAGGCCACTGCAATGGGAGGCCCACACAGGCCAAAGAATAAATATGGATGAAAATAAATAAATAAATAAACAATAAAAGAGGCCAAAATTAACACACACACACACACACACAAGAAGCTCAAGGAAGTGCTCTATGATGGCCCAGATGGGTGAGAGAGAGGCCTGGAGTGGGAGGGAGATCCAAGAAGGAAGGAAGGAAGGAGAGGATTTGTGTATTCATATGGCTGATTCACTTCATTGTACAGCAGAAACTAGCATAATATTGTAAAATAATTATATTCCAATATAATAAAATAGATAACCAACAGGGACCTACTGTATAGCCCAGGGAACTCTGTTCAATATTACATAACAACCTACATGGGAAAAGAATTTGAAATAGAATAGATACATATTTATATGCAACTGAATCACTTTGCTGTACACCTGAAATTAACACAGGACTGTTAATAAATCATACTCTAATATAAAATAAAAAGTTTAAATCTTCCAAAAATTCTTCTCCAGATATTATCTGTCTACATCTAGTTTCAGTCAGAGATTCCTTTATTTTCTATTTGAAAAGTTCTTTGAAATCTTTTGCTGGTCTCTCCACTTTCCAATCCATACTCTTCTATGTTAAAAGAGGGAGTTAACATACAACAGGAAGATGAGTGACTGCCCTTCACCTTCAAGCTAAAAACAATTCCTGCAAGTGTCTCATATCTTCCATCTACTCCACAGCCTTCTCTTCAGAGTTGTGTTTTAGGCATCTGTATTCTTCCCTCATCATGCCTATTAAACTGTACATTCCTTGAAAATAAGACTTGAGCCTGGTGATAAAAGCTTGTGAAAACAATAAATGACTCAAATTTTGAATCTAACATTGACCTGGTAAGAAAAGGCCACTATGACTTATATAGCCAATGAAACATGACAGTAAGATCAAGACACAGATATGGAATTTATTTACAAAATAACCTGTCCAAGACTTCAGTATCTGTGCTTGCTCTACAGAATCTACCTCTCACAACAGGGCCCTTTCCTTGATGTCTGGGAACATTGAACATCTAAATGAGAAGTGGTTTTTTTGTATTTTCATGCTTTCCTTAGTGTCTAAGTAACTTCTCTTCTAATCAGAGAGGATATAAATCAATAATATTTGCACTCAGAGAGATTGTCTTGAGTTTTTGCTTGTCTAGGTGGTAGACCAGATGTGCCTGAAAAGCTGACTACTGGGACCTAAAAAACTTAGTCCATATGTGGACTCCACTGCTAGTCCAAACAGACTCTCATGCAGCAGCTGCTTTTCATTATCTACTGCAATCTCTGAACCTTATTCTTTTGTCTTTCTTCCCACAAGATTATAATCTTCTCTGCTGGCCTTGAATGTGCAGAATTTCATAGTCTGGAAGGGTTAGACGACCACAGGCACTTAATCAGTTCTTTGAGCACTAGAACCAGTTGTGCTTAGAAATTTCTGGAGACACAATGCTTGATGTTGGAGTGTTTTTGAATGATCCAGCTGGAAGATACCCTAGAGATCTCATAAACATAGAGCCTGTATTTTCCAGGGTAGTTTTCAAAAGGCTGGCTCTATTGTCAGTATAGACAGATTAGTACTTGTTAGAAAATAATATTCTTGTTCTCAGAGACCTGGCTATCATTATAATAGTAGTAGCTATTCTAGAGAACACTTAAACATCTTTTGGGGCAGTATGTAAGGCAGTATGAGCTCAAGAATCAGACTGACTAGGTCCGAATTTGTGTTTTCCCAAGCTAAAAACAATTCCTGCAAGTGTCTCATATCTTCCATCTACTCCACAGCCTTCTCTTCAGAGTTGTGTTTTAGGCATCTGTATTCTTCCCTCATCATGCCTATTAAACTGTACATTCCTTGAAAATAAGACTTGAGCCTGGTGATAAAAGCTTGTGAAAACAATAAATGACTCAAATTTTGAATCTAACATTGACCTGGTAAGAAAAGGCCACTATGACTTATATAGCCAATGAAACATGACAGTAAGATCAAGACACAGATATGGAATTTATTTACAAAATAACCTGTCCAAGACTTCAGTATCTGTGCTTGCTCTACAGAATCTACCTCTCACAACAGGGCCCTTTCCTTGATGTCTGGGAACATTGAACATCTAAATGAGAAGTGGTTTTTTTTTTGTATTTTCATGCTTTCCTTAGTGTCTAAGTAACTTCTCTTCTAATCAGAGAGGATATAAATCAATAATATTTGCACTCAGAGAGATTGTCTTGAGTTTTTGCTTGTCTAGGTGGTAGACCAGATGTGCCTGAAAAGCTGACTACTGGGACCTAAAAAACTTAGTCCATATGTGGACTCCACTGCTAGTCCAAACAGACTCTCATGCAGCAGCTGCTTTTCATTATCTACTGCAATCTCTGAACCTTATTCTTTTGTCTTTCTTCCCACAAGATTATAATCTTCTCTGCTGGCCTTGAATGTGCAGAATTTCATAGTCTGGAAGGGTTAGACGACCACAGGCACTTAATCAGTTCTTTGAGCACTAGAACCAGTTGTGCTTAGAAATTTCTGGAGACACAATGCTTGATGTTGGAGTGTTTTTGAATGATCCAGCTGGAAGATACCCTAGAGATCTCATAAACATAGAGCCTGTATTTTCCAGGGTAGTTTTCAAAAGGCTGGCTCTATTGTCAGTATAGACAGATTAGTACTTGTTAGAAAATAATATTCTTGTTCTCAGAGACCTGGCTATCATTATAATAGTAGTAGCTATTCTAGAGAACACTTAAACATCTTTTGGGGCAGTATGTAAGGCAGTATGAGCTCAAGAATCAGACTGACTAGGTCCGAATTTGTGTTTTCCCATTCAGAGCAGTATAATCTAGAACAAGGACAAGTAACTTATACTCTCTGAACTTTGCTTCCCAGTTGTAAGGTGGGAATGGGAGAATTTCTATATCACAAGATTTTTATGAATATTAAATAGGATAATTTATATAAATCATTGAACAACCAGTAGCTACTGAATATATGTTACCTATTTTGATTATTGCATTTCCCTGGTAGCTCAGACAGTAAAGAATCTGCCTGCAATGCAGGAGACCCTGGTTCAATCCATGGGTTGGGAAGAGCCCCTGGAGAAGGAAATGGCAACCCATTCCAGTATTCTTTCCTAGAGAATCCCGTGAATAAAGGAACCTGGCTGGCTACAGTCCTTGGGGTTACAAAGAGCTGGATACGACTCTGATTATTAAAATTTTTATAGGTGAAGAAACAGAAGCATAAGAAATTTAAATAAGTTGTTTGAGCTAGACGACTGGCAAAGAAGTTGCAAATATGGTTTTGATTCAGATCTTTTTGAGTTCCTTGTACACCAAGGAGATCAAACTGGTCAATCTTAAAGGAAATCAACCCTGAATACTCATTAGAAGGACAGATGCTGAAGCTGAAGCTCCAGTATTTTGGTCACCTGATGCGAACTGCTGACTTATGGAAAAGTCCCTGATACTGGGAAAGATTGATACAGAAGGAGGAGTCTGTGGATGAGATGTTTGGATGGCATCACTGGTACAATGGACATGAGCTTTGGCAAACTCCAGGAGATGGTGAGGAATAGAGAAGGCCTGGCGTGCTATATAGTCCATGGGGTCACAAAGAGTTAGACATGACTGGACGACTCAACAACAACAATAGGTCTTTTTAGCACCAAGACCTTTTCACATGCATTTCACCATGAAGCTTAACACAGAAACTTCTGATGATATTCGTATGTTTTGCAATTCCTTGTTGTGGGAAACCCATGTTCACATCCACTATACCTGTTTTTTCTCCACTGTGAGAAGCTGGGGCTAGGATGAGAAGGGTTGCATGGGAGTGGCCTAGAGAAGGCAAACTTACCACTCTTTCCTTAGTTTCTTGTGACTGAGCCTCAGTTGGTTAGTAAAAGAACCAGAGCACCCCCTCTTCTCTGGGGTAGAAGGAAAGATACTAGTAAAAATACTTAGTAACTGTATTAACATGGAGAGAAAGCCATCAGAATGAATATGGTTGCTAGCCCCATATCAAGAGGATCGTGAAGGTTCCGTGTTATGTTATGCCAAGTTTGTGTCCTTTAGTTGCTGGATTGTGGGGGGTGGGAGGAATCTGTGAGCTGGTTTGGGGTGGAAATTCTTCCAGTCCAAGTGAAGTATTTCTATATTTTAACTATGGTGCAATCACCCAGTAGCAGACCACCTGAAGGGTAGTGCATGCTGCATGCCTAGAGGTGCACGCCTTTCATTCATTTACTGGTTTAGCTTCCAATCTTTGACACTTTAATGCCTTTATTCAATGATGAATTGTGAGGTGAATTATACTATTTCTCGGCAAGTGAAAATTTCAAATCCAGAGTCAATACTGATACCATAACTTGAGTCCTAAGTTAAACTACCTCAAACTCAGGATAATAAAGCTCACTGGAGAAAACTGAGACATACCTGGATGATAGTGACAGAGCCAGAACTTGAACTGAGAACTTCTCACTTTTCATCCAGTGCCTTCTCATCACATTATATTCATCTCTTTAACATCAAAAACAGCACTAATCTTCTGTGTAAATGTTTTCCCTGTCAGGATTTCTGCAGTCTGGTTGAGAGGCTTCTGATAAGGGTCTGTGCTAAGTCACTTCAGTTGTGCCTGACTCCTGACCCCATGGGCTGCAGCCAGCCAGGTAACTTGGTCCATGGCAGATGCTTTGGCAAACTCCAGGAGATGGTGAGGAATAGAGAAGGCCTGGCGTATATAGTCCATGGGGTCACAAAGAGTTAGACATGACTGGACGACTCAACAACAACAATAGGTCTTTTTAGCACCAAGACCTTTTCACATGCATTTCACCATGAAGCTTAACACAGAAACTTCTGATGATATTCGTATGTTTTGCAATTCCTTGTTGTGGGAAACCCATGTTCACATCCACTATACCTGTTTTTCTCCACTGTGAGAAGCTGGGGCTAGGATGAGAAGGGTTGCATGGGAGTGGCCTAGAGAAGGCAAACTTACCACTCTTTCCTTAGTTTCTTGTGACTGAGCCTCAGTTGGTTAGTAAAAGAACCAGAGCACCCCCTCTTCTCTGGGGTAGAAGGAAAGATACTAGTAAAAATACTTAGTAACTGTATTAACATGGAGAGAAAGCCATCAGAATGAATATGGTTGCTAGCCCCATATCAAGAGGATCGTGAAGGTTCCGTGTTATGTTATGCCAAGTTTGTGTCCTTTAGTTGCTGGATTGTGGGGGGTGGGAGGAATCTGTGAGCTGGTTTGGGGTGGAAATTCTTCCAGTCCAAGTGAAGTATTTCTATATTTTAACTATGGTGCAATCACCCAGTAGCAGACCACCTGAAGGGTAGTGCATGCTGCATGCCTAGAGGTGCACGCCTTTCATTCATTTACTGGTTTAGCTTCCAATCTTTGACACTTTAATGCCTTTATTCAATGATGAATTGTGAGGTGAATTATACTATTTCTCGGCAAGTGAAAATTTCAAATCCAGAGTCAATACTGATACCATAACTTGAGTCCTAAGTTAAACTACCTCAAACTCAGGATAATAAAGCTCACTGGAGAAAACTGAGACATACCTGGATGATAGTGACAGAGCCAGAACTTGAACTGAGAACTTCTCACTTTTCATCCAGTGCCTTCTCATCACATTATATTCATCTCTTTAACATCAAAAACAGCACTAATCTTCTGTGTAAATGTTTTCCCTGTCAGGATTTCTGCAGTCTGGTTGAGAGGCTTCTGATAAGGGTCTGTGCTAAGTCACTTCAGTTGTGCCTGACTCCGTCTGACCCCATGGGCTGCAGCCAGCCAGGTAACTTGGTCCATGGGATTCTCCAGGCAAGAATACTGGAGTAGGTTGTCATGCCCTCCTCCAGAGAATCTTCCCAACCCAGGGGTCAAACCCACATGTCTCCAGTCTCCTGCATTGTCAGGCAGGTTTTTTATCACTAGCACCACCTAGGAAGCCTAATAAGTGTCTGATGTACTTTAAATCCTTCCAAGCATATACAGTGATCAAATATCAACATGCTCAAAGACTCAGAAATTTCTAAAGTTTCTTATACATAGCTAAATGACTATTCCTGTGGTTTGCTAAGTTTGATCCAGGATTATTTTTAATATGAAGAGAGACTCCTGTTCAATCCAGGCTTTCAAGCTAACTGCATTTGCTCAAACCAAAGGCATGACTTATTTTTAATTTCTGTATGATATTAACAATGTGTTAATTTGTAGAAATTTCTGTATGATATTAATAACATGTTAATTTGAAGTCCAGAACTTATCACAGCTTCTCATGTATTGAGATGGTCAACCAGCATGTTTGTGAAACATATTGACTTAGCCAAGCATCCTGCCATGCTACATGAAACAGTTTTCTCTGAGTCCCCCTTTTTTTTCCCCCAAGGAAAGGGAGGAAATTGTGGGACGAGCAAATACAGCAGAAAAATTAGATCTACATCAGGCAAATGTGGCTCCATGCTTTTTCATTCTTTCCTGTCTTGTTCAAGAAGAGTTTAAATTACTTTAATTTTTAGTTTACCTAATTTCCTGACTTCTGATTGGCACAATAGGTTTTTGAGGAATGAAAATGACTTATGACAGTCATATCACTGAAATGACATTGAAATGGTCCATAAATTCTTTAAAATGAATTTAAGTTCAAGACTCTGGACAACTGTATAGGGTTTTATAAATGACAGGAGAGTCAGAATTGAACTCATCTTTCACAGTGCCTTCTCATCACATTATATTCATCTCTTTAACATCAAACAGCACTAATCTTCTGTGTAAATGTTTTCCCTGTCAGGATTTCTGCAGTCTGGTTGAGAGGCTTCTGATAAGGGTCTGTGCTAAGTCACTTCAGTTGTGCCTGACTCCGTCTGACCCCATGGGCTGCAGCCAGCCAGGTAACTTGGTCCATGGGATTCTCCAGGCAAGAATACTGGAGTAGGTTGTCATGCCCTCCTCCAGAGAATCTTCCCAACCCAGGGGTCAAACCCACATGTCTCCAGTCTCCTGCATTGTCAGGCAGGTTTTTTATCACTAGCACCACCTAGGAAGCCTAATAAGTGTCTGATGTACTTTAAATCCTTCCAAGCATATACAGTGATCAAATATCAACATGCTCAAAGACTCAGAAATTTCTAAAGTTTCTTATACATAGCTAAATGACTATTCCTGTGGTTTGCTAAGTTTGATCCAGGATTATTTTTAATATGAAGAGAGACTCCTGTTCAATCCAGGCTTTCAAGCTAACTGCATTTGCTCAAACCAAAGGCATGACTTATTTTTAATTTCTGTATGATATTAACAATGTGTTAATTTGTAGAAATTTCTGTATGATATTAATAACATGTTAATTTGAAGTCCAGAACTTATCACAGCTTCTCATGTATTGAGATGGTCAACCAGCATGTTTGTGAAACATATTGACTTAGCCAAGCATCCTGCCATGCTACATGAAACAGTTTTCTCTGAGTCCCCCTTTTTTTTCCCCCAAGGAAAGGGAGGAAATTGTGGGACGAGCAAATACAGCAGAAAAATTAGATCTACATCAGGCAAATGTGGCTCCATGCTTTTTCATTCTTTCCTGTCTTGTTCAAGAAGAGTTTAAATTACTTTAATTTTTAGTTTACCTAATTTCCTGACTTCTGATTGGCACAATAGGTTTTTGAGGAATGAAAATGACTTATGACAGTCATATCACTAGAAATGACATTGAAATGGTCCATAAATTCTTTAAAAATGAATTTAAGTTCAAGACTCTGGACAACTGTATAGGGTTTTTATAAATGACAGGAGAGTCAGAATTGAACTCATCTTTCCCTAACAGATCATATGTCTTCATAACTAAAGCAATAGATTTTTTTCATTTATTCCTTTAAGTATTTACTTAGTCTGTATCTCAGAGTTTCCCTGGTGACTCAGATGGTAAGAATCTGCCTGCAATGCAGGAGACCCAGGCTTGATGCCTGTGTCAGGAAGATCTCCTGGAGAAGGGAATGGCTACTCACTCCAGTGTTCTTGCCTGGAGAATTCCATGGACAGAGGAGCCTGGTGGGCTACTGGGGTCAATGGGGTGGCAGAGAGTCATGAGTGAGAGAGAAGAGTGGAGAGTGATGAGACTGTGAGGAATGCACATGTACTTCTAGTGAACATATAACCAGTTGCAGCCTTTATGGATGGCAATTTGGTATGGCTTGGTGAAATGAGTTATGGTACATCTTACAAACAAATATTCCTGCACCTATAGCATATGCTATAGAAACTCTACTAAAGTTCCATAAGAAAACAGGTGAGAAGAAGTTCATCAGAGCATTGTTTAGCGAACTAGGGAAGTGTAGTGACCTGGATGTCCATTACTAATATATGATTAAATAAAATAAAATGGACATATTTGCAGTGATGGAGTTCAATGGAGCAGTGAGAAAGAATGAACTAGATTGATAAAGACAACATGGAAAGATTAAGGGGGAAAGTCCTATGTTTAAAAAATTTGGGAGAACATTGGAACAAGTGCTAATGCAGAAATTGTAGTCAACCAGCATGTTTGTGAAACATATTGACTTAGCCAAGCATCCTGCCATGCTACATGAAACAGTTTTCTCTGAGTCCCTTTTTTTTCCCCAAGGAAAGGGAGGAAATTGTGGGACGAGCAAATACAGCAGAAAATTAGATCTACATCAGGCAAATGTGGCTCCATGCTTTTTCATTCTTTCCTGTCTTGTTCAAGAAGAGTTTAAATTACTTTAATTTTTAGTTTACCTAATTTCCTGACTTCTGATTGGCACAATAGGTTGTGGAGGAATGAAAATGACTTATGACAGTCATATCACTAGAAATGACATTGAAATGGTCCATAAATTCTTTAAAAATGAATTTAAGTTCAAGACTCTGGACAACTGTATAGGGTTTTTATAAATGACAGGAGAGTCAGAATTGAACTCATCTTTCCCTAACAGATCATATGTCTTCATAACTAAAGCAATAGATTTTTTTCATTTATTCCTTTAAGTATTTACTTAGTCTGTATCTCAGAGTTTCCCTGGTGACTCAGATGGTAAGAATCTGCCTGCAATGCAGGAGACCCAGGCTTGATGCCTGTGTCAGGAAGATCTCCTGGAGAAGGGAATGGCTACTCACTCCAGTGTTCTTGCCTGGAGAATTCCATGGACAGAGGAGCCTGGTGGGCTACTGGGGTCAATGGGGTGGCAGAGAGTCATGAGTGAGAGAGAAGAGTGGAGAGTGATGAGACTGTGAGGAATGCACATGTACTTCTAGTGAACATATAACCAGTTGCAGCCTTTATGGATGGCAATTTGGTATGGCTTGGTGAAATGAGTTATGGTACATCTTACAAACAAATATTCCTGCACCTATAGCATATGCTATAGAAACTCTACTAAAGTTCCATAAGAAAACAGGTGAGAAGAAGTTCATCAGAGCATTGTTTAGCGAACTAGGGAAGTGTAGTGACCTGGATGTCCATTACTAATATATGATTAAATAAAATAAAATGGACATATTTGCAGTGATGGAGTTCAATGGAGCAGTGAGAAAGAATGAACTAGATTGATAAAGACAACATGGAAAGATTAAGGGGGAAAGTCCTATGTTTAAAAAATTTGGGGAGAACATTGGAACAAGTGCTAGAAGCTGGTAGTTTCATATAAATTAAAACACAAGTACATTTAATGCTATATTGAAATTTATTTCAGGAGTATATACATACCCTAAACCACATTGAATGCTTTATAATGGATTCGCTATAAAGGAAGGGGTAGTAAGGAAATTACACTGGGATGGGGATGAAGAAGAGTATGATAAGAAGTAAATACAATTAAATAAAACATTGGGTTAGTCAAGTTGTTCATTTGGGGTTTTCCAGAAGATGTTACAGAAAAATCTGAAAAAAATGTTGGCCAACCCAGTAAGAAAGGGGCCTAACTGGGATTACTGAGAGTGACATGTGATGAAGCAAGGAGTGTGCTATTCAGTTCTCCACACCTGCTGTCCAAGAAATAAAATTGTCTGAGAAACCTACTAAGACATTTTGCCCAGAATTATTTGACTGTTTGATTGTGAAACTTCTAGCATTGGCATCATAATTTCTTAAGAATTCAGTCTCTTAGAGGTTTATGTTTCTCCTATATTAATGAATACACTCTTTCTCCTAAAACATGTGAAACATCCATTAATATGAATATGAGTTGAGGACATACTTGAGATAAACCAATAGCTATCTGGTAAAATACTGGTGAAGTCCATCACCACATACTTGAGATAAACCAATAGCTATCTGGTAAAATACTGGTGAAGTCCATCACCACATGCTAAACACCATTTCTTCCCAAATACAGATGCTTCAAGAGACTTATTCACTAGGTAGCTCAAAAACTCTGATTAATATAAACTGCTTGATATTTATATAAGTCTACTTGATAGACACTTTAAAGATGGTACATCTTACAAACAAATATTCCTGCACCTATAGCATATGCTATAGAAACTCTACTAAAGTTCCATAAGAAAACAGGTGAGAAGAAGTTCATCAGAGCATTGTTTAGCGAACTAGGGAAGTGTAGTGACCTGGATGTCCATTACTAATATATGATTAAATAAAATAAAATGGACATATTTGCAGTGATGGAGTTCAATGGAGCAGTGAGAAAGAATGAACTAGATTGATAAAGACAACATGGAAAGATTAAGGGGGAAAGTCCTATGTTTAAAAAATTTGGGGAGAACATTGGAACAAGTGCTAGAAGCTGGTAGTTTCATATAAATTAAAACACAAGTACATTTAATGCTATATTGAAATTTATTTCAGGAGTATATACATACCCTAAACCACATTGAATGCTTTATAATGGATTCGCTATAAAGGAAGGGGTAGTAAGGAAATTACACTGGGATGGGGATGAAGAAGAGTATGATAAGAAGTAAATACAATTAAATAAAACATTGGGTTAGTCAAGTTGTTCTTTTGGGGGTTTTTCCCAGAAGATGTTACAGAAAAATCTGAAAAAAATGTTGGCCAACCCAGTAAGAAAGGGGCCTAACTGGGATTACTGAGAGTGACATGTGATGAAGCAAGGAGTGTGCTATTCAGTTCTCCACACCTGCTGTCCAAGAAATAAAATTGTCTGAGAAACCTACTAAGACATTTTGCCCAGAATTATTTGACTGTTTGATTGTGAAACTTCTAGCATTGGCATCATAATTTCTTAAGAATTCAGTCTCTTAGAGGTTTATGTTTCTCCTATATTAATGAATACACTCTTTCTCCTAAAACATGTGAAACATCCATTAATATGAATATGAGTTGAGGACATACTTGAGATAAACCAATAGCTATCTGGTAAAATACTGGTGAAGTCCATCACCACATACTTGAGATAAACCAATAGCTATCTGGTAAAATACTGGTGAAGTCCATCACCACATGCTAAACACCATTTCTTCCCAAATACAGATGCTTCAAGAGACTTATTCACTAGGTAGCTCAAAAACTCTGATTAATATAAACTGCTTGATATTTATATAAGTCTACTTGATAGACACAATAAATAAAAGTATCCCAAATGTACTAGTTCTTTATATACATATACATATTTCCCACATCTTTTGAATGCATTTGGAACAGAGTCAAAGAAATTTGTATTAGTCTGAATATAGACATGAATATACAAAGTAGTTTAAAAAATAATTGAAATATTCTAACTTCATTTTTTTTTGCATGTAGCTGTCCAATTATCCCAGCACCACTTGTTGAAGAGGCTGTCTTTGTCCCATTTTATAGTTTCGCCTCCTTTGTCAAAAATAAGGTACCCATCGGTGCGTGGGTTTATCTCTGGGTTCTCTATCTTGTTCCATTGGTCTATAGTTCTGTTTTTGTGCCAGTAACATACTGTCTTGATGACTGTTGCTTTGTAGTAGAGTCTGAAGTTGGAACATTCCCTTACACCATACACAAAGATCAACTCAAAATGAATTAAAGGCCTAAGTGGAAGACCAGAAACCACCAAACTCTTAGAGGAGAATATAGGCAAAACCCTCAAGGACATCAATCAAAGCAAGATTTTCTCTGATCCACCTACTAAAATAGCGAGACTGAAAAGAAAAATGAACACGTGGGACCTCATGAAACTTAAAAGCTTTTGTACAGCAAAAGAAATCACCAAAAAGCTGAACAGACACCCCACAGAGTGGGAGAAAATCATAGCAAATGAAATAACAGACAAAGAATTAATCTCCAAAATCTACAAGCAACTCAGACAACTCAGCACAGGAAAAACGAACAACCCAATCAAAAAATGGGAAAAAGATCTAAAGAGACGACTCTCCAAGGAGGACATACAGATGGCCCCAAAGCACATGAAGCGATGCTCAACCTCACTTATCATTAGAGAAATGCAAATTAAAACCACAATGAGATATCACCTCACACCCATCAGAATGGCCATCTTCAAAAAATCTGCAGACACTAAATGCTGGAGAGGGTGTGGAGAAAAGCGAACCCTCTTGCATTGCTGGTGGGAATGTCAATTGATACAGCCTCTATGGAAGACAGTATGGAGATTCCTTAAAAAACTGAAAATAGAAGCACCCTATGACCCACTATTAGGCTTATATCCTGATGAAATCAAAACTGAAAGAGGCACCTGTACCCCAATGTTCATTGCAGCTCTCTATACAATAGCCAGAACATGGAAGCAACCTAGATGTCCATTGATGAATGAATGGATCCAGAAGCTCTGGTACATATATACAATGCAATACTACTCAGCTGTTAAAAGAAATGCAGAAGACTCAGTCCTAATGAAGTGGCTGGCTCTAGAACCAATCATAAAAAGTGAAGTAAGTCAAAAAGAGAAAGACAAATACAGTACACTAACACACATATATGGAATGTAGTAGGACGGTCTTGATAACACACACAGTGAACTCATGGAAAAACAGACAGAGCATAGACATAGGGACATTGTGGGGAAGAAATAGGGATGGGGAGGCATGGAGGGAGTAACATGGAAACCTATACTGTCATGTGTGGAAAAGATAGCTATTGTCATTGTGCTAAGGGAATAGGAGTGCTTACAATGGCATGGGGCGATGGTCTGGAGGGGTGGGATGAGGGGAACTGGGGGTGTAGGGACCATGGATATGCATATGACTGATCTGGGAAAATACATGTCTGTGAACAACAAAACTCTGTAAAACCTTTAAAATAAAGAATAAAAAATAAATAAATAAATAAATAAAAGGCATGAAAGATATGAAAGTACTGAACAATACTGAACTGTACATTAAGAAAAAATGGATAAGGTCATTAATTTTATATTATGCATATTTTACCACAATTAAAATGTTTTTAATTTTATGCTAAAAAATAAAGTACAAGGCTACCAATAAAGGTACCTACATACCTATTTAAAAAAATGAAATATATAATAGAAAAATAAACTGTGGACTCTTCACTGAGCCACTAAAAGGCCTGTTGGTCCAGAGAATTCAGTGATGAGATGAGTATTATAAGATGAAACACGTGCTAAATTTGTGTATATTCTCACCATTGAGATGGTATTTTACTTATCATTAGAGAAATGCAAATTAAAACCACAATGAGATATCACCTCACACCCATCAGAATGGCCATCTTCAAAAAATCTGCAGACACTAAATGCTGGAGAGGGTGTGGAGAAAAGCGAACCCTCTTGCATTGCTGGTGGGAATGTCAATTGATACAGCCTCTATGGAAGACAGTATGGAGATTCCTTAAAAAACTGAAAATAGAAGCACCCTATGACCCACTATTAGGCTTATATCCTGATGAAATCAAAACTGAAAGAGGCACCTGTACCCCAATGTTCATTGCAGCTCTCTATACAATAGCCAGAACATGGAAGCAACCTAGATGTCCATTGATGAATGAATGGATCCAGAAGCTCTGGTACATATATACAATGCAATACTACTCAGCTGTTAAAAGAAATGCAGAAGACTCAGTCCTAATGAAGTGGCTGGCTCTAGAACCAATCATAAAAAGTGAAGTAAGTCAAAAAGAGAAAGACAAATACAGTACACTAACACACATATATGGAATGTAGTAGGACGGTCTTGATAACACACACAGTGAACTCATGGAAAAACAGACAGAGCATAGACATAGGGACATTGTGGGGAAGAAATAGGGATGGGGAGGCATGGAGGGAGTAACATGGAAACCTATACTGTCATGTGTGGAAAAGATAGCTATTGTCATTGTGCTAAGGGAATAGGAGTGCTTACAATGGCATGGGGCGATGGTCTGGAGGGGTGGGATGAGGGGAACTGGGGGTGTAGGGACCATGGATATGCATATGACTGATCTGGGAAAATACATGTCTGTGAACAACAAAACTCTGTAAAACCTTTAAAATAAAGAATAAAAAATAAATAAATAAATAAATAAAAGGCATGAAAGATATGAAAGTACTGAACAATACTGAACTGTACATTAAGAAAAAATGGATAAGGTCATTAATTTTATATTATGCATATTTTACCACAATTAAAATGTTTTTAATTTTATGCTAAAAAATAAAGTACAAGGCTACCAATAAAGGTACCTACATACCTATTTAAAAAAATGAAATATATAATAGAAAAATAAACTGTGGACTCTTCACTGAGCCACTAAAAGGCCTGTTGGTCCAGAGAATTCAGTGATGAGATGAGTATTATAAGATGAAACACGTGCTAAATTTGTGTATATTCCCTCACCAAGTTCTAGAGATGGTATAAACTGTGGGGAGACATTCATGACAGCTTTGTGTTGTGGAAAGAAATCCAGACTAAAATCACAAGGATTTATCTTCAAGCCTCTATGCTGCTTCTAACAACTTGAGAAGTCACACACTATTCCTGAACCTAATTTCCTCATCTGTAAAATAGTGGAGAAATAGTTGCAAGATGATTGCATTTTAATGGCATCAATGTGAAGGAGGTTAGCAAATATCAGCTGTTGGAATAGACAGAAAACTAGTAGCAATCATGATTGTTTACCCTCCCCTGACCCTGTCACCTCACCTGCTTTGAAAGTGAAAAACAAAGGATAAGAATAGAAGGAAAATACTTTGAAAGTAAGACAAAAGCTGATAAGATTCTGAGGAGTTTTTCATCCACTGAGAAGTTGAGAAGAAAAGTTTTATCAGCCCAAGAATTTAGCATCAAGTTCTGGCAGTTTCTTCCCAGTGATCTTCCCAGCTTTGGTTGGACAAACCCCTCAGGTTGAAGCTCACTTTCAGATCCTGTAAGACTCATCTTTATCCAGGCCAGAGTTGACATCTTCTATCTCAGGAGGTGTATATTATGGTATGGAAGGAAAAACTGGGTGGAAAAACTAATGTTGCCCCCCTAGTGGGACACTTGTATGAGGTACAAGAGGTGCACCCACACTAGGGCTGTTCCTGGCAACTGAAATAGGTAGTCATCCTACATAATGCCCAAATCTCCTTCTGTTTCCTATGCCTCATTAGCTTACGGGTTAAATCATTTCACAAACCCAGTAGCACGTGGAGTTTTTCTAATTCCATTCTTACTAGCACAATTATGAGAACCCTGGGAACTTTTGTGGCTTTATGAAGTTTGCCTCCGCTTTGTTAAAATAAGGTCATTAATTTTATATTATGCATATTTTACCACAATTAAAATGTTTTTAATTTTATGCTAAAAATAAAGAACAAGGCTACCAATAAAAGTACCTACATACCTATTTAAAAAAATGAAATATATAATAGAAAAATAAACTGTGGACTCTTCACTGAGCCACTAAAAGGCCTGTTGGTCCAGAGAATTCAGTGATGAGATGAGTATTATAAGATGAAACACGTGCTAAATTTGTGTATATTCCCTCACCAAGTTCTAGAGATGGTATAAACTGTGGGGAGACATTCATGACAGCTTTGTGTTGTGGAAAGAAATCCAGACTAAAATCACAAGGATTTATCTTCAAGCCTCTATGCTGCTTCTAACAACTTGAGAAGTCACACACTATTCCTGAACCTAATTTCCTCATCTGTAAAATAGTGGAGAAATAGTTGCAAGATGATTGCATTTTAATGGCATCAATGTGAAGGAGGTTAGCAAATATCAGCTGTTGGAATAGACAGAAAACTAGTAGCAATCATGATTGTTTACCCTCCCCTGACCCTGTCACCTCACCTGCTTTGAAAGTGAAAAACAAAGGATAAGAATAGAAGGAAAATACTTTGAAAGTAAGACAAAAGCTGATAAGATTCTGAGGAGTTTTTCATCCACTGAGAAGTTGAGAAGAAAAGTTTTATCAGCCCAAGAATTTAGCATCAAGTTCTGGCAGTTTCTTCCCAGTGATCTTCCCAGCTTTGGTTGGACAAACCCCTCAGGTTGAAGCTCACTTTCAGATCCTGTAAGACTCATCTTTATCCAGGCCAGAGTTGACATCTTCTATCTCAGGAGGTGTATATTATGGTATGGAAGGAAAAACTGGGTGGAAAAACTAATGTTGCCCCCCTAGTGGGACACTTGTATGAGGTACAAGAGGTGCACCCACACTAGGGCTGTTCCTGGCAACTGAAATAGGTAGTCATCCTACATAATGCCCAAATCTCCTTCTGTTTCCTATGCCTCATTAGCTTACGGGTTAAATCATTTCACAAACCCAGTAGCACGTGGAGTTTTTCTAATTCCATTCTTACTAGCACAATTATGAGAACCCTGGGAACTTTTGTGGCTTTATGAAGTTTGCTCCTTCCCAGCTAGTTTATGGTATCCCCAGAGAGTAGCCCTGTGGCTTGTGAATTCCTTCTTTCTAGCTAACATTAGAAGGTTCACCGTCTCCTCAGGCAAGTGAATGCAGGGGAGGGAGCATTTTCCATGACACGACAGGGTACCAGCCATTTTCACTTCACACAGGCATGTGTTCCGAGTTAAAATGTCTCTGCTGGTCACGTTTGTTGTTTTCTTGGCGTCTCCTTCTTTCCGGATGTGAGCCTCTCAGCTTCATGCTCCCGGCCCTGTGCTTTCACCACACTCTCCTCACCCTTTGTGAAGTTTGTTCTTTATTCTCCCTTGTCCTCTGTTAGAAACAATATCACATTCGAGATCTCCATTGAAATTTTAGTCGAATCACTTTTATTTTTAACCACTGCTTAAGCCCAAGACTCTGGCAAAAGTTTCTGGAGAAAAACACTAACTCTGCAGATAATATGTGTAGCTCTACTGCTAAAATGAACCCCTCTACTCTGTAACTGGGTGTTCATCTTCATAGCACTTTAGAGGTTTTATCTCTCACCTCCATAGGTGAATGATTCTTGACCTTTCATAAAAATAGAAAGAAAAATGAGAACATACAACTAAGCGAGGGGATAAGTGAGGAAGATATTCTGTACAGGAGGAAAAACTTTATTAAAGAGCAGCAGGAGTAATTATGTCCATGCTATAAAACGCCTAGACTGCTCTCATTGAAAGATACATTTTGGGAAGTAATTAAAACCAGAGTTTCCTCAACTAACAGTTCTTCAATTCACACAGGAGGAATTGAGGCAGTAAAAAAAAGGGAGATTTTGTTGATTTCTGAGCAAAGACAGCCACGGACAAGTCATGTTTACAGGATGGCTTAGAATGGTAAAGATTGTAACTAGAGTGAACAGCTAGGGCTATATGAATAAAACATGTGTGAGCTATAAATTTAGACTCTACTGGTAGTAGGGACTGCAGGTAGAGATCGCAGGGAGAATGTAAGGCAAAGTCATAACCTAACTCCTCTAAGGGGGGAAAATTTCAAGTCCATTTCAAAAAGTTTAGCAAATTAATATTCATGCATCTCCCCTTAAGGGTGTTTTCCTTTAAGGTGATTTTCCTTCTAAGGAATCTCATCTTGGAGTTGCTCTCTCAGTGTCCTGGAACAGAGAATTAAACCCAGTTGCATTGAAGGTAACCTCCTCGGAATCATTTTTAGGATGTCTAGATTTAAGTTCACAAGCTTTCAGCCCTCGTGACTCAAGGCTTAAATGTGAGTCCCGCCAGTTATTTACAGTGTGTTATTGGCAGGCCGGATGTGAACAAATGTATACAATTTATCAATAGCTTTCTGATTTTGACTCCTCTGAACTGGAAAATAAAAGCCGCCATAAAACGGGAAGATAGCAGATAATAGCAACATTGAAGACAGGTTGCTGGCATTGACTTTGGATCTGTGGTGATGTGTTGAAATGTCCAGGTGACAAATAGCAGGGTAACTTTCAGGTCAAGATTAGAGATAAATATTTGAGTTACTGGGATTTGGGTGAAAATTGAAACTCATAGAACAAATGCCCTTTTATAAAGGAAAAGATAAGATAGAATAAGCAAGGAAGCCAAGATCAATTGTCTTATCATCTATCATAGGGAGAAATCGCCCATGGCTCCCCCTACACAACAAGCACATATGAACACAGGTTCTTCTGACTGTCAGGCTGTATCCCAGATAGGGCTTGCCTGAACTGTCCTAGTCACCCAGCTGTTTTCGCACCATACTGATCTGCCTGTGTTTTCTCTTTCATGCTCTACTCCTGTGTCTATTTAGATGTAGGTGTCTGTACTATGATACTGACTCGTGTGTTCCTGTCCTTCTTGCCCAAATCCCACTTTATAAAGTCTTACTGCAAAAGGAGAGATGATGTGTTACTTTCTGATTCTTGGAAATATAAGGAAATCCCATCATTTAGTGAAACAATGCTATAGTTTCCCTCACTTACTGAGCAAATGTCGCTTCGCTTTTTTGCCTCTGATCCCTCCATGAACATCCTGGGGAGAGGGAAATGAGGGAACACTTTCCCTGGGAACCACCACTGTCTGCAGAAGGTTACAGCAGTCTTTCAAAATGCCAGGTCAGCAAGACATATGCTTCAGCGACCACAGTGCACGATGTAATATTTGCAACCACAGTGAACTTGGCTCAAACCATTGATTTTGAAAAATTCCAGACTGGGGCCAAGGTATAGAGAAATAGCTCCATAATTTATAGGTCCCATTTAAGTCTTCTCCCTGTAAAATTAAATTCCACCCTTTTTCTACTTCTTCTTGCAACAGCAGTTTCCTGGCGTGGCTGACTGGCTTTACTCTTGAGAGTGCTGCTCCTTAAAGCCATGGAAGGCTGTTTGCAAGCTTCTGATTAATCTGCCAACTAACTGAATATGAAGGCATCGTTTAGGAAGAATCAAAACAATCTCCGCTCCATTTTCCAGATGCATGATTCCAAGGGCCAGAGCATAGCTGGCCTAAGAGAAATCAGTTGTGGTTTATGAGAAGGAAAGCAAAGCATCAACTTTGGAATGATTCAACTTTGGAATCGAGTCCAGGTTTTTTACTGCCTAGGGGTCTCTTCCCCATGCCTGAACCACTGTCCTTTTAGCTCAGCTTGTTCATTACTGACGACTTCTCATCCATCATGTCTCGGCTGGACTGTCACTTTTCCAAAGAGGCCTTCCCTGGCCCATCCAGTTAAAGTTAACGTCCTTCGTGTCCTCCCTCTAGTTACTATCTTCGTGATCCTGGGTGTATTTAGTCCAAAGCATTTCCCTCCAGATATAGTTGCCGTTTATTTATATGTTTATTTGTGTTTTCATTTTCCCTATCGTCTAAGAGGCAAGTTACCCGAGGGCAGACCTGTAAACACATTTTTTTTTCTTCAGAAGTAATATAGATAGTGTCATGATTTTCAAACCTTTTGGTTTCTGAAATCTGGGTCCCTTTACACCCTTAAATGTTATTATAGATCTCTCTCAAGAGTTTTTATTTATGTAAGTTATACCTATCTATATTTTCTCTATTAAAAGGTAAAGCTACAAGAGAGCTCCACTAAAGCATAGCCTTCTGTGTTCAGTTCATTGTGATGTACTATTTCCATGGAATAGCTTAAAAAATAAAAACATTGCATACACTCTTTTCTAATGATATACCCAAAATAGACAATTGGTACTTAAGGTTGGTTGCAAAATGAAACCTGAAAGCCTATCAGTAGACTTCTAATAATCTGTTGCATTATAATTCATTGGCTTAGTACTTTGAAAGACATTTCTAACCTGTGAATGATTTTCTAATATCATCTTTGGATCATCTAAATAAATGTAGTTAATTAGTCTATGCTTATCTCTCAAATGCTGACATAGTTCATGATAGGATATCAAATAGTTTGATTTGTTAAAATCATCATTAGTCTCGTGAGAAAAATCTTTAATTGTTAAGAAGCTATTAAGTCCACAGTGACATACACGAGATTTTCAAAGGTTCTGGTTTTCAGTTTAAAAGCTTACATATTATGAATAGCAAAAATACTGTCAGTTGTCTTTCAGTGATAGGCTTAAACATTTTGTTGCTAAGATTCTTCTTAGATCAGTTTTAGTCTTCTTTAGTGGGTAAGATGGTAAGGAATCTGCCTGCAATGTAGGAAACATAGGTTCAATCCCTGGTTCAGGAAGATCCCTTGGAAAAGGGAAAGGCTACCCTCTCCAGTATTTTTGCCTGGAGAATCCTATGGACAGAGGAGCCTGGTAGGCTACAGTCTATGGGGTCACAAAGAGTCAAACACAACTGAGAGACTAACACTTTCACTACAGAGATTTCCCACCTACTCTCAACCCACACATACACCCTTCTATTATCAACATCCTTCTCCAGAGCAGTGCAAAAACTTACAGTTAATGAGCATGCATTGACATAGTGTAACCACCCAAAATGCATAGTTTAGATTATGGTTCACTTTTGGTGTAGAGCATTCTGTGGGTTGGGATAAACACATAATGACAGATATCCCACGTATTGGTCCAGCAGATTATTTTGCTTTGCTATTAATGCTCTGTGCTCTACTCCATGATCTCTTCTCCTTGCAAACATTGATCTGACATTTTGTTGAAAACTTTTAAAATTCTGTCCGTTTTCATGAGAGATACTGGTCTATGTTTTTTTGTTGTGATGTCTTTGTCTGGTTTTGGAATTAAGGTAATGTTGGGCTCATGGAATGGATTGGGCAATGTTTCCTCTGCCTTTATTAGGCAATGTTTCCTCTGAATGAAACTGTAGAGATTTGGTATAATTTCTTCCTTAAACGTTTGGCAGAATTTGTCCTGACCCATCTGGGCCTGCTGTTTTTTGTTTTGGAAGTTTATTTAATTACTGATTCAATCTCTTTAATAAATATAGACCTGCTCAGATTATTTATTTCTTATTACATGGGCTTGGCAAATTGTGACTTTCAAGTAAAAATGGTTCATTTAATCCAAGTTATCAAGTTGGTGGTCATAGGGTTTTTTTATAATTAGTATTATCCTAATAATGTCCATGGGATTTGTAGTGATTTATGATTTTTAGTAATTTGTGTTCTTTTTCTTTTTGTTTTAGTTAACGTGGCTAGAGGCTTGTTGGTTCTACTGATTTTTTAAGAGAACTGGCTTTTGGTTTTATTTATTTTCTCTTTTAGTTTCCTGTTTTTGATTTTATTAATTTCTGATCTAATTATTGTTTTTTTTTTTATTCTGCTTTCTTTGGATTTAATTTGATTTTTTTTTCTAGTTTTCCTGAAGTAGACACTTAGATTACTGATTTCATTTTAAAATTTTTTTTTAACTTTTATTTTACTTTTAAATATTACAGAGTTTTGTTGTTTACTGATTTTAGAGCTTTCTCCCTACTAATGCAATACTGCATGGCTTTAAATGAAGCACTGCTTTATTCTCAGCATTGTTTTCACTATATCCTACTAGTTTTTATTAATTTACTTCATTTTTGAGGAATTATGTACAAAATATCTTACTGCAAGTGACCTGATTTAGACTCTTATTCATTCCAGCTAAAATGATACTCTATTTCAGGGTGCTCACGAAAAAACTGGCAGCTCATTTCCCAATTCAAACATCATAGAAAAGTTTTCCTCAAGACAATTGTTATACTTTGTAAGCATAATTAGTGCTTTCTGTGAACTTTTCATTCTATGACATGGAATATTAAAAAGGTGTATACTCTGGGGTTGTCATTTACTATAACTAATAATTTTACTCCTTCATCAAGTACATGTATAACATCTTCAACATTAAGATTTTTCTTCTGTGTGTGAACACAATGACTAGGACAGTTTGGTATCACTGCATTGACTCATGGTATGACTCTAGCTGTTTACCAACCACTATTTTGCACCAGAGTGGTTTACTAAATCCTATTTTGCACCACTATTTTTCACCAAATGTCAACATGGTGAAAAACCAAATAATGTCTAGTGCTATTATGAAAATTACATTGACCTCGTATGAAGGTCTCAAAGGCCCCTGGGAGTCTGGTACCTTGAGGACTACTGGAATCATGGTTAGGGGGATAGATGTATGATTCCAGAATGCTTTCAGGTTTATATCTGGGCTATCCTCCTTATGGTCTATTCACAAGCAGGTTGCCTTCATTGTCCTTCAGTTTCCTAATCTAGAAAAGTATGCTAATGATGAATACATTTCATTATAGCTTTACAACTCCAAAAGTGAACCCTTATGGACACCATGGACCTTGGGTGATTATGATGTATCAATGTAGGCTCATCAATTGTAGCAAATGTACACCTGTGGTGCAGGCTACTGATAATGAGGGAGGCTATGCGCATATGAGGTTAAGGAGGTGTATGGGGAAGTTCTGTACTCCCTCTTAATTCTTCTGTGAATCTAAAGCTGTTCTAAAAATAAGTCTTTTTTTTAAGAGGAAGATATTAATAATACTATTGAATGCATAAGATTGTGAAGTTTGTAGGTGAATGTGGGGAAATTTTACAACAGTGTCAGGCACAGAGTATGGGCAATAGAATCTCAGCTCTCTCTATTCTTTCATTATTGCCCATGCCCTTAGAAAACAACTGGCACAGAAGTGGTACTCAAATATTTATCAGATATGTCAATGGTGAATTAAGAGTAAAAGTGTCAGAGTTCCATTATGTGATATACAGCTAAAACAACATTTGCAGAGGGGAGGGTATACAGTTCTGATCTAGACCAGCACTTCTAATGGACAATGTAAAGAAAAATTTAAATAAGCTTCCAAGTATAATAATCAGTGACAATTTGTAATTAATTTATATGAATAGCAGGTGAATTAGTTAGAATTCTCTTGATTTCAAGTAATCAAAACCCAACTAAATCGTGAAAGGAGAAAATAGCCAGTCAAATAGATAAATGTTACTTCACATTCCTTAAAGTACAGCTCAGGCACAACTGAATCCAGATACTAACAGTTTATCATTATTCATCCTTCATGCTCCACTCCTCCACTGTACTCTCCTTGACATTGCCTAATTTCTCAGATTAACTTTCAGGATATAGTGACAGAATTAATCACCAACAACTTTAAGCTTTAATCAGTTTAAAAACTGTGGTGGATCAATCATCTACTAGTTGACCTAGCAGAGTTCTGGGTAGGACTCTCACTGACTGAATGTGGTTGCATACCATTCCTTCATCACTTAGAGGGTTAAGTCCTCAAATAGTTACCAGTTAGTAATTGCCAGATCCAGATCGTAACTCTAGAAACAGAGAGTGATTCAATCCTATTTTAACTACATAAATTGAAAACAAAAGAGGGATAGTTTCCCCCCGCCAAATCTGGCATGATCTTAGCAAAAGAAGGAAGGTTATAGCTGACAAAATAACAGGTATCTCCTAAGAATGGTAGCAGAGAAATGTTGCCATGCTACTCTTAAAAAATAATTACATGTAATGTAAGTCATGTCTTTTAACACTACTCTTTCTCATCCAAGGAGTAACTTTGATAGAGGAATGTCCTGGGGATCAAGCAGGCATGTTGACAGGCTGCATCACAATGTAGTGTGTTGTGGTGAAGGGACTTTACATTCTTATGTTATCCACAAACATTTTAACATAAATATGTAGGGAAGCCCAAAATATATAAGCAATAAAATGTTGTGCTTTTATTTTATTTATCCAGTTGTTCTCTCTCTCTCTCTCTGTCTCTTATTATCTGGAATTTATCTTTGCGGAATTTTAGGACTCTACCAAGCACTGCTTGAAAACCATTGCTATAATAGAAAGAGCTTGAGATTTCACATCACAAATTCTGAGTTGCAACTGCAAGTCTACTAGTTATCAGATGCATGTCCTTGAACAAGTCTTTTAACATCAGGATTTTCATTTTTAATTATTCTGTAATAAATGGATATACAATATCCCTTTGTTCAAAGATTTTTGTGCAGATCAGTTGATGTTATAAATGTGAGAGTAGCTTTCACTCTGTAAAGTGATATTCCAAGAAGATATAATGCTATAGTTGCTTCTCCAACCAGACTTCCACTCAGTAGCTAGAGGCTGCTACCTGCTAACAGATCATCTCCTCATCAAAACTGATACACTGCAACTACTTCTAGAATCTTCCAGAACATGTGAACTTATGGGGTCACGTGAGGTTCAGTTACCATAAAACTGAATGTAATGACTCTGACTTTGACCTGCTTACACAGAAGTTGCAGATTCCCTCAAAGCATCTTCCAATTATTTCAAGGGGTCTGCAAGGTCTTTTTCATATATACTTATATGAAAGTATGCTATTTTCAGTAATTGATTTATTCTGTTTCTTCTTCTTTTGCAGTGAATCCCCTTATCCACATCCTTGTCCATGTAGGTCCTTAAAGGCAGTAAGATTCCTGTGAGCTGCATTTTCTATCTCTGCTCATTTCCATAAAATTGCTGCTGTCTATGTGATTTCCCAGCTCTCCTGAAATTGCTGTCTATCATGCGCACTAAAAAACAATGTGCCCTTTTTGTCCTCCTCATACTACCGTAACTTTGGTGTGTTCTGCCCAGAACAGAGGGCAGAGGGGTATATGTTTTCCTCACTGAGAACAACATAATTTTACTAGGGCACAGAAGCCAGTAGTGCTGGGCCTCCATATCTCACAGACTCCACATTACAAACAGTTTTTTTTTCTTTTGTGGCCAGGAACTCCTCTCTCTAAAGGACTCACATATGGGTCCTTAAGGATGTGTAGATAGATGAAGCAAAGGGGATAAACTGACATCTAGTCAGGGATGGGGCCAAAGTCACAGTCAAGGAAACAACACCAAAGTGCCACACTGAAGTTGAGTGAAATTGGAAACAGCTTGTGGTGGACCGTATGGCATAAGTCAGGGTAGGTGGCTCAGGTCTGAGTCTGAGAAACATGAGAGGGCCAAGGGCTTACTTTTAGGGGGGTAAGTTTTTCTATACTGACATGAGGGAAGCACTCATATCTTTTCACTAATGTGTTCTCATAGGGCAAAGATTCTAAAAATCTTAGAGAGTACATTAACAGAATCTTGGCAAATAAGAAGGCATGTTACACAGTTTAAAAAAAAAAAGAAGAAGAAGACCTTGAGTACACTATGTGTACTTGCCTCCCATAGACATTGACACTCTATTTCAGTATGTAGCCTACATGGACCATTGGCTGGCAGGTCACTAAAGGAACTGCTCTAATGAGATTCAGTCACTGACTGTGGTGGTCTGTCTCCAAAATGGCCGCCATGATCGTTGCCTCCTGGTATTTATTTCCTTGTGCAGTCTTCTCCCATAATGAACCAGAGTTGGTCTGTGTGACCAATAAAGTGGAGTAACATCATGGAAATTACACGACAAGGTCATATAAAACACTGAAGCTTCCTCTTTGATCCCTTGGATCAGATGCTCTGGGGGAAGCTGGCTGCCATATCAGGGGATTACTCAAGTATAGAAGCCAATGTGGAGAGGAGTTGAGTTCCTCCAACAAACAACCAATACTAGTTTGCAAATTGCATGAGTGAGTCACCTAGAGAGGATCCTCGAGCCTTAATTAAGCTTTCAGGTAACTGTAACCTTGGTCAAACGTGGCTCCAACTTTGAGATCTTGAGCCAGACAGCTCAGTCAAGCTACTTCCAAATTCCAGATTCCTGATTCCTGATGATGTGATAAACAACAAATATGTATCATTGCTATAAATCACAAAGTTTTAGGTAATTTGTTACACACAAATAGATAACAAAGAGTGATCCACGTGAAGTCTCTCAGTCATGTCCAACTCTGAGACCATGGACGTGGAATTCTCCAGACAAGAACACTGGAATGTGTAGCCTTTCCCTTCTCCAGGGAATCTTCCCAACCCAGGGATCGAACCCAGGTCTCAGGCTTTTCAGGCAGATTCTTTACCTTCTGCGCCACCAGGGAAACCCATTAACAAAAAGCAACTTACTTTAATTTCATTAGTGACACTTTGGATTAATTATACATGTTCTTGTTCATATTGGACCCAGTAGATACTTTAGAGTTTTAGAGATTCACTAAGGACAGTGAAAAAAATACACAAAGAGATGACTAAGTGCATAAAGTTTAATTTTTAAAAAACTTCACATGAAATGTCTGCTAATACGAGGTCACAAACATGTCTTAAAAATTATGAGAGAGAAAAAAGATGTCCCCTACAGATAACAATGTATTTATCAAATGTTTGATGACAGTATAAAGGACATCTAACAGAACAAAATGAAACAGAATGGATTAGGGAGTAAGTTATATGACAGAGAAAAAGTAAAAAAAATGTCCACTCTATGTGGGTCAATAAGCCACAAATTTTAAAAGAATAGTTTTAATGAGAAAAAGTTGTGTCTTCTACTGTGGCCAAAATGTATATCATTTACATATTTTTAGATCACACACAACAGAGTACGTTCCTGGATATTCTTTTTTTTTTTTTGGCAGGGGGGCGAGGGGAGGCTTGGAGAGGGAGGGGGGTGGGCGGGCCACTTCTATTGGTCTTTCATTTATCTATTTTCATCTATCTTTGTTCTTTGGCCCCCTGTGGGCCTCCCATCGCAGTGGCCTCTGTTGTCGCAGAGCACCAGCTCTGGGCACATGAGCCCCAGACCTCCGGCTCAGTAATTGGACACATTGGTTCAGCCGCTCCGCGGCACGTGGGATCTTCCCAGGCCAGGGATCGAACCGGCGCCCCTTGCACTGCCAACAGTGTGCTTACCCACTGGACCACCAGGGAAGCCCTTGGATATTCTTAATAAGAAAAAGTATTTGAAAGATATCAGATAATACCTAGAAATTATGAGAGATCTGGAAACCTACTGCAAGAAAGAGAAACATGTCCAATCTAATTATCTAGACAATAAAAACATCTTTAATTCTCAAGAAGGGACACTTTGGAATGAAAATGTGGGACCATTTTTCTGCTCAATCTGACTTTCTTTTGTATAAGACTACGTATCCTGGGCAAAGAGAGTCTTAAGTCTCAGCTATATACCCATGTCTACACTAAAGAGGAAAATGACATTTTAATTATAATCTCTTCCCTTACACTTGTTCATCCCAAATTTAAGTTATTATTACTAACAGGAGGGACAAAAAGATGCTGGGGGCTGTAAAACAGCAAGTGTGAACAACCAAGGTGAATTGTACAAGCACAGAATAGCAGAGATTTAAGGAGACTCAGGATTTTAGACACCACTATGTTCAACTAGCATAATGTAGCCACTAAGTACTCATTCAATCTTAGGCTACACTGAGAGTCAAGATATCAAAAATGAGAAAGTAATAGATGTATACTAACATATATATTTAGGTCATGATGGGAAAAGTAGCCTTAACATATTGCTGAGATAAGAATAAATAATTCAGTATGTTTGTAAACACACATACACAGCATATACACTCACACACGTATTTGTAAAGGATAAGCTCTACTTTACCAGCTTAGGTCATATACAAAGTATAGGGGAGTGTGTGTGTGTGTATATATAGTATATCAAGTCATAAAGTATAGTATTTGTCCAAGTCATCATCTGTCTAACTGGCAGGATGTTTTATTTCTGTTGCTTTCTACCTTAGTTTCTGAAAATCCCCAGAGGCTGCTCAGTTCAATGGAACTGGTTGCATCTGGATTGCAAACATGTAACTTACTATATATGACTAAAGAATACGGATTCCCTTGTAAATCAGCTAGTAAAGAAGCCAGCTGCAATGCCAGAGACCCTGGTTTAATTCCTGGGTTGGGAAATTCCCCTGAAGAAGGGGTAGGCTACCCACTTCAATATGCTTGGGCTTCCCTGGTGGCTCAGATGGTAAAATATCCACCTGCAATGCAGGAGACCTGGGTTTGGTCCCTGGGTTGGGAACATTCCTTGGAGAAGAGAAAGGCTACTTACTCTAGTATTCTTGCCTGGAGAATTCCATGGGTTGCAAAGAGTCGGGAACGACTGAGCGACTTTCACTTTATATGACTAAGGGATGTAAGATTAGAACAAAAGGGGTAGCCCACAGGGGGACTAATTTTTGCTTATTATAAGAAAACACTTTCTAAATGTCAAAGCAGACTAATATGTGTTACTGTGATGGAAGGCACTAAGAAAAACAGTGATAAATATTTAGTAGGAAGTTATACAAGATATTTGATCATACATTATGGAACCAGACTGGAGCCTTTCAGCTTCCTTGTACAAGCACATACATTTTTGTGTATTTGAAAACACTGGTGATATCCTACATCTGTCTATTCAGGCCACATACAGTCTGCACCTCAACACAATGCTGTTACTATCAATTCTTTTCAGATCATTAATTTATACCACTTCTAGGTGGCTGCAACCTTTTTTTTAAAACAAAAAGGCAATGCTGCCAAATCATCAATTTAGGCTACACTGAGATCAAGATATCAAAAATGAGAAAGTAATAGATGTATACTAACATATATATTTAGGTCATGATGGGAAAAGTAGCCTTAACATATTGCTGAGATAAGAATAAATAATTCAGTATGTTTGTAAACACACATACACAGCATATACACTCACACACGTATTTGTAAAGGATAAGCTCTACTTTACCAGCTTAGGTCATATACAAAGTATAGGGGAGTGTGTGTGTGTATATATAGTATATCAAGTCATAAAGTATAGTATTTGTCCAAGTCATCATCTGTCTAACTGGCAGGATGTTTTATTTCTGTTGCTTTCTACCTTAGTTTCTGAAAATCCCCAGAGGCTGCTCAGTTCAATGGAACTGGTTGCATCTGGATTGCAAACATGTAACTTACTATATATGACTAAAGAATACGGATTCCCTTGTAAATCAGCTAGTAAAGAAGCCAGCTGCAATGCCAGAGACCCTGGTTTAATTCCTGGGTTGGGAAATTCCCCTGAAGAAGGGGTAGGCTACCCACTTCAATATGCTTGGGCTTCCCTGGTGGCTCAGATGGTAAAATATCCACCTGCAATGCAGGAGACCTGGGTTTGGTCCCTGGGTTGGGAACATTCCTTGGAGAAGAGAAAGGCTACTTACTCTAGTATTCTTGCCTGGAGAATTCCATGGGTTGCAAAGAGTCGGGAACGACTGAGCGACTTTCACTTTATATGACTAAGGGATGTAAGATTAGAACAAAAGGGTAGCCCACAGGGGACTAATTTTTGCTTATTATAAGAAAACACTTTCTAAATGTCAAAGCAGACTAATATGTGTTACTGTGATGGAAGGCACTAAGAAAAACAGTGATAAATATTTAGTAGGAAGTTATACAAGATATTTGATCATACATTATGGAACCAGACTGGAGCCTTTCAGCTTCCTTGTACAAGCACATACATTTTTGTGTATTTGAAAACACTGGTGATATCCTACATCTGTCTATTCAGGCCACATACAGTCTGCACCTCAACACAATGCTGTTACTATCAATTCTTTTCAGATCATTAATTTATACCATCTGGTGGTGCTAGTGGTAATGGCAGTGCAGGAGACCCAAGAGATGTGGGTTTGATCCTTTGGTTGAGAAGATCCCTTGAAGTATAAAATGGCAATCCACTCCAGTATTCTTGCTTGGAAAATTCCATGGACAAAGGATCCTGGCAGCTACACTCCATGGGGTCACAAAAAGTCAGACATGACTGAGCAACTGAGCACTGGAATCAGATTCATAGGCGAATAAACAAATACTCCGTGTCCTTCTTTTGCACTGACAAGAATCCTCCAATAGAAACTTGGTACTTGAAATGCCCCAGGGCTTATCTGCACAGAATTAAGGAAAATAGCCTAGGGGCATAGAAGCAAAGAAAAGCAGAGAAAGAACAGAGAAGGGGGGATGTAACAGAGCTAGGCTTTTTTGCCCAGAACCAAGACAAAGTTACCATGTAACTGTTTTCCTTCCAAGAAAATCAACCCTGTCTTCCTTCTTTCCATTATTTCCGTTTCTGTGTTTGAGGTTTTATGTTTTTTGTCTTTCTGATCTTTTTATTTCTTTTTTAATTTTAAAAAACTTCCTTGTCATGGTTATTTAAAAGTGATTCAAAGAAGGCAGTAATGTGTCCAGATGGTAGTGTTAAAGCAACCTGAGGAAATTACCTAAGCAAGTGGTGGAATCAAAGACAGCTGCTTTTTGCATATAATTAAACAATTTTGCTGGGGAAAAACTTACAGAGAAGAGCAACGCTCTCTGGCAGCCATTGGCCTTCTAGTTGCAAGTCAGAAACCAGACAGGATATAAACCAGCCTTATAATCTAGGGATGCACAGATCCACTGAACCAGATCATAAAACAGGTCTCTTTTCCTTGGCCTGAAAAGTTCCTTAAGATTAAATTATAAGATATTGAACAATCTTTTATGTCCTTGGAAATCATTTCCCTTCTCCAAATCTCATCTTCCTTAGCAATCAGATTAGAATTACTCTTCCTTGCGTAAGGTTCCTGGAAATCTGAAGGTTTTAGGAATGTAAGGTAGTGACAAGAATCATTAAATTGCTTTTAGTGTCTCTGAAAGTTTAATGGAAATCATAAGGCTATAGAAGTAATTACTACTGAATTTGAGCTTATTTGAAATCCATCAGTGGATTGAGACTATATTGTTTATTTAAAGGTGATTAAAAATATGTTACCTGGCTATAGATACATTTAAGAATTTCTGGGACATGATTGATGGAACAGACATTGGTAACAAAGCAGGGTCAGCTTGGTCATGACCAAAGAATGCAGCTTCATATTAAGTGGGGAAAAAAAATCATGAAAAGGTACAGAAATCCAGACCAGGCACATTATAATTGTCCCTCAGGTCTTGCAGGGACTTTCCTGGTGGCTCAGTGGTAAAGAAGCCACCTGCCAATACAGGACACACGGGTTTGATCCCTGAGTCAGGAAGATCCCCTGGAAAAGGGGATGGCAACCCTCTCCAGTATTCTTGCTTGGGAAATCCCATGGACCTGAACATCACAGGCTACAGTCCATGGTGTCACAAAGAATTGGACACACCTTATCAACTGAGCCTATATGCTCAAGTCCTCAGATTCTTTAGTTTGAAGTTTCTAATTTCTGTGGCTTAAATTTGCCATGATCATATCTTAAATTGCTTATCCAAAACAAATTTTCCAGAATAAACTTGTGAAACTCAACCTCTTGTGAAGAGGCAATGTAAGCCACTTTTCTCTACAGAAGCAGTAAATTTCACAGTTCTCTTCTTTGACTGCATTTCAGTTATCATTTAAAGGATAAAATAGCATTTGGAAATGTGACCGTCAGGCTTTGACTTTGCCAGAGCTTTTTCTCTTTATGGGGCACTATTGATGCCCATAACCCACCCCAACCCCACCCCCACCCAAGAAATGTTTTATATTTTTCTTTGTAAATCTTCTTTTAAGGTAGAAATATTTACTTTAGTTATTCCTGGAGACAGTGACAGAGACAGAGTTGACAACCACAAGTCAAAGCTCAGTGCCCACCCTCTCAAAGGATCGATGTTTTTGCGGCCAAAATGCAGTCTCTTGTCTTTTTATACAGAGGCAACATCTGCCATTGGTATTATTTTAATAATTGGTTTCCTGGCCTCCAATCTTACTCTCTTTCTGTTGCTGCCAGATAAATCTTCCTAAGACATAGCTCTGAAAATAATTCTTGCTTACATTCCTTCAGTGGCTTTTTATTAATATAGAACAGAATAATATCCTCCAAACCTTGGATTCAGGGCACAGTACATTCTGGCCCTGAAATTCTTTTCAGACTTCCTTCCTAATACAGCTCCCTCAAGTTTGAACTCCAGCAATGATAGTGTATCATCCTCCATTTTATCATGCATTCATCACACCTCCAAGTTTCTGCCCATGTTGTACCTTACAGCTAGAATTCTTTCTTTCCATTCTTTAAAAAAGAAAAAATGTATTACTCTCTTGGGACCAGTGCAAATGTTTCTCTAGGAAACATGAAGACTTTTCTGCTTTTCTTCATCTATACTTCCACAGAATTTTGCACACATTTTAGCCAAACTTTGGTTGTGTTCTGCAGACCTGTTATAGTCCAAGGGTTCACAAAAAGAGACACATTTTAGCAACCAAAACAACAACAGACCTGTTTGTAACACTTGTAACTGACCATTGGAGGGAGAACAAAATAATTTTAGAGATTTCGTTAAAGTCTTGCAGAGATACAAGATGAAACAATGTAATTCTTTACCTTTAGGAGTTTACAATTATATCGCTTCCTCTTAATTACCAAAACAATTTTCAAAACCCCCTTGTGAAGAGGCAATGTAAGCCACTTTTCTCTACAGAAGCAGTAAATTTCACAGTTCTCTTCTTTGACTGCATTTCAGTTATCATTTAAAGGATAAAATAGCATTTGGAAATGTGACCGTCAGGCTTTGACTTTGCCAGAGCTTTTTCTCTTTATGGGGCACTATTGATGCCCATAACCCACCCCCACCCCACCCCCACCCAAGAAATGTTTTATATTTTTCTTTGTAAATCTTCTTTTAAGGTAGAAATATTTACTTTAGTTATTCCTGGAGACAGTGACAGAGACAGAGTTGACAACCACAAGTCAAAGCTCAGTGCCCACCCTCTCAAAGGATCGATGTTTTTGCGGCCAAAATGCAGTCTCTTGTCTTTTTATACAGAGGCAACATCTGCCATTGGTATTATTTTAATAATTGGTTTCCTGGCCTCCAATCTTACTCTCTTTCTGTTGCTGCCAGATAAATCTTCCTAAGACATAGCTCTGAAAATAATTCTTGCTTACATTCCTTCAGTGGCTTTTTATTAATATAGAACAGAATAATATCCTCCAAACCTTGGATTCAGGGCACAGTACATTCTGGCCCTGAAATTCTTTTCAGACTTCCTTCCTAATACAGCTCCCTCAAGTTTGAACTCCAGCAATGATAGTGTATCATCCTCCATTTTATCATGCATTCATCACACCTCCAAGTTTCTGCCCATGTTGTACCTTACAGCTAGAATTCTTTCTTTCCATTCTTTAAAAAAAAGAAAAAAATGTATTACTCTCTTGGGACCAGTGCAAATGTTTCTCTAGGAAACATGAAGACTTTTCTGCTTTTCTTCATCTATACTTCCACAGAATTTTGCACACATTTTAGCCAAACTTTGGTTGTGTTCTGCAGACCTGTTATAGTCCAAGGGTTCACAAAAAGAGACACATTTTAGCAACCAAAACAACAACAGACCTGTTTGTAACACTTGTAACTGACCATTGGAGGGAGAACAAAATAATTTTAGAGATTTCGTTAAAGTCTTGCAGAGATACAAGATGAAACAATGTAATTCTTTACCTTTAGGAGTTTACAATTATATCGCTTCCTCTTAATTATTCCCTTCTCCCTTAGTGGTCAGTTGCTACATTGTCCTCTGAAAGTTCTCCTAGAGAGAAAATGACTGTGCAAGAAAGAATCTCTTGTTACTTCAGAAGTAAAAGGTGAAACTTTGTTCAGAAATATTCCTTCTTGAAATTAACCGCTATGGTCTTTATTAAAACATTCCCTCAGTCATCTTAGCTTAACCAAATTCCCAAGTACCATAAAGCAATAATCTGAGTTATTTTATTTTATTTTATTTTATTTTTTTCCAATCAGGAGCTTGGGTCTTTGGTGGCTATCTCAGGAGAATCACCCCCATATACCAAATACTTGCCTAGGGCCCTAAATAAAGATTTTGCCTAACTATAGGAAAAAGTAAGTTCCCAAGCTAAGAACAAGCAGATTCCACTGCACTTCTGCAGGAGTCAAGGAAAAGAAGCCTGGAATTCTGGGTAAGTTTTACCAGAGCTTCTCAAAAATACCAGATAGAGAAGAGCGTCCTGAAGAGATATCAATGTGGTGACTTACAAGGTGGGACATGGGAAGGCAAGAAGCTGTGAGATTAAACAAAAGTGGAGTTCAAGAAATAGATAAGACTTGGTGTCAAAAATAAGGTAAAGTTTTCATTTCTTAAATAATTGCTAATTATTCTTACATTTCTACTAAAAACAAAAATTTCCAAGTTGGCATGATATATCAAAGTGAGTTGAGATGGTTTCATACAAGGGAAAATTCTCTCTCTTTTTTTTTTTTTTTTTTTGGCCTCTTTTATTGGTTCTTCATTTACTTGTTTTCATCCATCTTAATTCTTTGGCCTGTGTGGGTCTCCCATTGCCGTGACCTCTCTCATTGCAGAGCACGGTCCCTGGCACATGTGCTCCAGAGCACTGGCTGGTAATTGGACACACCGTGTGGTCCAACCGCTCAACAGCATATGGGATCTTCCCGTGCCAGTGATCGAACCAGCACCCCTTGCATTGGTCCCACTGGACCACCAGGGAAGCCCTTATACAAGGGAAAATTCTTGATATTTAGAAGCTAGTTTGCAGCTTCCTGTCATAATTTTTATAAATTCCTAGTGGCCCACCATGTAAGATTTGGGGAAATATTAGAGTGAATCAATTCCAAATTTTCCACCTTTAGTTTTGGATCATGAAGAACTGAACATTTCCTTAGTTGTACTTTCTCATCCTATTGCTTTATTCTCAGAAAAGGTCTTCATTTTTAGATCCTCTATTCCCTCTGAAGGGACGCCTATGTTAATGACACAGGTCTGCTAATCCACAGTATTTCTTCATAAAACCTAATACCATCGTGTGCAATTTTATTTGAAGATAAAGAGGTTCAGATCAAAACCATACAGAGAATTTTCTTCAAGGGAGGCTTTAAATGCACAGTATGGCATGAGTCACATGACACCAACTGAGAATAAGGTCTTTGGGGCTGCTGGAGAAAGTGCTGAGTGAAGTGAGACCAAAGGGGCTGTTCCTATAAACCATGACTTAGGCATTTTGCAGAATTATCCTCCTTCCTTTCCATCCATAACTGAGTAACTTGTGCTCAAAATGGTATTTTCTCTTTACATTCATTTATCTTTATTTATAAAAACAATACATGGCTCATTATAAAATTCTCAAACTACAAAAACATCTAGTAAAATGTGCTTACAAGGTTCAAGAAGCTGTGAGATTAAACAAAAGTGGAGTTCAAGAAATAGATAAGACTTGGTGTCAAAAATAAGGTAAAGTTTTCATTTCTTAAATAATTGCTAATTATTCTTACATTTCTACTAAAAACAAAAATTTCCAAGTTGGCATGATATATCAAAGTGAGTTGAGATGGTTTCATACAAGGGAAAATTCTCTCTCTTTTTTTTTTTTTTTTTTTGGCCTCTTTTATTGGTTCTTCATTTACTTGTTTTCATCCATCTTAATTCTTTGGCCTGTGTGGGTCTCCCATTGCCGTGACCTCTCTCATTGCAGAGCACCGGTCCCTGGCACATGTGCTCCAGAGCACTGGCTGGTAATTGGACACACCGTGTGGTCCAACCGCTCAACAGCATATGGGATCTTCCCGTGCCAGTGATCGAACCAGCACCCCTTGCATTGGTCCCACTGGACCACCAGGGAAGCCCTTATACAAGGGAAAATTCTTGATATTTAGAAGCTAGTTTGCAGCTTCCTGTCATAATTTTTATAAATTCCTAGTGGCCCACCATGTAAGATTTGGGGAAATATTAGAGTGAATCAATTCCAAATTTTCCACCTTTAGTTTTGGATCATGAAGAACTGAACATTTCCTTAGTTGTACTTTCTCATCCTATTGCTTTATTCTCAGAAAAGGTCTTCATTTTTAGATCCTCTATTCCCTCTGAAGGGACGCCTATGTTAATGACACAGGTCTGCTAATCCACAGTATTTCTTCATAAAACCTAATACCATCGTGTGCAATTTTATTTGAAGATAAAGAGGTTCAGATCAAAACCATACAGAGAATTTTCTTCAAGGGAGGCTTTAAATGCACAGTATGGCATGAGTCACATGACACCAACTGAGAATAAGGTCTTTGGGGCTGCTGGAGAAAGTGCTGAGTGAAGTGAGACCAAAGGGGCTGTTCCTATAAACCATGACTTAGGCATTTTGCAGAATTATCCTCCTTCCTTTCCATCCATAACTGAGTAACTTGTGCTCAGTAAATTGGTATTTTCTCTTTACATTCATTTATCTTTATTTATAAAAACAATACATGGCTCATTATAAAAATTCTCAAACTACAAAAACATCTAGTAAAAACTCAAATTATTCTTTACCATCCCTTTAGACCTCCAGTCCTGCAGTCAGTCCCAATTCAGTATCTATCCTTCCACTTCATCTTGTCTGTGTGTACTCAAAGCATGTGCATATGTATTTTTGTCCACATATAGGACATCATGTCAGGCATGAGTGTTCTCTTCACAGTCTTACTGGTGAAATGAACTAGGAGGATAAACATGCTTTTGTGTTTATTTTGTTTGCCTTGGAGATTTTTTCCTCTGCTTAATTCTAAACTGCAGATATGCCTTCTTCTCTTCTATAGGTATAACCAGAGAATAATTTTGATATTACTGTCTTCCCCCATTATTACTTTACCATGTTCTTCAGTGAGAATTTACTAGCCTTCGAGACAAATAACAAATATTGAGCACTTGTCTACCAGCAACTTAATATTTCAAAGGACTATGTTAAATACTGATAATTTGAAATCTCTAACCCGAATGAAATGCCAGTCTCCAATTGATGGTTTACTGCAGAATCTCTCTGCTTTTCCCCTCTTCTTCCTTATCCCATTCTTTCACATGTACATTCCTTCTCTACGTTTGTCTTTCCTTTATTGGTTGTCTCTTTCTTGTTTCATTCTTTCCTATTCTGCATCTTTTCTTCCTTTCCTCATATTCTTCTTTTCAATCATTTCTTTCTCTCTATTGTCTGTTCATGTTTTAGAATTATAGTATGTTTACAGACACTTTGGTAGTAAAGTCTTAATTAAACATAGTCACATATCAACCCAGTGGAAAACTATACAACCATTCAAATTTATGGTGTAGCAACACGTTTTTGAGGGTTTCCCTGGTAACTCTATGGTAAAGATACTGCCTGCAATTCAGGAGATGTGAATTTATTTATGTTTTATTATTTTTTTTAAACTTTTATTTAGGAGATGTGAATTTAATCCCTGAGTCTGGAAGATTTCCTGGATAAGAAAAAGGCAACCCACCAGTATTCTTGCCTGGGAAATCCCATGAACAGAGGATCCTGGTGGGCTATACAGTCCATGGGCTCGCTAGAGTCAGACACAACATACCAACTAAACCACCACCACCAATATGTTTGTGATATAGAAAAAAATATATATAATACATTGTTAATTTTATTTTTAAAAACCTACAAAACATCATCTTTATACAGTAAAATTCCATTTTTGGAAAATACCGTATTTGTAAAGGTGTGGAATCTTATAAAATGGTTAACAGATTTTCTCTTTGGGTGGTAATAAGATATATTATTTTATGTTATTCTTTTTAATTTTTTTGTATTTAAAATTTTATCCAGTATATACAGCATGTCAAATGTTTTTATGAAGGAATGTCAAACACTCTTATTGTCTTTAATGAATGAAACCATGTTGCCTTTTCTAAAATAGGATAAATTTTACAGTTAAAAGTGCTTACCAAAAGGGGAAAATTAAATGAAAAATAGAATTTAAACTAAATAAAAGATAAAGAGAATTTTTAAACACTCAGAAGACTGAAAAACAAAGTGGTGGTCCAGTGGGTAAGGACCCCGCCTTGCAGTGTAAGGGGCACCGGTTCGATCCCTGGCCTGGGAAGATCCCACGTGTCCCGGAGCTGCTGGACCGATGTGTCCAATTACCGAGCCGGAGCTCAGGAGCGCATGCGCCCAGAGCCTGTGCTCTGCGACAAGAGAGGCCACTGCGATGGGAGGCCCATGCGGGCCAAAGAACAAAGATGGATGAAACTAGACAAATGAAAGACCAATAGAAATGGCCCATCCGTCCCCCTCTCTCCCCCCCGACCCCAAAAAAACCAAAGTATAAGAAGGAATTCTTCCCTTTAGAGACAAGCAGAACCTTGCCATAAGGTGGTCCCCACAACCAGGAAGAGTATCAACTCTGTCTTTCAGGTTCAAACTGGCCCCACATGGCCTCAGTTTCCCCATCCCAGCAGAGTCAGACCAGCTGGAGCTTCGGGGCAGAGTCCTGCCAATACACTTGTGTTTTCAGTATCTTCCTGAGAACAACACAAGATAAAACAAAACTTTAATTTATGATAAAAAGTGAATTTTAGAAAGAAAATAAGTAACTTTTTACTTATTCGTGGCCCTTGATTGAATCCCTGTTTCCAGTCCTCCCTTCTACCCTGAAGATCTTGCCCTTAAAATCAAAACCCAGCAGAAGCAAGGAAACCGGAGGAGTTAATCATGAAGATGCTGCCACCTTGTGGTGATTGAGAACACGCAGGTACTGTCTGCGAAGTTTTCCTCTTGCAAACACAGCTGGTTCATATTAGAGTTATTTCAGACTGTAGTCTATAGACTATAAATACAAATCCTAGTCATGTGTTAGAGGAGGACTGGGGTCTTATACAGCCATTTTTTATGACTTTCTGAAAAGAAAGGGTCATTTGAGTTAGGACGTGTGGCCCATTTCTGGCCGTTTTGGCGTTAACATTATTCTGAATGACCTACTGTCTTCACTCACTGGAGGCCTTCAGAAATCCACAGTGCACCTTACTGTGTGTGTTTGCTGCATTCTGAAAACTTTCCCTAGGCAACTGGGGGAAGGACAGCCACACAGAAGGCTCTCTGTAGTAGCCTAACAGAGAAAATACTATAATGATGTATAAGAATTTCAGTATGCAAAAAGTTTTATATGGAGGTTCTGTTCAAACACACATACACATGAAAACTCAACTTACCTATTCATTTGCTTTTTCTAATGTTCCAGGAAATGGGATGGTGGGCTTCAAATTGCCTATGTCATTCTGTCATACACAGATGGCTCCTTGGTAAAATAATTAACATACAAATTACCAAAAAAAAAAAAAAAACCCTTTAAATCTATTTCAGTGCAGGCTCTTAGACATAAGAAGCACTATGCATACCAACTGCAAACCAGTGCTTGAGAGGTGCATCTTCTGGAATGTCTAAAAACTTTTAAGAAGTGAGTTTATCTTTCAGTGCTTCTTTGTGGCTAACTGGTCCTGTTGTCATTTGGTTGCTAAGTCGTGTCCAAATCTTTGTGACCCCGTGGTATGCAGCCCACCAGGCTCCTCTGTCCATGGGATTTCCAGGCAAGAATCCTGGAGTGGGTTGCCATTTCCTTCTCTAAGGATCTTCTCAAAGCAGAGATCAAACCCAGGCCTCCTGCACTGTATGCAGTCTCCTGCATCTAGGCAGATCCTTTACTGACTGAGCCATGGTGAATTCTAATTCGATTCTGAGGAATCTGTGTTTTCAAACCACTCAACCATATTCTCCCTCCAAATCTCCCTTGATCCTATGTTTCTGAGTCTCATCTGATGTCTCACTTCTTTGATCATCTTTCTTCCTTTATCTTTATTATTTCCTTCAGCGAGTTCCCATTAGTGTATCGTTTGACCAGGGCATTTCGTTTTCAGAAGTGTGTTTATAGCTCCCTGCTCATAACTATTGCTAGCTGGGCTGTACAGTAAGGGGTTCAGTCACTCAGCCAAATTGGTAGTAATAGGAATTTGTACAAACTCAGAGCTGAAAGTCTGGTTTCCTATGGGAAAGCCAATTCAGCTATTTTGTTCTTAGTTTTTATGATACAGTTCTCATTAGAAAATTCCATAGGCCACTGCATCCATCTGTTGAATGCAATGCTCACCTTTGGATTGAAATATTATGGTTACACAGATTAAGCCTCTCTCCTTTCCTTTGTTCCCCTCATGACAAATGCCCAAGAACCTTCAGAACGAAAAGTTTTTTTATCTCTTCCTGCCTCACTTGCTCTTCATTCCATTATACTTCTGTCATTTGTTGACTCCCAGATGCACTACCCTGATCCATCACCTTCACTGATCAAGCTTGCAAAAGGTTATAGATCCTGGAGACATTATTTTACTTCCCCAAATTGAGCTCTGTCTCCAAAGACAATGTTCTTAAAAATCACTCTGATGGTCATCTTCTCTTTTTAATCATTGTTTTGAAAATATAGTGTTTTCTACTGCATCTGTAACATTTTCCTCAGACTTTATGGTTTAGACAATACAAATATATTCTCTTACAGTTCTGGAGAGCAGAAGTCTGAAATAGGTCTCAGGCAAACAACACGGCCACATGCAGTGCTCTACTTCTAGAGGCATCAGGGGAAAATCTGTCTCCTTGACCTTTGCAGCTTCCAGAGGCCATCTGAATTACTTGCCTAGTGACTTTTTTGTGCATCTTCAAAGCCAGTAACATCAGGCTGAGGCCTTCTCATGGTGCCACCTCTCTGTTTCTCTTTTTTCTCCCTCCTCTTCCATTTATAAGGACTCCAATGATGACATTGGGTCCACTGGGATAATCTAGATAATCTCCCCATCTGAAGCTCAGCTTATTAACAACTTTCATTTCATCAGCGGTATTCATTGCAATTTGCCATATAAACTAACACATTCACAGATTCTGGGGATTAGAATGTGGACATTTGTAGGGATAACTATTCTGTCTACCACAGATGTTAGAGAAGCCTCACAAGAAAAGAATATTTTCCCTTCATTATCATGATTTTCCTCTCCATGTATTTGTCTATACCCATTAGGTCTATGTGATAGTGTCTTCAAAGAGAAAAGGATGAAACATGAACTACTATTATTAATAAGTTGGGTCAAAGTTGATGTAGGTGCCTATCACTGATTCTGTAGACTGGAATATAGAGGAGAGAAAAACCTCACAAATCCGAAGCTCCATCTAGGGGCTGCCTTCCAGCTCATGTCCATCCATCCACAAGACTAGAGTTATGAGATAGTTTGTAGTAAGCCAGAAAAGAGGAAAGAGTCTTATAGGATAACCATATAATGCATTCACTGCATTTTAAACACTTATACATATTAATTCATTTAATACTCTCTTAATATAAGGGAGATTGTTGTTGTTCTGTAGCTAAGTCATTTCCAACCCTTTGCAGCAGACCAGGCTCCTCTGTTCTTCACTCTCTCCAGAAGTTTGCTCAAATTCCTGTTCGTTAGGTCACTGATGCTCTCTAACCATCTCATCCTCTGCCACCCCTTCGCCTTTTGCCTTCAGTCTTTGCCAGCATCAGGTCTTTTCCAATGAATTGTCTCTTCACATCAGGTGGCCAGAGTATTGGAGCTTCAACAACAGGCCTTCCAATGAATAATCAGAGTTGATTTCCTTTAGGATTGACTGCTTTGAGGAAGATGCCTCTTATTATGTCCATTTAACAGAAGAGGTAGTGATGCACAGAGTTTAATTGTCCAAGTCCATGGCAAGCAGCAGAGCAAGAACTGTAACATCCAAGAGGGAAATGATTATCCAACAGATATTTAGGACAGCTCCGTAGTGATTCAATAAAAATATGTATGAGGGCTTCCCTGGTGGTCCAGTGGGTAAGGACACCCCCTTGCAGTGCAAGGGGCGCTGGTTTGATCCCTGGCCTGGGAAGATCCCACGTGCCGCGGAGCGGCTGGACCGATGTGTCCAATTACCAAGCCGGAGCTCTGGAGCGCATGCGCTCAGAGCCAGTGCTCTGCGACAGCAAATGCCACTGCGATGGAAGGCCCACACAGGCCAAAGAACAAAGATGGATGAAACTAGACAAATGAAAGACCAGTGGAAGTGGCCCGCTCACCCTCCTCCCTCCCTACCCCCGCCAAAATAAATAAATAAATAAATGTTTAAAAAATATATGTGATGAGCAGATGGATGAATGAATGATTGAGTATTTTTAATATAATAATACAGAAGCCTCTTAACTGATCTATCTCCATGCTATTCTTTTTTTATTATTATTTATTTATTTTGGGCGGGGGTCACGTTGGGGAGGGAGGGCAGTGGGCGGGCCACTTCTATTGGTCTTTCATTTGTCTAGTTTCATCCATCTTTGTTCTCTGGCCCGCGTGGGCCTCCCATCGCAGTGGCCTCTCTTGTCGCAGAGCACCGGCTCTGGGCGCATGTGCTCCAGAGCATCGGCTCGGTAAATGGACACATCAATCCAGCTGCTCCAACAGCACGTGGGATCTTCCCAGGCCAGGGATCGAACTGGCGCCCCTTGCACTGCAAGGCGGTTTCCTTACCCACTGGACCACCAGGGGAAGCCCCATGCTATTCTTATTTCAAGTTATTACCCTACTATTGCCAAATCAGTGTAAAGATCATTTTGCATATGGTGGGCATTCAGTAAATATTTGTAAGAATAACTACAAATTCAGTTATGATTGCATACCTCCCTTTGACAATGAGTCAATGTTGTATAATAGTAATATACTTGAAAAGCTTAGCTGTTACAGTCACATACCTCCTCTTTTCAGATTATGTTTCAATATTACTGACAGATTCCACAGAAAAGCTATTTTCTCTGTCACCTTCATGCTTTTGAACTTGTTTATTCCTTTTTCTGGAACTGCTTGCCATCTATTCTCCACTTTTATCCATTTAGCACTGTGTTTGCCTCCTTCAAACTTTCACGTGAGTGTTATCATTTCCAGGAGCCTAATCTGATTCCCTCAGGCAGACTTCATCTCTTCTAAATATTGGATCCCATTGGACCTAGACACATACTTCTTAAATATTCCCTGATAGGTCTCTTTTATTTATATCTTACCATAATTCTTTCTTGTCTGCTTTTTGACTAGAGTTTCTCCAGAGCCAGGCCTAATCTAATCTATTTTTGCACCCTTGTATCCATCATGTAGGGCTTCCCTGATGGCTCAGGGGTAAAGAATCCACCTGCCAATGCAGGAGATGTGGATTCAGTCACTGGATCAGAAAAATCCCCTGGCATAGGAAATGGCAGCACACTCCAGTATTCTTGACTGGGAATTCCCAAGGACAGAGGAGCCTGGTGGGCTACCGTGCATAGGGTTGCAAAAGAATCAGACACAACTTAGTGACTAAACAATAACACATAGCCGGGCACATGGCAGATGTGGAGACTTCTACATCTAATTATAGAGAATGTAGGCTCTGAAATCAAACCGCCTCATCTTAAGTCCTGATTCTAGAAAGTAAGAACTTCTGATTATGCATGACTTGGCATATTCTCTGTATATTGGGTTGAACAAACATGCATATGCTTTATATAATTTAATTAATCTTCATGATAATTCTCATAGACATGTCCTATTGTTGCCTACATTTTACAGCATTCAATAAACTGAACTGAAGAGTGAGTAACTTGCTAAATATTAGTCATTTTATTATTTTAGTTAATTTAGATCAGGTGGGTAAACGAGCTTGACTAGAATAAGAGTAGATTCATATAGAAGATTCTAAAGGTAAGTAGGAACAGAATCCAAATTTTTCAAACCTGGATTTGAGTTGAACCTTGTCCTAAAGATGTGAGAGATAAATAAATTTCAGTTGTTGTGTTAAACTAATTGCTAATGACTCAGTAAAGTATTGAGCTGAGAACAACTGTTGGCTTGCATATATCAGGGAAAGTTAGTGGCGAGGGTAAGGACATATATCTATGGTGGGCAAGGGGAAATGGTATCATGCATGCCATATAGTTGACTTTCCTGGAAAAGAGACATTAAATATCTTGTAAAACTGAGACTAACTTTTCAGACTCCTGGAAAGGAACATGATATTCTTGTACAATAAAATCAAAACCCAATTTTATTCTTTTTGAAAATTCTTTAAATGGAAATATTTCCTAATGACCATATTCCTAGTTTAGAGTAACCAAACAAAGGCCATGGATATTTTCATCTAGATCATGTTTGAGACTCTGATTATATTACAAATTCGATTATTATCATCACAAACTATTAGCTTAGACAAACCAGGCCATTGAAGAATTCCTGGAATTCCAAGGCCTTTTCTTTCACTGATTCTAAAATATAGCATATGACACCCCTTATATGAGGAATCTAAAAGAAATGATACAAGTGAACTTATTTATTAAAAAAAGACAGACTCACAGACTTAGAGTACAAACTTCTGGTTACCGAGGGGAAGAACTGGGGGGAGAGATAGTTAGGGAGTTTGGGATTGACTAGTACCCACTGCTATATTTAAAATGGATAACCAGTAAGGTTCTACTGTATAGCACAGGGAAATCTGCTCAGTGTATGTGGCATCCTGGATGGGAGGGGAGTTTGGGAGAGAATGGATACACATATATGTATGACTAATCCTTTTACTGTGCACTTGAAACTATCACATCATTGTTAATCAGATATATTCCAATATAAAATAAAAGCTTTAAAGAAATACATGGCCCTGACTGAATTCTTGATTATGTATGTGAAAAAATAAGGACTCAGAACTCAGTAAATCACTAGTAATTTTATAATAACTCTTAATGCTGTGCCTAGAGGCATGCACTAAGGGAATAACACAAAAGCATGCCTTTGATTAAGGAGACAACAAATACAAAAATAGTGAAACATATAGCACATTTGATTGAGAACAGCCTCCTTCTCTGAGATTTGGGAGTTCTGTGAAGGAAACTTGGCTTAATTGAGTCTAAAAATTGGATTGGATTTGAATAGGAAGATAGGAACAGAGATGGCATTCTAGGTAATGAAAACTGGACAAACATGGAGGAAACAAGAATGAAGTTGACATTGTTTGGAAAAAATAGAAGAAGGACTGAAGAAGAAGGCTTAAAGACTTTGCTAAAGAGTAGCTATCCAGGCTCCTCTGTCCATGGGATTTTCCAGGCAAGAGTACTGGAGTGGGTTGCCATTTCCTCATCCGGGGAACCTTTCCACCAACCCAAGTCTCCTGTGTCTCCTGCACTGGCAGGCAGATTCTTTACCACTGTGCCAACTGGAAAGCCCCAACACCTTGCTTAATAGGCATTGCAAAATGCTTTCTAAACTAGAATGCTTGATACATGGGCTTATAAACATGAAAGAGAACTAGAAACAGAATAAAATTACTTGGACTACAGAAGGCAGAGTGAATTTAAGAGATTTTAGAGGAAGAACCAAGAAATGTCTTGAATTAACAGCTAAGCTCCACATCCAGTCTACTCCTGTCTTCCTGCAGACAGGGAGCACTTGGTGTGTCCATAAAAGAAATAAAGAAAAAAAGTGAAATGGCTATATGAGATAATTATTCATTAAATTCACAGTTTAGGGACTTCGTATTGACTCTATTATATTCCATGTTTTTCTATAAATTATCCCAGAAGGCTTATAAGTTGTAAAGCATAATATAATAGGACAAATTAGCTCAGGTTAAATGTGGACCAAAACCATTATGAAGGACTAGATATAAAATGGAGTTATAAGTAAGATTAATCATTCAAGCTGTAATGGGCTACACATTTAATGTGTGCTTGAGCAGCTGATTTCAAAAGGTAAAAACTCAGCAATTAAGCAAACAAATGTCATCAGATAAGACCATATAGATTACTAATTGGAATTTTAAGTAATCTTGGTTCTAAGTTTAGACGATAACCTCCCATGATATGTATTTCAGGTCAAAGTTAATTTTCTAGCAACAATACTCTCTATCTCAGCTCTCTCTCTCTCTCGCTCCCCCCCCTTTTCTCTACACTTGACTGTCACCCAACAGACACATACGCACTTGGTCACACATGCACTCTACACACATAGAAGAGTATTCATGCTAATGGTAATTTTAAAATAGCTAACTTTGGCCATACTGGTAAGTTTTGATAAGCAAATCAATGTGTCTTCTCCTCCTACTGCTCAGCAAACAAAAAATTCCAGAAAATATTCCCTTGAGGTACAAATATAGAATTGCATGTTTTAATTTTATGTCTTATGATGTACTAAATAAAGTTAAAATTTACAAGTGGACAAAGTAGGTAGAAGAAGAGAAATGAGAGAGAAATAAATGGGATTTTCTTTTAGATTTCTACTATGATCTGAAATTTTATGAGCCAATGTTTGACCTTGATTGTAGTGAAATTACATGATGAAGTTTAACTGAATCTGTTCCAAGAATTATCTAAATTTGGCAAGAAGATAATGTTACATACCTAAGGAAAGAGTAGAAAACTCACATAAATCAAATGTGGAGATCAAGTACCAGTCGAAAGAACATTTAGAAATAATAATGCAGTTATTTGTAGTAAAGTACAATGACTGTTTAACTAGAAACAGAATAAAATTACTTGGACTACAGAAGGCAGAGTGAATTTAAGAGATTTTAGAGGAAGAACCAAGAAATGTCTTGAATTAACAGCTAAGCTCCACATCCAGTCTACTCCTGTCTTCCTGCAGACAGGGAGCACTTGTGTCCATAAAAGAAATAAAGAAAAAGTGAAATGGCTATATGAGATAATTATTCATTAAATTCACAGTTTAGGGACTTCGTATTGACTCTATTATATTCCATGTTTTCTATAAATTATCCCAGAAGGCTTATAAGTTGTAAAGCATAATATAATAGGACAAATTAGCTCAGGTTAAATGTGGACCAAAACCATTATGAAGGACTAGATATAAAATGGAGTTATAAGTAAGATTAATCATTCAAGCTGTAATGGGCTACACATTTAATGTGTGCTTGAGCAGCTGATTTCAAAAGGTAAAAACTCAGCAATTAAGCAAACAAATGTCATCAGATAAGACCATATAGATTACTAATTGGAATTTTAAGTAATCTTGGTTCTAAGTTTAGCACGATAACCTCCCATGATATGTATTTCAGGTCAAAGTTAATTTTCTAGCAACAATACTCTCTATCTCAGCTCTCTCTCTCTCTCTCTCCCCCCCTTTTTCTCTACACTTGACTGTCACCCAACAGACACATACGCACTTGGTCACACATGCACTCTACACACATAGAAGAGTATTCATGCTAATGGTAATTTTAAAATAGCTAACTTTGGCCATACTGGTAAGTTTTGATAAGCAAATCAATGTGTCTTCTCCTCCTACTGCTCAGCAAACAAAAAATTCCAGAAAATATTCCCTTGAGGTACAAATATAGAATTGCATGTTTTAATTTTATGTCTTATGATGTACTAAATAAAGTTAAAAATTTACAAGTGGACAAAGTAGGTAGAAGAAGAGAAATGAGAGAGAAATAAATGGGATTTTCTTTTAGATTTCTACTATGATCTGAAATTTTATGAGCCAATGTTTGACCTTGATTGTAGTGAAATTACATGATGAAGTTTAACTGAATCTGTTCCAAGAATTATCTAAATTTGGCAAGAAGATAATGTTACATACCTAAGGAAAGAGTAGAAAACTCACATAAATCAAATGTGGAGATCAAGTACCAGTCGAAAGAACATTTAGAAATAATAATGCAGTTATTTGTAGTAAAGTACAATGACTGTTTAACTAGGTACTGTGGTCTTAGAAGCATTTATGTGCAAACTGTTGCCAAGATGAGCTCCCCAAATGAAAAAGAGCTCATTAAAGTATCATATTCCTGCTCCATATTTCTGTCATAATGATAACCAGGTATTCCCAGCAAGGCTTGGTGGGTTCCTGCTTTTATAGGCAAAGTCACTACAAAGTCTTGGCCTGTTTTCATTTTTGCTATATCCCAGCCACCAGTCAAAGAAAGTAGAATTACAGCTTATAAAATAGAAAGAAGTTTTTATTTTAGCAAGGGAGAGTGTTGTGGAGGTTATTCAATAATAGCCTTTTTAACAAAAAGGGGGCAGGAAAATGACCTTGATTAGGGTTGGAGGTTAAATGGAGAAGCAAATATATACACTGGGTAACATTAAAATAGATTCATTATATGAGAATTGAGAGAAAGCTCATGTCCAAGAAAAGAGTAAGTCTTTGTAGGAAGTCATAGCTTTAGAATTATATAGATCTGGGTTTGTGTTCTGGCTGCGACACTTATTAACCCCGTGTCTTTGGAAAAGTCAAACAAACTTTTTCAGTCCCAATTTTCTTATCTGTAAAATGGGAATAGCAATAGCTGTTTCTTAGGGTTGGTGAGACACTTTTTCACTTTTTTTTTTTTTTTGGTGAGACACTTTTTAACATACCTTATTCAAAACCAGGCATATGAGAAGTAATCATGACAACAACTTTACCTATTGAAATATTTGTCTTCTTTTTTTTTTTTAGATTCTGGATATAAATACATACTTCTTATCCTCAAGAATTCAAAGTTTAACAGAAGCTTCAGACAGATAAATAAAGAATTAAGAAATAATGTCATTAACATTATAGTAGCAACATCTGTAATGTTCCAAGGGGGCAAAGGCTAATCAGCTATTAATTATGTTCTAGGGGGAAAAGGCTTCCCTGAGGCAATGACATTTAAATCAGTCTAAAAGATTAATAGTGAGTTTTTCATCTGAGGACTGACCTGATCAAAGATAAAGATGCATGAAAATCCTGGAGTAAGTGTCAACCAGGAACAAGGCACAAAATTAAGGACTGAGATTTTGGTTGGAGTCAGATTCTGAAATGTTAGATATGTTTTGCTAAGGATTTGGAATTTGTCTATATTCACGAAAGCTATGGATGGTATATATGAGTTTTAAGCACATGAATGTTTTAATGTGTTTTAGAAGGAACTGGCAATGCTATAGAATAAGAACTAAAGAATTTGGAGAATAGAGACAGAAAATAAATTGGCCATTGCCACAATCCATGTGAAAAATTAAGGTTTGGGCCAAGGTCCTAGTAGTGAAATTGAAAGGGTTAAGACTGCAATTCCAGATCTTGTCAGCGGTAGATGAACAGAAGCTGTTAATGGTTGGATAATAGAGATTTAAGAGACAGGAGCTTTGATCGCAGCTACAATAGTGTTATGGATCAAATCACCAATATGACAGAAGAGGAAGAGCAGTTTTGCAAACACAATATTGAAGTTAATTTAGGATGGGTTGATTTTTTTTTTTCCCAATATACTTTTTTTTTTCCCCTTTATTTTTAAGATTTTACAGAGTTTTGTTGTTCACCAACAAGTATGTTCCCAGATCATTCATATGCATATCCCTGGACCCTCCCCCCACCCATTTCCCCCATCTCCCACCCCTCCAGACCATCGCCCCAAGTGGTTGTAGGTACTCCTATTCCCCTAGCACAATGACAATAGCTATCTTTTCCACACATGACAACATAGGTTTCAATGTTACTCCCTCCATGCCTCAATCCCACTGTTCGGTCTCCACAATGTCTTTATGTCTGTTCTCTGTTTTTTCATGATTTCACTGCATGTGTTATCACGACCATTTACTAGTTCCCATATATATGAGTTAGTATACTGTACTTGTCTTTCTCTTTTTGACTTACTTCACTTTTTATGATAGGTTCTAGAGCCAGCCGCCTCATTAAGACTGAGTCTTCTGCATTTCTTTTAACAGCTGAGTAGTATTCCATTGTATATATGTACCAGGGCTTCTGGATCCATTCATTCATCGATGGACATCTAGGTTGCTTCCATTGTATTTTATGCATGAACATTGGGGTACAGGTGCCTCCTTCAGTCTGGATGAGCACTGAAGTAAGATGCATGAAAATCCTGGTAGTCAACCAGGAACAAGGCACAAAATTAAGGACTGAGATTTTGGTTGGAGTCAGATTCTGAAATGTTAGATATGTTTTGCTAAGGATTTGGAATTTGTCTATATTCACGAAAGCTATGGATGGTATATATGAGTTTTAAGCACATGAATGTTTTAATGTGTTTTAGAAGGAACTGGCAATGCTATAGAATAAGAACTAAAGAATTTGGAGAATAGAGACAGAAAATAAATTGGCCATTGCCACAATCCATGTGAAAAATTAAGGTTTGGGCCAAGGTCCTAGTAGTGAAATTGAAAGGGTTAAGACTGCAATTCCAGATCTTGTCAGCGGTAGATGAACAGAAGCTGTTAATGGTTGGATAATAGAGATTTAAGAGACAGGAGCTTTGATCGCAGCTACAATAGTGTTATGGATCAAATCACCAATATGACAGAAGAGGAAGAGCACTTTTGCAAACACAATATTGAAGTTAATTTAGGATGGGTTGATTTTTTTTTTTCCCAATATACTTTTTTTTTTCCCCTTTATTTTTAAGATTTTACAGAGTTTTGTTGTTCACCAACAAGTATGTTCCCAGATCATTCATATGCATATCCCTGGACCCTCCCCCCACCCATTTCCCCCATCTCCCACCCCTCCAGACCATCGCCCCAAGTGGTTGTAGGTACTCCTATTCCCCTAGCACAATGACAATAGCTATCTTTTCCACACATGACAACATAGGTTTCAATGTTACTCCCTCCATGCCTCAATCCCACTGTTCGGTCTCCACAATGTCTTTATGTCTGTTCTCTGTTTTTTCATGATTTCACTGCATGTGTTATCACGACCATTTACTAGTTCCCATATATATGAGTTAGTATACTGTACTTGTCTTTCTCTTTTTGACTTACTTCACTTTTTATGATAGGTTCTAGAGCCAGCCGCCTCATTAAGACTGAGTCTTCTGCATTTCTTTTAACAGCTGAGTAGTATTCCATTGTATATATGTACCAGGGCTTCTGGATCCATTCATTCATCGATGGACATCTAGGTTGCTTCCATGTTCTGGCTATTGTATAGAGAGCTGCAATGAACATTGGGGTACAGGTGCCTCCTTCAGTTTTGATTTCATCAGGATATAGGCCTAATAGTGGGATTGCTGGGTCATACGGTGCTTCTATTTTTAGTTTTTTAAGGAATCTTCTTATTGTCTTCCATAGAGGTTGTATCAATTTACATTCCCACCAGCAATGCAAGAGGGTTTCCTTTTCTCCGCACCCTCTCCAGCATTTGTTGTCTGTCGCTTTGTTGATGATGGCCATTCTGACGGGTGTGAGGTGGTATCTCATTGTGGTTTTAATTTGCATTTCTCTAATGGTAAGCGAGGTTGAGCATCGTTTCATGTGCTTTGGGGCCATCTGTATGTCCTCCTTGGAGAGTCGTCTCTTTAGATCTTTTTCCCATTTTTTGATTGGGTTGTTCATTTTCCCTGTGCTGAGTTGTCTGAGTTGCTTGTAGATTTTGGAGATTAATTCTTTGTCTGTTGTTTCATTTGCTATGATTTTCTCCCACTCTGTGGGGTGTCTGCTCAGCTTTTCTGTAATTTCTTTTGCTTTACAAAAGTTTTTAAGTTTCATGAGGTCCCACGTGTTCATTTTTCTTTTCAGTTTCGCTATTTTAGTAGGTGGGTCAGAGAAGATCTTGCTTTGATTGATGTCCTTGAGGGTTTTGCCTATATTCTCCTCTAAGAGTTTGATGGTTTCTGGTCTTCCATTTAGGTCTTTAATCCATTTTGAGTTGATCTTTGTGTATGGTGTCAGGGAATGTTCCAACTTCATTTTTTTGCATGTAGCTGTCCAATTTTCCCAGCACCATTTGTTGAAGAGGCTGTCTTTGTCCCATTTTATAGTTTTGCCTCCTTTGTCAAAAATAAGGTACCCATAGATGCGTGGGTTTATCTCTGGGTTCTCAATCTTGTTCCATTGGTCTATAGTTCTGTTTTTGTGCCAGTACCATACTGTCTTGAGGACTGTTGCTTTGTAGTAGAGTCTGAAGTTGGGGAGGCTGATCCTCCAACTCCGTTTTCTTTCTCAAGATTGCTTTGGCTATCCATTCATTCATCGATGGACATCTAGGTTGCTTCCATGTTCTGGCTATTGTATAGAGAGCTGCAATGAACATTGGGGTACAGGTGCCTCCTTCAGTTTTGATTTCATCAGGATATAGGCCTAATAGTGGGATTGCTGGGTCATACGGTGCTTCTATTTTTAGTTTTTTAAGGAATCTTCTTATTGTCTTCCATAGAGGTTGTATCAATTTACATTCCCACCAGCAATGCAAGAGGGTTTCCTTTTCTCCGCACCCTCTCCAGCATTTGTTGTCTGTCGCTTTGTTGATGATGGCCATTCTGACGGGTGTGAGGTGGTATCTCATTGTGGTTTTAATTTGCATTTCTCTAATGGTAAGCGAGGTTGAGCATCGTTTCATGTGCTTTGGGGCCATCTGTATGTCCTCCTTGGAGAGTCGTCTCTTTAGATCTTTTTCCCATTTTTTGATTGGGTTGTTCATTTTCCCTGTGCTGAGTTGTCTGAGTTGCTTGTAGATTTTGGAGATTAATTCTTTGTCTGTTGTTTCATTTGCTATGATTTTCTCCCACTCTGTGGGGTGTCTGCTCAGCTTTTCTGTAATTTCTTTTGCTTTACAAAAGTTTTTAAGTTTCATGAGGTCCCACGTGTTCATTTTTCTTTTCAGTTTCGCTATTTTAGTAGGTGGGTCAGAGAAGATCTTGCTTTGATTGATGTCCTTGAGGGTTTTGCCTATATTCTCCTCTAAGAGTTTGATGGTTTCTGGTCTTCCATTTAGGTCTTTAATCCATTTTGAGTTGATCTTTGTGTATGGTGTCAGGGAATGTTCCAACTTCATTTTTTTGCATGTAGCTGTCCAATTTTCCCAGCACCATTTGTTGAAGAGGCTGTCTTTGTCCCATTTTATAGTTTTGCCTCCTTTGTCAAAAATAAGGTACCCATAGATGCGTGGGTTTATCTCTGGGTTCTCAATCTTGTTCCATTGGTCTATAGTTCTGTTTTTGTGCCAGTACCATACTGTCTTGAGGACTGTTGCTTTGTAGTAGAGTCTGAAGTTAGGGAGGCTGATCCCTCCAACTCCGTTTTTCTTTCTCAAGATTGCTTTGGCTATTCGAGGTCTTTTGTGTTTCCATATGAACTGTGTGATTCTTTGGTCTAGTTCTGTGAAAAATGTCAATGGTAGTTGGATAGGTATTGCATTGAATCTGTAGATGATACTTGGTAGTATGGTCATTTTCACAGTATTGATTCTTCCGACCCAGGAACATGGGATATCTCTCCATCTGTTTAAGTCTTCTTTAATTTCTCTCATGAGTGTCTTGTAATTTTCTGTGTACAATTCTTTTGTTTCTTTGGGTAGGTTTATTCCTAGGTATTTGATTCTTTTGGTTGCAATGGTGAAGGGGATTGCCGCTTTGATTTTGTTTTCTGATTTTTCATTGTTTGTGTATAGGAATGCCAGTGATTTCTGTGTGTTGACTTTGTATCCTGCGACTTTGCCAAATTCATTGATTAGCTCTAGTAGCTTTCTAACCGTGTCTTTGGGATTTTCTATGTACAATATCATGTCGTCTGCAAAAAGAGAGAGCTTGACTTCTTCCTTTCCAATCTGGATTCCTTTGATTTCTTTCTCTTCTCTTATTGCTGTTGCTAGCACTTCCAGGACTGTGTTGAATAGTAGTGGTGAAAGTGGACACACCTGTCTTGTTCCTGATCTTAGAGGGAATGCTTTCAGTTTTTCACCGTTAAGGATAATGTTCGCTGTAGGCTTCTCATAGATGGCTTTTATTATGTTGAGATAGGTTCCTTCTATGCCCATTTTCTGAAGAGTTTTGATCATAAATGGATGTTGTACTTTGCCGAAAGCTTTTTCTGCATCTATTGAGATGATCATGTGGTTTTTGTCTTTCAATTTGTTGATATGGTGTATCACATTGATTGATTTGCGGATGTTGAAGAAGTCTTGCATGCCTGGGATGAACTCGACTTGATTGTGATGTATGAGTTTTTTGATGTGTCGTTGAATTGTTTGCTAGGATTTTGTTGAGGATCCTGGCATCTAAGTTCATCAGTGTAATTGGCCTATAATTTTCCTTATTTGTGTTGTGTTTGCCTGGTTTGGGTATCAGGGTGATGGTGGCCTCGTTGTTTGATCCCTCCAGCTCCGTTTTCTTTCTCAGGATTGCTTTGGCTATTCGAGGTCTTTTGTGTTTCCATATGAACTGTGTGATTCTTTGGTCTAGTTCTGTGAAAAATGTCAATGGTAGTTGGATAGGTATTGCATTGAATCTGTAGATGATACTTGGTAGTATGGTCATTTTCACAGTATTGATTCTTCCGACCCAGGAACATGGGATATCTCTCCATCTGTTTAAGTCTTCTTTAATTTCTCTCATGAGTGTCTTGTAATTTTCTGTGTACAATTCTTTTGTTTCTTTGGGTAGGTTTATTCCTAGGTATTTGATTCTTTTGGTTGCAATGGTGAAGGGGATTGCCGCTTTGATTTTGTTTTCTGATTTTTCATTGTTTGTGTATAGGAATGCCAGTGATTTCTGTGTGTTGACTTTGTATCCTGCGACTTTGCCAAATTCATTGATTAGCTCTAGTAGCTTTCTAACCGTGTCTTTGGGATTTTCTATGTACAATATCATGTCGTCTGCAAAAAGAGAGAGCTTGACTTCTTCCTTTCCAATCTGGATTCCTTTGATTTCTTTCTCTTCTCTTATTGCTGTTGCTAGCACTTCCAGGACTGTGTTGAATAGTAGTGGTGAAAGTGGACACACCTGTCTTGTTCCTGATCTTAGAGGGAATGCTTTCAGTTTTTCACCGTTAAGGATAATGTTCGCTGTAGGCTTCTCATAGATGGCTTTTATTATGTTGAGATAGGTTCCTTCTATGCCCATTTTCTGAAGAGTTTTGATCATAAATGGATGTTGTACTTTGCCGAAAGCTTTTTCTGCATCTATTGAGATGATCATGTGGTTTTTGTCTTTCAATTTGTTGATATGGTGTATCACATTGATTGATTTGCGGATGTTGAAGAAGTCTTGCATGCCTGGGATGAACTCGACTTGATTGTGATGTATGAGTTTTTTGATGTGTCGTTGAATTGTTTGCTAGGATTTTGTTGAGGATCCTGGCATCTAAGTTCATCAGTGTAATTGGCCTATAATTTTCCTTATTTGTGTTGTGTTTGCCTGGTTTGGGTATCAGGGTGATGGTGGCCTCGTAGAATGTGTTTGGAAGTTTTCCTTCCTGTGCAATTTTTTGGAAGAGTTTTAGAAGGACAGGCATTAACTCTTCCTTAAATGTCTGGTAGAATTCGGCTGTGAAGCCATCTGGCCCTGGGCTTTTATTTTTGGGTAGATTTTTAATCACAAATTCGATTTCTGAGCTTGTGATTGGCTTTTTCAAAGTTTCTGTTTCTTCCTGGCTCAGTCTTGGGAGATTAATCCTCTCCAAGAAATTGTCCATTTCTTCCAGGTTGTCCAGTTTGTTGCCATATAGCTGTTCATAATAGTCTCTTAGAATCCTTTGGATTTCTGCATTATCTGTTGTAATCTCTCCTTTTTCGTTTTTGATTTTGTTTATCTGGTTCTTCTCTCTCTTTTTCTTAATGAGTCTGGCCAGTGGCTTGTCAATTTTGTTTACCTTTTCAAAGAACCAGCTTTTTGTTTTATTTATCTTTACTATTGTTTCTTTTGTTTCTTTCTCATTTATTTCTGCTCTGATCTTTATGATTTCTCTTCTTCTGCTGGCTTTGGGTTGTTTTTGTTCTTCTTTCTCCAATTGTTTTAAGTGGAGTGTTAGTTCATCTGCTTCATATTTTCCTAGTTTCCTGAGGTGGGATTGTATTGCTATAAATTTCCCTCTTAGAACTCCTTTTGCAGTATCCCATAGGCTTTGCACTGTCATGTGTTCATTGTCATTTTCTTCTAGGAATTGTTTAATTTTTCCTTTGATTTCCTCAATGATCAGTTTGTTTTTTAGGCATGTATTGTTTAATCTCCATGTGTTTGTATTTTTGGGTTTTTTTTCTGGTAGTTGATCTCTAGTCTCATTGCATTGTGGTCTGAGAAGATGGTTGATATAATTTCATTTTTCTTGAATTGACTGAGGTTAGATTTGTGGCCCAAGATGTGGTCTATCCTGGAGAATGTTCCGTGAGCACTTGAGAAGAAAGTGTATTCTTCTGCTTTTGGGTGGAATGTCCTAAAGATATCAATGGCAATGGCTTTAGGCTTGTGTTCTTTAATTGTTTTGCTTGCCTGTGATTTGGGGGGTTTTTATCAGGGTGATGGTGGCCTCGTAGAATGTGTTTGGAAGTTTTCCTTCCTGTGCAATTTTTTGGAAGAGTTTTAGAAGGACAGGCATTAACTCTTCCTTAAATGTCTGGTAGAATTCGGCTGTGAAGCCATCTGGCCCTGGGCTTTTATTTTTGGGTAGATTTTTAATCACAAATTCGATTTCTGAGCTTGTGATTGGCTTTTTCAAAGTTTCTGTTTCTTCCTGGCTCAGTCTTGGGAGATTAATCCTCTCCAAGAAATTGTCCATTTCTTCCAGGTTGTCCAGTTTGTTGCCATATAGCTGTTCATAATAGTCTCTTAGAATCCTTTGGATTTCTGCATTATCTGTTGTAATCTCTCCTTTTTCGTTTTTGATTTTGTTTATCTGGTTCTTCTCTCTCTTTTTCTTAATGAGTCTGGCCAGTGGCTTGTCAATTTTGTTTACCTTTTCAAAGAACCAGCTTTTTGTTTTATTTATCTTTACTATTGTTTCTTTTGTTTCTTTCTCATTTATTTCTGCTCTGATCTTTATGATTTCTCTTCTTCTGCTGGCTTTGGGTTGTTTTTGTTCTTCTTTCTCCAATTGTTTTAAGTGGAGTGTTAGTTCATCTGCTTCATATTTTCCTAGTTTCCTGAGGTGGGATTGTATTGCTATAAATTTCCCTCTTAGAACTCCTTTTGCAGTATCCCATAGGCTTTGCACTGTCATGTGTTCATTGTCATTTTCTTCTAGGAATTGTTTAATTTTTCCTTTGATTTCCTCAATGATCAGTTTGTTTTTTAGGCATGTATTGTTTAATCTCCATGTGTTTGTATTTTTAGGGTTTTTTTTCTGGTAGTTGATCTCTAGTCTCATTGCATTGTGGTCTGAGAAGATGGTTGATATAATTTCATTTTTCTTGAATTGACTGAGGTTAGATTTGTGGCCCAAGATGTGGTCTATCCTGGAGAATGTTCCGTGAGCACTTGAGAAGAAAGTGTATTCTTCTGCTTTTGGGTGGAATGTCCTAAAGATATCAATGACGTCCATCTTTTCCAGTGTGGCATTTAAGGCTTGTGTTTCTTTATTAATTTTCTGTTTGGATGATCTGTCCATTGGTGTGAGAGGAGTGTTAAAGTCTCCTACTATGATTGTGTTACTGTCGATGTCTTCTTTTATGTCTGAAAGTACCTGTCTTATGTATTGAGGTGCCCCTGTGTTGGGTGCGTAGATATTCATGACTGTTATGTCTTTCTCTTGGATAGATCCCTTAATCATGATGCAGTGACCTGCCTTGTCTCTTAGAATCTTCTTTACTTTAAAGTCTATTTTGTCTGATATGAGGATTGCTACTCCAGCTTTCTTTTGATTTCCATTTGCATGGAATATCTTTTTCCAGCCTTTCACTTTTAGTCTGTGAGTGTCTCTAGGTCTGAAGTGGGTCTCTTGTAACCAGCATATATATGGGTCTTGCTTCTGGATCCATTCAGCCAGCCTGTGTCATTTGGTTGGAGCATTTAGTCCATTTACGTTCAAAGTAATTATTGATACGAATGTTCCTATGGTCATCTTAGAAATTTGGGGTTTGATTTGTAAGGCTTCTCCTACTCTATTTATTGGCTATATCAGGCCCTTTAACACTTGTTGTAGGGCTGGTTTTGTGGTACAGAATTCTTTTAGTTTTTGCTTGTCTGTGAAGCTTTTGACTTCACCATCAATTCTGAATGAGATTCTTGCTGGGTAGAGAATTCTTGGTTGGAGGTTATTCTCTTTTAGCCGTTTAAATGTGTCTTGCCATTCTCTTCTGGCCTGTAGGGTTTCTGTTGAAAGATCCGCAGTTAGACGTATGGGGTTTCCTTTATATGTTATTTGTTGTTTGCTCCTAGCTGCTTTTAGTCATCTGTCTTTATATTTAGTCTGCGTTAGTTTGATTAGAATGTGCCTTGGTGTGTTTCTTCTGGGGTTTCTCCTGTATGGAACTCTTTGTGCTTCTTGGACTTGGTTGACTATTTCTTTTCCCATGTTAGGGAAGTTTTCAACTATAACCTCTTCATGAATTTTTTCATAGTCTTTCTTCTCCTCTTCTTCTTCTGGAACTCCTATAATTCTAATGTTGGTGCATTTGATATTGTCCCATAGGTCTCTAAGGCTATCCTCAGTTCTTTTAATTCTTTCCATTTTGTTGTGTTCTTCAGCACTTATTTCCACCATTCTGTTTTCCAGCCCACTTATCCGTTCTTCAGCCTCTGATACTCTACTATTGAGACCTTCTATAGCATTTTTGAGTTCAGCAATTGAGTTGGTGGTCTCCATTCGCTTATTTTTCATTTCTTGCATGTCTCTTCTCAATGCACTAATTTCCTCTAATATTCTGTTTTCGGTGTTTTGCATCATCATTAGTATAGCTTTTCTGAATTCTCTTTCAGATAGTTTGTCTATCTCCTCCTCTGTCATTTAAAGCGGTGTTTCTCTAGCTTGGTCCTTCATTTGTGCAGTGTTTCTCTGACGTTTCATTATTAGGTTAATTTTTGTTTCTTTGTGGGTGTCTGTGTGTATGGAGTTCTTTTTCCCAGCAGACTTCTTGGTTGAATTCTCCCTTCCTTTGTGTTTCTGTCCTTGTAGAAGGGTTCAGTGGTTTGTGTCTTGGGTGGTGTTAGGCCTTGTTTATGGGTGAATAATCTCTAGTGTTGTATGTTCTTTGATAGTGTGGGGTCTTGGAATCAGGGCTTCCGCTCCGAGGATCCTTGGTTTGATGATTGGTCAAGGGGTGTAGGCTCTATGTCTGGTTTGCTATGGTGCTCTGTGATACTAGTTCACATACTAGCATCTGAGGAACAAGAGGTGCATCCCTGATGGGTGACAGTCATAACAGCATGCAGATGTGTTCTAACATAACCGTTAAGATATATATACATACACAGCAATCCCCACAACTGATCAGTTTTACAGAGATAAGGCACAGGAAATCTTTCTGGCAATTCATGCAATCATAGATGATACTTTCCCGTTAAGCTTTGAATTAATTAAAATAGTGCCTGAATAAATAGATCTAGCACAAGGTCCTGGCTTAGATAATTACAATGAGCTTTTAGATGTGTTTTTTGAACTTTTTTGGACTTGGTTGACTATTTCTTTTCCCATGTTAGGGAAGTTTTCAACTATAACCTCTTCATGAATTTTTTCATAGTCTTTCTTCTCCTCTTCTTCTTCTGGAACTCCTATAATTCTAATGTTGGTGCATTTGATATTGTCCCATAGGTCTCTAAGGCTATCCTCAGTTCTTTTAATTCTTTCCATTTTGTTGTGTTCTTCAGCACTTATTTCCACCATTCTGTTTTCCAGCCCACTTATCCGTTCTTCAGCCTCTGATACTCTACTATTGAGACCTTCTATAGCATTTTTGAGTTCAGCAATTGAGTTGGTGGTCTCCATTCGCTTATTTTTCATTTCTTGCATGTCTCTTCTCAATGCACTAATTTCCTCTAATATTCTGTTTTCGGTGTTTTGCATCATCATTAGTATAGCTTTTCTGAATTCTCTTTCAGATAGTTTGTCTATCTCCTCCTCTGTCATTTAAAGCGGTGTTTCTCTAGCTTGGTCCTTCATTTGTGCAGTGTTTCTCTGACGTTTCATTATTAGGTTAATTTTTGTTTCTTTGTGGGTGTCTGTGTGTATGGAGTTCTTTTTCCCAGCAGACTTCTTGGTTGAATTCTCCCTTCCTTTGTGTTTCTGTCCTTGTAGAAGGGTTCAGTGGTTTGTGTCTTGGGTGGTGTTAGGCCTTGTTTATGGGTGAATAATCTCTAGTGTTGTATGTTCTTTGATAGTGTGGGGTCTTGGAATCAGGGCTTCCGCTCCGAGGATCCTTGGTTTGATGATTGGTCAAGGGGTGTAGGCTCTATGTCTGGTTTGCTATGGTGCTCTGTGATACTAGTTCACATACTAGCATCTGAGGAACAAGAGGTGCATCCCTGATGGGTGACAGTCATAACAGCATGCAGATGTGTTCTAACATAACCGTTAAGATATATATACATACACAGCAATCCCCACAACTGATCAGTTTTACAGAGATAAGGCACAGGAAATCTTTCTGGCAATTCATGCAATCATAGATGATACTTTCCCGTTAAGCTTTGAATTAATTAAAATAGTGCCTGAATAAATAGATCTAGCACAAGGTCCTGGCTTAGATAATTACAATGAGAGCAATTTTTAATTAGGACATGTGTTGGGGGTGACAAGGAGGAGAGTCTATAGGTAATAAAAAGAAAAAGATTCGTCTTGGAAGGATTTTATAGGATTAGGCAGCAAAGATTAGTGCGTATTTTGTTTAGTGTATTTGGAAGAGAATAGTGGAGACAGGAAGATAGGAAATAATTTATCTGGAGTATATTGGTAGATAGAAAAATGTTTTACATTTAGAACATAGAGGAAGAATGCAGTGGGAAAGAGGAAAGAGAATTAGAGGTTTCCAAAAATTAAAATTAAAAAAAATAAAATAAAAGTCAAAAAAAGAAATTAAAAATTAAAAAGGGCAGGAAAAAATAAGAGACCAAAAAACAAACACAAAAACAAAACAAATGAAAAAAACAACAACAACAAAAAAAAAAGCAGAATAAACAAACAAACTAATAAACCCCAAACCAGATCAATCAGTTGAATAGGCAAAAGAGTCCACCACAAATAAACAAGCAGAAGAAAAAAAAAAAAAAAGTTAAATACTGTCCCTGGTTTTTATCTTCTCATCTGCCTGTTGGAAACCAATCTGTTCTTGATGGTGGTGTCTTGATGGCGTAGTCTTTCCCTTATAGTGCCGGTTGCTATGGTTTCTGTTTTTGTGCTCAGCAAAATGAGGGCTTTGCTGCCGTACTGGGTGCTTGCTGGGATGGTGGGCTGATCCCAGTCAGTCGGGTGGGAGCCGCGACGCGTGCAGTCCCGTGTTGGAGGGGGGCCCCCGGCTCTACTGCGCACCCGCCAGCAGTCTCCAATCCCTACTCATTCCCCGGCTTCCTCCGCTGCTGCTGCAGCTCTAGGGGTGTGCGGGCTCCTCTGCCCCCGGCACACGTGCACTGTCGGTTACGTGTCTAAGTCCCAAAGGCGGGCGTGAGCTTCCCCGTCCAACTCGTGCCCGGTCCCTGGTCAGCAATGCGTGGGCGACTTCCCTTCTCTGTACAGCAGGCCCTCCAGTTGGAGTGGCTGAACTTAACCTCGCGGCGGCTCCTCGCGGCGGCAGGTTCCTGCGGCTCCACCAGAATGGGTTGATTTGAAGTGCGAAGGAGTCATCTGAGCAGAGATGTGCAGTAAATAGTTGTACCTTGTGTTCTGGATTTCATGATTCAGCAATGAAGGTGAAAGTGAAGGAGTATAAATAATTATAACATCAGTAGCAACAGCAACAGCTGCTATTAACTGAGGACTGATTACATGCCAGTCAAGGTGCTAAAGCTTTAATACATCATTGTATTTAAATTTGTCAAAATTTTCTTGGTGAACACAGGAAACTTCATAGAAGCTAAATAATTATATACAAAGACTAGATTTCATTCCTTAGAGGAAAGGTATACAAAATCAACTGAGAAGCTGTTAATTGCAAATAATAGGAAGCTAAACTTAAATGCTCATCTACTTCTGTTTAAAAACTGAAATGTCCCAAAATAGAATAGGTCCAGTTGAAATTTGTTTCTAAAACTCAGCCATGTCTTACAAGAGCCAGCTTCCATTCAGTTCTTGACTCCTGCTCTGCCTTCTACAGATATGCTTTGATTGAAGTCGTGGTTTCCCTTCGTCCCAATTAATTTGTCTGGAGGAACAGGGTGTGCTGACTTGCTTACACCGGGCTTCATGTGCATATTCGTGAATCAGCCACTACAGCGGGAAGGAGGATTACAGTTTTCTTATTGGCAAAGGTCTAGAAAAGCCTAATCTTCTCTTGAGTTCTGTTCACATTTTAGACTGGAAAACACTGCATTCTTCAAGGAAGCAAAAGGGAATGCTGGGAAGACAAATAGTAATATGATTACACAGAGTAGCCATGAGAGGATTGAAGATGGAATTCTGGAAAGACACTGTATTTAAAGGAGAGGCTAAGGAAGCAATATTATTCCAAGAAAATTTTTTAAAAAGTGGTTAAAGAAGTAAGAGGAAAATCAGGGAAGAGTAATAGCTCAGATACCAAAGAAAGAGTGAAATTCATGCGTGCCCTTGAGACTGTTCATGATAAACTGAATCAGAAAAGCTAATATGATTTTGTTTTTAGGAATCAAGTTATCACTAAATCTTTCCAAAATGTTTGAAGATGTGTGGAAATGAGGATATTAGTCCAATGTTATCATAGTATGATCATCTAATATGATTGCTTGAAATTTTACAATAGTTTTCTTATGCTCTTGAAATATTCTAGTTCTTTTTCCTTTGAGGAAAGACAATATGGAGAGTAGGGTTCCAGGCCTACATGTGGGTTTTTTGTTGTTGTGTTTTGGGGGAGGGTGGTGCCTTGACTTTGTACCCTACAGAAGAGGTCTTGCTGATTCCTTTGAACTGAGCATTATCTCCTACCCAACTCCTAGGCCTTAGGAGGCACTCAACCTGTAGCTGCACATTTTTAATACACAAAAGAGTCCTTCCAAGATTAAAGAGGCAGGATAAATTCAAACTGTTGTTTACTGAATAGAAGTATTTGCTGCAACAAAGATTCAGTATTACTTTAAGGAAAGAATCGAGGTTTACAGAAAAGAGGGAGTCCAAAAGACCTGAGTAGAATCTGACTTCTGATGCTGGCTCTGGGACCCCGACCAAATTACTGTGTCACTTTGAGGCTGTTTCCCTACAATAAGATGAGGAAATTGGTAGTACCTTGAATAGTGTTTATAATGTTGAATAAGACAATATGTACTTATTAACAAACATGACACATAGTAGCTGTTCAATAAATTGCCACTATAAATTCCTGTGTACAGGGCTTCCCCTGGTGGTCCAGTGGGTAAGGACACCGCCTTCCACTGCAAGGGCGCCGGTTCGATCCCTGGCCTGGGAAGATCCCACGTGCCACGGAGCGGCTGGACCGATGTGTCCAATTAGACTGGAAAACACTGCATTCTTCAAGGAAGCAAAAGGGAATGCTGGGAAGACAAATAGTAATATGATTACACAGAGTAGCCATGAGAGGATTGAAGATGGAATTCTGGAAAGACACTGTATTTAAAGGAGAGGCTAAGGAAGCAATATTATTCCAAGAAAATTTTTTAAAAAGTGGTTAAAGAAGTAAGAGGAAAATCAGGGAAGAGTAATAGCTCAGATACCAAAGAAAGAGTGAAATTCATGCGTGCCCTTGAGACTGTTCATGATAAACTGAATCAGAAAAGCTAATATGATTTTGTTTTTAGGAATCAAGTTATCACTAAATCTTTCCAAAATGTTTGAAGATGTGTGGAAATGAGGATATTAGTCCAATGTTATCATAGTATGATCATCTAATATGATTGCTTGAAATTTTACAATAGTTTTCTTATGCTCTTGAAATATTCTAGTTCTTTTTCCTTTGAGGAAAGACAATATGGAGAGTAGGGTTCCAGGCCTACATGTGGGTTTTTTGTTGTTGTGTTTTGGGGGAGGGTGGTGCCTTGACTTTGTACCCTACAGAAGAGGTCTTGCTGATTCCTTTGAACTGAGCATTATCTCCTACCCAACTCCTAGGCCTTAGGAGGCACTCAACCTGTAGCTGCACATTTTTAATACACAAAAGAGTCCTTCCAAGATTAAAGAGGCAGGATAAATTCAAACTGTTGTTTACTGAATAGAAGTATTTGCTGCAACAAAGATTCAGTATTACTTTAAGGAAAGAATCGAGGTTTACAGAAAAGAGGGAGTCCAAAAGACCTGAGTAGAATCTGACTTCTGATGCTGGCTCTGGGACCCCGACCAAATTACTGTGTCACTTTGAGGCTGTTTCCCTACAATAAGATGAGGAAATTGGTAGTACCTTGAATAGTGTTTATAATGTTGAATAAGACAATATGTACTTATTAACAAACATGACACATAGTAGCTGTTCAATAAATTGCCACTATAAATTCCTGTGTACAGGGCTTCCCCTGGTGGTCCAGTGGGTAAGGACACCGCCTTCCACTGCAAGGGCGCCGGTTCGATCCCTGGCCTGGGAAGATCCCACGTGCCACGGAGCGGCTGGACCGATGTGTCCAATTACCGAGCCGGAGCTCTGGTGCTCATGCGCCCAGAGCCGGCGCTCTGCAACGACAGAGGCCACCATGATGGGAGGCCCACAGGAGCCAAAGAACAAAGAGGGATGAAAATGGAGAAATGAATGACCAATAGAAGTGGCCGCCCATCCCCCACCCCCCGAAAAAAGATAAATAAAATTTAAAAATAAAAAACTAAAAAAATAAATTCCTGTATACATTGTCTTTGTAGTTATTATTATGTTACAAAAAAGAAAAAGGCATCTTAATTAGTGGTTAGTCACAAAAGAATGAAAATCAAGCTGCCTGGATTTGAATTCCACACCATCTATAGGTTTATGGTAATAATAATACTTCTTCAAAAGATTGTAAAAAGAATTAAAAGATATGATAGATACATAATTCTTAGACCTGCCACTGATTCTCAGTAAGTAAGCAGTGAGCATTAGCTTTAATTACTGTTGTGTAAGTTGGTGATAGGAGGATTTGTAGCTTTAATAGACTATCTCAGAGTGTTCTACTTTCTAGAACACTTTTTATTACTTGACTTCATCCCTTGAAAGAGCAAATGAGGTTCTCTTTGATTATCTTTAGATACAGTCTCATTAAGAGCATATGATCTCCCGATGGATCCATAGTCACCTCTGTGGCCACTACTTGATGTGCAAGTTGATCAGAATAACCGTAACCTCATGGGACTGTTGTAAAAAAAAATAATGATTTAACATTATGTACCCCTCCAGATCTAATAAGATTTAATTGGAGCTCTATTGTATACTCACTGGAACTGCAAATCCCTGCCCAGATGGGAGTTTTGCATTCTCATGGTCAACCCTGATGCTGAACTCTTTGTTCTTTTCTGCATTTGTTTAGGAACCTGAACTCACCTTCCCTCTCATGCTTTGATGTTTTACAGTGTTTTTTCTCAGCAAAGAATAAGGGAGAGAAGGAAGGATGAGAGGGATTGAGAGGGAGATGAAATAAACACAGGGCACTTCTAATTAAAAACTAGAAACTAATTAAAAACTAGAAACTGATGTTTAAAGCCCTCACCATATGGACTTTTTCTCTCATCATGTTACTGTTCAATGTGTCCTAGCCTCAAACCATTTGATTTCTCTCTTTTCCTTTTCACTCTTGTCATTTTCAGTCTTGCAATTTCATTCAGCCTTCTCTCAAGTAATTTATTTCTCTCTTGCTTCTTTGACTACTGTTGACATATATCCTGGCATACTTATCAAAGGAGATTCCTGAACAAATATTTTATCCTGTTACCCACAAGCAACATTTAGTAAAGCTTCAACACATAAAATGTGCTCGATAATACAGCATTTAATAATAAAGGAGACAGTAATTGCCATAATTGTGATTTTGCCAGAGGGAAAAGCACTGATCATGGGAGAGAAGCATGTTTGTGGAGCATCCCTCTATGGCTAACTTAGATGAAGACTTAAGACAAGTTACTTTACCTCCTTGATCTCGAATTCCTCAAACATAAAATGAGGTGTAAAATTAATATCTACCTCAAAGGAAGTTGTAAAAATTGCATGAGAGAGTATGTAATTTGCTTAAAATTATACTTAGAAATACTTAAAATTCAGTATTTGTTAATTATTATTATTACTCACAAATCTCCAAACAACCTCTCAAGGCTCGTAATGCACAAAGTCTACGCTAATTCAGTTAACAGACTTTCAAACACTCATCATGTAGTTCACAATCAGATATACCCATGTCTTTCTTCCCCAACTTATTTCTTTTTTAATTCTTTATTTTAAAGATTTTACAGAGTTTTGTTGTTCATCGGCAAGTATGTTCCCAGATCATTCATATGCATATCCCTGTTCCCACCGCCCCCCCCACCCCCACCCACAGCCAGTTCCCCCACCCCCCACCCCTCCGGACCATCGCCCCAAGTGATTGTAGGCACTCCTATTCCCTTAGCACAATGACAAAAGCTATCTTTTCCACACGTGCCAGTGTAGGTTTCGATGTTACTTCCTCTATGCCTCCCTCTCACTGTTTGTTCTCCACAATGTCCTTATGTCTATTCTTTGTTCCAGGAGTTCACTGCGTGTGTTATCATGATCATCTTACTAGATTCCATATATATGAGTTAACATACTGTACTTGTCTTTCTCTTTTAGACTTACTTCACTTTTTATGATAGGTTCTAGAGCTAACCACCTCATCCCAACTTATTTCTTAATGCTAGTACAGCAGTGTGAAAAGGTAAACTTTTTCACTAGTGGATCTATTGGGGATCTATAGGAACTACACATATATATGCCTATCCTATATATAGTATATATTATATAATATATCAAATATCTATAGATCTTATCTTTATATAACATCCTAAAATATATTTTATATCTTCTTTTAGTGTTTATATTTAAATATACTTTCAGATATATAAATAATCTTTAAGCAACAAAATATACCCATATTAGAAGTGTGATTGAAACTTTTTTACTAATGGGGTGTAAAATTTTAAAAAGAGTTTAAAAGAAAATTTACAATGTTATTGGCACAATAATATTCAATTTTATACAAGATACCAGTTTGTCAGACTCTAGGCAAACTCTTAGGAAGCACAAGCTTCTACTTAAGAACAATGGGCATCTAAGATAGACGGTATGTGTAAATTACAATAATATAATGATGGCTTATATTGTAGAATAATATAATAATAGTTACATTTAATAGGTGCTAATATTTAAATGCCAGTGCTAAGTATTATACTTATCATACCTCAAACATTTGGATATGCACTTTGCGTAAGTTTCCTCATTTAAACTGCCTAAACATTTGTGGTTACTAATAAAATCTGTATTTTACAGATGAGGAGACAATATCCCAAACAAGTTAAGTAATGCACAATGTTACCAAACTCATAAGTAGTAAAGTCAGACTTTGTACTCATGCAGTCTAGCCATTTCATACATCATAGCATGTGGCAGTCTGGTTCTAGTAATTTTGTATCATACTTGACAAAATCTAATTTTTAAAATCTGTTCCTTGATCTGGTCTTATTTGAGCCTCAGGGCAAAACTTTGAGTTATAATTAGACCTAGAAGTTGGTACACTGACAGCAGAAGTTGATTTCATTACCAGTCTGCAGACTGTTTTTGTTCTTCTCTTCATGGCATTCAGTCCCATCATTTCATGACAAATAGCTGGGCAAACGATGGAAACAGTGACAGACTTTATTTTCTTGACCTCCAAAACCACTGCAGATGGTGACTGCAGCCATGAAAGTATAAGACACTTGCTCCTTGGAAGAAAAGTTATGACAAACCTAGACAGCATATTCAGAAGCAGAGACATCACTTTGCTGACAGAAGTCCATATAGTCAAAGTTATGGTTTTCCCAGTAGTCATGTATGGATGTTAAAATTGGACCATGAAGAAGATATCAAATATCTATAGATCTTCTTTATATAACATCCTAAAATATATTTTATATCTTCTTTTAGTGTTTATATTTAAATATACTTTCAGATATATAAATAATCTTTAAGCAACAAAATATACCCATATTAGAAGTGTGATTGAAACTTTTTTACTAATGGGGTGTAAAATTTTAAAAAGAGTTTAAAAGAAAATTTACAATGTTATTGGCACAATAATATTCAATTTTATACAAGATACCAGTTTGTCAGACTCTAGGCAAACTCTTAGGAAGCACAAGCTTCTACTTAAGAACAATGGGCATCTAAGATAGACGGTATGTGTAAATTACAATAATATAATGATGGCTTATATTGTAGAATAATATAATAATAGTTACATTTAATAGGTGCTAATATTTAAATGCCAGTGCTAAGTATTATACTTATCATACCTCAAACATTTGGATATGCACTTTGCGTAAGTTTCCTCATTTAAACTGCCTAAACATTTGTGGTTACTAATAAAATCTGTATTTTACAGATGAGGAGACAATATCCCAAACAAGTTAAGTAATGCACAATGTTACCAAACTCATAAGTAGTAAAGTCAGACTTTGTACTCATGCAGTCTAGCCATTTCATACATCATAGCATGTGGCAGTCTGGTTCTAGTAATTTTGTATCATACTTGACAAAATCTAATTTTTAAAATCTGTTCCTTGATCTGGTCTTATTTGAGCCTCAGGGCAAAACTTTGAGTTATAATTAGACCTAGAAGTTGGTACACTGACAGCAGAAGTTGATTTCATTACCAGTCTGCAGACTGTTTTTGTTCTTCTCTTCATGGCATTCAGTCCCATCATTTCATGACAAATAGCTGGGCAAACGATGGAAACAGTGACAGACTTTATTTTCTTGACCTCCAAAACCACTGCAGATGGTGACTGCAGCCATGAAAGTATAAGACACTTGCTCCTTGGAAGAAAAGTTATGACAAACCTAGACAGCATATTCAGAAGCAGAGACATCACTTTGCTGACAGAAGTCCATATAGTCAAAGTTATGGTTTTCCCAGTAGTCATGTATGGATGTTAAAATTGGACCATGAAGAAGACTGACTGCTGAAGAATTGATACCTTTGAACTGTCGTATTGGAGAAGGCTTTTGAAAGTCCCTTAGACTGCAAGGAGATCAAACCAGTCAATCCTAAAGGAAATCAATCCTGAATATTCATTGGAAGGACTGATGCTGAAGTTGAAGCTCCAATACTTTGGCTACATGATGTGAAGACATAACTCATTGGAAAAGACCCTGACGGTGGGAAAATAAAAGGCAGGAGGAGAAGGGGGACAACAGAGGATGAGATGGTTGGGTGGCCGAGTCAATGGACATGAGCTTGAGCAAGTTTCTGGAGATGGTGAAGAACAGGGAAGCCTGGCATGCTGCAGTCCATGGGGTCACAGAGAGCCAGGTAATACTGAGCCACTGAACTGTACTGACTTAAACCATTGCTCTTAGGGAAAAACAGAGTTGAAAGCTGCCAGAGTTGAGATTTGATATATTTCTCTAATGTTTACTCTTTAATTCTAAATGTCAATATGAGTGTGTCTGTCATACCGTTTGTTTCTGATCAAAAGTTATTTTTTAATGAAAGCAATAATCAGTGAATTGTTGTTTAGTTGCTAGGTCGTGTCTGACTTGACCATGCAACCTCATGGACTGTAGCCCATCATGCTCCTCTATCCATGGTATTTCCCAGGCAAGAATACTGAAATGGATTGCCATTTCCTTCTCCAGGGGATCTTCCCTATCCAAGGATCAAACCCACATCTTCTGCATTGGCAGGCAGGTTCTTTACCATTGAGCTACCAGGGAAGGTCAATCAATGAATTACATAACTTCAAATTACTTGTTAAGGGCTTCCCTGGTGGTCCAGTGGGTAAGGACACCACTTTGCAGTGCAAGGGGTGCCAGTTCAATCCCTGGCCTGGGAAGATCCCATGTGCCGCAGAGTGGCTGGACCCATGCGTCCAACTACCTAGCTGGAACTCTGGAGTGCCTGCGCCCAGAGCCGGTGCTCTGCAAAACAAAGGCTACTGCAATGGGAGGCCCGCACAGCCCAAAGAACAAAGATGGATGAAAATGGATAAATGAAAGACCAAAAGAAGTGCCCCTCAAAATAAATAAATAACTTGTTAAATGTAAACTTTCTTTCTTCTATAATGCCACTAAAGAAACAGCTAGCATTAACTACTTTGGGCAAAGCATTAACAGGGGATGAATTTACTATACTTCTTTGCTGACTAATGCCCTCATTCATTTTTGAGCTCTAACAAAAACACAAGCATGTCCTTACACCTTCATTATTAGACACATTCACTGTAAAAGGAGGCAGTCATAACTGTGTGATGATGAGGCAGACATACATATTTATCTTGTCATGATTTCACAGCAAATATTTGCTGTTAAGTAGGAAGCAGAAAGGGGAAGAATGATTTCTTGTACTTTCTTTAATTTCTGAGAGAGATCTGGAGAAAGAGACTTGTAAAAATATTTGAAAATTACCTAGTCCGATGAATTATGAGCAACAGAAGTAAATTAGAGATGAACAATTGTCTGCTGCACTCAGGCTTTAAAACCTCTTCATTTCATTTCATTTCATTTCATCATGACATGATGAAAATAACTTGTTTTTGCCTGGAATGATTGGTAAGATGGCCTGAGTACTCCAGTTCACAATGCAGATTAAACCACAGCATGTAAATATTTGTTTTTAGCACCTAGGGCAGGGTTGGGCAAGCTTTTTCTGTAAATGAGCAAAAGGTAAATATTTTAACCTCTGTGTTGCGTCAATGAACCCTGTCATTGCAGCCAGAAAGCAATCACAGACAACAGCAAATGAGCTGGCAGGACTGTGTTCCAATAATATTTTATTTATAAGGATAAGAAAATCAAACAAGGGTTGAATTTGATCTGAGGAACATAGTTCACCAATCTGTTGTCTAGAACTACTGGCCCCAAAACACCATCACTGTCAACAATTAAAAATTTTTTCTACTTTTTATCTTATTTTTAGGAACGTGCCATACACATGTGATTCTAGTTCCTTGTCCAGGAATCAAACTCATGCACCCTATATGGGAAGCATGAAGTCTCAACTACTAAACTGCCAGGCAAGTCCCCACTAATTTTGAATATGTTGCTGTTCAGTTGCTAAATCATCTTGTGACCCCATGCACTGCAGCACACCAGGCTTCCCTGTCTGTCGCTATCATGCCCATTGAGTTGTGATGCCATCCAACCATCTCATCATTTGTCTCCCCCTTCTACTCCTGCCCACAATCTTTCTCATCATCAGGGTCTTTTTCAATGAGTTGACAATTCACATCAGGTGGCCAAAGTATTGGACAGACTCTACATATACACATTAGATGGCCATATGTATGTGTGTATGTATATAATAATGATGATAGAAGTCTGATGATGGAAATCTTATTCTAATCTAGTTTAGTAAACTCAAATCATTCTACACTACTTCTCACTTTCAAATGATTTTCTCGTTTAGGTGTCATACCAATGTCTTGAGGTTGGAAGGGTAGGTGTTATTATAAGTGCTTTCATTTTGTAGAAGATGAAACTAAAGCACTAAAGCAATTAGCGGAATTTGAACCAAGTCTTCCAAAACCCAACCTCAAGGTTGTCTTTGAGGAATTTAGAACATATATATTATAGTAGCTTTTGTCTTCCCTAAAATCCATTAATGCCCAGATTTTACAGTGTTATTATCTTTTAGGAAAAATAGATACCACCTGCACCTAAATCTGGATTGGGAGTATCCTATAACTAAACTTTATGTTAGCTTATATTTACTAAGATAGGGAGTTCAAAGGTTTTGTTTACAGCATCATTGACATGGACTTCATTGTGTGTCTCTCTGGAAGATCAAACATTCTGCTCTATTCAGACAGGGACTGGGCTCTTAGAGAAAGCAATCACAGACAACAGCAAATGAGCTGGCAGGACTGTGTTCCAATAATATTTTATTTATAAGGATAAGAAAATCAAACAAGGGTTGAATTTGATCTGAGGAACATAGTTCACCAATCTGTTGTCTAGAACTACTGGCCCCAAAACACCATCACTGTCAACAATTAAAAATTTTTCTACTTTTTATCTTATTTTTAGGAACGTGCCATACACATGTGATTCTAGTTCCTTGTCCAGGAATCAAACTCATGCACCCTATATGGGAAGCATGAAGTCTCAACTACTAAACTGCCAGGCAAGTCCCCACTAATTTTGAATATGTTGCTGTTCAGTTGCTAAATCATCTTGTGACCCCATGCACTGCAGCACACCAGGTTTCCCCTGTCTGTCGCTATCATGCCCATTGAGTTGTGATGCCATCCAACCATCTCATCATTTGTCTCCCCCTTCTACTCCTGCCCACAATCTTTCTCATCATCAGGGTCTTTTTCAATGAGTTGACAATTCACATCAGGTGGCCAAAGTATTGGACAGACTCTACATATACACATTAGATGGCCATATGTATGTGTGTATGTATATAATAATGATGATAGAAGTCTGATGATGGAAATCTTATTCTAATCTAGTTTAGTAAACTCAAATCATTCTACACTACTTCTCACTTTCAAATGATTTTCTCGTTTAGGTGTCATACCAATGTCTTGAGGTTGGAAGGGTAGGTGTTATTATAAGTGCTTTCATTTTGTAGAAGATGAAACTAAAGCACTAAAGCAATTAGCGGAATTTGAACCAAGTCTTCCAAAACCCAACCTCAAGGTTGTCTTTGAGGAATTTAGAACATATATATTATAGTAGCTTTTGTCTTCCCTAAAATCCATTAATGCCCAGATTTTACAGTGTTATTATCTTTTAGGAAAAATAGATACCACCTGCACCTAAATCTGGATTGGGAGTATCCTATAACTAAACTTTATGTTAGCTTATATTTACTAAGATAGGGAGTTCAAAGGTTTTGTTTACAGCATCATTGACATGGACTTCATTGTGTGTCTCTCTGGAAGATCAAACATTCTGCTCTATTCAGACAGGGACTGGGCTCTTAGAGAATTCACTCAAAGCTTTCTTTACATTTTTTATTGGTCAAAGGGAGGCTCAGAACTGATTTAGTGGGTTGTACAGAGCTGAATCATTCTGAAGAAGAAAATGGGAGAATTTTTATTTGATTATTTGGTTTATTAATTTTGCTCCTAAAAGGAAAAAAGAGAGAGGAGGAAAGACAAGATAAGAGAGGGGATGACTAACCACAATGTAAAGTGGCAAGAAAACAAAGTGATTTTAAGAATACAGATGGATGATATTCAGTTACAAGTTGTTTATATGTGGTGTTATAAACAACGCTCCCACTCTTATCTTCTTCAAAGCTTTAGAAAAGTCTGCTCCATGTTAAAAGTCCAAGTGCAAGTTTATGAGTGTGTGAATGAAGAAGAGAAATCAGTATTCCCATTTTGGATGACTGTCTGAGATTCTGTGGACAGAAAAGAAAAACCCACATTTAGATTAAATGACCATTCTCTGAGAAGGAGTCACTGGGCTTTTCAAGTTTGAAGTGGCCCCAAATAATCAACTTGCCACCAAGGGGCTTGAAGATATACTTGAGCAACCGTGATATTCCAGAGGCCACCTTGAGTGAGGCTCTGTTGCAGCCACTGTCCATTTTTGTCTTCCACTCCATAACAAATTAACCAATCCTTAAACCTAACTTGGTCCTGCCTATAGTTAAATCCTGAATTTAATTATTCTGTTTTATAGTGGATTTCAGAAGAAACTACTGCATGGCTTTATGAATTGGCCCAACCAATAGGATCCAGTTTATGATGGTAAGTTTTAAAAATATGATCACTTTGTCTCCAGGGCCAACCTTTCTACCTCTACTAAGGTCTACTCACTGATTCTCCCACTGGGATCTGACATAAATCCTTTTGTACAGATTTTTGCACCAATGACATCTCCATAATCAAAGATTCTGCTAGATCATGTGACCCAATTGGCAGGCCCACTTACACAACAGATTAGGTCTGCTCAAGAACCCTTCTTTCTCTGGTTCCCAGTCAATGTTGACATTCTTTCATGGCATGCAATCTGTGGGCCAGAGCAATTTTTCTACTTGTGAAATGGGTTACCTCCAGAAAAAGAGAGATGTCCAGGAATTAGATTTCTTTGTGGAAGAGGATGAAAGATTTACAATCTGTCTTTAAGGGAATGTCCTGAATACATTTATAACCTTTGGTTCCCTGAAATGTCTCACTACAGTTCAGTTCAGTTCAGTCACTCACTCATGTCTGACTTTTTGTGACTACATGGACTGCAGCACACCAGACTTCCCTGTCCTTCACCATCTCCAGGAGCTTGCTCAAACTCGTGTCCATTGACTGAGTGATGCCATCCAACCATCTCGTCCTCTGTTATCCCCTTCTCCTCCTGCCTTCTATTTTCCCCAGCATCAAGGTCTTTTCCAATGAGTTGTCTCTTCACATCAGGTGGCCAAAGTATTGGAGCTTCAGTTTCAGCATCAGTCCTTCCACTGAATATTCAGGATTGATTTCCTTTAGGATTGACTGGTTTGATCTCCTCGCAGTCCAAGGGATTCTCAAGAGTCTTCTCCAACACCACAGTTCAAAGGCATCAGTTCTTTGGCACTCAGTCTTCTTTATGGTCCAACTGTCACATCTATACGTGATTACTGGAAAAACCATAGCTTTGACTACATAGTCAGTAAGCAAGTCTCTAAAGAGTCCTAAGATTGATCTGAGTGCCTCTGTAGCATTTATGTCTCAAAGGCTTTTGTGTATAAGTCATTTCCTGCTTATTCTAGCTAGTCCATATGACACAATGATATATTAGATCAATGTCATTGTCTGCAGGATATCAGAACAGCCCAAATCTTTTCTATATTATGGCAAAGGAAAGGAGACTTAGTATTACTCTGGGGTAAAATTGAAAATATATTATCTTTTATTTATTGTGCTTGTCATCTGTTTTTATTCCTCAATTGTGATAGGACTTAAAGAAATATTTTCACCAAATTAATGATCACATACCATGCACCCAAAGTCATATTTCAGCCTGATGTTTCAAAAATACCTTGTTTACCCTAATAACTCTGGTCATAGCTATTCTTTTGTTAAGCTTGTGATAGTCTATGACATTCTCCGGGATCCATTTGTTTTTTTATATGAGTTCAGACTAGCAAATGAAATAAAACTAAGAGAATGACCCTCACTTTTACTTTCCTTAAATCTTATACTGTTTTAATCTGTCATCTCCTTGAAATGTGATATTGCTTCAAATCAACTATTTTGGCCAGTCTTGGATGCAGTTTCACAGGTTTCCATTTGGTTTCTTTACTGTGCTGGTAATTGTGGGGAAACAAACCAATGGAGGTTTTCATAACTTTGGCCAAGTCAGGAGAAAAACATCTTGGAAATGAAACAACGGACAAAAACATGTTAATTTGATTCACATGGGCTCACTAGCTGGGGTCACACTGATCAGCAACAGGTGGGAGATCTGCTGTGGACTTTGGAACATCAGGTCAGTGCACGTTAGAACACTGCATGCATACACAGGAGTCTGTTCTGTGTCTCTTCTTGCCAGTCTAGTTCCCCCCACCCCCTCCAGCTATAATGTGCCCTTTCCATTAAGGAGCTAACTGTAAGCAGCTTAGGGGTCATGAGGCTAATTATTGACCAGGGCTTTGACTGACTCCCAGCCCATGTTAATATCATTCTCTGCAAACATCTGGATACTTACATTCTCAATAAAAGCAGACTGATGAATGTGTTTAGGACCTTGACCCAACAGGTCATGAGCTCCGTTCCCATCTTTTCTCTCTGTATGTGTGTGTATATTTCTTAATGTCTCATCACACCCACTATTCTCTATGCGGCTGACGTACTGTGGCAAATGGCACCCAACATGGGGCTCAAGCCCTGGGGCCAGAATAGTGGAAGGCTGGCGGAAAGCAAAATTTGTACCTATCAGTGTGACAAGACCACTGAGAGGAGCCACAGGTGACTGAGGCCTCTGACACGTTCCTGCTAGTAGGTGACCCTCTCAGAAAACAACAGGTCAACCTATGGGGTCAGAAGCAGATCAATACCTGTTCACCCAAATTAATGATCACATACCATGGTCATATTTCAGCCTGATGTTTCAAAAATACCTTGTTTACCCTAATAACTCTGGTCATAGCTATTCTTTTGTTAAGCTTGTGATAGTCTATGACATTCTCCGGGATCCATTTGTTTTTATATGAGTTCAGACTAGCAAATGAAATAAAACTAAGAGAATGACCCTCACTTTTACTTTCCTTAAATCTTATACTGTTTTAATCTGTCATCTCCTTGAAATGTGATATTGCTTCAAATCAACTATTTTGGCCAGTCTTGGATGCAGTTTCACAGGTTTCCATTTGGTTTCTTTACTGTGCTGGTAATTGTGGGGAAACAAACCAATGGAGGTTTTCATAACTTTGGCCAAGTCAGGAGAAAAACATCTTGGAAATGAAACAACGGACAAAAACATGTTAATTTGATTCACATGGGCTCACTAGCTGGGGTCACACTGATCAGCAACAGGTGGGAGATCTGCTGTGGACTTTGGAACATCAGGTCAGTGCACGTTAGAACACTGCATGCATACACAGGAGTCTGTTCTGTGTCTCTTCTTGCCAGTCTAGTTCCCCCCACCCCCTCCAGCTATAATGTGCCCTTTCCATTAAGGAGCTAACTGTAAGCAGCTTAGGGGTCATGAGGCTAATTATTGACCAGGGCTTTGACTGACTCCCAGCCCATGTTAATATCATTCTCTGCAAACATCTGGATACTTACATTCTCAATAAAAGCAGACTGATGAATGTGTTTAGGACCTTGACCCAACAGGTCATGAGCTCCGTTCCCATCTTTTCTCTCTGTATGTGTGTGTATATTTCTTAATGTCTCATCACACCCACTATTCTCTATGCGGCTGACGTACTGTGGCAAATGGCACCCAACATGGGGCTCAAGCCCTGGGGCCAGAATAGTGGAAGGCTGGCGGAAAGCAAAATTTGTACCTATCAGTGTGACAAGACCACTGAGAGGAGCCACAGGTGACTGAGGCCTCTGACACGTTCCTGCTAGTAGGTGACCCTCTCAGAAAACAACAGGTCAACCTATGGGGAATTCAGGAAGCAGGAGGAGCAGAAACTAGTAAAGGGTGGCTATTTGAGCTTTTGCAAACTATAAAAAAAGAAAAAAAACTGAAAAGATGACATTCTTCAGACTCCAGTTAAAATAAAATTTTTCTGAAAATTATAAAACTGGTTCTTTTGCAAGTGCAATTAGGAAAAGGCTGACTTGTTTAAAAAAAAAAAGAAAGAAAGAAAAGGAAAAAGAAAAAAACATTTCTTTTGAACTCTGACCCTGCTTGAAAAAAACAAAATCATGCCTCAAAAAATCTGAAGTTAACTTTTATCATATCTTTGAGATGCAGTCCACTCTGCCTAAGACTCCAGCGATAAGCAAATTAAGAGAGCATCAAGCCAAAAGAAAAAAAAAAAAAGAAGGGATAAAGAGACACTTTATATTTCAAGTGGATAACTCTGAGATCTCTGTTAAGATTTATGTATGTCTCAGTGTGTGTCTCTGGACAGATTTATGTATATCTCAGTGTGTGTCTCTTCTTTAGATAATACTTCTGAGGTTATTTTGACAATGAGCTCTATTTAATAGGCCTAAAGAAAAGCAAGCGCTTGCAAATCAAATAATTCTGAATTCAAAAAAGGTTAACCTAGATGAACTTCAGGTTCACATGAACTAGGAACTATTCAATATTAAATACCTGGTATTCATGTTTGATCTAATAAAGACACATGTAAGTCAGTAACATTAAGCAGAGTATTTTCATTATGCCTAGGTTTAATATAAGTTAAGTAGTACTATATCTGTTGCAGGTTTTGTCAACAAGGAGAGTAACTTAAGTGAAAAAAAAAACTTCTAAAAATTGTAATTAAAAGATGGGCTTGGGCTTCCCCTGGTGGTCCAGTGGGTAAGGACACCGCCTTGCAGTGCAAGGGGCGCCGGTTCGAGCCCTGGCCTGGGAAGATCCCACGTGCCGCGGAGCGGCTGGACCGATGTGTCCAATTACCGAGCCAGAGCTCTGGAGCGCGTGCGCCCAGAGCCGGCGCTCTGCAACAACAGACGCCACCGCGATGGGAGGCCCACAGGAGCCAAAGAACGAAGACGAATGAAAATAGAGAAATGAAAGACCAATAGAAGTGGCCTGCCCGCTCCCCTCCCTCCCCAACCCGACCCCCGCCCAAAGTAAATAAACAAATAAATCTTTAAAAAAAAAAAAAAAAAAAGATGGGCTTTTAGATGAACTCCATTGTGAATAATTATGTTTTAGGGATATTGATCTAAAATAGTCTCACCAGGTTGAGGTGGCTTGGATTTCTGAGGGTTATGCTAAACTAGGTGATGGAAATCTGTTAGATAACTAGGGTATTTCCAAATGGAATAGAGTTTTTGCTGAATACTAATTTCCTCTTACAGAAAAAAACTAAAGAGATTTAGGACTATTAATAAATGATATTTGGTGCCATCCAGAGGTATTTTCTATAAGAAAACAAAATGCTTTTGAAAATTATCACTGGTATTTAAGCTCTCAATAAAAGCAGCCTGGTGAATGTGTTCAGCCTTGACCCAAGAGATCTTGAGCCCTCCGTTTCATCTGTTTCTGTCTGTCCTATGCATGTGTATGTATTTATTAATGTCTCACTGCGCCCACTATTCTCTATGCACCTGGAGACATGCTGCAGCAGGTAATTACTCCAGAGGCCAAGGACTTAGTACAGAGGATCCTGCCAAGGATGGCATTCACAAGTACACATTCATGGACCAAGAAAATGACCACCAGGTGAGTTAATGAGCCCAGGGAACTCAGTCATTCAGACTGAGGAACATGCTGATTCCTTAAATCTCCAGTGATCATTACCCTTAGAGACACTATGCTCTATTTACTATGCCTGTAATTATCACTGAGTTAAGTCCCCTGGACTGCCACTCTGACCTTGTCATTTCCTATAACAATTGAGACTTCTTGGTTTCTGGCCATCAAGGCTGCCATCTAACTTTTCACTTCATATAACCATTGTCCCCATGGCCATCTGTCAGCCACACTCTGTGACAGCCTTTCCAACCACCTGACCTCAGAGATGTTGGTATCTCTGTCCCATCCTGTGCCCATCAGCTTTGATGAATAATAGCATGTCTGCTAGGCCTTCTGAGGAAACCCTAATTCTCTTTTTGGTCTTCTGGCCTCCTGTGCCTGTCCAGCTGGCTCACTCACCTGACCCTATTTTTATTCTTAATAAAAATTATAATTTTAGAAGTTTTAGGTTTACAGAAAAGGTACAAAAGTACTACAGAGTTCTCATATATCCCTCAACCAGTTTCCTTCATTATTAACTTCCAACCTTACCATGCTATGCATTTCACAACTAACAAACCAATATGAATGCATTATTTTTAGCTAAACTCCATAGTTATTTGGATTGTCTTGATTTTTACTTAATTTCCTTTTTCCATTGTAGGATTTTATCTTGACATCACATAACATATCATCTTTGTATTTAGCCTCTTCTACATACAGTTTCTCTAACTTTCCTTGTTTCTGATAGCCTTGATGGATTTGAGGAACACTTGATTTTTATATTATTTCTTGATTTATATTTGACTAATATTTTGGTTATAATTATATTGCAGTCCTGAGCCATATTGTCCTTTCTCCACCATCTGCCATGACAATGCAGACTTAAATTTCATTAATAATGGGCCATCACCTTTTTCAATCTTTTTCTGAGGGGGGGTGTTGGGGAGGGGGAAGGGAAGGGGGTGGGCAGAGCACTTCTATTGGTCTTTCATTTATCTATTTTCATCCATCTTTGTTCTTTGGCCCCTGTGGGCCTTCCATCACAGTGGCCTCTGTTGTCGCAGAGCACTGGCTCTGGGCGCATGTGCTCCAGAGCTCCAGCTCAGTTATTGGACACATCAGTCCAGCCGCTCGGCAGCATGTGGGATCTTCCCAGGCTAGGGATTGAACCGGCACCCCCTGCACTGCAAGGCGGTGTCCTTACCCACTGGACCACCAGGGAAGCTCCCCTTTTTCAATCTTCTAGGGACCATTCAAGTAGTAAATTTGTACCATTTCTGGTGTCCTTGCCAAGGTCTTAAATACAGTATCCTAAGAGAGGTTCCCCAGGGGAAGAAGCCCTTTTTTGTCCAGTCTTATGTTTTCAGTGGAGGTACAGATAGTCATAGAACAGAAAAGAAAAGTAAAGTGAAAGTTAGTTGCTCAGTTATGTTCAATTGTAGTCCACAAGACTCCTCTGTCCATGGAATTCTCTATGCAAGACTACTGGAGTGGGTAGCCATTCTCTTCTCCAAGGGATCTTCCTGACCCAGGTATTAAACTCAGGTCTTTCACATTGCAGGCAAAATCTTTACCACCTGAGCCACCAGTGGACCCCATAGAAAAGATAGGTTCCTGAGAATTACGAAAATTGTAGAGATGTCTCCTGATAGTCACAGGTAGTTTAATTAGTGGGGCTTTGAGAAAAATAAGATTCCACTTCAAGAAGAAAAGGGACCTAAGATGATATTTGAGTTTTTCATGCAGTATGTAGCCAGCCCTCTGATCCTCAAATAGTAAATAAGTGGTCTTACAAAGGAACATTTTTATTTCTTTTTCCCCTCCCATAGGTTCTTTTCCATGGTCTAGACTTGGGAACAAGATTGCGTGCAATGTCCCTACATCAAATGCCCTTTGATTCCCTGAGAAAATGGGGTATAAAATCAATTTATGCAAATGTCTAAAAATTGTTGATAATGTCTTTTTATTCTAACAAGTAATACAATTTTTTCCTTCACACTCAGTGACTATTCCCTGCAATGAAATTTTAGCATTCATGAACTCCTAGATTTATCTGATCTATGACCTTTGGTTCAGCTAAACAGAAACATTTATTACCAGGTAAAACAATGATTAACAAAAGCCAAAGTTCAGAAACAAATCTTTGGCTTTGTTTTTAAAGAAAAAGTTTCAAAAAAATGGAAGAAAAATATTCCTAGGAGTGTGTAAAATGTTAAGTAAAAATTTTAAATTTTTTAATGAAGTCAGATTTTCTTATAAGTTGTATATTTATAGGCTTAATATCCTCAGCAGCAAAACCATATATTGACTTATCCCACCTGTAGTGTGCTTACTAATTATCTAACTTCTTGGTTGTAATTAAGAGCTGGTATTTTTTAGTATTCTTTTTTTTTTTTTGGCCACTTCTATTTATCTTTTATTTATTTATCTTTGGTTCTTTCGGCCTGTGTGGGCCTCCCATCACAGCAGCCTCTCTCATCACAGCAGCCTCTCTCATCGCAGAGCACTGGCTCTGGGCGCATGCGCTACAGAGCTCTGGCTCAGTAGTTGGACACATAAGTCCTGTCGCTCCGCGGCACGTGGGATCTTCCCAGGCCCGGGATCGAACCTGTGCCCCTTGCTCTGCAAGGCAGTGTCTTTACCCACTGAACCACCAGGGAAGCCCTGTATTAGTCCTCTTTACAAGAGTTATCTCATTTAATCCAAATGACTATCTTTCATAGAGTAATTCCCATTTCACAGCTGAGGACACTAAGTCAGTTATTAGAACTTTCCTCCAACCTATAGTGTGGAGTAGAGCTTCGGTAAGAATCTAGATTTGACCAAAGTCATGATCTGTCCATCATGATACACTGTCTTCATAAAATATTTACTTCTGCCTGACAAGGCCATTCCCTTGTTTCAAAAACCTCCCCTTCTTCTCCTTTTCCTGCAATTTCAGATTTGTAAGTTTGTGAGGTTACTCACAACCAGAATCCTTGAATCAAGTATAAAACCTCTCTTAGGGAAAGAGAATGGAAGAGCCATCCTCCCTAAAAATATCATTGTTCCCTGAATATGAACAGTGTCAGTGGATTCTTTCTGTTTTTTCTAGTTGATTCCCTTGCTTTCTAATACTCCTTCCTCAGGGATATACTACACAACCTTTTAACTTATGTTGGTGATGAATTCTTAAATTGAATCTGGTTTGCTTGAAATTCACACTCAGTGACTTCCTGCAATGAAATTTTAGCATTCATGAACTCCTAGATTTATCTGATCTATGACCTTTGGTTCAGCTAAACAGAAACATTTATTACCAGGTAAAACAATGATTAACAAAGCCAAAGTTCAGAAACAAATTTTTGGCTTTGTTTTTAAAGAAAAAGTTTCAAAAAAATGGAAGAAAAATATTCCTAGGAGTGTGTAAAATGTTAAGTAAAAATTTTAAATTTTTTAATGAAGTCAGATTTTCTTATAAGTTGTATATTTATAGGCTTAATATCCTCAGCAGCAAAACCATATATTGACTTATCCCACCTGTAGTGTGCTTACTAATTATCTAACTTCTTGGTTGTAATTAAGAGCTGGTATGTATTAGTCTTCTTTTTTTTTTTTTGGCCACTTCTATTTATCTTTTATTTATTTATCTTTGGTTCTTTCGGCCTGTGTGGGCCTCCCATCACAGCAGCCTCTCTCATCACAGAGCACCGGCTCTGGGCACTTGTGCTCCAGAGCTCTGGCTCAGTAGTTGGACACATCGGTCCAGCCGCTTTGCGGCATGTGGGATCTTCCCAGGCCCGGGATCGAACCTGTGCCCCTTGCTCTGCAAGGCAGTGTCTTTACCCACTGAACCACCAGGGAAGCCCTGTATTAGTCCTCTTTACAAGAGTTATCTCATTTAATCCAAATGACTATCTTTCATAGAGTAATTCCCATTTCACAGCTGAGGACACTAAGTCAGTTATTAGAACTTTCCTCCAACCTATAGTGTGGAGTAGAGCTTCGGTAAGAATCTAGATTTGACCAAAGTCATGATCTGTCCATCATGATACACTGTCTTCATAAAATATTTACTTCTGCCTGACAAGGCCATTCACTGGTTTTAAAAACCTCCCCTTCTTCTTTTTTTCCTGCAATTTCAGATTTGTAAGTTTGTGAGGTTACTCACAACCAGAATCCTTGAATCAAGTATAAAACCTCTCTTAGGGAAAGAGAATGGAAGAGCCATCCTCCCTAAAAATATCATTGTTCCCCCTGAATATGAACAGTGTCAGTGGATTCTTTCTGTTTTTTCTAGTTGATTCCCTTGCTTTCTAATACTCCTTCCTCAGGGATATACTACACAACCTTTTAACTTATGTTGGTGATGAATTCTTAAAAATTTTGTAGTTATCTGGTTTGCAATCTGTTTTCCTAAAATTGGCATCAAAGTGCTTATGATTTAAAATGTCATAGTATATCTTTCCCAGTTGATCTTTTTTGCTACTAACTCATGTTTCCCAATAGAAAAACCTCAACAATTCTAGGCAGGCCTTATAAGCCTCAAACAAAGTCTAATAATTTTCCTTGGCAGGGATAAGGAGTGAACTTTTGAACTTGAGATACATTAGGTAAACACATACTAAAATCTCATCCATAGAGGCATTTCCAAACACAGGTGTATATTCAAATAAGTGGAACTTAGTTTCTTCAACCCATGTTTATCCTGTGAAGGCACTGATATTGTAAAGGTTTTCCCATAAGCTTTTGTTTCTAATCCTCCAGAGTTTTAAAATACACCACACAGTCCGATCATTTGTAAATGTGCTTTCTTATACAGTCTTCCCCCTAGTTCTAGTTGGCATGATATCCCATAACATTTTTGCTTCAGAGGGGTACTGAAATAATGTTTATTTTGGAAAGCTTAAAATATTTGCAAAATGGGCCATACATTTGCTTTTCTAGAGTATAGAAATGACAAGAAATTACTTAGAAACATAACTCCAAATACATACAACGTCACAAGCAAAATCAACTACAGGCTTGCTGGACAGATGTCAGCTGAGCCAAAGTTTTTAGTGCATTCATAAGGAGATCCCTATCCCCAAAGAGAAAGAGTTCATTAAAAAAAAAAAAAAACAGTTTTACAAAGGGCACAAGATGATGAATATCATCAGTTTAATGAAATTAAGAAGCTTTCCATCATCTATACATTAAAGACAAAGAATAGAATAAAAGCCAAGAGAACCCCAAATCAGTAATGGTTTAGGAAATAAATAATGAACAATAGTATGGTGGCTTCTGTGTTATTTTCCTAGACTTTGTTCTTCCCAGCATAGTATTGGAAGTTCCTGGTGTAAATGCTGAAATATGACAGCTGTCAATCATAGTGATACTTTGTTGCTCAGTTACTCAGTCGTGTCGGACTCTGTGACTCTGTGGACTTCAGCATGCCAGGCTTCCCTGTCCTTCACTGTCTCTTGGAGTTTGCTAAAACTCATGTCCTCTGAGTTTATGAAATGGATAGGCATCATTACTGATGTTCCTATGACATGACCAGTTCTGCATAAGGTAGCTGAAAGACACCATTAAAACTAATAACAATCCAATGAAAAGGGTCTCATTTCTATGTTAAAGATGAGCAATTGAGTGTCAAAGAAATGAGATAACTATTTAAGGTGATAAAATTAAATACTCGAGAAAAAATTTGAGCCTAGCTGTAACTCAAATTCTTCAGTCTTCATTATTAATAAGAGCTTTCACTTATACACTTGACATATTTAAGTATGAGTCAATCACTTGAGTATTAAACTCATCCCCAAACCACAAGCAGGGTGCTCAAGAACAAGTTTCTAGGGGAAAAAAAAAGAGAGAGAGAGAGAGAGAGAAATGAAATAAATTCAAAGTCCCCAGCAAGGGAGGATGAGATAAAAATTTTTACCTGGGAGTTGTATGGGTACGTTCATTGACCTTCTGCAGAAAGCTATGCTGGCAAATTGCACCGAATTACTCACCTGTGTGTATTTTGCCATTATCCTGAGTTTCATGATGAAGATTGAAAGACATAAAGCAACTTTCCCATGGTAATATAGTTCGTTGACTGAGATGAGATTTGAATTCAGTTTTTTTCCACTTTTAATGCAAGAAAAAGCTTTTCTAATTGATTTAAACAAGTTCTAAAAATTGAAACTTCAGAAAACTGAAAAACTGAATTCTAAGGGGAATTATTTTTATGACAAACTTTCCATGAGCCAAAATAAAATATTATCCAAGATGTGGCAACCTATGAAATCAGGAAATCAAGTCTTTGAATAAATTAGAAAGTATAGAATTAGAATACAATTTCTAAGAATCATTTCTGAGAAACAGAATTCCAAAAGCACACATGATCACTGAGAAACTCAACACTTGATGAAGTTTGAATGACTGTGACCAATGTGGATGAGTCTCTTTTATTACCATTTTTTATTAAAGAGGACAACAGCATCTTTCATTTGTCTCTAAATGCTTGAGAACATAATCACCCCAAATCATAACTTCAAACAAGTCTCTCTTGGAATATCTATGTTGTAGTTACCATTGTACGATACAGTTTGTGAAATCCTTTGACATTGAGTTTGAGGCTGGGAGATATTCATTGGCACACTCTTAGTGATGAAAAATATTCAGTTAATTTCAGCTTAGGAAATATGCAAAACTGATTCATTCGTAGTGGTGCCTAGTGATGGCAGAGATGGCATAAGGCACACTGGAATTGACAGGAAATGAGAGACGAAAGAACTTGCATGATAACTGATAAACGCTGCATCTGAGCTTGCCAACTCTACTGTATGTTCATTCCAAAGGATCCAAATTTAAAAAATCACTCACTATTGAATTTTGCTTGAATTTAATTGAAATGTTATTTGCTTCTTTATAAGATACTTAAGGTATGACAATATCACAAGATCAACACAAGGAGCCTTGTATATCACTGCTCTGTTTCACTGCAGATGTGTTGATTATCAATGTTCAGATTGACAGGATAGAGAACCTTAAATTTTTGTCTTACTTGTGAAACATCTCACCATCAAAGCTGAAAAAGTGAATAAACCAAAACTGTCTTTATAAAAACTGCTTAGTACAAAGAGCACAGACTTTCAAGTCACCCAGGATTAGACTTGAGTATAAAACCACCACATAGTGACTATGTCAGCTTGATCTTCACCTTGGACAAAGCAGTTCTATGTGCATTATTTTTGTTAGCAAAATGGAATTACTGACACTCATTTTAACAGATTTTTACAACTATAAACAATATGACATATGAAAATGTCACATACATGGTAGATTCTGTCCCTTTTTGAGACATATTAAAAAGTTATATTTTAATGCCTAGAAGCTTTAACCAAACAATAAATCCCTTCTGTTAATGCTTATGTAACAAAACCATGCTCCTAGTAGATCATGCTGATGGTTCTCCCATTTGTTATTCTACAATGAAGGAGTTATTTGGTATCTAAGGATATTTTAGCAAAGGACCTTGATCCTCATGCTCAACTGCCCTCCCAACTAGACATTCACTTTAAATGTTCTACTTGTTTACCGTAGATGTGGGTTACCATTAGTTGGTTTTAATATTAAAGGATGATCTCTTCTGGACTCTGAAATTTGCCTCTTAGAGTTGCAAGTCACCATTTTTCAAAATGGTTAAGAGTAAAAAGGATGAATGAATAAAATTTGAACTACTGTCAAATTTAGCTATAATATATTCTGAAAGCTAATAAAATTAAAAATAAATTTCAGTTTTTATTTAGATTGGAAAATATGTTTGGAAGTAGATAAATAATTCAGCTCTTTTTTTTTAATGTCTTGGAAATTTTTCTTTTAGTTTTCCTTTCTTCTCAGTAAAACAAGATTTAAATGTAGATTATAAGATAAAAGAAATGTCTAGAATTCATATTATTTAATTTGTTGAGTGTCTACTATGGGATAGAAACTTCTAGGTATTAAGAGTGCCTTAGTGAAAAGAATAGACAATGTCCTTTATGGAGCTTATATTCTGGTAGGGTGATGGTAACATTTAAAACAGTATATATTACTAAGAAATACATTTTGTGGGGAATGAAGAATGTAGAGATTTAGTATGTAGTATGCCATGTTAAGAAGGTTATTTGGTCCAAGAAGGTGGCATTTGAGCAGGTATGAAAAGGTAAGTTAGTTACTTAAATTAGCCTGTCTGCTTATTATTACTGAATATGATATATCATTTTCAAATATGGTAGCTAGGAATGGGAGACACTAGTACTGTGTCTAAAATCACAAGATGGCTGAGGCTGAAGATGGTGGAGAAAGAGACTTGGTCCTTGTTGCAGATAAAGGAGATTTTCCACTATATTGCACAAGGGCTTGGGGAACAAATAGTTTTCTAATGAGAGTATGTGAATGAAATTCAAATGTCAGTTCCTGGATGCTCTAAATGTTCCAGCCTTTCAGATCACTCTAACCAAACAATAAATCCCTTCTGTTAATGCTTATGTAACAAAACCATGCTCCTAGTAGATCATGCTGATGGTTCTCCCATTTGTTATTCTACAATGAAGGAGTTATTTGGTATCTAAGGATATTTTAGCAAAGGACCTTGATCCTCATGCTCAACTGCCCTCCCAACTAGACATTCACTTTAAATGTTCTACTTGTTTACCGTAGATGTGGGTTACCATTAGTTGGTTTTAATATTAAAGGATGATCTCTTCTGGACTCTGAAATTTGCCTCTTAGAGTTGCAAGTCACCATTTTTCAAAATGGTTAAGAGTAAAAAGGATGAATGAATAAAATTTGAACTACTGTCAAATTTAGCTATAATATATTCTGAAAGCTAATAAAATTAAAAATAAATTTCAGTTTTTATTTAGATTGGAAAATATGTTTGGAAGTAGATAAATAATTCAGCTCTTTTTTTTTAATGTCTTGGAAATTTTTCTTTTAGTTTTCCTTTCTTCTCAGTAAAACAAGATTTAAATGTAGATTATAAGATAAAAGAAATGTCTAGAATTCATATTATTTAATTTGTTGAGTGTCTACTATGGGATAGAAACTTCTAGGTATTAAGAGTGCCTTAGTGAAAAGAATAGACAATGTCCTTTATGGAGCTTATATTCTGGTAGGGTGATGGTAACATTTAAAACAGTATATATTACTAAGAAATACATTTTGTGGGGAATGAAGAATGTAGAGATTTAGTATGTAGTATGCCATGTTAAGAAGGTTATTTGGTCCAAGAAGGTGGCATTTGAGCAGGTATGAAAAGGTAAGTTAGTTACTTAAATTAGCCTGTCTGCTTATTATTACTGAATATGATATATCATTTTCAAATATGGTAGCTAGGAATGGGAGACACTAGTACTGTGTCTAAAATCACAAGATGGCTGAGGCTGAAGATGGTGGAGAAAGAGACTTGGTCCTTGTTGCAGATAAAGGAGATTTTCCACTATATTGCACAAGGGCTTGGGGAACAAATAGTTTTCTAATGAGAGTATGTGAATGAAATTCAAATGTCAGTTCCTGGATGCTCTAAATGTTCCAGCCTTTCAGATCACTCTACTATTTGCAAGTGAAAAAGAAAGAAAGGAAGGAAGAAAGGAGAGAGGAAAAGCAGAAGCGTGGGAGGAAAGACAAGAAAGAAAGCTCATTGTCCTGACTCTTATAGAATAGAATACCAAGTGGTCTTCCCTACTTCAACCTCAAACAGTGTAAAGCTCTCAGGAGCACGTTGCTTCAATTTTTTGTTTCTTGCAGGTTCTTCATCTGCCTTCCTGTCTTTCTTCCTTCACTAATATTCTATCATATCACCGCATTTTGAGATCAAAGATGAGCATGGATTTCTCTCCCTTTAATGCAATGATTATCAATACAATGCCAGTGATACAGGAAGTTTTCCCTAAAGGTTAGGGGAAAATAAATGAATTACACTCGAGCGCAGCATGACTCAAATTTAATATTTATTTAGGTATCTAATGGACAGCATGATGACAGTTAAGAGTACTGTATTATATATTGAACAGCTGCTTAGTAAATCTTAAGTGTTCTCTCTCTTCCCTTCACCATAAAAGGGTAATTATGTGAAGTTATGGAGATGTTAGGGAATCTTACTGTGGTAACCATTTTGCAGCTATATAAGTGCATCAAGTCATCATGTTGTACAGCTTAAGTTACACAATGTTACATGTCAGTTATGTCTCAATAAATCTAGAAAATTAATATTAATTAACACTTAGTATTAGTTATCCCCATTGTTAAAATCCTTTTGTACTCCCTTATACTTGGGATAGTCTTGGGATAGTTCTGGGAAATGCTGCCATCCATATTTATGTACCATTCCCTTGTCTTTAGTCTCCAGCATCATTCCCAAGAATGAAAGAAAAAATTCTATTAATTTGAAAGCAGTCTTCATCTTCACTTTCTCTTCAAGCCTACCCTTTATATATCCATAAAAATACCAGAGACCTCTAAAACAGAACTCCAGATTATGTCTTTTGGAACTTGAAGGAAGAGTAGAAACTGATTTGTAGGTTTTCTTTTTTCATAATAAAATTTTTGGATTACAGTCTTGATAGAATGAGTATGTGAATGAAATTCAAATGTCAGTTCCTGGATGCTCTAAATGTTCCAGCCTTTCAGATCACTCTACTATTTGCAAGTGAAAAAGAAAGAAAGGAAGGAAGAAAGGAGAGAGGAAAAGCAGAAGCGTGGGAGGAAAGACAAGAAAGAAAGCTCATTGTCCTGACTCTTATAGAATAGAATACCAAGTGGTCTTCCCTACTTCAACCTCAAACAGTGTAAAGCTCTCAGGAGCACGTTGCTTCAATTTTTTGTTTCTTGCAGGTTCTTCATCTGCCTTCCTGTCTTTCTTCCTTCACTAATATTCTATCATATCACCGCATTTTGAGATCAAAGATGAGCATGGATTTCTCTCCCTTTAATGCAATGATTATCAATACAATGCCAGTGATACAGGAAGTTTTCCCTAAAGGTTAGGGGAAAATAAATGAATTACACTCGAGCGCAGCATGACTCAAATTTAATATTTATTTAGGTATCTAATGGACAGCATGATGACAGTTAAGAGTACTGTATTATATATTGAACAGCTGCTTAGTAAATCTTAAGTGTTCTCTCTCTTCCCTTCACCATAAAAGGGTAATTATGTGAAGTTATGGAGATGTTAGGGAATCTTACTGTGGTAACCATTTTGCAGCTATATAAGTGCATCAAGTCATCATGTTGTACAGCTTAAAGTTACACAATGTTACATGTCAGTTATGTCTCAATAAATCTAGAAAATTAATATTAATTAACACTTAGTATTAGTTATCCCCATTGTTAAAATCCTTTTGTACTCCCTTATACTTGGGATAGTCTTGGGATAGTTCTGGGAAATGCTGCCATCCATATTTATGTACCATTCCCTTGTCTTTAGTCTCCAGCATCATTCCCAAGAATGAAAGAAAAAATTCTATTAATTTGAAAGCAGTCTTCATCTTCACTTTCTCTTCAAGCCTACCCTTTATATATCCATAAAAATACCAGAGACCTCTAAAACAGAACTCCAGATTATGTCTTTTGGAACTTGAAGGAAGAGTAGAAACTGATTTGTAGGTTTTCTTTTTTCATAATAAAATTTTTGGATGTGTTCCCTTATTCATCAGTCTCTATAAGAATTACATAGAAATATCTTGCTCAGGATAGGAATTACTAAATTCCACTTGTAAGAGAAAAATGATTGTGGTCCCTTTGCAGCTAGGTAAAAACACAATAATTTATGCTTAATTGTGGCTTGGTATTACCAGTTGGTCTCCTAGGAATTTGTGTGCTAGGTATGCTCATTAAAAGAAGAATTTTATTGGGAGGACTGCTTGCACAACCTGATCTAAGCAACTTACCTTGTGGGGAGTTCTTTGAGACATCCTTGATGATGCTCACTAGATTAAAAATTCATTCATTATTTAAAAGTATTAAAATGGATTAATCTTTCTGAGGCACAGTTCTGGCCTTGCCACTTTCCTGTTTAAAGTCAAAACAAAACAAAATAATAGCCATGAAAAGGTAATCTAGGGACAGTACAATATTATAATGGGCAAGTCTTGTTCATGTCTGTTTTCCTCCTTTCTGTCCTAGGCCAACATAAGTATTGTGTGTATAGCCCGCTATTAGGAACATTCCAAAAGTGGTATCCGTTTTCCCCTGAAGGCTCTGTCCTTCCACATCTTAACTCTCCCCACAACCCCACCCCTGACTCCCACCTTTTTAGCATTCAATGTCCTCCGACTCTTTTCCATTATAAATGCTCAATGCCAGGTGCAGAACTATTTCATAGTACAGAACTACTAGTGATCACAGCTACAATATAACATAGTATGCAAGAGGGTACTTGAATACCTGTGCCTTGTTAAGGGAGTGCATATATGTGTTTTGTATGTGTGTGTGATGGGTGGCAGCATTAAGTGTTTACATTCTAACAAGTATCTCAGCTTTACACTAAAGACATAGAGATGTTGACCTTGGAGGCCACCTTTAAGAAGGTACAGGAAATACTGGGGTTTCTTTAGGTCAAAGAAACACATTTTTCTTTGTTCTCCCTCCGATGTTAATGTTTTTGTCCTAGGGGTGTACTTGCTAAATGATGTGGTTACTGAATGTGTTAGCTTTTTGTTTTCCCTAAAAAGTTATAAATAAACAAGTATTCTGTTTTATAATCAACCTGAACCTTGCATAGAGTGAGTCTTAATGGGATAGAGGGAGAGGATTTGAAGGCTATCAAGGGTATGAAGTGCAAAGAAATAGAAAATAACTGAGAATTAAATCAGTACATTAGTGCTGTGCCTTATAATCAGCACAAGTTAGAAGTGAGGAATACGAATACTGTTTCTTGAGAAAGGTTAATTAAAATCACAAGTACTCCTCAACTCTTCATCTACAAGCTTCTAGTATTTAAGCTTGAGACCTTATTGATACAATAATAGTGTTTTGAATTAATATTCATAAGACTTGTACAGTTTGTCCACATGCCTATGGATTGAACATGAACACTTAGATGTTAATATTAGAGCATAGAATAACCAACCCTCTGAAAGCTGGAGCTCTGATTTTATGCTGAAACCGCTACCAACAAAAGTGTATTATGTAATTAGAATACCTCATGATAAAAATTAGTAAAAGCCAAAGTTAAGGTAAAAATATCAAAGAACAGGGCTTCCCTGGTGGTCCAGTGGGTAAGGACACCGCCTTGCAGTGCAAGGGGCGCCAGTTCAATCCCTGGTATGGGAAGATCCACATGCCGCGGAGTGGCTGGAGCGATGTGTTCAACTACAGAGCCGGAGCTCTGGAGCACATGCGTCCAGAGCCAGTGCTCTGCAGCGACAGGGGCCACTGCGATGGAAGGCCCACACAGGCCAAAGAACAAAGATAAATAAATGAAAGACCAATAGAAGTGGCCAAAAAAAAAAAAATCAGGAAAAATATCAAAGAACTATTTTTTTCACTAATATTGATTATATCAACTCCTTAAACTTAGAGGAGAAATTTAAACAAGACATGGAAACCCCTGGCAAAGTTTTTGCATATTTTAGTCATCAAAATTTTATGAGGTTGAATTCAAATCTATGGACCAAAATAGAGAGCGAAGACAGTATCCAGACCAAACAACTAATCAAGGAGTCATTCAGTTACTCAGATGTCAAAAGCAAAATTAGAGGTTCCTCTGTTTAATAGGAAATATTTCTGACCTTGGACAAAATAATTTTTGTTTTCTTCTTTTGCTTTTTAGAGAACATTTAAGTAAGTTCCTCACTTTCTACAGTTGTTGTTTAGTCACTAAGTCATGTCTGACTATTTGTAACCCCACAAACTGCAGCACGCCAGGCTTACCTATCCTTCACTGTTTTCTGGAGTTTGCTCAAACTCATGTCCAATGAATCAGTGACGCCATCCAACCATCTCATCTCCTGCCACCCCTTTCTCCTGCCCTCAGTCTTTTCCGGCATCAGGGTCCTTTCCAATGAGTTGGCTCTTTGCATCAGATGGCCAAAGTTTTGGAGCTTCAGCTTCAGTATCAGCTCTTTCTATAGTACTTTCTACAGTAGCTGATTATGGATTTGGCACCCTGGATCAGTTCATATTTGCCTTGCTTGTTCCTCTGTCTTTGATGAGCTAGTCACCTACAACCACCTACTGGCTCCCATAGATAAATATGTAAAATTTTAAAAATAGATGAAGATATTTGCAGAGTACAATGTCAGTAACAAAGGACCCTACTTCCTACAGGAATTGGGGGAGAGGGCAGGAGGAGATGTGAGTCAAAGAAGGCTCCACCAAGCAAGGTAAATACAAACTAGATCTTGTGGAAGAGATTGGTTTTGGTTTTGTAGGGGTGGAATTGCGGAGGGTCATTGAGAAAGTAGAAGAGTCATGAATGATATGGAGAAATTGCTCCACAGAGGCTTGCTAGGGGCACCTCAGAACAATCAACAGAGTCTAAGAGCAGAAGAAAGAATCTATAACTATACTGTAGATGACTTCACTTATATCATTTTTTAATATTCCACATATAAGTGATATCATATATTTGTCTCTATATGCCTGATTTACTTTACTTAGTATGATAATTTCCAGGTTCATCCAAGTTACTGCAAATGGCATTATTTCATTCTTTACAATGAGTCAGTAATATTCCATTGTATATATTAACATACACTGCATCTTCTTTATCCATTTATTTGTGGATGGATATTTAGGTTGCTTCCATGCCTTGAGATGTCAAATAGGCCAAAATGACAGTATCCAAAAAAAAGGTTCCTCTGTTTATTTTTAAGGAAATATTTCTGACCTTGGACAAAATAATTTTTGTTTTCTTCTTTTGCTTTTAGAGAACATTTAAGTAAGTTCCTCACTTTCTACAGTTGTTGTTTAGTCACTAAGTCATGTCTGACTATTTGTAACCCCACAAACTGCAGCACGCCAGGCTTACCTATCCTTCACTGTTTTCTGGAGTTTGCTCAAACTCATGTCCAATGAATCAGTGACGCCATCCAACCATCTCATCTCCTGCCACCCCTTTCTCCTGCCCTCAGTCTTTTCCGGCATCAGGGTCCTTTCCAATGAGTTGGCTCTTTGCATCAGATGGCCAAAGTTTTGGAGCTTCAGCTTCAGTATCAGCTCTTTCTATAGTACTTTCTACAGTAGCTGATTATGGATTTGGCACCCTGGATCAGTTCATATTTGCCTTGCTTGTTCCTCTGTCTTTGATGAGCTAGTCACCTACAACCACCTACTGGCTCCCATAGATAAATATGTAAAATTTTAAAAATAGATGAAGATATTTGCAGAGTACAATGTCAGTAACAAAGGACCCTACTTCCTACAGGAATTGGGGGAGAGGGCAGGAGGAGATGTGAGTCAAAGAAGGCTCCACCAAGCAAGGTAAATACAAACTAGATCTTGTGGAAGAGATTGGTTTTGGTTTTGTAGGGGTGGAATTGCGGAGGGTCATTGAGAAAGTAGAAGAGTCATGAATGATATGGAGAAATTGCTCCACAGAGGCTTGCTAGGGGCACCTCAGAACAATCAACAGAGTCTAAGAGCAGAAGAAAGAATCTATAACTATACTGTAGATGACTTCACTTATATCATTTTTTAATATTCCACATATAAGTGATATCATATATTTGTCTCTATATGCCTGATTTACTTTACTTAGTATGATAATTTCCAGGTTCATCCAAGTTACTGCAAATGGCATTATTTCATTCTTTACAATGAGTCAGTAATATTCCATTGTATATATTAACATACACTGCATCTTCTTTATCCATTTATTTGTGGATGGATATTTAGGTTGCTTCCATGCCTTGGCTATTATAAATAGTGCTGCAGTGAACATCAGGGTGCATGCATCTTTTAGAATTATGGTTTCCTCTGGATATATGCCCAGGAATGGGATTGCAGGGTCACATAGTAACTCTGTTTTTAGGTTTTTAAGGAAAGTCTATACTGTTCTCCATAGTGGTTATGCCAATTTACATTCCCACTAACAGTGTAGGAGGGTTCTTTTCTCCATATCCTTTACATTACTTATTCATTGTAGCCTTGTTGATGATGGCCATTTTGACTGGTGTGAAGTGATATCTCATTGTAGTTTTGATTTGCATTTCTATCATAGTGTGCAATGTTGAGCATCTTTTCATGTGCATGCTTTTTGGCCATGCCAAAAAAATGGATAAATGGATACCATGGATAAATATCTATTTAGATCTTCAGCCTCTTTTTTTGATTGAGTTGTTTGGTTTTTTTTGATATTGAGCTGCTTGAGTTGTTTACAAAAGACTAATCTCTTACTGTCTGCATCATTTGCAAATATTTTCTCCCATTCTGTGGGTTGCATTTTTGTTTTATTTATGGTTTTCTTTAATGTGCAAAACACACAGACTTAGGCAATGAACTTATGGTTCCCAGGGATAGGCAGAGGGAGGGATAGATTGGGAATTTGAAATGGACATGCACACACTGCTATATTTAACATGGATAATCAACAAGGACCTACTCTACAACACACAAAACTCTGCTCAGTACTCTGTAGTAACCTAAATGGAAAAAGAATTTGAAAAAGTATAAATACGTGTATATGTGTAACTGAATCACTTTGATGTACACCTGAAACTAACACAACATTGTTCATAAACTACACTCCAATGTAAGATTTAAAAAGTAAAAACAAAAAAAAATTAAAAAAGAAATAATAAAAATAATGTAATGCACACACAGAAAGGAATCTATAACTGGATTCTTCTTTCTCTCATTTGCCCTGGTCTTAACTTAAATTTAACCTCTGTGTACAAGTGTCGTGAACTAGAAAAGTGAAAGAGAAACAAGATAAAGTTGAGGACTACAAGTTATTAATTATTGTTTATTTTCTGAACTTAATTATAAGTTTATTTTCTGAAGCCTAGATTCCAGAGAGACTCAACTATTATATTCTGAGTTACTTGGCTATCAGTGAACATGATAGTCATTTACAGATCAGGAAAAAGAGGGTCAGGAAGTCTGAGACACTTAAAGACTCTTTATAACCCTCTAATGTGTTATTATTTCATGTTCCACCTGAAGCTCCAAGAGCTTAAATAATTCATCAACAATATCACAGCTCACTTAAGTTTGTACCAACTTGAGCAAAGCTCTCCTGACTCCTTGTTCTTTGCTCCTTTTCCTCCACTGCATCAGGAAGCCACAGGTACACACCTTCATCTTCCTTAATTTGGAAGAAAGACACCCTTGATGGTTATGCTGGCATATTACACTGTTTCACTCATTACAAATGCTGAGGTGGGGCTTCCCTGGTGGTCCAGTGGGTAGGGACACCGCCTTGCAGTGCAAGGGGCGCCGGTTCAATCCCTGGCCTGGGAAGATCCCACGTGCAGTGGAGCGGCTGGACCAATGTGTCCAATTACCAAGCCTGAGCTCTGGAGCGCATGCGCCCAGAGCCGGTGCTCTGCGACAACAGAGGCGGCCGCGATGGGAGGCCCACACGGGCCAAAGAACAAAGATGGATGAAAACAGACAAATGAAAGACCAATAGAAGTAGCCCGCCTGCTCCCCTCCCTCCCCACCCTACCCCCCAAAATAAATAAATAAATCTTTAAAAAAAAAATTGCTGAGGTGGTGAACTTGTATCACTCCTATGTTTCCCAGTAATATTTAACCTTGAGTTAAAAGAAAACCTGGGAGATTAAAGAACATGTTATCTGGCAAGTCCATTCCACCCCCGGTGGTTATTAATTTCGGAACACATCTGAATTCCTTCTCTGCAGCTTATGCTTTAGCAAAGGAACAGATAGCTCCAGGGCCAGGGTCAGATTTCCAGTTCTCATCTGTTGGTACCAATACCACTAACAGAATCCTCTTTGTGGTCAACTCTTGAGATCCTCCCTGAATCCAACGTGGTGTCTGAAGTGCCACCCAAGTGCCTCTGGTCATCATTCTCTTCACACAACTTCAGCCTCCTCTTCCAGCAAAGTGTCTACTGTGTTGAGCTTTGTTTTGGAAAAACATAAGTTGAGAGCAGCTCTCTGGTGCCTACCCTTCTCAGTATGGAGGTGAAAAACTTTGCAGTTTGGGATTACCTCGTTTTTGCTGCCCTTTTTATCGTTTCTTCTGGAATTGGGGTGTTCTATGCCATTAAGGAGAGAAAAAAGGCAACTTCCAGGGAATTTCTGGTCGGAGGACGGCAAATGAGCTTTGGCCCTGTGGCACTGTCCCTGACAGCCAGCTTCATGTCTGCTGTCACTATCCTGGGGACTCCTGCCGACGTCTACCGTTTTGGGGCATCCTATTTCCTCTTCTTCATTTCATATGCGTTAGTCATAATCCTCACGTCAGAGATCTTTCTCCCTGTGTTCTACAGATCTGGCATCACCAGCACATACGAGGTAAAACACCTACTTGCTTCTTTTATAAGGGAAGAGTTGGTCTTTTCTCTCCACTTGAAAAGGTTTTTTATGCTTCCTTTTTCTCTATAATACACATCTTATGTGTATTATGATATTCTTGGGCTTCCCCAGTGACTCAGATGGTAAAGGATTTGCCTGCAACATAGGAGACCTGGGTTTGATCTCACGTCTTAATAACACATGGTGGTTGAAAAAATGCTTAGTTTTTCAGGATAATTATGCATCATGGGAGTAAATTATTACAATGTTTCTGGGGAAAGCTTAAGCTTAGGATACAGACATACCTGTATCCAAGGACAGCCACAGACATCTACATCTTCCATCTATAGGACAGACATTAAAAAAGTCAGGCCCATTGAACCTGAAGGTAAATATGTAAAGCACTGCCTAACTTGTATGAAATTCTCAATGAAAGAAAGCTGACATTGGTACTTGTATTAGTATTAACAACATTATTCTTAAAAGCACAAAGAGCATTGTGTATTGTCACTTTTCAGCTGAGAAAATGAGATACAGATAGATGACTTAAGGTTGTTATATGGTAGATTGTGCACATTACTAAAGGTGGTTCAGTTACTACATTAAACCAGTTGCAAATGTGTAACTGAGAAGATTTGAAACAGTACAGATAGAGACACACAGAGATTTCACTGAATTTAATTTGTTCTTCATACTTGCCCTTTATATTTTACATTTTTTAATTAATTTATTTTAATTGGAGGAACTATTGCATAGTTTTAAAATTGTGGTACTCTAATACAAAGAAACTCAGATTGTGTAAAGTATATATTTTGGAATTGCCTCTTTCTTTGTAAGAAATAGCAGTATCAGAGGTGGGAACAGAGCAGAAGGGATAGTTAGAGAGTTTACAATCAACATGTATACACTGATAAATTTAAAATGGATAACCAACTGTATAGTACATGGAACTCTGCTTAGTGTTATTTGGCTGCCTGGAGGGGGAAAGGGGAGTTTGGGGGAGAATAGATACATGTATATGCATGGCTAATTCCCTGAAACTATCACAACATTGTTAACTGGATGTACTCCAATATAAAATAAAAAGTTTAAAAAGAGAGAGAGAGAGAAGAATTGGCCGTGTGGCTTATGGTTTAAAATATGAACTCTAGATTCAGGTTACTTGACTTTGACTACTAGCTCTGACACATAACTAGCTGTATGATTTTGAGAAAATGACTTACCTTCTCTGTACCTGATTTTCACTCATGTAAAATAAGAATAAAACAAGTGTCTATCTTAAAGAATGTCTGTGAGGAGTAAGTGAGTTATTGTATACAGCTACTCTTAATAGTCCTAGAGAAGGAAATGACAACCCACTCCAGTATGCCTGCCTGGAAAACTCCATGGATGGAGAAGCCTGGCAAACTACATACAGTCCATGGGGTCTCAAATATATATATATATATATATATATATATATATATGGCTTTCCTGCTGGCTCAGTGGTAAAGAGTCTGCCTGCAATGCAGGAGACCTCAGTTCCATCCCTGGGTTGGGAAGATCACCCTGGAGGAGGGCATAGCAACCCAGTCAATCATTGCCTAGAGAATTCCATGGACAGAGGAGTTTGACAGACTGAAATCCATGGGGTCACACAAAGTCAGACACGACTGAAGTGACCAAGCAGCAGCAACGACTCTTAACAGAGTCTGGTAAATGCCACAGAAGAGTTTGTATTATTGTCTGTATTGTTCTTATTGTTGCTAATGTCCCCAAATTTATACCAGTCTTTCCACAGAAGATTGAATTTATGTTTGTTTGTTCATCCTCCATTTTCTGCTAACTATCCAAAGATATTCTTCCCAGGTCTTTTAAAGTAGTAAGGACTGAAATGGTAGAGTTTACCTCCCCATCTCTTGAATCAGAGATGGCCTTGCGACTTGCTTTGGCCAATAGAACATGGCAAAAGTGATGTATGAATTTGGAGTTAAAGTCTCGTGAGGCTTGTAACTTCTGCCTTTGCCTTCTTGGAATCGTGTCCTGATACAGCTAGCTATGTCAGGAAGTGGATCTAGCTAGTCTCACTTCTGAAGGATAAATGGACACATAGAGAACAGAAGTAGACTGACCAACAACCAACACCAATCACCAGACTATGAGTGAGTCCATCTTGGACTTTCTCCCCCAGCTTAACTTCCCATTGATTGCAGCCCCATAAGAACCTTGGGGAAAGAAGGAGAGTGGTTTCCCACCTAATCCTAAAATCTGTGAGAAATATTAAGTCCTTCGTTTTTAAGTCACTGATTTTGGGGGCTGGCAATAGCTAATTGATTTAAATACTTTAATATGAAGGGAGATTTTAAGACGAATCCTTGAATCTGTGCTCCTTTGTCATTATCCTCTCCCATGTCAAACTATAAGGAGTTGTTCTCATCCTCAAGTTGTAAATTACACTCAGTTCATTTGCAACAGCATAGTTTCATTATCTCCACTTGGACAGTTTATAATTAATCTTATCATGTTGTCTTCACTTCAGTTAGTTATTTTCTTCTTTCTCTAATCAAACATTAATAGATCCAGTCTGTTATATTTACCCTTTAAACTAGCTTATGGGTTAATGTCTACCTACTTCCTCATTTTCTTAGTCTTCTTTTTTTTTTAATTTAAAGCACTAAATTTTAATTTTTTTATTTTGTATATTTTTGACTGTATTAGGTCTTTGCTGTGGCACACAGGCTGTCACACAGGCTTAGTTGCCCCACAGCATGAGGGATTAAACTGACATTCCCTGCATTAGAATGTGGATACCCAGCCACTGAACTACCAAGAAAATCCTTTCCTTGAACTTTAAATAGTTTCTGAACTACTTACTTCTCTCTAATCTAGATTTTTCTTTATAATGCCAAGACTACTACTTCTCTATGTCTTCTTCCATAGTGTTTTCTAAGCATTACAGATTATGTGCTTTTTTTTGGTAGGTTGCTTTCCTTTTACTTCTCCTTTAATTTGCATTTGCAGCATTTTAGTAATTATATCAAAAATTTGAGAAAATAGATGTGTAGTTATAAGATGTCATTATTGAGCATTCTTTCAGTGTAGTAAATACTGTGACAAAATATTTGTTGTAAAATGGGTATACGGAGTGTGATAAGGTCTGGACCACTGTTATGAAACCTTTTTAGACCATTTATAAGGACTGGTTTTTACTCTCAGTGAGATGGGTCATTACACTATTTTAGCAGCAGAGTGCTGTAATGTGACTTGTATTTTACCAGTGTTACTCCAGATGGATGTTGAGGGTTTTTACTGCTGACGCAGGAGTTAGGAGACTATTGCTGTAATCTAGGCAAGAAATGACAGTATTACTGTGTAGATAGAGGGGATAATGCAAATGGAATTTTGAAAATGGAGAAGGAAATGTCAGGATTCTTTTATGAATTGCATGTAGGGAGTGAGACAAAAAGAAGAGTTGAGGATAGCTTTATGTTACTTGGACTTGAACCCATATGAAAAGTGGACTTGCTATTTCCTGAGATGGAAAAGGGTGTGGCTAGATCAGGTATGGGGGTTTGAAAATAATCCAACCTGATGGCAAATGCTACCTGTGCTATTTTTAAAAGCAAACATGAGTGTGCAACTTTTATGCTGAATTTCCATCTTTATTTTTAACTGCATCCAATATTCTTGTCTGGAAAATTCCATGGATAGAAGGGCACAGTGAGCTACAGTGCATGGTATTGCAAAGATTCAGACATGACTGAGCAACTGAGCATGCAGGCATGCAAAGTTATACACCTTGCAAAGATGAGTGAGTGAGTGAATACAGTCTTTCAGATGGAGAATTATGCGGTTTGAATAGTCTCTTATTTCATGGATAAGAAACTAGAGATGTAGATTATGGAGTGAGATAGTAGCAAAGCTCAAATTAGAATTCAAGCAGGGCTTCCCTGGTGGTCCAGTGGGTAACTACACTGCTTTGTAGTGCAAGGGTCGCTGGTTCAATCCCTGGCCTGGGAAGATCCCACATACCACAGAGCGCCGATGTGTCCAACTCCCAAGCCAGAGCTCTGGAGTGCATGCGCCCAGAGCCAGTGCTCTGTAACAAGAGGCCACTGCAATGGGAGGACCACACAGGCCAAAGAACAAAGAAAATAAATAAATGAAAGACCAATTGAAGTGGCCAAAAAATTAAAAAAAAAAAATAACTCAAGGAATTTGACTTCTAATCTAGTTTTTTTTTTTTTTTTTTTTAGTATATATTTCTTCTTAATACTCTCTCTCTAGTTTGACCAAATTGACTGAATTTAGAGGAACTAAACTGAGATGGATGTTAAAACCAATGATTTTTCCCAATTCATGTAGCAATTTCCTCACTGTCTTTAAGGAAAAATTTCCTCTTTGCTTTCCTGGACATCATATGCCATCCAACCCATATCACATATTTTGGGTAATGTTACAACATTTCTCAACTTCTGATATTACTTTTCATATCAGTTGTCTATTGCTGTGTAACATACCACCCCAAAATAGATTTGTTAAAATAAAAATTTTATCTGTTCACAATTCAGTGGATCAGTAATCTGATCTGAGCTCAAGAGGGTCTAATAAGATAGTGAGGTTCTTCTTCTGATCTTAATCAGGGCCATCTATGTGACAGCCATCAGCAAGTAGGTTGTCTTGTGGATCGTTGGTCTGGGGAAACTTGGATGGGATAACTTGTAACATACTACACTTGGCCTCATCCTCAAGTAGGCTATACTGGGCTCCTCACACGATGGGAAAAGAATCTCTGTCAATAAGAAGACACAATTCATTACACAAGCAAGTTTGAAGTCTCCACTTTTATTATTTTTGTTAGAAATACCACTGTCTTAAGTTATATTTGCCCAGAAGTGAATCCTGAGACAAGAAGTTGGATGTAAATGATTTTGGAGGAAAAGATTTTACTAAACATTGGTAGGAAAGTGGCAAGTAAGTCATGGTAAACAAAAAGCCAGTGTTTTTGAGCAGTTTGTGAGCAACTGAGGTTCCATCTCACTGGGGAACTCTGGGAGACAGTATAGATCACAGGGTTGATCAGGCTTGGCCTTCCTGAAATAAAAATAACTAGGACTTTTTTTGTTTTTGGTCCGACCTCCTTTTGTCATTGGCAGAAATCCAACTCCCAAGCCAGAGCTCTGGAGTGCATGCGCCCAGAGCCAGTGCTCTGTAACAAGAGGCCACTGCAATGGGAGGACCACACAGGCCAAAGAACAAAGAAAATAACTAAATGAAAGACCAATCGAAGTGGCCAAAAACTTAAAAAAAATAACTCAAGGAATTTGACTTCTAATCTAGTTTTTTTTTTTTTTTTTTAGTATATATTTCTTCTTAATACTCTCTCTCTAGTTTGACCAAATTGACTGAATTTAGAGGAACTAAACTGAGATGGATGTTAAAACCAATGATTTTTCCCAATTCATGTAGCAATTTCCTCACTGTCTTTAAGGAAAAATTTCCTCTTTGCTTTCCTGGACATCATATGCCATCCAACCCATATCACATATTTTGGGTAATGTTACAACATTTCTCAACTTCTGATATTACTTTTCATATCAGTTGTCTATTGCTGTGTAACATACCACCCCAAAATAGATTTGTTAAAATAAAAATTTTATCTGTTCACAATTCAGTGGATCAGTAATCTGATCTGAGCTCAAGAGGGTCTAATAAGATAGTGAGGTTCTTCTTCTGATCTTAATCAGGGCCATCTATGTGACAGCCATCAGCAAGTAGGTTGTCTTGTGGATCGTTGGTCTGGGGAAACTTGGATGGGATAACTTGTAACATACTACACTTGGCCTCATCCTCAAGTAGGCTATACTGGGCTCCTCACACGATGGGAAAAGAATCTCTGTCAATAAGAAGACACAATTCATTACACAAGCAAGTTTGAAGTCTCCACTTTTATTATTTTTGTTAGAAATACCACTGTCTTAAGTTATATTTGCCCAGAAGTGAATCCTGAGACAAGAAGTTGGATGTAAATGATTTTGGAGGAAAAGATTTTACTAAACATTGGTAGGAAAGTGGCAAGTAAGTCATGGTAAACAAAAAGCCAGTGTTTTTGAGCAGTTTGTGAGCAACTGAGGTTCCATCTCACTGGGGAACTCTGGGAGACAGTATAGATCACAGGGTTGATCAGGCTTGGCCTTCCTGAAATAAAAATAACTAGGACTTTTTTTGTTTTTGGTCCGACCTCCTTTTGTCATTGGCAGAAAGCCAGGGATAACACCACCAAGCACTTCTAGTCTGTCCTGGGCAAGGACTGAGATAAAGCCTTTAAGCAAATAATCACAGAGCAATTAGATGCTATCAAGGTGTACTAGGACAGAGAGTGGCAATTAAGCCACAGGGGTCACACCCACAACAACTACTATAGTCACCAAGATCCCATATACTCCTGCCCCTGCACTTGGCCTTATCATACACTCTATCATTAGACCCAAGTGCCAATTTTAGAAAAAGGGAGTGCAAAAAACTAATCTTTCCAAGGACATGTGATCTGAACCCAAATTGGCTTCAAGATAAAAATTTTGCACTGCCTTTTATCCTATGATGAATGAGACTTTCTAATCCTCCCTCAATGACTTCCTTACTCCTTGAAAAATATTTTTCTCATACCTGATGCCCTCAGTCACACATCCATTGGATCATTACCTGACTCACAGTGTACTGAATGCATCCTCTGAAGAAAGATGGGCTGAAAATAAGGCAGTTCTTTCCCTGGGGGAAGGGTGCAAGCAGGTGAGTTGAGACGTGTGGATGAGTGTTAAACTGAGTGATCATTCTGCCAAGAGGAGTTTTTTTCCAGGCTTTTAAAGAAGGGCCCACCTGAAGGCATCAAATAGCTCTTACTTAAGCATCATTTCTAGGAAAAATGATGTATTAGTAGCTAACTCCTGGTTTAATCAAAGTGATTTTTCTTAAATTAGACAAGAAAAGCACTAATTGGAAATTACTACTAAGAATTCCTATTTAGATATTAAATCCTCAAGCCATTTACTATTTTAACATTTATTTTGTTCATTAAATACATGTTTTTTAGGCACTGGAAGACAAATGCAGTAATTTGTTAGAAATACCACTGTCTTAAGTTATATTTGCCCAGAAGTGAATCCTGAGACAAGAAGTTGGATGTAAATGATTTTGGAGGAAAAGATTTTACTAAACATTGGTAGGAAAGTGGCAAGTAAGTCATGGTAAACAAAAAGCCAGTGTTTTTGAGCAGTTTGTGAGCAACTGAGGTTCCATCTCACTGGGGAACTCTGGGAGACAGTATAGATCACAGGGTTGATCAGGCTTGGCCTTCCTGAAATAAAAATAACTAGGACTTTTTTTGTTTTTGGTCCGACCTCCTTTTGTCATTGGCAGAAAGCCAGGGATAACACCACCAAGCACTTCTAGTCTGTCCTGGGCAAGGACTGAGATAAAGCCTTTAAGCAAATAATCACAGAGCAATTAGATGCTATCAAGGTGTACTAGGACAGAGAGTGGCAATTAAGCCACAGGGGTCACACCCACAACAACTACTATAGTCACCAAGATCCCATATACTCCTGCCCCTGCACTTGGCCTTATCATACACTCTATCATTAGACCCAAGTGCCAATTTTAGAAAAAGGGAGTGCAAAAAACTAATCTTTCCAAGGACATGTGATCTGAACCCAAATTGGCTTCAAGATAAAAATTTTGCACTGCCTTTTATCCTATGATGAATGAGACTTTCTAATCCTCCCTCAATGACTTCCTTACTCCTTGAAAAATATTTTTCTCATACCTGATGCCCTCAGTCACACATCCATTGGATCATTACCTGACTCACAGTGTACTGAATGCATCCTCTGAAGAAAGATGGGCTGAAAATAAGGCAGTTCTTTCCTGGGGAAGGGTGCAAGCAGGTGAGTTGAGACGTGTGGATGAGTGTTAAACTGAGTGATCATTCTGCCAAGAGGAGTTTTTTTCCAGGCTTTTAAAGAAGGGCCCACCTGAAGGCATCAAATAGCTCTTACTTAAGCATCATTTCTAGGAAAAATGATGTATTAGTAGCTAACTCCTGGTTTAATCAAAGTGATTTTTCTTAAATTAGACAAGAAAAGCACTAATTGGAAATTACTACTAAGAATTCCTATTTAGATATTAAATCCTCAAGCCATTTACTATTTTAACATTTATTTTGTTCATTAAATACATGTTTTTTAGGCACTGGAAGACAAATGCCAGTGTTTTCTAGAATACTTATGCAGTAATATCTTTGTTGAGCTCTAACATAAGTCAGATGCATCTATTGAGTATGTTCACAGCTCCCTGTAGCTTTCCTTCTAGTACATACCATCACTGTAACTTTACTGTAATAAAGTTAATGGTCTCCTTCTCTCATTTGTGAAGTCCTTCGGGTCATGAACTATATAGTATTTGCTATCATTGTATGTCAGAATGCAACATGGAGGACAAGTGATAAATACTTGCTAAATGAATAAATGCATGAAAGATGAAGATACAATGAATAAAAAAGGATACTGTTTGCATGTATCAGGAAAAATAAGTGTGGTAAGCTGGAAAATGCATCTACCCCACTTCAAAAATGGGCTTCCCAAGTGGCTCAATCAGGAGACATGGGTTCTATTTCTTGGTTGGGAAGATTTCCTGGAGGAGGATATGGCAACCCACTCCAATATTTTTGCCTGGGAAATTCCATGAACCAAGGAACCAGATGGGCTACAGCCAATGGTGGGGTGGCAGTGGGAGGGTCACAATGAGTCAGACACAACTTAGCAACTAAACCACCACCACCACTCTCCAGAAAGAATAATACGTGTTCTAATGTCAGGAATCTGTGGCTATTTCCTTACATGTTTTTTTTAAAAAGAAATCCTTGCAAAATGATTAAATTAAGGATCTCATGATGGAGAGATTATCCTGATTTGACCATATAGGTCTTAAGTACAATCATATTTGTAAGAGAAAGGCAGAGAGAGACTTACGGGGTACCAGAGGCAGAAACTGGAGTGATAAAGCTAAACAACGTCTGCAAAGAGGAGTTCTTTTCCAGGCCTTTAAAGAAGGGCCCACCTGAAGGCATCAAATAGCTCTTACTTAAGCATCATTTCTAGGAAAAATGATGTATTAGTAGCTAACTCCTGGTTTAATCAAAGTGATTTTTCTTAAATTAGACAAGAAAAGCACTAATTGGAAATTACTACTAAGAATTCCTATTTAGATATTAAATCCTCAAGCCATTTACTATTTTAACATTTATTTTGTTCATTAAATACATGTTTTTTAGGCACTGGAAGACAAATGCCAGTGTTTTCTAGAATACTTATGCAGTAATATCTTTGTTGAGCTCTAACATAAGTCAGATGCATCTATTGAGTATGTTCACAGCTCCCTGTAGCTTTCCTTCTAGTACATACCATCACTGTAACTTTACTGTAATAAAGTTAATGGTCTCCTTCTCTCATTTGTGAAGTCCTTCGGGTCATGAACTATATAGTATTTGCTATCATTGTATGTCAGAATGCAACATGGAGGACAAGTGATAAATACTTGCTAAATGAATAAATGCATGAAAGATGAAGATACAATGAATAAAAAAGGATACTGTTTGCATGTATCAGGAAAAATAAGTGTGGTAAGCTGGAAAATGCATCTACCCCACTTCAAAAATGGGCTTCCCAAGTGGCTCAATCAGGAGACATGGGTTCTATTTCTTGGTTGGGAAGATTTCCTGGAGGAGGATATGGCAACCCACTCCAATATTTTTGCCTGGGAAATTCCATGAACCAAGGAACCAGATGGGCTACAGCCAATGGTGGGGGTGGCAGTGGGAGGGTCACAATGAGTCAGACACAACTTAGCAACTAAACCACCACCACCACTCTCCAGAAAGAATAATACGTGTTCTAATGTCAGGAATCTGTGGCTATTTCCTTACATGTTTTTTTTAAAAAGAAATCCTTGCAAAATGATTAAATTAAGGATCTCATGATGGAGAGATTATCCTGATTTGACCATATAGGTCTTAAGTACAATCATATTTGTAAGAGAAAGGCAGAGAGAGACTTGACAGAAGAGAAAGCAATGTGACCACAGAGGCAGAAACTGGAGTGATAAAGCTAGAAGCTAAGGACTGATGCCTGCAGCCACCAAAAACTCTGAAAAGGCAGGAAGTAGATTCCTCCATAAGACCTCCAGAGAGAACAGGACCCCGCCAATATCTTGATTTTGGCTCAGTGAAATCAATTTTGAACTGCTGGCTTCCAGAACTGTAAGAGAACCCATTTCTGTTATTTTAAGTCGCCAAATGTGTGATAGTTTGTTACCATAGCTGTAGGAAATGAATACTATAAGTTATGTGATGTGTGCATACACGAGAACTCAGTCATGTCCAACTGTTTGCCACCCCACAGACTGTAGTCAGTCAGGCTCCTCTGTCCATGGGATTTTCCAGGCAAGAATACTGTAGTGGGTTGTCATTTCCTACTGTAGAATCTTCTCAACTCAGGGATTACACCCACATCTCTTACATTTCCTGCATTGGCAAGTGGATTCTTTACCCCTGTGCCACCTGGGAAATTAATCCAACACTAAAATACAAGCCAGCAGGTGATCAAGTGCTGTTACATATTAAAGAAGTTTAATATAGTTGCCCTAAGAGCTCAGAGGGGAAAGTATGAGTAAGACCAGGAATGGCAATTGGGCTACCCATTTTGGAAAATGACTAAGAATTGGTTAACTTGCAGCGGGGAGAGGGAGGGGAAGCCTTTCTCACACTAAAAAGTCTTCTGACACAGAGGAGAAATATATACAGTACAAAGCAAGCTGACTGAACAATGCACAGTGATCTTATATGTAGGATAAATTAGGTGAGGGTTAGTAATATTGAGATAGGAAGGGTGTGGGTCAGATAGTAGAGGGATTAGAATGCAAAGACTGAATGTGCATTTTGTTTCGTCAGTAATAGAGAATCACTGAAATTTTTGAGGAAAAGCATGATGTGACCAGGATCCTGCTTTAGGAGAATCAACGTGGCAGGTGTGTGGTTGGTGGAATGGGTGGGCACAGCTTGGAACTAGAGAACTCAGGTTATTGCATTGATCAGGGCAAGGGAAAAAGAAGGTCTGAGTGGAATCTGGGGGCAGTGTGGACAGAAAAGGAAATAATGGCTTCAGTACATCCAGTAGTAAGAGTCCTGGAAAGAAAACAAGAAGACCTGTCTTTTTATTGAAGCAATAATAGTTTAAAATTAAAAACCATCATGAGACGTTTGAGCAAAAATTGAGCTTTAATATATATTTTTACTTTAAACAATCCAATCCCTTTCTTCCAAGTGCATCATATAGCACTAGAGTTGGTGAAATACCAAGACGTTTCTTGAGCCAAAAGATTTTCAGTTTTTAAGTCGCCAAATGTGTGATAGTTTGTTACATAAAATAACTAAGTTATGTGATGTGTGCATCACGAACTCAGTCATGTCCAACTGTTTGCCACCCCACAGACTGTAGTCAGTCAGGCTCCTCTGTCCATGGGATTTTCCAGGCAAGAATACTGTAGTGGGTTGTCATTTCCTACTGTAGAATCTTCTCAACTCAGGGATTACACCCACATCTCTTACATTTCCTGCATTGGCAAGTGGATTCTTTACCCCTGTGCCACCTGGGAAATTAATCCAACACTAAAATACAAGCCAGCAGGTGATCAAGTGCTGTTACATATTAAAGAAGTTTAATATAGTTGCCCTAAGAGCTCAGAGGGGAAAGTATGAGTAAGACCAGGAATGGCAATTGGGCTACCCATTTTGGAAAATGACTAAGAATTGGTTAACTTGCAGCGGGGAGAGGGAGGGGAAGCCTTTCTCACACTAAAAAGTCTTCTGACACAGAGGAGAAATATATACAGTACAAAGCAAGCTGACTGAACAATGCACAGTGATCTTATATGTAGGATAAATTAGGTGAGGGTTAGTAATATTGAGATAGGAAGGGTGTGGGTCAGATAGTAGAGGGATTAGAATGCAAAGACTGAATGTGCATTTTGTTTCGTCAGTAATAGAGAATCACTGAAATTTTTGAGGAAAAGCATGATGTGACCAGGATCCTGCTTTAGGAGAATCAACGTGGCAGGTGTGTGGTTGGTGGAATGGGTGGGCACAGCTTGGAACTAGAGAACTCAGGTTATTGCATTGATCAGGGCAAGGGAAAAAGAAGGTCTGAGTGGAATCTGGGGGCAGTGTGGACAGAAAAGGAAATAATGGCTTCAGTACATCCAGTAGTAAGAGTCCTGGAAAGAAAACAAGAAGACCTGTCTTTTTATTGAAGCAATAATAGTTTAAAATTAAAAACCATCATGAGACGTTTGAGCAAAAATTGAGCTTTAATATATATTTTTACTTTAAACAATCCAATCCCTTTCTTCCAAGTGCATCATATAGCACTAGAGTTGGTGAAATACCAAGAAAAAGCAGACTTTCTTAGAAGCCCTTAACATAAAGCTTGCTGATTCTTTGCATGTCCTTCTCTCTGTTTTTTCTAGTACTTACAGCTACGATTCAACAAACCAGTTCGCTATGCCGCCACAGTTATCTACGTTGTACAGACGGTAAGAGAGAAGGGCTGCTGCAGAGGTGGGTTGTGGGCTGGCAGGAGTGGGTTTGATTATTTCAAGAAGCAACTAACACAGTTAAAAGAAAGATTCAACACTAAGAAGAAACTCCTTTCTTCAAAGATAGAACTTTCAAATAATGACTAACAGATATATATCATAAACCACCAAGGGGGAAGAAATACACATTTTCTTAAATTTATTGTGAACTCTTATTTAATCAGTACAAGTTGCTTTTGATATGAAATGATCTGGTAACTAATTTTTTTTTTTTTTTTTTTTTTTTACTAGTTAACTGTAAACTAATTTGTGTGTATGTGTGTGTGTGTGTGTGTGTGTTTTAATAGTTTACTGATCTAACTGTGTTAAACCAGAAGTACTCGTTTTGCTGAAACTAAGTTTAAAACTATACTCTCAAACTGATACTCCCACAACCCCTTTGAGGTCTTCTCCTACCTCCTGAGTCCTAGGGTACCCTCCTGCTGCCCACCTCTGCCTGTGGGATACCCACAATGCATTTCTATGACTCACCAAGAACTTTCTGCTAGAAGACAACCTTCTTCCGTTTTCTGAATTCAAACTGCTGCTCATTGACTGAAGGATTTAAGAGCAAGAAAACCAAGAGGAAACAATGCTCCTTGACCTGTCCATGGATATTTGCCTTTTAAAACTCTCACATGGATCTGTAAATGGTGAAATTTCATAAACTATATGGGGTGACACCCACTCCCATTGGCGTAGTCTCTGCGGTTCTGGGAGTTTGAAGATACACTCTTTACAGAGCTCATTCATGTTGCTAGTTTTCCCTACATGGCGCTCTCTTCACAAATTATTTCCATCTCCACTCCAAAATCTACCTTTCAGCAAATCACTAAACTCTGCTTGTGCCATGGTGATATGTGCCGGAGGCGGACGTGAAAGGGTGAATGAAAATCTTAACCCTATGTTCATATCCTTTGAACTACACCAGATCTAGCCATAAAATCTCAAAATTTGCAGCCATTTTTAAAGTCTCTAATGTTCTTCCTACATCTTTTACTTATTATCCCTTCCCCAAATCAGTTACAGTTGTCAAGGTCTTCGAAAGGAGATTGTGAAGGGATGGAATGTTTGGTGAAACAGTTGAAGGGGCTGCAGCCCTAAGGTTGTGAGGAATTTCTTAGGCAGGCCTCCTTTCCATGTCACCCTTCTCACTGTTCACCTGATTCTTGTCTCTCCACCAGATTCTCTACGCGGGGGTGGTAGTGTATGCTCCTGCTCTGGCCCTTAATCAAGGTGAGTCAGCAACACTCTCTTGTGCTTTCTGCCATTCTCACACCTGCATTGTCACTTTGACAAATATGCATACAGCATCTGATTGGGGAGACATTCCAGTGATTAGGATGATCTGAATTACTGTAGTTGTCACAACATAAAGCTCTAAAAACTGAACATTAAAAATGATGCAAATAAGTAGTTACTTGATTTTATCCACATGGTTCCAACTTGATTATTGCTTGTCTTCTAATCACTGAAGTAATTTTTTTGAAGTATGGTTGATTTACAATATTGTGTTAGATTCAGGTATACATCAAAGTGATTCAGTTATATATCATTTTTTCAGATTATTTTCCATTATAGATTATTATAAAGTATTGAATATAGTTCCCTGTGCTATACATTAAACCTTTCTTGTTTGTCTTTTTTATGTATACTAGTTTAAATCAGTAATCCTGGACTCCTAATTTATTCCCACTCTCTCCCTTTCCCCTTTGGTAACCATGAACTGACAATTTTATATTGTATACACACAACCACTAAATAAAGTCCTCTGTAACATATGATCCTTTCTCAATAATCTCATGAAGTAGATACTCTGAATACATGAATAAAGAGTATTTATAGTAATCATTTTAAGATTTACACATGGACCTATGGAAAGAAAAGAATACTAGAGAAAAAATGGAAAGAAAAACCAAAAGAAAAAAGTTTTATAATGATATCTATAATATTAGAAGTACTCAGTATTCAATTTAATTGTGCTATGCCCTGTTATTTAAAAATATCTATTCACAATGTTTAGATAATTTAATAGTATGAAGACCAACTTTATCAAGAAAAACAAACAAATAAACAATTGGTGTAGGTATTGGAAACTCCAGAATCTTAAGAGGAAAAGTTTGGCTTTTAGCACTACCTGAAAATTAGGGACTGAGTTGTCACTGCTCAATAAGGTGACTCTTTGTGACCCCGTAGACTGTAACTCACAAGGCTCCTCTGTCCACGGGATTTTCCTGGCAAGAATTCTGAAGTGGGTTACCGTGATCTCCTCCAGGGCATCTTCCTAATGCAGGGATGGAACCCACGTCTCCTGTGTCTCCCATATTCTAGGCAGATTCTTTACCACTGAACCACAAGGGAAGCTTCATGGACTAGGTTGAGGTATAATAATATGCAGCATCTGATTGGGGAGACATTCCAGTGATTAGGATGATCTGAATTACTGTAGTTGTCACAACATAAAGCTCTAAAAACTGAACATTAAAAATGATGCAAATAAGTAGTTACTTGATTTTATCCACATGGTTCCAACTTGATTATTGCTTGTCTTCTAATCACTGAAGTAATTTTTTTGAAGTATGGTTGATTTACAATATTGTGTTAGATTCAGGTATACATCAAAGTGATTCAGTTATATATCATTTTTTCAGATTATTTTCCATTATAGATTATTATAAAGTATTGAATATAGTTCCCTGTGCTATACATTAAACCTTTCTTGTTTGTCTTTTTTATGTATACTAGTTTAAATCAGTAATCCTGGACTCCTAATTTATTCCCACTCTCCCCCTTTCCCCTTTGGTAACCATGAACTGACAATTTTATATTGTATACACACAACCACTAAATAAAGTCCTCTGTAACATATGATCCTTTCTCAATAATCTCATGAAGTAGATACTCTGAATACATGAATAAAGAGTATTTATAGTAATCATTTTAAGATTTACACATGGACCTATGGAAAGAAAAGAATACTAGAGAAAAAATGGAAAGAAAAACCAAAAGAAAAAAGTTTTATAATGATATCTATAATATTAGAAGTACTCAGTATTCAATTTAATTGTGCTATGCCCTGTTATTTAAAAATATCTATTCACAATGTTTAGATAATTTAATAGTATGAAGACCAACTTTATCAAGAAAAACAAACAAATAAACAATTGGTGTAGGTATTGGAAACTCCAGAATCTTAAGAGGAAAAGTTTGGCTTTTAGCACTACCTGAAAATTAGGGACTGAGTTGTCACTGCTCAATAAGGTGACTCTTTGTGACCCCGTAGACTGTAACTCACAAGGCTCCTCTGTCCACGGGATTTTCCTGGCAAGAATTCTGAAGTGGGTTACCGTGATCTCCTCCAGGGCATCTTCCTAATGCAGGGATGGAACCCACGTCTCCTGTGTCTCCCATATTCTAGGCAGATTCTTTACCACTGAACCACAAGGGAAGCTTCATGGACTAGGTTGAGGTATAATAATATAAGAAAATAATCTTTATCAAAGGTGAGATAATTTAATAAGAAATGACTTTAATTTGATTTCTGTTTGTCCACAAAGAACACAAAAAAGATTATTGGGACTTTTTCCTCATAAAGTTTCTTCTTTTACTTTTCTTAGAGAAAAGTCTTTCAATATTTTGCTCTCCTTTTGTAGTGACTGGGTTTGACCTCTGGGGCTCTGTGCTGGCAACAGGAATTGTTTGCACATTCTACTGTACCCTGGTATGTATCTAACTGTGAAATTAGAAGTATGTGTATTTAGCACGGTGTGTATTTAGCACCGTCTCCTAATATGGTTTAAGGGCAAATTTCCAACAACAGGGCATCATAGCAGAAATTGTTATTTCTCAATTAAATAGAAATGTGGTGCCTTATCTGTAACAGTTCCCTGAGGGAGATGCTGTTGTTTTATTTAAAATCCTTTCAATATCAACCATTAGTAGAATATGGGCTCTGGGCTCATTTGAGAAAGTCAGGGGTAAAAGAAAGTTTAATGATAGAAATATCTCCCTTCTGGAAGGCGAGGTGACTGTATGCAACTATTGAGGGGAAAATCTACTCATTAATAGTGATTACAAGCCATATGTGTTGAGTCACTTCAGTTGTGTCCAACTCTGTTTGACCCTGTGAACTATATAGCCCACCAGGCTCCTTCTATCCATGGGATTCTCCAGGCAAGAGTACTGGAGTGGGTTGCCATTTCCTCCTCCAGGGGATCTTCCTGACACAGGGATTGACCCCAAGTCTCTTGTGTCTCCTGCACTGGCAGGCAGGTTCTTTACCACTAGAGCCACCTGGGAAGTTGGGTTGGCCAAAAGGTCCTTTGGGTATTTCTGTAACACTTTATAGAAAAACTCTAACAAAACTTTTTGGATAGCCAGTACTTTACTGAGTACTGGTTGAGGAATACAAAATTTACAGATGAACAACCAAGTATAACTGATATTTTGTAAACTTAAGGAGTCCACACCTTTATTTTGTTTCTTATTGATGGATAAGCTTGTATTAAATTTAACATTTGGCTTTACACGTGCTTAGTTTTAACCAAGGAGCTTGGGTGGTAGTTGGATTACTCTCAGATAGTTGGATACTCTTCCCTCTTTATAGAGAAAAATAAAGCAACTGATACATTTTCATATAGCACCATCCATGGTGCTTAGTTTTAACCAAGGAGCTTGGGTGGTAGTTGGATTACTCTCAGATAGTCGGATACTCTTCCCTCTTTATAGAGAAAAATAAAGCAACTGATACATTTTCATATAGCACCATCCATGCATTGTGGCCTTGTGTGCATATCACTTACTCTTTTAACATACATTATGATGATTTACAATTTTAAAGTGCTCTTATCTCTTTTCTCCTATTTTCAAACCCCACCATTTCTTTGCACTACAAAAACTTTTTCTTATTTCTTTCCATTCCATTCTCTACCATACTTCTACTCCAGATACACATCTCCTTTTGTTGTCATTCAGTCACTAAGTCATGTTCAGCTCTTTGGAACCCCAAAGACTACTGCATGCCAGACTCCCCTGTCCTTCACAATTTCCTGGAGTTTGCTCAAATTCATTCTCATTGAGTCAGTGTTGCTATCTAACCATTTCATCCTGGGCTTCCTAGGTGATTCAGTGGTAAATAATTCACCTACCAAGCAAGTGACAGTTTCAATCCCTGGGTTGAGAATATGTCCTGGAGAAGAAAATGGAAACCCACTCCAGTATTCTTGCCTGGAAAATCTCATGGACAGAGGAGTCTGGCAGATTACAATCCATGGGGTCATAAAAGAGTCGGACATGATTGAGTGACTAAGCCTTTACACATCTCCTACCTAAATTAAAATTTAAGTTTCTACTTCTTACATGCCTGGCCATGTGTGACAGATTAGTGGCTCTGAATTATCTGCCTGTAAGAGGATAACTAGATCTATTGCTATGGATACTAAAAGCAAACTTCTTAGCAGCAGTAATGGAAGCCAGAAACAGTGAAACAATATCTTCAAAGCATTGAAAGAAAACAATTGTCAACTATAATTGTGTATTCACCAAAACTGTCTTTCAGAAACTGTCAGGAACTAAGAGAGATTTCCACTAACATATCTTGCCCTGAGAAAAACCTATAGAAAGTACTGCGGGAAGAAATAAAATTATCTAGTTTTTATTGGAAAAATAATGATAAAAATATGATAGTAAACATTTAGTAAGTCTAGTTAAACATTTTTGGTATTTAATGACAATAATAATTTTATAGTATAGTATAACCTATATAATATCAAATAATATAATTTATAATATTGTAAATGTAATAACAGTTGTATGTAGTTTGGGAATTAAGAAAAAGAATGTTTCATTTAGACATCAAAAGCATATATATCAGGAAGAGAGTAATCATACTTAAAGATTTTCAAATCCTTGAATTTGGGGGATTACAGTCTTACCTCCATAGCTCAGTCAGTAAAGAATCTGCCTTGCAACTCAGGACACCCAGATGTGATTCCTGGATCAGGAAGATCCCTTGGAGAAGAAAATGGCAACCCACTCCAATATACTCCAGTATTCCCTGCCTGGAGAATCCCAGGGACAGAGGAGCCTGGCAGGCCACAGTTCACAGCATTGTAAGAGCCAGACACAACTTAGCGACTAAACTACTAAGACATTTTAAAGATTTAGACTCTAAACGAAAATTTCATGGTAAAATTTCAAGGGGACTCATTTAAATAAAAGAGTTGAAGTAGAAAAATGGAATTAAAAAAAAACCCTCAACTGATTTAAGCAAGAGAAAAATATATAGAAAAAGTAGAATAGAAAGCAAAAAAGAAATCAGAAACAAGTCCAGATATTTTAAAAATCATAATAAACAAAAACGAGCTAAAGATACTACCTCTTAATTGATTCAGTGTTTCCCTCCACCCTGCATGCCTGTCAGTTTAATCTTCTTCAAACATCCCTTTCTTCACGCCCCTTTCACTGACCTAATTCTCTCTTTGCTTCCCATTGTTCACAGGATAAAGTATAAGCTTCTTAGTCTAGTGTTGAAAATCTTTAAGGCTGTAAGTCAGTTCCGCCCATTTGATCTCTCCTCACCATACCTCTGTTCTACTTCCTCTCTAGCCAGGCTGCAGGCTTCAATATCTTCAAAGCATTGAAAGAAAACAATTGTCAACTATAATTGTGTATTCACCAAAACTGTCTTTCAGAAACTGTCAGGAACTAAGAGAGATTTCCACTAACATATCTTGCCCTGAGAAAAACCTATAGAAAGTACTGCGGGAAGAAATAAAATTATCTAGTTTTTATTGGAAAAATAATGATAAAAATATGATAGTAAACATTTAGTAAGTCTAGTTAAACATTTTTGGTATTTAATGACAATAATAATTTTATAGTATAGTATAACCTATATAATATCAAATAATATAATTTATAATATTGTAAATGTAATAACAGTTGTATGTAGTTTGGGAATTAAGAAAAAGAATGTTTCATTTAGACATCAAAAGCATATATATCAGGAAGAGAGTAATCATACTTAAAGATTTTCAAATCCTTGAATTTGGGGGATTACAGTCTTACCTCCATAGCTCAGTCAGTAAAGAATCTGCCTTGCAACTCAGGACACCCAGATGTGATTCCTGGATCAGGAAGATCCCTTGGAGAAGAAAATGGCAACCCACTCCAATATACTCCAGTATTCCCTGCCTGGAGAATCCCAGGGACAGAGGAGCCTGGCAGGCCACAGTTCACAGCATTGTAAGAGCCAGACACAACTTAGCGACTAAACTACTAAGACATTTTAAAGATTTAGACTCTAAACGAAAATTTCATGGTAAAATTTCAAGGGGACTCATTTAAATAAAAGAGTTGAAGTAGAAAAATGGAATTAAAAAAAAACCCTCAACTGATTTAAGCAAGAGAAAAATATATAGAAAAAGTAGAATAGAAAGCAAAAAAGAAATCAGAAACAAGTCCAGATATTTTAAAAATCATAATAAACAAAAACGAGCTAAAGATACTACCTCTTAATTGATTCAGTGTTTCCCTCCACCCTGCATGCCTGTCAGTTTAATCTTCTTCAAACATCCCTTTCTTCACGCCCCTTTCACTGACCTAATTCTCTCTTTGCTTCCCATTGTTCACAGGATAAAGTATAAGCTTCTTAGTCTAGTGTTGAAAATCTTTAAGGCTGTAAGTCAGTTCCGCCCATTTGATCTCTCCTCACCATACCTCTGTTCTACTTCCTCTCTAGCCAGGCTGCAGGCTTCAATATCTCACCAAAATGGTGGTTCATTGATCTAACATTTGCTCATATTTCAGTCTCTTTATTCTGATAATTCTGTGAATGTGTAGCATGGCTAAGATAATCAATGGACAGTGGAAGCGATTTTGAAAAAGAAGAAAAAATGATTCCTGCCATTCAGGAGTTTGCAGTGTAGTGAGGTAAATAGTAGAAAACACAAAACAACACAACTTGATTAAATACCTAAGTAACACTCAAGATACAATCAGGATTATACATGAATGGTGTGTGGGTGGGTGTGCCTCTTGCTGTATGAAAGAGTCATAAAAATCAGAAACATTTCCCTGATAGCTATGCTTTTGAAGCATATTTGATAAAGTAATTTTTTCTCTTGCCCCAGGTCTAGCTCAAGTTCAGGTTTATGCATATTTTTGCATAACACATGCCAAATAGCCTGTGAAATCATGTCTTTGACATGAATCTTCTTATCATTAAAATCTGATATTGTGATTTGCCAAGGTTTAGAAAGGTCATCTATAAAGAAAATAAAAATACCACTACTTGGGAAGTGTAAGTAAGAGACTGAATATCCCTCAAATCAAAAACTGACCAGAATATGCAAATACAATTCATTTGGAAGGAACTTTTATGTCTACTTTTTAAAATTCATTTTAATTTTAATTGCACAGGAAATGATGAGACAAATCCAATGTATTCTTTCTTCTCAAGATAAAGATGAAGCTTGTCATCTTTTCACAGAAGTTCTTGACACTCTGGAGGAGTAACTGAAGATAATAATTACATTTTTCAATGTTAAAAATATCATGTCCTTTCATTCTCACAGTGCTTATTCTTCAAAGTATTTTTAAAATATATCACTTCATTTAATCTTTCCTAGTTTATTCATTCCACCTTGGCCATAAGTCCTAAAAGATTTTCCAGCAGCCTCATTCTTTCCTTCTTTCATCTTGCCCACGTAGTCCCAACCAGAATTGTATACCAGGGTCACCTGGGGAACTTTCAGAAACACTTAGAATTGGATCCCAACCCAGACCTCAATTTATTCTGAAGTCCTGGGGATTTGGCTCAGACACTGTTTTTTGTTTGTTTGTTTATTTGTTCATTTGTTTGTTTTTAAATTCCCCAAGTGACTCTAAATAGGGTCCAGATTTGGTAACAACTGCTCAAACCTCTTACCTAATCATCGTCTTCTGAGATTGCTGTCAGATTCACCCTTCTGACACTCTGGTTTGCTTACCTCACTATTTGATTTTCCTCTAATTCTTAAAATGCCTTTCTCCGTAAGTATCAGTTATCTATCCTTGCTTCCTACTTCTTTTATTTTTTCTTAGTATCCTACCACCTCAGTTTCTCCAAATTTACTCACTATGACTAAACTTACAAACATAAATCTTGACTTGTACAAGTCAGACCCAGGTGATTATCCTCAATAAATTTGGCACTTAAAAGTTCTCAGTGACCATGAAAGGAAGGAATAGGAAAAAGAAAGAAAGGAAAGAAGGGAGAAAGGGAGAAAAAAGAAAGAAAGAGTTTAAGTCTTCATTTTTGACAACTAACATCCATTCTGTTCATTTCAGGGAGGATTAAAAGCAGTAGTGTGGACTGATGCATTTCAGATGGTTGTCATGATTGTGGGCTTCTTAACAGTTCTCATTCAAGGATCAAACCATGCTGGGGGATTACACAGTGTATTAGAGAAAGCAGAAAATGGATCTCGACTACATATACTTGAGTATGTCCAATGCTCATTTTTCTTGTTTTATAAAGATTTAAAAAAAATTTTATGTCTACTTTTTAAAATTCATTTTAATTTTAATTGCACAGGAAATGATGAGACAAATCCAATGTATTCTTTCTTCTCAAGATAAAGATGAAGCTTGTCATCTTTTCACAGAAGTTCTTGACACTCTGGAGGAGTAACTGAAGATAATAATTACATTTTTCAATGTTAAAAATATCATGTCCTTTCATTCTCACAGTGCTTATTCTTCAAAGTATTTTTAAAATATATCACTTCATTTAATCTTTCCTAGTTTATTCATTCCACCTTGGCCATAAGTCCTAAAAGATTTTCCAGCAGCCTCATTCTTTCCTTCTTTCATCTTGCCCACGTAGTCCCAACCAGAATTGTATACCAGGGTCACCTGGGGAACTTTCAGAAACACTTAGAATTGGATCCCAACCCAGACCTCAATTTATTCTGAAGTCCTGGGGATTTGGCTCAGACACTGTTTTTTGTTTGTTTGTTTATTTGTTCATTTGTTTGTTTTTAAATTCCCCAAGTGACTCTAAATAGGGTCCAGATTTGGTAACAACTGCTCAAACCTCTTACCTAATCATCGTCTTCTGAGATTGCTGTCAGATTCACCCTTCTGACACTCTGGTTTGCTTACCTCACTATTTGATTTTCCTCTAATTCTTAAAATGCCTTTCTCCGTAAGTATCAGTTATCTATCCTTGCTTCCTACTTCTTTTATTTTTTCTTAGTATCCTACCACCTCAGTTTCTCCAAATTTACTCACTATGACTAAACTTACAAACATAAATCTTGACTTGTACAAGTCAGACCCAGGTGATTATCCTCAATAAATTTGGCACTTAAAAGTTCTCAGTGACCATGAAAGGAAGGAATAGGAAAAAGAAAGAAAGGAAAGAAGGGAGAAAGGGAGAAAAAAGAAAGAAAGAGTTTAAGTCTTCATTTTTGACAACTAACATCCATTCTGTTCATTTCAGGGAGGATTAAAAGCAGTAGTGTGGACTGATGCATTTCAGATGGTTGTCATGATTGTGGGCTTCTTAACAGTTCTCATTCAAGGATCAAACCATGCTGGGGGATTACACAGTGTATTAGAGAAAGCAGAAAATGGATCTCGACTACATATACTTGAGTATGTCCAATGCTCATTTTTCTTGTTTTATAAAGATTTAACTGTATGACTTCATCACTTAAAATAATATTTGGGTATCAAAGAAACATGTTTGTGCACTCATTTTTCTCTGTCTCACAGCTTTGATGTAGATCCTCTCAGGAGGCACACTTTTTGGACAATTTTAGTGGGAGGAACTTTTACATGGCTTGGGATCTATGGAGTTAATCAGTCGACCATCCAGCGATGCATCTCTTGCAAAACAGAAAAGCATGCCAAGCTGTGAGTTATTAATAAACATTTTTATGTTTTTTATCTGCCCTTCTGGGGTACTTACTTATACTTTGAGTGTGTGTGTGTGTGTGTGTGTGTGTGTGTGTGTAAAAGCGAAAAAAAGAACAAATATTTGTTTAACCCTTTAAACAATTTTTTTAGGCAGAGATTACTATTCTCCACAAGGAAGTGGAATCACTGGGATTTGAACTTACATCTTTCTGTCAACCTTTGCTTGCCATCATTTGTTGCTTTCATTTGGTGAGAAATTACTAGGTAAATTTAGGTGCTGTGGGAGACAATGTAGAGATAAGGAGCATCTATGTCTTACAGTTTCTGTAATGAGATGATTCTAATCACTATTTCCATTCAGCACGTGGTCTCTTCAACTAGTATTTTTATTTTGTTGATTGTACTGTTAAGGTTTCTAAGGAGAGATTAAAAATAAACCGATATTGAGGCAAGTCATGACAGAGCTTTGGGGGCTCCAACTACTGCCAGGATAATCAGTTACCAGCCTACAAAACTAGACAGTGTATTCAAAAGCAGAGACATCACTTTGCCAACAAAAGTCTATCTAGTCGAAACTATGGTTTTCCCAGTAGTCATTTATGGATTTGAGAGTTGGATCATAAAGAAGTCTGAGTGCCAAAGAATTTGAACTGTGGTGTTGAAGCAGTCTCTTGAGAGTCCCTTGGACTGCAAGGATTACACATTTTCAGAAAAAGGTGTGGACTGATGCATTTCAGATGGTTGTCATGATTGTGGGCTTCTTAACAGTTCTCATTCAAGGATCAAACCATGCTGGGGGATTACACAGTGTATTAGAGAAAGCAGAAAATGGATCTCGACTACATATACTTGAGTATGTCCAATGCTCATTTTTCTTGTTTTATAAAGATTTAACTGTATGACTTCATCACTTAAAATAATATTTGGGTATCAAAGAAACATGTTTGTGCACTCATTTTTCTCTGTCTCACAGCTTTGATGTAGATCCTCTCAGGAGGCACACTTTTTGGACAATTTTAGTGGGAGGAACTTTTACATGGCTTGGGATCTATGGAGTTAATCAGTCGACCATCCAGCGATGCATCTCTTGCAAAACAGAAAAGCATGCCAAGCTGTGAGTTATTAATAAACATTTTTATGTTTTTTATCTGCCCTTCTGGGGTACTTACTTATACTTTGAGTGTGTGTGTGTGTGTGTGTGTGTGTGTGTGTGTAAAAGCGAAAAAAAGAACAAATATTTGTTTAACCCTTTAAACAATTTTTTTAGGCAGAGATTACTATTCTCCACAAGGAAGTGGAATCACTGGGATTTGAACTTACATCTTTCTGTCAACCTTTGCTTGCCATCATTTGTTGCTTTCATTTGGTGAGAAATTACTAGGTAAATTTAGGTGCTGTGGGAGACAATGTAGAGATAAGGAGCATCTATGTCTTACAGTTTCTGTAATGAGATGATTCTAATCACTATTTCCATTCAGCACGTGGTCTCTTCAACTAGTATTTTTATTTTGTTGATTGTACTGTTAAGGTTTCTAAGGAGAGATTAAAAATAAACCGATAATAAGGCAAGTCATGACAGAGCTTTGGAGGCTCCAACTACTGCCAGGATAATCAGTTACCAGCCTACAAAACTAGACAGTGTATTCAAAAGCAGAGACATCACTTTGCCAACAAAAGTCTATCTAGTCGAAACTATGGTTTTCCCAGTAGTCATTTATGGATTTGAGAGTTGGATCATAAAGAAGTCTGAGTGCCAAAGAATTTGAACTGTGGTGTTGAAGCAGTCTCTTGAGAGTCCCTTGGACTGCAAGGAGATCCAACAAGTCAATCCTAAAGGAAATCAACCCTGAATATTCATTGGAAGAACTGATGCTGAAGCTGAAGCTCCAATACATTGGCCATCAGATGAGAAGAGATTACTCATTGGAAAAGAGTTTGATGTTGGGAAAAATGGAAGGCAAAAGGAGAAGGGGAAGACAGAGAACGAGACTGTTGGATGGTATCACTGAGTCAATGGGCATGAGTTTAAGCATGCTCTGGTCGTTGGTGAAGAGCAGGAAAGTCCAGCATGCTCAGTCCATGGGATTGCAAAGAGTTGGACATGACTGAGCCAGTGAACTGAATCACTCCATGCTCCAGAAGGGAGACCAAAGGAAGTCAAGCACTTTTTTTCTCTGTAATGCTGACAGAAATAAGCTAAAATTGCGTTGAAAATGGGCATTTCATCATCATTGCTGCTGACCAAAGTTTCAGCCTCTGCAGTCTTCTCAGAATGTTTTTAACATTTTTGGGAGTGAGAAATAGTGATTGTGAATATTTCCACAGTGAATCATAAAATCCTTTCAATTCATAGTTTCTTATTTATATGGAATAAAAGATATGATTGATTGGACATGGTCCGACATTTTGTAACTTGAATTTCGAAGGGGAATATATTACTTGCACAGTCACATACACTCAGAAGGAAGAAGTGAAAGCATTATTTACTATTCTATCAGTTCACTGGTAACATATTCATATCCTATTACAACCAATAATATTAACCTCTCTATATGTTATCAAATAGGTGAATTACTGAAAATGTATTTAAAATCAAATAGAAATTGCACAGGAAGGAAAACTTCCAAACACATTCTACGAGGCCACCATCACCCTGATACCCAAACCAGGCAAACACAACACAAATAAGGAAAATTATAGGCCAATTACACTGATGAACTTAGATGCCAGGATCCTCAACAAAATCCTAGCAAACAATTCAACGACACATCAAAAAACTCATACATCACAATCAAGTCGAGTTCATCCCAGGCATGCAAGACTTCCTCAACATCCGCAAAGCAATCAATGTGATACACCATATCAACAAATTGAAAGACAAAAACCACATGATCATCTCAATAGATGCAGAGAAAGCTTTCGGCAAAGTACAACATCCATTTATGATCAAAACTCTTCAGAAAATGGGCATAGAAGGAACCTATCTCAACATAATAAAAGCCATCTATGAGAAGTCTACAGCAAACATTATCCTTAACAGTGAAAAACTGAAAGCATTCCCTCTAAGATCAGGAACAAGACATGGGTGCCCACTTTCACCACTACTATTCAACACAGTCCTGGAAGTGCTAGCAACAGCAATAAGAGAAGAGAAAGAAATCAAAGGAATCCAGATTGGAAAGGAAGAAGTCAAGCTTTCTCTTTTTGCAGACGACATGATATTATACATAGAAAATCCCAAAGACACGGTTACAAAGCTACTAGAGCTAATCAATGAATTTGGCAAAGTCGCAGGATACAAAGTCAACACACAGAAATCACTGGCATTCCTATACACAAACAATGAAAAATCAGAAAACAAAATCAAAGCGGCAATCCCCTTCACCATTGCAACCAAAAGAATCAAATACCTAGGAATAAACCTACCCAAAGAAACAAAAGAATTGTACACAGAAAATTACAAGACACTCATGAGAGAAATTAAAGAAGACTTAAACAGATGGAGAGATATCCCATGTTCCTGGGTCAGAAGAATCAATACTGTGAAAATGACCATACTACCAAATATCATCTACAGATTCAATGCGATCCTTATCAAACTACCAATGACATTCTTCACAGAACTAGATCAAAGAATGACACAGTTGATATGGAAATGCAAAAGACCTCGAATAGCCAAAGAAATCTTGAGAAAGAAAAACGGAGTTGGAGGGATCAGCCTCCCCAACTTCAGACTCTACTACAAAGCAACAGTCCTCAAGACAGTATGGTACTGGCACAAAAACAGAACTATAGACCAATGGAACAAGATTGAGAACCCAGAGATAAACCCACGCATCTATGGGTACCTTATTTTTGACAAAGGAGGCAAAACTATAAAATGGGACAAAGACAGCCTCTTCAACAAATGGTGCTGGGAAAATTGGACAGCTACATGCAAAAAAATGAAGTTGGAACATTCCCTGACACCATGCACAAAGATCAACTCAAAATGGATTAAGGACCTAAATGAAAGACCAGAAACCATCAAACACTTAGAGGAGAATATAGGTAAAACCCTCAAGGACATCAATCAAAGCAAGATCTTCTATGACCCACCTACTAGAATAGCAGAACTATGAAGAAAAATGAACACGTGGGACCTCATGAAACTTAAAAACTTTTGTAAAGCAAAAGAAATTACAGAAAAGCTGAGCAGACACCCCACAGAGTGGGAGAAAATCATAGCAAATGAAACAACAGACAAAGAATTAATCTCCAAAATCTACAAGCAACTCAGACAACTCAGCACAGTCCTGGAAGTGCTAGCAACAGCAATAAGAGAAGAGAAAGAAATCAAAGGAATCCAGATTGGAAAGGAAGAAGTCAAGCTTTCTCTTTTTGCAGACGACATGATATTATACATAGAAAATCCCAAAGACACGGTTACAAAGCTACTAGAGCTAATCAATGAATTTGGCAAAGTCGCAGGATACAAAGTCAACACACAGAAATCACTGGCATTCCTATACACAAACAATGAAAAATCAGAAAACAAAATCAAAGCGGCAATCCCCTTCACCATTGCAACCAAAAGAATCAAATACCTAGGAATAAACCTACCCAAAGAAACAAAAGAATTGTACACAGAAAATTACAAGACACTCATGAGAGAAATTAAAGAAGACTTAAACAGATGGAGAGATATCCCATGTTCCTGGGTCAGAAGAATCAATACTGTGAAAATGACCATACTACCAAATATCATCTACAGATTCAATGCGATCCTTATCAAACTACCAATGACATTCTTCACAGAACTAGATCAAAGAATGACACAGTTGATATGGAAATGCAAAAGACCTCGAATAGCCAAAGAAATCTTGAGAAAGAAAAACGGAGTTGGAGGGATCAGCCTCCCCAACTTCAGACTCTACTACAAAGCAACAGTCCTCAAGACAGTATGGTACTGGCACAAAAACAGAACTATAGACCAATGGAACAAGATTGAGAACCCAGAGATAAACCCACGCATCTATGGGTACCTTATTTTTGACAAAGGAGGCAAAACTATAAAATGGGACAAAGACAGCCTCTTCAACAAATGGTGCTGGGAAAATTGGACAGCTACATGCAAAAAAATGAAGTTGGAACATTCCCTGACACCATGCACAAAGATCAACTCAAAATGGATTAAGGACCTAAATGAAAGACCAGAAACCATCAAACACTTAGAGGAGAATATAGGTAAAACCCTCAAGGACATCAATCAAAGCAAGATCTTCTATGACCCACCTACTAGAATAGCAGAACTATGAAGAAAAATGAACACGTGGGACCTCATGAAACTTAAAAACTTTTGTAAAGCAAAAGAAATTACAGAAAAGCTGAGCAGACACCCCACAGAGTGGGAGAAAATCATAGCAAATGAAACAACAGACAAAGAATTAATCTCCAAAATCTACAAGCAACTCAGATAACTCAGCACAGGGAAAACGAACAACCCAATCAAAAAATGGGAAAAAGATCTAAAGAGACGACTCTCCAAAGAGGACATACAGATGGCCCCAAAGCACATGAAACAATGCTCAACCTCGCTTATCATTAGAGAAATGCAAATTAAAACTACAATGAGATACCACTTCACACCCATCAGAATAGCCATCATCAACAAATCGACGGACAATAAATGCTGGAGAGGGTGCAGAGAAAAGGGAACCCTCTTGCATTGCTGGTGGGAATGTAAATTGATACAACCTCTGTGGAAAACAGTATAGAGATTCCTTAAAAAACTAAAAATAGAAGCACCCTAAGACCCAGCAATCCCACTATTAGGCCTATATCCTGATGAAATTAAAAATGAAAGAGGCACCTGTACCCCAATGTTCATTGCAGCTCTCTATACAATAGCCAGAACATGGAAGCAACCTAGATGTCCATCGACGAATGAATGGATCCAGAAGCCCTGGTACATATATACAATGGAATACTACTCAGCTGTTAAAAGAAATGCAGAAGACTCAGTCCTAATGAGGTGGCTAGCTCTAGAACCTATCATAAAAAGTGAAGTAAGTCAAAAAGAGAAAGACAAGTACAGTATACTAACTCATATATATGGGATCTAGTAAGATGGTCATGATAACACACGCAGTGAACTCATGGAAAAACAGAGAATAGACATAAGGACAATGTGGAGACCAAACAGTGAGAGGGAGGCATAGAAGAAGTAACATTGAAACCTATGCTGTCATGTGTGGAAAAAATAGCTGTTGTCATTGTGCTAAGGGAATAGGAGTACCTACAACCACTTTGGGCAATGGTCTGGAGGGGTGGGAGAGGGGGAACTGAGTGGTGGGGAGGGTCCAGGGATATGCATATGAATGATCTGGGAACATACTTGCCAGTGAACAACAAAACTCTGTAAAATCTTTAAAATAAAAAAAAAAGAAAGAAAAAAAATCAAACAGAACTTTGATCTTAAATTCATTTAAAGTTAGAATTCATTTAAAATTCTGCATTAAAATAGAGTCGATGATACATAAGTAAAGAACTCCAGGTGAAATAAAACTCTCTGTTAAATCAAGGATTTTTTAAATCTTATGTGTTTGTGTTATACTATTTATTCTTGTGAACATACCTAATTTCTCTCTATTACTATAATAGTACCTATGTACTTTTTTCAGCATATTCCCCACAAGGCCAAGAACAATGCTTTGTGCTTATTAAATATTTAAATAAGCACTACTTATTGAAAAAAGTAATGCTTCAGGAAACTCATACTTGTATATTTGAAAGTATAGCACATAATTTGACGTAAATTGACACACGTATTTATCCAAATCTGTGTGTCTATGTATAGGAGTGTGGCAGAAATTGTTAGAAAGATGAAAAGATAAAAACTGTCTTTAGAAAGCACTTCCCCATAAGAATCAAAGTTGGTTTAGTACAGCTGAAGTGCATACAGCTGGAGGAGAGATTGCTAGAGGGGGGACCTAGCGAGATGTCTCTTGTGTCACACATCTGAGCCTCGAGGCACCACGGAGGCAGCTGGAGGACACACAGTGACTCTGATCTAGAAGTCTCTATGGAATGTTGATCACATCTGCCACTTCTGCTCAATTATTTGAAAGCCTGATGTGGTTAAAATGTTCCGTCCAGGTACATATATACAATGGAATACTACTCAGCTGTTAAAAGAAATGCAGAAGACTCAGTCCTAATGAGGTGGCTAGCTCTAGAACCTATCATAAAAAGTGAAGTAAGTCAAAAGAAAGACAAGTACAGTATACTAACTCATATATATGGGATCTAGTAAGATGGTCATGATAACACACGCAGTGAACTCATGGAAAAACAGAGAATAGACATAAGGACAATGTGGAGACCAAACAGTGAGAGGGAGGCATAGAAGAAGTAACATTGAAACCTATGCTGTCATGTGTGGAAAAAATAGCTGTTGTCATTGTGCTAAGGGAATAGGAGTACCTACAACCACTTTGGGCAATGGTCTGGAGGGGTGGGAGAGGGGGAACTGAGTGGTGGGGAGGGTCCAGGGATATGCATATGAATGATCTGGGAACATACTTGCCAGTGAACAACAAAACTCTGTAAAATCTTTAAAATAAAAAAAAAAGAAAGAAAAAAAATCAAACAGAACTTTGATCTTAAATTCATTTAAAGTTAGAATTCATTTAAAATTCTGCATTAAAATAGAGTCGATGATACATAAGTAAAGAACTCCAGGTGAAATAAAACTCTCTGTTAAATCAAGGATTTTTTAAATCTTATGTGTTTGTGTTATACTATTTATTCTTGTGAACATACCTAATTTCTCTCTATTACTATAATAGTACCTATGTACTTTTTTCAGCATATTCCCCACAAGGCCAAGAACAATGCTTTGTGCTTATTAAATATTTAAATAAGCACTACTTATTGAAAAAAGTAATGCTTCAGGAAACTCATACTTGTATATTTGAAAGTATAGCACATAATTTGACGTAAATTGACACACGTATTTATCCAAATCTGTGTGTCTATGTATAGGAGTGTGGCAGAAATTGTTAGAAAGATGAAAAGATAAAAACTGTCTTTAGAAAGCACTTCCCCATAAGAATCAAAGTTGGTTTAGTACAGCTGAAGTGCATACAGCTGGAGGAGAGATTGCTAGAGGGGGGACCTAGCGAGATGTCTCTTGTGTCACACATCTGAGCCTCGAGGCACCACGGAGGCAGCTGGAGGACACACAGTGACTCTGATCTAGAAGTCTCTATGGAATGTTGATCACATCTGCCACTTCTGCTCAATTATTTGAAAGCCTGATGTGGTTAAAATGTTCCGTCCAGGTTTAGAAAAATCTCCACATCATAGGTAGGTGAAAATAGATCTAGGAAGTTCATATTGAATGTGGCCATAAGGGAAAATCAGTAATGACTCATTATAAATGCCTTTATTTACATGGTCAGCATGCTGATTACTTACTAAAGACATCTGCAGTCTCATCCAGATTTTCTTCACGCCTAGAAATAGTATCATTTAACAAGTCATTTCACTTACAAAAATATTTATTTATGGCTGTGCGTTTATTTATTTATGGGTCTTCCTTGTTGTGCAGGCTTTCCTCTAGTTGTGGTGATCAGATTTCTCATTGCAGTGGCTTCTCTTGTTGCAAAGCACAGGCTCTAGGGCATGAGAGCTTCAGTAGTTGCAGCATGTAGGCTCAGTAGTTGTGTTTCCTGGGCTCTAAAACATAGACTCAGTATTATGGTGCAGAGACTTAGTTGCTCCACAGCATGTGGGACCTTCCCGGGTCAGAGATTAAACCCAGGTTTCCTGCATTTGGCAGGCATATTTTTTTACCACTGAGCCACCAGGAAAGCCCACCAAATAATTTTAGATGTGCTCCTTGGAAGATGCCTTGGACTCTTGTTTCTAGACTTCCATTTATATTTCAGGACTGCTGGTTGGGAGATGGTGCCGTGATGGCAGGAGAAGCTGGTGCAGGTTACCAGGTCCTTTCCCATCACCAGATCATCTCTTAGTTAAGATGAGCACATCCATATCCATCACTTATGTTACATACTCATTGCCTTTGTTTATTTTTTATATCTCTTATCACATCTAAAATCACCTTGTTTATTTCATTTTGATGATTATTACCTGCCTCCAATGGCTTCTAGATTGCTCATTGCTATGTCCTCCATACCTCGAAGAAATCTGGTATATAGTGATGCCTAATAAATATTTTCTGAATGAATCAATGAAGTGGCATATGTAACAAGCAGGAGAATTAGCCATGAAGGGAATTAAAGTCTAACTCTAATGAAAAAAGAAAAAAAAAGTGAATTTGCTGAGTTGTGTTTGACTCTTTGTGACCCATGGATGAGCCATGGAATTCTCCAGACAAAAATACTGGAGTGGGTAGCCTTTCTATTCTCCAGGGGATGTTCCCAACCCAGGGATTGAATCCAGGGTCCCCGCCTTGGAAGCGGATTTTTTACCATCTAAGCCTTGAGGGAAGTCCCCTCTAATGAAAAATAAGTTCAAATATGAGTTTAACATTCTATTACACAATTTTGCCATTGATTACTCATAGTCGACTGGTGAATTTAGTCTTGAATAGTGTATGCAGACCCCTTATATGGCTATGCAATCTACCTATATTGTCTCAGAATGTAACTCATTCATTTCTCATATTGGTTCTGTAGGAAGTAAGGGATGTAGGCTCATTTTATGTTCAGTGGCTTCTCTTGTTGCAAAGCACAGGCTCTAGGGTATGAGAGCTTCAGTAGTTGCAGCATGTAGGCTCAGTAGTTGTGTTTCCTGGGCTCTAAAACATAGACTCAGTATTATGGTGCAGAGACTTAGTTGCTCCACAGCATGTGGGACCTTCCCGGGTCAGAGATTAAACCCAGGTTTCCTGCATTTGGCAGGCATATTTTTTTACCACTGAGCCACCAGGAAAGCCCACCAAATAATTTTAGATGTGCTCCTTGGAAGATGCCTTGGACTCTTGTTTCTAGACTTCCATTTATATTTCAGGACTGCTGGTTGGGAGATGGTGCCGTGATGGCAGGAGAAGCTGGTGCAGGTTACCAGGTCCTTTCCCATCACCAGATCATCTCTTAGTTAAGATGAGCACATCCATATCCATCACTTATGTTACATACTCATTGCCTTTGTTTATTTTTTATATCTCTTATCACATCTAAAATCACCTTGTTTATTTCATTTTGATGATTATTACCTGCCTCCAATGGCTTCTAGATTGCTCATTGCTATGTCCTCCATACCTCGAAGAAATCTGGTATATAGTGATGCCTAATAAATATTTTCTGAATGAATCAATGAAGTGGCATATGTAACAAGCAGGAGAATTAGCCATGAAGGGAATTAAAGTCTATCTCTAATGAAAAAAGAAAAAAAAAGTGAATTTGCTGAGTTGTGTTTGACTCTTTGTGACCCATGGATGAGCCATGGAATTCTCCAGACAAAAATACTGGAGTGGGTAGCCTTTCTATTCTCCAGGGGATGTTCCCAACCCAGGGATTGAATCCAGGGTCCCCGCCTTGGAAGCGGATTTTTTACCATCTAAGCCTTGAGGGAAGTCCCCTCTAATGAAAAATAAGTTCAAATATGAGTTTAACATTCTATTACACAATTTTGCCATTGATTACTCATAGTCGACTGGTGAATTTAGTCTTGAATAGTGTATGCAGACCCCTTATATGGCTATGCAATCTACCTATATTGTCTCAGAATGTAACTCATTCATTTCTCATATTGGTTCTGTAGGAAGTAAGGGAGGTGTGTCACACTCATTTTGTCAATGATCTTACAGACTCAGAGTCTTAGTGACTTGTCTGAAATCGCATAGTTGTTTAGGATAAAATCTTCTGACTCCAGGTCCAATATAACCATATTGCAAAGAATTTCTATCATTCATTTGTTAGCAAAAATTAAATAATTTATGTCTGCTATGTGCCAGCACTATTGTGTGCTTTGGGGGCATAGCCCTCTGTATGTTCCAGTGGTGAAAACAGATAATAAACAAATGAATATGTTATAAAATTTCAGATAAGGATAAATGGTATAAAAATGGCACAATGCCTTGTAAGAAGTAGAATCTGATGACACCAGAGAGTGATGTTACAGATGAAGATCAGGGAGATGATCTGCAAGTTACATTTATCCAGAAGATGGCCTGAGAATAGTTTGAACATAATTTCTCTAAATGGCAGAAACAAGAGTGTAGCTAATTGAATTCACAGGTTTTGAGCACTTTATGTATCAATGGTATTTCCCAAAGGCTATGTCTAAATTACCCTTTTCCAAACAAAACAAAAACTCAAAGATAAATATAATTGGAATAATTTTAGAGTTAATTTCAGAGATAAGACCCTTTCCTAATATAAATGATGTAAAATAAAAATTCCCATCATTTATTTATTTGCTTGAGTACTTTGATTTAAGGGCTTCTGAAAGTCAGGAACACCTGGATAGCAAGATTTGAAGGGGCTTTCAACTGAATACGTATCCTTACATTTGAATGTGGATGTATCTGGGTCCCCTTCATATAATGGTTGAATCCTAGGAAATGTCTTCATTTCCTCTCCTGGCCTTCTACACCTTGATAATTTCTCAGGAAAAAAATATTGTTTGTTTTCTCTTAGATCCAATGTGGGAGGGATTCCCAGATGGCTCTAATGGGAAAGAACCCACCGGCCAATGCAGGAGACACAAGAGTTGCTTGTTCAATCTCTAGGCATAACAGCCCACTCCAGTATTCTTGTCTGGAGAATCTGTGGACAGAGAAACCTGGTGGGCTACAGTCCATAGGGTCACAAAGAGTCAGATACAACTGAGCACACACACACACATCTAGATCCAGTGTGAAGTCAACCAACTTTCAAAACTTCGCTGATGTCGTGGTCTTGTATGTGCTGGAAGAGAATTTCCAGACATGAGACAGAAGGAGAGGAGAATAGAGTTTATTAGAGCAGAAGATGCTGTTAGAATGGTGGGCAGGCTCAAGAGATGGCTGATGTTTTTGTGAGCTAGTAGCCAATTTTAATAGCTTCAAGACAAAGAAAATTCCTGCTTGAACGGTAGCATTAGATGATTGGTTAGGATGCTATAGGTCGGGTGATAGCATGGGTATTTTTGCCTAATATGGGATCAGGCCAATTTAGATTAGGAGGGTTCATAACAGTGGTTGCTATGGCACTCAGTCAGTTCCAGAGCTGACCTTAGTGCAGTCTCCACTTCTATGGCCTTGGTACCAGGTCATACACCTGTGTACTGGGTACAGTGCTCTACATTTGAGATCTATTTGGACTTTCAAAGGACAGTATGAATACAAAATAGTCATAGGATACTACACATGCACTCACACTGAAGCTAAAAAGAATATTGTAGAATTTAAAAGAATAAAAAGAATTTGTTCCAAAGAAATGGGGAAAATGACTTTAGGTTTTTCATACTTTCTATTGCCTTTTAAAAAACTGCACTTTAAATTTCATCTGATTTAATCCCTAGAGTGAATATGGTCAAAATGTGTCTACTTCTACATTTATCTCATCATCCCCTGAAAAAAAGAGATACTAAAATATAAGTTGGCTTTTTTACATCGTTTGAAGGGCTTTCAACTGAATACGTATCCTTACATTTGAATGTGGATGTATCTGGGTCCCCTTCATATAATGGTTGAATCCTAGGAAATGTCTTCATTTCCTCTCCTGGCCTTCTACACCTTGATAATTTCTCAGGAAAAAAATATTGTTTGTTTTCTCTTAGATCCAATGTGGGAGGGATTCCCAGATGGCTCTAATGGGAAAGAACCCACCGGCCAATGCAGGAGACACAAGAGTTGCTTGTTCAATCTCTAGGCATAACAGCCCACTCCAGTATTCTTGTCTGGAGAATCTGTGGACAGAGAAACCTGGTGGGCTACAGTCCATAGGGTCACAAAGAGTCAGATACAACTGAGCACACACACACACATCTAGATCCAGTGTGAAGTCAACCAACTTTCAAAACTTCGCTGATGTCGTGGTCTTGTATGTGCTGGAAGAGAATTTCCAGACATGAGACAGAAGGAGAGGAGAATAGAGTTTATTAGAGCAGAAGATGCTGTTAGAATGGTGGGCAGGCTCAAGAGATGGCTGATGTTTTTGTGAGCTAGTAGCCAATTTTAATAGCTTCAAGACAAAGAAAATTCCTGCTTGAACGGTAGCATTAGATGATTGGTTAGGATGCTATAGGTCGGGTGATAGCATGGGTATTTTGCCTAATATGGGATCAGGCCAATTTAGATTAGGAGGGTTCATAACAGTGGTTGCTATGGCACTCAGTCAGTTCCAGAGCTGACCTTAGTGCAGTCTCCACTTCTATGGCCTTGGTACCAGGTCATACACCTGTGTACTGGGTACAGTGCTCTACATTTGAGATCTATTTGGACTTTCAAAGGACAGTATGAATACAAAATAGTCATAGGATACTACACATGCACTCACACTGAAGCTAAAAAGAATATTGTAGAATTTAAAAGAATAAAAAGAATTTGTTCCAAAGAAATGGGGAAAATGACTTTAGGTTTTTCATACTTTCTATTGCCTTTTAAAAAACTGCACTTTAAATTTCATCTGATTTAATCCCTAGAGTGAATATGGTCAAAATGTGTCTACTTCTACATTTATCTCATCATCCCCCTGAAAAAAAAAAGAGATACTAAAATATAAGTTGGCTTTTTGACAGTTTCATGAATTGAGTGGAGGAAAATTACTTGAAGTGATACGTGAAATTTCATCCAAGGAAATAGACCTCACATAGTTGAATCTTGGCAGAAAACCTCCTGATTTCAAAACTTTGCATAAAATCTCTCAATTTCAAAAACCCACCAAAAATATACCTTGTTCAAACTTCACAATCAGTCTAAAACTGTAACATTCCCAAACAACAAAAATGCCAAAATACAAAATGTAATAATTGCTTAGATTGAAATATAATCAACTTGTAATGTTATAGGGCTTCCCCAGTGATTCAGTGGTAAAGAGTCTGCCTGCAATGCAGGAGCATCAAGAGACACAGGTTCAAGCCCTGGGTTAGGAAGATCCCCTGGAGAAGGACATTGTGGCAACCTACTCCAGTATGCTTGCCTGGCAGCATACAGTCCATGGGGTCACAAAGAGTTAGATACAACTGAAGCAACTTAGGAGACATATAATATTATATTAATTTCAGGTCTACAACATAGTGACTTGATATCAAAATATATAGATTCCTGAAGGCTATAGACTTTTATAGCAAAAAGTCCTCCAAATTTTACCTTGATTCTTTGGTAATGACCTTGTCAACTTAAAAACAACACACAGCATGAGAGTTGCAAGTTAAATTTTATTTGGGGCAAAAATGAAAACTGCAGCCTAGAAGATAGCCCTCAGATAGCTCTGAGAAACTGTTCCAAACAGACAAAGGGGAAAGGTCAGTACTTACGTGATTTTGGTGAAGGGAGAATACATACAATTAAGCATACATTTTTCCAGAAGGTTTCTATTAGTCTCATAAAGCTTTTGCTAGTCCTTAGGGACAGTTGTCAGCGTGAAGGATTTCAGTGCTTTTCTAGATATGAGGAGATTCAAGAATAAAGAATTTGTTCCAAAGAAATGGGGAAAATGACTTTAGGTTTTTCATACTTTCTATTGCCTTTTAAAAAACTGCACTTTAAATTTCATCTGATTTAATCCCTAGAGTGAATATGGTCAAAATGTGTCTACTTCTACATTTATCTCATCATCCCCCTGAAAAAAAAAAGAGATACTAAAATATAAGTTGGCTTTTTGACAGTTTCATGAATTGAGTGGAGGAAAATTACTTGAAGTGATACGTGAAATTTCATCCAAGGAAATAGACCTCACATAGTTGAATCTTGGCAGAAAACCTCCTGATTTCAAAACTTTGCATAAAATCTCTCAATTTCAAAAACCCACCAAAAATATACCTTGTTCAAACTTCACAATCAGTCTAAAACTGTAACATTCCCAAACAAAAAAAAAATGCCAAAATACAAAATGTAATAATTGCTTAGATTGAAATATAATCAACTTGTAATGTTATAGGGCTTCCCCAGTGATTCAGTGGTAAAGAGTCTGCCTGCAATGCAGGAGCATCAAGAGACACAGGTTCAAGCCCTGGGTTAGGAAGATCCCCTGGAGAAGGACATTGTGGCAACCTACTCCAGTATGCTTGCCTGGCAGCATACAGTCCATGGGGTCACAAAGAGTTAGATACAACTGAAGCAACTTAGGAGACATATAATATTATATTAATTTCAGGTCTACAACATAGTGACTTGATATCAAAATATATAGATTCCTGAAGGCTATAGACTTTTATAGCAAAAAGTCCTCCAAATTTTACCTTGATTCTTTGGTAATGACCTTGTCAACTTAAAAACAACACACAGCATGAGAGTTGCAAGTTAAATTTTATTTGGGGCAAAAATGAAAACTGCAGCCTAGAAGATAGCCCTCAGATAGCTCTGAGAAACTGTTCCAAACAGACAAAGGGGAAAGGTCAGTACTTACGTGATTTTGGTGAAGGGAGAATACATACAATTAAGCATACATTTTTCCAGAAGGTTTCTATTAGTCTCATAAAGCTTTTGCTAGTCCTTAGGGACAGTTGTCAGCGTGAAGGATTTCAGTGCTTTTCTAGATATGAGGAGATTCAAGAATTGTGCTCACAAATCGGCTCCTTTAAATGTCTAGCAGTCTGAAAGACCTGTCCTGCCAATTTTTTCCTGAATACAGAGTGCCTCATTTCTGCTCTCCGACCTAAACTCCTCTCAGGGAGTGCTGAAAATCAGCAGCTGCAGAAGCACATGATTTAATACCATGGTATAGTGGTTTAGTTACTAAGTCATGCTGAGTTCTTGCGAGCCCATGGAATGTAGCCTGCTAGGCTCCTCTGTCCTTGGGATTTTCCAGGCAAGAATATCAAAGTTTGTTGTCATTTCCTTCTCTAGGAGTCTTCCTGATCCAGGAATCAAACCTGGATCTCCTGCATTGCAGGAAGATTCTTTACTGACTGAGCTATGAGGGAAGCCCTTCTACTGCCATAGAAAGTGTCAAATTGTAGTTGACAACCTCACTACACTGTAATATGACAGAGAGTCTATGAATAGATCCATGTGTTCTTTTCCAGAGCCTTGTATTTCAACTTGCTGGGTCTCTGGATCATTCTGTGTGCGGTCTTCTCTGGCTTAACAATGTACGCTCACTTCAAAGACTGTGATCCTTGGACTTCAGGCATCATCTCAGCACCAGACCAGGTATGTGCTCTCTTGAGGCCAGTGGGGAACAGCTGAAATGGGCATGTTTCTGACCATCACTAGATAAAGTTGAGCCTTTCTCTTTTTCCATCCGGACCTCTTGCTGTTTCCCACACCCAAAGACAATTTTAGGGCTATAGACTTTTATAGCAAAAGTCCTCCAAATTTTACCTTGATTCTTTGGTAATGACCTTGTCAACTTAAAAACAACACACAGCATGAGAGTTGCAAGTTAAATTTTATTTGGGGCAAAAATGAAAACTGCAGCCTAGAAGATAGCCCTCAGATAGCTCTGAGAAACTGTTCCAAACAGACAAAGGGGAAAGGTCAGTACTTACGTGATTTTGGTGAAGGGAGAATACATACAATTAAGCATACATTTTTCCAGAAGGTTTCTATTAGTCTCATAAAGCTTTTGCTAGTCCTTAGGGACAGTTGTCAGCGTGAAGGATTTCAGTGCTTTTCTAGATATGAGGAGATTCAAGAATTGTGCTCACAAATCGGCTCCTTTAAATGTCTAGCAGTCTGAAAGACCTGTCCTGCCAATTTTTTCCTGAATACAGAGTGCCTCATTTCTGCTCTCCGACCTAAACTCCTCTCAGGGAGTGCTGAAAATCAGCAGCTGCAGAAGCACATGATTTAATACCATGGTATAGTGGTTTAGTTACTAAGTCATGCTGAGTTCTTGCGAGCCCATGGAATGTAGCCTGCTAGGCTCCTCTGTCCTTGGGATTTTCCAGGCAAGAATATCAAAGTTTGTTGTCATTTCCTTCTCTAGGAGTCTTCCTGATCCAGGAATCAAACCTGGATCTCCTGCATTGCAGGAAGATTCTTTACTGACTGAGCTATGAGGGAAGCCCTTCTACTGCCATAGAAAGTGTCAAATTGTAGTTGACAACCTCACTACACTGTAATATGACAGAGAGTCTATGAATAGATCCATGTGTTCTTTTCCAGAGCCTTGTATTTCAACTTGCTGGGTCTCTGGATCATTCTGCTGTGTGCGGTCTTCTCTGGCTTAACAATGTACGCTCACTTCAAAGACTGTGATCCTTGGACTTCAGGCATCATCTCAGCACCAGACCAGGTATGTGCTCTCTTGAGGCCAGTGGGGAACAGCTGAAATGGGCATGTTTCTGACCATCACTAGATAAAGTTGAGCCTTTCTCTTTTTCCATCTGGACCTCTTGCTGTTTCCCACACCCAAAGACTTGATTTCTTTCCTCTCCTCTTGGATAATATTGTCACAGATCAGGATCTGATACTGGGGAATGAACATGTAAAAAGAAGGCACCTTACCTTGTCCTTGAAGGCCAGGAGTGGAGCCAGGGCAGGGCTGTGGAGCCTGGAAGAGCTCCATAGCTCTTTGTTCTTCAACCCATTGCTTTGGGTTTTTGTTTGTTTGTTTGTTTAAGTTTTATTTTATTTATTTATTTATTTAGGTGGGGATGGGGTGGGGAGGGAAGGGGGCAGGCGGGCCACTTCCACTGGTCTTTCACTTATCTATTTTCATCCATCTTTTGTTCTTTGGCCCGTGTGGGCCTCCCATCACAGCGGCCTCTGTTGTCGCAGAGCACCGGCTCCGGGTGCATGCACTCCAGAGCTCCGGCTCGGGAATTGGACACATCAGTCCAGCCACACCGCGGCACGTGGGATCGTCCCAGGCCAGGGATGAAACCGGCGCCCCTTGCACTGCAAGGCAGTGTCCCTACCCACTGGACCACCAGGGAAGCCCTGCTTTGGTTTTTGATGTCACTTTTCAAGTGTTTCTTTTCTATCCATCACAAAGTTGATTAACGATGCTTTAATCTCAGGTTGAACAAACTATCCCTCATTTCTATAAATATTTCTACTCATGTCTTCTCATATGGCATAAAAATATTACCCCAATATGTTACATTAAATATGCTTTTTAAAATTATTTTTATTGGAGTATAGTTGATTTACCATCATGTTAGCTTCTGCTGTACAACAAAGTGAATCAGTTATACATATATTCATCCCATTCTGTTTTAGATTCCATTCACATATAGATCTACAGAGTATTGAGTAGAGTTCCCTGTACTATACGGTAGGTCCTTATTGCTAATCTATGTTATAATTAGTAGTGTGGTTCAGACAGTAAAAATCCTCCTGCAGTGCAGGAGACCTGGGTTTGATTCCTGAAATTGAAAAGACTGTGATCCTTGGATTTTTCAGGGCATCATCTCAGCACCAGACCAGGTATGTGCTCTCTTGAGGCCAGTGGGGAACAGCTGAAATGGGCATGTTTCTGACCATCACTAGATAAAGTTGAGCCTTTCTCTTTTTCCATCTGGACCTCTTGCTGTTTCCCACACCCAAAGACTTGATTTCTTTCCTCTCCTCTTGGATAATATTGTCACAGATCAGGATCTGATACTGGGGAATGAACATGTAAAAAGAAGGCACCTTACCTTGTCCTTGAAGGCCAGGAGTGGAGCCAGGGCAGGGCTGTGGAGCCTGGAAGAGCTCCATAGCTCTTTGTTCTTCAACCCATTGCTTTGGGTTTTTGTTTGTTTGTTTGTTTAAGTTTTATTTTATTTATTTATTTATTTAGGTGGGGATGGGGTGGGGAGGGAAGGGGGCAGGCGGGCCACTTCCACTGGTCTTTCACTTATCTATTTTCATCCATCTTTTGTTCTTTGGCCCGTGTGGGCCTCCCATCACAGCGGCCTCTGTTGTCGCAGAGCACCGGCTCCGGGTGCATGCACTCCAGAGCTCCGGCTCGGGAATTGGACACATCAGTCCAGCCACACCGCGGCACGTGGGATCGTCCCAGGCCAGGGATGAAACCGGCGCCCCTTGCACTGCAAGGCAGTGTCCCTACCCACTGGACCACCAGGGAAGCCCTGCTTTGGTTTTTGATGTCACTTTTCAAGTGTTTCTTTTCTATCCATCACAAAGTTGATTAACGATGCTTTAATCTCAGGTTGAACAAACTATCCCTCATTTCTATAAATATTTCTACTCATGTCTTCTCATATGGCATAAAAATATTACCCCAATATGTTACATTAAATATGCTTTTTAAAATTATTTTTATTGGAGTATAGTTGATTTACCATCATGTTAGCTTCTGCTGTACAACAAAGTGAATCAGTTATACATATATTCATCCCATTCTGTTTTAGATTCCATTCACATATAGATCTACAGAGTATTGAGTAGAGTTCCCTGTACTATACGGTAGGTCCTTATTGCTAATCTATGTTATAATTAGTAGTGTGGTTCAGACAGTAAAAATCCTCCTGCAGTGCAGGAGACCTGGGTTTGATTCCTGAGTTGAAAAGATCCCCTTGAAGAGGGCATGGCAACCCACTCCAATATTCTTGGCTAGAGAGTCTCCATAGACAGCAGAGCCTGGCAGGCTACAGGCCATGGTGTCACAAAGAACTGGACACGACTGAGCGACTAAGCACGGAGTGTATATGTCAACATGGTGTGTATACATTAATTCCAATCTCCCAATTTATCCCTTCTCCTCATTTATCACCTGATAACCATATGTTTGTTTTCTACATTTGTGACTCTGTTTCTTAAATAGGTTAATCCTACCATTTTTAAAATAAACTACATAAAAATGATACCATATGATATTTGTCTTTCTCCATCTGACTTTACTCTGTATGGCAATCTCTGTGCCCATCCTTAATTCCATTCATGGCAAATATTCTCAGGAAGAGTTATCATCTTTACCCCTCTTCCTACATATTCAACTGTCCCACTGTGCCTTATGGGGGCTCCTCTCCTACAAATCTGGATGCAGAGTAGAACCATAATACCTAGATTCCCTGAAGATCTGTCTTAAGCATTTGTTTGTAGGGTTTGATTTCTAACATTAAGGGTGAACAGTTACGAAAATGGCACACATTGCAAACATTAAAAAAAAAAAAAAAGTTAAAAGCTCCTGAGCATTATAAAGTTCATCCAGTGCTTTTTCTTAATATGACTATCCCCTTGCTACCCTTCCCCTCCTCTATAGCTGGACCTCAGGTCTATGGAACTGTATGGATCATAATTTCATTTTCTGGCATTTAACAGCCATAGTCAATGCAAACTCCTTTATTGTTACTTTTTCCCCACCTCCTTTTGCTGTGCTGCATTGTGCTTAGTTGATTAGTCATGTCTGACTCTTTGAGACCCCATGGATTGTAGCCTGCCAGACCTCTCTGTCTATGGGGATTCTCCAGGCAAGAATACTGGAGTGGGTTGCCATGCCGTCCTCCGTTAGCTTCTGCTGTACAACAAAGTGAATCAGTTATACATATATTCATCCCATTCTGTTTTAGATTCCATTCACATATAGATCTACAGAGTATTGAGTAGAGTTCCCTGTACTATACGGTAGGTCCTTATTGCTAATCTATGTTATAATTAGTAGTGTGGTTCAGACAGTAAAAATCCTCCTGCAGTGCAGGAGACCTGGGTTTGATTCCTGAGTTGAAAAGATCCCCTTGAAGAGGGCATGGCAACCCACTCCAATATTCTTGGCTAGAGAGTCTCCATAGACAGCAGAGCCTGGCAGGCTACAGGCCATGGTGTCACAAAGAACTGGACACGACTGAGCGACTAAGCACGGAGTGTATATGTCAACATGGTGTGTATACATTAATTCCAATCTCCCAATTTATCCCTTCTCCTCATTTATCACCTGATAACCATATGTTTGTTTTCTACATTTGTGACTCTGTTTCTTAAATAGGTTAATCCTACCATTTTTAAAATAAACTACATAAAAATGATACCATATGATATTTGTCTTTCTCCATCTGACTTTACTCTGTATGGCAATCTCTGTGCCCATCCTTAATTCCATTCATGGCAAATATTCTCAGGAAGAGTTATCATCTTTACTCTCTCTTCCTACATATTCAACTGTCCCACTGTGCCTTATGGGGGCTCCTCTCCTACAAATCTGGATGCAGAGTAGAACCATAATACCTAGATTCCCTGAAGATCTGTCTTAAGCATTTGTTTGTAGGGTTTGATTTCTAACATTAAGGGTGAACAGTTACGAAAATGGCACACATTGCAAACATTAAAAAAAAAAAAAAAGTTAAAAGCTCCTGAGCATTATAAAGTTCATCCAGTGCTTTTTCTTAATATGACTATCCCCTTGCTACCCTTCCCCTCCTCTATAGCTGGACCTCAGGTCTATGGAACTGTATGGATCATAATTTCATTTTCTGGCATTTAACAGCCATAGTCAATGCAAACTCCTTTATTGTTACTTTTTCCCCACCTCCTTTTGCTGTGCTGCATTGTGCTTAGTTGATTAGTCATGTCTGACTCTTTGAGACCCCATGGATTGTAGCCTGCCAGACCTCTCTGTCTATGGGGATTCTCCAGGCAAGAATACTGGAGTGGGTTGCCATGCCGTCCTCCAGGGATCTTCCCAACCCGGGGATCGAACCCAGATATCCTACATTGCAGACAGATTCTTTACCATTGGAGCCATGAGGAAAGCACAAGAATACTGAAGTGGGTAGCCTATCACTTCTCCAGGGGATCTTCTCAACCCATGAATCAAACTGGGACCTCCTGCAATGAAAGCAAACTCTTTACCAGCTGAGTTATCAGGGAAGCCCCTCTCTTTTGCTAAAGAGCTACAGTATGTGCTCAGACACTCAGTCTTGTCCAATCTTTGTGTCCCCATGGACTGGCACCCACTAGATTCCAAAGGATTCTCCTGGCAAGACAACTGGAGTGTATTACCATTTCCTTCCCCGGGGGATCTTAACCTAGGAATCAAACCTGAGACTCACGTCTCCTGCATTGGCAGGCAGATTCTTTACCACTAGCACCACGTGGGAGGCCCCCCAAATCCCACAGTTCAGACACTGCTGATGAGACCACTCACCTGTCTCACCTTGTCTTGCCTCTTCTCCAGCTGATGCCGTACTTTGTCATGGAACTATTTTCCACAATGCCTGGACTTCCAGGACTTTTCGTGGCTTGTGCTTTCAGTGGAACTCTGAGGTTAGTGTATTGACAACACTCATCAACAGTGTTCTGATAATGATGATGGTGAGGATGGTGTTAACAAGGCAACAAGGATGACAAGAGTGATAACAGTACCACCAGTATCACGGAGAATTCATTGTGGTCCAGCTGCCTGCAGAATACTTTATATGTACCTGCTCATTATTTGTCATACGTTAAATGAGACCGAAGCTGCACATTATCTTCAACTGACAGATAAGGAACAGAGATTCAGCAAGGTAGGGTATTACCCATGCTAAGACAGTAAATTGCAGAGAAGGTAGGTAAACCTAGGTCTGACCTTGCACTAGATCTGTTTATTTTCTCAGTCTCTTCTAATGCTCACTTCCCTCCAAGATTTCACATCACTCGCCAACAAGGCAGCTCTCTCTGCTGGCATTTCTCATTCAGCCACAGTGCATTCTTCCGTATATTTCCTTTGCAATCCATTCTTTCTCTCTTCAATAACATACTCTGGCAGCTGAAAACATCCATTTCCAAAATGTAGACATTATTCTAAATATAAAAGTATTCACATGTTTATTCTCACAAATATTTTAAAAGGCTTACATTATGCCAGGCATAGCTAGTCACAGTGGGGATGCTGCAGACAAGATTGGCATGAGCATTGTCCTTATATAGAGTTTGCATTCTAGCAGATATGGAAGATGGAAAATATATGTAACTAGACCACAGTGACAGAAACCAAGGTATTGTTTCACAATGACAAATAGGATAAAGAAAATCACAAACTGATAGCCTAGAGAGAGGTTAGGTTTGAGGGCTCTGTTTTTGTTAGAGTCCTTCGTGAGCTCCTGTTTAATGGTATAGTGCAGAGAGGCCAGCTCTGTTAAGATCAAGACTGTTGAGAGCAGTATACTGAAACATTAAGACAGTATGACGTTTTTAGATTCCACATGTAAGTGATAATATATGGCATTTGTCTTTGAATATTCATTGTTGTTGTTCAGTAGCTAAGTCGTGTCTGAATATTTGTGACCCATGGGCAGCAACACGCCAGGCTTCCCTGTCCTTCACTATCTCCTGATGTTTTCTCAAACTCATGTCTTCATCTAGATAATACTAATTCCATTGATCAGAAGTGTGGTTGACTCCTTTTCCATATTTTCATTGGCCATTTGTAATTCTTTTTCTGATAAATGACAGTTCATGTTCTCTCTTGTTTTTCGCTTTTGAGTTTTTTCCTTAAACATATGGAAAATAGCTTATTCACATATGTCTCAAGAATACTTTATATGTACCTGCTCATTATTTGTCATACGTTAAATGAGACCGAAGCTGCACATTATCTTCAACTGACAGATAAGGAACAGAGATTCAGCAAGGTAGGGTATTACCCATGCTAAGACAGTAAATTGCAGAGAAGGTAGGTAAACCTAGGTCTGACCTTGCACTAGATCTGTTTATTTTCTCAGTCTCTTCTAATGCTCACTTCCCTCCAAGATTTCACATCACTCGCCAACAAGGCAGCTCTCTCTGCTGGCATTTCTCATTCAGCCACAGTGCATTCTTCCGTATATTTCCTTTGCAATCCATTCTTTCTCTCTTCAATAACATACTCTGGCAGCTGAAAACATCCATTTCCAAAATGTAGACATTATTCTAAATATAAAAGTATTCACATGTTTATTCTCACAAATATTTTAAAAGGCTTACATTATGCCAGGCATAGCTAGTCACAGTGGGGATGCTGCAGACAAGATTGGCATGAGCATTGTCCTTATATAGAGTTTGCATTCTAGCAGATATGGAAGATGGAAAATATATGTAACTAGACCACAGTGACAGAAACCAAGGTATTGTTTCACAATGACAAATAGGATAAAGAAAATCACAAACTGATAGCCTAGAGAGAGGTTAGGTTTGAGGGCTCTGTTTTTGTTAGAGTCCTTCGTGAGCTCCTGTTTAATGGTATAGTGCAGAGAGGCCAGCTCTGTTAAGATCAAGACTGTTGAGAGCAGTATACTGAAACATTAAGACAGTATGACGTTTTTAGATTCCACATGTAAGTGATAATATATGGCATTTGTCTTTGAATATTCATTGTTGTTGTTCAGTAGCTAAGTCGTGTCTGAATATTTGTGACCCATGGGCAGCAACACGCCAGGCTTCCCTGTCCTTCACTATCTCCTGATGTTTTCTCAAACTCATGTCTTCATCTAGATAATACTAATTCCATTGATCAGAAGTGTGGTTGACTCCTTTTCCATATTTTCATTGGCCATTTGTAATTCTTTTTCTGATAAATGACAGTTCATGTTCTCTCTTGTTTTTCGCTTTTGAGTTTTTTCCTTAAACATATGGAAAATAGCTTATTCACATATGTCTCATTTTTTCTCATTTCGCCTATGTATATTTGCTTTGTTAAAATATTACTGAATATATGGAGCTTCTATTTCATATTAATCAATTTTTATATTATGATTTCTAGGTTTATATCATTCTTACTAAGGCTTCACCATTCCACGTGCTTAAATAATAATTCAGACATCATTATAGTATATGGTCTTTTTAAATGTTAAAAATCATCTAGACTATGCATGAGGTGTAAGAAATGAAGTGGAGTTCCTGATGTATTTTTCTACTGAGATAGTAGCCTGGAGAAGGAAATGGCAACCCACTCCAGTATTTTTGCCTGGAAAATTCCATGGATGGAGAAGCCTGGCGAGCTATAGTTCATAAGGCTTTCCTGATGGTTCAGTAGTAAGGAATCTGCCTGCAATGCAGGAGACCTGGGTTCCATCCCTGGGTTGGGAAGATCTCCTTGTAGAAGGGCATGGCAACCCAATCTAGTATTCTTGCCTGGAGAATTCCACGGACAGAGAAGCATGATGGTCTGCAGTCCATCGGGTCACACAGAGTCAGACACAACTTAAGTGACTAAGCAGCAGCAGCAACAACATCAAGATAGTAGCCAATTGTCCCATTATTTTTAGTAAGAAGACATTTTTTCATCACTGACATGAAATGCTACTTTTATTAAATCCTATATTCTTTTATATATTTGGAACTTTTCCTGGATTTTTTACATTCCTTTGATCTATTTATGTATAGCTATGATGATAATAATAATTTTAATGACTAAGTTTTAAAGTTTGATTTTAAATATGTCAGCTTAGTATTTAGTATTTATTCATTGCATTTCTTTTACAGAATTTCCCTTGATATTAGTTTTTCCAAATTATTTTCAGTTAATTCAATAGGACTTGTATGTATCCAAATCATAATACCTGCAAATACTTTTGAGTTCTTCTTTTCTAATAATTATACTTCTATGTTCACTGTCTTATATAATTATGCTTTGAGAACAATGATTAAAAACAATGGAGGGATTGCAAAAACTCTTGTTTGTTATACACTTTAAAGAGAATGGTTCCATTACCAGTAAATGTAATACCAACTTTTGGGTTGAATGATATTTATTTACATTTAAAATATCTATATAGAATTAATAAAATCATAAATAAGAATAATAATGCATATACTTATTGTACTTTTAGGAAATATTTTTATCAGGGAGAGATATGAAATTTAGGAGAACTACTGGCACGAGTAATTTGAAATGAGTATTTTTGAAATGAGTATTTTTTCTAGTTTTTGGCATATTAATATTAGTATGCTGACTTATTTCCAAAACACCACATAATGGTTTAAACTTTTTTATGGTGTAATTTTAATTTAGTGTTCAACTGAATTATTTTTAATACTATACTTTGTAGGATTTTGCATCAGTAACACAAAATGATATTTTTTCTTTGTAAGGAATCTGCCTGCAATGCAGGAGCCCTGGGTTCCATCCCTGGGTTGGGAAGATCTCCTTGTAGAAGGGCATGGCAACCCAATCTAGTATTCTTGCCTGGAGAATTCCACGGACAGAGAAGCATGATGGTCTGCAGTCCATCGGGTCACACAGAGTCAGACACAACTTAAGTGACTAAGCAGCAGCAGCAACAACATCAAGATAGTAGCCAATTGTCCCATTATTTTTAGTAAGAAGACATTTTTTCATCACTGACATGAAATGCTACTTTTATTAAATCCTATATTCTTTTATATATTTGGAACTTTTCCTGGATTTTTTACATTCCTTTGATCTATTTATGTATAGCTATGATGATAATAATAATTTTAATGACTAAGTTTTAAAGTTTGATTTTAAATATGTCAGCTTAGTATTTAGTATTTATTCATTGCATTTCTTTTACAGAATTTCCCTTGATATTAGTTTTTCCAAATTATTTTCAGTTAATTCAATAGGACTTGTATGTATCCAAATCATAATACCTGCAAATACTTTTGAGTTCTTCTTTTCTAATAATTATACTTCTATGTTCACTGTCTTATATAATTATGCTTTGAGAACAATGATTAAAAACAATGGAGGGATTGCAAAAACTCTTGTTTGTTATACACTTTAAAGAGAATGGTTCCATTACCAGTAAATGTAATACCAACTTTTGGGTTGAATGATATTTATTTACATTTAAAATATCTATATAGAATTAATAAAATCATAAATAAGAATAATAATGCATATACTTATTGTACTTTTAGGAAATATTTTTATCAGGGAGAGATATGAAATTTAGGAGAACTACTGGCACGAGTAATTTGAAATGAGTATTTTTGAAATGAGTATTTTTTCTAGTTTTTGGCATATTAATATTAGTATGCTGACTTATTTCCAAAACACCACATAATGGTTTAAACTTTTTTATGGTGTAATTTTAATTTAGTGTTCAACTGAATTATTTTTAATACTATACTTTGTAGGATTTTGCATCAGTAACACAAAATGATATTGTTCTGTGGTGTTGGTATTGGTGTCTTGAGATAGCTAAGGAAGAAACAATGAACACCAGAGGATTAAACACAAGGAGGGGCGACAAGCTAGCTTTCATTTTGTCCCTCCCTGAAGAGCTTGGGTTATTTATTTATTTTTCCAAAAGCTGACTCCAGAATGGAGAAATATAACTGTCAATGAATTAGTTCCCTCATAAGAGAATGCTTGATTCTTTTGATCTCAAGACCAAAAATTCCAAGAAAGAGACACCATGTACAGGACATATTACAGAGAGGTTACTTTTATTATAACATTTAGCATGGTGTTAGATTAGGGAAAGGAAAAGACAATGGAAAGAAATAAAGGGTAAATAAAGGAAAGAAAAGGTATATGAAGAGATAATGGTTGAGCAATAGGGAGAAAGAAGAGTTTTTACCATCTTGTAGCAGTTTTAGAGTCTGAGAAATTGATATATAGATGATGCATGCATGCATGCTCAGTCATGTCCGACTCTTTGCAACCTTATGGACTGTAGTACACCAGGCTCCTCTGTCCATGGGAAATCCTGACCCAGGAAGCAAGCCTGGCTCTCCTGCCTCTCCTGAACTGGCAGGAGAATTCTTTACCTGGAAAGCTATGAATAACAATACATCTGACTGCAGAAGCAAACTAGCAGAGATTCTACAAATCTGAACCTTCTAGGCCCAAATCAACTTTTTGTTGTCTCAAAAATAGCATCGGATTCAAGTGAAAATGAAAGTCTCTCAGTTGGATCTCACTCTTTGTGACCTATGGAAGAGACATGGAATTCTCCAGGCAAGAATACTGGAGTGGGTAGCCTTTCCTTTCTCCAGGGTTCTTCCAAACCCAAACCCAGGGCTCCCGCATTGCAGGTGGATTCTTTACTGTCTGAACCACCAGGGAAGCCCATCTAGGATTTTGAGCCATATATGTTGAGAGCATGAAAGTTTATTTTATTTGATCCTCTGCTTTCTTTATTTGGTTTTGATGGGGCTGCAGATAGAAGAGGGGTCTTATAGGGGATATATACTGTGTCTTGATTCTCAGGAAAATAAGAAGCTACCCCAAAGTACTTGGAATTTTAATTTCTAGAAATAGGTTGCAGGAAGATTCTGCTCACTATGTCTGTTATTAGGGAATGAACTTCTAAATTTTATACTCCATGAACCTGGAACCATTCCAACTGAAGTAAGTTACAGCTAAACTTAATAATAATGATATTATTAGTTTGAATTTTCTTCCATGCTGTTGGCACAGCTATAGCCTATCTTCAAATAAGCATTTGTGGAGAATAAAGCAATTAGCTAATGAATATAAATGGAAAACTTACAAACAGCTGGCCAGGCTTTGTTCATTTTCTTCTTTTCTGTAATTTTTGTTTGTGTGTGTGATTTTTGCATAACATGAACTGAATAAATACATCTATCCTACTAGCTAAAATATTCCTGGTCTGAATGAGGAATTTAATAAGTTTTCATGCTATTTTACAAAGGAAACTCCCTCTTCTTGTGTTTTCTGTCCATTAAGCAAGTTTTAGGCTGTAAGATTGAACTCTGTAAAGTCAGAGAGAGAATACCAGCGTTTTTATATGCTTTTCGTCTTTGCCTACTTCCAAGTCTTTTCTTTGCCTCTTTCTGCCTTATTAATTACATGCTAGTCACACTGGTGCTTCCTGTTGTTGGACAAAACAAGTTTTCCATTTGCAGACATTTGCATTTTCTCTTCGTTCTAAAACGTCTTTTGAATTTTCAAGGGTCCTTTCAGTGCCCATTTTAGCCACCACTGACCATGGAATTTTCTAGGCAAGAATACTGGAGTGACTTGCCATTTCCTTCTCCAGAGGATCTTCCCAGGGATCCCTTCCCAGGGATTGAACCTTGGTCTCCCACTCTGCGGGCAGACTCTTCACTGTCTGATCCACCAGAGAAAGCCCTTCCTTAGAGAAGACTCTCCTAACATCATATCATTTTAAGTCTTTGCAAGGCATGCTTCCAGAAATCCTTGTTATTTTTCTTCATAACAATGTAGTCAATGGAATAATTGGTTATTAAATGTCTACATCACAACTAAAGTGTAGTTCTATGTCTTTCTGCTTCACCATTTTATTCCTAGTACTCAGGATGAACAGATGTATAAATAGTATAAATGAAAGAGTGAATGAATGAATGAAGGAATGATATTTTGTAGTGATTCCTGGATTAGGATACTCACTACTTCCTGCCTCAAGTTTAGCCTAAACTCACACACACACAATCTCTCTGCTACTGCATGCTAACTCATTTAATCTCTTGTTAGGGAAATCAGTGAGAGAGCATGAAAGCCTAGATTCTCCACTGGAATTAGATTAAGAAAGCAAAGAGCATTAAGCACAGAAGCAGCTTTGGAGAGTGAGTAGATAGGCCATGTAGTTCCCCTGGAGGTCCAGAATTAAGACATATGTCGTTATGTTTTTTTCCAGAGGCTTGCCTTGTTTATTTACCCTGAGTGCCAGGGCAGGCTGATCAGCTTTATTTAGTTTAGACTATGTTCTCACTTTTGTCTCCCTGTAGCACCGTGGCTGCCAGCATCAATGCCTTAGCAACAGTGACCTTTGAGGATTTTGTCAAGAACTGTTTTCCTCGTCTCTCCGACAAGCTAAGCACCTGGATCAGTAAAGGCTTATGTAGGTACAGCGGTGGCTCTTCTATTCTGTGCCAAATCCTGCACACAATATTCTGTGCATGCTGACAGTCAACGTATAAAATTTTTAAATTGGTGTATAGTTGCTTTATAATATTATGTTAGTTTCTGCTGTACAACAAAGTAAATCACTACATTTATACATATATCCTGTCCCTCTTGGACCTCTCTTCCACTCTCAGCCCCTCATCCCACCCATATAGGTCACCATAGAGCACTGAGTTGAGCTTCCTGTGCTATACAGCAGGTTCCCACTAAGTTATCTATTTTACATATGGTCATGTATATATGGACTTCCTGGGTGGTGCAGTGGTAAAGAATTCACCAGCCAATGCAGTGAAAAACAAGACAGATGGGTTTGATCCCTAGGTCGAGAAGTTCCTAGAGTAGGTAAATGGAATAATTGGTTATTAAATGTCTACATCACAACTAAAGTGTAGTTCTATGTCTTTCTGCTTCACCATTTTATTCCTAGTACTCAGGATGAACAGATGTATAAATAGTATAAATGAAAGAGTGAATGAATGAATGAAGGAATGATATTTTGTAGTGATTCCTGGATTAGGATACTCACTACTTCCTGCCTCAAGTTTAGCCTAAACTCACACACACACAATCTCTCTGCTACTGCATGCTAACTCATTTAATCTCTTGTTAGGGAAATCAGTGAGAGAGCATGAAAGCCTAGATTCTCCACTGGAATTAGATTAAGAAAGCAAAGAGCATTAAGCACAGAAGCAGCTTTGGAGAGTGAGTAGATAGGCCATGTAGTTCCCCTGGAGGTCCAGAATTAAGACATATGTCGTTATGTTTTTTTCCAGAGGCTTGCCTTGTTTATTTACCCTGAGTGCCAGGGCAGGCTGATCAGCTTTATTTAGTTTAGACTATGTTCTCACTTTTGTCTCCCTGTAGCACCGTGGCTGCCAGCATCAATGCCTTAGCAACAGTGACCTTTGAGGATTTTGTCAAGAACTGTTTTCCTCGTCTCTCCGACAAGCTAAGCACCTGGATCAGTAAAGGCTTATGTAGGTACAGCGGTGGCTCTTCTATTCTGTGCCAAATCCTGCACACAATATTCTGTGCATGCTGACAGTCAACGTATAAAATTTTTAAATTGGTGTATAGTTGCTTTATAATATTATGTTAGTTTCTGCTGTACAACAAAGTAAATCACTACATTTATACATATATCCTGTCCCTCTTGGACCTCTCTTCCACTCTCAGCCCCTCATCCCACCCATATAGGTCACCATAGAGCACTGAGTTGAGCTTCCTGTGCTATACAGCAGGTTCCCACTAAGTTATCTATTTTACATATGGTCATGTATATATGGACTTCCTGGGTGGTGCAGTGGTAAAGAATTCACCAGCCAATGCAGTGAAAAACAAGACAGATGGGTTTGATCCCTAGGTCGAGAAGTTCCCCTAGAGTAGGAAATGGCAACCCACTCCAGTATTCTTGCCTGGAACATTCCATGGACGTAAGAGCCTGGTGGACTAGAGTCGATCAGGTTACAAACAGTTGGACAAGACTAAGTGACTGAGTAGTGTACATATACTCTCAATAAACCCCACCCTTTTTTCCCACTCCCTCTGCTGTGCAACCTTCCAAGACTGAAACTCGAGGAAATAGAAAATGTAGATAGACCAATCACAAACAGTGAAATTGAAACTGTGATTAAAATTTTTTTCAGTGTATGAAAGTCTAGAACCAGATGACTTCACAGGTGAGTTTTCTGAAACATTTAGAGAAGAGACAACACCCATCCTTCTCACACTCTTCCAAACAACTGTAGAGAAAGGAATACTCCCAAGCTCTTTTTATAAGGCCATCATCCCCTTAATACCAAAATCAGATAATGATATCACACACAAAAACCCTGCAGACCAATATAACTGATGAATGTAGATGCAGCAATCCTTAACAGAATACTAGCAAACAGAATCACATATAAATTATTATACTTCTAAAGACACCAGGAGAGTACCGCGAAAGAATGATGGACTAGCTTAGCTTTCACCAACCTTGTATTTGACATTATCCTGTTTTCATCCTACACTCTAGATTCATCATATCAGCACTTCTTGATTATGCCATGTATTGATCCTATTTGTCTCTCCACAGATGAAATATTCAGCTCACTGTGGCTATTCAGCTTGTCTAATAAAGCCAAATTCTTTTCTAAAGAATCCTTTATTACCAAACTCCCAGTAACCTGATCTCAAAAAATAACTGCTTTTTGCTTAATCATATAATTGTATATTATATTTATTAATCACTATAGAACTTGAATTATAGTTTTATCAGGTTTGCTTCTTTTTAAACAGAAATAAATTATACACCTATTTACTTACTATAGGAAATGTAGGCAATTTGGGTAAATAGGTGTGCCTTTCAAATAAAATTAGGTATAATTTTGTTCCTGGCTTTTTTCCTAGTATGCTATACTAAGTATCTTCCTGTGTCATTTAATGTATTTTTTGAGAACATGATTTTGAATGATTGCTTAATATTTATTAAAAATGGTTCATTTTTATGTTGTTACTTCAAGTTTTTTTCATTGTTTGGTAATGTGGTGAAATTCATATGAATAATTTTTGACTGTGTCTATAAATTGTTTCCTTAGTACTAGAGCAAATAAAATGCTATATCTTTTTGTTTTCATCTGTTTTTTAAAGCACATATCTGGCCAACTCTAAATTTTAACTGACATTCTAGTAAGTGGGGTTATTACTGCAAATATTGATAGTTATAGTGTATCCTTATTCTTAAATGTTCCTCAAATTTTGGATTTGTGTTCTCCATATCCTTCACATTTCTTCCATTTTCAAAACTATTTCCTTTTCCTCTGTGTGCTTGAACAGTTCAGATATTTTCTCAATCGTAAGGTCCCCACAAAGGGTCCTTTCACTCAGCCCAATGTTTTTGAGATACATTCATGTTGTTTTGTGTATCAGTATTTCACCCCTTTTTGTGGCTGTGTAGTATGACATTGTATGGATGCACCATTTGTTTTCGTTGTCATTGTTTTAAACTTCTAAGTAAATTTCTTAATAATAGTGATTTGAATTCTACTATTGTGCTTGGTTCCTCACATTTTACTATAAAAATACAACCATACAGCAAAGTTTAAAGACATTTACCATGATCTCTTATATATATATACCACCAAGATTCTCCATGAATGTTTTATTAGACTTACTTTTTCACACACCCATCTAACTGCCTATTATTCCATCATATACTTGATAAGTTTAAAAGTAAATGCAGATATCAGCATACTTCCCCGTAATATTTTAACATATTATTAACTAAAATTCAATAATTGTTTACAATTTTTAAGTGTATATATCCACAATGAAATGGAACAAATGCAAACTACACACTTGCTTACTTTTGGAAAATATGTATACACCTGTGTAACTCAGTTTAACACTAAGATATGGATCATTGCCATCACTCTGGAAAGTTATCTCTTGGTTATTCTGGTCAGTTCTTACCCCTACTTCCCTCCAGAGGCAGACACTACTCTGGTATTTTTCATCATAGATTAGTTTTAACACTTGCAGAATTTTATGTAAATGAAACCACACAGTACACATTATTTTTCTAAGACTTCTTTCACGGTGAGCAATCTTGAGCACTACTGATAAATTAAGCCTAAATATGGGGAGAGGAAAAGGAGACATATAGTTCAAACTGACTTATCATCAACAATCAAGACTAAAGTCTTCTATTTTAATCTCAATTTCCTTTCCTGATTGGCCACTCACCCTTGCCCCGTTCCACGCTGGAAGCAATCAATTAATTTCCTAAAACACTTTGACTCCAGAGCCAGTACACCTTATTCTTTGCTTTCTTTTATTTGTGTAATTGCCTCACTTCTGACCACTGCTTAATAAATATTTGAACCAAAAAAAAAAAAAAGATTCCTTTCACTCAGCCCAATGTTTTTGAGATACATTCATGTTGTTTTGTGTATCAATATTTCACCCCTTTTTGTGGCTGAGTAGTATGACATTGTATGGATGCACCATTTGTTTTCGTTGTCATTGTTTTAAACTTCTATTGATGGACATGGGTTGTTTCAGTTTGAAGTCTTTATGATAAAACTACTATGAATATTCTTGTACAAGTCTTTTTGTGACCATGCTTTCATCTCTCTTTAGTAAATACCTAGGAGTGAAAATGTTTGATCAACTACTGTAGTTCTAAATTTCCTTACAGTCATTCCTTATCACACCTGGATTCATCTTCATCTAAACCGTCAGTACTTATACTATCTTCTTGGGTTTTTTTTTTTTTTTCCATGTTGTTTGTTTACTCTTGAACTGCACTTGTTACATGATTGAATCTACCTGTTTTTGCATAGTATTGTAATTACAAAACAGTTTCTAAATACTTTTTCTGGTTCTTAAAGCAAATTATTTCCAGAAAACATACTCTATATTTGAGCTGTCAGGTTAATATATTCATTCCCTTGTTTGGCAACATTTTGTCATGAATCCTGTATTTCTTTTTACTTATTCTGTGCTGACCAAATGTTTGTTAGGCAGATAATTGAATGGCCTTGATTTTTTTCACTATCTTGCATGTAGTAGTATAATCATTCAGTCATGTTCAACTCTACAGTCCCATCAACTTTAGCCTGCCAGGCTCCTCTGTCCATGTGGATTCTCTAGGCAAGGATACTGCAGTGGGTTGCCATTCCTTTCTCCAGGGGATCTTCCTCACCCAGGTATTGAACCCAGGCCTCCCACATTGCAGGCAGGTTCTTTAACATCTGAACCACTAGGAGTTACTGCTAATAGCAGGTGAATGAGCATTGCATCCGGTGCAGTTCCCAATTTCTAGCAGATGTTCATGGACATGCTGGGTAGAAATTTCTGTTATGTCCGTGGTTTATTGTTTAATCCTTCAAGTCATTGTAACACTGGGAAAATCCATAGTATTTGCTACAATGATAGTATTTTCTCTCCCTGTCTCTGGATCCATACAGTCCAGGACTCTATGGAACACCACCCACTTCCCTTAAATTCTTTGCTTTGAAAGTTGCTATTGATTGAAATCTGGTGGAAGTATAAAGACCTGGGAGAAAGAGAAGCTGGATCAATTCCCTAGTCAGCGCACAAAAAAGTAGATCCCTTGAATTGAGGGGTGGTTGCCTAGAATCCTCTTTGAAACAGACAACCCTTAGCCCAGCAAGAGGATAAGCAATAGCTGAGAAAAAATGTCTTTTGTTATTTTTTTCAGGCAGGTGACATTCTCCTTATTCATGAAGTGATACAGAATTAGTGCAAACATTGTTTTCTGAAGTCTAATTTATCTCTGTAAAGATAATGGGAAGAATTTTAGAATTCTGAAGGGCATTTATTGATCAAACTTACTTTTAGTGTTGTTGTGTGAGTTTCCTTATTTTTCTGTTTTTTTATTGAGAAATTGGAAAATATACCACTAAAATCTGCTGCTCTGATTTCATCTTAAAAGTGAGTTTCTGATAATAAGTATTATAGGTATCACATACTAAATCTGTTATTTATAGAATGTGAGCTCTTTGGGGAAGTGGAATTTTTAGCATTGGCATTTATTAAAATGCTTGACATATAATTATTACTCAATAAAATTAATGGTGTCACTGGGAACTGAGTCAAATATTTAGCTGAGGGAAGATATACCTATGATGGATTTGGGATTATATATAGCTGTAAATAGCAAAACTCTGCAAAATCAGAATAAAAATAATTAATTTAAAAAAGAGCATTCTAAATAAACTGAAAAAATCATTTTCTCTATTTGTGTCCCTGTGTATCTGTCTATATCTGTCTCCAACTCCTTGTCTCTCACCCTCTTGTTTAGTCTGTGGGTTATAATGGGAGCTGAGTGCCTTTTAAGATAGTTTTTAAACAAAGACATATGGAAACAATGGTTTTTTAAAGATGGTTTAAAAGAAGACATCACCTTTAAAAGATAACTAAGATGAATATGCTGATTCATTCAGCAAGATTCTAGAGGCACACTGCAATGCTTCAGACCTTTTGCTGGGTAGAAATTTCTGTTATGTCCGTGGTTTATTGTTTAATCCTTCAAGTCATTGTAACACTGGGAAAATCCATAGTATTTGCTACAATGATAGTATTTTCTCTCCCTGTCTCTGGATCCATACAGTCCAGGACTCTATGGAACACCACCCACTTCCCTTAAATTCTTTGCTTTGAAAGTTGCTATTGATTGAAATCTGGTGGAAGTATAAAGACCTGGGAGAAAGAGAAGCTGGATCAATTCCCTAGTCAGCGCACAAAAAAGTAGATCCCTTGAATTGAGGGGTGGTTGCCTAGAATCCTCTTTGAAACAGACAACCCTTAGCCCAGCAAGAGGATAAGCAATAGCTGAGAAAAAATGTCTTTTGTTATTTTTTTCAGGCAGGTGACATTCTCCTTATTCATGAAGTGATACAGAATTAGTGCAAACATTGTTTTCTGAAGTCTAATTTATCTCTGTAAAGATAATGGGAAGAATTTTAGAATTCTGAAGGGCATTTATTGATCAAACTTACTTTTAGTGTTGTTGTGTGAGTTTCCTTATTTTTCTGTTTTTTTATTGAGAAATTGGAAAATATACCACTAAAATCTGCTGCTCTGATTTCATCTTAAAAGTGAGTTTCTGATAATAAGTATTATAGGTATCACATACTAAATCTGTTATTTATAGAATGTGAGCTCTTTGGGGAAGTGGAATTTTTAGCATTGGCATTTATTAAAATGCTTGACATATAATTATTACTCAATAAAATTAATGGTGTCACTGGGAACTGAGTCAAATATTTAGCTGAGGGAAGATATACCTATGATGGATTTGGGATTATATATAGCTGTAAATAGCAAAACTCTGCAAAATCAGAATAAAAATAATTAATTTAAAAAAGAGCATTCTAAATAAACTGAAAAAATCATTTTCTCTATTTGTGTCCCTGTGTATCTGTCTATATCTGTCTCCAACTCCTTGTCTCTCACCCTCTCTTGTTTAGTCTGTGGGTTATAATGGGAGCTGAGTGCCTTTTAAGATAGTTTTTAAACAAAGACATATGGAAACAATGGTTTTTTAAAGATGGTTTAAAAGAAGACATCACCTTTAAAAGATAACTAAGATGAATATGCTGATTCATTCAGCAAGATTCTAGAGGCACACTGCAAGATGCTTCAGACCATGGTGCTCCAACATAGTCATGTAAACAAAGAAATTCTTATGCAGTATTCTGAAGGCCATTAGGAGGTATGACTAAAGATTGAAAAGACCAGAAAAATTTTCCAGATTTGCAAAATCTGTGAGGTAACGTGTACAGTGCTTAGCCATTTTTAAAGATGAAAAATTACTGATATCTCAGACAGGTTAGTAACTTCTTCAGCTGATTATTGGTGAGTGGTTGAAATGGATTTAGTTCCCACTAATTTAGGCTAGATTTGTCTGGTAGACCAGAGACCTTTCTCCGTTTTTGTGTTGCTTCAACATGACAGTTTTCTTAAATTCTGGAGAGCAGACTATTCAAGGCTAGATCCCAGCTCATTCTACCTGACCAAGGAAAGCATTTCTTGGGGAGAAAGTCCCTTCAATGTCCCTCATGGGGCTTGTGATGGCTATGTGGGGTGGACAGTCCTTCCTGAGACTCTTTTCTATAAAACTTTCATGAGAAATAGCTCTGAGCAGGAGCTTGAGCAATCCCTCAAGGCAAGACTGAATGATAGTCATGAGTTTTCTTTCTTCCAGGTCTCTTGTTTGGTGTGATATGTACCTCCACAGCTGTGACTGCATCCTTCATGGGTGGTATCATACAGGTAATGATCTGAGATCTGATCATTTATTATCCTTAAATAAAAGTAAGAACATTAATCATAGTAACAAAATCAGTAATTACAATGGACATTAATGGAATGTTTTTTATGTTCTAGCTACAGTTCCAAATGTATTACCTCATTTGATCTGCATCTGTTCCCTAGGATGTAGTATGATTAATGTACTAATTTTTCAGGTAAAGAAATTAACTGGAGTGGTAAAGAATTGTCCCATACTCATATAGCTAAAGCATGAAAAACCTGGGAAATGAACCTACCTCTACCTATGAACCATGCTTCCTATGCATTCAACTCCCAGTTCAGCTTATGTCAGCGCTAGAAAAAGCTTCAATGATAATCTATTTCAACATTATTTTGTAGATGATACAGAAAATATTGAAAATATCCTGCTCAAGTTCTCACTGCTGACTATTGGCTAAACCAGGTTTATGACCCAAGTCTCCTAGCCACCTCTTTTCCTTCCCCAAATTTCCCAACTCACAAAGCATCAACAGATAAGCAATCTTCAGATTCCACATTAACCCTCTCAATCCCATCATCTCTGTATGATTTGAACATCCTGCACATATTTTGACATGATGTAAGTGTTCAATACCTGCTGCTTAAATGTAAAATGAATGAGGGTGATCGAATAGTCATCACTGACTTTTATAGAATGTTTTAGTTCCAAAAGCAGTGTATCTTGCTTGATACTTCCACTGACTCTTTACATAAGTTCCATTGTTTCCTTTTTGAAGTTCAAGGAACTGAGTCTAGGAGAGTTGAGTGACATAATAATCCTGTTGTATTTATAAGAGAAGTTGTGGGGCTGGAAAGATCCTGCTCTCTAAGGATGAGCTTTCTTTAGTGACAGATGCTTGCTGATCTCTTTACAATTTTTGAAGGACTTCAATATCTCCCCATTCACACAGCAGAAACTGTGGATTGATGAATTTGTCTTTGGTGACCTCAACAGTGTTTTTTAAGATTTACATGCTTAGGTGCTAAGTCATGTCCTACTCTTTATGATCCTATGGACTGTAGCCTGCCAGACTCCCCTGTCCATGGGATTTCCCAAGCGAGAACACTGGAGTAGGTTGCCATTTCCTTCTCCAGGGGATCTTCCTGACTCAGGGATCAAACCCACATCTCCCGTGTCTCCTGTATTGCAGGAAGAGTCTTTACTCACTGAGTTTTTGGGAAGCTCCTTTTCAAGTTTTATTTTCCCCAGTTTCCAAGTTGGCTCTGATGCTTTGTGCCCCTTTGTTTTCTCTCCTTTATCCAATCATAATTTTCTCTTTTTAACTTTTGTATTTCTATTCAAGTGTAGTTTATTAACAATGTATATTAAGGAAGTATCACCATGTCCAATTTGGTGAGAATTTAAATTATTATGTTGTTTTCATCCAGAGACATTTGCATGTTAATCTTATTTGTCACTGAGGTATGAAGGGTTCCAGAATAGACAAGGACTGCTGGAACACTAGTGTAACATGTCAAGTTACCATGAAGAAGGAGCTGTGAGGGATGCTTGTCCTTATTCAAATAAGTATGGTAGGCTCACTTTCTTTCTTTGTTGGTTAAAATGAGTGTCACAAAGTTCACACAGTTTAGGGGATGCCCAGGGGCAGTAAATAAACATAGTGATGTGTTGTTTCCTTGGAGAGAGATTTGTGTCTAAAATGTCCTCCTTGTTTCTCTGAACACACCTGATTTGACAGGTGCAGAAAGACAACTATAATATCCCATTAAATTTTTCAAACAGCTTCACTACACTGAATGTAATGGGATAATATATTTAGGAAATATGGAAGACTGAAACCCATGGCCCGTAGGTACACGAGATAGAGCCAGATTCAATGTCATGTTCACAAAGCCAACTCACACTCATGATGTATATATGTGACTCGTACTGATGGTGGGCATATTTAAGCTCATTAAAGAAAGATCCTGTCCGTATTTTAGTTTAGGACTTCACCATGTGTGTTCTAGGGACCCTCAACCTGGGAAATTTTCCTACATTTAAAATTTCCAAAGTCAAAGACTTTCAGGAAATGTTGCACAATGTATTACCCTTTCAGAAATTCATAGCACATGGCACCATAGTGAAGGCTCTGGGAAGACCTAACAAAAAAGTTGTTTCACTTTAATAATGTGACCATAGGACCTTGTATGGGAAGAAAAAATAGGAGAAGGATCAGGTAACATCAGAAAATATCTGATGACTAATGCTTTGTGGAGCTCTCTTTGGGAAGGCCATTCTATCCATTATACTACTATCTTAATGATCATCATCTACTGGGTTGGCCTAAATGAACTGGGTTCATTTAGGATCTTACAGAAAACTCAAATGAACTTTCGGGCCAACTCAATAGTTCTATTAAGGCTATGATGACCTTTGTTGTTGTTGTTCAATTGCTAAGTCATGTCCAACTCTCTGTGACGCCATGGACTGCAGCATGTCAGGGTCCAAGCACACCATGACCTCTAGGCATGTTCATTTTCCCAATTTAAGAAAGTGCTTTCTTGTTTCATGGGGGAGGGTGGTGAGCTTTCTTTCAAAATATAAAAGGAAGTATTTTTTCAAAATACTTTCAAAATAGTCCAACCATCATATGACACACTTCAGGGATCAGAGAACTCACTAACAGGAAATAAGAAGAATAATAGTAAGATGATAAAAATAGTCAATAATATTTTGGAGTTTTATTTTAGATTCCACAATTGAATATTCTCAAACAGGTATACACACGGAAAGCCCCAGGAAACAGGTGTTAGAACCAGGTATTTCAGTCCCCACCTGTCATCTGAGAAAGCTAAGGCACCATGAGGCAACCTCAATTCTAAAACACATGTCCTTAACCATGGTCCTCTACTTGCAGACGGGGCTTAAGTGAAATTTGGTCATCAGGATGGAGATTGTTAAGTGAGCTCTGTCTTCCTTTAATTAAACATGCTTAATGACAACAATAAAAATATCTGTAAGAAATTGAGATTTGTTTTATATATTACAGAAATATATATTTTTAAAATCCAGCAACTCTGATTTATTTCTCTTCTATCACATAGAGACCTTCCCTCACCTGTCCGTATTTAGTTTAGGACTTCACCATGTGTGTTCTAGGGACCCTCAACCTGGGAAATTTTCCTACATTTAAAATTTCCAAAGTCAAAGACTTTCAGGAAATGTTGCACAATGTATTACCCTTTCAGAAATTCATAGCACATGGCACCATAGTGAAGGCTCTGGGAAGACCTAACAAAAAAGTTGTTTCACTTTAATAATGTGACCATAGGACCTTGTATGGGAAGAAAAAATAGGAGAAGGATCAGGTAACATCAGAAAATATCTGATGACTAATGCTTTGTGGAGCTCTCTTTGGGAAGGCCATTCTATCCATTATACTACTATCTTAATGATCATCATCTACTGGGTTGGCCTAAATGAACTGGGTTCATTTAGGATCTTACAGAAAACTCAAATGAACTTTCGGGCCAACTCAATAGTTCTATTAAGGCTATGATGACCTTTGTTGTTGTTGTTCAATTGCTAAGTCATGTCCAACTCTCTGTGACGCCATGGACTGCAGCATGTCAGGGTCCAAGCACACCATGACCTCTAGGCATGTTCATTTTCCCAATTTAAGAAAGTGCTTTCTTGTTTCATGGGGGAGGGTGGTGAGCTTTCTTTCAAAATATAAAAGGAAGTATTTTTTCAAAATACTTTCAAAATAGTCCAACCATCATATGACACACTTCAGGGATCAGAGAACTCACTAACAGGAAATAAGAAGAATAATAGTAAGATGATAAAAATAGTCAATAATATTTTGGAGTTTTATTTTAGATTCCACAATTGAATATTCTCAAACAGGTATACACACGGAAAGCCCCAGGAAACAGGTGTTAGAACCAGGTATTTCAGTCCCCACCTGTCATCTGAGAAAGCTAAGGCACCATGAGGCAACCTCAATTCTAAAACACATGTCCTTAACCATGGTCCTCTACTTGCAGACGGGGCTTAAGTGAAATTTGGTCATCAGGATGGAGATTGTTAAGTGAGCTCTGTCTTCCTTTAATTAAACATGCTTAATGACAACAATAAAAATATCTGTAAGAAATTGAGATTTGTTTTATATATTACAGAAATATATATTTTTAAAATCCAGCAACTCTGATTTATTTCTCTTCTATCACATAGAGACCTTCCCCTCACCTGGGGCATATTGGCTAAAGACTTTGTAAGAAATTGTTCATTATTTTCTTCCCATGGAGGAATAAACATTTTTCCTAACTTATTGATTCTCCCACATAAGAGCTAGTAAAGTAGTTTCCAAATGCAGCAACCACAGCAACTAGGAATTAATATCATCAATCAGCAGAGAAAAGGTCAAGAATATTAAGTATTTATACTGAGAAAGGGTATCTACTTTAATTTTTTTCTGTTTCCATCTTGTCAAAGATCGATGTGTGTCACTGAGTTCTCTGAAAATTATCCTGGAAGAACAATCATAACAGTGCAGTGAAGCTCATTTTTTCTGGGCAACGAAATTTATATTATAGCTGGAGTGGACTTGAAGTCCCATTGGTCCTGTTTCTATTCTTCTTTTAGAGAAAAATGACTCTGTGAAGTAAAATGAATCTGAGTTACTAACTGAAGGTTCACCAGATCATGGTAATGTGCAGCTGGGCCAAAATGAAAATCTAAATATTCTCTTAGTGATGGACTCTTTCAAGAAATTTTCCCCCTTAAACAGAAAAAGAAGACCAGGATGCTAGTCTATGCTTTTACAATTTTTTAGGTGGAACTGCTTTTAGTAGAGAAAATGTGGGTTTTAGAGTCAGACAAAACTGGCTTAAAACTCTTAAATACCACCTTTGCCACTTTCTAACTTAAAGTATACCTTTAATATGTTTACTTTCAGTCCAAATTTCTCATCTGTAAAATCCAGTAAATGCTAACAGCTAAGCAGGGTAATTTTGGTGATAAAATTGTGGTGATTGTTTAGATGCCAGGGTAGTGTTTCTTTATTATATGATACACAGGACATGGTGCCTAACAAATAGGAAATATGTAAAATTTTTAGAGCATCCTTAACGCAGCCCTTGATATAAATGTCCTGCAGTTGTATTGATAGAGCTAGATAGAGCCACGTCTCACAGTAGCTTCGTGTGTGTGTGTGTGTGTGTGTGCGCGCGCGCGTGTGCCCACATACTTATGTACATGCTCCCTTTCAGGCCAAGCCATGGCACAAGACTACAGGTTGATAGCAAACTAGTTTAATTAAGACCCCTTGCCAATTCACTGAGTTCAATAACTTAGAGGCTATCATTCATTCATTTCAGTTGATCAGTTATGTCTGGTTCTGCAACCCCATTACTACAGCATGCCAAGCTTCCCTGTCCTTCACCAATGACCAGAACTTGCTCAAACTCATGTTCGTTGACTTAGTTTTACCATCCAACAATCTCATTCTCTGTCTTCCCCCTCTCCTTTTGCCTTCTATTTATGCTAACATCAGGCTCTTTTCCAATGGGTCATCTCTTTGCATCTGGTGGTCAAAGTATTGGAGCTTTAGCTTCAGCATCAGTTCTTCCAATGAATATTCAGGGTTGATTTCCTTTAGGATTGACTGGTTGGATCTCCTTGCAGTCCAAGGGACTCTCAAGAGACTGCTCCAACATCACAGTTCAAAGGCATCAGTTTTTCAGTACTCAGGCTTCTTTATGGTTCAACTCTCACATCCATAGATGACTACTGGGAAAACCATAACTTTGACTATACGAACTTCTGTCAGCAAAGTGATCTCTCTGCTTTTGAATATAGGTTTGTCATAGCTTTTCTTTCAAGAAACAGGTGTCTTTTAAGTTCATGGCTACAGTCACCATCCACAGTGATTTTGGAGCCCAAGAAATTAAGTCTGTCACTATTTCCATTGCTTGCCCATCTATTTGCCATGAAGTGATTATCTTCATTTTTTGAATGTTGAGTTTTAGGCCAAATTTTTCACTCTCCTCTTTCATCTTCATCAAGAGACTAAGTGATATGGAAATGCATTTGCCAAAATTTCTCTATAACCAAAGGAGATGGAGCCATAATATGGGATACAGGATATGGAATGTTCAATGGCTTCCCCACCATGTCCCTACTTAATGCTTCAACATCCTTGAGATATTCTAGTGAGATAGCAGGAGTGAGTTAATAATTATTATCAAAATAATAAAGAATTGTAAATGACTGCTGGATCTGCTGCATAAGTTATGCAACCAAGTCATAGATGTATTAAGTGCATTATTTTAAAAGCTTTTTATAAATATGAGTTACATGCTCCCTTTCAGGCCAAGCCATGGCACAAGACTACAGGTTGATAGCAAACTAGTTTAATTAAGACCCCTTGCCAATTCACTGAGTTCAATAACTTAGAGGCTATCATTCATTCATTTCAGTTGATCAGTTATGTCTGGTTCTGCAACCCCATTACTACAGCATGCCAAGCTTCCCTGTCCTTCACCAATGACCAGAACTTGCTCAAACTCATGTTCGTTGACTTAGTTTTACCATCCAACAATCTCATTCTCTGTCTTCCCCCTCTCCTTTTGCCTTCTATTTATGCTAACATCAGGCTCTTTTCCAATGGGTCATCTCTTTGCATCTGGTGGTCAAAGTATTGGAGCTTTAGCTTCAGCATCAGTTCTTCCAATGAATATTCAGGGTTGATTTCCTTTAGGATTGACTGGTTGGATCTCCTTGCAGTCCAAGGGACTCTCAAGAGACTGCTCCAACATCACAGTTCAAAGGCATCAGTTTTTCAGTACTCAGGCTTCTTTATGGTTCAACTCTCACATCCATAGATGACTACTGGGAAAACCATAACTTTGACTATACGAACTTCTGTCAGCAAAGTGATCTCTCTGCTTTTGAATATAGGTTTGTCATAGCTTTTCTTTCAAGAAACAGGTGTCTTTTAAGTTCATGGCTACAGTCACCATCCACAGTGATTTTGGAGCCCAAGAAATTAAGTCTGTCACTATTTCCATTGCTTGCCCATCTATTTGCCATGAAGTGATTATCTTCATTTTTTGAATGTTGAGTTTTAGGCCAAATTTTTCACTCTCCTCTTTCATCTTCATCAAGAGACTAAGTGATATGGAAATGCATTTGCCAAAATTTCTCTATAACCAAAGGAGATGGAGCCATAATATGGGATACAGGATATGGAATGTTCAATGGCTTCCCCACCATGTCCCTACTTAATGCTTCAACATCCTTGAGATATTCTAGTGAGATAGCAGGAGTGAGTTAATAATTATTATCAAAATAATAGAATTGTTTAAATTAAGATAAATTGAAACTGCTGGATCTGCTGCATAAGTTATGCAACCAAGTCATAGATGTATTAAGTGCATTATTTTAAAAGCTTTTTTATAATTGAGTTATGATTGCCATATAATGCTGTGTTAGTTTCTGTTATGCAATGAAGCAAATCAGCCATATGTATACATATATCCCCTCTCTCTTGGACCTCTCTTGGACTACCACCCTACAAAAATTTTTTGATAAGATAGAAAATATAAACAAATCAGTAAGTTCCACCTTGAGGAAAACTCATTCTACTAAATCCATATTACCTTTGTGTACACACACACACACACACACACACTCACATGCAGATATATATGCACAAGAATATGTTTGTGGATTTTTTTTTAACAAAATGCTTATAAGTAAGCCCAGAAGGGAGAAATGTTTTTGAGAAAGCACATGATTCCCTGGTGGCTCAGACGGTAAAGGATCCTCCTGCCAACACAGGAGATCTGGGTTTGATCCTTGGGTTGGGAAGATCTCCTGGAGAAGGGGATGGCAACTCACTCTAGTATTCTTCCCTGGAGAATCCCATCGACAGAGGAGCCTGGTAGGCTACAGTGCATGGGGCCACAAAGAGCAACTAATCCATGATTAAGCGACCATCAGAACTTGGACTCTTTTTTATCACAGGTCCAAGAAAGAGAGGTGGTCCCAGATGGGCCACAGATTCAGGGAAGTGTAGTGTTTGTTGATCTGATCTGATCTACTTTACCCCACAGGCATCCCTCAGCATCCACGGCATGTGTGGGGGGCCGATGCTAGGCTTGTTCTCTCTGGGAATCCTGTTCCCTTTTGCGAACTGGAAGGTAAGTCTCCCACACCTCTCTGCATCCTTCCAACTGAGATCTGGCCCAACCACTTTCTCCCTCCTTTCAGTCTTCCTTGGAAAGACCATTTTCCTTTGCCAGGAAAAAATGAGGACTTCTATCCACAGTAGTTTGAGCAGTTGAGTAGTATGAGCAAGCTCTGGGAGATGGTAAAGGACAGGGAAGCCTTGTGTGCCATAGTCCACAGCATCACAAAGAGTGGGACATCACTGAGCAACTGAAATGGACTGAACTTCCACAGTAGACCTAAATGGAGTCCCAACCCTCCAATTTCTGACTTCAGTGACTCTGTATTAAGACCAGAATATAAAGAAAATAAGAGACAGTCATGAAGTGCCATATATTATGGCATCAAAGCTGACTCTTTAGGATGTAAATTGTCTTCACTCAGAGCCCCTCAAATAAAATTTGAAGCAGATATTTAGATCAGAAATAGTTTAGTAAAAACCCAACTTTGAAACTTTAAAAATATAAATTTTCTTCTTATATTTAGTTATCCAAAATTATAAGCAATTTAATTAATTTAATTAACTTATTGAAGAAGGGGAGAGGAGACAAGCTGGTATATTTTTAATAATTGGATCTTCTTGGTTTTGCTGAAGATACAAAATACAAGATACCATACCAGCTAATATGCATGTGTGCATGTGTGCTAAGTTGATTCAGTCATGTCTGACATTTTGCAACCTTATGAACTGTAGCCCTCCAGGTTCTTCTGTCCACGGAATTCTCCAGGCAAAAATACTGAAATGGGTTGCCATATTCTCCTCCAGGAGATCTTCCCAACCTAAGAATCAAACTCTGTGTATGGGGTGTGTGTGTGTGTGTGTGTGTGCATGTGTGTGTGTTAATGTCTCTTGCATTGCCAGGCAGTTCTTTACCACTAGCGCCACTTGGGAAGCCCCAGTACAGCTAATAGTATGCCTTAAGTAAATATTGGTTGACTGTGTAGTAGCTATAAAGCAAGGAACACATTGGGAAATATCATGCGATGCTCAGTTACTGCAAATACTTTCCTGATCATTAATTTGTAGCCTCTGGTGGTACTAGTGGTAAAGAACCCACCTCCCAATGCAGGAAAAAAAGACAAGAGTTCCATTCCTAGGTCAGGAAGATCCGCTGGATGGGGAAATGGAAGCCCACTCCAGTATTCTTGCCTGGAAAATCCTTTGGACAGAGGAGCCTAATGGGCTATGGTCCATGGGGTCGCAAAGAGTCAGACGTGACTGAGCATGCACACATGGTGTCGCCCAAGGGCTTTAGTAGTCAAATTGAACTCATTGCTTTAGCTTTCCCAAACAATAAAGAGCAGAACATTCTGGTGCTATAATTGAGGAGCATTTTTTTCTGAATAAAGATAAACTAACAAATCATTTTCTATCACAGAGAAGGCTCAGCTATCTGGTAGAGACCAGCAACATCCAGCATTAGTCTTCAGTGCTTCTGATCCCTCCTAGCTTGTTCTGTTTCCTTTACAGGAGGAATGACTCAATGAATTTTACCTTTTCATCAAGAAGTATGACTCTTAAATGACACAACTAGTATTTTGACTCAAACCCCAAACTCCAATCTTAGGAGTCTGAGGACATGACCAGCATCCTTGGGAGAAAATATGGGAATAAAATATTCTATATCATAGCCTACAATGGCTGTCAGTGAAAAATGACCCCAGTGTCTTCATTATTTGAGGTTTCCCTGAATTTCTGAAACTCTTCTACTGGGAACTGAAGTTCAAAAGACTTTTTAAGTGGTAAGAAGAAGAAGCCAAAAGGAGAAAAACAAATCCTGCTAGAATTTACATATAATGAACAGAGTCAAATCCTCCAATGTCTTTGTTTAAGGAACAGTGTATTCCTAAAGAAAGCTCTTTGTGGGAGTTTGAAGGCAGGCAGTGTGAGTGGACTGTTTTAATCACATCTGGCCAGAATTGGGGTTAGAAAGCCAGAATCTCTGAGACACAAGAGTTTTCATCTCATTATTATTTCAATGGCTTTGTCAGATATCTCATTAACTTTCTTTTCTTCCTCAAGGGGGCCCTAGGAGGCCTTCTGATGGGAATCACCCTGTCATTTTGGGTAGCCATTGGGGCCTTCATTTACCCTGCACCAGCGTCCAAGACATGGCCTTTGCCTTTATTGACCGACCAGTGTGACCTTTCGAATGTGACGGAATCAGTGCCTCCAGTGCTATCTAGCAGGTATAGTGACCTTAAAGATGACCTCAAGCCCCAGAGAAAGGATCACCAGGTTAGAGAATAGTGCATTCTTCTGCTCTCAGTTTGAGGAGGCCATCTTGTTCCCATACGAGAATCACTCTAGGCAGTACCCTCACTGAAGAGTGCCCAGGGGATCCATCTTTCTATAAATATTCATTCCTCTGCTCCCTGGTGCCCAAGAGTGAACTTGGCAAGAGGGTTAATTGGAAGTATCTCAGGTCCACTATATTGTTTCTTCCTTCCTGCCTGTGCTTATTGAATATTTTTTTATGGAATGCTGAATCCTGGCCCTGACTACCTTCTCTGCTTAATTAGCAACTTCTGATCCCTCCTAGCTTGTTCTGTTTCCTTTACGGGGTGACTCAATGAATTTTACCTTTTCATCAAGAAGTATGACTCTTAAATGACACAACTAGTATTTTGACTCAAACCCCAAACTCCAATCTTAGGAGTCTGAGGACATGACCAGCATCCTTGGGAGAAAATATGGGAATAAAATATTCTATATCATAGCCTACAATGGCTGTCAGTGAAAAATGACCCCAGTGTCTTCATTATTTGAGGTTTCCCTGAATTTCTGAAACTCTTCTACTGGGAACTGAAGTTCAAAAGACTTTTTAAGTGGTAAGAAGAAGAAGCCAAAAGGAGAAAAACAAATCCTGCTAGAATTTACATATAATGAACAGAGTCAAATCCTCCAATGTCTTTGTTTAAGGAACAGTGTATTCCTAAAGAAAGCTCTTTGTGGGAGTTTGAAGGCAGGCAGTGTGAGTGGACTGTTTTAATCACATCTGGCCAGAATTGGGGTTAGAAAGCCAGAATCTCTGAGACACAAGAGTTTTCATCTCATTATTATTTCAATGGCTTTGTCAGATATCTCATTAACTTTCTTTTCTTCCTCAAGGGGGCCCTAGGAGGCCTTCTGATGGGAATCACCCTGTCATTTTGGGTAGCCATTGGGGCCTTCATTTACCCTGCACCAGCGTCCAAGACATGGCCTTTGCCTTTATTGACCGACCAGTGTGACCTTTCGAATGTGACGGAATCAGTGCCTCCAGTGCTATCTAGCAGGTATAGTGACCTTAAAGATGACCTCAAGCCCCAGAGAAAGGATCACCAGGTTAGAGAATAGTGCATTCTTCTGCTCTCAGTTTGAGGAGGCCATCTTGTTCCCATACGAGAATCACTCTAGGCAGTACCCTCACTGAAGAGTGCCCAGGGGATCCATCTTTCTATAAATATTCATTCCTCTGCTCCCTGGTGCCCAAGAGTGAACTTGGCAAGAGGGTTAATTGGAAGTATCTCAGGTCCACTATATTGTTTCTTCCTTCCTGCCTGTGCTTATTGAATATTTTTTTATGGAATGCTGAATCCTGGCCCTGACTACCTTCTCTGCTTAATTAGCAACTAACTTTAAAAAAAAAAAAAACCAAGCTGAGGCATCATCTCAGATATCACCCTGGATTTGACATTGTTTCTGAATAGTCTCCAAATTCTTTGTTCCTCTTCCACCAAGGCATTCTAGTCTCTTCTATGATTGTCAATTCCTACATGTAGACTTTGTGGCTTAGTCGTCTAATCTCCAGTGTCTATCACAATTTCTGGTACTAAATCTGGACTTAGTAAATGTCTGAAGGATAAATAATGCAAAGGTAATAGAAGGCATGGTGCTTACTGCAATTGTGGTTCAGTAGGACGACTTGTAATTCACAGATGGATTGGGTTGAGTGGGATGTAAAACACAACCATTCTACAGTCAGTTGTTCAAAAAATGATCAAATGGCAAAAAGTTAAGTGTTGGAGTTTTGAGAGATTGTTGTGGTTTAGTCACTCAGTCATATCTGCCTCTTTGTGACCCTCATAGACTGTAGCCTGCCAGGCTCCTCCATCCATGAGATTCTTAAGACAAGAATACTGGAGTGGCTTGGCACTTCCTTCTCCAGGGGATCTTCCTGAACCAGGGATTAAACCCACATGTCTTGCATTAGCAGGCGAATTCTTTATCACTGGGCCACCAAGGAAGCCCATTTTGAGAGATGCCAGGCCATAAAATGAATCCTCAGACATCCTCTAATGACTGTGAATCATAACTTCACACTCAGAACTGAGGATGTGCCATTGTTCACAGACCCGCCATCGCTGAGACCTGGTATGCACTCTCCTACTTGCACTACAGCACTGTGGGCTACCTGGATGACCTCAAGCCCCAGAGAAAGGATCACCAGGTTAGAGAATAGTGCATTCTTCTGCTCTCAGTTTGAGGAGGCCATCTTGTTCCCATACGAGAATCACTCTAGGCAGTACCCTCACTGAAGAGTGCCCAGGGGATCCATCTTTCTATAAATATTCATTCCTCTGCTCCCTGGTGCCCAAGAGTGAACTTGGCAAGAGGGTTAATTGGAAGTATCTCAGGTCCACTATATTGTTTCTTCCTTCCTGCCTGTGCTTATTGAATATTTTTTTATGGAATGCTGAATCCTGGCCCTGACTACCTTCTCTGCTTAATTAGCAACTAACTTTAAAAAAAAAAAAACCAAGCTGAGGCATCATCTCAGATATCACCCTGGATTTGACATTGTTTCTGAATAGTCTCCAAATTCTTTGTTCCTCTTCCACCAAGGCATTCTAGTCTCTTCTATGATTGTCAATTCCTACATGTAGACTTTGTGGCTTAGTCGTCTAATCTCCAGTGTCTATCACAATTTCTGGTACTAAATCTGGACTTAGTAAATGTCTGAAGGATAAATAATGCAAAGGTAATAGAAGGCATGGTGCTTACTGCAATTGTGGTTCAGTAGGACGACTTGTAATTCACAGATGGATTGGGTTGAGTGGGATGTAAAACACAACCATTCTACAGTCAGTTGTTCAAAAAATGATCAAATGGCAAAAAGTTAAGTGTTGGAGTTTTGAGAGATTGTTGTGGTTTAGTCACTCAGTCATATCTGCCTCTTTGTGACCCTCATAGACTGTAGCCTGCCAGGCTCCTCCATCCATGAGATTCTTAAGACAAGAATACTGGAGTGGCTTGGCACTTCCTTCTCCAGGGGATCTTCCTGAACCAGGGATTAAACCCACATGTCTTGCATTAGCAGGCGAATTCTTTATCACTGGGCCACCAAGGAAGCCCATTTTGAGAGATGCCAGGCCATAAAATGAATCCTCAGACATCCTCTAATGACTGTGAATCATAACTTCACACTCAGAACTGAGGATGTGCCATTGTTCACAGACCCGCCATCGCTGAGACCTGGTATGCACTCTCCTACTTGCACTACAGCACTGTGGGCTACCTGGGATGCATAGTTGCTGGAATAATCATCAGCCTCCTAACAGGTTGGTTACATGCCTTCCTCTTCTTGGGGCTAAGAAAGACTTCGGCTAGTCTAATACATGGCAAGCACTTGTCCAACAGGTATAACTTTGGGTTTACTGGAAAAAAAGTGACCTAGTTCTCAAATGGACAATCCTTAAAGAAACTCTTGAAATGTGCAACACCTAATCCATTTTCCTTTTGTTAATAGGTCCCCAAAAGGGCAAGGATATTCCTCCACTACTAATTAGGCCAGTTTGCAATTTATTTTGTTTCTGGTCTGAGAAATACAAAATACTGTGCTGGTGTGGAGTTCAGCATGACAGTGGAACGGAGCAGGTGAGCTGATGTTTGAGCTTATGAACAATGTGAACTGGTTCAAAAGGATCCCATTTCTGCCCATTTAAACCATTTACAAGGCTTGGTGTCAGGGAGAAAGCTGGTATGTATAAAAATCTGAAAGGATCTGGGTTTTCACTTCAGTTACCTCAGCTAATTGGTTTTTTTTTTGGTTTTTTTTGGTCACTTCTATTGGTCTTTCATTTATTCAATTTCATCCATCTTTATTCTTTGGCTCATGTGGGCCTCCCATTTCAATGGCCTCTCACATTGCAGAGCACCAGCTCTGGGCACATGCGCCCCAGAGCTCCGGCTCAGTAGTTGGACACATCGGTCCAGCCGCTCAGTGGCACGTAGGATCTTCCCAGGTTTGGGAATGAACTGACGATCCTTGCACTGCAAGGCAGTGTCCTTACCCATTGGACCACCAGGGAAGCCCAGCTAATTGGTTTTTAAACACATCAATATACTGATAGGTAAACACGCTTTTGGGCTGAATTGTATTGCAAGTTCCAAAATTCCCTTTAATCCTTGTGAAGGTAAATTTTAGGAAAAGAAAAAATAATAATAGAAAAGGAAGAAAACAGTAGGCAAATATAGTATAATGGTGAAAAGCATGGGCTTTAGCGTCAGCCCTGGGTTTAATCCTCATTTCATGGCTAACTTTCCTTGGATGAATTATTCAATCTCTTGAAATTTCAGCTTTTCTCTAAGAACTGGGGGAAGACCATGAAGTGTGATCTTGACATAAACATGTCTAGCACATCATGGAGTATAAATAAAAAGTAAGATTTACTGGTGGAACTTCTCAGGTTGAGAAACAGCAGGATACATACAACCTCCCAGCTCTCCTCTTATCCCTCCAAGAATTGTCTTTAAGCCACACAGGGCAAGGGACTCTGTCCCAGTCCTATTAAGGTCTAGAGACACTGAGTATGATTAAGGTCACATCAGCCCAAGACCACCAAAAACAGTCTGTTCAGACCAAATTGGACTTACTCACTTGAAACAGCAAGGGGCCTGGGGCACCCCAACAGAGCCAGGGAGTACCACCCTCAACAAGGCAGTAAGGTTGGGCTTCCCACTAGGGATTCTGAGAGTGGTGAGCTGATGTTTGAGCTTATGAACAATGTGAACTGGTTCAAGGATCCCATTTCTGCCCATTTAAACCATTTACAAGGCTTGGTGTCAGGGAGAAAGCTGGTATGTATAAAAATCTGAAAGGATCTGGGTTTTCACTTCAGTTACCTCAGCTAATTGGTTTTTTTTTTGGTTTTTTTTGGTCACTTCTATTGGTCTTTCATTTATTCAATTTCATCCATCTTTATTCTTTGGCTCATGTGGGCCTCCCATTTCAATGGCCTCTCACATTGCAGAGCACCAGCTCTGGGCACATGCGCCCCAGAGCTCCGGCTCAGTAGTTGGACACATCGGTCCAGCCGCTCAGTGGCACGTAGGATCTTCCCAGGTTTGGGAATGAACTGACGATCCTTGCACTGCAAGGCAGTGTCCTTACCCATTGGACCACCAGGGAAGCCCAGCAAATTTGGGTTTTTTAAACACATCAATATACTGATAGGTAAACACGCTTTTGGGCTGAATTGTATTGCAAGTTCCAAAATTCCCTTTAATCCTTGTGAAGGTAAATTTTAGGAAAAGAAAAAATAATAATAGAAAAGGAAGAAAACAGTAGGCAAATATAGTATAATGGTGAAAAGCATGGGCTTTAGCGTCAGCCCTGGGTTTAATCCTCATTTCATGGCTAACTTTCCTTGGATGAATTATTCAATCTCTTGAAATTTCAGCTTTTCTCTAAGAACTGGGGGAAGACCATGAAGTGTGATCTTGACATAAACATGTCTAGCACATCATGGAGTATAAATAAAAAGTAATATTTACTGGTGGAACTTCTCAGGTTGAGAAACAGCAGGATACATACAACCTCCCAGCTCTCCTCTTATCCCTCCAAGAATTGTCTTTAAGCCACACAGGGCAAGGGACTCTGTCCCAGTCCTATTAAGGTCTAGAGACACTGAGTATGATTAAGGTCACATCAGCCCAAGACCACCAAAAACAGTCTGTTCAGACCAAATTGGACTTACTCACTTGAAACAGCAAGGGGCCTGGGGCACCCCAACAGAGCCAGGGAGTACCACCCTCAACAAGGCAGTAAGGTTGGGCTTCCCACTAGGGATTCTGAGAGTGGTCTATATTAGGGAAGTGGAAATGGATATTAAGCCATCTGGAGCAACTTTGGTTGAAGAGGAGTAATCTCTCAGAGTTACTATGGCATTTGATAACTCCAGGAAGCATTATTTCCTGTTGGGTTTGCAACTGGTCTTTTCTGTGTCTGTCCTCTCAGCCTGATTATGGACAGGAATGAAATGTTTTTTCTTAAAATGAGGACTTATCTTTCTTTCAGAACTAGGTATTTCACTTTTTCAGTCCTCTAGGAGAGGGACTCTTTGTCCCTATCACAGCTCTTAAGTTGTCTTTTGTTTTCCTCCCTTGAAAGCCCTTATAACGTGTATGTGAAGTAAAGCTGAGTCGCATAGTTTTTGCTATCAGGAGAGGACCTTTTTGACAGGGACTGAGAATGAGAAGGCAGTTTATTTAGTGACAAAGCAGCTAGCTAGGTAGTGTATTATTTGGATAAATGGACGTTGAGGAAGTTCTAGAAAAAAGAATCATGTTATTTACTGCTCTATAGATTTATCTTCCTGGGCACGAATTTCCTGGAATAAATGGGAAATCTTGCTGATGCAGGCACCTTCTTTTCCCAAGGCTGAGTCTAGAGTGTGGGAGGGCACACTTAGTTGTCACTACTGGGCTTCTTTGCCAAATGATAACACTGAGAAGCCTCCTGGGGAGCTTACATATAGGGCCCCTGTTGTGACCAGAAGACTTGCTGTTCACAAGAAGAAAGGCAGTGGTCATCTTCCAGGGCACAGGTTTGTCTCTCCACAGGAGGTAAACATCATACCTCTCATAATACTCATACCATCACACTACTCATACCAATACAACTAGCAACTGTTGTACTAGATTCATAAATGTTTTAACTCCATGCATTGACATATTGTACAATGCAATTACTAGTTCAGTTGTGTCTGACTCTTTGCAACCCATGGACTGTAGCCCACCAGGTTCCTCTGTCCATGAATTCTCCAGGCAAGAATACTGAAGTAGGTAACCATTCTCTTCTCCAGGGAGTCTTCCCAACCCGGAGTTCAAACCTGGATCTCTTGCACTGCATGAAAAATTCTTTACTGTCAGGGCCACCAGCTTCTTCTTATTATCATCATTAGAAATGGCCCTTATATGGACCAAGGCATCAAAGTTATCAATTAGGAAGTTCCTTGGGTTAGAATTATTTCCTTTCACATTTATCTATCATTTGTTTCAAAGGGGTAGGCCTAATTTTTTTTCTCAAAGATTCCCTCCATTTGATTTGGAATACATTAAGACTACCCCACTAATATGTGTCTTTCTATTTTCCTCAGGAAAACCTTGAGAATGGCAGTACCCGGAAACAAGGGGCTGAATCTGTCTTACAAAATGGTCTTCGGCGAGAAAGCCTGGTCCATGTTCCAGGCTATAATCCCAAGGACAAAAGCTACGACAACATGGCTTTAGAGAAGATTACCCATTTCTAAAGCAGCACACACATGCACACTCAGATCTGTGCAGATACGCAGACCCACACATTCTGCATACTTCTTGCCTATTGGTTAGTAGAATTTGTAGTTGCCACTGCTAGAAGACTGGGATATCTAATGTGTATTTATGCTTATTTATAATCACAGATAAAAATGACTGTTCCCCAGAATATTCTGAAGAATATTTTTTAGAACAGCCCACTTTCAAGTGAAAAAAAAAAAAATAGACACGGCTTGACTTAACAGAGTGCAAGACTCAGTCTCTTTGTTGTGTGTTATATAAAATTTCAGTGACTGTGTTTGTTAATTCGTTGGGGGTTTTGTGTAGTTGCTTTTTAGACCCTCAAATATCTTGGAGTTTGGGAAAAACCAAATTTCTTGAAGACTTGCTGTTCACAAGAAGAAAGGCAGTGGTCATCTTCCAGGGCACAGGTTTGTCTCTCCACAGGAGGTAAACATCATACCTCTCATAATACTCATACCATCACACTACTCATACCAATACAACTAGCAACTGTTGTACTAGATTCATAAATGTTTTAACTCCATGCATTGACATATTGTACAATGCAATTACTAGTTCAGTTGTGTCTGACTCTTTGCAACCCATGGACTGTAGCCCACCAGGTTCCTCTGTCCATGAATTCTCCAGGCAAGAATACTGAAGTAGGTAACCATTCTCTTCTCCAGGGAGTCTTCCCAACCCGGAGTTCAAACCTGGATCTCTTGCACTGCATGAAAAATTCTTTACTGTCAGGGCCACCAGCTTCTTCTTATTATCATCATTAGAAATGGCCCTTATATGGACCAAGGCATCAAAGTTATCAATTAGGAAGTTCCTTGGGTTAGAATTATTTCCTTTCACATTTATCTATCATTTGTTTCAAAGGGGTAGGCCTAATTTTTTTTCTCAAAGATTCCCTCCATTTGATTTGGAATACATTAAGACTACCCCACTAATATGTGTCTTTCTATTTTCCTCAGGAAAACCTTGAGAATGGCAGTACCCGGAAACAAGGGGCTGAATCTGTCTTACAAAATGGTCTTCGGCGAGAAAGCCTGGTCCATGTTCCAGGCTATAATCCCAAGGACAAAAGCTACGACAACATGGCTTTAGAGAAGATTACCCATTTCTAAAGCAGCACACACATGCACACTCAGATCTGTGCAGATACGCAGACCCACACATTCTGCATACTTCTTGCCTATTGGTTAGTAGAATTTGTAGTTGCCACTGCTAGAAGACTGGGATATCTAATGTGTATTTATGCTTATTTATAATCACAGATAAAAATGACTGTTCCCCAGAATATTCTGAAGAATATTTTTTAGAACAGCCCACTTTCAAGTGAAAAAAAAAAAAATAGACACGGCTTGACTTAACAGAGTGCAAGACTCAGTCTCTTTGTTGTGTGTTATATAAAATTTCAGTGACTGTGTTTGTTAATTCGTTGGGGGTTTTGTGTAGTTGCTTTTTAAACCATCAAATATCTTGGAGTTTGCAAGAAGAGAGATGCCTTTTAAATGCTTCTCTGACACTGCTGATAAGACAAGGGAATGGCATCCACTCCAACCCCCATACCTTGAATATACATGGACTTATGGCACATCCCCTTCATCCTGCAAATGTAGTTGGAACCCTTAACTGCTTTTAATCCCTCCCCCCTCACCCATTCACACCTCCTTGAAGTCCTCTTCCAGTCATTCTTTCTATTACAGTTGTCCTGACCAAGCCTTAAAATTAATTTTGCTCAGCACAAGAGGAGTGACTGGTGTATCTGGTAAATGGGAACAGTTATAACTAACTATTCTGCTCCTTTTATGCTCTTAATGTAAGATTTCTTCTTCTATCACTCTACAGTGAAAAATTCATTCTGTGCTCAGTAAGAAGTCTAGAGTCTTTCTCCATGCCTGGATAAGTGTTCAGTCGCTCAGTCTTATCCCACTCTGCAATGCCATGGACTGTAGCCTGCCAGGGTCCTCCATCCATGGAATTTTTCAGGCAAAAATACTGGCATGGGATGCCATTACCTATTCCAGGGGATCTTCCTGACGCAGGATTTGAACCCACGTTTCCTGTGTCTCCTGCCCTCTGGAATCTCCTGCATTGACAGGTGAATTCTTTACAACTGAGTTGAGTAAACAGGAAAGGCATCTATAGGAAGTTGTTAGAACAGTATTGTGCAAAAGAACCTTGCCATAGCTTACCAGTCCACAGGTATTTCAATAGTCTTAGGGTCTTCTTTGATGCTAAGTGCTTTGTCCACAGGATTCCTAGTTCGTTCGTTCAGCTCATACCTGTGAGCTCAGTGTGTTCAAGGTTATGGAGATGGAAGAAAAGATCTTAGTAGCTGATTCTAGAAAATAATTGTTAAAGTTCCAGAGGACTACAGATCAAAAAGTGAGTTTTAAGAATTTTTAGAACAGCCCACTTTCAAGTGAAAAAAAATAGACACGGCTTGACTTAACAGAGTGCAAGACTCAGTCTCTTTGTTGTGTGTTATATAAAATTTCAGTGACTGTGTTTGTTAATTCGTTGGGGGTTTTGTGTAGTTGCTTTTTAAACCATCAAATATCTTGGAGTTTGCAAGAAGAGAGATGCCTTTTAAATGCTTCTCTGACACTGCTGATAAGACAAGGGAATGGCATCCACTCCAACCCCCATACCTTGAATATACATGGACTTATGGCACATCCCCTTCATCCTGCAAATGTAGTTGGAACCCTTAACTGCTTTTAATCCCTCCCCCCTCACCCATTCACACCTCCTTGAAGTCCTCTTCCAGTCATTCTTTCTATTACAGTTGTCCTGACCAAGCCTTAAAATTAATTTTGCTCAGCACAAGAGGAGTGACTGGTGTATCTGGTAAATGGGAACAGTTATAACTAACTATTCTGCTCCTTTTATGCTCTTAATGTAAGATTTCTTCTTCTATCACTCTACAGTGAAAAATTCATTCTGTGCTCAGTAAGAAGTCTAGAGTCTTTCTCCATGCCTGGATAAGTGTTCAGTCGCTCAGTCTTATCCCACTCTGCAATGCCATGGACTGTAGCCTGCCAGGGTCCTCCATCCATGGAATTTTTCAGGCAAAAATACTGGCATGGGATGCCATTACCTATTCCAGGGGATCTTCCTGACGCAGGATTTGAACCCACGTTTCCTGTGTCTCCTGCCCTCTGGAATCTCCTGCATTGACAGGTGAATTCTTTACAACTGAGTTGAGTAAACAGGAAAGGCATCTATAGGAAGTTGTTAGAACAGTATTGTGCAAAAGAACCTTGCCATAGCTTACCAGTCCACAGGTATTTCAATAGTCTTAGGGTCTTCTTTGATGCTAAGTGCTTTGTCCACAGGATTCCTAGTTCGTTCGTTCAGCTCATACCTGTGAGCTCAGTGTGTTCAAGGTTATGGAGATGGAAGAAAAGATCTTAGTAGCTGATTCTAGAAAATAATTGTTAAAGTTCCGCAGAGGGGACTACAGATCAAAAAGTGAGTTAACAAATGGAGTCAGTGAAAATATTTTGGAGGAAGTAAATAAATAAAATTCTTAAAAGGGTAAAAAGGACCAGTGCCACAGCAGCTAGATTTGAGGAAAGACAGGAAACAAACTGATGTCTCAGTGTTAGATGTATTAGGGCAGGGGCCAGATATTGATTTTGGTGGCCAGGTATGATGAAAAGGCCTAGAAGGAGTATGTCAGTAAAGTATGAAGAAATGATCCAAGTAAGCAGGGATAAGAAGTCCTCAAGTCTGGGTTGTGTAAATGTTACTCCAGCAGAGAAAACTTTTAAAAAAGCAGGAGATGGGGGGGAAATTTATGCAACCAGGGCTTATTAATCAGGAGGGAAGCTAGAAAGGGGAATACAATCAATAGAGGAATTTAAAAAACAGAAATAAATTTAATTTAAAATTTTAAATGCCACAGTCCATTGCTTGCCTTCCAGTCTCAAGGAAAAGGGTAAACAATGGGAAAGGAAGAGAGGATTGGGCTATGGAGTACAAGAAAGATGAGAAAAATACGTTTGGGAAAAAGGAGGAACAGAAGCACATTGGGGAAAATATCTGTAAATGAGAAGCACCAGCAAAAGAATTTCTAAAAAAATTTTTGAGTCCAGCATGTTAATGAAGGTATTGATCTAAGGATTTATAAATTGAGAGATGTAACTGTTTTCCAAACGACTTAGTAGTTAAGACATTCTTACCAATTAGAACTTGAAAAATACATTAGGTGAATGTTGAAATCTGGGCCAAACCTCATTGGCTTAGTCAATGTGACAGAGAAAGAAAAAACCCTAAGGATGAGAATTAGATAAGCAGTAGGTGTATTTACAGATAGATATCCAAGGTAACTCAGTGGTAAAAAATCCACCTGCCAATGCAGGAGCTGCAGGAGACATAGGTTCAATCCCGGGGTAGGGAAGATACCTGGAGGAGGAAATGGCAACCCACTCTAGTATTCTTGCCTGGAAAACTCCATAGAGAGAGGAGTCTTGTGGACTACAGTACATCAGGTCCCAAAAAGTCAGACACGACTGAGCATGTACACTATACACACACACATACACATGTATATATGTGTGTGTGTATGTGTGAATCACAACACAGCATATATACAGTAGCTATATATATGAAATTTAGAATTTTACTTGGAATTCCACAAAACCAAAATGTACCACATAGTTTTTTCCATTTTACTCACAAATTCTCTCACACATATTACTCATAAATTCTTGTACAGATATTTCACTGGCTCAGTACTTTCCTAGAAAGCTTTTTCAGTCAATAATTCTTTCACCAGGAGTGTTGTCAAAGCATAAAATGACTTACTTGCACATGGAAAATATTTATTATAGAAATATTTCTCTCTTCTCTCATGTGATAGAATCTATGGCATTCTGAGGTCATATTTCAAGAACATTTAGAGGTCCATATGGGGATCATGGCTAATTATTACCAATAGGACAGATGCAAAATCCAAGAGCAGATGGGGATCCATGGGAGAGCCATCTTCTAAAGTGCACAGAAACCACATATGCTCTGTAGCTAGGCAGACGGAGCTACAAGGGCAAGATCAACAGATTTGCCTAGTCAGTCATAAAACACCTCTCCTCCTCCACTCCTCCCTGAGGAATGTCAGCTCAGAGTCGTGTCAAAGGCACTAGTGCAGGATAAAGTCTGCCCAGGGCCAAGTTCAAAGCCGTAAAAATGGGTTACACTTGTGGTTGATTTTGCCACAGAATGAATAGGGATATTGTCAATACACTGGGCAATAAAAGATGAGCTCCTAGGATGGCCTTACGTGTGCCAAATTTGATGCCAGTCTCTTATGTTTTAAACATACTCACAGATATTCCTAAAAATGGAACAGAATGTTCTCAATGCTTCTTTCATTCATTTGGAATGGATTTGTTTTGATAACTGATATTCTCTTTGTTACCATTTAGAGCAAGGAACACAGCTTATTGTTTGAGGTGAGAGATTGAAGTCAAAGCACTTCAGGTTCAAACATAAATTTCAACAAAAATTATCTTGGTAATCTTGGTGGATGGAGAAGAAAATGGCAACCCACACCAGTATTCTTGCCTGAAAGATTCCATGGACGGAGGAGCCTGGGAGGCTACAGTCCATGGGGTCGCAAAGAATCATCCACGACTGAGCAACTCAGCACCATCTTGGGCAAGATTTTCTAAACGTTGGTTTATTCACAAATTAAAGGGAGAAAATTTTGTCCTTACTTAATCAAATTGTCTTGAGGATTTACAGAGGTAAATGCTCTAAAGTGACTGACCTGTAGTTTGCATCCCTGTTGGTCTGCAGCATATAAAGAAAATGGTATCCATTCCAGTATTCATTTTAAATTAAATTGATTCACTGTGCCCCTTTAAGATTTTCAAGACACTGGCTTAGTATATGAATTACTGAATTTCTTTGAAATTAGAAAAAGCAAGATAAACATCATATATCAATATAAATGAAAAGTCATGTCACATAGTTTCAAACAGTAGGTTTTTTAAAATACAGAGTTCAAATAAGATATAATTTTCCGGGGCTTCCCTGGTGGTCCAGTGGGTAAGGACACCACCGCCTTGCAGTACAAGGGGCGCCGGTTCGATCCCTGGCCTGGGAAGATCCCACGTGCAGCGGAGCTGCTGGACCGATGTGTCCAATTACCGAGCCGGAGCTCTGGAGTGCAAGCGCCCAGAGCCGGCGCTCTGCAATGACAGAGGCCACCGCGATGGAAGGCCCACAGGAGCCAAAGAACAAAGATGGATGAAAATAGACAAATGAAAGACCAATAGAAGTGTCCTGCCTGCCCCCCTCCCTCCCCAGCCCGGCCCCCCCAAATAAGCAAATAAATAAATGTTAAAAAAAAAAACAGATATAATTTTCCAGACAGTAACTTTTCTAAAGGTTCTAAATTCTCGAAAACAGGAAAAACACTACTATTCTAAAGATAGATACGTTTTATTATTGAAAAGAGCAGTATTCATATCTGTGATTTAAGTAATATATTTGTGAGAACTTTGATAAGTAAACAGAACTTCAACCCAAGTTTGCTACTCAATGTGCAATTAATAACAAATGTGGTTCTCTAAACAATAATGGAAAGGGGGAGGACTTTTCCCTTTGCTTAATTCAAATAAAATTTTCTTTAGTATAAATTTCATTATTTCATGATTGTATCGGTTTATGCCATTTCTTGCCAATGATAAAAAGAAAACCATAGACTGAGGACTTTCAACCAGCTTTTCAAAGAGAATATTATTGAAATATTTTTATGGTATTTAATCTTGAACATTATTACAAAGACCACATCAATAAATATAAAAGAGAGTCTCTCTTTAATTGTTCTTTTAGAAATAAATTGTTTTAAAATACTAGATGTTTTAGCTCTCTCTATACATTTGCAAATTTAAAAACTGCTCATGCTCAACCTCAGTTTTGTAAGATAACAAGGTTTTCTGTAGAGTCAATGTTTTATCCTACATTTATAACCTTCAAGTATTACCTATTTTCAAACAAAATTTACTTGATATTACCAATGATGTATATTAAGATGATACAAAATTTTAAATTAAGCAGAAGCAACTAGTAATTAACTGTAACCACCTAATGGATTTTCTTTTTTTTAATTCTTGGCAAGAGTTAAATCCATTATTTTCTCCTACATTCCAATCTCCTGACTCATCCAATCTAGATTTGCAGACACCTCTGTGAGAAACAAACAGTCATAAGCCCACTTTAAATGCATCTTTGGTGTTTGAAATATCAAGCTATTTTCACAAGACAAATGTAAGGCTATAAATATTTGGCTACTTAAATCACAAAATGTCCCTTATGTCAGGATATCAGTGACTCTCTTATTAGACTCTGATGACAAATTAAAAAAACAATCCTATTTTATAATGGAAACAATTAGTTGATCATGATATTTGTATACATCAACCGGAAATATGAGATTGCATTTCCAAAATTGTAACTAACCAATATGTATTCTTCATAGAGCCTTGGAATATCACTCAATATAGTGCTACATTTATATAACTAATTTTAGAAAAATACCTATAGAATAAGAATGGATACATAATAATAATATATAATTATTTTAAAATATATATTGTAAAAATAAGAGCATATTGAAGTGCCTTCAAGTGATCAATGTACATATTCTCTACAAGGTTAGGAGTCGGATGAAAATAGTTATCTTCCCTAAAATTTTCTGTTGAAAGAATGTAGTAAGGCAGGTCAATCAAGTGATCAAGTGAACATATGTCAAAATAAGTACTGACATAATATTATGTAACATGACTTCTTTATCAGTGTTTTGGATTATAACTGCAACATTTGGGCTACCCAGGGCTACACATACACACATATACATACAGAGAAATAAACATTAAGGGGATTTTATGACAATGCAATTGGTTACTATAAAGAAAGAAAACCAAATATATTGGTGATATCAATCATTTATGGACATGACCTATTTGTACTCAAGAATTTCTAGAATTTCTTGAAATAATAACTATGTTTTTTCTTTTTAACATTAAAGCAAGTGTATACACAGGTATTCATCATACACATTTACCAATTAGACTGTTACAACACAGTTGAAAAGCTTAAACTAATTTCATATAGTGTATTGATTTCATGCCTAATGTAACTGCCATGTAAGAAAATAAATGAATAATCTCCAAATTACTTATTTTACCAATATAATATGGTCAGGCAGAATTTGTAGAGAACGGAGCAATCAGATCATGTTATTGACTAATTCAGAATACATATTACAAAAATTTATGAATTTTTGCCATTCACTTCTTTCAATGTTGACCTTCTTCCAATAATGGTATCTTTGAGAAGATATCATGTAAAAAACTGATTCAGTCTATTTCAACAGAGTTCCTAAATTGGCTTTTAATTTTCCTATGAGACTTGGAATGCTTAATGATTAACAATTATTACTTTTAAGATACATATTTTAAGATATTTAAGATTTTCAGAAAAAAATGTTGAGAGTAAAAAGAAAAGAATAGATATTTCTAATTATCAGGCTAAATATACGGTAGCAAGATAATTCTCATAATGAGAATGAAAATGTTTGGAGAAATCCAATCTGCCTTTTCTGGCCTTCCACAGATGCCCCCAATTACATGACTCGAATAATTTTTCCCACTTGAAAATTATAATATAGAGGCCAATAACCAACCATCCCTGGAAGATAAAATTTTGCACTTATTTTAAGTGCATTTTCACCTTCAGCATAGAAAATGGAGACATTTATTCCTTGACTAGAGTTGTCACTGAAATCTAAGCTTACCAGATTTAGCTTTATGTCTTAAAATAGAAAAGAAGAAAAGGAAAACAAGACTAAACCCCTTCATTTCTTCTTCATGTTAAAAGGATGAACTAAATTGAAATTGTTTTTCAGTCAGAAAGAAAGGAGGGTAGTACTGAATTACGATCTGGAAAGTCCCTCTGTGCCCCTGCCCACCATTCCCAGAACACTGTTTCCATAATTATCTTTGACCAAATTCTGGTCATTTAATTCCTCTCTTCTCTCTTAGAGAACAGCATCCAGAAAAAATACAATGGGTAAAGATCTGTGAGAAAATCTGTTCATACTATTTGTTTGAACAGATGTTAAATATGGTCTAAAGTGTTTACCTGGCAGCACTGAGTGGCATTGACAAAACAATTATAAAGCTTTGGAGGCAGCTTAAATACCACAGGGGGCTAGCTATCTGCATGACAATCAATTTTGTGGGGAATTATCAAAATGAATCTGAAGAAGTTCTGCTCTTTTTCAACTAATAACTTCAGGAAATGTTTGCTTTCTAAAAAACAGAGCAAAGATACTGCTTTTCCCACACAGAGAGAACTGAGAGGAAGTAAATATTCTGAATAAGCCAGTGCCAGTATGTCTGAAAGTACCATCTCTTCCTTCTTAGGGACAGATGTAAAGCTGAATCCACCTAGCTGTCTTGTCTAGTGTACAAGACTCCCACTTTGCAGATCATTACAAATGAAACAGCAGGCTTTTCTTCTAGGGAGAATGTGCTAGAGCAGGCATTTATACCATCATAAAGTAGAAAGGCAGGAGGATAGGTGTTTGTTTCTTAATGGCAGACTTTGATGGTCCTACAATTGGATCTGGTCTCAAATATGAGTCTTTTCTTGCTATCTGCCTGCTTTCATCTTACTTTCCTGAAAAAGACGCCTTGTGGATGTGGCTAGGATGCAGTGGCTCTAATACCTGTGTTCTCTAGGAAGAAAACTATTAAATATGGTCATGGGTGTGGTTTCTGAGATGAACATAGCTAGCAAGCAGTCTTTTTTTTGGGGGGGGGGGGCACTTCTATTGGTCTTTCATTTATGTATATTCATCCATCTTTGTTCTTTGGCCTGTGTGGGCTTCCCATTGCAGTGGCCTCTCTTGTCACAGAGCACCGGCTCTGGGTGCATGCACTCCAGAGCTCTGGCCCAGTAGTTGGACACATCAGTCCAGTCACTCCAGGGCACTTGGGATCTTCTCATGCCAGGGATTGAACCAGCATCCCTTGCACTGTGTCCTTACCCAGTGGACCACCAGGTAAGCCCTAGCAAGCACTCTAGAAGGTAAGTTAACACCACTCCAAGTATATGAAAACTAGCTAGCAAGAACCTACACTGATCAGTGATCCAAGCTAAAGTCCACATTAACCTTTCCTTCCAACTATGTTTTGTTGATACATTTCATTTTGAATAGAAATGCCTATAGGGAAATATTCACCTTTCCAATGGAAGCTGGGTTTTCTAAGCCATTCCTAAAACGTTTTCTTTTGAGATACTGAGGATAAGAGAAAGGATATAAGATGTTCACTGATTTCCTGGATGAAACTTACAAGTATTACCAGAGCTTGTTACAATACTGTGATTTGGGGGGAAACTGGAACTATTGGAGTACTATAACAGGACTGAGTTAGGCATATCTTGCAGAGAGTCAGTGCTCACTGGCCTTTACAGAGTAAAAGGGATTAAGTCATGTGTGTGGAGGCACCCATTCACACACACATACACACATGCATACACATGAACATACCACACTCTGGGTTGATGACTACGTGTTTCCAGTTGACAGACTAAGCAATTTAGCCTTATCAGTTAGGAAACTTTTACATAATTTGGATTTTCAATTTTGACCATCAAGTTGAGAAAAAAATGGGCAATTTGTGGCTTCTTGTTGACTGCTGGATCAATTTGTCCTCCATCCTTGGCATGAATTATAATCTGTGCTAAAATTCCTGTTCTGAGGAGATTTTGATGGTTACTGATAGAGCCAGCACAAGTCTTAAGAAAAAAAAAGAAAGAAAATGCTTATGTGTGACAGAACTGATCAAGCTTCCTCTTCCATCTCTGCTACCACAAGCACTCTTAGGGTTGGTGCGTCTGCACTTCAGTGTTCAAATGCTTGATGATGACCATGAGCTTATTGGGAGACAAACAGTCAAACCTTTTCAAGAGTGGGAAAGGGCCCACAAGAAAACTATTGCCTTGGAGAACTAAAGAATGTCCAATCCCCTCTCCCCATACACACTCAAAAAATCCCAACTTCATATTTAAAAAACAACCAGGATTAAATTTAACATGCAGGTTATAGGAAAAATATTATATCACATGAAAATTTATTGAGTGAAAAAGATGCCTTTTCATCACATTCTACAACAGATTGTGCTAGTAAGAGTCGTTTTGGAAGAATATGCAGCATTCAGAAGTTGTGTCTCGTCATGCAGTCACTTAGGAGCATTTTATCTTCAAAGTGCGTGCACAGTTTCAGACAACTGCAAACAATTTCAGCTGTAACCCAGAGTGCTTTTCCACACACTGTACAATGAAAACACTTCAGCTTGGCAACTTGTCAAGGCTGACGCATGCACTTTGAGATACTGAGGATAAGAGAAAGGATATAAGATGTTCACTGATTTCCTGGATGAAACTTACAAGTATTACCAGAGCTTGTTACAATACTGTGATTTGGGGGGAAACTGGAACTATTGGAGTACTATAACAGGACTGAGTTAGGCATATCTTGCAGAGAGTCAGTGCTCACTGGCCTTTACAGAGTAAAAGGGATTAAGTCATGTGTGTGGAGGCACCCATTCACACACACATACACACATGCATACACATGAACATACCACACTCTGGGTTGATGACTACGTGTTTCCAGTTGACAGACTAAGCAATTTAGCCTTATCAGTTAGGAAACTTTTACATAATTTGGATTTTCAATTTTGACCATCAAGTTGAGAAAAAAATGGGCAATTTGTGGCTTCTTGTTGACTGCTGGATCAATTTGTCCTCCATCCTTGGCATGAATTATAATCTGTGCTAAAATTCCTGTTCTGAGGAGATTTTGATGGTTACTGATAGAGCCAGCACAAGTCTTAAGAAAAAAAAAGAAAGAAAATGCTTATGTGTGACAGAACTGATCAAGCTTCCTCTTCCATCTCTGCTACCACAAGCACTCTTAGGGTTGGTGCGTCTGCACTTCAGTGTTCAAATGCTTGATGATGACCATGAGCTTATTGGGAGACAAACAGTCAAACCTTTTCAAGAGTGGGAAAGGGCCCACAAGAAAACTATTGCCTTGGAGAACTAAAGAATGTCCAATCCCCTCTCCCCATACACACTCAAAAAATCCCAACTTCATATTTAAAAAACAACCAGGATTAAATTTAACATGCAGGTTATAGGAAAAATATTATATCACATGAAAATTTATTGAGTGAAAAAGATGCCTTTTCATCACATTCTACAACAGATTGTGCTAGTAAGAGTCGTTTTGGAAGAATATGCAGCATTCAGAAGTTGTGTCTCGTCATGCAGTCACTTAGGAGCATTTTATCTTCAAAGTGCGTGCACAGTTTCAGACAACTGCAAACAATTTCAGCTGTAACCCAGAGTGATTTTCCACACACTGTACAATGAAAACACTTCAGCTTGGCGCAACTTGTCAAGGCTGACTGCATGCACGTATATGTTGTATATAGTAGTTATCTGCTTGAAAAGACAACAATTTAGAATAAGAAAATATATAAGCGCATTCATGTAATACAGAATTCCTGAGAAGAGTGTGTTATATAAATCTTTGAGAAATAATTTGTATTCATATGAAAACCATAATATAAAACATTTCTCTCAACAAAAGCTGAGTCATCTAAAACTGATACACCGTGAGGGGCTGTCAATATTTTGCTGTCAACAATGACGAAGGTGTAGCTAGATTCTACTGCATTGTTTCACAGAAAGAAAATTTCAGATAATTTTTTCATTGTGTCTCTTTTTCCATCGATTTCAAAAAATGTTAGAGAAGGCATTTTCTAAACCAATGTATCATCATTTTTACTAAGAATACCTTTCTCTTTTCTTATTATTCCCTCTAAGTAATCAATGTGATTTCTTATGGTTATATAAAAATAACTCAGAGAATTCTCAAGGGCATAGCTATCCTTATTCTTTATTATAAGACAAATGTCTTTGCCTTGTTTCCCTAACTGGAAAAGGACATAAATGTCAAATCCATTTATGTCTTCAACAGGCATAGAGAGTATTTATCCTCAGGCATGTGTATACATTTAACTAACAAAGAAAAGGAAATGCAGATGCTATAAAAATGGAGGCATTTAAAGCTCCTGTGTGTGGTTAGTGGAATTAGGTGCTGTGAATAGGCAGGTGGCAGAAACAAAAACTCTCTGGAATGTGACTGGAAGAATCACTTGAGGCAAGGGAGTGGGAGGGACATTTAGAGTCTGAGGAAAAGAAAGAAAGAAAGAAAAAAGAAAAAATTAAGTGTTAAAATTCTCAAAACAGTGAAAAGAAACTTTATAATTTTCTTGCTGGAGAAACCTCTTGCATATATACAGAGTAGCTTCATTTCCATTGGACTTAACCTAGCTTTTATAAACTTTGGAGATAAGTATACTTTTTAAACTGCACACACAAAAAATCACATATTTGTATGAATGCATGATTATATATGGGCTTCCCTGGTGGCCCAGTGGTAAATTCACCTGACAAGAAAAAAGTTATGTAAATGTTAGAAATAAGGAAAATATATAATGGCTGCTTGAAAAGACAACAATTTAGAATAAGAAAATATATGCGCATTCATGTAATACAGAATTCCTGAGAAGAGTGTGTTATATAAATCTTTGAGAAATAATTTGTATTCATATGAAAACCATAATATAAAACATTTCTCTCAACAAAAGCTGAGTCATCTAAAACTGATACACCGTGAGGGGCTGTCAATATTTTGCTGTCAACAATGACGAAGGTGTAGCTAGATTCTACTGCATTGTTTCACAGAAAGAAAATTTCAGATAATTTTTTCATTGTGTCTCTTTTTCCATCGATTTCAAAAAATGTTAGAGAAGGCATTTTCTAAACCAATGTATCATCATTTTTACTAAGAATACCTTTCTCTTTTCTTATTATTCCCTCTAAGTAATCAATGTGATTTCTTATGGTTATATAAAAATAACTCAGAGAATTCTCAAGGGCATAGCTATCCTTATTCTTTATTATAAGACAAATGTCTTTGCCTTGTTTCCCTAACTGGAAAAGGACATAAATGTCAAATCCATTTATGTCTTCAACAGGCATAGAGAGTATTTATCCTCAGGCATGTGTATACATTTAACTAACAAAGAAAAGGAAATGCAGATGCTATAAAAATGGAGGCATTTAAAGCTCCTGTGTGTGGTTAGTGGAATTAGGTGCTGTGAATAGGCAGGTGGCAGAAACAAAAACTCTCTGGAATGTGACTGGAAGAATCACTTGAGGCAAGGGAGTGGGAGGGACATTTAGAGTCTGAGGAAAAGAAAGAAAGAAAGAAAAAAGAAAAAATTAAGTGTTAAAATTCTCAAAACAGTGAAAAGAAACTTTATAATTTTCTTGCTGGAGAAACCTCTTGCATATATACAGAGTAGCTTCATTTCCATTGGACTTAACCTAGCTTTTATAAACTTTGGAGATAAGTATACTTTTTAAACTGCACACACAAAAAATCACATATTTGTATGAATGCATGATTATATATGGGCTTCCCTGGTGGCCCAGTGGTAAATTCACCTGCCAACACAGGAGATGTGGGCTCGATTCCTGGGTTGGGAAGATCCCCTGGGGAAGGCAATGGTAACCTACTCCAGTATTCTTGCCTGGAGAATTCCCAGGGACACAGGAGCCAGGCAGGCTACTGTCTATGGGGTTGCAAAGATTCAGACACGACTTAGCAATGGAACCACCACCACCATGATTATGTATTCCTCATCCCATTCCCAGGTGAAGGATATTGGGATTAGCGTCGTGACTTCTACTATACATTTTCTTAATTCAACTCTTCTCTTTCTTCCCATCCTGCCATCATAGTTTTGCCTCTACCAGACTTTCTTTAATTGAATGCTTCATCATTTCTACAATATCAGTCTGTAAACATTCATGCTCACAGAGTTTGGAGAAATAGCAACTTCACAACAAAGCAAATATGAAGTTTGTCACAATTAATTTGACTTTGTTTCTAGTGAGTTTTCAAAAATTATAACCAAATCAATCTCCCAAAGAAATAACAGAAAACTTCCTTTACTGATGAAAAGAAAGTAAAATGTTAAAAAAGAATTTTTTTTTTTTACAAATAATATAAATTTATATTCATGCACAGTTTTCATCAACTCATGAGCAGGAGTGCACATTGTCAGAAAAGCTTATGTGTTGCAAAGCATCTGGCTTCTGTTTTCCTGACTAAACGAGCCACTATGGCATACTGTGTAACTAGTCTCAGAGCTGCATGAATTGTATTAATAACTTGCATTCCGTATTGCAAGGTGCAAAGGTACAAGGAAACCAACATATGTACAGCTTTTCAGGTTATTCTGTGAGACTTGTAATAAATCAGGGAGGTGGAAATTAAATACACTATATGACTACCTTCCACAGTAAAATATGGATTTGTCCATATTTGGACAAATTATGAAATTACTAAATATGAAAATGAGCATCCATATTTTATAAAAATGTGGTTCTAGTAGGCTTCAGTAACAAATTGGAAAAAAATGCAGTGAAACTGAATCTGCCAGTGATAAAACAGATTTGAATGCAGCCAATGCAATCAGAGTATTATTTCAGAGAATGGTATTCTTTTTGGAGTCTTACGTTTTTGGTTTGACTACTAAAGTTGTGTAACTTGCCAACTGCATAGTCTGTGTAAAGCAGCATAAATTTCCTGTGGCGCAGATTCAAAAATCTGAAGGTACATGGAGTTCTGGCAGCAAAGGTAATAATTGATTTGTCACTTCTTGGTAAGTGTCTCAACTCAACCTAAGGTTCCAAAGTCAGATTAGTATGTGCTTAAGGACCACATGATACCTTAAGTCATACCTGGCTTGTGTACATTCACATGGAAATTGGTGTCTAGAAACCTGAGCATCACCCTTCCTTGTACACTGTAGCTGATGGAAGGTGGACGTTTCCAAACACACAACTTCCCATGGCTGCTTCTAAGAATCAGATCCTGGCTTCCTGCAATGTCAATCTAACCATTCTTTATGGTCATGAAGGTCATAAGCCTTTTTTTTTTCTTCCCTAGAGCCTGAATATTTCAAATCCCAGTGATGGCTGTGATGTATTTCCAAGTAACATACATATAGTTTGCCAGGTATGCCTTCCTCTTAGATCCCACCATGAATTACAAGTTGCCATCATGTCCACTTATGGTATTCCCCTGTTGGGCAGCTAAGGTATCAACTAAGGCCATTCATGGTGAACAGGATGACCACTTTTTCTCCGCTGCTGTTGCAAATGTTCTAGTTCAGCCTCATACATCATCTCTTGGACTAAGTACTTCTCCGTCGTATTCGGTCATATAGGTTCTTTGGTACATCTGGAATCAGGTATGCGATGAAAGACTTGATCCCCAAAACAAGGTGCTGAAAATTTAACAATAACTTGCATTCCGTATTGCAAGTGCAAAGGTACAAGGAAACCAACATATGTACAGCTTTTCAGGTTATTCTGTGAGACTTGTAATAAATCAGGGAGGTGGAAATTAAATACACTATATGACTACCTTCCACAGTAAAATATGGATTTGTCCATATTTGGACAAATTATGAAATTACTAAATATGAAAATGAGCATCCATATTTTATAAAAATGTGGTTCTAGTAGGCTTCAGTAACAAATTGGAAAAAAATGCAGTGAAACTGAATCTGCCAGTGATAAAACAGATTTGAATGCAGCCAATGCAATCAGAGTATTATTTCAGAGAATGGTATTCTTTTTGGAGTCTTACGTTTTTGGTTTGACTACTAAAGTTGTGTAACTTGCCAACTGCATAGTCTGTGTAAAGCAGCATAAATTTCCTGTGGCGCAGATTCAAAAATCTGAAGGTACATGGAGTTCTGGCAGCAAAGGTAATAATTGATTTGTCACTTCTTGGTAAGTGTCTCAACTCAACCTAAGGTTCCAAAGTCAGATTAGTATGTGCTTAAGGACCACATGATACCTTAAGTCATACCTGGCTTGTGTACATTCACATGGAAATTGGTGTCTAGAAACCTGAGCATCACCCTTCCTTGTACACTGTAGCTGATGGAAGGTGGACGTTTCCAAACACACAACTTCCCATGGCTGCTTCTAAGAATCAGATCCTGGCTTCCTGCAATGTCAATCTAACCATTCTTTATGGTCATGAAGGTCATAAGCCTTTTTTTTTTCTTCCCTAGAGCCTGAATATTTCAAATCCCAGTGATGGCTGTGATGTATTTCCAAGTAACATACATATAGTTTGCCAGGTATGCCTTCCTCTTAGATCCCACCATGAATTACAAGTTGCCATCATGTCCACTTATGGTATTCCCCTGTTGGGCAGCTAAGGTATCAACTAAGGCCATTCATGGTGAACAGGATGACCACTTTTTCTCCGCTGCTGTTGCAAATGTTCTAGTTCAGCCTCATACATCATCTCTTGGACTAAGTACTTCTCCCGTCGTATTCGGTCATATAGGTTCTTTGGTACATCTGGAATCAGGTATGCGATGAAAGACTTGATCCCAAAAACAAGGTGCTGAAAATTTAAGCGGAAAAAGTACATTTTCAGTGATCCTGAAATGCTAACTATAAAACGGAATACTCATGTATTTGTGTTTGCCTTGCAATCAAGCACCAGAACTCAGTATGTACCATTTAGAATATTAATACTGCTAAAACTATATTTAGGATACACTTATTGTATTTCATGTAATAAGTGTTACAACAATGTCACCTTATAAACAGTGAATGAATCTGAAATGTACACCTATACAATCCTTGTATATTATGTAATACTGTTGTGATATGCATTGTCATACATTGATAAGAAAGATCACATGCAGAGAAAACTCACATTCAACAGGTTATAATGCACAATGGGCAAACCATTCAGAGTACAGTCTATCAATGATGCTGGATTTGGACTCAACCCCCAGCACATACATTGTTCAGAATTTCTACTCTATTAAAACCATATATTATTACAATTGCTCTAAAATATCTTCTTTACCAATTATTTCTTCTATAATAAAATAGATTAAAAATAAACTGATAAAAGTATTTTTTTAAAGCATGAACAAAAAAGGTAATAACGCCTGTGATTTTAAAAGTACAGATGTTGAATGAGACTGTCTATGTTTGAATCTTACTCCAAAACTCTTAGTTGTGAAATCTTAAGCAAATCACCTATGTTCTCTATGTCTCAGCTCTACAATGATGCTAATAATACAGCTCACTGCATATAGTTTGCCAGTTTTATGCTCTTTCATGGTCATGAAGGTCATAAGCCTTTTTTTTTTTCTTCCCTAGAGCCTGAATATTTCAAATCCCAGTGATGGCTGTGATGTATTTCCAAGTAACATACATATAGTTTGCCAGGTATGCCTTCCTCTTAGATCCCACCATGAATTACAAGTTGCCATCATGTCCACTTATGGTATTCCCCTGTTGGGCAGCTAAGGTATCAACTAAGGCCATTCATGGTGAACAGGATGACCACTTTTTCTCCGCTGCTGTTGCAAATGTTCTAGTTCAGCCTCATACATCATCTCTTGGACTAAGTACTTCTCCGTCGTATTCGGTCATATAGGTTCTATGGTACATCTGGAATCAGGTATGCGATGAAAGACTTGATCCCAAAAACAAGGTGCTGAAAATTTAAGCGGAAAAAGTACATTTTCAGTGATCCTGAAATGCTAACTATAAAACGGAATACTCATGTATTTGTGTTTGCCTTGCAATCAAGCACCAGAACTCAGTATGTACCATTTAGAATATTAATACTGCTAAAACTATATTTAGGATACACTTATTGTATTTCATGTAATAAGTGTTACAACAATGTCACCTTATAAACAGTGAATGAATCTGAAATGTACACCTATACAATCCTTGTATATTATGTAATACTGTTGTGATATGCATTGTCATACATTGATAAGAAAGATCACATGCAGAGAAAACTCACATTCAACAGGTTATAATGCACAATGGGCAAACCATTCAGAGTACAGTCTATCAATGATGCTGGATTTGGACTCAACCCCCAGCACATACATTGTTCAGAATTTCTACTCTATTAAAACCATATATTATTACAATTGCTCTAAAATATCTTCTTTACCAATTATTTCTTCTATAATAAAATAGATTAAAAATAAACTGATAAAAGTATTTTTTTAAAGCATGAACAAAAAAGGTAATAACGCCTGTGATTTTAAAAGTACAGATGTTGAATGAGACTGTCTATGTTTGAATCTTACTCCAAAACTCTTAGTTGTGAAATCTTAAGCAAATCACCTATGTTCTCTATGTCTCAGCTCTACAATGATGCTAATAATACTAATAATATTAGGTTGGTATAAGAATTAAGTGAGCAAAGATACGTGAAAACCTCAAAAGGATGCTTGGTACTAAAATAGTATCTCCAACTATTATACATGCATCTTTTTTCTTTCCCCATGAATAATAATCTTTTAGCTTCTCATCAAAAAAGAAAAATGATACAGTTAGGATTATCTGTAGAAAAGAGCCCATTCACCTAAAGGACTTTGCGACAATAGTCTTTATGTAGAAAGGAAGAAGGCAGTTTTAACTGGGCTTGCTATATGTGTCCAAGGAAACTGCACTGCAGAGTAGATCATAGAAAGTCAGGGCATACTTTCCCATAGAGAAGTTGATCAAGAATCTTCTTTCCTGACTAAATATTTGATATGCACAGAACATCCAGCGATGTGACTCAAGAGTACAGAAATAAAAATTAAAAACATCTGTGACAATGTAAATTAGTAAGAAGGAGTGTGCTCCAAGTCCTATATAGTGGTAATAAATGAATCTATAAACTGATTCTCAGATTTGATATACAAGGATGGCTTCATACTGAAAAACAAATCTGTTTTTTTATTGTTAGATTTTAATATGCATTTATCCAGGCACTCTCATGACCAGTAACAGATGACAATTATCTTAAAGTGACAGAGTTTATATTAAACAAAAACCTACAGCAGATAATATACTTAAAGTCAAAAATGTCAGAAGCATTTCCATTGAAGCTAGAAACAAGACATGGTTCCTCACACTGTTTTTATTCAACATCATATTGGTTTCCAGTTGTACAGTAAGGCAAACAAAAGCAATGAAGCTTTGAAAGTCAAAGCAAACCTTTTGTTATTTGCAACTGGTATTACCACTTGAAAAAATAATCCATGAGATTTAACAAACAGAATACTAGAAATTAAATAGAGGAGGTATGTCCCTTAAGAAAGGAGGTATGTTCATGTTAGAAAGACTATTAGCCACTCCAATAAAAGTCAAGCAAATCACATAAGGAAGGTTAAGATAGCATTCATAACAGCAATAAAAATATCTACCAAGTTTCTAGAAATAAAATGGGGCAATTAAGCAAGAGAATATTTAAAAATCTATTGAAGGACATAGAATGACTTGAATAAATTCCATGTTCATTAGTGAAACAACACAGATTTTGTAAATAAGTCAAAATTTGATTTCTACAAATATAATTCTAAAGTCCTTTCTTGGTATTTGGAAGAACCTGCAAAACAGCTCCTAAAATTCATATGAATGATTAATAACTCCAAATAGCTAAGATAATTTTATTTTTTTAATATTAGCAGTCTGGCAGAAATGGAAGGTCACTTGCTTTATCAGACATGAAATATTTAAAAATTGTATTTAAAAAGTGCAATAGTGATCCAGAGAGAGTGATAAATCAGAGAGACACCTGTGACTGTATAGGTACTTAGAATATTACAGAGATGGATTTACAGGTCAGTGGATATATAATAGATTATTTAGTAAATGGTACAAAATTATTTTGTTATGTATGGAGAACAAAAATGTAACTTTTTATCTCAGACTCTATAAGAACTCTAGGTATCTTAAAGACATGTGATATATAAGACTATAAAATTAATAGTAAAAAAAAAAGCAGAATATCTTTTTGAATTGGAGATAAGGAAAATGTTTTAACTAAGCTATATTAAATAAGCACACAACATGAAAGAAAACCAATGATGGGACAGACCACATCAAAATTTAAAAAATAAAAATAAAAAAATTGAACATTATCTGTTTATAAAGTTAATAGATTATGTTGTTCATAATCCTTTTGTTACAAGGATATTTGCTATGTAAATAACTGGTGAAGATTAATATGCAGAATAAGTAAGGAAATTATAAAATATGGTAATGAATAAACTTGAAACTCAATAAAAAATGGATCAAGGTTATAAGCTGAGCAAAAAGAAAGAAGCCTAAATGGGTTTCTAGTACTAAAATTGATGGTCAGTGTCATTAGTAAGCAGATTAAAACAAAAAAATAAAGCAAAATATTACCCTACTCTTACACAACTGAAAAATATTAGAAATCAGATATTTTGACAATTCGGTGAAAATCCAGGAGAATTTTGAAGACCACTCTGTTGGTGTTGCTATAAGTGTCCAAGATTCTTAATGATAGATATATTGAGGTAGAAAGAATTACTGTAGATCTAAGTACCTATCCTGAGGAGTTTATGGCATTTAATTTCAATGAAATATAGTAAGTAGACAAAATAAACCCTAGATCTCATGTATAAATATCTCTCTAGATCTGAAAAAGTACAATGAGAAGAGATAAAAATGAATTATTACATAATACCTTAAAGTAATTATTGGTCTTATGGATCCATGATAGCAAGTTGCTGGTAACTGAGGCATTTGATTAAGTTCTTCACTGAATCAAGCTGGCTATATTTTAAGCAAGGCAACAATACTATAGTTTCTCTAAAATTTTTTCACAGGATTATAATCTAATATTATTAAAGGGCTCTGGTCATCAAAAGATGTACAATTTTTATAAACATGTTCTCGGGCATAAATTACTGAACGATGCAATTTGCTCATACAAAAATACCTGATAAACTATAATTAGAGTTGATTGTTCAGAAAATAAATTTCCCCATCTGGATAAATAAATATAGGTTCTTGTTAGACGATGAAAAAAATTCTTTCCTTTTTAAATTTGGTTACTCTGGTGCTCATAACTAAGCTGAAGTATAGCTGATTTACAATGTTGTGATAGCTTCAGATATAAAGCAAAGTGATTCAGTTACAGATGCATATATATCTATTTTTTTTCAGATGCTTTTCCCTTATAGGTTATTACAAAATATTGAATATAGTTTCCTGTGCTATATAGTAGATCCTTTTTGGTTATCTATTTTATATATAGTAGTGTGTATATGTTAATTCCAAACTCCAAATTTATCCCCCCTTTCCCCTTTAGTAACCATAAATTTGTCGTCTGTGTCTGTGAGTCTGTTTGACAAATAAATTTATTTATATCACTTTTTAAGATTCCACAAATAAGTGTTATCATATATTTGTCTTTCTCTGGGTCACTTCACTAATTTTCTGATATGAATACTCTTTAACTTACATTATTCATCTCTTTTTGTTTTGGACTTTTCACAGTGGTTTCACTGTATCTAAACCTTTCAGATGGCCATAGCCAGGTGCAGTGTTGGAAGTCAGCGAGAAACTGAGTTCAAAAAGGCAATTAATGTATCAGTTGGAAAAGTGTTTATCTAGAGTCACTTTATCAGCCTGTGACTAACCTCAAACACGATAATGAAGGCTAATCTAGCAGCAAGGATATGCCAGTATTGTAGGGTGAATTCATAGGGTTTGGAACTCCAAGGAGGTCCTCTGTAGTCTCGGTACCTAAAATCCACAAAAACAGAATTTCTCAGATAGCTGGTAATTACATAATACCTTAAAGTAATTATTGGTCTTATGGATCCATGATAGCAAGTTGCTGGTAACTGAGGCATTTGATTAAGTTCTTCACTGAATCAAGCTGGCTATATTTTAAGCAAGGCAACAATACTATAGTTTCTCAAAAATTTTTTTCACAGGATTATAATCTAATATTATTAAAGGGCTCTGGTCATCAAAAGATGTACAATTTTTATAAACATGTTCTCGGGCATAAATTACTGAACGATGCAATTTGCTCATACAAAAATACCTGATAAACTATAATTAGAGTTGATTGTTCAGAAAATAAATTTCCCCATCTGGATAAATAAATATAGGTTCTTGTTAGACGATGAAAAAATTTTTTCCCTTTTTTAAATTTGGTTACTCTGGTGCTCATAACTAAGCTGAAGTATAGCTGATTTACAATGTTGTGATAGCTTCAGATATAAAGCAAAGTGATTCAGTTACAGATGCATATATATCTATTTTTTTTCAGATGCTTTTCCCTTATAGGTTATTACAAAATATTGAATATAGTTTCCTGTGCTATATAGTAGATCCTTTTTGGTTATCTATTTTATATATAGTAGTGTGTATATGTTAATTCCAAACTCCAAATTTATCCCCCCTTTCCCCTTTAGTAACCATAAATTTGTCGTCTGTGTCTGTGAGTCTGTTTGACAAATAAATTTATTTATATCACTTTTAAGATTCCACAAATAAGTGTTATCATATATTTGTCTTTCTCTGGGTCACTTCACTAATTTTCTGATATGAATACTCTTTAACTTACATTATTCATCTCTTTTTGTTTTGGACTTTTCACAGTGGTTTCACTGTATCTAAACCTTTCAGATGGCCATAGCCAGGTGCAGTGTTGGAAGTCAGCGAGAAACTGAGTTCAAAAAGGCAATTAATGTATCAGTTGGAAAAGTGTTTATCTAGAGTCACTTTATCAGCCTGTGACTAACCTCAAACACGATAATGAAGGCTAATCTAGCAGCAAGGATATGCCAGTATTGTAGGGTGAATTCATAGGGTTTGGAACTCCAAGGAGGTCCTCTGTAGTCTCGGTACCTAAAATCCACAAAAACAGAATTTGAAGATCAGAGATCAAAATGTGGAGGTCCCAAATGTTCCAAATTGGTCAAAATTCCAAAATGACTATTTAAATGCATTCATTAACATGCTGACTGGAGGAGATGGAATGGTGAAAGTAAAAAGAAAAGACAGCTATAATTTTTAAGTACCTGCAATACCCAGATTTTCCCATGCCAAGCTCACTCAGGTCAAAGAAGGATAGGCTATTGTTGACATATCCTGTTAAACAACTGGAAGAAAAGAAAAGAAGGCATCCTGTGACTCAGAGATTCATAAATTTCTAGTCCAATTCCTTCATTACAAATGATGGGATTTAATAAATGTCATTATCGAATTTGCCTGCAAGAGACCTGGGTGGGCTCAATCCCTGGATCAAGAAGATCCCCTGGAGAAGGAAAT